>CP067999.1:0-2400000 GCA_015708445.2 Clitopilus hobsonii | reverse complement strand
TTATTAGTGAGTAAATTGCCCTCAATGTCAAGGGTGATGCTGATGGCACTAAACGCGGGATTTTAGCGTGACCACGCCTCTCATCTTCTCTGCAATATTCTACGCAAGCAATGGCCGTTATCATATACCTTATATCGACTGCCTCTTCTCATGTGTCTCTGCCATGGGTGTCTGTGGTTTGACCACCATCAATCTGTCACAATTAACTGGGTGGCAGCAGACCATCCTGGCCATTCAAATGTTCCTGGGCAGTCCGGTATGTTCGCTTAGCCCGAATTCAGTTGCAGAGCGCTTATCCAGGTCTTTTACTCCCAGATTACCGTGTCATGGGTTGTGGTTTACCAACGCAGGTAGGACGAGAATGCACACTTATCAAGAAGACATCAAGCTTATCTTGGCAATAGATACTATTTCGCGCAGAAGTTTCAACATGTCCTAGACGAACAGGCACGAAAAAGAGCTGAGGAAGGTGGACAAACGAGGCGTCTCAGCACTTGGCCCAGCCGGCTCTCCACCATCCTTCGTGGAAACAGAGATCTCAGAGATGTCGGCAGCTCGGGCGACATGGAGTACGCTCCGCCAGAGAAGAAAAAGAAAAAGAAGAAAGGACTTATGCAGAAGTTACGACCAGATATGATTCGAAGAGTCGACGATGCACCAAGGCTTGTCAATCCCAGTGGATACGCTGTACCTCTCCGGAAAGAACCCACTATCCACAGCAACGCAAACGGCCACCTTCATTTCAGCGAAGAGGCTGGTGGTCATGATCATCCTACTTACCTTCATCCCGATGATGCTCGCGACAGTAATGAAATCAAGTAAGGTCCCTTTAACTTGTTATGTCGCACTCTACTCATTCAATATAAAGGCGATATCGAAGACTCTCTGATCCTGGTATTAGGTCGCGCCCAGGGTCTCCTGTCTCTCGTGAGCATGATGCATCTTGTTTCTATCTACCATGCGTTTTGACGTGTAATCAACGTTTAGCTAAATTCCCCAAGTCGGACACCCTCGGCGACAGTCCCAGTCCAAAGCAGGCCAATTTCATCCCCAACTTCCAGAAGTCTTTCCCGCGCACTCAGACCATCGAGTTTGCCCCCAGCGTGACAAGGCAAAGAATTCGACCACTTCGACCTGGAGTAGGAGATGCCATCATGGAGGAATCACGACCGCAACCCGAACCTCTTCAACAGCACGATCGGCGTGGGTTTTCTGCCTACTCTGCTCAGCGCTGTACTAATTCTGTCTTTGTAGGATCACTCCACAGTCGAAGAACATCACTTCAGCGGCAGACTTCCCGACAACCTTCGATCGGGACTCACCACACCTCACGCACCTGGCAGAGTTCCAAGCACTCGGGTTTCGGTTTCTTTCCTGTCCTTGACACCATTGGATCTCTGGTCACGCGCATATTTCCCAAGTTTCAGCGGAAGATCAAGAGGACGCTGACCATCCCTATGACCACTTCCCTCGTCTCTAGACGAGGCGATACATCCTCACACTCAGGCCATCATGCGAAGACGGTCCCGTACATATCCTTCGATGCCATTGTTGGGAGGAATTCGAAGTTCCACAAGCTCACTCACGAGGAGATGGAAGAATTGGGTGGCGTTGAATACAGGGCGTTGAATGCATTGCTGTGGATTGTTGGGGCGGTAAGTACACACCAACCGGTGTATTCAATAAGGCCAAATCCTGACTATCCTATTCTAGTACCACATCTTGACCCAGCTTATTGGTTTCGTCGTGATCGCTCCTTACATGTCGTTGGGCAGGTGGAGGTCCAACTTCGAACCTCCAGAAACCTATAAACCAATCAACACTGTGTGGTAAGTGGCAATGGCGAATTCTATGAACTGGGATAAATTCTGACTATGTCGACTAGGTATTCAGCCTTCCAGTCAATCTCTGCATACTCGAACACGGGCATGTCCCTATCGGACAAGTCGATTGTACCCTTTCAAAGAGCGTACCCCATGGTTACTCTCTGTGCAATATTGATCCTAGCCGGAAATACCGCTTTCGTGAGTTTACCCATCAATCCCTCGTAAGAACCTCTGCTCACAACGAAGTATAGCCCGTTTTGTGAGTGTTCAGATTTCTGAAGCTTGATAGTGCTCATTTTGACTCACTGTGCAAAGTTTACGATTCATCATGTGCGTCTTACCTGAGTGTATGCTCGATGGTATGCTTACGACCAACTTTAGCTGGATTCTATCGAAATCTGTTCCGACTAATTCACGGACCCACGAAACTCTCCACTTCCTCCTAGATCATCCTCGTCGATGTTACATCCTCCTCTTCCCCTCTCATCAAACTTGGTTCCTCTTGTCTTTGATCTGTTTCCTCAAGTACGCCAACTCATCGCCCGTTAACTCATTTGCTAATTGTGATCGTAGCATCGCAGATTGGGTTTCCTTCCTTGTTTTGGATATTGGAAATGCCGAAATCGACGCAATACCCGCGGGTGTCAGAGTTTTCGTTGGTCTGTTCCAGGCCATTGCAGTCAGAGCTGCGGGTTTCGCTGCGGTCACCATGGCAAATCTGGCCTCTGGAGTCAAGTATGCGATTATCTTGAACCCGTGTGATCCATGCTAACAATGTGCGTTCAGAGTCCTGTATGTCATAATGATGTACATCAGTGCCTGTGAGTCTGACATTGGTGAGGGGTACTGATGCAATATTGACCGTCTCTGAACTATAGATCCCATTGCAATGAGGTCAGTCAGCTCGGCCATGATTTGACGAGACCAAACATTCAAAATTATATAGTATTCGATCAACCAACGTATATGAAGAACAGTCTTTGGGAATATTCCCCGAAGAAGAGGATGAGGACGACAATAATTTTGAACCAAGTGGTGGTAGAATGCATGTTTGGGGGCGATATGTAGCGATGCATGCACGCAAGCAACTTTCTTTCGACATGTGGTGGCTTGGTCTGGCTCTCTTTGTTCTATGTATCAACGAGGTCCGTTTCGTTGCCGTCTCTTGTGGATTGTCGACTAACCAATCGGACAGAGAAGGAATCTGGATGATCCCACAAGTGCCATCTGGTTCAACATTTTTTCAATGAGTGAGCTGTTTATCATCGATTCAGAATAACACAAGTGCTGACTAGATGTCAGTATTCGATCTCGTTTCTGCCTACGGAACCGTTGGGCTATCCCTTGGTGTTCCTTATGTGAGTACCTCAACGTTGTTCCCTGGCAAGTTCTCATGTTCGTAAAGGACAACTTTTCCTTCGCTGGATCTCTTAAATCTTTCTCCAAGTTCGTCCTGATTCTGGTCATTATCCGTGGCCGCCATAGGATCTTGCCCGTCGCCATCGACCGAGCTGTCATGCTTCCTTCCGAATTCCAGCGAGCTCTCGACTTGGATGAGAATTTAGCTGCACCACGTTCCACTACGCTAATTACAGATGATGCCAACGGTGGCGCAGAGGCAGAAGATAATGAGATAGACGCGGAAAAGGAGAGGAATGGCGACATAGAGGCTCACTGAGTCATGCCATTGCCGTCGACCAGACATCCACATACTCACATATACCACACTAGAGCTATCGTATACTATCTTTCTAATTTTTCTAATGTACACGTATTTGTATTTTGTTCTGCAGCTTGAGGCTAGGTTTCTATCTAAAATAGATGGATCGGTTTTTGACGAGTTCCGCGTGTCTGCGTCACTGTGGCGCTCAACTACATAATTCAAGAACTCAAGCGTTTTTTCGGGACCTATGCCCTTGCTGGTAAGAACTTCTGGTCCCTTTACCCCTAGAACTACCGATTCACGAGGCAATAATCGTGGTAGGCGACAAGCTGATTATCGATGAGCTGATTGTGCGCTGGAATGACTCCCTTGACCTGGATATGTGTTATGCAGTCGTCGTGACGTCTCGAATGTGAAACGCGCCATGCACCATGCAGTGTCCGCGAGGCCGCCGTGTGGAGAGGGTTCTGGGGAGTTGCCACACTATATATGGGCCTCCTCTCCAGTTCTTTGTCGTAATTGACACCTCTCATCGTTGAAACTACTATGCAGCAGCTTACGCTTGATACAATGCCAGGCTGGTATTTCGATGGAGCAGCAGCAACAGATCGAAGTGTTGATGTTGATCTTTGCGAATTGCTCAATAGTCTGAAGGTCTCCCCCGACAAGGTGAGTATCCCACAGGTGCTTAAGCCAATCCTGCCGAATACTAATTTCTTGGGAGAAAGGTACCCGCAAACACAAATCTCGACACTCAGATGTCCGAAGAGCCAAGTCTGCCTGTCCGTGCCTTTCACATTCCACCTTAAATTCTGTCTGAAGCAACATCCCCATAGACTTGCATCCCAACTTCATGCTCAACCCATCACCCCTCTCTTTCCGACGACGAAGAAGAGGGTGCACCAGGATGCGCCTACCTCCAAGCTATCCGAGCACAAATCGATCTCTTCGGAACCAAAGACGGAGAGTATCTCCAGACTATATTCACCCATCGAGAGATTGCATCGGCCTACCCTCCAGCACACGAGCGATGTGCACGGACCTTTAGCGATATTGCCTATATGATGGAGAAACGAGCTTGGGGTGCCAACATGCATCCGGATGTCGAGGCTGTGACAGCTTTCAGGCTTGAGGCTTGGAGGGTAGCTGCTTCTATGTAATGTGCTTCTAGGGCACATTGTATCCTGTCGAGCGGACAACCAGAACATTGATGAGCAACTGCTCAACATATCGACCATGCCATAATATACCTAGAGATAGCAAGCTTTCGCTACTCATTGCATGTATACCCGCACTAGTCCGTATATACGCCGTCCCGAGCTGTATTACAATCTACGTTAGCGTTCATGAATAATACCGTTATTTCATAACTCACCCTACGTGTTCTCTGCCATTAGAGCATTGACGCATCGGAAAACCTGGTTTGTTGCTGCCAAGATTGTTTCCTTCTCCTTCTCCACAATCAACTTCATAAAGCGGCCTTCAAATTTATCGGGGTGGAAACGAAGGATGGCCTCCCGTAGAACTTTCTTCTTAATCTCTGCGTCCTTTGCAGCCTGCTCCATGTCCGGATCTTTGACGGCTCTGGGTAGCAAGAATTCGGTAATCGCTTCCTTGGTCAAGTGTTGAACGAACGTATCACCATCTCGAGAGGCCAAAATCGTGAGGTCGATTTCCTGGATGAATACTGGCCATGGAATGTCACGGACTGTGAGCTTCTTGCGTTCATCGGTTTTTCTCCCAGCTAAAAGCTCTTTCCATTGGGCGTCATAACTTGCTCTTGCCTGCTCACGTCTGCGAATCAACTTCTCGAGCTTCTTGCGCCTTCTCTCCTCTTCTGCGATCTTTTCCAGGCGGCGAGTTTCCTCTCTTCGAGCCTTTTCCTGAGCTTTGCGCTCAGCTTTGAGAGCCTCTTTACGTTGTTTCTCTTCGTATTCCTTTGCATGAGTTCTCCTATTCACGATGTTAAGCCATTGCAGGCCAGGGCTGATTGGGATTGACGCACCTGTGCATTCCAAGCCTAACCCACTCAGCATATTCTTCATCATCCATAGACTGCGGATCCAGATGAAGAAACGTATCTATATCATAGAAGTCATCTGAAGGCGCTCCTCTGTCTCCGGTGCTCCCTCCCGAACGCCAACGATCTGGCACATGAGCATAGTCATTCAAGCGTGCTTCGACAGAGTCCATTCGCTCATCGTCCCCGAGAGCATCAAACATCTTCTCTCGAAAGCGGGTTTCCTCTATTTCGGCCTGAATTTGTTCGTAGTCGACCTTGAACTGACTCTTGCTGGTATCACCAAGTATCTCATCATCGCTTGAAGCCCATTTGCGGCCGTCAACGTCGTCGTCGCGGGCCGGGTGAGTCTGTCGGGCTCGTTTCTCTGTTTTCCTATCCTTCTTGCGCCGTTTTCGAGCCTGGTGAGCAGCCTCTTCTTCTGGAGTTCGTTTGAGATGAAGTTTGGGCATAACGAAGGGGTTCGAGAAACAGGGACAAATACGAGGTGAGGAAATGGTCATTATGAGGTATTACGTCGGAACGGGTATAGCAATGCCTTGCGTACAGGCTCTACAACGCGTCTAGAAAACGCTGGAGACAGATATATTGATAGGCCAATGCGGACGGGCAGTAATGCCTGAGTATGCATAAGTGATTGTCGCGTAGACGTAAAGGAAGTCGGAACGCACTTTAGTCACTCCATACGCCACAATTGCATTGGCCACATCTCCTGCAATGGCTTGAGATATCGCTGGAGATTTGTCGAATGATTCATCATCTTTAGTGCCAGGTTGCCGTTTCTCATAACCAAAAACCCCATAACGTCTCCCCACGCGTCCTGCCCATGCATCACCCTCGACCATCCACTGTCGAATCAGTCGCTGAGCGGTGTCCAGGTCTTCGTCAGGCTTATTGATGTTTTCGGGTGGTGCCACGTTCTGTATTATTGCTTCACCGACTCCAAACGTTCGAGCGCCGTAGAAAACCGCAGCCAGAGGTACAATCGCAGTGACTTCATGCAGGATCCCGAATGAGAGTATCAGTGAGGGCAGAGGGGCTCCCGTACGCGCAGATATCCTCTGCAAGCTTGCCTTCCATCCTGCAGCTTTTGTTACTTTTGAGCCTCCCTCCGCCATTGTCGAGATTGTTGCAAACCCTAGAGACTCTGACCCCAACCCTAATCCAGGTTTACAGCCAGCGTTTTGCTCACGCTTTCAAGTCTCCCTTTCAATTTGACTCTTACTTGGCATGCTGGCAAGAGGGAATCCTCTTAGGCTATCGAACGCCTTGAGCGGCCCTAGAACCTGTAGGGCTCCTTTCTCGAGCACATCAAGGCAAAATATCGAAAAATATGGCCCGAATGTTGGACTTCCCAACCGCTCAGCATTTGTCAAGATTGGGACCGCGCTAGATTCACCGCTACAGCTATACGCGATAATTAGAGCTCTAGAGAAAAGATACGGGGCTATTCGCGACTTCACTGCAAGGACGGTGTGTACACTCCAAACCTGCCTCTGATCTCACTCACTCGCGTCCAGGATACCGAGGTGCCAACCAGGTATCAGAACAGAATACACGTCTCGTTTCGCAACGAGGAAGCGTTCGAAAGATTACCCCCCGGACGGCCAGAAACCTTCATAGTCGACTTGCCTCAGCCTTCTTACGAGAATGGAGGACCTAGCCTCGATGACTTGAAACCTCTTTTGGTTAGGGAAGATTACGAAGGCACTTCAGAAACAACGAACCATAGACTCCCTCTTGGCAAGTTTCTCAATGAGGGACGTAGAGAAGAAAACCAACGCAACCAGAAGTCGAGAAAGGCGACAGAGGTTGAGGTCACTGTTCAGCGGCGCTTTGGTACGTCGCTTCAGCGGAACATCTGGGTGATCCTATCTGACCTTCCACCCACAGACCGCGAATCCTACGTATCGCCTCTAAAAGGGAAGGACGTTGTCAGAGCTAAAGCTCTTAAACAGGCACAGGAATTCCTCGAATGGGGTGGCTTCAATAAACTGGAGCCGATACCCTTCCATGATCATCTGCCACGGGAAACCAACCTATTCAGTAAAGACGTCGCTCCAGACTTTGCACGACGGCTAGCATTCCGCAATTACGCACGTTCTTTCAACATCAAGAACCCACACGAAATTTATCCCGATAACGAAGTCCCCAGCGACCAGGTGCCTCCGATGGATGCATCAATGGAGATTACGAATATAAAGGAGGATGACGTCTGGGAACCGCTCCCTGGCACAGAACATGATGCACAGGATGATGCACCTATGCCCAGTGACCTGGAATCCGAAGTGAATGTTGGCCATTTGTCTAATGCACCTCCATATGCCGTCCCAACTCCTGAATCTTCACTTCCTCCCGGTCAGCCACCAGCCTCAAGCCCCGAAGCCAGAAGACTGAAGCAATTTATGGGATGGCGATAGATCTAGACTTATTATACCCATCTGTAACAATATAATACAGTACAAATAATATTGCTGCTTCTAGGCTCACTACCAATCTTTTCGAGTTGTCTTCGGGCCAATCCCAAAATGGAAGGCGTGTGTATGCCCGTGTTTGATTTGGAGGTCCCCGCCACTGCCGCCAACACCTGTTGTGATTGTATCGACAGCAGCCAACCCCCTCCTCAAGAAATTAACGGCACTCCGCAAGACTAAAAATGGGCTCGACTAGGTGAGAATCGCTTCATGTTGACCTGTTGAACCGTCAGGACGTTGGATGGAAGGGAAAAGAGGGCTGGATGAGATGGATGGACCTGGACGGTTTTGGATGACTCTACCACCTCAAATTGATGCCCAAGCTTTCAACACCTTTCGACCTCCATTGAACCTTGCAACATAGACATAAGAGCAATACGCTGATACAATCTGGATTTTTTGTAATAGACTCTACTCCAAAGGCCGTGTCCTTGGCTTCAAACGCGCGAAGCGCAACTCCCGCCCCAACACTTCGCTGATCCAAATTGAGGGAGTTGCCACCAAGGAGGATGCCCAGTTCTACCTTGGCAAGGTATGTTGGATTTATCCTCAATGTATGAGCTCGTAAAGTGACCTATCTTCTATAGCGCATTGCCTATGTCTACAAGGCTAAGCGGGAAGTTCAGGGCTCAAAGATCCGCGTCATCTGGGGGTGAGCAAACTTGAGAGACGTAGGATACGCCATCGATTCTGACCATACTTCGCCCTTTCGCAACAGACGAGTAACACGGCCACATGGATCCTCTGGCGTCGTTAAATCAAAATTCCGTTCCAACCTCCCACCGCGTGCCTTCGGTGCTAGTGTCAGAGTGGTATGTTATCCTTCGCAGTAAACTGCACACTCTGCGATTTCTGACTCCGTCTGCAGATGCTCTACCCCTCCAACATCTAATGACGTCTGTATCCATACCTCTTACTTTGTCTTCTCGTATGCCATACTGCAATATGACATGGGTTACACGCATATACGGAAATAGATGATTGTGCAAAATCCCAAAACCTGTCTGATGCGAGTTGGTTTCTGAAGGAGAACTTTGGTGGTGGCCATTACTTTCGTTCATCGATATGGACTCCCTCGGTTAGGAATAGGCGGGCAGCCGGTACTCCGCTTTCCTCGATAACCTGAACTGCTCCTCTCCCTTATTGCAACCGACAGGAGTACACTGGAATAACCTTACATGCAGAAACTTGAAGCCAGGCCTTCAGAGAAAAATCCGTTTAGAGCCGATCGCTCCTCACATGACAAACCGGATCCGGCATTCCGTAAAAGTCATAGCCGTACCCCAGAGTTCACTCGACCTTGACGCTCTTACTCTCTTTCTTTCTTACCATTACAATGCTTCGTGTTTCGCAGTCAATAGGCTCTCAGTTTCGAAGGTCAATCCTTGGAACATCGCCCGTCGGTCGGCGATATGCATCTTCAAGTCAGTAACATTTGAGTGCTTCGCTATTACATCACATTGACCGGATTCGCAGAGCTTGCAAAGTTCAACTGGGAGGTGAGCCATCCTGGACGCGTTTTAAACATCGGAGTCTCATGGGTTCTATCTGTAGGATCCTTTGGATTTGGAAGGCTTGTTGACCGAGGAAGAAGTAGCCATTCGGTAGGTCTAGTCTCTACTCTGGCCCCTAATGGAGGCTTACCGGTCGTAGGGATACCGCACGCGAGTATTGTCAGGTCAGGTCGACTTCGATGGATTGGAGTTGAATTTGCTGAAGCTGGAGTTAGGAACGTCTGATGCCACGCGTTCTCGAGGGCTGGAGGACAGAAAGTGAGTTTCCGCGCTCCGATGGCCTCCTCGGCTCTGACGTGCTCTTTGATCCAGAATTCGACTATGACATCCTTCCGGAGATGGGTCAGCTTGGCCTTCTAGGCGCCACCATTGAAGGATACGGCTGTGCAGGAGCCAGCAATGTCGCCTATGGTCTAATTGCACGAGAAATCGAGAGGTACGCTTCAAAGAGCTAAAGTCGGACAGCCGTTAATGACCTCCGGCTGACAGGGTTGACTCTGGGTATCGCTCTATGGCTTCTGTTCAGTCTTCGCTAGTTATGCATCCCATCAACGAATTTGGAACAGATGCGCAGAAAGAGAAATATCTTCCCCGACTCGGTATGTGGCTTCACTTAGCAGTGGATAGATTGGTCCTCAACTTGCTGGTATATAGCCAAGGCCGAGCTTGTGGGAGCTTTTGTGCGTAATCCCTTCCTATGTGCCCTGACAAAGCTCATCTACTCGACAGGGTCTGACTGAACCCAATCACGGATCTGACCCGGCGGGTATGGAGACAACTGCAGAGGAGGTAGATGGTGGCTTTATCATCAATGGAAGCAAGACTTGGATTTCCAATGCTCCTGCGGCGTCAGTATATTATATCCAACCCTTTGTAACACACGAGCTAACTTCTATCCGTAGGGACGTTTTCATCATCTGGGCAAGATGTAAGTGGGACAACAAAGTTCGCGGGTTCATCCTTGAAAAGGTAAAGAAACTACTTTGACACACACCGTCTTCACTGACACCCAAATCTCAGGGGATGAAAGGTCTAGAGGCACCCGCAATCAAGAATAAGGTGGCCCTCCGTGTCTCCTTGACAGGTTCCGTCTTCATGGACCAGGTCAAGGTTGGCCATGACGCACTTCTTCCAAAAAGCCATGGCCTTGGCTCTGCGTTCTCCTGCCTCAATTCCGCACGCTTTGGTATCTCTTGGGGTGTCATGGGTGCATTGGAAGACTGTGTCAACCGAACACGGGAATATGCTCTCGAGCGACACCAGTTCAAGCGACCACTTGCCTCCTTCCAGTTGGTTCAGAAGAAGCTCGTCGATGCTCACACAGAGGCTACTCTTGGTCTGCACGCAAGTCTTCAAGTCGGACGCCTGAAGGATTCGGGCAAGTTGGCTTCCGAGATGATCAGTATGGTGAAGAGGAATAACTGTGGAAAGGCGCTCCAACATTCGAGGATTGTTCTAGATATCCTTGGCGGTAATGCCTCCGCGGATGAGTGAGCTTCCCTGTGGCTTCCCTTATACTGTCTGCTAACCATTTGTATAGATACCACGTTGGACGACACGTCGCCAATTTGCAAGTTACTAATACCTATGAGGGAACTTACGATATTCATACCCTCATTCTGGGCAAGGCCATCACAGGCCTACAAGCCTTCGCAAACTGATGAGTCCAGTGGCGCATGCCTGTGAGATATATCCCCTAGAATTAGGACATAGCTATGGATATCCGATGATATTGGCTCCGTCCGCTATAACTACACATACTACGGTAAAAATAGTAAAACCATAAACAAAATATTTACACATTGGCGTTCCGCATCGTCGGGTCTATCCACTCCAAACCGAGAATGTCAAAAATATCCTTCTCGCTCTTCGGAAACAGAAGCTTAGAATCGTGTCTCCGAGTTCTGGAAGCTAAGTAAGTCGCAAATAGGTGATAACGGAAGAGGATGACCTACAATCCCGAACTGTCAAATTTCATCCCCCTAGGTTGTTGGTTCAGCCATTGTCGAACGGATACAAACACAATATAATCACTTTTGTTCTTTGGCCCAAGTCCTCAAGTCTCTTTCGAAGGTTTTCGACCCAGTCCTAAAGATTAGTTCAGAGAAGACCTGGAACTGCATAGTGAGCTAGTACTCACCATCCAAGAATAGCTGTCCAATATGCCTCTGGTGCAGCAAAGATGAGGTCCATTTGACGATGATACCGTTTCTTGTTCCCATCTGGAGGCAGGCGGATGATCGTCAATGCTTTCTCAAGAGAATCCCAGTGTGTATTCCTTAATGGGTTGTGTGCGTGGAAGCCAGATAGATCTAGAATGGAGTGTCACGCTTTGCAGACCTTGTGCAGGTGTAGAATTGTCCTCACGCATCATATGTGTAACTAGTCCTGTGTCATATCGTCAGCAAGATGAATTTGCTGTAGTCTGAGTGTAATTACCTCGTTCGTGGAGTCTTTGAACAAGTTTCTTGCAGAGGCCCTTAATGGTGTCTGCACCGACCTCTTGGGATGGATGGCTAATAATAAGATCAACGTCGTTGCATATCTTCTTGCCTCTGCGATAGCTAGGAGTCGAGTATTTCAGTGACCAAGAGCTAGAGAGAGAAAGTGATTGGCTCACCCTCCAACTATAGTACTGATGCAGCCAGATTGAATCACGCCCAACTCATTCATAACCGCATCCCGTATCTCCTCAACCTCGTCTCGAGTCATCTTCTGTTCGAGATCATCCACCAAAGTCAACGCAGCAGGTATAGTCAGCGCAGGGATACCCTCTTTTGTCGTTTGCTTGGGTACCAGTTTTCCATTTGGGGTATAGATAGCTTCCTCTTCTTCTTCTGCATCCCCATCAATATCATACACCTCGTAGTAGTTCTTCATGTCTTGAATGGTACGAAGCCCTCTGCTGTAGAGCTCTCGTGCTGTTGTTGCTCCGACCCCATAGACTTTGGTAAATTCTCGGAGAGATTGGAATCGTTGGTCTGTTCGGATGTCGCCTTTACCAAACAGCAGTTGATACCTCAGGCGCCCGTCCAGAGAGGGAACGGCTAGACTTACAAGCTTCTGGTATAATCCCTAGTTTTAGGTATTCTCGTATCTGCAAATGAAAACCGAAGGTCAGATACCAAAGGTAGTTTTCCCAGTGAGATCTGGTAGAGGAAAAGGAAACACCAACTTTTGATTGAATCTTATCGCCAATGTAAGGTAGGTGCACAACTTCCTTTTCGAAGGACTCCGGGGTAATCTTCGTAGGATATGCTATGATTTACATTCAGTAGTGCACATGGGCTACCTTACAACATGAATGTGACCTTTGATGGTCTAGACAATGCGTATTATCGGACCGCGCTTAGCGAAGGCCAAGCCAGTAAAAGTCGGAACTCACTGCGATAGCGTGATCATATGCAAGTGCATTGATTCCTTTTCCTTCTAGATGTCGATGAAGGCGGAGAACATCCAGTTCCTCCGTGAGTTGCTGATTGGGACATACAAGAGGGCTAGCCCTTTGGCATGCGAGACGTGCTCCGTAGTTCTTGAAGATCTTCTCTGCCGTTGGTGGTATATCATCCTGGCTTTTCACCCGAAAGCTATCGGCCCGAACACATGTACAGACAGCCATGTGGCAATCTGGGCAGTTGCGAGCCGTAGATTCGAGAAGTTCATCAATAGCAGCATACTTTCCACAGGGAACAATTGTGTTCTGAGCTATTGAGTCAAATAGCCAATCGGGGGTTACTATAGCTTTCTGCCTCTGCAACCGTCGTTAGTTGACCCGTCCGAACTTCGCATTCCACTGACTCACTGCTATATCCCACTTCAGGTGCCGCTCAAGCCGCTTTCGCATTCGTATCTTGGTGATGATGACATTGGCCTCTGCAGCATTAGAACACAGCCCAAGTTGCAAGGAGCCATGTAAAGCATGGCTCTCAATCAGCTGATAAATCGTTTGAATGGCATCTGGTTCGAATTTTGCGTCAACCACATAGATTTGAACCCGCTCATTATCAGCGGAGCTGTCAGAACCGACGGAAGAGCCTGAGGCTAGACGATGGCGCATGCTCAAGAGTCATATTATTCACCACTTTCAGTGCAGAACGGCGCCCTAAAACGATGATTCGACGTCAGTGATAGAGATTTATGTTGACATTTATTGAATTTAGGGGCTCTCAGGCTCATTTGACCCTCTGGGATTTTTCTTGTCAGTGGTTGTCACTGATTGAATTCGGATTTTTGGCATGGCAGCATCAGCGCAGAGTACCATAAGTTATGCACTTCTTCTTTACTTTGGGTTATCCATCCTTTACGGGTACCCTCGCAGAAAATCCGAGCTGTTGCCTGGAGTCACACGTCTTTATGGGCCTACGACTCGTGGGAACGGATTAATTGCGCGGTCCCACTGGTTGTTTTGTGGTGATCATCCAATAATTTCGTGATCGCAATACCCTTCCCGGCTAGACTCATCTCTGTCATTCAGCTCAAACTGTGACCTTTAACAGCTCTCTTCCTCGCTTTGCATCTTGTCCATTGACATTCACCATGTCGTCGACTCGGCAGACCACACAGTTTACCAGCCCACCAAATTACTCGTTTCCTCATGACCGTCTCCAACGGACAATCCGAGATCCTAAGAAGACTCCCCTCGTCCTAGTGGCATGCGGCTCTTTCAGCCCAGTCACTTATCTGCACCTTAGAATGTTCGAAATGGCTAAGGACTACGTCCGACAGAATACCCAGTTTGAAATCGTCGGCGGCTATCTCAGCCCCGTCAGCGAAGAGTACAAGAAAGCAGGACTCCTAAGTGCTCAGCACCGGTACGTATTCACAACATGCTGTTGAATTCGCCGCCCCGACCACACCATATCGTACCTTACACCATTATCACGGGGCTGTAGCCTCGCTGACCCGCGTTTATACCCAATTCTCCTGCCTCCCTTCCTTATCAGGAAGTATGACTTCACGCTTGGATCTGCATCCTTCTCGACCACTGCACGTCCTTGGATTCCTCGCTCAACATCGTTATGTAGTGTCAATATGTGCAATCTCGCTGCCGAGGAATCCGGTTCGTGGCTTATGGTCGACGGATGGGAAGCCTTCCAGTCGTACCAGCGAACTGCGGTCGTGTTGGACCACTTTGATTATGAAATCAATACTGTCCTCGGAGGCGTCACCACCGAGGACGGAGAACACAGGAATGCTCACATCATGCTGCTTGCAGGCTCAGACCTGATAAGCACTATGAGTGAGCCCGGTGTTTGGAGCCACGCAGATGTAGGAGTCCCGTTTTTCACCGTATGGTCCCATCTGACACATCCCCTTTCAACTCTAGTTGGATCATATCCTGGGTCGTTACGGAACCTTCATCGTAGAACGGGCTGGTTCCGGAATGGATCAAGCGACCCAAAATCTCGCGCGATGGAAGGATAATATTTACCTGATTTCACAGCTTATTCAAAATGATGTTTCAAGCACAAAGGTGACACTCTGATCTAATTCACTCGGATACTTTTTCTCACTATTTCATCCAGGTTCGACTATTTATTAGAAGAGGCATGTCAGTTCGGTACTTGTTGCCGAGCGTTGTCGTAGACTACATAGAAGCCAATGGGCTCTATCAGGAGGATGGGCCTAATGCGGCCACCGACAAGGGTAAAGAGAGAGAACGAACAATTAGCGCATCGAGGGGACAAGGGCAAAGTGGGCAGGCACAAGTCACCAATTGAACCGTGGATAGAAGGTCTGCTTCTATCAACTTCCTAGACGCATCAGCATCAACTCACGACCAGGTTCCTCACCCAGAATAGGGGCATGGACACCAATTTTGTATATCTAACTGTAACTTTCATTTCTCGGTCCTCAATGGCTGCACGAGTGTATCAATGTCGTGATATCAGATGCAATTCACGAGCCTCGAGCCAACTCAATCGTAGACTTTTCGGTGACCCTTCTCGATCTGATAAGCTCAACCTCGTACGCCGCTACTGTCCGGAGAAGGTTGCACCTCGAGGGAACAAAGAAGAATTGTCAGCATGGTAAGGAAGCACTTTGACATTCATATCAGAATTTTACCCAGGGGATATTGATAGGTCCAGAAGCCATCGGCCAGTCAATGTACCGCGCGCCAGACCTCTCGACTTGAGAGGTGGATGGCTTGATCGCGATAGATATGTTTGACCGACGATAAACACCATTCGGCTTCAAGGTCGGGACTCCTCTTCCCGAGTCTCTCGAGATGTATCCAGTCCGTCCGGAACCGAAACCTCAGGTAGTTATCTGTCCAGATGGCTCCCTATTGATGCATATTCTATTGGAGTAGCTCATACGCTTCTGGATTCTTTCCCTGAGATATTCCGCATTAATGCAGTCGGACGGGTTGGAGAAGGCGTGCAGAAGCAGAAACCCGTGAGCGTATTTCATTTATGATCGCTGTAGAACGTGTTTCAGTGAGCGGCGGTGGCGACCCTGGGAGCTAGCTGTTGGGCTTTTTTCACTGGCCTAACGAATCGATAATCAAGCGCCCTCGAAAGCTGCGGTGGACTGATATGGTAAGTCTTACCCCGAGGCTCCCACTCTCCCATCTTCTTTTGAGACGCAATCTGTCCATGGCACTTCAAGGCGCGTCGCAACAGAACCTCGCCGACTTTCTTATGCCTAGCCTCGAGCCACCTTCTATCTTGGGCTGTCAGCCGACCGTTTAGTGCCGTCACACAACTTCTCAGTAGATTCTCATTGGCCCTCGATAATCCGAAAATCCGAGAAATCTGGCTTTGATCAGCTTGTGAGGATTCCTGTGGGGTTACCGCGTCTTACTTGCTTGACGTGGAGAAGTTCTTCTGCTAGCTTTGCCGAAAGGTTAAATACAGCCAGGCCAAATGGCAGAGTTCTCAACTTGACATCTAATGGACTCGACGACTATCCAAGTTTCCCTCCCGGGTAACGACATGAAGAGAGCCTCGTCGGAGACCAACGATGTCGAATCCACCAAGGCAAACGACCAGGCGTTTGAACGCAAGACAATGTGCGCATGCATTGTACCTTGATGAAGTTTCCAAGCTTACAGACAAACATGCTTTCCTAGTCGTAAGGTTGATTGGCGTTTACTTCCTCTTCTAGGAATGCTCTATGCCCTCGCCCTAATTGATAGGACCAACCTTGGAGTTGCAAGAATCGTAGGAATGGACAAGGATCTTGTAAGCAATTCGAACCTGTCTTCATAGCTTAGTAGCCAATACTAACTTCTGATAGAAACTGTCGAAAGGAGATCGATACAGCATAATTTCAGCGGTTTACTTTGTACCCTATATCATCTTGTGAGTCAACCTACTAAGCTTCTTCCGGGTCTGAATCCGATCTCCTTCGATAGTCAATTACCCAGCAATCTCTATCTGCGCCACCTCGGCGTTCGGAACTTACTCACTTTCTGTGTGGTAGCTTGGGGTGCAGCTCAACTTGCCATGGGATTTGTTCCAAACTGGGGACTCTTGGCCTTCTGCAGAGTGCTCCTTGGCGTGTTTGAAGTACGTCCACGTATCTAGCTGACATTCAGACTTCATGCTCATGATATCTTGAAGGCCGGCTTCTTCCCCGGCCTTGTATTCATCATCACGACCTGGTTAGTGGGATTCGATGGTCTTGTCTTGTGTAACACTCAAAATTTCACCCAGGTATACTCGATATGAAGTACAGAAACGGTGAGCTCTTTGTTGCTCTCGAGTTTCCGGCTTTCCCTCACAAGCCTCGAATGCACCGCAGCCTAGCTGGATTCTATCTGATCTCCATTCTTGCTGGTGGATTCAGTGCGATCTTTGCATATATTCTGAGTCTCCTAGGAGGGAAGGGAGGCATCCCCGGGTGGGCGTGGATCTTTGTCAGTTGATTTCACGTTTTGCATGGAGCAAAATTGACACATATTCAGATTATCGAGGGTGCTATTACAATCTTCTTCGGGATCGTAGCCTGGTATTTCCTTTCGGATTTTCCGGACCAGAACAACTTCCTCTCCAAAGAGGAGACTAGGCTTATCTTGGAACGCGTCGAACATGATCGAGGCGACTCTTTTCCCGACGATTTGACTATTAAGAAGTCGTTGCAACATCTCCTTGATTGGAAGATATGGGCGTTCTGTTAGTTGAAACAACCATTGCCCCGGAAAGTGCTAACGACACTCAATCAGCTATAATGTACATGTGCGCCACGGTGCCAGCATATGCTATTGGGTATGCAACGGCGCCCAGGATGTCTCCCCGCGGCTACTAACCAGCTATAAGATTCTTCGTGCCAATCATCCTCCGTGGTGCAGGTTGGAGCGTTACAGAATCACTTCTATTGGTATTTCTCAATTCCCATGGCACATTGTTCTGCAATGTTGATTTCTCTATAGAGCGCCCCTCCCTTCGTCTTTGCGGTAAGAGTTCATCCTCGACCGAAAGCGGACGAAGCTCACTCCTCTTCCCTCATCAGGCGGCTAGTATCATGGTCTTTGCTTGGTTATCTGATAAGTATCGTCATCGGGCCGCGTTCATCGCCCTCCAAACCATTATGACAGTTACTGGACTCTTCTTAACGGCATACGTCCCGTCGCCCGCCTGGAAATACGCAGGTGATTGCACTCTCAATCTGGTGTGCGAAGCTCCTAACTCCTCTCGATCTCAGGAATTTTTCTGGCCAACGCTGGGTCCGCTGGATGTATTCCCGGGATTCTCGCCTACGTTTGTGTTTCCTACGAGACTGGTTTGGGAATCATATTGATTGAATTGAATCACCAGGCTTCAAACAACGTGGTTTCTCACTCGAAGCGAGCCGTCAGTACCGCTATGATCATCTCCTTCGGCGGAATAGGAGGTATATTTGCCACGACTGTCTTTCGCCAGCAAGACATCCCCAAGTATTTACCGGGGATGTACGCAACACTAGCTTGCCAAGGCCTTCTCCTCCTCCTTCTTGCGATCATGACTGCCTACTTTTGGCGACAAAACAGAACGGCCTCCTTCGGAGAAGGTTCCTTGCGGGTTGGAAGTGATGGTCTGAAGCGATTCACCTTGTAGCCCCGGCGCTACGTTATGTGATGTTGGTGGCACTCTTCATGACACCTACCTTGATATCAGTCGTGTTTCCATTCTGTTGATTCAAATTTTTGATTTCCAATGAATACTGTACCTTGAGCACACGACTTTTGAATTTCCTGCGCCTCCTTCTTAATCAGGGATGCGTTGTGTTGAGGACGATGAAATGGGTAGTAGTGTGGGCCTGGAGTAAGTCGCCCGCAAATCCTCCATGATTGGGTTGAAAACTGATCTCTCCTCGAAAACTTCCCACAATCCTCTTTCTTGTCTAGATCCTCTCAAGTCGGAGGACCCTGGTGCAATTGAATGTCTTGTCACTTCCACGAAGCTTGTTCTTTCCGTCAATCAACCCTCATGGGATGATGGACCGTGGCTTGTCATGTCTCGTCGTCTGTGGATACACCGGGGATACGAATCAACTCGTGAGCCACCAGCGCCATAATCGCCCTTGCTTGGGAGGCCTTTCAAGTTCCGCAGGAAGCCAAGAAGCCTCAAAAATTATGCCCTGGCTTTGGGCAGCGGCACATTGCACCGCACAGCTATACTTTCGATCGCCCAGCCTGAGTGTGACCAGGTAGTGCCTGACCATTCATTCCTTCAAGCTTCGTGATCTTTACGAAACGCTTTCGATCAGGCATTCACCTACAACCTCACGTTCACACGTATTTATCTCTCAGGTCCGCAATTTCCACCCACCCGCTTATGGTCTCTATATGCCCAGCATTTCTATTAAATGACGCGAGGTTTGAGGAGGTCGTCTTTACGCTCCCCACCTCCTCTTGGTGCTCGAGTATACCATGAGTGTCAGCAAATTCTTCAGAGGCGGCGATGAGGATATCAAGAAAGAGTCAGCCTCGGTGTCTTCTACAGAGAAGTCGGACTACGACTCAGAAGTCGACTCTCGGTTTGAAAGCAAGACCATGTATGTTACACTCCTGGAAATCTATTCGCGCACTAACACAGTCATCAGGTGGTTCATCGATTTGAGAATGCTCCCCCTACTTGCTCTTATCTATGCCTTTGCCCTAATTGACAGAGTTAACCTTGGCGCTGCGTACACTGCGGGCATGGGCAAAGACTTGGTTGGTCTTGTCACTTTTGCCACTGATCTTGCATCTCAACATCATCAATCCTAGAATCTCGGAATAAAGGAACGATACAGCATTGCAACATGCCTCTACTTCGTACCTTACATCATCTTGTGAGCCTCACCGTCGATCAACGACCACAATACCCCAACTCAATGTCAAATCCAGCCAGCTCCCAGGGAATCTTGTCCTTCGCAAGTTTGGAGTTCGCAACTGGATGACCTTCTCCGTGCTTGGATGGGGTGCGGTACAGCTAGGAATGGGATTTGTCCCTACGTGGGGATACCTTACCTTGTGTCGCATATTGCTTGGCGGTTTCGAGGTTCGTCCATCAGTATTCCAATCGCCAACTGGATTGACTTATGACTGCTGTTAAGGCGGCTTTCTTCCCCGCCATGGTATATCTCATCTCAGCATGGTATGCTCCTTTCAGTATTCCCGTAAAAATAAATTTGACATCGTCCTTCGTTTAGGTACAAACGTCATGAGGTGCAGAAACGGTAAACTAATAAACTTCTTCACGAGTTCGACGGCTACTGACCTAATTGAAGACTTGCCGCCTTCTACTTGCTTTCCATCACGATTGGTGGATTTAGTCCGATCATGGCATATGCCTTTAGCTTATTGAACGGAAGGCGTGGTATTCCTGGTTGGCAGTGGATCTTTGTGAGTAACACACTCATTAACCTTTCTCCAAACGTTCCCTTGGATTCAAACAAGATACTAGATCATCGAGGGCGCGATTACGCTATTCTTGGGGATCCTATGCTTCTTGTTTATGCCTGAGTTCCCCGAGCAAAATAACTTCCTCTCCCCCAAGCAAACAGCCTTCGTTATGAAGAGGATTGAGGACGATAGGGGTGACTCTATTCCGGATGAAATAACAAGGCAAAAGGTTTTCAAACACCTCCGGGATTGGAGAATCTGGGCATATGGTTCGGTGTTCTTGTTTCGTTCCAACCTTCTTCTGCTGATCATGTCAAAGGTGTGATGTTTGCGTGTTCCACGATGCCTGCTTGTAAGCAAGACGCAACTATGGAAGAAGTATCCTATCCTGATGATCTCGTACAGATGCACAGGCCTACTTCATATCTATCATTCTCAAAGGATTCGGATGGAGCGAAGCCAAATCTCTTTTACTTGTAAGTGTCACCTGGGCTCACAAAAAAGACACTATCTCATTGTATACAGAGTGCACCTCCCTATGGGCCCCCTGTAAGACCCGCATTCCAATCTTCTCAGGCTTCCAATCTCATCACGAACAGCTCATCACCGCCTTTGCCTTCTCGTGGCTCTCAGACAAATATAGGCACCGTGCTGGCTTCATTGTTATCCAGGCTGTCATTTGCATCGTTGGCCTTGTTCTGACTGCTTTTGCAAAAAGTTATTCTGTGCGCTATTTCGGTAAGTACCCTAGCTGTGGCCGTTCCCAAATCTCTGCTGACCCACGGCCAGGTATCTTCCTCACCAATGCTGGAAATGCCGGCACTGTCCCAGGGATTCTTGCCTACGTAAGATTGAATACGACTGCCCCCTCCACCCCCTTCTAACCATTTTCTCGGTCAGGCATCCAACAATGTTGTATCTCACAGTAAACGGTATTGTTTGCTTCGCTTGTCTTTATCAACGCATTCTGACTGGCGATATTAGATCCGTGCAAACTGCCATGACTGTCTGCATGGGTGGTGTTGGAGGAATTATCGCTAGCACCGTGTTCCGCACCCAAGATGCTCCAGGGTACCGACCAGGGCTGGGTGTCGCTATCGGCTCCCAAGTCCTCATGATCGCCGTGATTGGTGTTACGACGACCCACTTCATAAAACAGAACAAGCTTGCCAAAGAAGGAAAGCTGTCAAAACCGATCGAGGGTAAGGAGGGATTCCTATACACATTGTAAAGGGTTATTTGTTATTATTGGAATAAAATATTCGCATCTTATACCATATGTTTACCCACTGGAAGAGTTCCTTGCTCGGAGGTCACTCGAGGTCTGGTTCTTCGTGGATTGGGTTACAATGTCGATTGCTCTAGTTAAAACATCTGCAAGTGCGACTGTACAGTACTAAGTGCAATACATCTCTCCACTCCTGTACGTGGAGAGATATACTGTGGCTCTTCTGCAGGTTTCAATGTGTCCTCTTTGCATCTTGCGGGTGGTGTAGCCTTCAGCGACTGGAGGAGGTCTGGCCAGCGGAGTTTGTGAGATCGAGCGTTCGAATCAAATCCAGTAGTCATGGTTGAGGGGGGTTAGAATAGATCGCAAACAAGTGTAAGAGGGAAAAAGCAAGTGAATCTTGACGGGTAGTGCGCGTTAGGTGGCAGATTTCGAGAACAAGTTGAGGCTCAAAGGTGCAGATCGATGAAGAAATACGCTTGATAGCCTCCCGAGGAATAGAGGTGAGATGGGAGAGCATTCCGTGGGCGACGTGCTGAGTGCCTAGTTGCTCGCATAGGTACTAGTAAGCGTTGGGGACGACAGTTGAGCTAGCCTTCCCATAAATGTTGGAAATCCTGAAAAATAGACTATGAATTCGTCGGCCGAAGTACAACACGTACCTTCAAAGCGGTTTATCCCTGGGAACTTCCACCAAGATCGCTTACCATCAGCTGGACGAATATACACCATGAAAGGGCCTGAAAAAAAAAGCGAATTAACGGATTGAACGAAACGAAAGGATAGAAGACACGCACGTCGAACAACGAATTCAATACACAGATGACGGGGTTGACCCTTGACCCTTGAGGCAAATCGTTCTATGGCACACGTCTATATTCCTTACGAAAGATCTCCTTTGGCTATAGCGTAAGGCCTGTGCTAATCATGAATAAAAATGAAGCATGTTACGTCAAATTTGTGAGCATTCCTCTTCTCAAGCTCGCCCTTCTAGATGTTTTCCCAATCTCCAACGCCACAGTAGCATGTGGTTAGAATCAAACAGATTTGACCCAAGCTTCCTGTCCCTTGACCCAGGTACTCAGAACGGTACCACGTCTGTCGAGGACAACCAAGTCGGCGTCGGCGCCTGCACGGAGAGTGCCCTTCTTGCTCTCGATGTTGAGACACCTAACGGGGGAGATCTATAAGTACCAATGCATGCGGGGCGATAACGATTATGACTCACTTAGCAGGGTTGTATGTGGCGCATTTGATGGCTTCGCCAAGGGAGCAGCCAGTGAAGCGCGAGAAGTTGCGAACAGAAGCATCAAGCGTAACAACGCTATGGTTCGAAATGAGAAAGCAGCCATTACATCAAAAGAATATAGCATACCTTCCGGCGAGGGTTTCAGTGCCCTCAAGAGTGAGCCTGAGGCCTTGTTTGATAAAGCGTTTTCCGTCGCGCCACTCATGAACGCCATCCTTGAGGCTGGGATCGAGGATCTTCATAGCTAGATTCAGAAGGTGATTGAGTGACCTGGTAAGACGGAAGAGAGAGCAGCTTTACCATCCGTGATCAAGATGCAACCGTCAGGGTGGGACGAGTAGGCAAGCTACAAAGTTCTTAGCAAAGATCTTTGAAGTCGAATCCAGGATAGACTTACTCGAACAGAGTTAGGATGGGAATGGATTCCGTCGACTATCATTCCGTAGAAAGGTCGCACGAAGGCCATATCAGCAACATGGCCCTTGTCCAGGTGTAATTCACTCCTGCCAGTGGTCAACTTCCTTGAAGCCTCCGCCAGATTGTTGGCAACTGCAGTAAAGGAGAGAGTGGTGGGTGAGGGGGATGTAGGATTTGTCCCAAATGTTGCATATGCCGGAGAGAGGGGAGGCGTTACGGTCGTGTCAATAGCTTCAGACTGGTGAGCTGTGGCTTGAACATCAGAGAGTGAGCTGATCGACTTCTTCGAGCCAGTCGAGTTCTGGCGGCGAGGAGGAACCGGTGGCAGAGGGGACAGAGGGGAAGAAAGGTGAGGAGAAGCACCCAGCAAGCCGATGATAGAGGGGTCACGATGGTGCAACTGCGGCATGGCATTGAAGAGATGGGTGATAAGACCAGCACCATGTCGAACAGCTGCAGTAGCGACGTCTGATGAAGCAACACTGTTCGTATAATCAGCTCACGGACTGTGAGTGAGGGTAAAAATTGTCTGTACCTATGACCAATGGCGAAAGTGACGCCACGTTTGGAAAGCTCTTCAATGGCGTTCATGACACCATCTACCTCTGGCGCAGCAGTTATCATCCTGACGCCAACACCTTCACCGGCCATGCGCCAGTCTTCGTCCTCTGCTAGATTTTGTTCGCCATAGATTTGCTCGAATGTTTCCGTGCCGTCTGGGGCAGAGAGGAGGAAGGGTGGAGCATGAGCACCACGCTTGGCATAGTTGAGGAAAGGTCCTTCTGCATGCCATCCTAGTACGTTGGCAGACTTGGGAAGAGATAGAGGCTTGAGAAGACTGAGGAGCTTGGGGTATTGGGATTTCTCTTGGGTCTGTAATTGAATAAATTAGGTATAGTCGTGGTCGCATATTGAGTCCAACCTACAATCAGGGTAGGAACAAATCTAAGGTGCAGGTGAGGAGGAGAAAATACAGATAGATTGGCGACCTTACGATGTTGTACCAGTCTCAACGATGCGTTGAGCGACTGTGGTCAAGCCTTGTTTGTAGACCTCGTCGGTCTCGAGGATCGAGAAGTCGAAGCCGTAAGCTCCATTGATCTGGATATCAATAAAACCAGGGCTGGTACACACAAATCATTGTTAGTGATAGTCATGACCCAGATCGCAAAGTATGCTTACCTCAATATGTTGCCCTTGAGGTCGATGGTCCTTGCAGGTCTTTCTCGGGCATTGAAGAATACGCGCTAATAAGGACGTATAAGCTTTCGATTCAGTAAATCATTGACACCTCCGACGAACCTGAGCGTCAAGAATGACACCGCGACGCTCATCTATCCAGAGGTCCTTCTCAACGAGACTGCCATCCTCTTGTGGAAGCAAACAGTTCGTGAAACAAATGAGGCCATTCGTAGAAGTCATGGTGAGCTGGTGTGTGTGCAGGCGCTAGAAGGAGTGTCAAACTCGAAACAAGTGGATTCCTTGGACTTATTATAGCTGAAAAATACATTGCCCAAGGTTCCGATCCATAATGGACCTTAGAATTCTCGGACCGTACCATATGGATCACAGAAATGACGCATGGCAGTAAGATTTGCCCTGGATCAACGAAGAGTACAAAAGATTTTTGTGCACTGGATTCTGCTGTACCATCTGGTTTGTGGCTCAGAACTCCCAAGCTGTTATCAGATTTTGTTGGTTCTTGAGGACACGTTCGTTGTTGTGCATCGAAATAATACAGACACAAGGCTCTTTTCGGTGATAAAACCCATGATCGGCATCAACCGGGCCCACCCAAATGCCTCCACCAACGTCCTTTGTGATGCTTGCACATGGACCAATGATCGAAATAACTGACTCGTCGCTGCTTTGGTGTGGCTCTGACCTTCCGCCATGCCTCCTATCAAGCACACGTACTCTGGAACCGTATGTACCCTTGCTAGGCGGGACAGTTCTCCGACAAGAAATGCTTGAGTCAATGCTCCGGGCTCGACAAAGGTTGACTTGTATCCACATGCAACTCTTGAATCGCACTCATGACTCCTTCGGCCGTACTGCGAGGTATTTATGACGCCCGCATTGGTGTTCATAATTACCGATTCCTACCGAGTTCCGGTGCTCGAGGATCGAGGCTTCGAGGCTCTCATAGATGGACAATTATTTTTGCCGATGATAGCGTGGATATAGCCATTGCCTTCTTCTGTGCACACCTGTGCCATCCTGAGAAGGAGTTTAGGGGCATAAGGCGTTACGCCGGATAAGACTCGTTCTCGAGCGAGTGGTTCAACTAAGCCTTATCATGGTCTAGCCACGGTCATCAGGCAATTTGACTAGATGTCGAGGCTCTATAATGACTGTTGACCTTCGTGAAATAGAGTTATCTTATCTGATGCCATCGAGGCCTCTTGGTCGTGTGGGCGGCTTCCAAGCCATCCGTGATCGCCATTGCCTTGAGTATTTAATATCGACCATCCGAGTCGCCTGCTGCTAGCTGCCTATCTGTAATGAATAGATTCCACACACGCGCAAAGCCTCATGTCCCGTTTCTGGAGCGGAATGAGCCTCGTTTCTCGCAAAAATCCGAGTACATTGCCCAACTCAGGAATTTGTTCATTCGCCGCCGTCCTGCGAATTCCTTTTTAGCGACATTGGCGACCTCAAGTGAACGGCGTTGTCAGGGTAGAAAGAAAAGGCAAGAAGGATCAAGGAATCTTTCAAATTCTCACTTCACTTGATTCCCCGTAGTCGATCTCAGTCCACACGTATATCTTGAAGTCTTCTTGCTTCTCCAGTAATGTATTCATCTACTACGTACTCGAGACTGCTCCACTCCTCCCCACACAAAACTACCTCGAGCCACGTAAATCCCACATTCGCCAAAAACAGCTACATGGCTCTCGAAGGAAAATGATAATCCAGGGTCAGTTTAATCGCCAGGTACGACGGTAGCGATCAGGCAGCATGTCAACAATGAGAGAAATTTCTTCCGTTCCTTCGAAGGCAGGACGACTTTTTCGCATCGTACCCTGGGTTCAAATACTTCGTCGCTTGCTAGCGACCCTGGGCCTTGAGGCTATGGAACGGTCCTCGAGAAGGCGTCTTGCACTTTCTCTAGAGGCTCTCGAAGATTTTTGAGTTCATTAAGTAAACAAGTGTGGGGATGAGCAAAAGGCTTGTTCTCTTTGAGAAGAAAAACAAAAACGTATTACTATGCGAGTTATCTACCCCTTTGCGATCGGTAGCTCTTTTGTGGTGGTTTATACGAGACTATGTAGTGTAGATCTTTTGAGTACGAGTACTAATGGATGGTGTATATGGTAGTCCGGTGGGTATCTAGTAAAAGCGAAGGTAGCACGATAGGGAATGACATATGATAGCGCATAAAAGAAACGAAGAAGGGGTGTTAAATAATACACAAGAGAAAACCGTCGAAAAGAATAAAATATACACAAAGCAGAACTGCAAGAAATCCCGATGCCTCTCACCGAAAGGAGAGCGGGTTGAGGGAGAAGGGGTTTAAAAGGAATCAAAAGAAGAAATGAGCAAAGGGAGAAGCATATAATCCGAAACGAAACGAGCGGATGAACATAACCTTTTCCATATCCTTATGATTTAATGATTTATGATCAAATCGTCCACAACCGTCTCCCCTGTTCTTGGAGGAGTGAGCAAATCGAGTGAACGATTGCATGTATGCAAGAAAGAGGCGACACCGCCAACCCAGGAATAACAACACCTCACGTCTAGCAGAGCTGGACTTCCCACTCGCCACCCTCGCCGCCGGCAGAAGGCATGCTCTTTAGCGCGATCCTGACCCTCTTTTTTGTTGAGTCCTTGGAGACAGTTGACCCAGAGTATGAGTACTCTGAACCAGTGCCAAAGTCATCAAACATCAAGCTATCCCCGCTCGCCCTTGAGTTGAAGTAGGACGATGAGAAATCACTGAGGTCTTCGTCTGGGGAAGAGCCAACGCCCAGGAATGGATCACCGAGCGCTGATGCCGATGGGGAGGGGAGTGCTGAGGTAAGACTGAGAATATCCTTGGGCGACTGAGATAGCTCCGATGCTACAACGGGATACTGCAACTGCTCACTTGACGAATCGTCGGAGACAGAAGAGACACCAGGGGAAGAAGCACGGGAGTTGAGGGTAGTGGATGCAACCGAACCGCTAGACGAAGTGTGAATCCTGACTCGGATTTTGCCATCCTCAGCAGGCTTAGCGTCGAAGGAGATATCCAAACCGGCGAGGCTGAGACCATTGGCTTCCGAGTCAGCGAGCAGCTCCTCGGGCAAATCAGAAGCGGCGAACTCCAGTTTCTGCGGTGTGGCGATGGAATTGTCGGCTTGCGCAGGGACGTTGGGTTCGGCTGCGGTTTCTTCAGTAGCGAAGGGGTTCGAGAAGTCCAAGTCGTCATCTAAATCCATCATGCTCGAGGTAGGGTGCATAGAACTCCAATCATAATCATTTGTCAGGAAGGAGTTGAAGTCGAAAGCAGAGGATGCAGGAGCAGGGAAGGGCTCATAGCTCGACGGAAGTGTGGAGCGCATCGCATTAGGCATCGACAACAGGGTCGGAAGGGCACACAAAAGAACCTGCAATCGAAGAATGGTGAGTAACGGACTTGTGTACGTAAAACGTGATGGACCCCTACCATGAGACCAAGACTTGCAGCCGATTTGCCAGTCGCAGGGCGACTAGCCAGGGCCTGCGAGAGAGCGGCAGGTTCAAGGTGCTCGACCTTCATTTCGGGCTCAGACTGGGATTGGAAAGGTGTAGATGCACGCTCCTCTAGCTGTGCACTGAGCTGCTTCTCCCGCTCTTGGGCAGCAGCAAGATCAGCTTTTAGTTGCTCTATCTGTGAGACCAGCTCCTCGCTATCGTTGCTGCTTGAAGTTGCAGCAGGGGCAGCTCCGCCTTGAGTAAGGGCAAGGAGCCGAGCGTTCTCCTGTTCGAGTTCTAGAACTCGGCTGTGGTCGTCTTGTGTCAAAGAAAGGTCTAAGACGCGCTTGTAGCAAGAGGACACTTACACTTCCATAGTCTCAAACTCCTCCCGTTTGCGTTGCCTACTTAGGAAAGCAGCGGCGCGGTTCTTGACAAGCCGTGCCTCGCGTTTACTAAGACCAGTGACATCCGGAGGAATGAAGTCCTTCGAGTTCACTCGGTCGGTAGTGCGTTGCCTCTTCGGAGCAGAGGGAGCAGGGCTAGGGCTAGCAGCCCTTTTTGCAGCTGCGGCTGCAGCAGCAACCGCTGAGGGGTTGATAGAGATGGATAGACGCTCGCGTTCCTGCTTGGGCTCGGAGGCAGCAACGGGGATCGGGGTCGGTGTATTTTGGTCTGTAGGGATGCTAAAGACCTGAGCAGGAGGTATACATAGCTGTTGGTCTAGTTGAAGAGAGTCTGTCTTTAGTGCAGGAGTGGTTGCGAGGGAAGTCTCGGACGCAGCGGAGGTGGTATTAGTGGGCGCGAAGTAATGTGTGAAAGAGTCATTAATATTAAGAGATGCTGGTACTTCCCAAGGTGCTGGGAGGGCGTCGAGAACAGGGGAGAGGAGGGTATTATCGAAGGAAGTGGTGGACATGGTGAAAGGCTAAGTTGGTTGGGAATGGGAAAGCCTGAAACTTGAGTTTGATCAACTTTTCTATTTGCCCTGTCCGGGTTTACCCCGTTAAACCCGCAGAGGAGTTCGCTTCCACTTTTAGATATCCTCACTCAAAGTTACCCTTTTTTTGCCATAAACTACCCCGCATTTCAACCACAACCCACCTCACCGACGTACTCCTCATGCCTCCAACAACTCGAGACACGTTAAAGTCTATTTTACCATGAGGCCATAGGCGTCACACCACCCGACAATGGACCGCACACCCTCTTAATTAAGACAGCCCCAGTTATAATAGCGCAATATACGCCAGCATATGACCTTTCTTTCTCTCCTCTCGGCCGACTTTTGGTTCCATGTTGAAACCGTACCAATCTGATAATGACAGCCTGCGTGTACCCCGCCTTTCTCCACTGTTCCATCATCGTCGGATAGCAGGTACTTTCCGCGCCGTCTGAGCTCTTCGCACACTGGGGATGACCTCAGTGGCTTCATTCCGAAGAAAATGCTGCCTTTGTTCCCTTCTGACCAGTGTCGCACCAATATGTACAATACGCAGCCCTACTTTCCCCGAATATGAGCAGCCTCCACGAATCGGTGGTTGACGCCATTCCCTGCGTCACCGGCCAAATTCCACTAGCGGTCACACCGGCGTCCTTTCGCAGCGCTATTTCCATCTTCGACATGCTTCGAGTTTCCACATTTTCCTCCTCTTCAACCAAACAACGGCGTACTCGTCCTTCATCGCTTCGATGTCTCCTCGTTTCAACCATCTTATCTCAATGAAGCTGTGCCTACTTGATCTGTCCTTTTTTCTCTTCCGTTTCAAATCGCCATCACAACCTGCAAATATCCTAGTTCCACCTCCACACATCAGATATCACAAGCCTTTCTTGATAGGAGCCCTAACCATGATTCACACCGACCTTCCCGTTTCTATCGTCTTTCCTTCAACTGCTACACCTCCACCAGACCTCTGTAGAAAACTCGTCGTAGAATTCCCCATTCCCTATCTTATCTCTACCCATGTAATGTCACCCTTGTGAAAAGTTCGCACATCGTACCTCAGCCCGCTATTCAAAACGGAAGAAATCACGTTGCGTACGATTTCGACCCCCTTCGGAGGTCGCAGCACCTTGAGAATCCATCACGGCTAGTCAATCAAATCGAGTAGTTGGCCCCCGGAAACCTCTGGGTTCGTTGATGGATGATGTAACTACTCGGCCGACATTTTTGGCCCAGATTTGATTGGAGTCCTTATCCTTATCAGAGGGTGTTTCGCAGTTATTTTGCTCGTCTTGCTGACCATCTTGTGGCAAGCTTGGTTATTCACGAATGACTATCGAGCAAAATCTGAGCGTATATTTGGAGAGGTCTCTATGGGTTCGCAGCCGTTATCAGCTATAATTTACCCTCGATACCCGTGTCGATCATCCGTGTAATTATCATCATCTCAACAATGTCGCAGCCAACCGCGGTCTCCTGAAAAGTCAGCAAACGTGCCTGACGGAACCACAGAGATTGTCAGAGAAGGTGGAAGAACATATTCGTGAAGATAGTCTACCTTGATCCTCCTTGCCTGAAACGGTTCTGGATCTATTCGAATACACGGATTGACACAGCGGCCGCCCGAAGTCACATACATCAGTCTGCTCGAGTCTGCACCTTGACAGGACGCGATTATCCTTCTCGTTTGGGGTATGGATGCTGCCAATTTGCCAAATAACCTAGAAGCGTTTTCCATCCAAAATTAGGCCCATAAATGGCGCCTCGTGTTTCCTTGCAAAGTCCTTGCTTTCTTTCATTTACAAATTGCATTCATCCGATGCGATGGCCGAAGAAAGAAATTATAAGCACCGGGGCCGCCGTTTCGTAACTGGATTTCGAGGAGGAAAGTGGCGTTCAGGATTTGCAGGTGCAAGGACAACCCTCCGCTTCACGGATGCTGTAAGAAGAACCCTGCATTGTCCAGAGAAAGCTATCGTTTTTGTAGTCTAACAACAAATCTCTAGCTCGTCGAACAAAGAAGGGAAGCAGATTTTGACCGCTTTGGAAGCTCCATTGGATAATCTTCTTTGCCAAAAAAAAATATCGGTGTTCAGTGGGCAACGATTGAGGACAAGCAGAGGACAGGATTGGATGTGCATCAAAAATGTTAAGCGAACAGAACAGGGACAACAAGATTTCAAGTTACCGTCGGCATTCTCTCCTGACAGACTTGACATTTTTTTATAGAAAAATGCTCCAAAGTGACAGGATGGCCGGCGGGATAGCCTTCTGGGTTAGATTCGAGGAGATGCAGGGCAGATTTCAATTGAATCTTGGATGGATTGGGATGTTGTATTGACTCGGGTTCAATTCATAGATAGGGCTAACCCGAATAAGGGTAGATGCCAAGCTTCTCATCCAAAAAAAAGTTGAGGATGTTCTGAAGAACATTGGCCGTTGGGTCAGCCCTGTCAGGAAAGACGCAAAGATCCGAGAATCAGTTCAAGAATGACCTTCGAGAGTGTTCTTGAGTGAGTTCTGGAAGAGTTCGCCGCAGAGAAGGTCACCAACAGGAATCCTTCCAGCCATGCCGTAGAGACTGCTTTTCTTAATTTTATTGATCGTTTTGAAGAACGGAGGTCATCATAGAAGGCTAGCATCGGCGAACCAAGTCATTTGCGATGTTTTCTATGTCGACCAGACTCAATGAAATGCACCCTGCACAACATATTGGTCGTGTACAGAGGACACTTGGTCGCCGCGCTCGTCCCTGCACCCGATCTGGTCAATACCATCACCATCATACCAATGAGTTTTGCGTGTACACGCGGTTCCAAGCACCCTCTGTCATCGCATTGCACTGCGCCCGTGGCTTTGACTCGTTCATAACAGTTGTACCATTCTTTGACTCATCGAGGAGGAAACGACGTCAACGACATCTACGGCGCAGCCACTAACACTGCACTTTGGACGCGTCGGCAGTGCACAGTTCACACAAGGTCAACCTTAAATACACGGAGGTACGGGAGGCCTTCTGGAAGTAACTATGATCATGAACGAAGTAACTGGTGAGTAGTTTCGAACCGCTGGCCGTACTATTGTACTGACTTGCACTTTGAACGCGTCCAGGGATACAAACTCTGCCAGCAGAGCTTTTCATTGCTATAGTGAAGGAGTCAATGCCTCGCGTGCGGCCGACTCACGTACTACCGAGAGAGATAGCACTGTCTCATGTATGCTCTCACTGGCGGTCGCTCATCTTGCACGAGCCGTTGCTCTGGAGCAAGATTGAGATCTACTCTGCCAAATCCATGGAACGTGTAACTACTTACTTTGAACGCTCCGGCTCGGCGCTTGTCGATATCTTCTTTGATATTTGGAAAGCGGACCGGATGGGCAAAGAATCAATTGACCAAGTTGTGGACTTTGCCATCGAGCAAATACACCGCTGGCAAAGACTCCGTTTCTTTGCTTCACGGATCAGCACCACAAGGGGTTTCCTGTGCAAAATTGCGGAACTCGCTGCCCCGAACTTGCAGGAGCTCAGGGTTCTTGACGATGGTCCTACACAAGCTGACGACCATTTGCTGGCTCCACAGACGGTCATCCTAAACGGTGGCCACCCCCAGCTGAAAACTGTTCAGCTGGAGCAACTGGTCGCCATCCCTCTCCTCTCGAACGTGACCACTCTTCACCTAAGGGAGCATAATGGGTCCCTATTTTGCGTTAACCTATCGGTCATCGCCGCTCTCAATGACCAATGCCCATCGTTGACGACATTCTCGATTCACGGCAATTTTGACCACAACTCCGTGACCTGGAACGCAGAATCTACCCCCGCGCTAACCATGAAGTCTATCCAGCACCTCTGGCTTATGACATATGATAACCTCCCAGCGAAGATGCTGGGTGCCGTCGCCCTCCCTAACCTCAAATCATTATGGTTACAGTGCCAGTATCAGCCATTCATCCAGACGCTCAACTCGCATTCGTATCGACCAAAATTCCCAAAGCTTGAATACCTCACCATCCAGACTTTCGAATTCTACCTTACCCAACAATTACAGAACATCTTCCCTAGTGTCAAGAACCTACATTTCCCAGGTTGCAACAGTTGGAACCTCGGTTCTCTCTGCGACGTATTGAACACCAGTTGGCAGGAAGTGGAGAGTTTAGCTTTGAGGACCAGGGGCGACGGACATCCGAAGAAGTTCACCAAGTTGCTTGGAGACCTCATCGTGGCACGTAGGAATGGGCCTGGACACCCTCTAGAAAGAGTGCTTCTTGACCAAGATGCTCTGAGATGCTTCTCGAAGCCTGACGTCGTCGTCTTGCACGACTTGAGTGGGGTGCTCGAAGAGTTGAAGGATGATAACTATGATGACCCCTGGTGGATAGTGATAAAAGCAGATAAAGGCATCTTCCATTAGATACTGCACTCTGGTGGAAGGACGGGAGCACGCAAGACGCAATAGGCGTTCCATAGACTATGTATATATACCGGCCCATCGGGGACGTATTAACAACTCAGACGGGGTACTCAAAATGCACCAAAGAATTTATTCCGATTTCTTCCTGGACTACCGTCCTAGTATACAAGCCTACAACCTTAAGGGAGACAAAAAAACGACTAAAAATACAGTATCTAGAAGGTCAAAGAAAGCGATAGAGCTACAAGGTAACGAAAGGTATAAGTGAGATCAAATGCATGCGACAGCAGGGTATGCAACCAAACACGAAAGTTCCAAGCGATAACGATAGTCAGACCACACCCAGGCGGTTCTGAATGCTTTTGGAGGCGACAGGCGACTCTGATAGGATATTATTCCTATCTCAAGAGTGCATGGCCTTGAGCAAGATGAGGTCCGTCCAAGGCGAACTCAACGCCGGGACTAAGTGACCATGGTGATGATGAGATTCAATCATCGAGCAAGACTGCAGATCCACTATTAGAGAGTCAGCTTGAGTTATTCGTAGGGTCGGGTGACGGAAAACTCACCAATTAGGTGCATCGAGGGCGGCACATTGGTTCAGGTGCGGGCTCTCGCACAACGGCATCAAGGATGTGGTCGGATGTCTGTAAGTCAGGTCATCAGCAAATCTTCTTCCGTATGTTCAAAATGGGAACGTACCAATGCGTCAGCGACCGGAATGGGAGTGGCGGTAACGCTGAGGATGGCGGAGGCAGCCAAGAATAGAGCAACAAAGATACGAGCCATTGATAACAATAGAGAGTTCCCTGAGGTGTGATTGTTCGAGGTCTCGAAAAGGAAGAGGACAATAGGAGCTCAGGCTTAGGGTCCCATGAAAATATGGAGTCACTCTATATACACTAGCCTTAGCGAGAAGGAGAGACGACTGGACAAAGGGATAGTCCATATTTGGATGGTGAAAGTAGTGTCCAAAAAAGGAAGGTCAACGCGAGATGTCGTTGAAAGCTTGAAGCAAATCGCTAAAAAAGGAAGGAACTCGTCTCTTGTATTTTGACGGGCTCAAGGTCATCTCTGATGGGAGACCCAGTGAGCTGCCGTCAATGACCTGAAATATAAACGACCTCCCGAAAGGGGTATACCCCGTATATCGATGCGGTTGTTAGAACCTCCCAGCCGGAAGCAGAAGTGTGAGGAGCGATAGCCAGAGTATACGCAAGCTGATAGTACAGATCAGACGAGTGCGTTCCTTGCATATGTTTCTCCGAGAAAACATAAAAGCAAATGGCCGTTTGGGAACTATGGCAGTGATATTGTAGGACAGTTGCCACATGAAGATAAGTAACTGATCAGAGGTATTGGGGACACCCAGGGGGTTGTGGACATCGTCTACAGGCACTTCGACAAACGAGCGAGTATAATAGGATAGGAAACGCAGCTCTCTACATGCGTTATACGTGCTGAATCAGGACAGCAAGTTACAGAAGGGTATATAACAGAAAGATTTGTGAGTCCAATAAGAGATTCTGTGGATGGACGAGCAGGCCAGGTCCAGGGCCTGACAGCCAGTGGGTATCTTCGCATGCATAGGTTGGGAGATAACACCGACAGGTGAACTAAGCGGCCAGTGTAATCATGAAGAGGAGCCCGGTGAACAGGAGTAGGGGGCCCGTTGAATGACGTGAAGCAGCATTTGTAGACGTCTGCGAGGTGTGGGAGGTCGCGGTAGGCGTTCCTGATCCACTAGCAGAACTAGAAGACGCTGCCGTTCCGTTAAGCCGGATCGCATTACGCTGTGGCAGACAAGTCAGCATTGATTGAAAAGACGAGAGCCAAGAAGGACGCGTACCACAAAGCCGTCATAAGTCTCGCCACTGTCGGCCTGGATATCGATTGCACCCACGCCTCCCTGGGCACAGGTATTCCAATCGAAGAACCATATAGTCTCGCTCGCATTTGTCACCGTTACTTGCAAATTGGTGACAGCCTGTGCGTTACCAGCATCCCTGAAGCTTGAGTCGAAACCATTCTTGGTGACATCGTAATCATGGATTCTAACGCAAGGGAACGCGAAGGTGGATTGAGTGACGGTATGGTTTCCTTGGGTGACTAGCGGATATTAATTGCGCTTGAATATTTGGACCGAGCGACCAGACAAAGAAACACTCACAGTTGAAGAAAACGACGTCTCCATTTTTTGCGGTCACAGTAGAAGGGGTGAAGACCTTTGAGGGGTCATTCGAAGTGCTGCCGACTGTAACAACTACTTGTTTCGCAACAATGGGCACAAAAGCAGCGCACAACTGTTCACTACAGGTGAGGCTCCTCGTATGTGCGCTATGAAAGGAGGCTCACCGAAAGTAATATAGTGAAGAATACGTTAGCAATCATGATTCCAGGAGAAAGACGGCGTCGGCGCAGAAGAAAAGACGATGTAACTTGAACAAAAGTCGTTCGCCGCTGCTTAAAACTGTGCACGTTGACAGGGTATGTCAGGGAAGCGAGAATTGCGCAAAACGAGGCTTATCTGCCTGTCCCCCTGAACTGGAAGCCGTGATGGACAATGCCTTCATTATGACGCTTTTGCTTCGCGAAAGTAATAGAAGACGAGATAAGGCGGACCCCTAGACGTATATGAAGCTGCCCGTAACCATGAGGTTATTACTTCCCAGGATTCAATTGTCGAATGCCACCGAAAGAAGGCCAGACGACTGGATGGTGGAGAGTGCATGCATCATATTTGATCGCGATCCTATGCCGTTGTACGTTTGTTTTTGGATTTCTGACATACGGAAAATTAACGTTCTGACAGCCTGTTGCAAGCCGTAGTTCACATACACGATAAGACCATCAACTCAAGCTCATTACAAGCATACACGCTCACCACGGCTGGTATTCATCATCACAGTATGGAGAAGATGACTGCCACGCAATGAAGGTACAAGCTCCTCCATATTGTGGCATGTCCAACAGAGGCACCGACGCCATATGACTTCATCTATTTCCTGCATCATTTTTCATCGGCAAAAGCATCGCTCAGCTGGGTGGGCCTCAGGGAAGCAGCATTTTCCGACGTCGTTCACACAGAAAATCGTTCTTTTGCGGGAAAAATGCTCTCGGGCGGGACTTGGACGACTGTAATTGTGGGCAAGTTGGCTGTCGAGGATGGAACTGGGGTCATGGTGAAAGATATACCTTTGATGGCCACGTGCTCGTGCGGAATTTTGCCCCTTTGCCGGGCCCGACATACCGGAGAGATTGTTCCTCGAAGTGTTAAAATCGAATTTGGGTCCATGGACGGCTCTGGGCTTTCTCATCTCTGTATTCCACCATCTCTGACTCAATAGTACCAGCTCGCGATGCCCGATAAGGCTGCTCAGAAGAAACACCCTCTCTCGATTCGCTTGACGGAGTCTGCAGTCTTTCTCAGGTCAGACGGTTCTGGCAGACGCAATCGTGGCCAAGAGGACCGGCCGTCACTGTTGCGGGGTTTGCTCACTCTGGAATTGCAAAAACCAATGAGGATAAGTAGTATTGAACTTGGTCTTAAAGCCAAATCGTCGACTACTTGGCCCGAGGGTGCGTTACTCCATTCACATTTTCCCGAACCAATGCTGAAGCTGCCGCAACAGGCGTCGGTGCACGCAGAGCGGAGGTAACTGAAGAGCATGAAGTATACCGAGCATCTACCACGTTCTTCAGCGCGAATGGAGAACACACTCGTCGCAACTCTTCGCTTGGTCCTGGCGCTGCATACTTTGCTGGGGAGTACGACTCAGATGAAGCACATCCCACTTCACCACTCAGTCCAAGGGAGGCGTCCTCCTCGAGACAGCACGAACCTCGCGAAGTCTTTGCCACAGGTGGTCCGCTGTCAGGACGAACAAGACGTATGAGCGCAGATAGCTCCTATTTTTTCCGCGATCATGCTTCTGCTGAGCCGACACTCTTCCCTCCAACCCCTCCATATTCTCCGCCTGTCACCAGCCCGTCATCGTCTTCAAGCGAATTGAATGCACCTATTTCTGCACCGGCCCCCGCGTATACCCTGGAAGAGCACAGAAATATCTTGAATGCAGAGTTGCGCGATAGAAGAAGTTCGTGTTCCCAGTTGTTATCTTGCTGCACATCCACCTGACACTTGCATCAGATCATTCACAGACGCCAGGTTCAAGTAACTCCTCTGGTAGCGCACGAACTACTCGACGACCAGATCCACCACTTTCTAGGCAGCCAAGTATCGAAGATATTCCGGAATACTCTCAACCTGCCAGTGCGAGTAACGCGGACAGGTCATACTCACGAGAACAAGGCACCCCAAGGAACTACTCCCGCACCCCTTCCCGCACGCCCTCACGTGTCTCTAGCCCGCACCGCTCTCAATCTAGCGCTGGCCATGATGAGGTTCGACGCCCCAGCTCTCGATCGCGTTTTTCTCTTGCCTCAGTATCCCATGTTCTGAAGGATGTGGTGAGACATCACTCACATGACACCAATGGCCATCATGAAGAGGAGGAGGGCAGAGGACGCCCAAAAGAAAAGCGTTCAGTGACGGCATCTCCGAATACTTCGAAAGAGAGATCTACGTTCTCCAAGCTTGGCGAAATGCTCAAGTTAGAGCATGATGACGCGAATCTCAGACAGGGATGGAAGGAGTTCAAAGCTGGGACGTATACATACCCCATATCATTTGAGATACCCGCCAATTCTCCACCAAGCCTTCGATGTGATTTCGGTTCTGTCACATGGCGTCTTCGAGCGGTCGTGCATCGACCAGGCACGTTCACTTCAAAATTGGCTGTCAATCGGGAGGTGATAGTGATCACGGCACCAACAGAGGATGACACTGAAGATTCAGAGAATATCATCGTGGAACGCATGTGGGAGAACCAACTTCAATACCTTATTTCGGTCTCTGGACGAAGCTTCTACATTGGTGGAACTATACCCGTTACCTTTGGCTTGCTACCATTAGCTAAAGCCAAGATTCATCGTCTTTCACTTCATCTAGAAGGTAAACTTCACTCTTTGACTACGGAGGCAGGCCTTGATGTCTTTTTAAAACAGAGAAAGTCGATTATTGGACCAATATGAAGCGCGTCGCTCGTTCTGACCCTCCAACTCGGATCGACCTTCTCAACGTCAAATCGGAGCATCCTGGCCACGGCGAACACATTCTTCCTCTGGATTCCGACGACGCGGAAGCTTTCCGTCACTCACCACTCTATGCACTCGCCGATCCAGAAAAAGATGTATCAGAGGAGGCTTCGAGTTTCATGGGTCCGGGACCATGGACATTCCACAAGGAACTTCAACTTCCTATGTCTTGCTTGAGTTTGCACATCTCGAACAAGAACAAGAGAAGCAATATTTTGGTAACTCACCATCTGAAGTGTGTGATTAGGGTGGAGAGTGCGAATGAAGCGCATGTGGATCCGAAGACGGGAAAAAGGAAGCTGTTTGATATCGTCATACAGACGCCTGTTCAGATCCTTTCGGTGAGTGACCCTTAGCCGTTTCGACACAGGCGTAGCTAAATTTGAACCTTTGCAGTGTCGATGCAATCCCGCCTGGTCATCTCTTCCGCCCTACTCAGAGGTATTCGATGACCACTCTGTCGTCGTACCACGTTGCCCATGCGAGGTCCGCCGCCAACATGACGCTCGACCTGCGGCATTGGAGCGAATGGTATCAAGGCTTTCGTTCGAATCTGCTGTTTCGGCAGCACAGACTAGGCCCGTCAACCCCCTTACGATGCCATCGCTGCAAAGCCGTAACGAACTTTATGAGCGTTTGGTTTCTGGACAAGAAAGCGAGACGGGAGAGGCACCGCCAGGATATTGGACTGTATCAGCTACTCCTGTTGTGCCGAGTCCACACTGATTTGGGATTGAAGACTGGGGACTGGGATGGATTTTGAGGATTTCAATTGTGGGGTATCATTGGGACTATTTACCTACATATCATCTAATACCCTTTCCTGGACAATTTCGTACGGCCGGGACCATCTAAGTTGGTAGTATCATTATGTAGGGAATATAGCAAGTACATGCGCGATTAGTATGCAAGGGATTGGGGTCGTGCAAATATTATATGAAATACATATGCAGTTATTGAGATGCAATTGTGGGCTGTCCGACAAAGGTGGTCTAGTCCTCTCTGTGGGGAAAAGTCAGACGGCAGAATAGAATGACTAGGATTGACACGTACTCTGGTGTTTCCCGGCGTAGGAATAATGTATCAATGACTGCTGAGAATGCAGCAAAGGCTATACCTCCGCCAACAGCTGCTTTTGGTCCCGCGTTGCGCGCAAGGATGCCACCAGCAAGGAAACCAGATGAAACGGAATTCCATATGTCGTTTTTGGCACGGTACTGTGGTCATGAGGTCTCCGTCAATAACTCTGCATGGCTAGCCAAGAACATGAGCTGTACGCACCCCTTCAATTACGCACTCTATGCCTGCAAATAGTGCTCCCACTTTTGCAAATCCTTTTCCAGATGTGACCATTCCCTTTCCCATATCCTTGAAGATATCCCGCGCTTTCTCTATGTTATTCTTCCCTGTCTGTGCTCGGAGGTATGGGTCTTCATAGGCGAATGACGCCGACATAAGTGAGAAGAACGCTCCGATACCGAACCCTAGAGACGGAATCATATCATGAATACGAAACAATTATAAGACCCTTGAATATGAGAAACATACCCATGACAGCAGACATCCCAGCCTTCACCGCACAATGCTCCCGAGCCATGGTCCCATACTTCTCAAACTGCCATTTCTGTAGTTGCTGCTGGCGACGTTCTTCCGAGAAATCAGCAAAGTAGGGCTCTGAACCTGGTTTGTAGATGGGTGCTGCACCGACCAAGTGTGTGCCGGTTCCGGGACGATACATAGCAAGCCCCCAGCAGTGCTTTCACCCAAGGTAGTTTGCCACAAATTTGTTTAGACGCGTATGTTTGCGGCTGCTTTGATCAGGGGTGATTGCCGTTTTGGGAGGACATCCTCGAGGAAGCTATCGGCTCAAAATTTCCCCCATTGCGCAGCAATTGAGTGGAAAAATACAAGAAATCAACAAGAGAGCAACTCCAAGGTCATGGACGGGGAATGTTGCCCTACAAAAATTTCTTGACGCAGGACGATGGTGAAAGTTGGGAACTGTTGAGAGTGTTATTGAAAGCATTGGAAGGTCAGCTGCACAGGTTGTATCGAGCGCTACCGCATGTGCATAGCAGTCAAGGGAAATTTCTATTGAGAGTTATTTACGGGCGACAGTGGATGAGCGATTGATTCGTAGGCGAATGCTATAGCCGCCAATTGATTGTTATTGTGCCAAACAAGAAATTGCTTTAGTGGGTAACCACGTCCTATTAGACCGCAGGAGGCTCCAAATCTCCACCTCCCTTTCCTTTCTCCCTAACTGACACTCTCTTTTCTTTCTTAACGATGTCTGGTATTACCGATGAAGCTGGAGATATTTTCAACAATGATTCGAGGACGCTGGCGCCCAAAGCTGTCGGATTCCAGGTTGCTCTTATGAGCGTGGTCTCTGTAAGTTCACACAGATTACTACGCGTTGTGGAGCTCAGGGTTCACTGATAACGTTTAACAGCTTGCAACTATCCTAGCTTTCAATCTTCTTCGTCCTAATAACAAGGTAGGATGCACAGAAAGATGCGCTTGAAAGGCGGTAATATTGACCATGAACGCTAGATCATTTACGAACCAAAAGTCAAGTACCACACCGGGGACAAACCACCGCCTCGAATATCGGACGGGCTACTGGGCTGGCTACCACCGCTGATACATACGAAGGAACCAGAACTACTCGATAAAGTCGGCCTAGATGCAGTCGCCTTTCTACGCTTCAACAGGCTTATGCGTACCCTGTTCACTTGCATTGCGGTCCTCGCGTGCGCAGTCACCATCCCGGTCAACGTCATTTACAGCGTTAAAAACGTGAAGCCTCAGAAACGCGACATCCTCAGTATCCTCACCATTCGGGATGTTAGTGGAAACCTGCTCTACGTCCATGTGGCAGTCACATATGTGGTCACCTTCATGGTGATGGCATTCGTATACTACCACTGGAAAGAAATGGTTAGGCTTCGCCACACATGGTTCCGCTCGCCCGAATACAGGGATGCCTTCTATGCCCGCACCTTGGCCGTGCGCTCCGTGCCAAAGAAGAACCAGTCAGATGAAGGCCTCAAGGCAATCTTCGACGGTATTCAGATGCCTTACCCCACTACTAGTGTGCACATCGGCCGAAAGGTTGGCAAACTGTCTTTTGCAATCGAGGAGCACAACAAAATTGTCCGCGAATTCGAGGCAGTGTTGGTCAGGTATCTGAAGAATGGTAGAATCGGCAAAAAGAGGCCGACGCTGAGAATCGGTGGAAACTGTGGTTTCGGTGGTCGAAAAGTTGATGCAATTGACTTTTATACGTAGGTGGAGGACAGTACCACTCAAAATTGGTAGCTAAACAACCTTTCACAGCGAGAAGATCAAGAAGGCCGAGGTGGTTGTTGAGAACCTTCGCCAACAACACGAACATCGCAAGGCCGAGAACTATGGTTTTGCCAGTTTGGCCGCTGTTCCATATGCACACATTGTTGCTCGCAAACTCGAAGGCAAACGTGTCAAGGGTACAACCATCGAGCTTGCGCCGAATCCAAAGGACATCGTCTGGGAGAACATGAACAAGTCGGAAGGTGAAATCTTCCGCAAAAAGGTCTTTGGCTTCCTGTGGTTGGCAGTTGTCTGCTTCGTCAATACTGTACCCCTGTTCGTCATTTCGATTTTGGCCAATCTGGCCTCGGTAAGCATTCCTTCCATACCGTGAGGGGTGCATTGCTCATGAATCCTGTTTAGATCCAAGACTATGTGCCATTCTTGGCCGACTGGTCAGCCAAGTCCCCGACTTCCTTTGCATTCGTATCTGGTGTACTCCCACCCGCCGTCTCTGGAATCTTCGGCTTCTTCTTGCCTGTCATCATGCGCTGGTTGACCAAGTACATGGGTGCCTTGACACACTCCCGATTGGATCGAGCTGTGGTCGCTCGTTACTTCTTCTTCCTGATCATCTCACAACTGGTCATCTTTACCTTGATTGGCGTTATCTTCAGTGAGTATACCCATCCATCTGTTCCGCGTCGCTGTCCTAATGACATTCCAAAGACTCTGTCAAGGAGATCATTGAACAGATCGGAAGGAAGGCTAGTGCGCAAGAGATCTTGGATAACCTTCATAGTGAGTACCACATATCCCGGCAAGGCTGGAAATTTAACCTCATCGCTTCGTTTAGCTCTACCTGCGACTGTCCACAAGACGTACATCAATCAATCATCCTATTGGCTGACATTCTTCCCGTAAGTTTTCGGAAGATGATGATTTCCAATGCGTGACGATTTAACTCAAACACTTCCTCTAGGCTGCGTGGGTTTTTGGTCATCTTTGATCTCGCCCAGATCATCAATCTGATTTGGGTATCCATCAAGACTCAGTACGTCGAGCAGTTCGTTCCACCCAGTCTTTAGGGCTAACTCGCTCCTAGTTTGTTCGGACGAACTCCTCGTGACATCCGTGAATGGACTCAGCCTCCGGACTTCCAATATGCTATCTATTACTCGAACATCCTGTTCATGGGAGCCGTCGGACTGGTCTTTACGCCCTTGGCCCCTCTGGTTGCGGTTGCTGCCGCGATTGTATTCTGGATTGGCTCGTGGATCTACAAGTACCAGCTTATGTACGTTTTCGTCTCGAAGGTCGAGTCTGGAGGAGTGAGTATCTACACCTCTGCCTTTATGTGAGGCGAGGCTTACGAATTTGATTACAGCGCCTTTGGAACGTCGTCATCAATCGCCTGCTGTTCTCCCTCTTGCTGATGCAAGCATTAATGATTCTGAGTACGTTGATTTTACTTTTGACATAGAATGACAATTGACAGGGAAACAGCAATTGGACTGCAATACAAGTTCCGATCACTCCAATGGCTCTCTACCGTCCCTCCCATCCTCTTCGTGTTTGCATTCAAGATCTACGTCAATCGAACGTTTGTACCCGCCTTCACCTACTACATCCCCAACGAAGAGGAGCTCAGGCAAGCTCGCGTCCATTCCGAACGTGGCGATAACAGGGGCAACAGGCTCGAGAAGCGTTTCGGCCATCCTTCTTTGCACCAGGATTTGTTCACTCCCATGTTGCATCAGAAGATGATGCCACTACTCAGCCAAGTATACCACGGTCGTCTCGGAAGAGACGAGGCAAAGCTCGAGGAGTATGGAGGACAAAAGATGGAGGCCCAAATCATCCCAGGAGGCATCAAGATTGCTGGTATCTCCCAGGTAAGCACTCATGCACTATGGGGTACCCGACTTGACACTAATCTTTGCTATTCAGAACGAATTGGAATACGATCCCGCGCTCTATCAACGCGACAGGGGCGAACTGGATTGGGATACCCGCTCCATTGCATCTTCGAACATGCTCGATGGTCAATCTGTGTACAACGGAACTGTTGGCAGCACTACCAAGCTCATTGGATACGATCGCTATCTGGCACAAGGACCGCAGGCAGGCTTTGTATCTGACATTGAATTGTCAAAGATGGATTCAATGCAGGAGCCTCTTCTCAGTCCCCGAGCGATGGCCTTCCACCAGTCTCCTCAGTCTTCAGCCCCGACAACACCAGCTGCACTCTATCAACAGGATCCACTTGGTTCAGTCCGCGAGGCGCCCACGCATAGGTCGCATGGTAGCGGCTATTCAGCGTACCACTCACCACAGGGATCCGAACCTCAATTCCAGCCTTACCAGAATTACGGACCACCTGCGACGGAATATCCACCTAGACAATTTACGCCAGTCCAGGAATACCCTCCTAGAACATTTACCCCCACCCAGGAATATCCCCCAAGGCAGTTTACTCCTACTCAAGAATATCCCTCGAGACAATACACCCCTGCTCCGGATTATACATCAAGACAGTCTCCATCACCTTATGGTCATCATCCACGCCAGAGCAGCACGAACAATATGGCTGGCCGTGGCACGTTTAGAGGTTGATCCAAATGTGTTGGATTCATTTCTTATTCATGACCATCATATATGTATACAAGCGTCCCTTTTTACCTTATTTCCTTTTATTATCTTATTGCTGGACAAACGTTGGAAATGTATTCCCAGTATCGTCTCAATCCTTTTGGGTGGTTGTATATTGGACTGTATTAGAGTTTTCATTGCACTGGTGGGGCAACACGCCGTAGTTCTTCCAAGTAAGTCATCACACGAGGCTTGAACATGGCCAATTCTTGGGTATAGTCATTAACAAGTGAGGCATCATCGGGGTATTTAGATCTTGTGGAAAATAACATGCTTGCCCCCTTTACCATCTCGAGTGAATTTACCAGCGAATGCCCACTGGGATAGGATGCATTAATAATGCAGGGACAGAAACGAGGTGATCATTTACTCACGTTCAAGTAACCACCATCACCCTCATTCCAGAATTCTCCCTCTCGAGCCCAGTAAATCTCGTATCTGATTAGCATCGTCAGTTAAGTCGGAAAGGGCTATCATCGTTGGGAAACGTACCCGACAGTTTTGTGGAAACTGACGTCGAACTCCTGGTGCATGTGGTTCCAGTCCTTGCCCTTCGTGCCTTTCCATGCTGTCCTATGCTTGGTATGGCAGGCAATCCAGTTCATATCAGGTTTCTGCTTCCTGCCCTCGTCTACGACGTGCATTGTAAATTTCCCTCGTTCCTAAATTGACCCGTTAGCAGACCGGGGAACATTGACTCAACCCAAACGCACCTGTTTATCGTGTTCAATTTTACCCTTGACAAGATTAACGACCTTCATAATGACTTGGGCAGCCCCACGAATGACGGCTGCGATCCATCGCTCGTTCAACTCCTGGTCTTCACCAACATATGAACGTCTAATATGGTCCTCGATCTGAGACCTGATCTCTCGAACGAAGATAGCATCCTCGAATGGATCTTCAATTGATCGATGATGAAGGTGTCCCGTAGGTCCTGGGACGTCGACATCCGTAGTAGCACGTCGAATAGGAATATTATCGATATCGATAGGTCGAACACTTGAAGCACTGACGGCGACTGCTAGTGCGGCACAGCCGACGAGAATAAGCTTGGAGAAGGAGAACATATTACCAGAATATGTGAGTGGGGGGTTGCGTTGCCTCGAAAGACCAGCTTTGAGTGAGGATCCACGGCGAAATTGATACGCATTCTTATATGCGGTTCGACAGCAACCGTTGCACCAGGAAAGGCACACAGCCGCCTATCCTCAGTTTGGCGCTTGGCACGTTTGTTTCGGACGACAGCTAGAGACAGCTAGAGACCCTGCGCAGCGGCTCGCCCATTTCAGCGACAAATCGACGAGGGGTTCAAGGATCTGCCCAAATGGTTGATCTCCGAATCAACGGTTGCTGATCATGGCTGTTCGCGTTTGCGCCCCATCTGTGCGCCCCATCTGTGATACCTTTGATCTTTTGTAGCATCTTGATCCACCGGTCCAGCGGGATCGTATCCCTTCGTCGAGAAGATCAATTCTGTAGATGTACGTCTCGACGTCGAGCCATGAACCTGAGCAAAACCCAAACTTGCTCTAACCATAGTGAATATAAACCGGAAAGTCGGGAATATTAAGGTCGGTGAAACCATTCTGCGGTGTTCGCCACAAGGGAATATTCACAGGAATATTTCCCCGTGAATTCGGCAATTATTGCTGGACAGTTGAGATGACATCGGGGGCTCCTCAGTTTCAGAACGTTAAGCGGCATTGCTGCACAAAATGCCTGCAATGTTAGGGGCCCGCTCATAATGATTAATGCTCGTAGTTGCTGCGGACCGGGAAGAACAGAGTTAGCAGGGGAGAGCGAACAAACGGGATTGCAATTTGCCAGTCTCCAATCAAAACTCACAGGATCTCACACCCTGGGATTGCCTTTGGAAGCTTGGCGGAGGGAATCAAAGTTCTCAGAGCTATTCGCAAAGTAAAGTATAACACTCAATCTTAGTCGTCTGACGGAAACATTGAAGACCAATAATCTGATCTCTATTAATCGTATTACATGAAACAGTGGGGGTGATAGCTATGTAATGCAGGTCGTAATATAAAGTGTATATAGTTCGTGATGTCTACTTTTCATGTCAACATATGCAATAGAAGGGCCAATAAGTAATCAAAGCGCAAGAGACCAAGGGTAACGAGAGGACGACGTCGAGACTGTCAATAAGGCTACAATGGGGCGAGCGAAGGAACAGCAATCAGAGAACAAACATTTACTCCTTCTTCTCCTCCTTGGGTTGCTCGGAGGTCTGCTCAGACGAGCTGTTCTCGGCAGAGCGCTTCTCGTAAACCTTCTGGAAGAGACCAAGAGAGGCCTGTTGGGTCTCGTTGATCTTCTCGCGGATTTGGTCAGCGGTGACTGAAGCATCACCAGCCTGTCCCTTGACAGCGAGCTCCTTGAGTTCCGTGATGTGCTTGGTGACCTTCTCCTTCTCGGTGGCATCGAGTTGGTCCTTGAACTCAGCCATGGCCTTCTCGGTATCGGCGCAGACAGAATCGGCCTTGTTGGCTTCCTCGATGAGACTCTTGCGAGCCTTGTCGGTCTCGGCGAACTGCTCGGCCTCGTCAACCATGCGCTCGATATCCTTGTCGGAAAGACCGGAGGAAGAAGCGATAGTCATCGACTGATCCTTGCCAGTGGCCTTGTCCTTGGCGGAGACATTGACGATACCATCTGGTACATATGATTAGCATGTAAGTAATAACGATTAGGTGAGTAGACATACCGGCATCGATGTCGAAGGTGATTTCGATCTGGGGAACACCCTTGGGAGCGGGAGGAATGCCAACCAGGTTGAAGTTGCCGAGGAGCTTGTTGTCGCGAACAAGCTCACGTTCACCTTGGAAGATCTTGACCTCAATGGCAGTCTGACCATCGGCCGCCGTGGAGAAGGTCTGGGACTTCTTCGTAGGGATAGTAGTGTTGCGGTTGATCAGCTTGGTCATAATACCACCAAGAGTCTCAATACCGAGGGAGAGGGGTGTAACATCAAGGAGGAGGATATCAGTGACGTTGCCGGCCAACACACCACCTTGGATGGCAGCACCAATGGCGACAGCCTCATCAGGGTTGACACCCTTGCTGGGTTCACGGCCGAAGATTCCCTTGACGGTGTCGACAACCTTAGGCATACGGCTCATGCCACCAACAAGGATGACCTCGTTGATGTCACTGGCCTTGACACCTGCATCAGAGAGAGCCTTCTTGCAAGGATCGACAGTGCGTTGGACGAGGGGTTGGACGAGACCTTCGAACTGAGAGCGCATGAGCTTCAAGTTGATGTGCTTAGGACCCGAGGCATCGGCAGTAATGAATGGCAAATTGATTTCTGTCTGGGAGGTCGAAGACAGTTCAATCTTGGCCTTCTCGGCGGCTTCGCGGACGCGCTGGATGGCCATACGATCGGAGGAAAGGTCGACGCCGTCAGTTTTCTTGAACTCGGCAAGAATGTGCTCCACGAGGACAACGTCGAAATCTTCACCACCAAGATGGGTGTCACCATTAGTGGATTTGACTTCGAAGACTCCCTTCTGCATCTCCAAAATCGAGATATCGAAGGTACCTCCACCCAAGTCGTAGACTGCAATTACCGAAGAGTCGGAGCGGTCCAGACCGTAGGCGAGGGCGGCAGCGGTGGGCTCGTTGATGACACGAAGGACGTCAAGGCCAGCAATTTGGCCAGCATCCTTGGTGGCCTGTCGCTGAGCGTCGTTGAAATAGGCAGGTACAGTTACAACAGCATGGCTAAGGAGATGAGAGTCAGCTTCGGCACCGTTAAAGCTACTAGGAAGATGACTCACTTGACTTTCTTGTTCAAGAACTGCTCAGCAGTCTGGCGCATTTTGGTGAGGACCATTGATGAAAGTTCCTCGGCCGACTAAAGAAGAAAATGAGACACGTCACGAACCATGAAATTTTGGTAGTACGTACAAAGACTTGATTCTTGCCACCGTTGTCGACCTCGACAGCAGGCCTGCCATCAGGTGTTGGTACAAGCTTGAATGGCCTGGGGAGAGTTCACGATTGTTAGTTGAAATCACGAACACAGCAGAGGAACCTACCAATGGGCCTGGTCCTCCTTCACCTCCTTGTCCGAAAACTTGCGACCAATGAGTCGCTTGAAGGCAAAGACGGTGTTCGCAGAGTTGACGACTGCCTGTCGCTTGGCAGGAAGACCAACAAGACGTTCACCGTGCTTCGTGAAGGCGACAACAGAAGGTGTTGTCCGTGCACCCTCTGCGTTTTCGATGACGCGAGCGGTTTGTCCCTCCATTACTGACACACAAGAGTTCGTTGTTCCAAGGTCAATACCAATGACAGGTCCTACGGAGCACGAAGAAGTTAGCATGTAATGATACGTCATATGACAGCGAACTTACCATTGACTTTTGAGTTCATATTCCTGGCAATTAGAGAGCGAGGAATGCCCTGGAACTGTAGAATGTTAGCAGAGAAACGCGTCAAATAACGAGCAGACATACTTGGGCGGACCGTGAGACGGCAGACCTGAGGGAACCAGCGACTTTGAACATTGTGGAAGAGAGTGAAGGTGTGTGAGTTGTCCAAATTTTTTTGCGACGTCTAAAGTATGCGTAATAGTAAGGGTCGCCGAACTTTCGGCTTCTTCCGAATGTTCCAGAATCACCCGCGGCATCCCTTTTCGTCCAAATTCACGTGATCGGTCCCATTCGCGGTCGCCTGCAATTCCGGAGTGAAGACTTGCCGACATACCGAACATGGGGCAATTCAAGTCTATACCGTTACCTTTGCTTTACTCCTGCAATCATGTCCTCTTCCGAATCCAAAAAGATTGGCGGAGAGTACGGCGAAGTCAGAGCTGCCATCAATATCGACAGTTTGAACCAGTATCTCGCCAAAGCCGCGCCCTCTATCAAGACTCCCGTTACCGTCAAGCAGTTTAAAGTGCGTTGAGATTCTTCCCCTGCCGTGAGCTGAAGCTGATTGGTATGCTAGTTTGGACAGGTAGATTGAATCATTCTAGCACACGAACACGGGAATAACACGTTGACATGCGTTGTAGTCGAATCCAACCTACTTCTTGACCGATTCAACGTTCGTGCCCATTCTACTTCTCTATTCGTTTGACTTAGGTGTCCTCTAGGTCGACACGTTTCGTTCTTCGCAAGAAGCCAGCTGGTCAGCTACTCTCCAAGACAGCACATCAGGTTGAACGCGAATATGCCGTTCTTCATGCATTGCACACGTACAACCATCTGCCTTCAACCCCAGTCGAGAAGAGAGTACCAGTTCCGGAACCCATCCTACTCTGTGAGGACAATGCTGTCGTAGGAACTCCATTCTATATCATGCAATTCTTGGATGGCCGCATCTTCACGGATACCCGCATGCTCGAAGTCTCTGCTCGAGATCGACACGAATGGTTAGTCTCCATTTGCCTGGAGTATGTTCTTGGATCTTCCACTAACAATTCTATCCCTTTTCCCAGTTGGCTCTCAGCAGTTGGCGCACTTGCTGCACTCGGAAACGTTTCTCCCGACGAAGTGGGTCTGTCAAACTTCGGCCCCCGAACAGACTATTATCCCCGCCAAATCAAATCCATGACGCGTGTTTCTTCGGCCCAAGCTGCAGCGGTCGACATTGAAACGAAGCAGGCTATCGGGAACATTCCCTATTTCGACGAGCTTGTGCAATGGTACAAGCAAAACCTCCCTGATGAATCCAGACTGGGATTGCGCATTGTCCACGGAGACTACAAGCTGGACAACCTCATCTTCCATCCCACCGAAAACCGTGTCATTGGCATTCTCGATTGGGAGCTCTGCACTCTTGGTAACCCGGTATGTTTTATTAACTCTCACGTTCTCCATCGCTCATCTATTCATAGTTGGCTGACCTCGGCAACCTCACTCAACCATGGTCCATTGACCCGGCCGACATACCCTCCGGCGCTACACTCTCTGTGCGTGGTTTCCGGAATACAACCAAGGATGTCCCCATCCCCCTTGAAGACCTTGAGCGCGAGTACTGCCGACTGTCCAACCAGCTATACCCGATAAAGGAAATGGCATTTGTCCGAAGCTGGATGCTATTCCGGGTAAGTCCTGGCGCGTCACTTTAGACGCGCTTCTTCACACGACCATCATGATGTGTGCTAATATCCTCACCCAGCTGTCTGTGATTTCTCAAGGCATCGCAGCACGCTATGCCCGCCGCCAAGCCAGCTCAGAACATGCTCATATACATGTTGCAGCCTTCCCACTCATCGGTAACCTTGCTAAGGTTGTTCTTGAGCGTGAGGGTATCTCCATTGATAAGAAGGCCAGGCTTTAGGGTGCAATCTATTATCAGTGCAGGTATGCAACTCACATCATACAAGTCTACCAGCTCTGTTGCAATTTCACATACCATATACTGAGGATCATTTGGTGGCATGTTTTTTGTACATTTCATTCAAGACATTTTCCTACAACTGGTTGCTTGAAATGAACAAGATTGCGTGGTGAACTCCTGCCACCGCAATCCAAATTCTTGTGCCAATTGACTCACTTACATCGGAATATGGGTATTTCGGGCTGATGACGATATCCAATACACCCACGTCTGCACTCATATCTTTGCATCCACAGTCTATTTAGCTTGGAGATCAGGTTCCATATAGTTTTTGTACACTACTGCCAGCAGTGTAGCACACACAAAGGATAACACTTCTTGTTGGCCGTTTCTTCCAAGTTTCTCCTTTATTCTGTCGCTCTTTCACGTCGCATTTATGCTTACATAATCATCAAAGCGTCCACATGACAGTGTGTTGCCTATTGTTGACAGTTGTGGGCCTCCATTGTACTCTCTTCTCTACATTTCAAGTTGTTCCTGCACTCCTTAGCGGATTCCGACTTTGTTTTTAACCTTTTTGACTGAAAACATCAGGCTCTTGCATATTTCTACTGTCAGTAACCATCTCCTGTCTCTCTAGATACATATGATCTCCCCGTTTTCTTCTGGTTGATCAATCCTCTTACATGAATTCTGAAAAGCTCAACCTTTCTTCGTTAATAGTTTATGGCTATTCTACCTCAACTTCTCTCCCAGGACACCATAGTAGAAATTTCCCAGCAGATTATTTCACCTAGCTCATTCAGGTGTGACTGGCTTGTAGAAGGCACACAAACATGTCCAGTTGTCGTAAATTGCTGGCGTGCTCTTAAAATGGTACGAACATCTCTTCTATTTGATAGTGACTAGTTTTAGACATTTAATTCAATAGCATTATATGCATCACCATTTACCAAAACAAGTTGTGAGTTTGGATCCTATATATGACTGCAGGGTTTAACATTTACTAATCCTTGAAAATTTCAGAACATGCTTGTGCCATGCTGCATCAGGAGGTGCAATGCACCCAAACAAATCAAAATGACAAGAGCCAATCTTCTGCAGCATATTGATGAAGCTCATATGCAACAACTCAGCCTGCCATGCCCAGTAAAAGGTAGTGCTTATTCTATGTTGCATAGAGTTAGATGATAACTTATTTATTAATATCCATAGGGTGTAGCTCTAACCTGCGGGCAGCGTTTCCACCTCATGCTCTTAGAGAGCACTTCAGAGAGAATCATCAGGCAACACCTGTGGCTGGTCAAGCACCTCTTCACCCATCCTGGATACCAAGGCCGCCCTCTGTTACTCTTAGAATGCTGCCTAATGGAAACATTCCAATGTCCACACTCACTGTGTCATGTAGCTTGAGCCTGGCTCATCTGCATGAGCTCAAGGCACTTTCTCCATCTTTACTTCCCCTTAATCATAGGGCACCTGATGAAGAACAGCTTGTTCATCACAGAGAGCCTGCCCGCCAATTATCACCATCCAAGAGAAGCTCAGAGGAGGCTACATCATCTACCTCTATTGCAGAGAACCTCCCATTATTGGACCTTCCTAGGTTCTCTCCAAATGGTGTTGGTGAAAATGGAGTGTCTATTATCTGGAAGGCATCTCGGAAGACTGTTCCAGCACTCTCTAGACCACAGCACATGCATGGGTTTCTTCCAGAGTGTCAGGATATCAATGGAGATCATTACAGAAGATTTGCCAAGATGGTCAATTACGAGTAGAATCCAAGTCACTCAAATCATATCAGACATTTCTAGCATTCCATTATACCCACAAATATCAATAGTAGGAGATATAATCTATGTACATAATTACTAAAGTATGCAACAATACTCATGATACCTTTGTCCTTAATGTTATCCGTTCCAGTATTCTACTTGATAATGGTTTCTGTGATGAAGTGGAGGTAGGGTCATTCTTATCTGAAGAGGAGTGCTCTGCTTTAATAGTTAGAATATTAAGAATAGTAGACCACAATTGGTTCCCGCTATATGCCTTATCACCCTGAAGCAGACCTTGATCTGCAATCCTTGCAAGTCGTCTGGCTTCCACAGTATCTCTGCGGGCAACAATGCTGCTTGGAGGTGGATGTTCTTCTTCAACAGCCCAGGCCCATGACCAACCACCAGTAGATGCATAGATGCCATCTTGAAGCCTGAAAGAATCTGGAGCAGAGGTAGTGGTGTTTCTGTCGTCCCTCACCAGGAAGTGCTGCAGTGCTGCCATGTTCTTCTGGATATCCTTTTTAGCAAGGTTCAGGTTGCGAAGACGTTCTTTCTCAATGACGTGTAATGTGTGAGCAAATCTCTTGCTGAACGAGACACTTGCATCAAGGTAGCGGCGCAGTGTGAGTTCGGAGATCAGGCCAATTTTCTCAGATGGGAGGGTGAATGCACATAGTTCCAGTGGGTGCTCAAGTGGTCGCAATTGTCCATTGGTTGAGACTCGTTCTCGTATCATCTCTCCATTCCACCCCGTCCCCTGTTAGGGAGTATGATCAGTACAACTGCTTGGCTACACATGTACATCACCCACAGATAAGTCACCATAAGCGTCTGGGTGGCCGGCAGTCAGGAGAGGAGTGTGAGCAGAGGAAGCAGTGTCGGTGTCTGCAGGTGCCACACTGGAAGCAGAGCTGAGTATTGCTGATGCCGGTGATGAGTTTGCTCGTGTTGGTAGCTTCGGAATACTTGATCCAGCTACTCGTGAAGATTCCGATACGAGCACTGTTGCTCTTTGGGATGGAACAGACTGTTGACTTCGGAAACTACCAACACGGGAGAAGGTTGCTGATATGGATCGCCGGATGGATTGACGCCTGCCTGGTATTTGGTTGGGAGCAGAGTTATCAGTCGGTGATGGCAAATTGGCGCCGGAATCGAGTGGTACACGGAGTGTGTCGCTGCGTCGGGGATTAGGTCGTGATGTATTGCGGAGCGTGACATGCTTGCAGAAGACGGCGATGGCACGGAAGCAAAACTTGGCAGGCGCGGTGAATGGAAACAGAATGGGGAGAACATGGGCCGTATCTGATCATAGACATGAGCAGTGAAACGTGAATGCGAAGGGATGCTATTTACCATCGTAGACTTGTAGGTGCACTTCAGTCGGCGGGTACGCTTTTTCCTCAATGTTCTGGAGCACAGGATACAGCGCCTTTGCCATGTCTGCAACAGGATAACTTTTCGGATGTGCGGCCTTGTGAGCGCTATATGATTAGATTGCTTGAGCGTGTCATAGTACCCGATGAAGATCTGAGAGGACATACAGATATATAATCTCGTCCCGAAGCACCTCATTTTCGCTTGCAATCACCAGTAGGGGCGGCAAACCACCCAAGTAAGATGTGACTGGGCTGACGAGTGGATGTGGAAGGAGACTGTTTTGGGTGTACATCTGGATTTGATTGTCGGTTGAGAGAACTTCGCCAGACTTTGCAGTCAACTCAATTTTCTCCTTCTTATCGATGCCAGGACTTGGAAGAGGTAGACTAGCGCTTGGCCCGAAGTCGACGTAAGGTTGAGTGGAAGTTGGGATGTGTGCCTCAGTGAGTAGCGTTGTTTGTGGGGTGCGACCATCAATGTGAAGGGCCTGTCGTATGCGATGCTTCAAACCAGCCCTGACGCGATTGGATAAATCCTCAGGTGGAGGTGGCCAGAGAGCGCTCGGCTTCTGGAATGAAAGGCCCCAAGTTGGCATGACATCCTGGATTGGATGTCAGTGAACCCATTGTGGAGTTATTCACGCACAATTGAACTCACAGTTGCGGTATTAATTTGAATACTCGGGAATGAATGCGTAAGGTCGACCCAGGGGGAGATTAGAACACCACCAGCGGGTGATGGAAGGCCAACATCACGGATGACCTGCAAGAGTGCAAGCGTCAGGCCGCCACCAGCTGAATCTCCAGCGACAATGATGTTCTTTGGGTCAACTGCGCGGTGCTCCGTACCAGGCGGAGGTTGGATGAGAAACAAATCTGCCGTACATGTGTCAGCACATGATCAAGTCGTCAAATAACAACGTACATGCAGCCAATAGATCTTGTATGGCACATGGGAAGGGGTACTGGGGAGCGAGGCGATAATTGATAGCTGCCAGTAATTATGAGCCCCAAAGCGTTCGAGAAGGAGGCAACCAACATACCAAAGACGCGACCATTTATCTTCCTGGCAAAACGTTGAATGCTATACCTGTATGCGGGTTAGGATAGAATAACAAATAAGCACATATATCGTACCGCTCTTGGTCAACACTTCCGAAATAATAACCACCTAACATTCATCAGTTTAACGACGATACAAATGTTAGATAAGGCAACTCACCACCGTGAGAGTAAAGGATGCATCTCATGTCATCCATCTCCGAGGTATATTGTTCCTGAGTTCCAGTATCAGCCTGAGACTGCTCTCCAATATTGGCATCCTTCGATGTATCCTTTGAAGCACCCGACGCATGGTTCATCTTGTCCCGCCGTTTCGCATCTTCCCAGTCCTTCTTGGCGGTGATCCATTGCGCGTCTACCCTATGAAGCAGTAAGTAAGAGCGGTGGATTAAATGCAAAGCGCAATGCATACCCGTTCAGACCGCGAACTTGCCACCATTGTACACCTCCAACAATACGACGGGCTGCCTCTTCACCCCCGAGTGCTTGTATAAGATATTTTGCGGCTTCGTCGCAGGAAGACATTGGCACCATAAGCCGGACAACGCGAACCCATGGTGGTGATGGAGTCCTGGTGTTGGCAAAATCTAGAGAAGTGGTGAATTCATGAAGGTTCCTTGTAGTGGAAGTTCGAAGAACCTTGGACCTCTTCAACGGTATGGCTAAGCGCGGTCAGTCGCCTTGTTAGATTGCTATATCATGCTGTTGGAGGACTCGAACGCACTGGCTCGCGGTCTTTAGAAATTCCTGAACTCTGTATTAGTTCGTGTAACACCACCAAGGCCGTCGACCCCTCACCTTTATGATACTGAATACTTCATCATACAGTAGCTCGTTCTGTCGCAATGCTGTTGTCGTTGGATTCTCTTCGGAAAGTGTTTGTTTTCGGCGTTTAAGGTAGTGCTTGAACAGGGTCTCGAGCAGGACCGGTCCCACGCGAAGCCCAACCGCTGTGGTCAAAGAATTGACTGGCATAAGACCCAGAGCCCGAAGCCAACCCGTGCAGTTGGGCGATCAGAGGCAAGCGAAGAGCCCGCACGACATGGAGCCTCGATGATGATAATAACATTTGATCGGCAGGTGTGCAGTTTTGACGGGTGACTTCAGGTTGGACTCCGAGAGAGCCAGATCAACTCACGCAATCGCGTTCAGTAGAAACGCAGCTATGAACTTGGAATTGCAGCAGATTGTTATGTTTCACTACAATAAAACAACAACGAAGTAGGCTACTGTACACTAGCTATATGTGAACAGTGGCTAAAAGAGTGACAAAGCGAATCAGCAGATTCAGTGGGAGAAGGGACGAGGCCGGGTCAACGACAGTGAGGAGCTACTTTACCAGGTAGCTGTTGGGAGAAGGAAAGAAGAATAAACAGCAAATTATAACAAAGATACGGATAACAAAGAAAATGGTCAGTGGGAGAGGTATAGGTACATTATGGTAGTCCGAAAGCAGTGATATCTAGGAAATACACATTTCGTTTGTTAGCAAGGGCAGTCCGAATGACGAGAGTATCCGATGAGGTATAGTACTGTGTCATGGCGGCAGTTGGCGAGAGTCAGAGATAAATATGGCTAAAGGCAAGCAAAGCGGCGAGAGACGAAGTCTAATGTCCGAAGGCAAAATCAACCTGGCAAAACGACTGGTACTCCTAAGTGTCCGATAGCCAAATAATAGGTAAAGATGAAATCAGAGGGGGTGGCGAGTCCATTTGATCGTCCGTGGTAAATAAATCAGAGTAGGTTCAGTCCGAGCTGAAGTTAGGTGAGATGAGACTGAGATGAGAAAGTCTAGATGCAAGAGGAGACATCAAGTCCAGATCATAGCGTGGCCATGCGCTTTTGGAGTTTGTTTGCGGTCATAGCTGCGGGGATGGTGCGAGACAATCAACAACCATATAGCGAAACAGTCGGGAAATCAAACTCACCACAAATGGGTAATCGGGAACTGACGGTCGTCATAGCATACGAAAGAGTGCTGATGTGGCTTCGCACGTCCGTCTCGACTAAAGACCAGGCTTCTTGACGCTCGAGTTCGAGGATGAGGCTGTCAGCAGCATACGACCAGCAGGGCTAGAGACCGGATCAGACTATGCTATAAAGCTGTTTAGGAAGTAGCTCACCCCCATGATGGGATCCACAAAGTCAAAGTCCCTTTCACCAATGAACTTGATGACAGAAACACAGGCCCTGGCCGAGCGTAAGCTTTTCTCGAAAAGAATAGGATCATCTTGAACGAAAGGGCGATAGAGCTGGAGAGATGCGGTGTGTGCAAGTGTGTAGGCTGTAAGAAGCGTATATTTGTCTTCGACCATTAGAGCGTCCAATTGATCCAGAGGGATCATTGTCGAAAGGAACTGAGCAATAGAGGTTTCCATCGCTTGAATCAGGTGAGACAGCGCCGGTGTCTTGACTTCTAGCGGTAGCATATGGGTGACAAAAATCTAGAATACCCGCGGAAAACGACTTACGAGATTCCCAGGTGGATGCAATTTCATCTGCGCGGTAAAACAGAGCGGATGCCTTGACACGTAAGGCCTGAGTTGAAAACCCACTGGCGGATACCTCTCCGTCAAAGAAACCCTGGATTGTCTGGTAAGGATGACCAACATCCATGTGTCCCTGGTGACGCGGAGTAAGTCTACACCAAATCGGACAAATCCGCGTTGAAACACATACCAGCTCGTAGTCAGCCAAATCTTGAGGCCATGGGCAAGTAATAGCTCGAGCGCAGTTCGGGACATCAGGGATCACCGAGGGTTTGCGGAGGGCAACAGACCAACACCTATCCAAGTTGTAAACCTGCCAAAAAGTGAGAATACGCTCGCCGTCATCGATACCGGTCCTGGAGGGTTTCATGTCGTAAGCACCCATTGGGTCCACAGGAAGATCCTTGAGAGGGCTCATGTGGAGTCCGCATTGCACTGCGAGAGCAGCTGCAGCACTAGCGTGGAAGCTTCCCTCGAGGATACGCCCATTAGCCAAGAAGTACATGGAGAGGAGACATGTTCCTTGGATTACATCCAAAATTTTATCACCATCGCGAAGTCCATCGCGAAGGCCGTCAAGAGCAAGGCTGAGGTAATGTTCTTCGTGGTGGCAGAGTGGCTCAGGCCGTGAGATGAAACAAGCCCACAAGAACATGGCGTTCATGAGAACGGGATGCCTCTGCTCCTCGATGGGTCCGGTCAATCCATCGATGACACGGCCCATATGTATTTCAAGGCCGCACTGCCTGCGATGAGGGGTGAAGATATCCAACCTGAGGGAAAGTGAGATGAGAGATCAACGACACGTCTGGGCAAAGAAACTAACAGCATTCGAGCCAAGTCCAGAGGGGGCTGGAAATGGAATTGCTGATCTTGGAACATCATATCAGTGGCGTACGGGGACGGCGATGGCGAGGGGATATTCTGTAAAGAACTCCATGAGGGATTCGGTGAGGTTGGGGAAGAACCTATCAACCCTGTAGGTCAGCGGTGCTCGCAGAGAGGTAACCTATACTCACAAGAAGGAAAGGGAGAGTTAGAGGCTGACAGAGAAGTATCTCCTGGTGAGCTGAAAGAGGACGATGACGATCCAGAACGCGAATGGGAGTGAGAGTGAGGGTCGTACAGGACAACTGCAGGGGAGATGAAGGTGGGGTCTTCAAGCTCGCGAATGCGCTGTTCAAGACGCGCGATGTTTTCTCTCAGAAGCTGAGTCCTTGTCTTTCCCTTTCCGTCGTCGTATTCGCACTGGTCACCCTTCTTAGCGCGGGTGCACTGTTGGCAAGCGGGTTTGGCGCCATCGCATCTCTAGAAGACGTTCGTGAGTAATCCCAGTGACGTTGCTCTGAACTCGGGGACAAACCATTTTCCGTTTTCTTAACGACATAGATATTAGCATATAGTATAGACGAACAACAAGTGAGGAAGACTGACCTGCATCGGAGACATGCTTTGCCGCGTTGTAAGGTTGATTGTTGTCCAGTCCCTTGAGGTCCTTTATTGGCCATTATGAATGCTTGTGAGTAAATTACAGAGAGTGTGATCGAAGGATTGCGGCCTGTAGATTGCGCTATGAGAATCGAAGGGGAGAAAAGGCCGCTCGAAGATATAAAGAAAGGTGGCAAGGATACGAAAGAGAAAGCTAGATTTGGGAGACCAGAGACCGGACAACTTGAAGCATAGAACTGCAGAAAGGAGAAGAGATGGACGCGGGACCTGGATCCGTGCTTTTGAAGAGTCTCATATCGACAACGCTGCTTTGTTTGCGTTTATTTTCCTCAGGTCGATTGACCCCCCATCACTTTCCGCCTTCCCTGTCGTCGGTACGATTCATAATCCTCCCTTCAATCATTCCAAGACCCTCGAAACAATTGCATGGTCTTATTCGTTACCCATGTATTGTTTCGAACTTCACAAGTATCCTCCCCGTAGCCATTTGGCTATGAGCTAGCCAACCAAACCGTATCTCACCACGGTCATCCTACGCCGTCTTTTCTTCGGCCCGGACGACCATCCCTTCATGTCAATTCAACAACACTTTGCAACAACACAAGATCCTGAACCGTTAGTTCGTGTATCAGATGTCATCTCCGCGCTCCTGGCTGGTCGAAAGTGAACCTAACCAGTCCAACCGGGATTACGGCCTTCTATCCCCTTGGTCTGCTGTTACCGAGTTGAATAGACCTTCATCCTGCCAGTCTGCTCTCAAGTTTGAAGATATCGTTTCGCAGAGCATTCCTTGAAATGGATCCTGACTCATAATTGACCCGACGAACTAGCTTGCATGATGACCACTTGTAACGTCAACTCTTGATTCGTACCAGTTCAAACCATTTTGATCGTCGAGGTGCCTCAGGCACCGGCATACGATTCTCATGATTGCCTTGATATCTCCTCCTAGATTTGATCCAAATGCCGATTCGGTCAACCCTTGTGATGACAACTTCCCGTAGGCTTCGTGGGGCAACCAAGCGGGGCACGGAATAGCAGGAAACAAGGACAGGGTCACAGGGGCGCATATAATGATCTAGCCTAAGCATGCATGACCACTTGACCAGAATGATTCAACTCTAAATTACAATTATAATTATCGGCATGAAGGCATTCTTTGGATGGATTTGTGCGTCCAAGACGCGACTCGGTTTAGCCGTATTTCCTTTACTCCCCACATCAACCGTCTCAGCATGACCGAAGCACACTTTCTGTCGATGAATGCTGTGTAAAGCTATGAGGGTTCCAGGTGGGTCGAGTGCTTCCTTACTCACCAGTATGACTACCGTGTCCCAAATTGTTTCTCACCTTAGTCTATCGGCAGTGGCACGCTACGATCGTCACAGCGCTTAACCAATCCATATATCCGTTGAATACACGTCTCGGAATTAGTATTGGTTTGTACTGGCAGCGCAGATTTTCGCATATTCGACGTAATCAAGGTCCCATAGGTTGTCATGGCTTTGGTATCTTTGAGCGTGCAATTCTACACCTTTTTTTCCTCGCTGAGATGAAAAGTCTCAAGCGTGTAGGTGGTCCGCAGCTTCAACGTTGCCCCGACCATGTGAGCATCCTCTGCTTTGACAGCGTCCTCCCTAGCCTAAGCTACAACGCCATCATGCTTGCATCAAGATCAGCATGTATTTCGGAGATCACGCACTTTACCGTCGGGATTGCCCTGTTGCCGACCGCATGTGCCGTGCTCGTTGGGAATATCTCATCCATTGAAATCTCCAGAGTAACCAGACATACATGCATACAATGTGAACAAAGATAAGGATGCGCCGCAGCAGCGCACAGAGGCCGTTGCAATCGCGGAAAGAATAGAGTAAAGCTCCTGAATGTCCCATCTCAAAGAGCATTCATCGAGCCACCGACAAGAGAGTTCGAATGCGCCCTCATCGGGAGAGTCTGGGGCTGCGCTGTCGGCACTTGAACTTGTTCGTTTTGCAATTGCTTCTCTCGGCTGTGGGCTAACCGCACATACGTGTATCGTTGGAAATGATTCAGCGACTGTAAGAACAATATCCCGACCTGGTCGAGGAATGTCACGATCCCAGAGTCAGGAACCGGATAGAATCGATCAGACCTGTCATGATAAACTCACTGGGTATGCCCTCAACTGGTTGAACAAATCCACGGTTGCGTCCCTCACTGCTTCCTTTTGATGAAACAGTCCGAAGCCAAGAGGAAGTAACCCTCCGCCATGTGGAGCGAGGTGGGCGAGAAGCTTTGTCACGAATGAGCCTGGAAGCACGGAGTTGTAGAAAGTTTTTTCACCTCTACGACCTGCTCATACGTAGTGACATTATCAGCTAATGTGCGCATAATGAGCGATGCCTCCGCATCGGACATAGCCTTGCTATGGCGAAATCGGAAAAGCTGATGTACAACGTCGAAACCTTTAATGGCACTTTTAGTTTGGGCTTTGCTGAAATCCTAGACAACTGTTGTCATTTTCTTTGGTCTCAGCTCGGATTGTAGGCCATACCATAACGCAATATCGATAACTATTGGTTTTTCTCCATGCTTCAATGCGTTGAGCATTACCTGAAAGCTCCTTTAGGCAAGTAGCTTCGTCGCTGAAGGCGATCCCGCTGCCAAGCTGTAAACGGCCGGGAGTATCGGTAAAGTAGGCGGAGGGAAAACCGATATTTGTTCCACCATGAGCCTCTTCCTCGTATCGTGACGCAAGGCGAACAAAGCGAGTCACATAATCAGTGAAACGCATTCTAACGAGTGATTCCCCAAAATGGTCTTCAATGGCGGCCCGGATCTGGATAAAAGATTATGGCTTTCCCCATGAACAAAGAATGGAAAGGGACGAACATCTTCGATAAAAATCCGATCTGTCATGTTGTCGGTCTTGGGGAGGTTTGAACCATCCCTGCGGTTAAAGTCCTCTTCAATTCCAAGGGATGATTCCGCCTTCAAGGTTCCTGTTCTGGTAACAATTGGGGCCCCAAAGGAAGGGCTAGGTATGACTGGACAGGTCGAATGGATATCTTTCGCGACCGTGACGGTTCCCGCGCCAATTACGAGCAATAGATCCCATGTCGGGGACGTCTGGAAAATCGGGTTCGTAACACCGGCAATATACGCTGGCCTGGAACACTTATGTCAGGCAAGCAGAAATACAGGAGAACGGGTATCACTCACACAGACTCCCATTCGTCACGATTGTTAAGGTTTGCATATGGGAATGCCCTCTCAACGAAACCTCTGAGTACGGCTCCACAGCCAGAACCAAGTGCACATGCAGACAAGACAAACGTCGACACTTCGCCAGCAGGGCGCTTGTGTCCCAGGAAGATGATGCGTTTCCCAGTCACCAATGCATTGAATAATATTATGATGGGATGTGTCTGCGGCCCGTTGGTGTGCAAATGTGGATGTATCGGGCCAGAGACTTGTTGATGAGAAGAAAACTCCTTGATTAGTGTGATCAGAGAATACTAGGTAATGAATTAATAGAAGCTCAAATTCTCTAGCGTCAATTTTACTTACGTCCCCAACCTCTTCAGGAAATGTCGACAAGGGCATCTTAATGGGTATCTGGTGATCTTTATAAGCGACAAATGTATTGTAGAAATGGGTATCTTTGGGTAAACTGGACCGATGAATTGGGTCGAGGTATGGTTGTCCAACGTTACCACCACGAGCGAACGAGTGGGCTTGAGAGGCCATTGACGATGCATCGGTCGAACGACGTTTCCGAGTTGCGACGGCGGTTGAGGCAGTGGTGGCCACTGACGGAGCGGTGTTTGTGTCCGTAGATTCTTTCGTAGAGTTGTCAGGTCCACTCTCTTCTCCAACCCAGATAGTATCACCCCCGAGGGTGAATGAAGAGTTCGAGGGTGACCCTTGCCGGTTCAGAATCTGCCCAAGGTTGTCGACGTCATGTCTCTTCTTCAATGAACTGGCTCGTTCTCGTGTCCTCACGTCTTCTTGAGACTTATGCTGATGCTTGGCGCCATCTTCGAAACTGGAGTAAGACCCTCCTGAGTGCGTTGATTTGTGTTGTAAGAGAGACCTCGATCCTGACCCTGCGCTGGAACCATTCAGATAGAGGTGATGGGGTGGCCCGTACGAGAACTTCTCTGAGAATATATCTTTCCTGTCAGAGGATCTCATTACGAGTTTCTCGTATCGTGTTAGCTGTGGTGCAGCAGACAGATCCATGGCATTGACTGCATCAAAGAGACGAGCCAGACAATCTTGAGATGGATCAGCGAAATAGTCGTCCAAAGCCATGAGTAAGAAAGGCTAGAGCTAGTCAGAAGTGGACAAAATCACTGCGTCGGGACCAATACCTTGAAGATCTGGATGAATGGGTGGCGGGTACAGATCGCAAGGGCAAGGACTTTGGCGCCTCTAGTACACCGTCAGGCCAGAAAGAAACGGGAATACAGTGGATCCTCACCTATCCCAAGACTTATCATGTTTTGTCCTAACCAAGTTCAATACACAAAGTAGGTCCGGCTTGTCATTGGAAGTATCTGGATCTTCACCAGGTAGAGGTGCGGCCTTAATTTCTGGCGTTTCTAAGGCAAGGACTGGCGATATTGTATTGAAGGAAGTCTGGTTGAGAAAGAAGACAGTCCAGTCGTCTAACTGCGTTTCTGCACCATCTGGCAGCATCGACATAGCCAAAACCCTGCCAATGGGATGTTAGCAACGCTCATATCATGTTATCCATATCTCACCCTTCATCAACGCCCAACGGTTGAGGAAATTGATACTTCAACTGCGCTCCTTCATAAATGTGGAATTCTGCCAGCAGAACGAATGAACAGTGATTCCCATTGTTGCTCATGGCAAGTGGTTTGTTCGCGACCAGATGCCTGGCAAATGCTCTAATCAACTATTTTACGTAACAAACACGCGAACGCGTTGAGTCCTCTATTGACAATCTGAATTTCGTTGTGAGAGGCATCAACCAAGCGGGAGGCCGACAGCCAACATCGAAAACCATGTCCACCAATGTAGAGAAAGATCGAAGGAAAGCGCTATTGTCATTTTTATCGTAGAGACATAAGCATAACTGGCATACAACGATATGATAGATTTAATCCCAACCGCTGGTGCCTGTTGTGGCATCGGCACCCCATCCACCAGCTGCTGTTGGCTCAGCAGCCCAGTCAGCTCCAGCAGAAGGCTCGGCGGACCAGTCAAGAGCGCCTGGAGAATATGTGAGGTGCGTTCTTGTTGGCATAAAATCCTGAACTCACCTCCTTCCTGAGCAAGGGCAGGATTGATGCCTCCAGCCTGAGGTGCACCTTGGACGTCCCAGTCAGAGACGGGCTCAGCGCTCCCTTGCTGTGCAGCGGCTTTGGCAGCGGCTTCGTCGGCCTGTTGCTTCTCGACTTCTTCAGGATCTCTGTAGAAGAACATATCCACCATAACATTCCAGCCATCGCTGGTGCGGGGAATGGTGCCCCTCAGCCTGAGGACTTCACGAGCGAGCAACCACCAGACAAGACCAATTGAATGCCTTGTCTTGTTGTTGGTGGGGATGGCAACATCGACGAACTTGAGAGGGGCATCGGTATCGCAGAAAGCGATAACTGGGATGTTGACATAGGAAGCTTCACGGATAGCCTGATGGTCAACACGAGGGTCGGTGACGATGATGAGGCGGGGTTCCTTGAACGATCGGGTGATATAGTTGGTGAAGGAACCGGGGGTGAAACGGCCAGCAATGGCCTGAGCACCAGTGTTTGCAGCGTATTTGAGGACGGCACGGTGTCCGTAGGGACGAGCCGAGATAACGCAGACATCGTTGGGATTCTCGATGGCAGCAATGATACGGGCCGCGAGGACAAGCTTCTCCCAAGTCTTTCCAATGTTGATGATATGGATACCTAGAAAATCGAAAGATGAGCCTTCGGCTAGTACGAAGTGTCTTCAAGATAATGTACCATCTTGTCTCCTCTTCCAGACGTAGGGTTCCATCTGCTTATCACAGTTTTTCGTGCCGATGTGGCTCTGTGCAGCAAGAAGAAGCTGAATTTCTTCTTCGGTTGCACTCAGAACGGAGGGTAGTTTTGAGGCCATGGTTGCAGGACCTGTGAACATCAGGTTAGCATCCAGATCCAACAAGACGCATCCACCCTATAGATTCGTCTTTCTCCCTCCCGAACGTCTCCATAGGGCAATTTGACGTTCTGAAAGACGTACCGTGAAGTTTTGAGGGGGGTTGTCGGCTTGTACGACGTTCACGGCGAGTCTCGACGGTGTTGGGCGACGTCCAGCGACAGACAAATTACCCGATACTGATCAACTCTTTTCCCACGCTTTGGCTCAGTCGCCTTTGCCCCGAAAAGGAATGAAGGAATTATTCTCAATCTATTCTCAACTGACGATGGGTACACTGCAGTAGACTCTTCCTTCAGTATTTCAGTTACCGTTGAGAACTCTAAACCCAATCTAATAGAAGCAACCGGAGTCAACAGCCTCCGAACGTCCTCTTTCATTCGTTATTAATTTGGCTTGATTGCCCCCTTCAAATGTTTTCAGAGAATCACAATGGGGAGGGCACCTGGTTTGAGCGCATCGTTCAGAGCCATGGTACATTTGACGACTGTACGATTTTACGAATATTCATATTGACTCTTGAAAGTTGAATAGTCCCGGGCCCTTGCAGTTGAACGAGTTTCCGAGTCGATATTTGAGGACTTGTTTGGTTCAAGGGCACCAAGCAAACAGGCGCGTCAGGGTGCATGTCATGAAGTTGGGTTTGAAGTTTCCTCGCTGCCGTGTGCGTTGGACGACGCTCCTGCCAAAATACTGCCACTTCAAGTTCGACTCTCTGCTTCTGTAGAATGGATGAAAGCATTGCACCCGCTGGGCGCTCAATGGACATTGAGTTGGGTGGTCAAGAAGTCATTACCATCGACCTTGAGAACCTGGATCCGAACCCAGAGGACGTTCTTGATCTCCTGAAAGATGGAGGGTGTAAAGTTTGGATATGGACAAAGCTTGCTGGTGAATATTGGAGAAGAGGCTATCTTGATGCGGCAGAGCGCATCGCTCAAAGCGCAGTTGAATGTACGGCATAGAATTCAACATCCCATCCTATGCCTTGGCTAAATTGATACTGTGTCAGGTTTTGAAACCAATGGATCTACATCTTCCTTGCCGCCGGTATATGCTCTGCTCTCCAATATAAAGATTGCGAACGCTCGACAGAAACCGAAGATTATCCTTCCCGATGCTCGTAAGTCAAGCGCCAGGCTCAAAAATGCCAGCATATTGAGAATCACGATAGAGCAGGATGTTCAAACTAGAGAGAGACCCAAAGACGAGTATTACAAGGAAGCGGCATCATTTCTGAACAAGGGGGAGAGGGCGAGCTCAGCGGCGGGTGAAGGTGTGGGTGGACAGCTCTCATTCTTGACGCGAGGTATGAGCTCTATGGTCGCTTATCTGGAAATAACTGGAAACATTGTACAGGGATACACCAACTTGCAACGCAGTCGATGGATGATGCTTTACGGTCATTCGAAGGTGTGCTTTCCGAAAAGCAAACGAACGTTATTGCTTTGCTGGGGAAGGTATGTCCCTCTTAATAAATTGTCGCTCTAGTCTCATGAATACCAACCCGCATAGGCGAGGATATTATATGCGCGGAGGCTCTACAAGGAGTCTCTCAAGTGCTTTCAACAAGTACTAACATACAACCCGTCGTGTTCTCCGGATCCCAGGATTGGTATTGGTCTCTGTCAATGGGCGCTGGGGAACAAGACAAAGGCAACACAAGCATGGCAACGTAGCATGGAGGTGGTGAGTAAACGGAAAGTCTCTTCCCGATGCAGTCCTGACTGCTCTCGTAGAATCCGTCGGAATGGCCTGCCCAGTTACTTGTTGGGCTTGAGGCTATCAACTCGAGCAAAAACACCGAGTATTCTGAAAAAGATCGGGTAGATCTATTGAAGCACGGTACAGATTTGATTCAAAAGGCTTTCAAGGCCAATCAAAGAAGTGCCGCTGCAGCGAATGCTCTATGCGAGATAGTGTTACGAAAAGGGCAAACGACAAAGGCTGGTGTTCCTCCCTCTAGAATAAACAACGAGTTAATTGTTTCCAATAGGCGCTCAAACTGGCTGAACGCACTGTTCAATTTGCAGACACCAAGACTATCCTGAACGAAGGGTATATTCGAGCGGCCAGGGCCTTGCACATAGGCGGATCTGTTGCAGAGGCAATGAAGTACTACAGCCTTGCAACCCCAGGCCAAACAAAACATTTACTTGGAGCTATAGGTCTGGCGCAGGCGCAGCTGCATACCGGTGAGTCATGCTTTTGTCTCCTCGCAATACTGCTAATGTTGAGGGTCTAGATGAGGTGGCTGCAGCCATCCATACGCTTGACACCCTTCTTGGAAACGGTCAAGGTGCAAAAATTCGGTCGCCAGAAGCTATGGTTATGCTTGCTGCTCTTCGGGCCAATCCTCGACCGGGGGTTTCGGGTTCTGAACTAGTTGAAGAACGGAAAAAGGCCCGGGACCTCTTTGATAATGTGTTTAAGGAGTTCACACAAGCAGCCCACGGTGGCCGAGCCAATGGTCAAGCTGCCAACCAACTTCCTCCAAGAATTGCTAATGACGTCGAGATGCACGTCGAAATTGCACGTCTCTGGCAGAAGGAGGATCTCGATCGCACACACTCCGCGTTGCAAGAAGCTCTCCGAATCAGTGAGACCAATAGCGATATCGACCCTCGCTTGTTGAACAACGTTGGCGCACTTCGACATATCAACAAACAACTGATTGAAGCTCAGGCCATGTATGAAAGGGCATTGACCATAGCGTCCTCTTCCAAGCACGAAGTGCAGGAAAGCACCTCAACAACTATCCTGTATAACTTGGCAAGGATATACGAAGAGCAGGGCCAGGAAACATTGGCGAAGGATGCTTACGACAAGCTGATCTCACGCCATCCAGAATACGTGGATGGTCAGTGACGCCTTGATTATATGATTCTAGCAACCCTGGTAGCTGATCGTCCTTTTTATGCAGCTAAGATACGAATGGCTCAGATGCTTGCCAACATCAGCCGACACAATGAGGCGCACGACCTCATAAAACAATGCCTGGCTTCTCAGGAAAAGAACCTCAACCTTCGTGCTTACTACACCTATTTCCTTATCCAGAGCAATCTCCCCAAAGTAGCGAAGGAATTCGTCTTCTCAACCCTCAAAGATCATGACAAACACGATATATATTCGCTGTGCGCTGCCGGCTGGATACAGTACCACCAAGCACGAGAAAGTAGGGATAACTCCTCGTCAGGCATCCAAGACCGGAAGAGAGGATTCCAGCGAGCCGCAGAATTCTTCGAGAAGGCCCTACACCTAGATAACTGCTGTGCTTTCGCAGCTCAGGGGTTGGCTATCATCACTGCCGAGGATGCACTCGGGTCGTTGGGCGGTACTTTAGGCGCCGGTACGGCTGATGAGGCACAGAAACGAACTCAGAATGCGCTCACAGCCATGGAAATTTTCGCCAAGGTATCTGAAACAATGGAGGATCAAAGTGTCCATGTCAACATAGGACACTGTTACTTTGCCCAAGACGACTTTGATCGTGCTATTGAGAATGTGGGTTATTTCCTTACTTTCAGTGACTTAGACTCATTAGATCGCCTAGTACGAGACGGCAGCTGGCAAGCCTGGTGCTTCACCGAACGTCAATGTTCTCCTGTGCCTTTGCAGGTCATGGTATTCCAAGGCCATGAAAGACCAGTCCCTCACTGCGATGACCACCGCCCTCCGTTACGCCCAAAGGGTCAGTCGTTCAGATTGAATCTAGCTCCTGTGTATTGAAGCATTCTTTAGGCATTCCACGTTCAACCTCATGACAAGGCAATCATGTACAATATTGCCATGATACAGCAGAAATCAGCAGAAATGCTTTTCTCTGTTCCGCCTAACAGACGTTTATTGGAGGATTTACAACGCGTTATTGAATGGGCTGCTCACGCACAGAGGTCAGGCTTTTAACCTACAATGATCGAGTCTCTAACTGAAGCTTCTCTAGGTTGTTTGCCTCCCTTGCTTCCGACCCTGCGCCTATGGTGCCGTACAACCGTGACATTGCAGATCAGCGTCGGAAGTACGGAGAAAACATGTTGAAGAAGGGAGATGAGCATCTTGCCTCTCAACGGGCCTTCGACGAGCAACATAAGGCTTACCAAGAGGCCGCAAGGCGCAAGCGTCAAGAAGAGAAGGAGAAACAGGAGCAAGAGGAGGTCAGCTCAGCCGTTTCTCTCTTTGGGTATTATATAGCTTACAGTCTAATTAGCGACTCAAAGCAGAAGCAAAGCGTCTTGAGGATATGAAGCTTGCAGAGGAGCGTAGGTTAGCCAGAGAAAAGGCTATGGAGTGGTCTCGCGATATCAAGATGGAAAGTGACGAGGAACGCGAGAAACGTCCGAAAAAGCAGCGCAAGCCCAAACCTGAAGCTGTGAGTGGCGATGAAGGCGGCGCTGCCGAGCCCAAGAAGAAGCGCCGAGGAAAGCTGAAGAAAGCCACCCCTGAGCAAGACGATGGCGAGGAGGCACTCTTCAGTGGTGAAGAAGATGGCGAGGCCCCTGTCAAGAAGGTTGATAAAATTTACTACCATATATTCATAACCGCCTTACAATATTTTTTTCTAGCGCATTGCAAAGAAACGTGTTGTACGAGACGACGATGACGAAGAGGCGGCAGCGCCTAAGCGAAAGCAGTCGAAATAGTGCGTGTACTGCCTGAACATTTGGTCAATTCTTACTCACAATGACTCTGTAGCAAAAGCAGGGAAGTGCTTTCTGACACCGACGAGGAGATGTCATAATGATTGAGCTGTAATATGTTGCTTTCGAAATATTTGTTGTGTTGTAGTACCATCTTATCTAGAAGCACTCATCCGAGCCATGACTTGATCGCTGTCATCGTTCATCTGGACCCGGATCGGCTCTGCGTCTGACTCTTACCGACAACTCTCCCTCTTCCTCTCACTTACTCAACACCTATCGATAGCAATGGAACAAGCACCAGTACTCTCATTTCCCGCTATCCTGCGCAATCCTGGTCTTTCGGACCGCTTCGCACATTTACATTTACAAGAACAGTCCTCAAATGAGCCAGTTGCGACCAAACCGAAGCGAGCTGCCATCAAGCGAGATAACGAGGGAAAACGATGGGTAAGGCGAAAGGACAATGGTGAGAGGTATCGTTGGTCCGCCATGAGACTCTCGTAGACCCTTCCCTATTCGTAGCTCGTTTTACGGACAACCCACATGTCGTGGCTGCGACGAGAGCAGACTACAACCTCCCGCTCCCGGACGTCAAGGCAACATTCCCAGAGCCATTGCCTTCCTATCTTCACAGGAATACCAAGGTCGCAGACACAACGCCTCCTCAAAGGGACCCTAACTCCGCCAATGCTGGCCGTTTCTCTCTTAGTTTGAAAGGAATGAGGCGTGGCCTTCGCAAGTCAGGTTTCAGAGCCGAAGCACTCGTTCGAGATATTGAAGCCGAGCTACTTCAGTGGTTGCAGGCCGGTGGAACCATCCTCAACCCTGACCAGGACCTCACTGAGGACCCAGTCGTAGTTGGAACGCCTATCAGGAATACAGAGACCATTTTCGAGGTGTCAAGAACCCCTCTTCAACTGGTTTGGTACACCAACGACGATAATTTCGGTCGCTATGTGATTCATTGTTGCGCCCGATATCATGACATTGTCAGCTACAGTACGTCCCTGGTTTTACGGCTATTTGCTCGGAGCTCATTGTCCGATAGGTAAGGAAATTGCAGGTCGCCGCCTGACCTATCTCCTCAGACCAAATGTCACCAGGCCAGACCATCGCGCAGTTCACTCCCTGGAAACACCCCCTACGACCGACATCGATTACTCCTCGCATTTCGATACCGAATCAGACCGACCATTTGAGACGGACTCGGACGTTGAATCAGTAACCAGCCCTCAAGAACGAACGAATCCCGCTGCCGGGCTCTCATCTATTGCGGAAGATAGCGATGGACCCTCTGGTCCTCAAATTCGCTCTGATGAGGAAACTTGGTCTCTCGTCGGGGATGACGAGGTCGAGGTTGATTCACCCAACGAACATAACACCAGCCTCACCTCAGAGATGAACGCCATTAAAGCTTCTCCAAGGACCCCTCGACGTCGCATTGCAGCAAGTCGACGATTCTCTGCCCGTCAGAGGGGCGTCTCTTCACCGTCACGCTCTCCTGCCCCAAAGCCATTCCGAAGGCCAGCTCCCTGTGCCAAGAAGGCAGCTCGACCCGACACTTTCTATCAATTTCTCTATTCGTGAACAGGGACTATTAACAGTTGGCGCTATTGGTTTGCACAATGATGGAGCAATATACGGACACGACAACGTGTTCTAAATAGTCTTCATAAGCGTAATATATCACCATCAGCCGAATAGCAAATATGTGCAGGAGTACAGAAAAGCTCCAGAGAATCGCTGAGACCAAATGTTCAGCACGGGCCGGTACCAGACATCTCCAGAGAACTCACGACAATGTTGGTAATGGCAGTAAATGCAAGGATGAAGGTAAGGTAGATCTTGGCAGGGTTCTTTGTATCCTGGACGTCTGTGAAGGGACTCGTTGTGCGTGCTCCCTCCAAGATCGCCAATACGAGGAGGAACTACGGCGTGGTCAGACACGATCGCTTGGATGGTGTGAGGATAGTGACTCACATTCGAAAACACCCAAGCTAGAAGAACCTACAAATCGTATGATAAACGGTTTCATGGCCGAGAGGTTGACAACTACACACATTAGTCCTGACATTGGCATAGTATGCCTTGGCCGCTTGCTCCTTGGCAGATGCGCTAGACAGGTGAGGAGTGTGAATAGGTCGTCTCAGTTTGATGTTGAGCAAGGCTTCTTCGTAAAATCCACTAGTTTCCGCGGGATCGTGCGTTTCGACATCAACCTCTGAACGGTTGACCAGCAGTACAGAATCTAGCTCTGTCCCTGCACTACGATCTTCCTTCGTACCCCAAGAGATCTGGAAAATATGAATACTGCATTACACTTTGCTAAACGAATCGACTCACGTCATCAAGGTTGGAGAATGCATATCTAGGTAGCTGGTTAGAATGTGGAGAGCAAGACAGAGAAAGGTGCATGCATATTCAAAAGATTGACGTATGTTGGTGTAAGGAGGAGGAAAGGGATGAAGCTCGTGAGCATATGCCAAGCGTCCAACGCAATGATGCTAGAACCCAAGTAGACTAGTGACAAATGGTGAGGTCCTGGCGCCGTGAATCCAATAGATTTACAAACCTCCATAGGTAATGATCACACTGAAGAGCATGATCGTGTTTCTAGATCCGCCTTGTCGGACAGCTTGAATGGCACAAACGACAGAAGCCGCTAGGAGATAGACTGTGAGGAGGGCAAGCACCAAAGTTGCCATCTTATATTTCCCGGGAGAGCTGTCAAAATATGAACGTCGACTGGGGACAGCCTGAACAGGTAACTGACGCTTTTGGCTTGTTACCCATCGAAAACAAGAAGCAGGCTATTATGACGCCCACCATGGCAATCTAAGAGACCGTGGATAGCTCGAAGTCAAATCAAAATATGAGGACGTCCGAACTTACCTGGCAAATGAGGTTGAGGTACTTGATACCAGTAATATGCAGAGACGTTTCCTCCAATGAAGAAGTTAAGATTATCTAGCAACATGAAATTCTTCCACTGAACAATCATGCCATGCTACTCACAAAGAATAGATAGCAGTTTCCCTAAGTCATCTGTGAGTTTTCCAGAGAGAAGAAGTACAAGGTAAGCGCACCAAGCTGAACCACGAGAAAACTAGATTCATAGCGTTGTAGATCGTTTGGAGCAGCAGAATCAGCTTCCGAGTGATACTATGGCCAGAGGACAGAATCTGTCCAGTGTGCGCAATGGCGAAGATAGCTGCGAAAAATGACCCGTTTAACCACCGACGCCTCTGGCTAATAAATTCGGCGAGATTGTCTGGAACGTCCGTCTCGCCATAGGCCCCTTTGACGTATCGTAATACCCTATTTTTGTCAGCTATATATTGAGAATATTCATCCCACATCGTACCAGTTTGAGTGTGGCTTTGCTATGAGCTCGAAGCAGAGTACGCGCTTGATAGATGTTCAGTATACAAGGACGGCTTCTAATCACGTCGCCTCACATCCTCAGCCAGGTCTAGTCCAAGCGTCAGCAAGCGATGATACGTAGTCAGAAACTGAGAGAACGAGCACATACACATGTTTGATGTAAAGACATCTGCGCCTCGACCATGAAGCGTCTCGCCTTTGAAATAGGATGCCAGGGGACCAACACCATTCTCGTCGTTCTGGAGCGCAATATACCTGTTGAGTTTGTTCGGATACTAATTTCTAGTCAAATTCATTGCCACATACCTGTAAGCAGAGAAAGCACCTGGCTTGTCGATAATAAGCGAGAACCAGCCGCAAGGGAAAGACTGTCTTACCAAAACGTTGATATATCCGAATACGGACTCTGTCGTCTTGTCGAGTATTCCACTCATTTTGTATTCAAAATTCTGTGCAGCGACTGCAAAAGCCATCAATTTCCTCCGACTCGCATTCAACTAGCGAGGCAAGTATCGCAGACCTAGTGGGTTCAAAAGCAAGGACCAGTGCTTTCCCTTGTACGCCGATATCTCTCCACATGCACCACCAATATTGGAGTGAAGGTCAAACGCCTTCCACAAACGGTACAGACTGTCACTTCCAGGCCGGGTCCCCACGTCCAATAAAATACAGATATTGGGCTAGGAAAGGCGTCAATTGCACAGAACAGAAGATATTACCATAAAGGTCACTAACCTGTAAAAGAGGAGAGAACGCATTCCAGAACCAGCGGTGGCTGTTGATTTTCTTCTGGTTCTTTTCTTTCAGGCAGAAAATAATCTGTGTAGGTACAATCCCCTCATGAGGGTATTTGAGGTGGAGATGAGAGTCAAGAGCAAAAGTGGTGGTATATTCGAAGAGATGGGCAACCACAGGGATAGTTTGTTCCTGGCCGTCCACTACCCTTTTGATGGATTGCTTCATGGCGCCCTCCTGGTAGACGCCGAGAAGCGTTAAACAGTCGAGAACTCGCGGATGAATCTGCTTCCTGCCATCTGCAACTATACAGACCACCACCTAAAGGAATTTAGTCAAATAGACTGAATCAGTGACAAAAAATACCGTACGTTTTGCCAGGCATTGGGTCCCCAAGTTTGAGAATTGTTACGGGAGCATAAATGGGCGATGTTCTGCATTACCCCATACAGAGTTCGACAGAAAAGTATTTCATCCTCCTAATAAGCCCATCAGCCCTAGCAGGAAGAACTCGAGAGCTGTAGACCTTACATTGTACATTGTTATGACGATAAATAGTTCAGTTCCTCGATTGTATTCATTCTGTCTGAGGAAATACCCTTCACTCTCGAAATGGTCTGGGTCGCATGTCACTGCAGTATATCGCATCTGCCTCGTTTCATGGGACTTCCTGTACGGAAGGGTGATTCGGTCGGGTATATCGTGATTGAACACGAAGTGCCCATTCGTGAGCTTTATTCGTCTTTTTGTCCTCCTCCTCCGAATAGTGTGGCCGGGAGGAGACCCGTAATGACGCGTCGTCAAAGATGCAGCATCGTGAACATTCGATGTGTGAGTCTCGGAAGAGTCGAAGTCGTCAAAGGGCTCAATGCCACTGTGATACGGCTCGCTTGCCGACAATGAAAGCGAAGGTGACGGAGGGAAGTGAAAATGCGCCCATCTACGATTGTCTGTAGACTGTGCTTCTGGGTCGTACTGGAAGTAATAATGGTCAGAGTCGTCTACGGGAGATTCTGAAGCCACAGAATAAGCATTTTGGTACGAGTCCCATTCAACCATTCTCAATCCTGGATGGTTCTCAGGCTTGCCCTGTCCTTCAGGTCAGATACACTCGGGCTTGAGGAAACGAAACTCACCAGGACGAGTAGAGATGCGGATTACAGCGGTTCTGCGTGAGCAGCTCTAAGAACAAAGGGAGGGAATTTTCACGACGAAAGCCATTGGGAGAAGCTATTTCTAGTCACATAGCGAGCGAGAGTATGACACTCTCCATTCACTAGCTTTTTCGGTACCAAGGTGAAGTAATGGAGCTCAAACATTAACCCTCTGTGACATACACATTTTTTGACCAAGAAGGTGGTTTGACATCTATGTTGGCATTCATTCTGAGAATTTCCAGATTATGGGGTACGCCGTGGTAGTGTTCAGGAGTCAACTCAGAGCCTGAGAACAATCTGAAAAGATGATTTGATGGTCATGCCGCACGCGATTCAGAAGCAGACGCTCTGAATCTTGGGCGCTTACGCCTACAAAGACCATTCTGTGATCTTGACTGATGGAAAGTCAAAGTGCTAACGTTGCATGCGAAACACGACCACAAGATTCTTTGCTCCAATAGAATAAATCCTGATAAATCTACAGATACATGAAAGCAAAATAGAACTGATCCAGCAAAAAAGTCCTTCATTAGGTCTAGGAACCCAATAAGAAGCGAGTACATAGGTAGAGGAACGAGCCCCCCAGACGCTGCAATGGCGACGGTATCAGAATCAATTATAGAATAGAACCTAGCGATTGACTTACTGTGAGATTCGCAATCGCCGAAAACGCAAGGATAAACGTGAGGTAGGCCTTAGTCCTACTGCTCAAGTTATCGGTGAACGTGGTATTCGGACTTGCGCCTTTCAGAATCAGTAGCAGCAGCAGGCCCTTGAGAACTTAATTAGACAAAGCGAATTAACGAGGTCAATTCAACCTACGTTTGAAAATACCCAAGCCAATAGAACCTAGAGAGCTAGTCAGATGGCCGTTAATCAAGGTACCGTGTTCGATCAGACTCACATTTGTTCGGACATTGGCGTAATAGTCTTTGGCAGCCTGCTCCTTTTCTGCGTCAGTGGCTGGTCCTTTCGGTGGATGTGCTGGTTTTCGCGTTTTGATATTGTAAAGCGCCTCTTCGTATATTTGTCGGGCTTCTACAGCGTCGTGCATCTCGACGTCGACTTCGGAATGGTTGACTTGGACTACTGAACCAAGATCGGCTTCAGGTAGAGCATCTTGCTTTGTTCCCCAAGATATCTGAAAGCGGCATGAAGTTAGCTGATCTCTCGGGGAGCATGGCTGAAGTGACCAACATCGTCAAGATTCGAGAAAGCATAGCTGATTTGTCCAATTAGCGAGATGGCAATGAGTGTGCCAACCCAACTTACATATTAAGGACGTTGATGTAGGTAGGCGAAAGTAAAAGATACGGGATAAAGCTGGTGGCCATGTGCCAAACGTCGAATGCCAGAACGCTGGAAAACAGGTATACTGGTCGAATGCATCAACAACCCTGTCAATGAAACGAAAGAAGAGGCAACTCACCTCCATAGGTAATGACGACACTGAAGACCATCACCGAGTTTGCAGTTCCTCCCTGCCTAGCAGCCTGGACGGCGCAAATGACGGAGGCAGCCAAGAGATAGACTGTCAGAAGGGCAAGGATCACAACAGCCGAAGTGTATTTCCATGTGGATCTGATTTAGGTTCAACAATGGGACGGCTCGAGCTTAGGTGTAACGTACGCTTTAGGCTTGTTACCCATTGAGAACAAGAAGCAAGCGACAATGATGCCAGCCATCGCAGACTGGTCGAAAGTTACAATCAGCGATTGGATAGAGGCAAGAAACCTCAACGTACCTGAGCTATGAAGTTGACATAGCTAATGCCATGGAACCCAAGGGAAGGGTCTTCCAAGGATGAAGTGAGAATAATCTGAGAGGCGTCAGAATAACCCGAATACGTTCATAGAAGGCGGGCTTACGAAGAAGAGGTAAAAATTGCCCTATCGAGTCAAAATGAGTTCCCGAGTCAACTGAGAGAATAAGATACTCACAAGGCTGAACCACGATGCTATCAAATTGACAATGTTGAACACCATCTGAAGCATGAGAATCACTTTTCGACCAAAACTATGTCCAGACCGCAATATCTGTCCCAAGTGAGCAATGGCAAAGACTGCTGCAAAGAAGGATCCATTGAGCCATCGTCGGCGCTGACTGATGAACTCGGGAAGGGATTCGGGGACATCTGTCTCTCCGAAAGCGCCTTTGACGTATTTGAGTATCCTATGGTTTCTGCATGAGCAAGGGTCTCTATTTGCACTGAGAGACTCACCAATCTGAATGAGGTTTGGCTACCAGCTCGAAGCAAAGGATACGGTCCTCAGCGAGGTCTGATGGCTCAGCTCAGTAACGTGGAAATCACAATTGGTAAGGGAAAGCGTACACATATTCGATGTGAAAATGTCCGTCTCGCGGCCATGAAGGACTTCTCCTTTGAAGTAAGAAGCCAAGGGTCCACTCCCATCTTCGTTGTTCTGTAGTGCGATGTATCTGATAGAAAGTCAGCGCCCTCCCAGATCCAAATGATGCCAGAACCAACCGATAAGCGGAGAACGCTCCTGGCTTCAGAAATCATCAGCTAGACTCGAAACTGAGGACAGAGGAAATCGCACCAAAACACTGATATAGCCAAACACCGATTCAGTCGTCTTATCCAAGATGCCGCTGATCTTATACTCGAAATTCTGGGCAGCCACTGTTTGCATGAATTCAGCAACAGTAAATTGTCAGCGGAAGAAAGGACTGACCGAGCGGATTGAGCAAGAGCGACCAGTTCTTGCCTTTATAAACGGATATTTCACCGCACGCGCCTCCAATATTTGAATTGAGGTCAAACGCCTTCCAGAGGCGATATAAACTATCATGGCCTGGTCGTGTACCGACATCCAGCAGAATACAAACATTTGGCTAATCCAAAGTCGTTTCAGTCAACATAGCAGTCTCCAGAAGGCGTACTCACTTGTAGAAGTGGAGCGAATGCATTAAAGAACCACCGATGGCTATTAATTTTCTTCTGATTCTTCTCCTTTAAGCAGAATATTATCTGCGTTGGTACAGTCCCCTCATCAGGATACTTGAAGTGGAGATTTGGGTCCAGAGCGAAAGTCGTTGTATACTCGAACAGGTGAGCCGTTACTGGGACGGAGTGTTCTTGACCATTCACCATTGTCTTGAGGGATGACTTCATGATGCCATCTTGGTAAACGCCGAGAAGGGTAAGGCAATCGAGGACACGAGGATGGATCTTCCTACGACCATCTGCTACTATGCAGACTACAACCTATCGAGAATCTCAGTTTTGACAGAATCACAGGGATTGCTGTTCGCACCTTCTCCCAAGCGGCCGGACCCCACGTTTGCGAAGTCTTGCGAGAGCACAAGTAGGAAATATTCCTCATGACGCCGTAAAGGGTTCGACAGAAGAGTACTTCGTCCTCCTACACAAGGTTAGATCAGTTCATCTCAAGTATGGTAAACTCCTCACGTTATACATGGTAATCACGATGAATAATTCTGTCGTTCGACCATATTCATTTTGCCGGAGGAAGTAACCTTCTTTCTCGAAATCGTCCGGGTCGCATGTGACAGCAGTGTATCTCATCTGCCTCGTTTCGGGCTCCTTGCGCCTAGGCAAGACAAGCTTGTCCGGAATGTCATGATTGAGCACATAGTGACCATTCGTAAGTTTGACACGGCGCTTGGTTTTTCGCCTACGAATGGCACGGCCTACAGGCGCTGGTCCGAAATGGCGAGTTTCAACGTATGACTCTGGGAGTGTTAATTGAAGAGAGGTCGGGGTCTCTGGCTCAGGATCATAAAGAGTCGTATGGCTCTGTCCATAGGAACTAACGTATATCTTCTCGAGATCCTTCGACTTGTTGGGAGAACTGCCGACGAAATGGACACTCTGGTTGCCCATAACATAATAGTCTTCATCGTCAACTGCTGGTGTTGGGGAGCGGGAGCGAGGAGGAAGGCTACCACCTCGACTGTAGTTTCCGGATGCATAAACTCCCGAGTCGTGTTGGAAGGCATCATACTCTGAACCGGCTGGTAGTTCTGAAGCATAAGATTGAGCTGAAGGGGGAATGTAGTCTTGTTCGGGATAGTAAGAGTATTGTGTTCCTTCCTCTTCTTCAATTGAGTCTTGATGGGAGTGCACCCGTGAGTATTGTGACTGTTGTGAGAGCTGGAGTGTCTCTCCTGTCATGATGGGTTCGAGGGATTGACCAGGTTGATAAGGTGCATAGTGTTGTACCGGTGTTGCTGGTTGTGAATATGACTCTCCGCTTTCGGCCAAAGATATGGCTAGAGAGTTTCGGAAGGGGTCTCCATGATGACTGAGTTGACTGTTTGGTAGACTTTCATAGGACTGATTCGTTATTCGTGAGTTGCCGTTAGTTAATGTATATCGTGTGATAGTTGGGTCAGCTGGTTCCAGAGCTTGCTCTTGCTTTGCTGCTTTCCTTCTGGGTGCCATAACTATTCGTTAGAGTCTCGTTGAAAGATGTCCGCAGTCTTGAAGTTCGTGCGCAGTTGCTGTCAGTCGCTGTTGACTTTACTGACGCGGTGAAACGCGTCTTGCTGGTTCGGTAAAGAAAGTCACGAGACCGCGAACAATTGCTGTGACCATGTGACTATTCTGTGACTCTTCATTTAATTGTCACGCTGCTAATTTGGAAAGACATGCAGCAGCCATGCTGCAGAATCGGCTTGGTCTAGTCACTCTTCAATGACCATTACCTCGTTGAGCACAAACTGCGCAGATAACCACCAATGGATGTCCTTCTGGCAACTGTAGCCGGTGTTGGCGTCCGTGGCATTCTCTACTCTCTAGACGAACTTTTTGGCAACGCCACACCTGTACTCATTGGTCTATGGGAAGGACTGGCAATTCATCAACTCTCCCGACTTCGACGACATTCAAGCTCAGATCATTACCTGGCTTACGCTTTGCGAAGCTTAGCTGATATCCTCATATTCGGCAACATACAACGCATTGTTTTCATAGGATTATGGACCAGCGTTTCTGTTATTTCTGCCGAAGCAATTAATCCAGTACCTCCGAGTCGCTCGAGGTCTTCTAGGTCAACACGGCATAAGACCTCTCGCTCTGGTCGCATACGCGCGTATGAGACGATGGAGCGTCCACAACATCGAGTACAAATACGCAATAATTCCCCTCCTCGTTTGGTGCGAACCGAGGTTCCCACTACTCGAGCTAGCCAACCAGGAACGCCTCCAAGCTTCTACTTGCAGGGAGGAGAGTCGGAAGCAGGAGTACTTTCTCCTTCTACTCCTCTTCCAATCGTCGATGAAAGCGAAGAAGACCAAGAGTTAGAGGAAGAGGAGTCAGCTGTTACTGAACCTATTCTCCTCCCTCCGCCCCCTGAAATCCCTCCCGAGCACCGAGACCAAGAATTAGCCCGACATCTGTACACGATCGAGGAGGCATCTCTCGAAGTATCCCGTGATGAGTTTGCTGCTCTCGGAGAACTTGCCCCTTATGCCCCTTCAATTGCTACCACAATCCCCGTCCCTGTCCCCGTCCCAAATCCTACCTACTTACACCATAACTCAAGTCAAGTTCACTTAGGGGAAAACCCACTCACCAGCCCTGATGAAAGTTTCACTGATTCTGGACCCCCAGTAGTCGTCCCAAATCCTACCCTTGAATATACCTCCGAAGCACAATTTGAACGACCGCTAAGCCCAGGCCTGAGCGAAGCCGATCCGCTCCAAACTCCTGGAGCACCAGCTTGGGGTCTCGACGATGATCATGACCCTCTACAAACACCCATACAACAACTATCCCCCGTATTCTCCGAAAGACAAAAACTAGCAGACTTTGATCCTATGTCAACACCACCCCAAGTCATCATCCCACCTCCCTCTTCCCGACCTGCCCCTTCTATGATCCACATCCTCAACAGCGCTACAACCTCAGTGACTACTACCGTCACTGGCTCAGATTCCGTTCCAGGATCTAAAGCAAATGGCAATGGGAACGGAACACTGGCAACAGCACCTGTTGAGTATTTTTCCCCCATCGCCCTATTGGCCCCATCCAAACCGCCTCCTGACGACGACACTGTATCAGAAACGAACACGGAAACAGACGAAACGGTCATAAGTGTCTTGTCGAATGGGAATTCGAAGGCCTTGTATGCAAGAGCTGAAGCGTTGAGAGATGAGGCGAATAAGATGGAGAAGAAGAGAGTGAAGTTGGTGAAGGATTTCGATAAGGCGAAGAATGGTGGGGATACGAGGAGGATATTGTTTTTGAAGGAGGAAGTTAGGGTTGCTGAGATGGAGGTGAAGAAGTTGCATGAGAGGGCTGTTCGTCGTTTTATCAAAGGTGAGCCTTCTCATAATCTCAGCAATGAATGTCTTCCAATCTCCGTTTTTCCCCCTGCAGCTCGCAACTCGGAAGGCAGGCCTCAAGTTGTTGACGTTCACGGTCTGAAGGTCCCCGAAGCGATTCAGACTACGGAACGTGCACTACGACAAGCCTTCACGATGGGCTATCCCTCTATAAACATCATCGTTGGAAAGGGCCTCCATTCAGCGGGTGGAAAGCCTGTGCTGAAGCAAGCTATTCAGCGCCACCTGGAAAGGTGAGATCATGCTTCATGCCCTCAAACTGAGTTCCATCTAACAAGATACAGTCAGTTGAGCATGACCTGTCAAATCCACCCCAAGAACGAGGGCGTTCTCGTTTGCGAAATTCCTCAAGGACAAATCTGACATCAATCTCGCCAATTCGGAACACTGTATTATCTTATTGTATATTTTTTGCTTCATCTCCTCGTCGTATCTTGCTTTGTGTATATTCTATCAGCCAGTCCACATCAATTGGCGTCCTCCTGACACTTGTACAATACATACTACATCTTGCAATTGTTACATTCCTGATGGCATCTGGAATACGATAGCGAAAAGCTGCTCTCTATTGACGCAATGGGAGCGAACGTGCCTCCTCTGCCTCGTGTCATGACGAGCGCTTGCCTCCCCTCCCAGCTATCTTTCGTTTCCTGAACACGCCTCCTCCAGCTGCAGAAGCAGTTTCCTCGAGTTTCGGCACGACTGAGTCAGCCTCCTCCTTGATTGGCGGAGGAGTGTTGGACTCATGTTTGACGCCCGAATCTACCAATGACGTTTCCTCCTCTTTCACCCCAGAATCAGGAGTCGCAGCCGACCATTGACTCTTTGACCATTTCGAAGACGAAGGTTCGGTCGGTGTAGATTCGGTAGGGAGAGTATCTGTATTGGATTCCGGTTTGACAGCAGCCTGGGAAGCGCCAGAGTCAACTGAATTGGACGCCGGGTCGCCTGGTTTTTTAAAATGAAGTGGTGTCCACTTTGGCGCTGTCGCGTTAAGGGAAGTCGAGGGTTGTGTGAGATCAGAAGTCGTGGGAGGAGGTGCAGGTGTAGGTGTAGGTTCTTCCTTCTTCTTCACCTTAATCTTAATAGCACCAGGATCATATATCTCTCCCAACCCAACTCCAAGTGTCCTTCTTCTAAGCTTAAACGTCCGTTCATCCTCCTCCGGTGGTGCCTCAGCTTCCCGCTTTACCCCTCCCTGGGTACCTTCGGCGTCTAGGGTTGCTATTGATGGCTTAGCGTCTTCACCATCCTCATTCATTCCGTTCTCATCCTCGACGGGCGGCGGTATTGATGATGTCGAAGGACCCGTGGAAACAACTTCCCAATCACCAACGACCCCTTGAGTTCGACGGCGTTCTAATTCAGCGGCAATCCTCTCAGCATCTGGGTCCGTGTATCCCAATGACTCTGCAGTTGAATAATTTGCATAGGGATTGGAAGGTTTCGGTGCCGGTTTGGAGGCTGCGGATGAGGCTTTGGAAGTTGATGCTTCTGTTGTTGCTCGTGCATGACCTGAAGCTACATCTTGTGCAAAAGCTGCTCGGGCTGCCTGTGAAATAAAAGCGTCAATTCAATCAATATTTCCTGAAGCGAGTTTAATGCAATTACCTGTTCAACCCTGGCCATATCTCTCTTCTCCTCTTCAAGCTCCTTCTTCCTCTTCTCACTGCCCTTGTACAGCCCCCGAATAAACCTCTCCAAGTTTCCTTTATGCTTCATCCCATTTTCATGATGCTGTCGTGAAGGTGCATCATCAGCAATGTAAATATCGCAGTACTTGCAAAAGTACTTTTTCTTCGACACCCAAAACTCGCTCATGACTCTTTGGATTTGAGGGGTAATGTTCTTGTCACAGACGTTACATACAATGGTGACACATTTGATGGATTACCCTTTTTGGTTGCTATGATGATGTCGGGTACTATCATCAGGATCCGTACTTGGAACGCTTCCCATGAGAGCCTCGAAGCGTCCATATGGAAGAGGGCCATCTTCTCTTTCCCCTCACCCCTGACCTCTTCCACATACATATACCACTGGCAATCCTCATCTAACCCTCTCTCCCCAAAAAAACCATGTCGACCTCGTCGGTATCGGAACCAGAACACTCCACAAGGTCGGTGAGGTCGTCCGACCAGGTATTGGAGAAGAAGAAGGAAGAGGCACAGACGCAGAGTGTAGCCGCTGATCAGGATAATGGGAGAGAGCCAGAGTATAGACTTTACAAACGTCGATTTGTAGGTCTTATTGGTCTCGTACGTTCCTTCCCATCCCTCTTTCCTCACATTCTCGAGCTCGTCGTACACTCATAGGTCCTACTCGCTGCCATATCAGCAATGCCATGGGTATGGTTCGGACCTATCGCCAATGACAGTGAGCGGTCTCTTGCAGCGTCCTGTTTCAAAAACTTGAACTTAATTCATTTCAACTAGTGGTCGATGAATTTGGATTTACCCTGGATCGCGTGAGCTGGCTAGGGAATATCATGGCTTTAATATATCTCCCCGTCGCTATCGCCATTCCTATTGCTGTTTCTCGATATGGGTTTAGAAGAGTTGTACGTGTTTCGTTCACCAGCATAGCAGTTTGATGATGAGCTCACACCGACGCCCGCAGTGCGATTTTGGCGTAGTTATGCTTCTGATCTCGGCATGGGTACGTTATGCAGGGACTGTCAAGTCTCTATCTACGTCACAATCCTATGGGTTGATTATTTTGGGTCAAGTGCGTTCATCCCCGTTGCCCGTCTCCTTGCTTCCATTTCACTAATGAGCGCCATCTACCTAGTTCTTTGCATCGCTTTCCCAACCCATCTTCCAAGTCCTCGGCCCGAAATATTCAGAGAGTTGGTTTGATCTTAAAGGAAGAACGACCGCTACTATGATAGTAGCAATCGCGAACCCTGTAGGAGGTGCAATCGGACAACTTCTAGCTCCCTTACTTGGATCTACACGAAACTCTGTACGTCTCTCCTCCCCCCTCCCATCCATCTCCCAAAGCCTCATACTAACCCAACCAACCCCCACCAGCTCCTAGTCCTAAGCATCCTCTGCACCGCCGTCTGTCCCTGCATCTTCCTAATCCAAACCTCCCCACCCACACCCCCCACCTACTCCGGCTCCAAACCCTCCCAATCTCTCGGTCCAATGCTCAAAGCCCTGCTCGGACTCCCAACTTCCCCAGACGCCCAAATGACACTCCACGAACGACTCGATTTCACTATCCTCACTACTATCTTTGGGGCATTAGTAGGAGCGACGAATACTTTCGCGATTTTGTCTGGGCAAATTATGCAGCCTGCAGGATACTCTTCCGATCTAGCTGGGTTCTTCGGTGCAACACTTCTCCTCTCCGGAATAGTATCAGCAATAGTAACAGCTCCTTTATTCGATCGAGTATTCACACACCATCTATCCATCACCGTCAAGGTTTTAGTCCCGATTGTAGGATTGGCTTGGTTAAGTTTGATATGGGCTGTGAGACCACATAATGAGGGTGGGATATTTGCAGTTATGGCGATTATTGGGGTGGGGAGTGTTACGGTCCTTCCGGTGGGGTTGGAATTGGGAGTTGAGTTGACGAGGAATGCGGAGGGGAGTTCGGCGGTTTTGTGGTTTGCGTGAGTGGCCTTTCTCCTTTCCTCTTTCTTCTTCCTTCTTTCAAGAACTACTCACTCATGGATTCATTCACAGAGGAAACCTCACATGTGTAATCTTCGTCCTAGTCCAAAACGCCCTCCGCGCCGGACCTTCCGCCAACCCACCCTTAAACATGCGTCGAGCACTCATCTTCAACGGAGCTTTCGTATTGACGTGCTGTGCTTCCATCTTTTTGCTGAGAGGGAAACAGGCTAGGAGGGAAAGAGATGAGATGCATTTGATGCAGGCAAGGATGGAGAAACATGAGTTGGTTGGTGGTGAGGCGTAGCGAGCGGGGGCGGGGAAGGGATTATTGAATTTCTTCATTAACGAGTATGTGTGTGTACTTTTAGTCTCTCTAGGATCAAAATATACCCCAAACAAGGCTCATTCTGCACTTCTATCCTGCTCCCGATCCCGGTCCTGCTGTTGTGGTTTCCTAAACCCCTGGAAATATTTCTCTCTGAAATCTTTATGCGCTGGAACTCTTTGCTGTTGCTGCCCCTCCTCTTCTATCCCTTCTACGACTTTCGGCTCTAGTACTGGTACGAATTTAGGTGGTGGGTAGGTCTTTTTGGTTGTTTTCTTGATCGTTACGAGCTGTGTGGGAGTTGAGACGAGGATTAAGACAGACAACAAGAAAGAGAAGGAAGGAAGCCAAGAACGTACCCTCCGCCCCCAACTCCCGAAATCCTGTAAACTATTAGCAATAACCTGCATCCCTACACATCCTCCATTCTTTCCTACTCCCTCTTCATCCCCATCCCCTCCCTCTTCCTCCCCATCCACATGCCCACCCTCCTCAGACCCTCCGTCGCTTCGCTCCTCCTCCTCCTCCTCCGCACACAACCCCTCCACATCAACACTCTCATACTCCTCATTCACAGTCGGCAAGAAGAACACCAACCTTCCCCCTGGCTTTAATAAATACCTCGCTAAGAACACAAGATCGGATGCGAGATGGGAAAGCTCGTATGGACGTGTTGGGGGGATGTAGGGGAGGGGGGAGGAGAGGTTTGTGGTTGTTGATGGGTCGACTGGGATGGGTATGGGGGGCGGGGGAGTGGGTGCCTCTTCACCTTCACCTTCACTCTTCTCAAGACGTAGCTCGCCTCCGGCTTCGCTCACTCCCCGAGCAGCTAAAAACCTCTCCCTCTTCCACCCCTCCAAAGGCTTAACCCTCCCAATCCTCTTAGCTCCCGCTCTTACACCATAAGGAGGGTCAGTTACTATCGCATCGAAGATCCCTCCGATTCGCCATGGGTTGAGGGTGATGTCGAATGTGGCGAGGTCGAGGATGAGGTGGGAGGTTGAGTATTGGTGGGAGGCGCGGAGGATGCCTGTTGGGTGGTTGGATGGTGATTTGGTTGATGGGGAGGAAGGAGAAGAGGGGGAAGGGGAAGAAAGGGAGGGGGAGGGGGCAGGAAGAGGTTTTCCGCGCATTTGACGACCGTCAATGTCAGATCCGAATATCATTGCACCGAAATGTGTCGTTGGCTGTTCGTCACGGTGGATTAGTTATATTTCAGAGAGGTGAATCACCCGACCACTCACATACGCCATACTCCCAGTCCCCATGAACGGATCATACAACAACTTTCCAGGCGCCGCCAACGTCTGATTCGCCATAAGCAAAGAAATCTCACTCTCCATGGACGTATTCCCATAATAAACCCTCTTCTTCACATCAAACCTCTTAATCAAACCCCTCGCACTCCCCTCTTCCAAAAGTCTCCCAAAATACAAACATCGAAACTCTCCATCTCCTTCGTGTTTATGTCTTCTCAACATTGACCGATCGTGGTATTCTTCGAAACACACTAGTGTTATTTCTGGTGATTTCATGTCGATTTTACCCAAAAACCCCATGTAGGAGAAGCTTTCGATGATGGAACGTTGGCGTGTTTGTGGGATTTTATGGTTGTAGGCTGTTATGAGGAAACGGAAGGATGTATCTTGGATGTATTGAGTCCATAGATGTCGATTTTGTTCGTTGACGGTGTGAAGTTGGGAGTAAGTACTTCCGTGAGCGTAGTATTCGTATACAGATCTATCGAATCATAAGTCCTCGGATCGAGACACGATGAGAGACAAAGACGCACTTGATGAGAATGCATCTCCTCGCCAACAACCTGACATATTCTTCCTTCTCCAACTCAACCACCATATACGGTCTATCCGCATCTTTCTCTTCTAACCCTAACTTGAATCCATACAGCTCTGCAACAGATTCAAGCTCAGGAATCCGAAAGTGTTCGTGTACTTGAGCGAATTGGATTAGATATTTTGGCATGAGGGGTAGTTGATGATGGGTGAGATGTTGAAAGAGATCATCGAGTCCATCATTCAACAAATCGACGGAGAGTGTCAGTCCTCCCTCCCTCGTCGTCTCTTAACCTCTGCTCATCGTTTCCCATGTAGTAACAGACACGTCTATCCGTCGTTTGTATAGTGTTCTACCTGACTCAGTCGTCCTCGGTGCCTTGGACATTCTCGACCGACAAAAAGGTACCGTACACCAAACTCTCTAAACTCACTAAACCCACTAAACTCTTCAAAGTCATCAAACAAACGACACCTCACTCTTATCCAGTCTACCAAATCCTCGGTTCCTCGGATACTTACACCGTCTTATCCTCCCTCTCCTCCTCTCCACTCAAATTCTACTGTTCATGTCCAGCATTCGCCTTTCTCGTCCTCAACTCTGGTTCAGAAATCATGGTCAGTAGTTCCTAATAGATAGCAGCAGGTATTAACAATAGACAACAAAAGTGTAAGCATATTCTAGCAGTCCAGCTGTCAGACAAACTCGATATGGCTATACAACGTCCAATGAATCCACAAGACATCGAATCTTTTCTCTCAACTTGATCCTCCTCCTTCCCCTCCCCACGCCTCTTCATCATATCTATCCTCTCTACTCCTCCACTCCAACGTCTCCGCATACCCTCTCAACGAATTCCCCAAATCAGTACTCTGCTCTTCAGCAATCTTACAACCAGCCTTCCAATCCACCCAATCTGCCAATTTACGAATCTCAGCAGGTTGATAGAACCCCCACCATCCTTCTTCCTCATCTTCCTCCTCTCCCCTCCTCCAAACAACAACACACCAACTCCAATCCCCCATTCCCTCTCTCTCCTCCTCCGTTCCTCCACTCCCCGGCTTGACCTTTTTCTTAGTCACCCCTCCATTAACAACCTTTCTCTCCCCATCCTCACCAAACATCCCCAACCACTCCCCAGCAGCTTTTCTCTCTCTCGCACCAGGTGTAACACTCCAATAAACATTCCCCTCCCTATCCTCCCCAAGTGGTCCCCACCTAACACTCTTCCCAATAACTCCCCAAATCCTCCCACTCATCTCCGCAGCCTCACAAAACTTCTTATGTCTCTCCCTTCCCCTCCTCATCTCCTTAATCACATTCTTATCTTTCTCTTTCCCGTCTTTCCCTTTTGTGCCTTTTGCTTTTAGGGACTCGCGAAGAGAAGACCAGGATTCGTCGGAGAGTTTGATTATTTCACGGACGTGTTTTGTTATGGATTTGGATTCGAGAAAGTCGGCTTCGAAGGAGTCTCGGACGATGTCTGACCGGATGGCAGCTTCGACCAAGGCAGCTACGATAGGGATGAATTGGGTTGGGTGAACGACGTTCACGGTTGAACTTGAAGGTTGCCCTGAACGAGTGGCGCGTGTTTGGTATGCCGAGGCAATTTTGGGAGGGGGTGAGGGATCAGGTAACCAATCCTCGTCTAGATCCAAGTCGTGTTGACCTGGTTTACCGAGTGTATCTCGTAGTGTGACCAGAACAGACCAGACTTTGTTCAAGTTGTTCGTTCCCACCGAACGTAGCTCTTTCACTGCTGCTTGGACGTGCTGTCATCGAAATCAGTCTCTGTGCCCCTCGACTATATGTTAAGAACCATACCTTGACACTTTCCAAGTCCTCCTCTTTCGCCAACATACCCAACAACCCCAGCACCATCGCCTTAACACACGCATCACTAACCCACGGCGTAACCTCTTCCACTTCCTCCTCCTGTCCCCCATTACTTTTCTCACTTCCAGAATTCGCGCTCCCAGTAACATCCCCAACCCACCCCCCATCCAACTCACTCAACACCCCAACCCCCATCCCAGTCCCAGCACCCTCCATCAACCCACTAAACCTCAACACAAACTCCCTAATCTCAAACCTCCTCAACGCCGCTTCGTACCCTAACCCCGTCTCAATTCTCTTCCATTGAGGTAAAGGAGGTATTACGGGTTTAGGTGGTTTCTTAGGTCGACCACGAGGAGCGGGAGTGGTAGGGTTAACGGAGATGAGTTGGAATTCGGAGGTGTGTGTTGAGTTGGGTGGGAGTGGGAGTGGGGAGGAGCCGGAGGTGGAGGAGGGAAGGTCTTTGAGATGGGTTAGTTGGACTGTGACGATGGGTTTGCTGGTGCCTTTGGGTTGGGCTTTCTTTGGTTTGGTGGACTTGGTGGATTTGGAGGTGGTTGGGGGAGGAGCGTCGGAGATTTGTTTGACGGGTTGACCGTTTTTGAATTTCCTGGGTGGGTGTTAGAGGTTAGATGTACAGGGAGAAGGAAGGCGTACCCGTATGGTTCTAAGCCTTTGGCTTTTCTGCAGCCGCTGCAGTTGCATACACCTCTACATCTTGGACACCTGTTTACTTCATTAATATCCATTCCTGACTATCTCTCTACTAGAGTAACTCACTTGAAATAAAAGGGAACCTTCTTTCCATCTTTCCCTGCCTTACCGGGAAGAGTAATATCCTCTCCGTACCGTTTCTTCAAACACTTGGCACAGTATTTAGCTTTACACGGTTTTTCTACGGGACCTTCTTTGGATTTATAGGACTTAAGTGTTACGGAGGAGCAATGCGCTGCGTCTATTTCCTATTGTTAGCTTCGAAGCGAGAGAAGAAAAGGGGAACATACCCAGCGCATCACGACGTTGACAGCACTGATGGCAGTAGACGCTCCCGTTAGGAAACTCTTCAGAGGGATTTATACCCAACCCTAAAGCCTCCGGCGCGATTGCCAGACGAGAGACCTGAAAGATGGGCGTTTGACCAGAGGTATGTGCGTCACGACTCGCATCTTTGTTTGTTCTTTGTTTCTTCGCGGAAGGTGTACTAGCTGGTTCCTGGTCACCCGTGGCAGCAGCAGATATTGAGTGTTTACGTTTAAGAGAGGTAGATTCTGGCATAGTATTGGAGATAGAAATAGATTTAGAAGGAGCAGTATTTTCCTTCCGAGTCTTCCTCGTGGCTAAAGAAGTCGCTGTTGAAATTGGATACGGTGATTTCGGTACGTCAACGTATGCGTTATTCTTCTTTTCTCTAGTTGACGTTCCTCTTGTTACTGACAATGGAATGCCAGTCGACATCGGGTGGTCGTCGTAATCCAGAGGTGAGTGTGTGTTCACCACGAGTTAAAGAGTCGTCGGTGGTCGTCGGGTGAGGGTAAATAAACAAAACGATACCAAACAAAAGCCCCTGCTAGTTATGGATTTAGAACAGAGTGTTACTATACATTTCCTATTTTGGAAGGAGGGACAGCTTGTACGCGCCGAGATCACGGGATCTAAATTTCTCTCGCGTTTTCGGCAAAATGGCACAAAGGCACGTGCGGAGAAAAATCACCTTGCTGTGCCAACGCAGACACACTCACTCACACCACTCCGCTTGTGTGTTCGACGAGACTCGACGGACTCCCTTTTCTCTCCCCTTCTGGTTTTATATAAACTAAAAGTATAGCAAGTAATGGCTCACGCTGATCATACCAGGGATCCTTGGTTCGTCACCGTTCTGTATCTTGCTGGCATCTTACAGAGCTGACCGAATTCGTCTATCTAGCCCATGGGTCATCCTCTCTGATTTCGGTGGTGCTTTCTCTATGGGTGCCGTGGGTGGTGGTATCTGGTACGGAATCAAAGGTGCCAGGAATTCACCAAGGGTTAGTTTCTGTCATTGTTTCTACGAAGAACACTCAGGCTGATGATGACGTTACTTAGGGAGAACGTTTCGTTGGTGCTATATCATCAATGAAAGCCAGAGCACCGGTGACGGGTGGTAACTTTGGTGTATGGGGTGGCATGTTCTCGACGTTCGACTGTGCTGTGAAAGGGTACAGGCAGAAAGAGGATGCGTGGAATGCTATCATTTCGGGGTTCATGACTGGTGGTTGTTTGGCTGCCCGAAGTTAGTGTTCTTCTCTCTACGTTCTATTCACACCCGACTGATTATATTCGCTCAGGTGGACCAAGATCAGCGCTAGGTTCAGCAATTGCTTGTGGTATTCTTCTAGGAGTGTTCGAAGGAGTGGGAGTCCTCATTTCTCGGGTATTCAGCGAAGGACAAAGACCACAGATGGCACCTCGTTAGTCATTCCTCCTTCACCGCGTGACCCTCCCTTGTGACTGACCCCTCTCTGTTTGATGTTGACAGTACCAGCAGGAATGACACCACAACCAACAGGAGCTACACCAGCAATGCAATAGATTAGACTTTTTATTATATTTTCTGCGCATTTTATTTTCCTGTTGTTATAATCCCATTTCATTGCCTAATAAACAACCACTCGAGTATGATGACGTCAAGCGCTCATGCGATGAAAACAACTTGTATATATAAGACTTGTCAGAGTTTCCCTTTAAACTCAACCTTTTCTCTCTAAACCACCACAAGCATCACTCAAATCATGGCCGCAAACTCAACCCCGCCTACCCTCGATCCTTACACTACCCTTTCTCAGAACAACGACCTGACACTTCATGAGAAGATCAAGGGTAATATTCGCGTTTCGTTCTAACTGGAGCCGCAGACGAGCTGAATTTATCCTAGGCGTTCATGACTTGATCAAAGGAGCTCAAGTTGGAATGTTAACTACCCGCTCAGCAGATGGAACTATGCATTCTCGGGCGATGACACCTGCTTCTCGTACGTTCCCTCGGATCTTATCTTGCGCAGAAAGCCAAAAACCTCAAGCCGTTCTCTCACAGCTTTCAGTGAAACCGAATTAACCCTCACGTTCATTGCGAACAACGTCTCTCACAAGTTTGACGAGATCCAGAACGACGATAATGTCAACGTCAGCTTTTACAATTCTAGCACTACGGCCTGGGCCTCGTTAGTGTATTTTCTTTCGAACGTTCTTGAAAGCTACTCTGACAATCCTGCTTACGCAGGTATTCTGGAAAGGCAAAGATCACGCAGGACAAGGAGACTATTCACAAGCATTGGTCGAGCTAGTGAGTTGATGGCCTCGATCACCAGACGATTCTCCTCACATCGATGACTTCATCGCTAGCGTGTCGGCATACTTTGGTGATCTGAAGGATGGAAAGCACACTGGTGATGAAAACGACCCACGAGTATCGATCATCCAGGTCTACCCCGAGGAAGTCAGATACTGGGTACCGACCAAGACTGCTATCGCCAGAGTCATCGATGCTGGTGTTGGCGCGATGACCGGACGCACTTCTGCTCCAGGCGAGATTCGTACGATCGGGAAGGAGGAGGCAAGTCCTGGGTTTCACTTTTTGTCCTCCACATGCTAACCTCGTTTATATTAGATTAAGTTGACTCAAGGGCTTCACTCAAAGTAAAAGGCTGTTTCGTATCGTGGGACTGGATAATTCCATTGTATAATGTGTATAGTATGTACTATTCAACATATTCAAACTTGTTGATGCTGTCACTTGTCACGAGTCTTCCATGAGTTGGACAGAATCAACCTTCGGCCCACCATCAAACCTTACGGCACTGCTTAATTTCGAAGCTTGCTTTCGTGACAAACTTTTTTGGCCTTGTACTTTCCATTTTCTTAGATTCTAACCATCTCCCTCAGGTTCACCCGCCCGAACACACCTACCAGCCATGGCACACTATTCTCCAATGGATCGGTTCCGATGTCAGGCTGGGTTTCTTCCTAGATGGATAAAAACCTGACGGAATGCATTTCATTTTTGCAGTAGCAATCTTGAACCATCGACCTCGGTACTCAGTACCAACACCTACAGAACGCGCCCAGATGCCCATCCTTCGTCTCCCTGAAGAAGTTCTGGCACAGATCTTTCGTCAATGCCAGCATCCGGAACGCAGTCGTGCTTCTCCTGGAGAGACCCCTGCGTCGGAAGACAGCTGGGCATCATCCAACTATGCCCCTCCCATTCATATGGAAGTCACTCTGAGCCATGTCTGTTCATGGTTCAGATATGTCGTCCTCTCTGCCCCCATTCTCTGGGCCAACATCTCCGTCACGCCCAACAAGCACATTGACGAGATCGCAGCTTACCTCGTGCGCTCTGATACCTGCACCTTGAACATCTCTGTGAACTCGTTGGACGATGATGACGACACATCTGCGACGCTCGCGGAGACTTTTGAAGTCCTCGTGCCCCATATCAAGCGATGCAGAACCCTGAGGATCAAGTTGACCCGCGAATATGCCGCGTATCCTATCGTGTGGAAGTTGAAAGACCTTGAGGCGCCTCAGCTTGAGGAGTTCTTCGTCTCTGTCAGCGATGTCGACTTTGTCGATACCTCTGATGGATTCGAGAGTGGGATCCTCTCTGGAGGGACACCATCGTTGAACGCAGTTGGCTTGAGGGGTTTCTCCACGTTCTTGTTCTCCCCTCCCCTCCAGACGGTTGGGACGCTTCATTTTGAGCAGAACGTCGCCATGCCCATCTCCTACCCACGCTTCTTACAGACCATGTCCCGCCCATTGACACTCACTCATCTCTCTATCTATGGCGACGTTGGCGACACCACGACTTGGCCTACCCGAGGGATTCAACTCCCTCACCTCCGTTGCTTGAGGATTTGTGGCATCAGTGGCACCATTTACAGTGCTATCCTCGTTTCCATCGTTGCCCCAGATCTAGAATCCTTGGTTCTCAAGGATTTGCACGAGAGAGACCTCAACCAATTCTGGTTTAATCCCAACGAGATGCACAAATTTGCAAAAGTCAAGTATTTGGCATTTCAAGACGTCGAGGTGTCGTCGACCGTCCATAAGAAGTTCCTGACGGCTTTCCCGGAGATTGCAACATTCAGCACGACAAGGGGAACCGACATCTCGGGGCTGTTGTTGAGGACCATTGAAGAGGTCGGAGTTGTGCTCGAAGGACCCAGAGTGCCCTGGCCGAATTTGACCACCTTGGTGCTTTTAGACGACATTTACACCCAGCAGGACGATTTGGTATCATTTGTCAAAAGGAGGAAGGACGTCGGACATCCTATCACAACTGTTCGGCTTGTATCGCCTGACAGCCTGTCCGATCTTCATGATAAAGGGCTGGCCGCAGAGGACGTGACTTTGGAGAGGATCGAGGACGAGACCTGGTTTCCCAATTCGGAAACCATGTATGGAGAGGAGTGAACTCGTGCAGGGAGGTGAAGGGTAAGGCGTCTAATTGATTCGCATCCAAATGATTGTCTATATTTATTAGTCCCGTGTAATACTTGTACCATACTACACCCGTAGCTGTTCAATACCCATGGAGTATCTTACTGAACATCGGCAGGCTAGTCTTCAAAAAGAGCTTGGAATCCCTTCAGAGGCCACATTAGCGATCCGTAGCACCAGAAGGGCAGGATAGACTTACTCCGGAATCATTTGAGGCCTGTGTAGGTGGAAACTCTGAGTCTAGCGCATCCTCGACTAGCTCGAAGCTATCTCCAGATCCCATATCTCGTCCGAGCGATTCAATGGGCATAGGGTTGTGGTCTTCAGCGGGCCGCTGAGAGGCGAAATCGAAAGCAACCTCTTCTCCCTCGCCTTCAAGCATATTGGACAGGTCATCGAGGTCCATGTCTTCAACGCCGAGACCGGTGGCAGCCAATGCCTCTCTGTCTGCAGTCGAGAGCTGAGAAGATGGCAAGAATAATGGGACTTGTTGACGGTCTGTCTCTTGAACACTTCGTTTTGTAGGTAGTGAGAGAGGAGGACCCATTGAGCCTCGAGATGAACTGGCAGCGGCATTGGGCGTCGTGGAACGCAGACGCGACACTTGGGAAACATCCACACGCTGAGCAGCCTTCATTGGTTTCTTGTTCCGGACTTCCATTGGCGTCTCCTCTCGTTCACGCTTCTTCACCCCGTCAGGCCGAGAGACATTTTGACTCGACTCATTTCCACCAGCAAGAGTGACTTGGCTTGTCGAGATCACGAAGAGAGTCTCAATCTCATCCCTTTCTATCTCGATGAAGAGTGGTGCCGCCGGCTCTGTGAAACAAAGGTCTAGTGAAAGGGACATTGAGTCTGCATATGCAATTGTCGCCTGGGGATGTCGGTTATGAGCTGGGGGGTCATCTCCACGAAGTAGGCGTTTACTCACGTTGAACTCTCGCAAATGAAAGGCGATCGTTGTTGGCGGTGAAGAAATCTCATATGCATCGAACTCTTCGGCACTTATTGTGAGTTCAGTAGCAAGCTGTGCCTTTCCTGCTCGAGGTCAGCTTGCTTCCGGAATCAATGGAAATTCGATTACCTCTCGCGTCTATAGCAGCTTCAAGACTCTTGAGCTCCACTTCGGAGTCTTTGAAAGTCCAGACGAGTTGTGGGTCAGATTTTGCGCCCCTTGAAACAGGGAAGTGTTCAATCATATCCTTCATTGTCTTGGGCCCTATCGTGAAGTTCGATTCGTTGAAAGAATCAGGTACACCGGGTGCCATGAGTGATGTTGGGGTCAACAGTATTAACCTATGTGTTTTAATAACACCTATTCAAAGTATGAGCTTAACCATTGACGTAAAATTGGGAGGAACGGACCGTGTTTGCAGTGGAATCTGACGATGAGTTTACTCTCTAGACTGTCCCCTTCCTCCGATTGGCCGTCCTGCCCACCCTCGTCAATGGACATTTCACACCGTTCGACCGTCTTCTCTACTGTTCTGTGCCGGAGAATTGAAAGCAACGACTGTGCGAAACATGTTATTTCTCCAGCCGGCAACCTTGCGATATCCAAATGCACCTTGGTCAACAATTGGCCAGTGACTGCCGTGGTGTCCTCGAGTTCGTCAACTGGGGGAACTCTTGGTTTCCCTATTACATATCTTGAGAAATATGTCTTGTCGTATTTGAAACGACAATATGCAGATTTGGATGAGTTCGTGGCCGACAAGGCCACGGAGTCAGATGTGCCATATATGGTGAGTTCATCTCCATACTTCGACAGACAGGTCACAGCCTTGGAGAAAGCTTCCGAGAGATTGTCAGATAACGGTCTGCATCATGTTTCCGGGCATACATTTCAATGAAGGGGCATCGAATACGAATTGCATGGTGGTGGTGGTGGAGTTGGTGAAAACACGGTGTGACCAGACGCGTTGAAAACGTGACCAACGCGCGGTTCAATTACGCCTCATCGGGAAAATCAATTCATTGAAGTACTTATTGACGGTATCGAAATTGTAGTAATGGTACGTAAGAAACTATGCTTTCGTCACCAGATAGGCGACAGTGTCATGAGCAGCGACACTGACAGAGAACGTCGCATTGGCAGAGTACGTTCCCGATAAATCAGTCCCCTTCCACATGTCATGAAGCTTGAAATTCCCAGATGACCCCAGCCCGGGTACTGTCGAGAAAGTGAAGGACTTCGTCGCGGTGCTACTACCAGTGTTGATGATGAAGACGTGCGTCCCCTTAGAAGATGCGCCAGCGTAGTATTCTGGAGGGCTGGTGGTGGTTTGGAAAGGCTGAGCTGGGCCAGGCACAGTATTATCTTGGGAGAACGCGAGTAGTTCTTTGTTCTTGATGATGGTCAGCTGGTCGCTGGACAACTTGCTCAACTGAGACGGCGTTAGCATGTTCCTTGTCCGAACCAGGATGCACTTACATCAGTACCGCTGTTGTTGACATGGTTAGCTGGTGGGGTACCCATCAGAGGAGATCACTTACAGAAGAATAGGGCTCTTGAGGAATGCCCAGGCAGCAAAGTGAGTTCGCTGTTCCTGTAAAGTCAAGTTGCCATTGCCTGTGATAAGTCGAAATATCTGAGGATTGGCCATCTCAAAAGTGTCATTGTACGTACCGATCTCCATCATATCCATATCGTTGTGTGAATAGAATTTGATAGATGAGAGGTGCTGAACGTTGATCTTCAAGACGTCAATGATGAAAGACCAGGTAGCACTGTAAGTGATTTGAACAATGTTTTCCACAGCGAAGGTACGTTTGTAGACTGACCTGGCGTCGCCTGACATCCTCCAGGAGTGTCCCTTTCGTCATTCCGTGAATAAGTGGGGTTACCATACCCTCCTAAGTGGAGAAACTTACAACCCTTGCTCCCCAGTCCCAAACGTTTGCGTCACCCCAAATGCACAGGGATAGCTGAATTGGTCGTGAGAGGGCTGCCAGCGCAGAACTCATCCGCCTGTAACGGAGTGCCGAGTTGGAATTACTGCACCAGTCAGATTCAACAGTGAAAAAAATGGAGGTCAACACTTCAACTTACTACCAGTCGTTATCAGGAGGGGGCTAAAGAATGATCAATCCTCTGCTGCTCAACGGAAGCATACTATTCACACTCACGTTAACGTCGGTCCAATTAGACGGTACATTGCAGTTGTCTTGATATGGGCATATGCCGTCAGTCGTCGACCTGGATGCAAGTCCATATAGACCTACCATATTTGAGGTAATCGATGCCCCAGTCACTGAAGGTCTGTGCATCCAACGTTTCATTGTAAAGAGAGGCAGGATAGCCCGCACAGGTAGCTGTCCCAGCATCACTGTATATCTATGGGTTCGTTACTCAATGACGGGAGAAGGTGTACGACTCACCTATAAATGCCAATCTTCAAGCCAAGGGCATGGATCTTGCTAGCCGTGCCGCTGATTCCATCGGGGAACTTGGTAGGGTCAGGAACGATTCTGTGTGTAGTGGCGTCTCGAGTGCCTTTCACAGACCAGCAGTCCTGAAAACCACTGATGAGGATGTGTTTTAGTTATGAGGAGGGTGGATGAACGAACATCAATGTTAACGTATTGATATCCTGCGTCTTTCAATCCCAGGGAAACAAAGGAGTTTGCGGCAGCCAGAACCTTGGACTCGTCAATGTCTGAAGAACACTAGGTCAGCACCGAATATCTTTGACAGCATTACTTCGTACCGCATCCATACGCATTCCAAGTATTCCAACTATAGTGACATCAGATATAGGGTTCCTGAGTGTAAAGTGCACGTCTACGTACCCAAGTGCGGGGAGCTTGCCCGTCGCTGTGCTGGCTTGACCGAGCGCAACCGAAGCAAGAGCGAGATTGACAAGAGTAGTAGAGATCATTCGAAAGGTCTATGCCTGCAGCTGCAGTTCGCTTCTTCGACTCCCTTTTAAGGTTTCGAGGAAAATATATTGATCCGTCCGAGATGTGAGAAGAGATGCCCTTTGGTCCATGTGCTTGAGGTAGGAAATGGTCGACGAGCTAACTTGATTTGCGTGTTTCTGGCCGCTCTCTTGGTTCTCCTCGCAACATCCTGAGCAGACAATATAGTAATGCATACATCACGTTATCCCCCCAAGCTATTGCGCTATGGTAGACGAAAGTCATATAAATCCCAGTTGAAAGGGTCGTTCATATTACGGTTGTCGTTGGATGCTGTCTTCCTTCGAGGGCTGATGAGATCATCGAAGACGCTCGTCGAGGCCAGAATCAAGGTCACGGTAGCGGATACCACTGTGTGATCGTGGGGCGCTTCTTTCCCGTGGTCTGTTCATGAGGTCAGGCTTCCCTCACATAAAATAGAGCCGGACCGTGTCTGAGTGGGGTGCGGGAAAGGTGTCGGGCATGGGATTTGCGCTGATGTAGGCATGTTATTGATCTCGTTCTATTTTGATTTTTGAATTGTTCGGTTCGTTGTTGTATAGGGGGATGTCCGTTGTTGAATCGAAGCTGAGCGCCCATGCATACTGAAATAAGGGTGCACGGGTGACCTATTCAACGGCGGAGGAGGCCTATTTCACGAGCCCTGCATTCTTCTAAAACGTCAAATTCGCGGACGCCGAGTGGTACTGATGACGTTGAATAGCGACGCAGAGGTCACACGGACTTCTATGCCCTCAAACCATCTCAGCTGGGTGACCTTAAAATGACACTTCTCGTGTTGGGACCTAATGACGACGAAAGAAAAGACATATACAATACATCAGCCCCACAACTTCTATGCTTCCATATTTCCGAGTTTGCGAAACGCACATAATCAAGCTTTGGTCAACAGATATGCTGCGGTGTCATGCGCCGCAACGCTGACAGAGAAGGTCGAGTTTATGCCATATGTTCCTGAGAGATCAGTACCCGTCCACATATCATGGACCTTGAAGGTTCCGGAGGAACCAATCCCCGGGACGGTAGAAAGCGCGAATGACTTCGTGGCTGCTGCTGAACCAGTATTGATGATGAAAACGTGCGTTCCTTTGGAGGATGCACCTGCGTAATACTCCGGAGGTGTCGTAGAGCTTTGGAAAGGTTGCGCAGGACCACCGATGGTCGAATCTTGATGGAAAGCAAGGAGTTCCTTGTTCTTGATGATATTAAGCTGGTCGGTCGAGAGCTTGCTTAGCTAGAAAAAGAGAATATCAGCTGGGTTGATTCTTCGCTATGGAAAGCTCTGCTCACGTCGGTACCACTAAAAGGCGTCTGATAAATACTAGGTGATCAGGACGACATCAAGATGTACTCACAGAAGGATAGGACTCTTAAGGAAACACCAAGCAGCAAAATGAGTCCGTTGCTCCTGGATAGTCAGAGCACCATTGCCTGAAAACGTCCAGCAGTTAGCTGGAAGTACAATATGCCCAGATAACTTGAACTCACCAATCTCCATCATATCCATGTCGTTATGGGCTCCGAAGGTGATTGAAGAGAGATGTTGAACATTGGTCGTAATAATGTTCATGAAATACGACCAAGTAGCACTGAAAACAGTTCGATTAGCATCCCTAATGGATGGTAGGTAGAAGGAAGTGCAGGTACCTTGAATCGCCAGACATTCTCCAAGAATGGCCCTTAGTAGTATCTTAGCTTTGTTTATCGTCGAATGGTACTTTTTGTCACTCACTACACGAGCGCCCCAATCCCAGACATTTGCCGCTCCCCAGATGCAAAGAGAGAATTGAATGGGGCGTGATTGTGCCGCAAGAGCAGCGCTTCATGAGTATACGAGGATGAGAAATGGCTAGACTCGACGGGGGAACTTGACATACCTCATCTGGCGGTAACGCAAGGCCGAGTTTGAATTACTGGGAAGTTCAGTTCAGTTCAGTGAAATATAGTTTAACAAGGTTGACGCATACTAGTAGTCATTTCCAGGAGGTGGCTGAGTGAGTTTTCAGCGAGATGCGGGGAGAGAAGACATGGATCGTTACGCACGTAAGTATCAGACCAGTTTCCGGGAACATTGCAGTTGTCTGTGGAGCAGCAGCTGTACTATGTAGTCTGTACACAGGAAGAGTATCCATACCATATTTCAAATAGTCGACACCCCATGTAGCGAATGTCTGCGCATCCAGAGTTTCCTTGCCTAAAGAACCAGGGAATCCTGCGCAAGTAGCGGTACCCGCATCACTGCCATCGACACTAAGCATCGTATCATACGTGCGCAAAACGATAAGACGTACCCGTAGATACCAAGTTTCAGGCCCAGGTTGTGGATTTGAGTAGCTAATCCGCTTATTCCGTTCGGGAATTTGGTAGGATCAGGAACTATCTTGCCAGTTGATGCATCTCGTGCTTGTAGAGGCCAGCAGTCCTATCCATAGCATGAGGGATTACTCATTTAGGTTACGATGAGGGAAGATACATACGTCAATGTTTACATATTGGTACCCCAGATCTTTCAGGCCAAGTGATACAATCTGCTGACCGGCAGAAAGGATTTTTGTTTCGTTGATATCTGGGGGCAATGATCAGTATTTGTGCGTAAGTTTAGAAGTTTCAACTCTACGTACTTCCTTGGTATGCATTCCATGAGTTCCACCTACAGTATGATCAGTTCTAAAAATGGGGAAGGCCAGAAGATTACACACCCGAGGGCAGGGAGTTGGCCAGTTAATTTCGATGGTCCTCCTGTGGGAGTGCTCGTAGGGCCAGTGGACGTGGTAGAGCTTGTAGTAGTGGTAGTAGTGGTCGACTTGGTTGTAGTGGTGGTCGTGGTTGTGCTAGTGGATGTCCCCTGTAGACACTGAGAGTAATAGTCATTGGAGTATGTACAAACCCAGCTGGTATAAAGTCAGTGAAGTCGCTCAAATGAAAATGGAGTATGGGCTCACCCAGCCTGGCAGGTGGTTGGACCAGTCCAACCTATGCCACCGCATTGACCATATGGGCCTGCTTGTGCAACCACAGACGAAAGGAAGATAAGGGCAACGAAAGCAGGCAAGAGCATCTGAACTGCTGTTGCTTGCTCACACCTACCCATCCACTCTATTTATCTCTGCACGGTTTATCCGTTCAAGGCACAATGGGCGGAGAATCTTGTGAATAGCTTTCTTCCTTGTTGCATGTACGACATTCGATCGACACCGCGAAGTTTACTGAGAAGTGCACGAGTGAGAGGTGTCTCCGCGCCTTTCTTGGGGATTTAACCCGAGCAAATTTCGTCAAGATCGTCGCCCATTGAAGCCCTCACAGAGAGGTTTCTGGGATAAATTCGGGGAATATCTGGCGGCATGTTGAGTGTAGTCTGAGACGAGTCCGGTGTCGCTCGTCAAGGGAGGCGTTGACGGGCCGGCAGGTCGTTGAACAGACCAGAGCCGCCTATTTCTCAAAATGGCAATGGTCATGGTCAACCACCAGCTACCAACTCAATCGCGTCCAATGCCAGCCAGTATTCCAATGCATCCCCCTCTTCACCTCTATCGTTATTTCCACCATGGATGGGTACCTGAAAACTTCTCCGCGTCGTGAACGTTCAGCCTCGAGGATCTTCCATAGGCGACGCTCAGTTTCACCCTTCCAGCTCTCTCCTGGATCGTCAGAGAGCCGCCGTGTCGGGAAGCCTAGGTCTCCTCTTAGACAGTCCTTTCGCAACCTCCTGACCGTGTTCAAACGGTCGTCAAGCAAGGTTAACCTCATCGACGAGGCTCCAGAAGTTCGCGATGATCCTCCCACTCTCAAGCCCGTCCGTAGGAAGGCCGCGCCTCGACTTCCATCTCTGGAGCGTAATCAGACTGGACGGACGAGTACAGGATCCAACGTCCAATCCACACTATGGTATCTATGCCAGGACTCGGACAAGCTCATGGACTCTTCCCCTTGGGTACCTTGTGATGCAATTGTTGGGACCGACAAGGTCTCCGTCACTTGGATATCTGCCCTTGGAACTCCTGTTGGTCATGACATCGACCTCACCCGCTGTACGGATGTCCGGTCGCTTTCTTTCTCCAATCTAGACGAACGCGAGCAACGTCTACTCTTACACAGAGGGGAAGAGCACCAATATAGGATCTTTGAGATTTTATTCGAGGGGAAAGGGAGAGAGAAGTTTGCCACAGCGTCTGTGAGGCAACGTGCTGGTTGGATCAACGCTATTTGGTATGTCTCCTTTACTAGTCGGGCCTTTTCCAAAACTCATGTCATGCAGGGACTCCGTTCTATCATATCAGGATGCTGAACGCCTGGTGCAGCAGGAGGTACCTGACCGTGGAAGCTTGGTTCCGCAGAAAGCTAAAGTTCGCCCACCACCGGGACCGGCCACTATAGAGAACAAGCCTGTCTCTCTCTCTCCCTGCTGTCCCAGTCACATCCCTAGATAGCATCCCCGTCGAGGCCGCTTTCGAGTTGATCAAGCACAAGGAGCTTCCCCACAGTCCAGAGACTACCCCTCCCGATCCTTCCACCGATGATCCAGCAACCACAACCCGAGCTCTCTCCGTATTCAGGAAGCAACGACCTCAACCACTCGAGCAAACTGCATCCCAATCATCTCAGAGCAGCACAACTACTCGGACATCCAGGTTTTCCCAGAGCACATGCGTCACGACTCCGGATTCCAGTTCCATATCCGGAGAGAAGACGACTAGGATGACTCGCGGTGCTAGTAGAGATTCCAGGGAATCCAATCGCACGACTAACTCTATCATCGAGGCGTATAGGACGGACACCGAAGAACAAGCTCAGGTGGAGGTATCGGATCGCAAAGCACCTGGATCTCAACAACCTCCGATGATGTTCACCACTCGCTCCCGCTTGGAAACGATCGCAGAGTCATTGCATAACCTTGCTTTACAAGAAGATGAAGTCCCAAACAAGTCTTTCAAGGCACCGGCTGAAGAACACCAAACCTCGGAAGTCATGGTTCACCTTGCGCAGACTGTGGATGCGAATCATGAGTTGACGACTCTCATCCACCAGAAGATCGGAACGTTCCTGACAGACTATGAAGAGAACAACAATACCGTTGCGGCAGGCATTCGATCCGTCCAGGGCAAGCTAGCAGAATTATCCACATCCAAGAAAGAGCCCACTCTCGAAGAAAAGAATGTTCCAGCGTTGGATAATGATCGGCTTGAACTCCTGAATGCAAGGTTGGATGAGGTCCTCGAGATTATTCAGTTGGCTAAGGCCCAACAAGGTGAAGTTGCGACAAAGGAAGTTGGACAACAGGTTCGCCTGGTGATTTGTACTTGTATCTTCTATCTTACTGACATCTCTTCTTTACTGTAGCTTGCAAAGATTATCAGTCTTGTGAAAGAAGACAAAGGTCGTAGGAAGCTTGTCGAGGAACAGCAGAACGAGAGTGTCCGCTATCTCAACGAACTTAATCAAGTACGATATCTTAATCATCCCATTTCTACATTGTCCTGACCCCCGTTCCTACAGTGGTTCGAGAATTTTGTCGAGAATGGAACTTCTCACTTTCAGGACCTCAGCGCTGGAATGGATAAACTGTGCAAGGTTCTCTATGGCACCTCGGAGAAGCCAGGCATCGTCGTCGAAATTCGTCAGATGAACCAGGCAAGGACTTTAGAAATGGAGAAGATCGATGAATTGCAACGCACGGTCGGAAAGCTCGCATCTCTGGTCCGCCGTAATTCAGAGTCTAACGGTGAGTTACTATGGTATTTTTTATGAAGGGTATGTCCTGACGTTCGCCTATAGGCGTTTCTGAAGTGGTAGAGTTGCTTGAGGCTCATCGGAAAGATCAGGTTGCCCTCGTTCGGCACCTTTCCCAAAGTACGTATATCATTGTTCTATCGCTCCTCAATATCTCGGTCTGATCAGGACTTTACAGCTCTCACTGAAGAAATCAGAGGCGAGAGGCTTCGCTTTGTAGATGCCATGAAAGAAGCCACAGCCATCAATGTCCAGGGTCACGTCGAACAATTCAAGAAAGAACTCAAACGTGAAGTCAAGACCATGAACGAAGAAGTCGGTCGTCTCCACCAAGCTCGACAGGCAATGCAGAATCAGATTGCAGACTTATTCGGATTCTACGATAAGCATAGCAAACGCCAACAGAACGCTTATGCTCGGTCTCAGGAGCGGTCTGGTACCATGCAACCACCCCACTGGCAACACCAGGAAGTCTCTTCGCAGCATCGCGGACCAAGAGCTCATGGCTCTCGCCCTCTTCCTCAGCCACGTTAAGCTATATCAAGATCTGAGCAACGACAATTACGTATATTATCCCACTATAATGTAGATTAATGTTAATTTAGTACAAGAATGCTACTCCTGCTTGGGTTCTATAATCGTTGTGGGCTGCAAAGCTGAGATCGTCGCCGTCTTGCAGGAATGCGTCTCTGGTAGAGCAGCCCTTGGATCAATCCATCGAGCTGTTGCTGCAATGCGAAAATCAGTTGGAACAACCGTATGCCTAGCCAGAAAAATTTGAGTGAATGTGGGCGCCGACATTTCCGAGAAACCTTACTCATAAAAGTCTTGAACCGGGGCACCGTTCATTACCAGCACGTCTCCCTGATAATATGAGGTTTGTCAGCAGGCCAAAGAAGAGTGAACATCGGGCCTACATGACGAAGAACAAAGCTCATGACGATCTGGTTTTGGTATCCTGGTCCTACCATCGCTGCATCCCCCCTCCTCTGCTTATGATGCGACCTGAAGTGAATCAGAGCAGGGGCGCCCAAGGACAAGCCTGCAACAACTGGGCCAAGCCCTCGCTCACTGTCACTATGGAACTAGATTGCAATTGCATCAGCATCCTATTCGAGAAAGCTGGTCATCAACTTACAGCCATCTTCTGGCGCTCCATATAAGCGCAACTATACGTTAGTTAGCCGTCTGTTACTTCGACTAAAGGAAAAACGTTACCTCAGAATCTCATTGAAGTCCGTCTTCAAGCCAAGCGATTGCGAAATTCGGGCCTGTATGAAGTCTCTGGCCATGACGACTGCAGTCCCGGTCTTATCGAAAGGGAGAGTATTTGCTGTACCTCCGACGTACTGATATATTGTCAGCACAATATTGTTGGAACCGTAGGGCGAGCATCTTACATTGTAAGGTTGTCCCGCTATAGAACTATATTAGCACTCGGTCTGATTTCCGGTTGAGACGACACACTCACAATTCTGGGAGAAATAGTTGGTAAGTAGGTCTCCCCGACCTGGATATTTGTTAGCATTGGCCCACCCGAAAAAAAAAAAAGCAAAGGAAGGTCACATTTATGCTGCAGGAACCAGTCAGGTGGCCGAAAGAAATCTTATGAGAGGGCTGCTTACGGCTCTCATAGGCCACCGCCTGAACGGTAGGTCGCCAGCAAATGCTTGCTCTTGATAGGCGGTAAAAATCGCATCAGCATGATTGGAACCATTAAGGGCATAGTTGGCTTGAATATGCTGGATGAAACCCCTAGGTCGAGGTTGACGGTCAGGTCGCAAGTAAACGTTCCTTAATCGTTGACATACCTTTCATAGGGTAGCTGAAAGGATTGGACCCGACCGGTGCCTTCTGGAGAGGGGAAATCTTGTGGTGGCATTTCAACGATCCCTTTGTTTTTATCAGCAGATCATCCAGAGTTCGTAGGGTTGTGGGCACATACCAGCGTCCGGATTGATGTAATGGTCTAAGAAAGGTACAGGAATCTCTTGCGTCAGGAAGTCTGCGCCGTAGCGTATCTTTCCACGTTCACCAAAGGACTCCTTGCGAAGAATTAGAACTGTACCGATTACAAACTTCAAGTGGAACATGCCTTGCACACCACACATTCCCACCGTTCTAGTTTTACTCTGCAGGTTTCTAGCAATGAGACATGGTGAGTAGAGTGGAGCGCTTACCTGCATGAGAGTCTTCCGCATTTCTTGCAATGCGAACCCCTCGTAAATGAGTACGTAGTATATACTTTATCAGGAGAAAGGCTAGGCTGGGGTGGTGCTATATCCCTGAGGTGTTCTGGAAGGACGTATGGTTCAGGCAAGCGAAGAAAAGAATCGTTGTAGACAAGGTCTATAGGTAGATCTTTGTCGTCGGGGAGTTTCCAGAAACGAGGACAAAGCGAGTTTAGACAAGCCCATCCTATGCTATACACCTGTGGCGTCTTCAGAGTACACAGAGTGCACTGAGCATAGAGGTTCTGGGATTGGTCCTGACTAAAATGCCTTTAAGAGAATGTCACGGAAGTAGACGTCAGTATATGGTAGCATACTGACGCCTTGGGGATCCTACACATTCTGGGCCAGCAGTTTTCGCGCAACTTTCTTGACTGATATCATAAAATCAGATCCATTTTGACCATTGAGACAAACTAACTCACTTGGTCTTCTCAAAGAGAATGAACTAGTCCGAAGTGAGTTTCCTTGGGAGAGCGGCGCTGGTATTTGAGCTTCTGCAGGGTCACTGATTTGCTTCTCCAAATCTGAAGCCTCATTACAAGTCCACCAAGGTTCACCCTTGCGATAACGTCAATGCCTCTAACGCCAGCAGGGCGCAGGAAAATATACCTGTCCTTCGCACCATCGAAATGCAAACTTATACCTGACGACACGCCCACGATCGTTACCTGCTGTTTGGTATTCGGCTGAGCTGTCTATTAGTAGAAATCCCTGGCAGACCGAAACATTGTAGCTCACCCCATGCGTCTGATATAGTGTAAAGACCAAGCACGGCATAAGTGACGTCCGCACCCGCCAAATCGTACGGAAAGAGGGCATATTTGTCGTCGATGACAAGCGCCATTGGTCGCGACTCCCTGAAGTTGGTCAAGAGGGCCCGCACAGATTTGTCGTGGGCTGACTGATCGTCGGCTTGAGCTATCACCCATTGGCCATGATTGGAATGTGGGCTTTCTGCTTTCCCGCCGCTGAGGTGGATTACGTTCATCAGGGTGCTCCCGAGGTAAAGGACAAGCACATACCCATGCGAGATTATCAGGCGACCGTCATGCAAAAACTGATCACGACTAGTGGAGGGGAATCAATACATAAAAGGTGAAAAAAAGTAAAAGATACCTTTACCTTGCAGAGAAAGCGCTCAGAAGATAACCTTTGACAGCATTATGTGAAAAATAAACACCCCCTTGGTAGCTTTTAAACCAGTCAAATGTTTCACAGATCTCTTGACGAGACTGAGAATTATTATGGTTGTATGCGAACACTTAGTCAACGCAGAACACTGCATATAAAGAAAGGTCATACCTGGCACCAAATTGGGGGAAAACGTGGAAGCTTTGGCTTGTACTGCAGACCAGTCAAGTTCTCTTGAAGAGAGCAGGCTTCTACCGCGTCAACGTCTTTAACGACAGGAGAGCCGACCTTTTCTAGCATGTCCATATCTTGGGCGTTATGATTGGTCTCTAATATGGCCTCTTCGGAGTCCTCTACGGGAGTAGGCTCTGTATATGTCGGAAGATCTAGCTCTCTAGGCTCTATCACGATGGTATTCGCGCTCGCTTCTTCATCTTTAGCGCCAGAAGGTGCTTTCGGAGGAGGTAGGCCTGCAAGAGTATTCTTGATAAAGGTTGTCGCTTCATCTGTACCTGTAATGTGGGGGATCAGGTCGCTTTGAATTGGTTGGATGGCGTTGGTTGAGTTGGAGGTGGTCTTAATTTGAGTGTTATTATGGTTGGCGTTGTTTCCACCGTAATACGGCAGAGGTTTCGCAGGAAGAGCCTCCGGCGGTCGTCCACCCTGGCCTGACGTCTCCCTATATTGACAATAGGGCAGATCATGCCTTGAATGTTGCTGTGGCCGATAGGGTCCGCCTCTACCATTGCCGGACGCCGAGAAAGCAGGATAGTGGTGAAAGGGATCTTTACGGTAGTTACTTCCGTTAGAATACCCTCGGAATGACCCTCCACTATAGCCCCGTCCGGTGGAATGCCGTTGGAAAGACGTATTATGGTGGCCGTGGCCGTGTCCAGTAGAGTTCAAATGGTCATGCTGTCGCCTACCTTCCCGCGAAGGCGCTCGACGAAAATCCCCTCGTCCGTGGCTTGGACGGGTATCCTGGTAGCCAGTGTCTCGAGGTCTCCGTCCGTACAAGCCGTTCCATGTTCCTTGGAAATCCGTGAAGTCCTTCTGCCCCTCGAAGCCTCCCCTGTTTGCACGCGGATGCACGGGTCTACGGCCGTGTTGTGGGTGGGAATGGGTAGTCATCGCAGGGCGGTAGGAGAGGCTCTGCGAGCGAGGACGCAAAGTGTTGGACCACTTGATATACTCGAAGCTCCTGACCAAAAAGTGACAGGATTGACGTCTTCCCACATTTGCGCGTTCAATTGCATCACGTGGACGCGACTTTGCATCTTCAAAGTTTAAGTTCCTCCAGACCTTCACGACGACGCGCAACTGGACTCTTGCAGGTTACCCAACCAGCTCTTGAGGCAAACGGCACGAGTGAAAAAATGAGAAAGGGAACTTGAAGCAAACAGAAACGATGAGGTCTATTATATGTGAATGAATAATGACAGCGAAGCCTCTACTTGGCCAAAGCATTTTGAATAGCCTCGTAAACGTCAGCCTCGATCCGTGCCTCCACCTTGTCTGCTTCTGAGCCAGCTCCCGATGCGGCCTTGAGTGCTTCTTGAAGGTTGGTGCGAACAGCCTGCAATATTGTTAGCATTCTGAGGAAACTCCGGGCCAGAGAACGAGACCGACCTCCAGCGAAAAGTCTTCTAGAGGGGCAGCTTCGACGACGTTGATAGTCAGCTTGTTGTTAGGGTGTACAGTGGCAAATCCGCTAGAGACTGGTGTGAAAATACCTTTATGAGCCTCTGAAACCAAGGTCAAATAATTTACAACTCACCAAACCACTTCTTTGAACCACCAGCAGTCTCAATAACCTCCAGGACACCGGGACGCAGTGCCTCTACGGAGGGAACGTGGTTTGCCAAAACACCCATATCACCAGCCTCAGCGGTGATGTTTACTTGAACGACATCCTCCGATGTGTAAATTGCCTGGTTCGTTCGTCAAATGGTGTTCTGGTTGGGTTCTGACGCGTTGAAAGATACCTTATGAGGGAGGACCAAGGAGAGCTTGAGCTTGTCGCTGACCTCGGCGTAGCCTCGCCTTCCAAGGGAAACTGCAGAGGCTCTACGGGCAGCGGTGGTGAGGAGGCGTAGGGAGGACATCTTTTGAGTGGTATATGCAACGGCTCGATGCACAACTCCGTGTGTTTTCGGATTTCTTAGCGGCAAATTCCGTGATGACCTTCGATTATCTAATATACCCAATAAATATTTCTATTCGAAGCTAATATATTTTGCACATAAACGACCATTTCCCAATAATTACGGCGAAGGAGGGCGGGAGTTGGTACCCTTGTAATTAGCAGGTAGCAACTCTGGCGCCTGTCGTGCTCCTCTCTCTCTGAAATTGAATTCAGCTTTGCCGTGAAAAGACAAACAACTCGTAACTTACATTTCATCTACAGCAACCATAAGATCATAGTTGATTTCTTGTGTGACAGCTGAGTCGAACTTATAGGCAGGGTGAGAGCGAACGAAATTTCTAATCCATGTTGCAGGGGTTTGCAGGGTTCCTAGAGGAAAGTCGTGAACGAAGTGGTCCAGGAAGTTACCGGAAAACTAACCATTAGATCTATCTCTTACGAGGTTGAGGTATTTACGAATACGATCGAGGGCTTCGGGCTCGAGTTCTAGGGTATCTATGTAGTCGTAGACAAGGGGTAGTAATCCCGGGAAGGTATCGCTCTATTCACGTATCAGTATGAATGCAGGAACCTGTGAGTGAACTCCAACTTACCTTGCCATTCATAATCTCATCCATCGTCATTTCTTCATATTCATCTTCAACTGGTCCCCTCGGTACATGTCCATTGACTGGGCGTGGCAATGGTGGGAAGCAATTGCGTAGTTTCTTTTCCTTCTTCTGGGGGGAGTCATCGACTGGGGACGAGCAGCACGATGAGGAGGCACTGGAGCTTCCACTTCGGCCCAATGGGTAGACGTCTTTTCTGAAGTAGAATTTCTCAGTCCTTGCAGCATCCCTCTTCTGTGCTCTGCCCATATTTTCGTCGACCTAATAAAGTGGAATGTTAGATGGCGCTAGCCTTACGACAGTAATGCGTAATCACCTTGGAGATGGGTATGTAGAAGTTGAGATTAGAGCTAAGGATCGCCCTAGACAAAAGCACAACAAAGACAGAGAATGCCGCATTTTCGAAGTCTGTCATCTGAACTTCCATGCTTCTGAACTCCACTCTCCAACCAATCGATGAATTTGGTGGTGGCGGTTTGAAGCGAAGTGTCTGCCAATTGGTGGATTGGATATTCTGAGTGAATGTAAGCAGAGTGCAAGGTGAATGTGCAAACGCTGGCGTACCTCGAAGTGATCTGTACTGGTGCTGTCATCTTGGTCAATAGTTTCAGAGAACACCACCAAGGGATCACGTATGAATAGGTGGGAAATATGCTTCGAGAGAAGATCGTCCAAGCCTGAGTTAATCATCAGAATACAATCATGAGCATCCTAGAAGAAAGACTTGCCATGTTTACGCAGACGCGAATATATAGCCTCATCATATGGCACATTCGTATCGTTGTACTCCGGTCTGTTCATCCAGTTGTCCGAAAGGTATGTGTCGACACTGTCATATCGTGATTTGGGTATCCTATAGCGGTCATGTTCTAGAGGCTTTTGGTCTGTTAGGGAGAGTGAAATGCTGTTTGTGAACGCTAAGTACCTTGACACCGCGTTCTTCCGCTGTTCGATCGTCTACGCTTCCTGCTATAACGTTCCAACGGCAATCAACGTCAGCAAGCCAACCTCTCCACACAGGGCTTGCAGCCGTCAGCGCCAACTAGTGGTGTAATCAGTTTCACGTCGCTTCGTAAGGTTGCAATGTATGACCAACCAGGATGGGTCCGACTGGGATCAAACCATCATACATCCTCCGTGCTTCGGAGACATTACACGCTTGGAAGGTCAACTGCAGGCAGCAACATCCCATGCCAAAGCCCATTGCGTCTAGATAAATGTGATCTGGGAGAGCTGCCCCATTCTTGGCCTCTGTAGGACATTGATCATTAGGCTTGCGTCACACTCGGCATCATTACGACAATTACCAGAATCTTCTGAATAGATGGATCTATCCCAAGGAATTGTAGGATCGATGAATGGGCGGGGAGTTTCCTTGTCGAAGAAGATAGGTAAGTTGATTGCAACTTTAGAGCCTCGCCTACGCCGGATATTCGCGGTCAGAGTTCTAAAGGAAAGTGTACTGGTCAGCCGAAAGGCTTCGTAAATGTCGGCATAGAAGCTTACGGAAAGCGAGCATGTGGGTTGGTGATCTGCTCTGGGAGGAAAAGGCTGTGGCTCGAGATAGCACCGGCCGGGTCATGATAGGGCTCTGTGAATTGACCTGGAACTCCTAGCCTTGGGAAGGACGTGAATGTAATAGGGACTTCGTTGGCTTTCAAGTGACGCCGCGCAAGGCAGCGTCTAAGGTAAAAAAAAAAAATGTCAATATGGCGACTTGTCCGTTCGCTAAGTAGGATGACAGACCTATGACGCATGTTGTCCTCAACCGAGAGCAAGTCCGGGATGGAACCAGTGTAAGGCGAGCCAGGCGTGGACTCGAGCATGTACCTTCCATACTCGGGATGATAGGTGGGTAGAGACTTGATGCTGTCGGGCTGAAATTTGAGTCTCTGTGTAAGGAATGCCGACTTGTCCTTACTTCGGGATGGATTCTGCACACAGGTCCTCGACGATGCTACTGAGCTTGGCCAGAATCTCCGTTTGACGAAGAGAAAGTTTTGCGTTCTTCTGTTCTTTGTCAAAAGTGACCACCATATACTCGATCTAGATAAGATCCGGAGAGCGTCAGAATGAGCGAATGAGTATTAGCGATCACAGTACTTGCCTCATCTCCCCAAAGCAGCTCGTCGCCTTGCCTGTCCTTGAGGCGATCCCAAGTGCTCAAAAATTGCGTTATCCCATGGTATCGGACATGGTCGGCGTATTTCTTCGCTTCATCCCAAGTTAAAGGGGTTCCAAGATAGAGCAGACCCATGATAGCAGTGGGCTCCTAATTGGCTCTCTGAGTGAAAAGTTGATGCAATTAATATGTCGCAATGCTGTACCTCTTAGTCGCAATCGGGATCTTTGTAAGACGGCGCAGATTGGATGGATTGCTAATTGACCTGAGTGTTCCACGCGGGGTGGAAAACCGTTTTGTCATCGGTCCGATCGACCCAAAGGTTGTGATTTTCCCGGAATTGGCGGGTAAACCTTTCTGTCATTCGTCTCCAGGCAACTCTCAAGCATTGAGGAGGACCTGTACAGAGCTTCAAGCATTACCAAGAAGGTGAACAGTCGTTGGTTGTTTGTGAAGAGTCGCGAAAACGTCAAATGAATTTGGCTTGTCACTGTTAGTGCTCCGTTGATCTTCGGCAATCAACTGAAAGATCATCCACCAAAGTCCCGCCTGACTGGGGTCTATGTCATTTCTACTGGTTAGAGTTGTAGCTAGTGCGTTGATAAAGGCGAAAGATATGATATAGCATCTAGTAACAATCTCGACCTGCCACTGATTAGTTGTTTACGCCGTTCGTCATCCATTTCAGGCAGATCTTGAGGGCCAGAAGAACGTGACGGAGAGAACGGGTCCAGGCTTCCTCCTGATTGAACTGGAGTTTGACAGAGACGTCCCCTATCTTGTCCTTTGATATCCTAGGATGATTCAGAACCCCATTAGACCATTGTACGAGCGAGTACGCACTGATGTGGAAAATCGACAGAGGAGTCCTGTGACTTGATATAGTCGATCAGATGCTTCATACAATCCAGGAAGGCGACCATGGCGAGGTCAAATCTTCGGTTGTGTAGAAGGCGGCCCAAGTGCAGGTCCCCAGATCCATAGAGTTCGTAGGTGGTCTTGTCTCCAGTGGTTTTCTCTATTCGAGAGAAAGACCCCATAGGAACGAGCTTGTAGCTACGATTGCGTCAGAGGACGACTGCCGCAATGGGTAGAAGGAAGCGCCTACTGTTCGAAAGTGAAATCCAGTTTCCGTGCGATCGTATATAGCAAAAGCAGCGCCTGACCCCATGCGGCGTTGATTTCTGCCCACTCAACCTGGTGATCACCCAAGGAATCCTTAGAGTCAATTTAAGAGGACATTGCTTCTACTCACCGGTACACCAGGAACGCGACCAAGACGTAGTCCATTGATAGTTCCAAAAACACCATCATGGCCGATACAGAACGCATCGTTATAGACGTTTGTGCGCTCTAGTTTCTCAAGAGTTGCCAAGTCTTTGGCATAGGCAGCGCGTAATGAGGCAAGCTGGGCATCTTGCTGTTCAACCGTTAAGATGTGATTGTTATGTGCTTTCCAGAACCTGTAATACGGTCAGTCTTCCTTTCGAATTCTGCATAGGAAAACATACTCTGCTTCCTCGACTTGTAATTGCCGTTCATCTGCTTCAAGATTCCGCAGTTCCTCCTCTAGCTGCATTCGTTCCCTTTCGGCATCTTTGAGCTGCTGTATTGCGGATTGTTCCTCAGCTTTAAGCCTCTCGATCTTCTTATCCATCTCTGCTTTGGAGGGACCCTGATTCTCCTTCTCTCTCTCCTTCTTAATTTCCTTCTCGAATGCAATATACCCATCTCTTTCCTTTCTTGTTTCTTCCAACTGGCGTTGAAGCGACCCAAGCAGGATCCGCGTGCATTCCGCACATAGTGGGTGATCTATGTCCGTTTTAGAGGACAAGATGTTGAATAGACGCGCAGTTGAACGCAGATGATGAGATATGGGTGATGGGTCATGTTCCGGTTCAAAAGTCGATGCTTTCTCTGGTTCAACTGGCGCAGTCTTGGGTACCTTTGTCCTGGGCGAAGCCTTTGAGGGAGATGCATTGGTGGAGCTGATAGGGATATTCTTGATAACACTATCCTGCAGCAAGACAAAAGATTCGCTGGGAAGGGGCAGTGAATCCTGAAGTCCTCTTTGAGGTTGCTTCCCGCTCGCGCGGGCGGATGATGGAGGAGCCGCCTTAGATGATTCGCCTCTTTGTGACCTCTGCCAAGCTAGCTTAGCTTCAGATGGTTGTATCTTGCTGACATCTGGTTTTGGGCGGCTTTGCTTTGATGATGAGGCTGGTAGGGAGGATACAAACATGTCATAGGCAGAAGGTGCCAGGTCCACTATCGAAGCATCGAGCTATGGCTCAGAACGTCAGAGAGGCAATTCGTTCGGTTGTTTATGGGAGAAAATGACATACCTGAAGCGGTTCTTTGCATTGTTGACACACTATTGGCCCGAAGCTCATAGTAGCTGCTCCAATCTACAGTGGCAATGACGGCGGTCGCAGTCAAGGGATGGCCATGGTAGTTCCACATGGAGATACTATCGTGTGTGAGGCTCGCGTAAAGCGTCCGCCACCGTGACCCAATCCATTGTTGACTCTGCACCACGAACATCGGAAACGGTGAATATGACTCTTGCTACAATACCACAATAGCTGGAAACCTTTGGAACGATATGAACCACACTGAAGCCCCTCAAGCATCTCAAGCGACGTCAAGTCTCATCAAACGATTGGCTGGCCCATCCACAGGCAAAGCTGGGTGAGGAGAGAACGCGTGAAAGGATATGCCATATTTCTGAAGACCGTCACTGCCAGACTTGCGAAAGACCAGACAGAAATTAATCAAATAATTGCAGAAGCGTCTAAAGGCTCCAAATTCTATGAGGCAGGTCGTCAGGACGTTACGTGACAAGAGAAGCCTCTGAGTTCCTTCGTTAGAATGAAAAGCGGAAAGACAAAGAAGTCACTGAACGCATCACCAGGATACTCAAAGAAAGAGATGATATTCTCGCTGGGGCTAACCTTGGTGCGCCACAAGTTACTCCAAATATGATATTTATCCACTGAAGTAGAACACCTTCTAGTGGTGACTGAGAAAAGCGCAGATCATCTTGTAATAATACTCGCGCATTGCCCTTCGCGGAGAGCACTAAACAACAATCTCCTCTAGATAGCAGAACTTGAAGACCAGCGTGATCTCACTCGAATCGTTGTACACATTGACATGGACGCGTTCTACGCGGTGGGTAGAGTCGTTCTCGTTCAAGTCTATACATTGAATCTTGGCGTTCTACAGAATGTTGAGCTCCTCGATAATCCAGATCTGGAAGGGAAACCATTTGGAGTACGTTAAAGTTTCTTCTTGGCCTATGTCTACGGTTCATGACCAGATTCTCGAACGCAGGTTGGCCATGGTGTCCTAACAACAGCTTCTTATGAAGCTAGGAAGTATGGCGTTCGCTCTGGAATGGCTGGTAGGTTTGAAACACAACGTCGATATACCTCTACCTTCTCATGTCTGTCTGACAGGCTTCATCGCAAAGAAACTCTGCCCGGAACTGATCTTCGTCAAGAACCATTTCCACAGATACAGCGAAATGTCCAGCAAAGTGATGGCAATATTGCGAAGATACGACGAGACAATGGCAGCGGCCAGTGTAGACGAGGCATATCTCGAGTACGTCATTCTGTTAATTTAAGTGAACCGGCATGATATTCATTTAAGAACAAAGCATCACAGATTACTGCGAAATGCATACACTGACCGCTGAGGAGTGTGTATCCCAGATGCGACGAGCTATTGAAGATGAAACAAAGCTCACTGCCAGTGCAGGAATTGCACCGAATAAGGTAAAAATCTCTTTGGTATGCCCGTAGAAATCCATCACTGACCCCGCTATACAGATGCTAGCAAAGGTGTGAGGGTTTCACCCTTGTACTTTGAAAGTTGCTGATTGAAAGTTGCCGTAAGATCTGCTCGGACAAGGTCGGTACCTACTGGTTTGAACATTCCTGCGAATGAGTCTTGATCCACTGGCACGACGTCAAACAGAACAAACCGAACGGCCAGTTCCAACTCCAATTTGACAGAGAATCTATTCTCCATTTCATGCGTGGCCTTTCTATCCGAAAAATTCCAGGCATTGGGCGAGTGAACGAACGCCTCCTAGAATCCATTGAGGTCAAGGTCAGTGAAAGTCTATGCGCAACCCGCAGCATTCATTGACCCAGGCTTCAATATAGACTTGTGGAGACATTTATAATCACCGTGCCACTGTCTATCTCATGGATAAATATTTTGGTCGTGAATTCCTTTTCAGAACCTACCTCGGAATTGCGTCAAACGTTGTCCAGCCGGGACAGAGACATGAAAGGAAAAGCATAGGCGCCGAACGGTACGCCTCTGGCCACCCTCATGCTCCACTAAAATTTGCTCATTCGTTCTTTTCCCCCGCCCTTAGGACATTCAGCGCGATCAGCGATAAGGGACGGATACTCAATAAGCTCGAAGAGGTTGCAGAGGAACTCGCTAAAGATATGGAGCGTAGCCAGTGGACTGGTCGAACGGTCACTCTAAAGTACAAACTTGACACTTATCAAGGTATTCGCTCATTTACATTTATTCAAATAGCGGATGTACTGATTGCTCTTCCACTAGTCTTCAATCGCGCAAAATCCTTGGACCGCTGGGTGAAACAAAAGGAGGATCTACTTGCAGTAAGTCGCTGGGCTAAATCGACTCTGGCGCGACTCATGTATATTTGCCCTCAGATCGGGCGCGAACTTCTGATGCCAGAATTCCCGCTCTGTATAAGACTGATTGGTTTGCGAGTCACGAAGCTGAAGGACTTGAAGGCACCAGAACCTGCTAATGGTCTCAAGCGAGTGAGTCGTTCTACACAAATAGGAAAACCAGAAATGCTGATATTAGGCAATAGTTCTTCGAAGCAGCCTCGTCTAAGCAGGCTAGCAAGAAACAGAAGCTTGATCATGATATGGAGGATGGCTCAGGGGAACCCCCGGCTCAGGAGGATGCTGACACGATGCCTGGGTTCTATGAAAATATGGACGAGGAAGAAACCCTAGGTGTCGGTGAACAAGACGAGGCCGAGACATTAGAAGTCGAAGAAGTCAAGGATAATGTATCCACCGAGGGTTCGTCAAAGGTCAGTAAGGCCGAGACGAATTTCAAGCCCCAATCGAAAACGTCGATAAAGCCCCGATCAACTGGCAAGGCTTCTGCCAAACCAACAGCTGGGCCTTCACCGCAGAAGACCACTCTTAGTGGGGCTTCCCACAACAGCGTTCAGTTTCAAACGTGTCCCATTTGTGACAAATCCCTGCAAGTCGACAACCAAGGGCTCAATGAGCACATCGATTACTGTTTATCTCGCTCGACAATCCGAGAGGCACAGGCAGAGGCCAGTAGCTTTACCCCACCTCCAAAACCAAAGAGTAAAGGCAAATCAAAGGTTAGAACATGATCGTAAATTAGACACGCATATCAGCCTTCTCTATCTTGGATATCTATTGGGGATCACATATGCTTTCATTCGTGCTATCAACTTGGACACTGTATTTATATGTGTATTGAGGATATTCTTACATCGATAGATCATGCCACTTTCTTGGGTAGTAAACCTTCAAGGCTCCCTTTGATTTCTATTGAAAGAGACGGTCAGATAGTCGAATAAGTCTTTGGCAACGCTCCTAACTTACGTAGGGCGAGAAGGTTGCTATAGAATCGACACATTTGCAAGTTCCCTATCGTAAATTTGAGAAACAGGTTTACACGCACTCGTAGACGAACTCACCGACTGCCACCCATAGGTTTTCTTGTGCTAGTGGCCTCCAAACAGATTTGAGCTCTCCTTCTTGATCCAGCCCCCACACAGAAGGGATCTTTGATGTAATTTCGGGTCCACAGATGCTCTCGATTACATCCTTCGAGTCGCCGTATCTGAACATTTGTGGTTAATACTTGTATGCGCTTAATTTGATGCCACTTACCCAGTTGCGAATACGACTAGATCAACATTCAATTGAGTACCGTCCTCAAACTCTAGCCCGGTTGGCGTAAAATTCTTGATAGCAGACCCAGTTTTAAGCTTGATGCGGCCATCAATGATATCCTTGCTTCCACCGACATCTGTCCGTGTTTCGACGGGATTAGAGTGGCCTGGCTGACAGCGATGAGAACTGACCTATGTAATAACCTCCACCTCTTGAGAAGAGTAATGGGAAAATACCCGCGTTGCCTGGTCCAAGATTGGTGTGGAAGCCGACCTTTGCCAAACCATCGAGTGTCTCTCTAGCAATCAAGAAAGTCAAGAAATGTTTGGTATGCTGGTGATTGTAACCAACTTGTCCATTGTGCTCGCAATGTGAGGAGCTACTCTTTGGTGCACGAGTTTCGTCGCTTCCCAAGGAAGTGATGCATTAGCCCGATCTGAGAAGTCAAGGTTACTGTTTTCATTGTAAAGACCTATATAAGATATCGTCAATGCCTCATTTGACGGTAAGGAAAACCAGGGCGCCTACCCTGGAGTAACATGGCAACAGCCTTGTTGGAAATGACATAGGTTGAAGATCTCTGATATCTATTGGAACGATGAATTGAGGCAGACGAATGATAAATGAATCTGGCTGACATAGTGACATCAACACCATGAGCAATTAGGTCTTGAGCGATATCATGTGCTAAGAAGAGACGTTAAGACCTCACTTAGATGGTTTCTAAACTTATACATACCCGAATTACAAGCACCGACAACAACCGCTTTCTGCTGTGCATAGTCACGGGATGACTTGAATGACGAGGAATGGAGTATTTTTCCTTTGAAAGTATCCTGAAAAGAATGTGAAGGCACCGGAGAATGTCGAAGACGTACAACTTATACCTCTCCAGCAATCGTCGGCGATTGGCCAATTCCACCTCCAAACCCAGTTGCAAATACGACATGCTTCACAGTCAAAACTTGGGGTTCGGACTCGTTCCGTCGAATTGTTACAGCCCACGTTTTGTCTGCGCCATTCCAAGCAGCCTTTTGTACCTCTGAAGAGGTCCATACGCTCAATTCCATTGCCTCAGAGTATGCCTCCAGCCAATTGGCAAGTCTGCCAGCTGCTGAGTACACCGGCCAATTGGCTGGGAATCTGTTGCATCATATCACTAAGAAAGCGCTATCGCAGAAGCACGGGCCACGCACGGCATATACGCAAGGTGATCGAACCCTGTAGCAAGAGTTCAGTACTTGGCAAATTCGGAGTGCCTAAGTAATGCAATAGAACTTACAGACGGTGTCGTGAGTGCAAAGAGCATCGTATCGCTTTCTCCACTAGGCAAAAAGGGGTTTTTCTTGGTTGCTAGACCTGACCAGAAGTGCCACTTACGCTGTCCCCAATACGTGCATGGCGCTCCGCCACAAGCGACCTTACTCCCAGGGCCTTCAGACGGGCGGCTATCGACAGTCCCGCTTGGGCTCCACCTGTGGGTATGGTTGAGTGCACTGGATTCATGTGGGTACTCCATCCACCCACCAATGATCAAGACTTCTGGTGGACCTTCGACAAGATCGATCTGGCGCTGGCGGATGGCATCCCAAGATTCTGCGGTAGGGACATTGCTTCGGTTTATGCCAACCTGTGGGACGGTATTCAGTGTTGATCCAAGGGCGTCTGCCATCCATCAATATCATTAACCTTTGGGGACGAATTCGTGAATGTTTCAAAGCATGTGAAAACAGTCCAAGCTTTCCATTCTCCACTGTCTCCGACAGGAACCAGCCTCACAATTCCTGAACCCTTTCCAGCCGGGGTATCGTAATCGAAGGCGAATTGCAGTATACACAGATCTGGGAAAAGGCTGGAAATTGTAGCTTTGTTGTGCACCTCATCGAGAACCTTAGGGTTTCGCAGGCCACCTTCAGAGCTCTTGAGCAACTTCTCGATGTTTGACCAGGTATTGAACGATCGGAGATCCCATGTTAACGCCAGGAAATCACGCCAGAGTGCATCTTCTAAGAAAAGCTTTTCAATTGCGGTGAGATCGTTCTTCTCTAATGCTTCAGAAAAGGAGCCAAGCCATTTCTGCGCTAAAGGATTTGCTTCAACTGATGCGTCGGGAGCTTTGGATTTGAGCCTATCGAGCGTAGGAAGGCTAATAGGAGTAGTTTGAGAAGACATTGGAGGGTCTCTTGAATTTGGAGGGACAAAATGAATCCTTGATGCTTCTAGCACGCCCACTGTATATCAATCTATCTCAATAAAAGTCTGGAGCGAGCAGTCGGTGGTTATCGATATCCGATTGAGTGTGGACACGCTTACTTCAAGTGGATCGACAATATACCCGAATCTGATTGTTTGCATCGTGTTGCGCCAGTTTTCCAGAAAGATGGTCAGCTGAGCCAGTGACCCTTGAATTGAAATGTTGAAGCTGCTTCGTGGCCCTCTCTGGGCCCCACTTGGTTAATCAGGAAACTTGAAGGAGTGTCAATATTAACGAGGCGTTATTAGCACAGGTAAAATTGTAGTTAGGTTCGCATTCGTTATTTTGTACAGGTATATCGTGGCGCGGGTTGCCGGTTCGTAGAGCATTCCATCAGAGAGCGTTAGCGAGATCATCTCAAGTGGGAGCAGGAAGAATCATGCATCTGTGTGTTCGTCACGGTTAACCTCGGGAATGGGACCATCATCCTGAAAACGCACCTTGCATTTTGACGACGGAAGTTACCGACTTATTCGAACGCTCGGTATCGTATGCATCGTCGTGATGCCGTGATTTTGCATCTTCAAGTTCGAGCTCAACAGGCTGAGAATGAATGTCAAGTTTTGAGACTACTGAGGAGTCTTGTTCCGACGACTGCATTGAATCGAGCTGCCTTTGCCAACGGAAAGAACTTTGCCACCCGTTGGTAGTTGTATCAGTGGGAGCAGCAGCGAATCGAACGGCGGTGGGTTTTGAAGTAGGACCATGCTTGAGGCTACGTTGTATGCGGATGACGTTTGTGATAACCACGGGTATATTGCAAACAAGGAGCGAAACGGTATCTTCCACGATGGCAGCAATGACTTCTTGGGGACCCCTAAGCAACCGTTAGCCAACAAGTAACACAAAGGAGACGACCGGGACCTACGCATGCTTGAAGATGAAGACAGCATGGACAAGGGAGACGATACTAGTGACGATACATGTGGTAAAGATTATTGAGAGTCGATTCCGAAGTTTCTTGTCTTTCAAGTCGCGAATGAGTCGGAGCGGGACAATGGAGAGAATGAGATCTGCGCCAATATCAGCTATGAGGGATATTAGTATTAATGCAGGAGGGAAACAGTTCGAGATACTCACTAACTAGTTGAAGAATGACAACCTGTTGTGTCAAAGAGCATTGTGGATTCTTCTCGAGCTTCCAGGCTGAGTTCGGCTCACAAACCCAGAAGAGCTGGCATACGAAGATGACGAAAATGGCGAAGAACAACACTCCTACGAAAAACAGATTCCGCCGCCGGTAGAAGCTTGGGTCGATTCGAATGATAGAAAACAGAATGGACAATCGGGCAAACCTGCGAAATGGGTCAGGATCCGAATTAGAACCAAGAGTACGTCGAGTCTCCGTACCAGATGACCATGTAGAATGATGCGGCCATGAGGTAGTATGAGGATATGAGCACACCCTTAGGGCTTGTCCCAGTGATATGGACGAAGCAGCCAATGCAGAGGAGTGCTGACCCTATGGCTGAGCATAGGGCGAATGCCTACAGACAAAGCGAGTCAGTATTGTGTAATCGATTGAGGAGAAGGATTTCGCACATCATCAGCCCAATACCGACCTCTCCGTATCCAGAGACGGTAAGCAGTGCTCGTCAACGCTGGGATGGTGCATACAACAGCAGTGACTGGACATGACTGGGATCAGCAAGAGTTCTCCGATGGTAAGAAAAACGTGACATACTGCCAATCTGCACCAGAGGGTTTTTAGCGTCTAATCCCATGATGATGAAGGAGTGAAGGGAACGAGTGGGGTATATAACAGAAAGGTCAGTATCGCATGAGTCGTACTGACAGCCTTTACGGGGACCGAAGGGCAGGAGGAGGAGGCTTTGTTATATGTAAGACTCAAGCGCCCGTATGTAGCTTGACCTTACGGGGTAAAGTGTGAGAAACCCTGAATCGAGGCATATACAAAAAAAATCAGGGTCGATATCTAATTTTTTCCTTCTATGCTAAATTCGAGTAATTACGGTAAACTTAGCCGTAATCCTATGCTTCTTCAAGTTCACTTCCCTCTGTGCAATTGAAATGCAGCTTGGATACCTTTCCCAGCTTCGATATCCATCAAACACAAGGCATCAACCTCCCTACCCTTTTTCGCCAGCTGAACAACTTCTGATTCCAATCTTTTTGGAACAGAGACAACTCCGTCCTCGTCAGCAATGATCCAATCTCCGGGCTCAACCAGAGTAGGAGGAAATTCTCCTTCACTTGCACCAGCATGGTCATGAGGTTTGATCAGTAATGGAACATTGATTTCAGAGGGTCGAGCGAAAGACCCCTGACCAAGAGTAGAATGGCTTCTGGCGAAGACGGGAAATCCCAGGTTGCGATGTTCAGAGATATCTCGACAACGGCCTGAGATGACGACACCAACTGCAGAACGCGCTTTAGCGCCAGCGGACATCAGACCACCCCATACCGCATTTTTGGCTCCTGTAAAATCGAGCATGGCGTAAATTGTGGGCACGCGTACGAGAGAAAAGGAAATCCGCTAAACTCGTGGGGGCATCAATGACGATAATGGAGCCTGCCGGGGCGGTGTCAACGAAGTGGGCGGACAACTTAGGAGAGGTGTTGTCAGAAGCGGCAACCATTCGGACGGTGTAGGCAGGTGCACAAATTCTAGGCCCTTCGTTGATCTGGAAGATGTCCGGAAGATGTCCCCCGCTGGGGATCTTCAGCTTTATGAGAGCATCGGAAATTTCACAGGTAGTATACTCTGATAGTTGACTGGTCGACATGGAAGATGGGAGTCTAGAGGTAGAACGTTATCATGTGATTCATAGATATCAGATTTGTTAGAGGCGGCGTTCCGACTCGCAGGAAGATGTCCGTTACGGTGGGGGTGCTACTCTCATGACTGCCTCTCTAAGAACATCCTTTCTCTTGGAAGCTGTCAAAGCAGATCAGTTCGTTTCATTGGTGAATCAGCGCAGCACACACCATCTCCTCGTTCAATGATCTCCGCCAGAACATCAGGCCAATTTTCAGATAAGAAATTATCAATATGCCGTCCAACTTCACTTTCCTTCCTTCTGTAGCGGGTTAGATCACGTATAGAAAACCAAAGGCGGCGAGTAAGCCCTCTTGTCGTCCTGCCTTTCTTCATGATGATGATCTGTACGGTTTGGTTCCCTCGCTTGTCGTTCATAAAAATATCGATCTCCTCTTCATCGACCTCAGCTTCTTCCCACATTGCTCTAACTTGTGGGCGCGTCATCACCTGCCCTTTCGTCAACTGTGCGGTGAATTTACTATTAGCACTGCCTGCAGTGGAGTGTCCATGATATGAATACGAACCCGGAAGAGCTGCGAGGGGGACGGGCCTCCGGGGCGCTCTTCGATAGAGATCACCATTCTAAGTGCGTCGCGTTTGCACAAGGTCACCGTGAATGGAGGTATATAACTCACATATGTGTCTCGAGGCGGTCGGGTTCTGTATGATTACTCAAATCCAAAGAGTATAGCGCATAATCGTGGAGAGTATCACGCCAGTAATTGATCCACTTTGAGAGTCGAGCGTTGATCAAGGCTTGGGCTGGGTCTGTCTCGAGTTGCTCACGCAAGACTGTACCAGTCTTGCAAGACACCTTATGGGTACTCCAAGCTCCTCTCTGGCATTCCTTTGAGCAGTATCGAACCATGCTACATACGGATTAGCGTCACAAGAAGCGCTTGTCGTCGATAAGAATCTAGACTCACCGACATGAACCACATGCCATTAGTTTTTCGCGCCCAAAATATTTCATACAAAAATTACAGCGACCCTTTCCATCTTGCATCTTGTTTCTTGGCCCTGTAAGAAACCACCAAAGTAGGAAGAGGTCAGCGAGAGAGAAGAGTGGCGTTGTTGCCACAGAAATTCAATGCAACACGTTTTGAAAATTCGGATCCATTTTGGTCACGGTGTGTAATAGAATGCCGACCATTTACCGCCGCCGAACGAGTCCAAGATCAAGGTCATGAGCTCTGCCGCAGATTTCGCCGCGATCGCACAATTTGAGTCATTCAAAGACGCTTGTATTTCGCCGTTCTTGGAGAGAAAACTTGAAAATCTCGATGAAAGTCAATGTCAAACTTCGTGCTGGGAAGGTTTCCTGGAAGTTATATAAGCATGGATTTCCCACGCATAATTAGGGAGGACTCCAGTTGGTGTTTCTGTAGGACAGTAGTGATCAGCCTGCCCAGTGCCAATGGCTGCACGTCCTCCACCTGCACGCCCACATATTGGCCTAAACCCATCGACAAACTTTGGATACAAGAAAGCAGCAGATTGGGGAGAAGACGATGCTTGGGATAGTGCCTCAGATTCAGAGGATCCCCGACAGTCAACCTTGACTGGTTCCTGGAACCATACGCCTACGGCCCCTCGACCTGTGCCTCAGCTCGCAAGAAAGTCATCGTCTTCGACACTGGCATTTTCTTATACCCATATATCAGCACCAAATCCAAGCTCATACCCCAAGAATGAGCCCGTACAGCCACCAAAGGATGGATGGACGTTGGTCAAGAAATCAGCTGAGGAGTCGACCCCCCAGCCTGATTCTAGGCCAGAACAGCGAGACGGAGAAGTTCCGGACTCGGATGCTGGAAAAGATGTCGACGTTGAAGGCAGCATGGTAGTTGGAGATATGGAAGTAGGGCTCGAAACGGACACACTTTCGACGGAACCGAATGGTACTGCCAAAGATCTATCGAAGTCAATACGGCGGGACGTAGATCAAGTCGTCAATGGTTATTCTTCTTCGGCTTTTCTTCCAAGTTCACCGCTCAAAATTTGCTTAGATCCGATTAACGCTTTCAGGAATCGTAGTCGGCGGGATGAATCTGCAAGTTCGTCAAGGAAAGCATCACGCAGCGGAGACAGTATTGGCAGCCTCGAGCGCTCTGCGAAACTTCTACGAGAACGTTCGATACGATCGAATCGAAAGCACAAATTCATGGATTGTCTATCAAGCCAGGATGTGAATATAGGTAAGCATTCTCTCCCAGAGCGAACACTGCATCTCACCGCCACGCGAAGGGGAACTGCGTAAGCTGGCTTGGGCTGGAATACCAAGTGAGCTTCGGCCAATGGCCTGGCAATTACTCCTTGTATGCCTCATTCTCTCCTCTTAGCCTTCGCTAAATCAGGAGACAGGGGTACCTCCCTCTTCCCTCTTCTCAACGCTCTATCACCTTGGCCAGGAAACGCAGTGAATACTTCTCACTAGTTGAAGTGGCTTTCGCCAAAGAACGTGTCGGCCTTGATCAGCAAATTTGGCACCAGATCGAGATTGACGTGCCACGAACGCGTCCGGGTGTTCGACTCTGGATGCATAGTGCCACGCAGAGAGTACGTGGCGAAGCCTGTGCACGACATTTGCTGACGCATCGACCCGCAGTGTTTGGAGCGGATCTTGTATGTGTGGGCAATCAGACATCCTGCCAGTGGCTACGTTCAGGGCATCAACGACTTGGCGACGCCATTCTTCCAAGTTTTCCTGTCCACCTACATCGGTAAGCTCAAGATGCCACTCTTACCGTACTTGCGCTCAGGGCATTTCAGATTCTGATCCTGAAGAGTTCGATCCCGATCTATTACCCTCCAACGTCAAGGATGCGGTTGAGGCGGACACATTCTGGTGTCTGTCACGACTTCTGGATGGTATACAGGACAACTATATCTTCGCTCAACCTGGAATACAAAGAAGCGTGAAGCGGATGGCCGAACTCGTGGCCAGGATAGATGGTAGGGCCATTGTTGACCTGAATCTATTGAGTTCATCCTGATCGCCTGTTACAGCGCCCCTGTCTGCGCATTTAGAGTCCCAGAACGTTGAATTCATGCAATTCGCGTTTAGATGGATGAATTGTCTTCTCATGCGGGAGATTAGCGTGCAAAACACGATACGGATGTGGGATACTTACCTGGTACGGGTCTCTCGAGCAGAATTAAGATCAAATACTCATACGTTGGGTATTTAGGCTGAAGGACCTGATGCCTTCTCGCAATTCCATCTATACGTTTGCTCAGCTTTTCTTGTCAAGTGGAGTGACAAGCTGAAGGAGATGGATTTCCAGGTTCGTTGCGCTCAAGAGCATGTCATTATTTCTACTGATTGATTTCTCGTAGGGCATCATCATGTTTCTACAGTCCCTACCAACTCAGGGATGGGGTGACCATGAGATTGAGATGCTTCTTAGCGAGGCATTTGTACTCAATTCAATATGGCAGAATGCGCAGAGCCATCTGAGCGTGAAATAACTCAAGGATACTAATATCAGCCACTTCGGATATTTGGGATGGAATGGATGTATATATATTACGGCAAAGTCCAATGTACTAAGGGAGCATGCATGCACATGTTTTAGGGTATTTCAGCGACTTCTTTCTCTATAGCCGCTTTGAGCTCTGCAGCCTGCCCCTCGCTTTGAAGGCGGACATTATAATTTTGAGGTGTTGTCCCTTCAAAGCCCATAAACGTTAGACTCTTCTTCGTCAGAGTTGGTGGTTTCATGCCGGAGTAGAGGTTGAAGTTCTGGAAGACACATATTTTAGCCGCGCAGGTTGAAGAAGGAAAGGTAATGAGACGTACGATGTGGATCTTGCCAGTACTACTATTTCGGAGTAGCATTCTGCGCTTTCCCGTTTCTTTATGCTTCTTGAGACGCAAAACACCTGATGTGATGAAATCATGAGCATTATGAAGCATAACTGGCATTGTCCTTGTCACATACCATAACCTAACTCTTTCCAGCCAGTCCCTTCTTTATCATCAGCCCTTTTCAGGCGATAAACCTTGAGCTTCACTGAGTAGATAGTCTCTTCGTCTTCTTCTCCCTCCCCTTCATCATCATGAGGATTATTACCAAGGATGGTAAACGACTCGGTCTTGGGAACGGTGGCAACATCCCCTTCTGCACCCGTATTATCCTCAGAGCCAGAGGCAGCCGCAGATGTCGCACCGGAATCAACGTCGGGGGTCTTACTTGGAGCACCGAAACTGAACCCTACGGGATTGCCAAGGCTTCCGCCAGGTGATGGTTTTGTGCCGAACCCACTGAACCCAGCGAAGCCGGATGCGGGTGCAGGTGCAGGCGCAGCAGCAGCAGCGGGTTTCGTGGCCTCGGATGTGCTAGACTTGAAGGGGTTGAACGCACTAGGGCTGTCAGCAGAGGATTTAGCACTGTCGGATGCAGAAGCAGTGGGTGCGCCAAAAGTGGTGCTTCCACCCAATGAAGTCGATGGAGCTCCGAAGAATGAGGTCTTGGGTGGTGAGCTCTTAGCTCCGAATGAGAAGCCAGACCCAAGGGAAGAGGCGGATGTGGGTGCAGCAAACGGGCTGATAGTCGAGGATTCTTTGGGTGCAGTACTGGCTGCCGATGACGGGAAGGAGAAGGGGCTGCTCGAGGTCGACCCTTGTGGGGCAGGTGTCGTTGGGAATGAGAAGGGGGATTTGGAGGCTGAGGGCGTCGAGGAGGGTGTAAGAGAGAAGGCGGACGAGGTAGTCGGTGCTGGGACAGCACTTGATTGAGTTGAGGGGGTAGTGGTTGGTTGCTTTGCACCGAAGCCAGCAAAAGCTGTTGGCGCAGAGGGCATGGAGAAGGTGGGCTTATGGGCAGCAGGGGCAGCCGAGGGCGCAGGTGCGGCTGGCTTTTTCTCGGAGTCGTAATCTCTCTGAATCTGAGAGCGGAAGGTTTTATACTGTTCGAGTATCTCAGCGACGTCCTTGAAAGGATCATCCTGAGTAGCTTTGGTAATTGCAGCAATCAAAGAGATGTTCAGCCCCCTCAAAGAAGTGTAGTACTTGAGGGTACCAGGGTCTTTCTCTTTGGTGAGCACTTTCGCGTTTGCCGAGGAGGTAGAAGGTGCAGAGGGAGTTGGGTCAGCTCCTAGGAAGGAGCCAAACATCTTTGCCGTATTCGACGCAGTTGTGGACACGGTAGGAGGAGCTACAGGATTGGCCGATGGTGGCTTGAAGGAGAATGGGGAAGCATTAGATGTTGAACTTCCCGCAGCCGAACCAAAGCCAGAGAAACCCATAAACTTAGGTGCCTGAAAGGAGCGTCAGCATAGTATTGGCTTTCTACTAGCTCTCCTACCTCAGCTGGTGGTGGTACCCCTAGTGCAGGTGCAGAAGCAGAGTTGCCTGGTTGTGTGCGTTTCGGCAGGCCGCGCATCCTAGGGAAAGTTTAGAACGACGGGGGCGTTACAGAGAGCAATGAACGTACGGTCTTGAGGCAAGAGCAGCATGGTCTGCTTTCCGGAAGCCAGTTCCTGGCATTTCCTAGAATGCAGGTCAGCACTTTGTAATATGACGGTAGCCCACACTGGTACTACTTGCCTGAATGTCCTCATCGTCAGAGAGTGAATCTTTAGTGAGCTGGTTTTCTGCTCCTCGTTTCATTTTGGGTGTTCGTGGCGACGAGAAAGCTTCAAGCCTTGCAGACAACGAGACAACTGGAACTACAAGTCACTGGCGGCGCGTTGAATTCTTTAGTTTGGCGTAACAGTTTGATCGATGCTCAACAGACGCAAACAAAAAGTACAAGGCAGGCAATTTCTATTCGCACTTCAGAATTCTAGAACTAGTGTAGTAATGTACATAAATACGAAACAGAAATGGAACATAACGTAGCAAAAACGTAGCGAGTAAAAAGAAGCAATTAGAATTACAGAATAATCATCCATTGATTACACGATCGATGCCTTCAAATTAGGAAAGAAAGTCTTGACAGTTTGGAAGGCAAACTGCATCCCACTGTAGATAGCCCACAAGAAAGACACTGAGGGAGATGTTAGACGCTGGATCCTCGAAAGAGCTGAGCACACTTACTGAATAAGATAGGCAGCCAGAAGATCAGCAACATTTTATCATCTGAAGAACAGCTGTCAGCCTCGAGGTAAGGTAGGGTGGGAGGACGTCTACTCACGTTTCCTTTGAAGTTTCTGTTGACGCTTAGCGGTTGGTTTATATGCATAAGCGTTCACCTCTTGCTCGGGAACATGAGCAGAATCATATCCGATGGGTCGAATGCCGGATGGGTGCTGGTCAGCAGCTACCCCCTCTGTATCCTGCTGCTGTGTCCCAGATGCTTCAACCTTTTCATCAGCGACTGGATCCTTGCCATCCTCTCGTGGAGTATACATTGGAGGTGGCGTCTCGTCACCCCTTGGAGTTGCCATAGCAAGACCGACGAGCCTTTCCCAAGTCGCCCTCCACTCTAAGGCTGCTCTAGCAGTGATCGCCCCACCACGATTGACAATATCGGAACTCTCCGCACCCTCGGTCTTATCTGCGCCAGTTGCACCATGTTCTCCTCCTAGGAAGGCTGGCAGACCAGGCATCATGGGAACATAGACGGGGAATACCATCGGCAACTGGAGCAGCGCTGGCATGGGTGGTAGGTGCGGAAGAGGAAGTTGTGGCATATGGTGGATTATTCCTTGGCCAGGTATTTGGACGGCAAACTTGCGCTGGAGCATCTCGAGGAAAGAAGCTGCCTGCTTTTCGTCGGCACCCTTCGTATCGCCTTTCTTGCTTTGAGTCGACTTGTCGTCGGATGAGTCGGAGGATTCTGCCTGTGCTAGAATCTGTTTCTCAGTGCGAGCCGATTTTCTGCGGACGTTCCTACGGCGTAAGTTTCGGCGTGGAACTGGAGTCTCATCGTCCTCTTCAACGTCGCCCCATCCAGCTTCTTCATCAGAATCGGATTCAACGCGTGGGGGTGTGCCCTCGGAAAATATGTCTTTCATCTCGGGAGCACACTCCGCAGGTATCTTGCCCAGAGCATTGACAATCTCGGTATCTGCCCCTGCGGCAACAAGGACCTTGGCAGCCTCTTCGGATTTGGAGAGGGCAGCGAAGTGCAAAGCGGTATAACCATTCTTGTCGCGTACATCGAGGTCAGCTCCATGCTTGATTAGGAATGACAGAAGGGAAGAGAAGCCGAGGAAAGCGCCGAAATGGAGGAGAGTCTGGCCACCTGATGTTGCGTGGGAACAAGCTTCAGCAGTCGAAATAGCGTCAGGCAAATCAAGGGGTGCAGCCAGAACGGCGAGGAAGTCGACGATTAGACTCTCAAAGTCGTCATTGTCTCCAGCACGTCGTGCCAGCAGCAAAGGCAGCAGGTCACGGGTTGAAGATAGTGAAGCTGCCAGTTGCATAGCATTGCTGCTGTTGCCGTTGTTGTTGTTTGAGTTATCTCCTGACCCCCCGACAATCCTCATTGCGACGTTCTTCGCATCCTCAATCTTGCCGGTCATCTTCAGCCCGACTACTTGAAGTGCTAGCTCCATCCTAAATGCCAGAAATTAGCATTAATTATACAGAGAGTCAACTATACTTACAAAGCTCTGTCGGATTCGTCGGCGTAGGTGAATAGGGAGGTTGGTGGGTTGACTTGGTCAGTCTGTGAGAACCCATCAAACCAGACAGCAACAACACCAGCTGTCGCTCGCGGAGGCAGAATACAGACAAGGGTGTTATCGCTCCATCTCTGTGTTGAACTAGCTGGTACATCTCCAAAGACGCAATTTAGCTGCAGTGACGGGTGGAAATTTGCCCCCAGAATCGTGACCTCAATCCCTCCATGAGTTGGGCCCATGGCGGGAATTAGACGGTGTATCATAGGCACCTGCATGGCAACAGTGGCCTGTGGGTCAAAGAACATGAATGGTATCGGGTGAGGATGAGCCGGCATCACCACCGAAGATGGATTCATGGGTGGGGAAGGGGTATGCATAATTTCTTGGGGCATAGGTGCCTTCGACACAGGAATACGAGGACTCTGGTCCAGGGGCGTAACAAGAGCATCAGAGGTGGAAGAGTCAGAGATTTGGGATGAAGGTAGTAATCCTGGGGTTGGTTGCATGTTTGGGGGTTCAGCGCTAAAGGCAGAGAACAGGGTATTGGGCGTCGGGGATCTCGTCATCGGTAGCGAATCGAAGGTAGAAGAGGGAGAAGCAGCGGACGATACGCTGCCTTCCCGCGGAGGACTACGGACTGGCTTGTTGCTGGAGTCATATGGCTTCGGTCGCTTGGGTGCAGTGGTGACTTCCTTCTTCCTCTTGGAGGGAGCACGATTTTCTACTACTGGGAAATCTGTCATCATACCCCCCGATTGTTGCCAAGCTGCGTTTATGGCTGAGAGGCCATTTGCAAACTCGGTTTGGCGCGCTGCAGGTGCTGTCTTGTGGTCATCTGTTATCATAATTGGACGAGAGGAACCCGTTCCAATAATGCGACCTGCATGATCCAACATGGTGAAGTGCACATTGAAGCCGACCTTTTCGCGGTGATGCCTGCAGTAGCATGTAATACGAAGCGGAAGGACAACTGAGCCGGTATTAAAGTCGAGTATTTCAGGACAGTTGAACTGGATGATCGAGGTTGTATCTTCAATTTGCTTATGCTTTGGCTTATCGGAAGATGGGTCTTCGTTACCGGATTCGCTATCAGACCGTGCAGGCCGGACGCGGGCAGCGAGTTTCTTCGCGACTCGTTTCGCCTAGAGTGGCTATTTAAGCCCAAGGGAGTCGTCCAAGAGGAGAAGGGAACTTACCTCTCGCGATTGGCAGCTTGAGCAACTCAGCACGCGATTATGGGGAGGCGTCGCGCACGTGACCGTCACCGAGAGGTGGAGGATATCTTGGGGATCAGGATCTGTGTGAGGAAACGTAAGAACCATTATGATGAAAAGTGTTATCTCATGGGACGAACCTATCTTCCCTTGCTTGCGTGTACGTCTCTTCGTGGCTGTTCCCGTGGGTAATTTGAGCCATTTCCACGAACCGACGCAATTGTATTTGTTGGGGTCCGAGGAGGAACTTGCATCAGCTAAATCCACAGTGACTCGCACTTGTGTCTCGACACGAGACTTTGTGCCACCCTCGGGTATACTAGGCACCATAATTGGCAGGCTGTAAACAGGTGATATTAGAAAGAAGTCAAAAAAGCGTCAGTTGAGATACACACTTGTAGCATGATTCTTTCGGAGGACAGACGACCCTACGAGCCGTTAGAGAAGGGTCTTGCTTCTTTGGGACAGAAGCAGGTGGGGGGATAGGCTTTGTTCCTGTCATTGAACCAGCTGGTGGGATAACGACATTTGAGCGCGTCAAGTCTGCCATAGCCGAGTCGACCAAGGAAGATGGCTGAGAAGTTGAGGATGTTGTGGTCATGTTGTTGGGTAGGTTGGTCATGGAATGGTAAGAGGATAGGAACGAACTACAAGGCAGTTAATTATTTGCAGCCGATACAGCCTCAGAGTAAATACGCACTCATCATATGCATGTTGCTCCAACAATTCATCCAATCTCAGCATTGCTTCATCCTCCATCTTCTGTCCGTCGTTATTCTGATTCATGTTGAGTTCCATTTGAGCTTGTTCCATTAGGTTCTGGTGAGTGGAGAGATATGCGGAGTTGGCGAGGCCAAAGTCAGTTTGGATGATAGCGGTATCGAGAAAGTCAAAGGTATCGGGTGTTGGAGGTGGTGATGATGAGCGAGAGTCTGATGCCGCTGACGACAACGACGACATTGGAGTGAACGGTGGCCCCGTCGGTGAGCAACAAAATATTAGCGATGGCAAGCGAATGAAGGGGACATGCAAAGTCGGTTGTTTGTTGCTATTTACACACGTTGCTCATTTGTCCAATCACGACTTGCTACCGTCGAGCCGAATTTCCGAAAAACTTGGGGAAGGGGGCGCTTTCGATGAGTTTTACTGCGGCCTCAAGAAATGGGGCGTCTTGACACCGGAATGACTGAGAATATGACTAAAGCCTCTAGGGCGCCTAAGTTGAGCCAAAAAGGTCGAGCCACTGAAGCTTGATAGGCCTGGAAGACACGTGAGAAACCGGTAAACCAGGCACGCTCTTTCGTCCACAGTATCATGCTGAGATGCCCTCGATGGCCTCGTAGTAAATCCAGCTTTACTGCAGTCAGGTTCTCTGCTGTGACTCCTGGAATTCAACGCTCGGATGCTCTAACTCTCCTTCATAAAACTATAACGCTTGTGCCTAGAGCACTACCAAGTCACGCAACGTCCAATGGTACAAGCCAGGCGGAATCATTGGACTTTTGGAATGACGTTCTTTCGAACCAATACCAAGAACTGAACTCGACTGACCAGCGACCTGCTCGTGTGGCAGGTTAGTCGCATCTTCTAAGCCATCCTAGGCAGCCCTAACTCGCACCTCTAGTCTATTCAGCCGACCAATGGTCAAATTCAGAGGATCTGGTCACGGCATTGCTAGATGAACCTCTGACTTCCAATGCCTCGACATCAGACCAACTTCGGGATAGGTGGAAGACTCACACTTTGGACACCCTGACCATCACGTATGTCATTCCCAATAACACGAAACCGTTCGCTAAGCTCTTCGAAGGTCCCAAAACCAGCCCTCTTCCGCTACTGATTCGTTTTCTTCGCCTTCGTCGTTTCTTCGTCAATTCGATGTACCGATAGAGATTACGGAACTTCGACCTCCTCCTACCCACCAGAAAAACACGGCATTTGAAGAGTGTGTCACTCGTACTCTTCTCACAGCCGACGCCTCCATCGTTGTCTGCAATCCTCTGACAACTCAGCTTGACTCACTGTTGAAGCGCCCCTCCTTACGAAACCCTAAAACCATCCTTTTACTCACATGCGACGCCTCACCTGAGATTGCCAACCTCATCCGCTCGAAATTTACTCAAGCATGCAAGGACATTCATCACCAAAGACCATACCGAGGGCCTCACATCGTCTTCGCGAATCCCTCCCGAGCCGTCGCTGCCAACGCAGTACTCAAAGCTGACTCAAAATCAGCCATTGCCATCCAGCGATATCAGGACAATTTTGTCGACTCCCGAGTCTCCGAAGTGACCGAATTCCTCAGACGGAGGCTCGCTAGCACAGATCCAAAACTCAACAGTGTTCAAACAGAGAGCTCAATTGCGACCATACATGCGGCGATATCATCCACCTATGCCTCATTGCGCCATTCAAGAGACGAGGTGGAAAGTGTGTTTACCGATGTTGGTCAACTCACCGACAGGATGGAAGAGGCGAGGGCTAGAGTTCACGGGGAGGTTTTCCGGTCCTCGACGGATGGAAAGAATGCTGTCGATGAAGCATTCCAGCGAGCCACCAAAGATATTAGGCCCGTCTTAGATCGCCTCACCTGGTGGAGGCTGCCTTGGACGGTTGATGATACTTCGGCTACCATTGCGTCCGCTTTAGAGCGTGTCTTCTGCCTAGATCTCGAGAAAAGAGTGTGTTATCACAACTATTCTGGCGAGAATACTGAAAACTAAATCAATCACAGCTTATCCTTCATGCAGGCCGCTTATCCGTGCTTCAAGCCGAATTGACCTCATCCACCTTCAAGCTACTCTCCAAATACGCTGATACACCTTTCCATTCCGCCGTTCTAACGAACTCACTTAAGCAACTCTCTTCCTCACCCTCATATCCTATCACACCCTCAACCTTGACACAACCAATTTCTACGCGCCAAGCCCAGATAATACAGCATCCCGCGAACCAACTTCATCTCGCCGGCCAGAAAGCGTTGCTTGCCATGGCGGGAAGCACCATAACAGGAGCAACCGTTGGTTGGGCCGGGTGGGTTGGTTGGCTTGTCGGGAATGGTGATGGTCTCTTGGGGGTGATTGGCATGGATGCTGGTACCTCTATGGGTGTAGGTGCCCTCATTGGTTTGGGTGGTATCAGGTGGGGTATCAGAAAATGGGAGAAGGCGAAGAGACGCTGGTTCGAGGATTGGAAGAGAGTTGGGGATGGGTTGGAACGAGATCTTACCGTAATTGATTCTTTCTCATTCAATGGCTTACAGGGAACTAATTGCTTGGATATAGGCCTCGTTAGATCGCACGTTGAAGGACAACGTGTTTGTTGTGGCAGACGCTGGCTCCAAGCATCTCCTAGAGACTGCCAGGAAACGCAAGCAAGAAATTGCCGTCGTCAAAGACGACGCAGATATGCTACTGGACAACCTTGAAGAAGCATATCAACGTCAATGATATTCTAAATAGAGCAGTTTTTTGTATCCTTGCTATAATACAACAAATTGAATCCCTAGATTAAACCAGACCTTCTCAGACATTTGAGGACGGGTCAGATTTATTGCCACCACGCGACGGTCGCCTTGGCTGGTCTTCATCGTCACTCTCTTCGCCTATCCCGAACAACTCTTCACGTTCATCCCATACATCTGCCAAATGTGGAGAGGGGTGAGCATTCGAATGTGGGCCTGGTTTAGGCTGGTGTGTAGGGAGGAGTTGGATGCCTGACTCTTCATCCTCGAGGTCTCCGAGATCTGAAAGTGAGGAATTCACAGGTCGGTAGAGGCGCGCAATCTAGACACTAGATGAGGTGTTCTGCATTTACTCAGAAAGGGCGTAAACCTACCTCTCGCCTATGTCGATGATGGCGCTCAAGCTGGGAGCCTGTGTAGAGACCGACTGTGGAACCTAACAAGTTGGCCTACCAGAGAGACTTCAGATCAAGTCAAAGGTTCGCAGAAGAGAACGTACAATAATATCTCCGAAGTCGAACACCTTATTCTTGGGTATGGGTTAGCGTTGAGTAAGGAGTATATCAACAAAGAACTCACGGGAAGTAAGCCTTGTACGAATTCACTGAGAATACCTCCACAGAACATGCAGATGAAGGTAGTGAACATGAGACTAGCATGCCTCCAAAACCATATTCTCCGCGAGTCCCTATCATAAGAGCAGGCTTGAGCGTCGATAAACAAGCTGACTGGACTGAACGCACTCCTCTACGTCAACGATGAAATAGAACACTGCAGTTGCCAGGAAGAAGCATAGGAAATGTAGGAGTTTGTCGTTCAACGGCAAAGATCGAGAGAAGTCTGTGAATCCAAGAAATGCCAGCAATAGCATTATGACGCATGTGAACGAGATGAACCACTGGCGAACGCATGAGAGATGACCTGAGCCACTGCGGATACCGTGAACGAGAGTCGTAGCACTTACCGGCCGTATGCGAAGTGGGAAGTCATACTTGGGTATGTGGACTCGATGTGACTTCATCACAGACTTCGAGAACCTTTGCCAGGCCTTTTTGCCATTTTTCAAATACGATGACGGTGAACCGCCTGGGAGTGTCATCGACAGACAGGTGAGAGAGGTGATTGCGGTGGCTGTGACGCGGAGGCAATCGTCACCTAAACGGCAACGACGATGGCGCATTCAACGACAACCGCGACTTCAACCTATGTCCTCACTCGATACTCAAAATCGCACCCGAAAAATGGCTCCAACAGTGATACCCAACTAGAGTGGCAGCATTTCACGAATCCGACCATACACTTGATTCTGGATCGTAGAAAGGGAACTGAGCTAGAATCTGTCCGCCTGCGCATCCTCTGGTCCATGGATTCAAACAATTCCAACAGCAATGATATTGTCTTTGCAAGTCCAGAGGGAAGAATCAACTATGACACTGATTTACTAACTTGCTACAGGAAGATGTGGATTTACTGACGTTCTCTCGGCTTCCTCGACGATTGCTAGGGCAGTCCTCCGAAAGTCTACCACTAAAAGCCGTCTACCGTGATAGCCTCGTCGGCATTCGCTATCTGCAGCTACCGGAAACAACAGAGGCACCTGTAAGCGACTATATGCGCTTTATGCCCGGTTTCTAATATACCTTCAGGTATACAAACGATTTCAGATCACCTTCCAGGACACAAAGGCAGCTTCTGAATTCATTGATCTTATACGGCTCGTGTGTCCTTGCAAAGCTAATACAGGACCTCCTCAAGCCAGAACAGCCCACCCATTCGCAAGTCTACGACCCGCACCTGCTATGAGCTCCTCCGCCACGTTAGGAAGGACTGGGCCAGGCCAGATGTCAAATTCAAGGACTACCACGAATATGCCATTTCCTCCGTCCCAAATGGAACACAGGTACCAAGATCAACCTGAACGTTATTTTTCTTCACAGACTGGGTCTTCTACTGGCATGTATTCATCCTCCCCTCTCAATCCCTCTGCTTCCACACTAGCCTCTGCTACACCGTCATCCTCTATGCCACCACCTCCCTTACCGATATCGCGACCTTCTCCGGCGACATTCAACACGGTTAATTCACAAACAGTCGACTTTTTCCCCAACTTTAATTTTCAACACGGCCATAATGCTTCAACGATGCTACCATCCAACACACAAAGTAATCTACATCAATCGATTGCAAGTAGTAGTACGTCAAACATGCATATATCCTCTATGCCAACCTCTGGATTTCCGCAATATCCTGCTCCCTTTGCTCAGCAACTAACATTTCCTCCCCCTATCGGATCAACTGGACCTCAAAACCAAATGCCTCAGGCCCCTATGGAGGGGTGTATCTCAGAGAACAATTCAGACCCAGCAGCAGGCTTACTCGCTTCCCTGAGGAATGGGGCTGGCTTATCCGAACTTCCTCAACCCGCACTCGAAAGAATCGTCGCTGAAGTCATACGTGAGCCTGGTTTCCCCAGATTGGTGAGTACAACGAGGGTCGAATCTTTCTTATGTTGACGATGGCAAAGCTGGAAAGATTGGATTCGATGCTGGCCGTAAAGGGCTTAATAGGTTGATAGCTACGAAAATCAAAAACTGACAGGCGCCTTTGCCTGCAAAAAATACTCTTCTTCGAAACGTAAAATAAACCTTTTTCCACCTCCCTTTTCTTCGCTGTTTCTTTGAAAGTTCAAATACAAGAATAATCACCACCGGAGATGTAAAGAATCGCTTGACAGAACTGTCTTTAAACTAGAGAAGAGTGTTCTTCAGAATCCGGCATGTCTGAGAAAGTCATCATCTTCCCATCCGTAACACCTCTTGAGCCTCTTCTCAAACTCTTTGAGCATGACAGGGCTGAGCGTGGAATCGGGATGGGCTGCAAGGAGAGAGTGATGAGAAACCATAACCTCGAGGGTGCAATTGGGGGCGTACGTTTATGGAATGTGATAGGACTGTCACGAGCATCCGGGGGATCGAAACGCACAGCGAATCCCGCAGTGTTTGGATCGTACGTAAAGCCCATTTCACGCATAACCTAGTCAGAAGACGTGAGTCTCATTTGTTATCAGCGACATTCGACAAGGCTCTGATTACCGTAAGGAAATCCTCCCACTTCATTCCGGGTACGATTGGCTCTTGTGCATCACTCTCGACGGTGTTCAGGACTAGTCCTGGCATTGAATCGGCTTGGGGAATGATGGTGTTCACGTTAAGGTTACTATATATGACTCAGACGGCTGAGGTTGAGGAGGGAGGGGTCACGTTGTTCGGCACTTCGAAATTGAAATCAACGTGCCTTGCGATGAGCACATTGGACCCCAGCCAACCAACAATAACAACAATAACAATACAGTAACTTGAACGCGCGAGGAGACCCTCCCATTTTCGTCCATCGTAGATATTCCGCCAATGATTTATGTTGTCCTAATATTGCTCCCCGCTAGGCTTTAGTGGATAGGAGACATACGGATGGTCGCGGCCAGAGTTATACATATCTAGCCATTGAGAAGAGCGAGATGAACCTAGGTCTATTGCTAAGCTACGAGCCTAGTCCGGGTGTATTGTATTGGTCTTCTCGGGTTCGGCAATACTGTCGCTCGAATCCATAATAATGACGACTGGGTTGCATATGATGGCCCCCCTCGATCTGCACTTGGGAGGATGGCTACTGAAATAATACGATGTGTAACTTTGATTAAAAACACAGCTCTGCTATTAACAACAGTAAAGCTGAAGAATCCGATTTGGACGCTGCTTGTAAAGAGTATGATGGGTGAGGTAACTACAAAGAAGGAAATACGATAGGTACATTCGCCCATCTGCTGTAAAATAATCACTGAGGAACTTAAAATAATGCTGGATATTTCTCCCCCTGCTATGAAATCCAGGCAAAAAAAGAGGATAGAATGAGAAATTCACTGGGTAGGAAAATACACAAACAGGGAAAGGATCAGCCTTCAGGCATGCTTAAGGAAGTCAGCCTCATCCCATCCGTAATGTCTCTTGAGTCGCTTCGCAAAATCCTTGAGCATAATAGGGGGCAGAGTAGGATCGGGGTGGGCTAAGAGGCAAAACTCAGAAGCATAGGATGAAGAAACAATCAAAGTAACATACGCTTGTGGAAGGTGATAGGCGTGTCCCGTGGATCTGGAGGATCGAAACGCACACTGGATCCCGCAGTGCTTGGGTCATATGTAAAACCCATCTCGCGCATAATCTATTTGGAGAATGTGAGCCTCACCGCATATAGGCTTTCACAAGATACTGCCCACCTTGAGGAAATTCTCCCATTTCATCGGGGTGATGCCTTGGGCATCACTGTCAGCCGTATTGAGCAACTGATGCATGTACCCCTTGGTCTTTTTCCCGAGCCTGGAGAACCAACTGTGTTTCGCACCACTCTTTTCTTCCTCTTCTTTGCCTCTGCCCATGATCTTCGAGAACATACCACTCATACCACCTTTCTTTTCCTTCTCCTGAGGTGTACCTGCGAAAGCCGTGGCATGGCTAGGTCGAGACTTGACTTTGGTCTTCTCCTGATTCAAATTCTCGGAATGTAAGTAGGAGTGAGCAGACTGAGCAGTCGCTTCTGAAATCGGCAAGGAAATAGTGGAGCCGAAGTTGTTCAAGGGGGCGGCGTTTGCGGCAGGTCCCTTCTTAGCCGGAGATTTGGGAGGAGGAGGAGGCTGGGTCTTTGGAGAAGTCGGAGGAGATACAGCGGGTGAGGGAGACTTGGGCTCCTCAGTGATACTCGTGTCGGTCGGAACTGTTGACTTCTTCTTCTTCTTGGGCTTCTTCTTTTTCTTCTTCGTGACGGTGGATGGCTCCTCCTCATCTTCGACCTCTTCGACAGTCGCTTTGTGACTCTTTTGTGCCTCTTGTTTCGGTTTGGCTGGGGATTTGGCAGGCTCTGATCATTGGAGTGAGTCGCATATACGTTGTCCAAAACCCAATGCCACTTACCCGCTGGCTTCGGTGGCGGAGGAGCACCTTTGGGTATTTCCTTCGGCGCACCACTTGGAGTAAAGCGACGACCAAGCTTAGCTTTCAAGGGCTCTTTGCGTTCTGTAGTCTTCAACTTTGGGTTAGATGAGAACATACGACCTGACCCAGAAATGAGTTCATTGACTAAGGCAGTTAGATGCGAATTTATACCTCGGAGAGATCCTAGCAACTTCAAGAATGGGTTGCCCTTCCTATCTTCTTCTGACAAAGGATCTAATTCGCCCTCTACCTTTGCCGAATTCAGCCAATCAGCCTCATGAGCAATGTCCATTGCCTCCCTCAACATTTCCCTGAGTTCATCCTCCTGTTCCGTATCATATCCACTGTCCTCGCTCTCCTCTTCGGAGTCGGAATCCATGTCAGAGTCATCGTCGAATACGTCACTGCCATCCTCGTCGGAAGAATTTGAGACAGATTGTAATTCGGGCATGGAGTCACTGTCGTCGTCGGCGCGGCCATCTGTGATGGCAAGTCGACGAATAGGTTTCTTCAGTCCGCGAGGGCCGTCTTCGTCATCTGACATGTTGTCAAGACTTGGAATGTAGAAAGCGTGCCACTGAGGGGTGGGTACGAGATCTTCACTTAGACCCCACAAAGCGTCGATCCCTTCTCCGACAACCGATTTATAGTTCTATCAAATGCAACATCAGTCAGCTGAAGATAATAGATAGCAATGTACATACGAGGTCAATATACTTCCAGACATTGTCGACGACAGCTTTGCTCTTGGTCTTGTCGAGAGGGAACACGATGTCCTTGTAATTGTGGATGGCCGCTGCCTTCTCGGAGTATATTTGTGCGTCCACCCAGTCATCATAGTCTTCGGTCATAGTTCGTCGCGCATTCTTCCATGACTGACCATCAGGCTGAACCAGGGGTGCTTCCAAAAGAGTTTGCAATTCGACGATGACCTGCATGGAATTCGTCGACATTGAACGAATGGCAACCTTATGCGGCAATACAGTACATACCGAAAGATCACCTAGTGCATCCCAAAGCGGTTGGGGGAACCGCTTCGCCTCCTTGGGTGATTCTTCAACTGCCTCACGCAAAACTTGGTAAAGAATCGCTTTGTCATATGGGGAGCGAGGAAAGCAGAGTTCAATGATGATAGAATCCATGAAGTCGCGTGCTGCTTCCTTCAGCCCTGCCCAGTCAAACTTGATTTGTTTCTCCCCATTATCATCTTTCTCTTCTTTGAAGTAGCGTTTGTAATGCGCTAAAATGAAAGGAATTCAGCTTGTGTTCAGAGGCCATTGTGCCGAGGGGAACATACTAGACGTGGTGGCCAAAAGAGAAAATTTGGCTTGAGTCATTTCGACAATGACAGTGACAAGGTCGTAAAGGACGAGAAAGTGTGCCCTGGTAGCCTCGTCCCTTCTCAGTTGCTCTTTGATTTGCCCATCTGTGACACCTCGTGAGGCGATTTCGTAGAGTTGCCTTGTAATGAGTTTCCACGCCGATGCCAGGGTATAAGCATTGTGAATTCTTCGGATGAGCGGAAGCTCCGTTTCAAATTTCTTGTCTTCATTGGGAGACGCACAAAACACCCACCTGTTACCAATCACCTCAGCGACAAATTCAGCGTTGAACTTGAACCCTGGCTTCTTCAGATCAGAGCGGGCACGTATTTCGCCCTCAATCAAAGGCTTGAAAAGCTGGAAATCGCGTAGACTGGCAATATCGTCCAATGCAGCTGGAAGTTAAATGAGGACCTCGAAACGCACTCATGATGACAAGCGTACCGCTATACTGAGATTCGGCGATCTTCAAGCAACGTTCGAGATGGAAAGGACTCATTACGGCAGAGGTAAATCGGTTTTGCAGATCCTCTGTTTTCATCACATCGAGTGAACCCACAACAGCGATCTCATGTCAAAGGTGTCTACATACCAGCCAGTAAATCCAGTTTTTCTCGCCCAGTAAGTTTGCTAACGAGGACCAACTCTCCAGTTCCCCGTGCGCCTGCTTTGCCATTTCTCAAAATCAGAGCTCGCGTGGTCGTCGGTTTCTCCGTTGGACCGGTCTTGACCTTCCCTTTCGCGTTGGTAGATACATGCTTAGGGCCTGTAGCAACTAAAGCTTGAGATGCAGACTTGGGCACCGCAGCGGGTTTCCCAATTGTCCTCGCCTTTGGTGGCGGCATCTTGTCAAAGTCGAATGGTCACCTGTGTGATCGTGCGTGACCATATTCAGCCTGCGATTAGATGCACGACTCGCTGACACCGCTTGTGTCGACGACTCCATCCCAAATTTCTGGTACACAACAATGATTTATATTCGCTGCTAGGATACCCTGGTCTATCATTTTCTAACCAATACGCCGTCAAGCCCGTCGTCTGTGGACTTGGAAACGGTCAATCACTGTTATGTTCAGATTTTGAAGTCCGCTACAAGAGCCATAATTACCAGGGATGGTCACCAAGCTGGTCTTCTTCAACGTTCCTCTTCCCTCGGGCCTCTCCTCTCGTCTTTTTTCCTTTCTGACTGAGTCGAGCTGCGCTCGCTGACTTTTTTCTCTTCTTCATTCTTTATTTTCTCTTGCCCCGTCTTTGGTGAATTTGAAGCAAGTCTTCGCCTTTCAAGTTCTCTCCGAGCCATTCTTTTCGTCGATTCGAATCTGCAAGTCAGGACATTTTATTGTGGAAACCACCCCTTTTGAACTTTGAAGCAATGGGAGATCTTATCTGGCACGAATACGGTCGTCTTGTGACAATCACTGCTAGCATTTGTGAGTGGGCTCCTCGATCTGTGTAGGCGCAATGGCTGATGTGTCATCTATCTCCAGACGCTGTCTGGGCTGGCTTCTGGGGCCTTACCTACCGCAAATTCTTCTGGGACTTTGTTGGTGGAACTCTTCGTGACCCTGGAGGACTCCAGTGAGTTCAAGACCGCCCATGACCGCTACCCTCTACTGATTGATGCTTCAACCAGACCTTCTCCCAATGCTGCTTTCTTCATCACTATCATCGTCAAAGCGCCCATCGTTCAAATCGTCTCCATGATACTCGGTGTCTTCTTGATTGCACTGGAATTCCCGCTACCACTATTACGTCCTTTCGCCATACATCGAAGCATAGTGCTGCGGATTGTTTTGTTGCTGTTCCAAACGTTCTTTACGATTCTCTTCTATCAGGTAAATCGACTCACTTGAGATTCAGCGATGACATTCTGACATCTGAAACAGGGAACGAACGCAGCAATTTGGTCCTTCATATCCGCATTATGCTATATGCGAGCTCAAGTCCTGGGCGAATACATAGCCGATGCTAAAGCAAATCGGGGCAAAGCTGGAGGGGCATGAGAAAGCCATTTTTCCTTTTCTTGATTCTTCGCCATTCACTGTGATTTTTTCATCCCACTTTCATTCATTTCAACAGTTTATTGTGTATCACCTATCAGGCGAGGAAAGGTGGCAAATAAAGATTGTAGCAGGCTAGTCCTGCTATGTATTTTCAGTCAGCTGGGGCGGGCGTTGTAACATAAAGTATTCATCGGTGTCGTATATAGCTGTTCATTTAGTACGGTACTTTGAATATAATGGGCCTTCAAGGACCTACAACCATTGTGAGCCATTGTGGCTGTAAACTCGAGATATTATTATGATGACACTCGATCACGTCGACATGACGGGGGCGTCGAGCAGAAGTAGGAACTCCGTCCCCGTCGTTGTTGGCTTACTCCCGTCAATTCTCTTCACTACCGATGCAACCCGCTGAGATACTGAAGCTCTTACCCGAGAAATTCGCCGCCGCTCGGGATTCTGGGGATGTAATTTTCTTCCCATCTACTGTCACCAAATATGATGAAAGCCATGTGGAGGTCAGAATGACGCTTATCTCAGTGAAACGACGCAGAGAAAGAACTGACATGGATGTCTAGTGGGAGATCCGTGTCTGCCCTGCTCTGAAGAAGAAGCCTACGAAGCCAGAACTGCCCGAGGATGCCTCGATCAATGAGTCCAAGGATTTACTCGTGCATCCGAATGAGAAGAAGCTGGTCGATCCCTTCTCTCCCCCTTACAATGAGAATCTCTTTGTCGGAGAACTCGAGTGCGAGGATGGAGAAGAACATGTCGTATTAGTGAGCTGAGATCCTCCCTGAATTCTCAGCAGAGCTGACGAGAAACCTAGCTGAATAAATTCTCCCTCATTCCCGAGCATTTCCTTCTTGTCACCAAGGGTGAGAGCCTCTGAACGATCTTGTCAATGTCACAGTTGCTGATCCCTGCATGGCTAGAGTTTCGCTCACAGTCGTCACCCCTGCTGCCCTCTGATCTGATCCAGATATTTGCCTTCCTCACGGCGGCAAAGAAAGCAGGAAAGAAGCTACTCGCATTCTACAATTGTGGGTAAGCGTTGAGCTACTTCCGCTTTTCATCTCTGATGCCTCGGGTGTAGGTGGTGATCAGAGTGGCGCAAGCCAACCGCATAAACATGTTCAATTCATCCCACTGACCGAGGACGGTCCACCTATAGAGGTCGTCGCAAGACAAGCGGTGATTGAGAAGCAAAGTGAGATCACATTGTCACCTATAATCTTTAGTTCATTCTGAGTGATCTTTTGACTCTGCAGATGTACCCTTTTCCATCAGCTCCCTCCCTTATGCCAACCACATCTATCGCCTTCCTTCCGAATTATCCTCGTCAACACCAGACAAGATCGAACACACTCTCGCAACAGCATTTATGTCACTCCTCGACTTGGTCATAACCTCTATCAGGCACGATCCAACGTACCCAGCCGGGAAGCCATCCTACAACTTCTTGCTCACCACCGAGCACATGCATCTCATTCCTCGCAAGAACGAGGCATACACGCTACAGGAGGAGAGCGCGTGCAAGGGGGAGGCAGTAAACGTGAATTCTCTCGGGTTTGCTGGGTTGTTCTTGGTTAAGAGTGATGAGGAGGTGGAGGCGGTCAAGAAAGAAAGCATTGGAAGGATCTTGAAAGCCGTTGGAGTTGACGGTAACCTGGAAGCAGACCAAGGAAGCCTTGGACAGAGTGGAGAGGTATAGAGTTGTGAACCTTCCATGTCAATTGATTCTTATACACCCAAATAAGTCAAGGATACCAAAACTGTAGATCCATTTCCATAAATCTAGATATTAGAATGGCTTGAGCTTTTCCTTGGCCTTTGGTCACTGTTGAACCGTGCGCGCCTAGGCGCCTAAGTTTTGTGGACATTGGATAACCTCGATTGAGTAATATCTCCGTATGTGGACGCTCCTTAATCGGTCATTGTCAGTGCCGAGTGGTGCAGCAAACGTTTATTTTCTGACATCTCAGTCTCCACTAGGGCTGTCCTCGACCTCGCAGATGTATAGACGTTGACGTCCGCTTGCACCACAGGGACTCTACATCTCGCAGTCGCTCTTTCACTGAACTATGGCCCCTTCTACTGGTTGGCCGAATGGTGCCCTCTCAACACCGGCAGAGACGACAGCACTGGACGTGCAAGGAAAGCCAGCCAACCAACCACTCTTGTTGGGGCGTGACATACCCAACCCCTTCGACAAGAGTAACCCCAAACCAAAGACACCCATTATTGCAGGCACCGTGTGCGGAGGAGTCGTACTACTGGCATGGATCATTGGATTCTCTATATACTTTCGGAAACGTTATCGGAGAAAGAAGCGAAAGAGGCTGGCTGCAGAAGGAAAGATAGAGCATCCAGACGCTGCCGCTGCGAGAGAGGCATCTCCAGTAGTGGTTCCGCCAGACCCTGCTGTCTTACTTGGCCTTACTGAAGCCGACAAAGGGGGACCCAGTGCAACAAATGGCCCCACTGGTCACACACACTCAGCGCCGGTGTAGCTGTAATGCCATAATTTTATCTGCATATGCTTAAGGTAAGTGACGAAATTATTCATTTGATTAGTCTGAACAGATCATTCCAGTGGTGGTTTTCTTTTCGAACATTGGATATACTTTCAAAGTTTCATAGGATGTTAACTCAAGTTATGACGTTGATACCCCGGATAATAACATTTATATGGACTTTCTCGTTCAATCGCAATGAGCACCAACACTTGCAGGCTATAATCTCTTCAGTATTCCGGAATTCACGTGTGCCACCAAAAGGACTCACCGCGACATCACGAGCATATCGAAGCAAGATACCTCTCTTTACAGTCAGATTTCCCTTCTCAGAGGCCTCCCACTCCTTCTTTCGCCTCGCTTGCTCCTCCTCGTCTACGAGCCAGTTGATGGTCCTACTTTCAGCATCAATGACAATCTTGTCGCCATCTTGAACAAGTGCAATCGGTCCTCCAACCCGTGCTTCTGGAACGACATGCCCGATAATAAACCCACGACTAGCACCGGAGAAACGACCATCAGTGATCAGCGCAGTGGAAGAGGCCAACCCAGCACCAGCAATAGCACCAGTGGGACCTAACAGGATAATTGTGAATAGTTGGCGAACCATAGGCAGGTATCCATACCTAGCATCTCGGGCATGCCAGGCGCGCCCTTTGGACCTTGGTAGCGGAAGATGAGGACAGTCCCCGCCTTGATCTTGCCTGCCTCTAGGGCCGGATAGAACGTCTCAAGGCTGTCACCTGTGATTGAGCAAGTGATCGCATAGTCAGAGATCTATTCTTACTTGTCGAAACACATTGCAGTTCCCTACACAGACGATAAGAACGGTGGTCAGAGATTCCCGGAAACGGAGCACTTACCTCAAACTTCAATCCCTCCTTCCCGGTGAGTTTCGCGACTGACGTCCCAGGGCAAAGGTTTCCACGCAAGATAGTGAGATGACCAGTGGGTTTGATAGGCTTGTTCAAGGGAAGCAACACATCTTGCTTCTCAAAGTCGATATCAACAGCATCGGCAACATTCTCTGCAAGAGTCTTTCCTGTAACGGTGAGTTGGCTTCCGTCTATGAGATCTGTATTCTTGAGCAAATATTTCAGAATAGCCGGGATACCGCCAATCTTGTGGATGTCTTCCATATAGTATTTCCCAGATGGTCTGGTAAAACATACGAAGGTTAACAACTTGAAGAGAAAGATGAACAAGAAATGGTGACAAACTTGAGATCAGCCAGGTAAGGTGTCCTGTCTCCAACACGCTGGAAGTCATCGATGCTCAAGTCTATGTTTGAGGCTCGAGCCATTGCAAGAAGATGAAGGACCGCGTTCGTCGATCCTCCAAGAACAGTGATAATAACGATGGCGTTCAAGAACGAGTTCCGAGTTAGGATATCACTTGGTTTAATGTCAAACTCGAGCAACCTCTTGAGGTAGGTTGCTGCTCGGATACATTCCTGAGTCTTCTCTGTTGGTGGGTCAATATCGATCGTATAGATTTCACATACTTCACTGACCGGGATACAACGCAGGGGTGGAAGATGAGTATGGAAGGGACATCCCCAACGCCTGTTACCTCATAAGTAGGGTTTTCAGAGAAACAAATGGAAGTACAAACCTCCAATGCAGAACTCATTGTGTTTGCAGTGTACATTCCACCGCAAGCGCCTGCTCCTGGGCACGCATGGCGAACGACATCGAAGCGTTCTTCTTCACTGATGTTGCCAACTGCGAATGCACCTAGGATCTACCGTTCAAGATCAGCATTCTTCCTCGACGACTTCTCCACAGACCATAGGATTCAAATGCATCGGAGATGTTAACAGTGCCTCCCTTCTTGTAGCCCATTGACGGGCAATCTGTGGACCATGCCTCTTAACCATGCTCGGAAAGTCTTGCAGTGGTCCACTTACCGACATGACGTGTACCAGCTTGAATGGTGCCGCCATAAATGATAATGGTGGGGCGATTGTGACGAGCAGCCGCCATAAAACAGCCTGGCATATTTTTGTCGCATCCAGGGATGGAGATGTTGCCGTCGTAATGTTGAGCCTTGGGCCTGGATCAGCAGGCTGGGTAGATAATAACGCGGAAACTCGTACCATTACGACCTGAGGGACAAATTAAGTGGTAGGACAATATATTCCTTTAATTACTCACGGATTCAATGGAGTCTGCAATGATATCTCGACTCGGAAGACTGTATGATCTGATCAGCAAGCTTTCCCAGATTGCGGTCGCTGAACTCACGAGTATCTCATCCCTGTCGGAAGACGGTTCTTGAGCGCTTGAGCCGTAGATCAAGAAGTATCCAGGTAGGACGCACCGTCTGTGCCCATGGTTATGGCGTCACTGACACCGATAGTGTTGAATATGAGGCCGACCATATCCTCTCCCTTGCACCCATCCTTGACATGTTTTGCAAGGTCGAGCTGTGAGATTGTACAATTAGCGACACTTCCTAGATTTCAGCGTTACAATACATACCAGATGCGTGTTGCATGGATTCCCTAGTACGTTATGCTTTAGAGAAATGTAGCTTCTTCCTACACTTCAACTCACCTTCCCACCAGATGGGTGAAATTCCGATCTGAGTCGTGATCAAATCAAGATCTACACAAGTATAACTGCACGAGTACGTACTTGGGGTCTGTTCATGTCATCTTCAGTCAAGCCGACAGCATAGACTGAGATCCAGGTGAGCACGACTCTGAAGCTTGATGTATAATGACGCACGCATAGCCTGAGCACCACCACGAATCTTGTTCTGGGTGATTTGAGAGGACGTCCTGTTGAGTGGACCACTCTTCCTTTGCGACCCATTCGAGGGCAGAGCATGACTATTCGATACAATATATTCATTAGAAGGAACGAAATAGACAAGGGTATAAAGACAGACATCTCAACGGAGGCCATGGATAGCTTTATCGAGGCGAGCACAGATTTAGATCGTGGTTAAAAGAAGTCTGGAGTGCCAAACGATCCAGGCCTGGGACGTTTATATGCCTAGAAGCGGCAAAACCTTCAGCACAAATGTCATGGAAGAATCAAGGAGTAGAGGTCATAGGAATTCTCCGTTCACTGTGCGGGCCGGGTCCCGTAGGTCATGATACTCCTAGTTCTCGGCCAATTAGATTACAGAAATTACAAAAAGGATAATCGTAAGGTCATGGCAGTCTAAAGTCTATCATCTATATCGTCGATTCTATGTATGCCTCCACAACTCGCATCATGAAGAAACGAGTTGAAGTTAAGCCTCGTCATCGGTGTCTTCTGGCTTCGGTCCTCCCTCCGTCAACCACTTGAGTTTGCGAAGGCGGCGACGTTCTTCCTGAGCCTTCATCTGGTTACGAGTCGGCTTCTTCTTCTTCCTTATCACGGGGGCAGCTGAGGCCTGGGCCTCGTCCCCACTAGCTGCAGGGGTCCCAGCAGGGGTCTGAACTCTCGAGAGAGCTGGAGTATTCATTGCACTGCCTTTAGGGGACTTGGCATTGTCAAAAGCATCCTCGATCACGGCAGCTTTCCCTTTGTGCGTCATTCTACCAGCGTCGACGTTCCAGATCTCAGGACACAAAGTGTCGATGAACTCGGAGTTGTGAGAAATGATGACCTAGCGAAGATTAGAATCATCTCTTCCTGCTTACAGAATGGTGACTTACGACTGCTCCAGCCCATTCTTTGATAGCTACGGCGAGACCACCGAGGGCTTCACGATCCAAGAAATTGCTTGGTTCGTCGAGAATACAGATCTTCCCGTTAATTAGCATTGAACAGTCAATCATGTAGATAAGCACACACCTGAGGATTGTTCCAAAGACAGGCGGCGATGACCAGTTTGATCTTCTGGCCTCCAGAGAGACCGGATATTTCATTGTACTGGGCGATATCACCATCAAGGCCAATTTGTTCCAGATGTTTCCTGACGAGGTTTGTAGCAGTCTCTCGAGCACCGGCACCCTCACGAGAGGATTCCAGATCATCGAATTGTTGCACAATCTTGGTGAAACCTTTGTTGATGAGATCATCTCGTGGTACCCAGGTGTTCCATTTGTGGTCGAGTCCTCTCCATTTGACTTCATACTGGAATGTTTTCTTCAGTTTTTGACGACCCATCAAGAGCTAGATATACATTGGAGAATCAGCACAAACGGGTAATAGGTAGAGTTGTGGATTGTCTCCTGACCTCCAACTTTCTCTTGGATCCATCCCTCCCAACCCACTCGGTATCAAGGATCTTCTGTTCCTCCGGCGTCAGAACACGAGTGACTTTCTCGAGCAACTCGCGGTCGTGGCCATCTTGGAATCTCCACTGAATGTACCCGATAGGAGTCTTCTCCAGGTGGCGTTCGATGTGATGTGTAGCGTGTTGTGATACGTAGCCTACTCGAAGGGCTGGATGCTTGTATACTGTGCCTTCCTGAGGTACAGTTTCCCCCTATACTAGCGTTGAGTCGAGGAAAGGTAATTCTTGCTCCAAGAGCGCTTACCGTGAGCAATTTGATCAGCGTGGATTTACCAGCTCCGTTTGGCCCAACGATCCCAACACGGCTATCGAGGAGAGGTGAGTACAATGGGCCTTGACGAAATTTCAATGACTAACCTTGACAACGAGAGCGCACAACTGGCGTTGTATAGACTCGGTTTGTCGCGACCGGGATATGTGAATGTGCAGTTAACCAACTTGAGGATCGACCTAGTGTTGCTCCGAACACCGACGAGTGAACCGGGTGGCGGGAATGAGAACTTGACGGAAGTTGCGGCGAGAGTGTAATACGATTTGGCTTCTGGGTGGTTCTCGACGAAGGTTGATAGATTTCCTGGATAGTAGACAAGCTGAAAGCAACACTATTAGAATGGCGAAACGGGGAGGTAAAGGAGGGCCATTCACCTTCTTTGATTCGTAGTGAATAATATCCGTCGTGACGTTATCCAGGAATCCGGAGTCGTGACTGACAATAAGGCAAGTGACGTTCTTATGTGCGATCAGGTATTGTTCTAGCCACTTCACGGAATTTTTGTCTAACTAAATAGAGCGTGTCAGCTATCATCATCGATCTCCACTGGTCAAGTTGCCTTACGTGATTGGTGGGTTCATCCAACAACAGGAGATCTGCGTTATACAGCATAGCTCTTGCCAGTTCTAGCTTCATCTTCCAACCTCCAGATAAACCACCTACAACCTCGGACTGGCGGTCAGCATCAAAACCGACTTCCTCCAGTTGCTGTTGGATCTTTGATCGAGGCACATTGGCAAGGGCTTTGTCTGTAAAATCTATTAGCACATAATCGACGAAGCGCGTGCAGAGTTTTTCACCTGAAGCAACGAAGTCAAGAACGCTTAAAGAAGTATCCTCGCCCTGTAGAGCATGCTCTACCATGACGCAGCGAAGCTGCGACTGAGGTGGGAAGTTCTCGACTTTGCCCTCCACCAGTTGACGCATAAGTGTCGACTTTCCAGCACCGTTAGGACCCAGAATGCCGTATCTCTGGCCACGGACAAGGCGAAGGGTGGTATGAGATAGGAGAAGCAATGTTCCATAGGCAAGGGAAAACAGAGTGTTACAGAGGACTTCACCCTCACTGTCCGCTTGGAAGGTAGTGCCATACTTTGCCTAGAGTAGCTTGGTAAGAGACCTGCGAAAATTCACTAAGGATGGAGTAATTACCTGGTCTTCGGCGATGTATTCTCCTCTGACTGCTTCCATGAACTTCGTGCCCTCTTCAGGGCTAGTCCAAATAGTCATGTAGGCACCAACACATCGCTCCCAAGCGCCCTTCTCAAAATTTCTCTGGAAAACGAGCTCAGTAACGAGAGTTGCCTGAAACTCGAGGGATTTGACGAGCAATCGGTATTTCGGGGTCTTCCCAAAGCAGAGTGATCCTGGTAGGTGCGAAAGGAGCTTGGAAGTGGCACCTTGTACTTCCGCATCAATATCACGATGTGAAGGAGGTGCTCCATTTGCTGAGGCGCCCGACTTCAACAAAACTTGCAAGGCGGTCTCGGCGAATGCGCGAACATCTGGGAATGCGGCTGATGTAGCGATGCGCTGCACACCTTCGACTAGAGGGCTAAGGTACATCGCCGCGACGTTGGGATCACGAACAAGTTTGACCAAGTTTTCAATGACCATGACCGTCCGGCGTTGAACTTCCATACTTCTGTCGTTGAGGGCCCTAAGAAGGAGAGGGACAAGAACAGCGAGAGCAGGAGCGGTTACTTCGGCTACAAAAGTCTGTGAAGAAAGTGCCTTCATGCACGCCGGAACGGAATCGGGTTCGGCCATACACTGAACCAGGGCGGGTATATGAGGGGTGAGATCAGGATTGGCAAGAGTTGTGCAGAGGGCAGTGGCACTTTTTCTAGCTGCAGTGGAGACCTGTATCGAACGGGTCAGAAGTTGTAACCATAAAAAAGAAGAACAACTTACCTCAGCCTTCGTATCATGCATAGAGTCGGATACCTTGGGTAAAAGTGTCCCCAGCTGTTGAGCAACCTGATCTCTTGCAGATGTAACAAATAGCTTGAATGCATCCAAAACGCCTATCTTGGTTTTCCATTTGCCCGCTTTTAATATAGGTTCAAGGGTTTCAAAGACGAGACGAGTTGCTTCTGGTGGGAATAGCTTGAGAATCATCTTGACGGCGGTTGTTGCAGCGTTTTTGACGACCTCTCCTTTGTCCATGTATAAATCGAGGAGAAGGGTGAGAGATGGGAGAAGAAGAGGAGCAGCTGGTGCTCCAAGGATGCTGGCCAGCGATTGGAAGGCGATAGCGGCTGATTCCCGTTCATAGCCAGATTTCTTGTTAGTCCCGAATGTATGAAGCGTTTCAAGAACGCCGGAGCTCCTAGACGTATTATATCAACTTAAGGGAAAGGTAGTGATCAGAAATAACTTACTGCAAACTCTGTGGACCAGCCTTGAGTACCAAACGTGCTATTTTGTCCCCGGCCGCCTTCGCGTCTTTGATATGAATGAGATCATGCATCAACATAAAGCTTGGAGAAATCGAGCTCACCAGGAGAAGTAGGCGCGGTCCTTAGGGCTTCGAAAAGAGGTGTAAATTCATTTGCTTGGTTGTCCATAGTTGATACAGGTGACATGTCGATTAAATGTGGAAGGTATGCAAATTCCAATCCTGATGATTATACTGAGATGAGGAAATCCGTGCTTCACTGGAAGCTCTATTTGTGGGCAGGGTAACAGGCGGTAGGAGATACGGGTAGCCTGGCTTGAAGCAGCGAGTTTTGGGCGCCGACAAGGTCGACGAAGGGGAGGAAGATTGCCAATGAAATTGGCTGTGCTTTCATACTTCAAAACGCGCCGATGATCACGAAAACTTTTGCCGGAGGCAACGTGCGACGTACCTTCCTTTTCAAGCATTGATATTAGATTAGATGAACGTCAATTGTCAATGTCAAAATTTCCTAAGTAACTACAATATCTCGAGTTCATATCTAAGTATGTAATAATTGAGCAGGTGTAAATTAAATGTCAGATCCTTCAGGATAATCCATTTGGTCGTACAATCGTAAAGTCTCGTTCCAATCCCTCTTTCTACGACGCTTGAGTGAAAAGTACCTCGCCGTGCTGTCCCAAGAACCTCTAACCCTGCCCTTCTCCTTTCCACCAGCTTCGGCATAGAACAACTCCGGATCCTCTGGCAAGCCAATCCCGCTAACCGCCAGATCCATCACACGGCTGTGGAGATCTTTCCTCGTCTCATACGCCTTCTTGAGAGCAGGTCGGCCTACTCGCAAAAGCCTCCACAAACTCGTGAAAGCGCGAAAAGAGGAAACGGCGTCCTCAAACCAACGCAAAGTCATCCACATGAACGCAGGAACGAGTATGACGGTGAACGGGGCGATGGAGCGCGTCATGAAGACCGTAATAATCCAAACACCGAGGCCAGAGAACAGGCCGTAGACAAGCTTGTATTGTGCAATCTCGTCCCATGTATCGAAGATCGGCCCGGTTTTCTTGAAGTTGTGAACGGCGTAAAACGTTGTGGCGAAAATGGGCAGCCACAAAACTAACCCAGGGAGGGAAAGCACAAACAAGCAGAATGCCCAAAGAAGTCTCACTGACATTCTTTGGATTATTGTCGCTAGATAGAGAGGCCGACGAATGCGGTCATCTTTCAGACCCCAGGCGGAAAGTTGGTTTTGGTATATCTTTTTTGGAAAGTCAGACGTTGGATTGAGAAGAATCAAGAATGACTACTTGCCATAAGGTCATTTCGTAATTTCGTCAACTCCGCAATTTCTTGAGAATGGTCTGCTTTAGCAGCCGTCATCTCATTGTCAGTCGTATCTGTGTCCGAACCGGAGAGGTGTGTTGACCGGAAAGCATCTAGGAAGCTGCGTATAGTCCGTACATGATCGCCCAGGCTCATGCGGGTGCCCAGAGGCGCATACATGCGCGCTGCTAATTTGGCAACACGAATCAACTCCCATGACGGCGAATCCATAGTCCCAGAGCTGATGGACGTATGTATATTTGCGGTTATCTTCCGTATTTCGCTGAAGTCGACAGGCACTAGTAGCTCTGGATGATCCTGACAATTGGCATTAGCGATAGAGATTCTTGGGTCTGCCATACTATGGTCGACAATACCTTGACTCGGAATGTCATGGGCTCGTGAAACGTAACTAGTACATCAGACCGAAAGTGTTGCCGATGCCTTGTTGCTTGGTTAGTAGAAGGAAAGTGTAGAGAAAACCAATTCTTACATATATGTGACCGAACAAGTCAATACAGAAATCTCAAACTCGGGATTCGAGCGGTTTCTCGAGAGGACGTCAGAAACCAGCCGTGCAACTGGACGGGTCAGTTCTTAGGACGTGACACATAGCATGCAGGCTATATACACACGTACCTCCTGTTTTCAAAGGAGCAATGGTCGGGTGATATCTACTCATGCCTTCCGGAAATACACAGACCGCGTCGCCCATCTCGAGTGCCTGTAAATATACTCTGGTCAGGTTGAGCTTCGGCGTCGAGAGTTTAGAGACCTCTCACCTCCATGAGCTTGAGCATGACGTCTGTATTGTCTGCAGATCCATCCGCTGAGTCCTTCCTCCTCTTAATTGGGACGGTCCCCGCAGATTCGATCAACCAACTGGTGAAAGTCTTGCGTCCGAATTGAGTGGCTTTAGCGGTCAGACGCAGCATATTACGTTTCTGAGAGTAGTGCGTTACAGGGGAATTTCAGATGAGATTGGAGTATACTAGCCTTGGAAGGGATTGAAGTGGCCAAGAGACTGGGGAGGTTAACACATATGCCAGTGAGACCAACATTTGGGACAAGTTGACGTACAGTGCATCAGTCAAAGAGTTGCTATGGTTTGCACACACAATGCTAACTTCTTGATTAGCTGTTTCCGTCTGGGGTTCTGAATTTGCAGCTTACCATGGCTTGCCGGTCTGGGGTATATGGTGCGTATTCTCCACTACGATGGTCCCATAGAATATCTTAAGGACGAACTTGAACAGTAGACTACATTTCGTCAGCCATCCAATCGTCGAGATACGGTTTAGATACATGCATACCGTATGAGAATGTAGGACCATGGCGTTGGGGAGCCTTTCAGCTGGCTCATGCCAGAGTGTCGCAACTGCGCGGCAATGAAGTCTAAACTTGGAAGTGACGGAACCAGATTGATCGTTCTGTCCTTTCGGCTGACTAAGCAAAATTTTGGATAGATCTCCCTGCTCAGTCCCAGCAATGGAGGACGCTTTGGCAAAGATTCGGCCGCATACTTCCTCATCTTTACCGCAGCAAAAGACACCAGCGACGCTGCTGGTAGCACTGGAAAGGACACTTCAAGAACAGGGCACAGAATCTACACCAACAGCCTATTTTGCAACACTTCTAACAACACTCGATGGGACCATTCAAAAGATTTCGTCGGGTTCGGACGACTCTGAACTTCTCTACGCAGAACTTTATCTGCTAGCGCTGATAATACCATTTGTATCAGCACCTGTTGTTCGAACCAACCTATCAACGATCAGTCAGCTCACAGCACCGTTATTCCGCTCTTTGCACTCTCATGCTCCCGCCTTACGCTCCCAGTTGACCATATATGACCATGTGTTCCGTGCACTGGATAAGTCACAGTTGGATGCAACAAACCTGCGACAATGTTTTGCATCGATTCTTGAACTTTGTATCGATCCTCGCCCAAAAGTCCGGAAGAAGGCAGCCGAAGTAGTGAAGGATGTTCTTGCATCACCCCCTGCGCCTCTTTTGCGGCATCCATACGCAGAAAGAGTCTCAGCTTGGGCAAATAAAACTTTATCCGATGCCAGTTCAGGGCCTCGTATCGGTCAATCGAAAGGTGGCAAGCAATCTGATGCCGGGTCAGAGACTGCGATCCATATTATTGCATTCTTACGACCGGTTCTGGTCTATCTACCCACTTCTGTAAGTTCCTTTTTCTTCTCCTTCGTAATTCATCCCGATTCTCAGCTTCTATAGACTCTACCTTCAACCACCAGTCTGCTACTCACGCTTCCACGGCTTGGCAACCCTTACCTCTCTCAATCAGTATACAACCTCCTATCGGATCTTCTAGGACGTCTAGAAGACGACGAGGACTTCACACGGAGTGGCATCACAGAATTACTGAACGTCATTCTATCCTCCCCGCCCACAAAAACGGACAACATTCTATGTCCTGCATGGTTGCAGCTTGTTGGACACGCCTTCTCCGTCTTCGTGACGGACGACAGAAAGGCTTACTCCAGCGAATTTATGAAGGTCTGGAAGACTATCTGGGACTTCCTAGACTCCTCCAATGGACCGACGAGAAAGGCTGCGTCACAGTCGTTAGAGATGCTTAGTGGCTGCTTTACGAAGGAGATGATTGAAGAGGCCCTCGAACAACAGCAAACCATCCACGGGCTCAACAAAATCGTTGCACAGTTATCGAAATCATTCGAGTCTTTGACATACGCGAGATCGGTACCAGAACTTCTATCAATCGTTTCCTCGACTCTGAGAGGCTTGAAATACCGTCCGACACCCGCCTCTCCAAGGGCGGCAGAGGTGCTCCTTCTACCTCTGATAAGGAAGATCGGGGAAACGCGTGTGGAGAAGGGATTTGAGTTCAAGGAAAGCGCCGACGCCACACTCGCAGTGGCCATGGAGGTCCTTGGCCCTGAGGTCATATTAAATGTGCTGCCTCTGAATCTGGAGCCTGCTGATAGGTAAGTTTCTGCCACAATGTTAGCTGCCATATATTTAGTCCTTTCTAGGAAAGCAGGCAAAGAACCTCGCGCCTTCCTGCTCCCACTGCTCCCACATCCCCATCCATCTCCACTCAGCCATTTCGTGTCATACTTCGTGCCGCTAAGTGAACGTATGTTCGATTTGCAGTCGAACGCAGAAGCAGAAGGTCGCCAATCGGAGGCTAAAGTCTGGAGCGTACTGATTTCGCAGATTTGGTCTGGCCTGGTTGGCTACTGCCATGTCGCACCTGATCTCCCACAGGTCAGTAATGATTGAATCTCTCTTGTCGCTTTTCCTAGCTGACCCCGCTCTTATGAAGGCATTGACAGCGTCGTTTTCCCAACTCCTATCTCAACTCCTGTATAGTCAACCAGAACTACGGCCTGCAGTTCTCAAGGCGTTAAAGGTTATCATAGACTCCAATGTTGCCGTTACTTCACCACCTCTGGAGAATGTGCCTGTTTGGGATCCGGAACACATTGCGGTTGCAACCAAGAATCTTGAATTTCTTCGAACGCAGGCGGAAAGCTGGCTCGCTGTTTTCTTCAACGTGTTTGACGCAACAGACAAGGATGCTCGTGGACAAGTGGGAGATGTTATCGGTGCATGGGCTTCGATTGCTGGCGAAGAGGTACAACATGGTCTTTTGCCTCATAAAGCCTGAACTAATCCGATTTTCTAGGCCATCTCGAAAGCATATGCTAAAGTGCTTGGTCTCTTCAGAGGAGCTGTCGCGGCATTTGCCAAGCAAGGATCAGGAGGAACGCAGGCGCATGTCGTAGCGACAACCCAGGATATCCTACTCCTCATTGTGCCATATCTTTCGCCTGTGGAAACGAATAATCTCTTCCAGCTTTGTATGACCTCGGATATTCTGCTGGCCAAAGATAATGGGGTCCAAAAACGCGGATACAAACTACTGACCAAGCTGGTCAAATCAGGAAAGGTTGCAGTCGACGCAGAAGCCATTTTCCGTCAGTTAGATGAATTCTCAGACGGAATGGCTGCTGCAGCCAAGAAGGTGAGCTGTTCATTTTGTCAAGGGTTAGATCTCTAGCTAAGACACCTTCGACAGGACCGCTTCAACCTGATTGCATTACTTGTACCAACACTGCCTCCTTCTGGATTGCATGTCGTGCCTTCGTTGATCCCTGAAGCCGTCCTGGGACTTAAGGAACCTTCTGATAAGGCTAGGACTGCTGCCTTCGAACTGATATTGGCTATGGCAGCCAGGATGAACGAAGGCGGAGTCATCAAGAGCAGCCTGGTTGATGGCATGGATGAGGACGTCACTGCTGAACGTTCGTAGTTTCCTATAGTAACGCGTCTTTTTTCCGACTCAAAAAATCACCAGGGACTGCAAATTTGGAGGAATTCGTCACGATGCTTGCAGGTGGCCTCGCGGCTAGCCCACATATGATCAGTGCCACAGTAACTGCAATTTCACGTGTTGTCTTTGAATACAAAGGTCGGTGTCCTCGCAAGCGTTACTTACCTAGTTAACCTTGAGAACAGATCAAATCTCGAAAAAAATGCATGACGAGATTTTCACTACGCTCCTCGTTTTCGTTACGTCGAACAATCGGGAAATCGTCAAATCTGTTCTTGGATATGTCAAATTGGCAATCCATACCTTACCCGTTGAAGTAATCAAGCCCCATCTCAACGAGCTCGTTCCCGCACTCTTGACGTGGTCCCATGATCACAAAAATCACTTCAAGGCTAAGGTTAGGCACGTCTTTGAACGGATGATCAGGAGGTTTGGATGGGAAGACGTCTATGTGCATGCACAAGGAGAGGACGCTTCTAAAGTGCTTGTCAATATTAAGAAACGCAAGGATCGGGCCAAGAGGAAGAAGGCAGCCAAGGTAGGAGAAGAGGATGACGAGGATGAACAGGTTAGCATCTGGCCTGCTACTTCCTTGGAGTTTGTGCTCATTCGCACTAGCCTTCGAACAACCCTCGGACAGGAGATGCCTTTGAAGATGTCCTGTATGGCAGTGAGAGTGAAGATGACGCCTCGGATGATGAGGAAGAAGCTCCTGGGAAACGCCCAAAGACCAAGGACAATAAAGACTTCGGTCCTAGGCTCCGAATTGATGAAGATGAACCTATGGATTTGCTACACGGAGCTTCTTCTCGTATCATGAGTAAGACCGTCCTGTCTTCCTGGGGTTCACGAATTAACACAATCCTCTAGCTGCCAACAACCAACGTCGCCGCAAACCCGGACAAGAAGCATCACGCTTCAAGACAGATGACGACACCGGCAAGATGATTATCGACGATGGCGTCGATTCTGACGATGAAGGGAATGTTGCCGTCGATGAGGGTGGTGCCGCGTATAAAGAATCACTGACTTCTGTTGATGGGTTCACGAGAGGGCCAAATGGTCGAGTCAAGTTCCATAAGGACACCAAGAAGCGGAGGAGGGAGGCGGACGACGAGATGGATATCGAGATGGGGGATTCCACGTTGCCTAAGAAGACGAACAAAAAGGCTCAGAAGGAGGAGCCTCGTGTCGGACATGAGTTTAAGGCTAAGGTAATCGGAAAATCCAATTTCTTCATTAGTACTAGGCTGACACAAACCACAGAAAGCTGGTGGAGACGTCAAGAAAGGTGGGGTGGACCCCTATGCCTACCTCTCTCTGTCTCAGGCTTCAGGGAAGAAGGGCGGAAGAGGCAAGAGGCAGAAGATCGGGATTGTTGGGAAACGATCATAATTGTATTCTATATCCCGACGCCACTCGCACATCTGTAACCACCTTAGGACAAGATATCAGTACGACCACTCAACCATACAAAGACTGATCGTGAGGCGCTCCGAACAACCCATGCTTCCAGCTCGTTGGGACTTTCCACTGTGTTCTTTCGTGACCGATAGCCATCGACGTTATCGCCGCAAGCATCCTCGCATCTCCGCCGTTGTCCCCTTCAGAAACGAATTGTAGCACACTGACAACTGGGATATCCCAATCTTCAGGTAATGAGCTGAGAATTCGCCTTGTGAGGCCTCCTCCAGGAATGAAAGGCACTGATGAGTTTGCTTCTGTCTTCAAGTCGACAGGAAATTGTGAGACTGGTGAAGTATAGGTCTGTATACCCATTTTCTCCAGCGTAGCCTTGATTGCTGGTGGTAATGGTGGACTATTCGGTGGGACAAGCTGCAGGACTGGAGTCCTAACGAATGCCGAATCTCGGTGAGCAGACGGTTCCGCCATAGCTGTGTTGTACGGAAGACTCACAATAGTTGATCGTCCGTTCGGTTGGTCGTCTCCACACCAGAGATAAACACCACAGAACGGAACTTTGCTTCTTTGATCCATGTCAGCAAGGAAGAAACAAATTGATCCTTTTTGGACTAGTCCCCTGTGTCAGACGTAGTTTGGAACATATAATAACCAGTGTCTTTACCTTTAGAACTGGCGACCGTTGCTGTATAACCATGAAATCCAGGTCCTTTGAGCCATAAACTGGAGTTCATATTCCTGAGAATCAGTCTTGAGCTAAGGCTTGTTGCCCTGCATATCGACTTACGTTCGTACGGAGTGGTTATCCCATCCTTTCCATCATCTCTAGCCCCAACCACCGGTACAAAATGTTGCGCGTCTAGGACAGCAAGGTGTTCAAGTGAGTGCGAGGGTATGAGGATGTCGACCGCGAGTTGGCCGATGTTGGCTGTAGAAACGATGGGCTGATGAATGGTGAGTGTACATCAGTCACTGTATTGCGGCAGGATGCAACGTCTAGAGGAAAAACTGACGACGACTAACAGCTTTTGGGCAGTATCAACCTCAGGAACTTTCGGGAAGATGAACGGACGCATTTTTGTGGATGAGAATGCGTAGTAGGCTGTTGCTTGAGATTACGTTTCTAGATTAGATAACGCGCATTAGTACGATGCAATTGATCTCCTGCTTCAACCAAGCTTCAGCACGCTTCTGTTGGATCAGGCGAGTAGCATTCTAGTCCTTGTGATTTGGCAGCTATTCTAATAAACTACGTAGCTCTATAATGCTACATTACTTTTGAAGCTTCTTCGTAAGCTCCGGAACAGCCTCAAAGAGGTCGGCGACAAGGCCGTAATCAGCGACTTGGAAAATGGGTGCATCAGGATCCTAAAGCAAGAAATTTAGCCTGTTATTCTCATAGTACGATAAATACAACTAACCTTGTTTATGGCAACAATCATCTTGGAATCCTTCATTCCAGCCAGATGCTGGATGGCTCCGGAAATACCAACGGCCATGTACAACTCTGGGGCCACAACTTTACCAGTTTGACCAACCTGCAACGAGTTGTCTGCGTAACCGGAGTCAACTGCAGCCCGAGAGGCTCCAACTGCTGCGCCAATGGCGTCTGCGAGGGGGTAGATTGTTGACTGGAAGGTTTCTGCGTTCTTCAATGCACGGCCACCGGATACGACTCGGGATGCAACACCAAGATCAGGGCGGTCTGACTTGGTTATAGTGGTCTTTATGTGCTCGGTTTGCGAGTCCGTGACCTCGACAGCATCAACAGAAGTGGATTCAGCATTGCTCGCTTCGTCTGCAGGAGCGGCAGCGAAGGCAGTTCCTCTAACCGTGAAGAATTTAATGGGAATCGAGGATGGTGCTTTCACGGTGGCAATTGCGTTGCCCGCATAGATGGGGCGAGTAAAGACAGTACTGCTGGAAGCTTCGTCATGCTCTACGGAGGTGACATCGGAAATTGCAGGAGCTTCGAGCTGAGCAGCAACACGGGGTAAGAGAGACTTTGCGAAGGAAGATGTCGCCGATACAACATGGGTATATCCAGAAGATCCGGAAAGGAGCTTCAACAGTAAAGGTGAAGCAATTTCTGGGAGGAGGTTGGAATACTGGGCGGACGAGGAGTGGACTATTGAAGTCAGGCCCTTGAGCCTATGGCAGGAAGATTAGGAAGATCCGAAAGAGCAGCTAAGTATGTTACGTACTTCTTAGCTTTGCCTACAGCATTTTCAATGTGCTCAGGTGAGCCATAGATGAGGCCGGTGACTTTGCCTCCCAGTTGGCTTGCTGCAGTCAAAGCAGATAGTGAGGCGGAATTGAGGACACCTTGATCGTGTTCAATGAGAACAAGGGCGTGTGTCGACGCCGCACGAGCCGCGAAAGGACGGACAGAGAAAGCTCTGGACGATGTAACAAGTCTTGAGCGTAGCATTGTGAGATGAGGAGACTGTAGGAGGCTGGAAGTTCACCGCCACTCCCAAGTCCGAAAAGAGGAAGACCTCCCGAAATCACGTGTCATGCCAAACTCTGTACGGAACTTGGAAGTTGAACGATGCGAGGACTAGTCTTCGGACAAGGTCAAGTGTCGGATTCAAAATTCATGCTCTCGACAACTACAAACTTGGATGTAGAGATGTTGACAAGTTCCAAATGGCTGATTTCTTGATTTCCTTTCAGTGCGTGACAGTATCGCGTGGGAATCACTTGCCTATAATAGACTCAATCTATCATGAGCATCTCGCGTTGCCGGTTAATCCAGGCCGAGTTGGGTGGTCCTTATTTCTTGGACTTTATTACTGACCACCACTTCAAATGTCGTTCCAAGGCCTAGTATCCAGCTCGGAATGTGGAGTTTCTGCGAACCCACTATCTCAAGTTCTCAAACATGCGGAAGGAGACCGAAGCTTGCAACAGGTCGGTGCATTCTACTGACAGCGAAACTACCATTTGCTGATGCATCATCCAGGATAGAAGTGCAGGTCCATCGTCGACCAATGTAAGCACGACGTTGCCGATGGAATATCCTGGTATCTAATCTATATCAAGTTACGATCCCTTCCAGGGATGTCCGGCCAGGCAATGAACCAGCAAGATGCAGCTATGGCACGCCGGTTCTTCGAGGGTGAACAGGGCCCTGGACCTCTGCCAGCGTTCAATCCAGCGCAAATGGGTGGTCCTACGGACGGCGCAATGATGGAACGACCAATGGGGACTAACGCTTGGGCGATGGACCCACATTCTCAAGGACGGTCCTTGGAACAAATGAAGATGGAATCAGCTTGGGCTGCTGAATTCGGTGGACAGCAGATGAATCACCCGGCTTCACCATCTATGCAAGCTTTAAACCAGACACCTGATCGTAAGCATTTACATTCATTTAGAGGAAACAGCGATAACATTACCCCCTACAGACCAACAGAGAATAGTCTCTCCCGGCCCTCAAATCAACCCCTACATGGGGAACATGTCCGCTTTCAGAATGACACCGAATTTTACGATGAGTCAACCCATGACTTCTGCCGTTTCTGGAAAAGGGAAGGGGAAGGAAATCGATTTTGAAGCAGCTTTTGCCCAGGCGGCTGCTTCCTTCGAGCCTGAACAAACCTCCGCAATCGAGGAGGTGACTGAACAACTCGGAAATGCTTCGTTGGAAGATGACGAGAAAGAACCTACGTTTAAAGAGTACGTTGTTAGAACTGTGACCAATCAGAAAACCTGACTATCTCTTCAGGATCTGGAACTCATTGCAAGATTCCGAGATACCTCCTCCTCAGGAAGACATGGCAAAGTGGGAATCGGAATTCAATCAGCTCATGTCTGCCCAACGTGATGAACTGGACCAAGATTTCGGTGCTACCATGCAACAAAGTTGGGAGAGCGGCGTGGGCAACTACGATGGTTCCAAATACGAAGGGGTAAAATTTGATCCCAACGGTGTTCCAATCCTCGAAAAATATGTATTTGGTGAGGAAAACGCTACGAACCCCGTACTGGCCATCGCTAAACTTTGTACAGAGCGGGAAAACCGATATATCAAATCGCCGTCCGACAGGTCGCTTTTGGCTGATGCTAAAGCGTTACTTGATGTAAATGGTTCCTTATCAGAGGCTGCTCTACTTCTGGAAGCTGCCATCCAAAAGGGTGACCTGGGAGAAGGCGGATATGAAGCATGGGTTTTACTGGGTGAAACTCGCAATATGGATGAACGGGAAGATGCTGGAATGAAAGCCTTGATGGAAGGTGTCAGGCTCGCGGAAGTGAATGGCACGCCGGGTCCAGGTATGCTTGTAGGTGTTTCCACTATGTTCATATTCCTGATACTCATTCAGTTGTCAAAAATAGTCGCTGGCGATATCTTTCACCAACGAATCGTACGACCGTGGATGTCACTCCATGCTCCTTCGTTGGCTGAGAGCGCGCCACCCTGAGCTCCCAATTCCTGCAGGAACAGATCAAGAAATGGCGAACAATTCCTCCTGGCACACACATGAGCGGATCACGGAGCTTTTCATGCAACTTGCGAGGCAGCAGCATAGTCAAGGCGTTGTAGATCCAGATGTTCAGATGGGACTCGGCGTGTTGTTTTATGTCAACGCGGACTATGAGAGAGCCAAAGATTGTTTCGAAAGTGCCGTTGCCATGAAGCCGAAGGTACGTACTGCGTCTTTCAAAGACACCGTTTAAGCTCACAACGAGGCATGGGTTAGGACTACCTTCTCTGGAACAGACTCGGCTCGTCGCTATCAAATGGGAATAAACCTGAAGAGGCCCTCGGTGCCTATCGTGAAGCTCTCTCACTGAGGCCAACGTATACTCGGGCAATCTATAACGTGGGAGTTGCTTGTGAGTTCCATCGATCTGTTGGTTCTTTCCTCCACCTTGACCTTCTTTCAAAGGCATGAACATTGGTGCTCACAAGGAAGCGGCTGAACACTTCTTGTCGGCTCTACAGCTCCAAGAATCGAATGGAGGAGATACCAGCGATGGGGTGTGGTACACGCTTCGCCGCGCCTTGTTGGCTATGGTATGGCGTTCATGTAACTGTTCCATGGAAATCACGCTTACGGTTATTTATAGGAGCGACCCGACCTTGCTGACCTGTGCAAACCTGAGCTCAAACCTAGTGACGTGCGCGGTCCGGGGCCAGTATATGTAGCTATGTAGTAGCGTAGCTAACTACCAGCCTCAGTCGCTGAATGAAATGCGACTGGTTTCGACGTTCACCGACCAAACAGGAAGTGAGGCAAGTCGTCGGGCGAAGTTACTAGACAGCGAGGGAACACCGTCGAGGAACGAACTCACAGTGTCGTGAACGACCTAGTGAGGGATGCGATACTGAAGACGCGAACAAAGTCGACAGTAAGGCGAAGGAAAACGATGAGAGAAGACGAGAGCGATGAGAGACAGAGCGATTCTGAGTCGAGTGCACGTAAAACGGGGGTGAACAGAACTAAATTCGAGTAGTCTACTACATGAATCTTATGTGTAAATCGAGAGTAAGCTACTGAGTGACTAAACAGGTACAAAAATATGGTAAAAAGGGGAAATAAATCGTTGTTCATGAGAACATGATGAGAATGAAATGTCCGAAGGAGAAAGGAAGTGAAAATTTATAAAAACACCATGCGAGTGTCCTAGCGTGCCGAAGTTCCTGCAGCCTGTTGGGAGGCAAGTGTCCGATAAAGTCGAGTTTGAGAAAGATGGGGAAATGATTGGCGAGGTTAAAGGATGCGAGGTTAAGGGATTGGCGACGTTTCCAGATGGGTTGGAGAGAGGCGATGCTGATAAGTGGTGAAACATGGTACCCAGGACCGGTTCTTGCATTCCGAAGGTTCGCCGATAAGATGGATGTCAGTCGACGAGGCTCGGAGAGGGATGGTAGACATGCATTAAGCATCGGAGAATCGGATCGGTGAAGTCGAAGGTGGCGGTGAAGGTCACGGAACCTCGGTCGAAGTACGCCGAATGGTGAAGATGGTGAAAGGCGCGCGTGACGCGGAGTGGTGAGATGGCGGAAAGTCGAGGATAGAGGTGGATTGCGAGGCTAGATGAGCGGCGAGCTCGTCATTCTCCCCCATCCTTAAATTCTGACCGTCCTCGGTCAGTCGACGATCCGAAATGAAACGATTAGCTAATCGACCAAACGTTGCCAGCAGCGCATAGCGAACATGAGGCAGGTACTTGCCAACACACAACCACCATGGCACCCAAACTCAAAGCCGTTTCCAAAACCAACACCAAACCCAAGGCGAAGGAGGAGGTGCCTGCTGTGTCTGTTGAGACGATGAAGCAGCTTCAAGCACGAGTTGTTGAACTTGTCAAGGAGCTCGTACCCGCTCCAGCCTCTAGGAACGAATACAACGACGTCGAGAAAGGAAGGGCCTTCGCTGAACTCTACGCACCCATTGCAGTGAGTTGATATTGCGCCGACACCTGCAGACGCTGACACCGCCCGATAGACTGCAATCTACCGGCTCCAAGGTTGTCAACCGCGTATCCCGATGGACCCCAACAGAATGGCTGAGTTCCAACAAGCTGAGAACTTCGTGATCCACCACTGGACTCCTGAGTACGGCGACATAGAGGGTTGCCCGGATGCGTGGAAGGGCAAAAAGTACTTCGGCCTGTCACCAGTATACGTTGACACCCACAGTGTAAGCAACCATTCGACTTGTTTATGGCTTTCGAGGTTGACAGGGGAACCAGGTTGTTGAACAGGATGTCAGTGGCGATAACGCAGAGAAGTCGAAGAAGCGGGGGCGCAGTGATTCTCAGGGCGAGGACAACAAGCGTCAGACGCGACATCGAAAGGCGAAGGAGACCAAGATGGACGAGGTGAGCGAGGAGTCAGAGGCGGAGGAGGCGACGATGGTGAAGGTGAAAGTCGAAGAAGACGAGGAAGGTGGGGACATGAGGGAGGCTGATAATAAGAAGGGGGAAGTGGCGAAGGTGTCATTCAAAACGAGGACCGAGATAGTCGAGGGCAAGGAAGTCATAACAAGGGTGAGTGAGCTATGGGATATGAAAGAAGCATTGCTCAACTCCAGTAGATCGTTGATCCACCCTGCGTTCGCTGCCAGGTCGCAGGACGGTCCCTCTGCGAGATCATCATCAACGGAAAACTCCGCGACAAAGCCTTCAAGTGCACCTTCTGCCAACAGGTTCACAAGACATGCGTCCACCCCTTCGATGATGACGGGGCCAAGAACAATCCCTTCGTTAAGAAGATGCCGAGTCGCGAACCTTCCGTCGATGGCGAGATTGGCGCGGATGATGTCGAGGAACGCCGTGTCGAAAACATGCTAGCCATTGAGGCTGCCCAACTTGCCTTATCGACTCGCCAGCGTGCCTCGAAACCTAATCCCAAGGCGTCTGCCAGCAAGAAGGCAGTTGTCCTCCGAGGAAGAGGTGAAGTTGTACCGGTGAGTCGGAAAGGAAAATGGTGACATGAGGTCGAGCTGACGAAGTTGACCACAGGTCAAGGAGGACACTATCGAAGCTGGGGGTAGCGGCATGTTTGGGATGGTTGCAGGGGGAATGGTGCCGACGAAGAATCAAGTTGTAGAGCAGAGGAGGAGGCTGCAGGTAATGGAGCGATTCTACGCGAATGCAGGTGGGTTGCTTGATGACCTTGCTGAGGAGCTCGACGAGTAAGGTCCGATCGAGGGAGAGCATGCCGAACAACATCGAGGTTGGAAGGCTTCCTCGCTCGGGAGTCGAGAGCGACTCAGTTCCTTGATAGACGCTTGATGACCGGTGGTATGGAGAAGAGGATCTGATATATAATCGCATTTTTGGAATAGGTAGGTAGAAATGTTCATGTACTGGATTGAAGATGAGAAATATACTCGTATTGTGGCGAAGGAATAGTGTGACGAGCAAAAAGTCTGTATGGAGGCGAAGTAAACACAACCAAATCAAATGGTATCTTGAGGAAAGAGAGGAAAGAGAAAGGATCGGGAGAGCGACGAATCAGTAAGTATATCAGTCCATATATGTAAATGAAAGTGAAGATGCAGCGGCGAGGTGAGATAGGTAAAGCGTTAGGCGAGGAAACAAAGTGGGAAATGGTGAATATGGAAGAGTAGGTATAGTCGAAGTCGTGCATGTTGAAGTGAAGAAGAAGCGAACGTAGGAAAAGGGGTATAGAGTGTCGAAGGGGACTAGAAGTCCGGCTCGTCCGGAATGAGAACATCGTCGGCTGCCATCTCCAAGTCCTGATCCTCTGCGAGCTCCCGTTGGCGGAGGTCGTCAGTGGTGATGTCGAGAAGGTCATCGAGGGGAGGAAGGGAGATGGATCGGCGAGGATGGTAGGGGACGAGCCTAAAGGCACCAATAGGCCTGTTGAGCACAGAGCCATCGAGCTCGGCGACTATGTAGGCGCCACCCTTATTGCGAGATATAACAATGAAGGGGCCTATATAGCGGGGTCGCATCTTGCGGTTGAGGGACTTGTCGTAGCGAGTGTTGCGCAATAAGACGAGGTCACCTCTGGCGAAGTTGAAGTCCTTGATAGACGCAGCATGCTTAATGGTGAAGCGATGCATGTGCTGAAGACGAGCTTGGTGGATGCGATCACGAAGGGCTTCAAGGTCGGAGGCTCTCTTGAGGAACTCCTGTCCTCGACGAGCGATGAGGTCGTCAGTAGTGAGGGTAGAGTCGGGAGGAGGGAGTAGGTAGGTAGCCTCGTCGATGTCGAAGGGAAGAACTGGGTGAACACCAGTGGCGGCGAAGTAAGGACTTTGGCCTATTGTGCGAGTGGTGGTGGATCGAATGGACCAAATCCCAGCGTAGAAACCGGATGACCACTTGGAGGAGTCTCCATCTGCGATCTTGTAGAGGACGTTGCGAAGGTCGTAGTGGCGGCGTTCGACGAGACCGTTGGCACGGGAGTTGTAGCCAGAGATCCGAACATGGTAGATCTTGTACTTTGAGGCGAGGATGTCGAGGGCGGCGATGTAGGGAGTACCGTTGTCGGTGATGATCTCATAGAGACCACCCCATCGACAGATGAGCTCCTGAAAGATGAAATCTGCAATCGCGTTAGCCTTCTCGGAACGAAGCATTCTGCCTTCAGGATACGCCGTTAGCGAACATCTGGCATGTACCACATATCGATACCCGCCGCTCTTAGGCATATGAACAGTGTCCATGAAGACACGGCCAAAGAGCGGACCAGGAATGGCGACGATGGGTGGAATATTAATGTGACGGTGACGACGGGTCTGGCAGACATGGCAAGAGTCTACAAACCACTTAACGTCGGCCGTAAGATGAGGCCACCAAAAGCGCTCAAGGAGATGAAGACGAGTAGCATAGATACCATGATGACCGAGGTCGTCGTGGGCCTGCTGGATAAGCTTGTAGCGACCACCAGGAGTGATGACGATCTTGTGCTTGCCATGGCTGTCTTTGCGCCATAACTTGTCGGACTTGATGAAGAATTGATAGACAAATCGAAAGAAGGTCTTGAAGGCGGAGTCGGACATAGTCGGCGGTGAAGTCGCATGTTGAAGGGTGAAGACAACGTCGTTGAGTCGAAGGTCGTCGTGGTTGGCCTTGTCGGAGCGTGGAATGGTCAGAAGCGAGGAGTCTTGAACTTGAGGAGTGAAGTCGAGGGATGTGGGAACATTGTCGATTTGTTGAGTGAAAGTGAGAACGATGGTGGATGGTGACGACGAAGGGGAAAGAGAAGGAAGAGTGAGAGACTGAGTAGGGGGAAATGGAACAGGCGATGGCGAAGTTGAAAAGGTGAAGAGAGAGAGAGTTGGACGGGTGTCGTGAGCGACGGGTATAGGGTTGATAAGATGCATGAAACCGTATGAACGATCGATCCAATCTTCGAAATCATCTTCAGGTTCGGGGGTATCGTTGGGCTGAGCAGTGCGACGAGAGAGTCCATCAGGACCATGAGTAGCGCCAGGAACATGAACCAGAGTGAAGTCGAAGAGAAGGATGCCAGCGATCCAGCGGTTGATAGTGGCATTTGGTTGAATGTCGGGGTTGTTGAGCATGCCCTTGATGTACTTGGCGTCAACCTCGACGATGAGGCGCTGAACACCAATGATCCAGGTACGAGTTGCGCGAAGGGCGCGGAAGAGACCGTAGAGTTCGAGCTTGGGTTGTGAGTAGTTGGATTCGCGATCATTGAGGAGGATAGACCCAAATCGACTAGGATAGCGCTTCTTGGTATCATCAGGAGATGCAGCCTGAGAAAGCACGAATCCGACGGCAATGTAGCTGGTGTCGACGGCGAGGAAGACTGGAGCAGGAGAGTCGTAGTTGATAGCGCGAATGGCGGGGGAAGTGATGATGGCGTGCTTGAGTCGTTCTTGAGCTTCGATTTCTTCGGGTCCAAACTGGAAATCGACACCTTTGCGAGTGAGACGAGTGAGAGGGGCGGCGATCTTTGAGAAATCCTTGATGAAGACCCTCATGAGACCAGCAGTACCCAAGAATGCACGAACATCGGAGAGGTTGATGCAAGGACCCCAGTTGGCGATCTTCTCCACTTTGGCAGTGTCGGTCTGTCGACCCTCATAGGTGCAGAGATGACCAACGATGAGGATCGAGGGAGCACAAAGAATTGCCTTAGGACCTGACCAGGTACCACCAACATACATCATTCGCTGCACCATGCGACACATGTTCTCGAAATGCTCCCAGACGAATCGACGAATACCAGGATTCTCTGGTATCATCTCATAGGTGCCATCAGGGAGGATGTAGCGAGTGACAGGACCCATAGCTCCAGCGTCATCGACGAAGGGGACGGTGACCTTCGGAATCTCCGGAGCGAGGGTGTGAGTAAGGTCGCCATGGATGATCTGGGGAGCGTTGCCGTAACCCTGAGGTACGCAGGTGAGGCGAAGTGAGCCGTGGGGGCAGGAGAAGGTGGTGAGGTCGCGAGAGGAGACGTCGAGGGAACGTTCGTCGAAACCGACGAAAAGGTCGAGGAGACCATAGCATGCCTTTCCACCAAAAGACTCGGCTACCTGATCGGTGAAGGGAGGAACTCCAGCATCGCGGATGGTGACAGCATTGAGAGGCTGAAGATCATGAACGACGCGAAGCTTCCCATTCTTCTTCACCACTGTGAACCAACGAGACCGATATGAGGAGTTGGAAGCCTCGTAGGTGCCAGCAGCGATCTTGTCGCGGAAGATCTCGAAGATGGGCTTCTCCAGACCGGGTGGAATGCGGAAGTTCGAATGTTGCCAAGGTGTGTGAGGAATGACGGGAATCTTGACTGGTGGGAAGAAGTCTTCACGAAAGCGACCTTTCTGAAGCTCGTTCCAGGCAAAGCCTTGGTTGAAGATCATCATAAAATGATGCATGAGACGCCGTTCCTCTGGCAGGAGGAAACCTTCTGGATGATTAGCATCGACAATGTCCTTCTCAGCCTGCCCATAGCGACCTGTAGGTGAGAAGTCGGGAGGGTGAGTTGAGAGTCGAGGCATCCCAGCAAGAGGATCGCCAGTGATGTTGCGAACTTGTCGATACTCTTCTGGAAGCGTGCCAGGGACCGTGTTGACTTTACGAGCAACTGGCTTGTACTTGCGCTTTCCAACAAAGAGATCGCGAGCGTCACCAGCCGCTGAGATAACTGGGTCATGGTAAATAGACCAGTCTTGAGCCTGAGGAACATCGTCGACGTAATCGGCGAGGTTAAAAGAGGCGTGTAGAAGGGGAGGAATGTCCAGGTCGGGAGAGTCGAGGTCGATGAAGGAAGGAATGGAGATGAGATTGGTGGAAGAAAGAGATACGGAATACGATGAAAAAGAAGGCAAAGAAGAGGATAGTAAATTCGAGGAGGATATGTCCGAGAATGAAGATGAAACTGAAGTGGAAGGGGAAGGATCGATAGTAGGTACAATCGTAAGAGCAGATGGAGTCTGTGAAGTTGGGGGAATGTACGGGATTAACGAGCAATAGGATGAAGGAGTGAGCGCGGATGAATGAACGAGGGAGTACGAGTTGGACGAGGGTATAGGAGACGATAACGAAGGAGGAGCGAACGATGTTGAAGACGAAGGGAAAGACGAATTGCTGAGACGAACGAAGTCTATCGTAGACTGAGGAGAAACAAACGAAGGGAACGATGTAGGTAAGTGAGGGGAAAGGGGTGCGAGAGAGGAGCCTAAAAGACGAGAGCTTGATGCAGCGACGAGAGAATCTCCTTGGGTAGGACCCAAATCATTGATTATTGAAAACCCTTGGTGTTGTCGATCTTGAAGCGAGGTTCACCACGAGGGTGAGTAGGAATGGCGATTTGTCGACGTCGATCGTTGGGGTCGGAGATGGTGACTACCATGGTTTCATCTTGGAAGTTGCGAACCATAGACTCGGTGAGAACGTCGAAGGGGCGACCTAGGAGAATGTCGTAGGCGGGGTTGCGAATAACATGACATTGGAAGAAGAGTTCAATGTCGCCGAATTTGAAGGAGAGATTCTCAACTAAACCCAGAGACTCGTTGACAGTGCCGTTAGCTGACTGCATCTGAATGCGAATGGTGGGATTGATGTTCGCCTTCAGAGCGAGCCAAACCGCTTCCGACATGATAACAACCTGACACCCAGAGTCGAGGATACACTCGATGGGTTGAGCGTTATGAACGAGAGGCCATACAGATCGGAGAGAGTGAGACTCATCAGCGACGACAAGACTCTTAGGGATCTGCGAAGCTTCATACTGGAATGACGCCTTGGGATCGACAGCAGCGTAGGCAACAGCTCTGACCTTCTTCGGTGTGAGGAAGTCCCTCATTGCGCGTCGAAGGTCGGGTGAAAGAGCGAGAGCTTCGCCAGCTGCCATGGGGATGGGTGTGCGGAAGATCCGTTGAGCGATCTCAGCAGCAGAAGCCTGAGTCTCAATGGGGGCTTGGTACGTCCATTCGCGATCTGGGGCACCGCTAGCCTTAGGTACTGAGACCGTAGGCTTCAAGGGAGGTGGGACAGTCGAAGGTGAAGGTTGCTTCGAAGGAACATTAGCTGGTGGCGCGGTCGACGAAGGTTGGGAAGGAGGGGCGACAGGAGGTGCTGGAATGTTGGATGACGAGGTCGATGCAGGTGCTACCGGAGGATCGAGCTTCTTCCCTTTAGTTTTCGAACGTGTGTTGACCAACGATGCCATAGCCTGGCGAGCTTGGGAGATGATAGCCTCAAGCTCCAACCGATCTGCGTCATCGGAGTCGCTATCAGAGTCCACTTCCTGAATCGACGCAGTTGCCACTGTAACTGTCGGTGGAGCAGCAACTGGCGATGAAGAGATACCATGAGGAGGTATAGCGACGTTTGGAGGAAGGGGAGCAACTGTGATAGTCTTGTCAGATGAGGAGACAGAGACCATCGACACATGTCGAATCGACGAGAGCATGGCCGTTATCGAAGAGATCTGTCGGTCGATCCTCTGAGCGAGTGTCTCATTCCCATTTCCGCGAGGAATGTATGAACCATCTGGCATGGTAAAGCGATTATTTGCATCTCGCTTGCACTTGTTCTCGTTGAGATATCGAGCTGCGACATCACAAGATCGAACAAAGTGACCAGACTGCCCACAAAAAGCGCAGTTGCCACTGTTAGGACGCTGCTGCGACGAAGTCGCTGACGAAGATGGGGAAGACGAAGAATTTTTGATGAGGTTGGGAAGCTCTTCCCGAAGTGCACCTCTGAACGCAGCAGTTATATCTTCAAGCTTGATACCAGGTGGGGGCGCAGCAGGGAGTGGTGGAATAGGGGACGAAGTCGAAGGAGATGATGAAGGGATGGTGGTAGATGGAGAGGGGAGTAGTGAGGGGGTAGGGAAGGAGAGAGGTGCTGCGACACCACCGGTTAGAACGTAGACTGCAGCTTCATAAAGCTCCGACACGTCGTAGATATGCTGCGCTTTTGCTGTAGGATTCTGTACCATGAGACGAACTTTCACTTGTTGCACGAGGAGCGACGGAAGACCATTAAGAAAATAGTTCTGTTGGTCATTCTTGTTGATAAGACTCTTCGTGCTAAGATGTTGAGACAAGCGAATGAACTCTCGATAGTATGAGGCGAGGTCTGCGACAGAGCGAACACCAGTGTTCGACCATTTGCCAACTAGAAGATGAATATCCTGTAGGGAGATACGATCATCGTCCAGCGATCCTGGATAAAGCCCATAGACTTGACTCTTCCAAGTAGCATAGTCGATCGCTGCATCCTTGAACCCTGGAGTGGCAGACTCCCAGATGTCCGCGGTTGAGGCATCGAGGTAACGCGTGGTGTGAGTCTTCTTATCCGCATCAGTGAGGTTAGGATTGAGCTGGAAAAGGTACTCAAGGTCGCGGAAGAAGATGCGAAGACCTGCGGCTGTGCCATCAAATGTGGGTGCAGTGGAATGTCCTCGGACCGGCATCTGGAACCGTGGTGTAGGAGTGTCGCCTTCTGCCATCGTGATCGGAGATTGGGATTGATGATCTGCAGAAGCCGGATTGGGGGATGATGGGGATTGGGGAGAGTGTGTTGAGAGAGTCGAGGGAGTTGCGAGGCTGGAAAGAGTCGGGAGAGTCGAAGTAGAGGAATGAGTGGAAGGGGAAGGGAAATTGTCGAGACTGAAGTTGTAAGCACCAGGAAGCTGAAGGTGAGCTGAAGTATCCAGGCTCAAAGCCTCGAAGGATTCAAGAAGTTGTGAAGGACTTAAAGGTTGTGGAGAAGGGAGAACGAAGTCGAAGTCGAAGTGATCAACAGGAGTCGAAGGTGAATGAGGTTCTTTGTTGTCAACAGCAAGTTGAGCAGCAACAGCAGCAGCTTCTGAACTATCCGAGCTACTGCTAGGAGAAGGGGAACGAGTACGAGGTTGCGAATGAACTCTACCAGGTAAGGGTGAACCGGATAAAGGACGAGAAGAACCCTTCTCTGCTAAACGAGTGGAACGTCTAGTAGGAGGAGCACCAGGGACTCGACGTTGGCGACCTCTCTTAGGTGGAGGGGTCGATGTTGCGAGAGGGGAAGATGAGGAACTAGACTGTGCAAGAGATCTAGCTTCTTCGATGCGACGAGCCAGACGGGTGTTTGGCCTGTTAGGTGACAGTTGAAACCCCTCGCGGTGGGCTCCAAAATGACGTGCGCGGTCCGGGGCCAGTATATGTAGCTATGTAGTAGCGTAGCTAACTACCAGCCTCAGTCGCTGAATGAAATGCGACTGGTTTCGACGTTCACCGACCAAACAGGAAGTGAGGCAAGTCGTCGGGCGAAGTTACTAGACAGCGAGGGAACACCGTCGAGGAACGAACTCACAGTGTCGTGAACGACCTAGTGAGGGATGCGATACTGAAGACGCGAACAAAGTCGACAGTAAGGCGAAGGAAAACGATGAGAGAAGACGAGAGCGATGAGAGACAGAGCGATTCTGAGTCGAGTGCACGTAAAACGGGGGTGAACAGAACTAAATTCGAGTAGTCTACTACATGAATCTTATGTGTAAATCGAGAGTAAGCTACTGAGTGACTAAACAGGTACAAAAATATGGTAAAAAGGGGAAATAAATCGTTGTTCATGAGAACATGATGAGAATGAAATGTCCGAAGGAGAAAGGAAGTGAAAATTTATAAAAACACCATGCGAGTGTCCTAGCGTGCCGAAGTTCCTGCAGCCTGTTGGGAGGCAAGTGTCCGATAAAGTCGAGTTTGAGAAAGATGGGGAAATGATTGGCGAGGTTAAAGGATGCGAGGTTAAGGGATTGGCGACGTTTCCAGATGGGTTGGAGAGAGGCGATGCTGATAAGTGGTGAAACATGGTACCCAGGACCGGTTCTTGCATTCCGAAGGTTCGCCGATAAGATGGATGTCAGTCGACGAGGCTCGGAGAGGGATGGTAGACATGCATTAAGCATCGGAGAATCGGATCGGTGAAGTCGAAGGTGGCGGTGAAGGTCACGGAACCTCGGTCGAAGTACGCCGAATGGTGAAGATGGTGAAAGGCGCGCGTGACGCGGAGTGGTGAGATGGCGGAAAGTCGAGGATAGAGGTGGATTGCGAGGCTAGATGAGCGGCGAGCTCGTCACTAGTCTCGAAGCTTTTCGGAAAGAGGGTTTTGATTTCTAAGGCGCGTAATAGAACTCCTTTGTATTATACCAAGATCGGATCACAATGATTATCGTGATTGCGCCAGTACTCCTATACTGGCCACTCTGGTCAGTGGCTTCTCATTGATACGGCAAATATTCCGTTGTCTCACCCAGCGCCTCTTCCATATTAGCATAAAACATATGGATGATGAACCGTAGAAGATGAAAAGCTCGTTGTCCAGGGAAACTCTTTGATCATGGGGATTCGATCGAGGCTGCCTTGTGGCCACCACAACCTCCTCTGTACCCGGTTGCCTCGTGTTCAATTGCATAAAACACTGCGCATCGATGTACACCACATCCCACAGCACTGATCACCCCTGAAGTATGCTCAACTTTTGTCCAGTCTTTCCTATGATTTGTTTATTTTACTTGATTCTAACATCATTCATCGTCTTGCCTGTGGCTGGCCACGGCTATGTTCATACCGTCACCGTCGGCGGTCAGGATTATACCGGGTGGATGCCTTTCAGCGACCCGTAAGTTTGCTCAATCGTTGGTCCAGTGGATCCCTGCTCATGAAATTTGTACGTGTAGGTATGCTTCACCCACTCCGCAGAAGGTAATGCGCAAGGTGCACAGCGATGGACCAGGTATGCACAGCCACATGATCAAGATCTCTGGCACAGATGGCTCATCGACATATCCGATTCCCAGTTTCGACGGGAGACACCAATCTCAATTGCAATATCGACGGCAACGACCCAGCTGCATTACTTGCTGAAGCCCCTGCTGGCTCCCAGATTACATTTGACTGGGATTATGTGAGGAACCCGTGTTTTATCTAGATTTATTAGAAGGCCTGCTGACGGTGCGCTTGTAATCCCTGTAGTGGCCAGCAGGTATGTATATGCCAGCCAGATGCCTCGGTTGAGGATCTTACATTTTTTATTAGATCATCAAGGCCCCGTTTCGACGTACATGGCATCCTGTAATGGTGATTGTACCACCTTCGAGTCAAGTGGCGCACAATGGTTCAAACTGGATGCCGGCGGTTACGATCCGGACACCAAACTCTGGGCTGCCGCCGAACTGATATCGAGTGAGGACGCTTCAGGCTGTTGCCATCGTGAGCTCTGCTGACATTACCGATACCAGATGGCAATAAATGGACGTCAACCATTCCTTCTGAGCTTGCGCCGGGACAATATGTGCGTCAAAATTCTCATGCGGCGATATATCAATTGTCTAACTAACTTTTGGACAGCTCATCCGCAATGAAATGTTGGTTGCGATCACCAGTGTGCGACTCGGAGCATCAATTAACTGACATCCTTCTGTAGTGTTGCCTTGCACTCGGTCACACCCCAATTTTACCCAAGTTGCACGTAAGCTGTTGGGTCCCACTACAGCGGGAATGTATATGCTGACGGTTCTCCCCTTTAAGTCAATTAAATGTCACTGGTTCTGGTACAAAGCAACCTGCGGCAAGCGAGTTGGCGACCCTTCCAGCGTTTTACAATACAGCTACCTGGCCAAAGAGCATCTACACTGATTTTGGTACTTTCACGATACCAGGACCTCCTGTAGTATCTTTCGCGAGCGGCGGTGATTCCTCGCCACCTCCTGTCTCCTCGGACTCTAATCCCGCCTCGTCTACTGTTTCTACATCGGTCACATACACTTCTACCAAACAAGGTTCAGCCACCCTCACTTCCCCCACGTCAACTGCGACAACATCTGGGAGTACCGTGCCCTCGGGCCAGTGTTACCTGAGAACTCGTAGGGTTGTTAGGCGGCGGTTGTAGTTCCGAACCATTCCCCTTGCCACATACACGATGGCCTCACTCAGTTCGGCCTGGAGCCAGCTACGATCGGTAGTTCAGCTATTAGAAGCTGTATTCACATCTCCGCACTACCCGCTATGTATTTCAGCAATAACTTATGAATAGTAGATTATTGGATGGGCGTGACGACGGAGGCAAATTTTGTCGCCGCTGCCCTTCCACCGGTGTCCAACTCCTGTGTGAAGGTAAGAAACATGGGAAGCGAGCAGGATGAATTGAGGTCAATCACGTCATTGTCCACACCATCTCGAGGCCGCCCCTCTAAACTGAGTAAAGAAGCTGTCAAATGAAATGAAATCGATATGAATTGTTCAGGAACTAAAGGGGACGATGAAATAGATAAAAACACTAATGGGTATAGTAAAGTATTATGAACAAAGAAATTAAAGATTACCGGATCTGATATATACAGAATATTACTACGAAAGGAGTGCGAGTTGGTGGGGTTTCTAGGGACAGTGAATTAATAGCAAGTATGACATCTAGGTCAATGAACGAGTAAATTAATGGAATCGCTGGCGTGTCATAAACAGTGAAATAACAGAACCTCTAATACCTGCGAGCCATCGAAGAGTGCTTGTAAGGGTCGGGAGAATGACCTCGGTACCCAGAGTGCTCGTGGAGATTGACGGAGTAGTTTTGTGCACGATCCTCGATGGTGTCGGATGCAAGTTGAGACTGAAGGGTTGAAGAACCCGCAGTTGAGGATTGACGTTGTGTTTGGCGCATAGACTGTCGCTTATTTTGGAACCTAGATGAGAGAAGAAATATCAGTAACTCGTATTGAATGATCACGAGAAGCTGCTAGCTTACCAGATCTGGACGCTACGGGGAGACATGTCCAGTTGCTTGGCTAACCTCTGGCGCTCTTCCGTAGAGGGAAAAGCCGTTTTGTTGTAGGTCTCGTTGAGAACCTTGAGCTGGTTGGCGTCGGCACGCTTCCTCTTCTTCTTGATAGTGCTGGACTCTTCTGTGCCGGAGACTGGCGAAACTGGTGGCGGAGAGCTAGACCTGGGCTGAGCTGCAGAGCGACTGCTACCATATGGCGAGCTTGAGCGAGGGTAGTCAGCTCCGGAATACATTTGGCCGGAGTGGCTCATCCCCAGGTGCACGTTCTCTTGACCATGATGAAGTTGGTACGAGTAGTTACCACCACCGTTGGAGGAATAACTATATTCAGGCGGATAAGAAGCTGTTGGTGAGCGGATGCTTCCGCCACCACCTGGATAGCCACCAGAAGGGTAAGTCGACCAAGCCGCGGAGCCCGTGTTCAAGGGCGGTAGCTTTCTATCATCAAGCCCTGGGGAGGATCGGGAAGTATAGCCATACGCCTGCGAGGACCCATAACGGTTGTGAGTCTCATAATTACCGCCAAAGTTTGACGTAGCGTCCGGTGCTACCAAATAATGAAGTCATTTCAAGTGCTCGAGAAAAAGAGAGAGATTAAATGCCGACGCACAGACACTTTCAGCCCAATTTGAATCGAAGATAGGAACCTCGCCGGCGCCGCCATATCTTCCAGGAGATGAGCGAGGTTGAGTGTATTGACTTGTAAAAGTGGGCCCTAGACACAACGAAATTTGAGCATCGAGTCTTCTCTTCGAAGACTGCGCATGAAACAGACCTGGAAAGTGTGAGGTTGGAAATGCACTAGAAATAGGAGGGAGCACAGTTCGCCCACCCTGTCCCGAGAAGAAAGTACTTTGAGACTCTCCTGGGGAGCCTCTCCTTGATTTACTACTACTGCCGGGTAGACCGTAATGATAGGTGCTTGTGGACATTATTAATGTACGGAGATAGTAATAAAGAGGATGAGAGAATAGAGAAGAGGATTAATAGTGAGGGTTCGATGAAGGGACGGGTTCCAATATATGTAGTAATAGGCCACGAGGGAGGACAGTTCGCGTGCCAATATGCGCGGTCAGCAATCGAGAAGGCAAGTTGTATCAGAATAGTGCAGGTGTCCGAAAGGTCAGGGCCAGAGATTTGGAGAGGCGGCGTGCAACAAGACACGCGGCGGGGTGCAGGAAAACGCGTCGAGGCGAAGAAACTGGTGGTGGGCTGAGAGTGGGAGGCACTGTTCGTGGATGTTTGGGAACAAGGCTCTGCACACATATAGCAAGAAAGTGTTGCTATTGTTTGTATTCTAGGTCCATGGAAGCTTTCCACGGGCGCCTAGAGAAGGGGAACCCTTAGACCGGTCTTCCAAAAAGAGCTACTTTCTGACGTCGCTGAACACGCGTGGATTGCGTTTTGACAAGTTCGCGTCGGAGTGCCTCATGTTGCTCGGCTGAAGTTGAATGGACAAATCATCCTTTCAATTCAAAAAAGCAAGGAAATGAGATTGCAGAACCACCCGGCTGTTGCTAGAGAGTTTTATGTTGATTCACCAATTGCAGAATATCAAGGTACGAAATGAGGAAGGCGGATATTGATTTCCTCATTTCAGGTAGACTCAGGGTGTCAATGAGCTTGTTTGATCGGTACTTCTTTCTTCGGCTGTGCTTGAAATGAGTCAATAATAACAAAAACGAGGCTAAAGGCGAAGTTGATCGAGGTTTTTAAGGAGTTACTGCAAGGCGTTAAAACGTTCCGGCTTTTCGGAGAGTCAATGGTCGTTATGTAACTTTCTATGCGATAAGATTAGATCCTATACCCTCCATCTTATCGAATTACTATAACAAGAACTCTGCGTTGCCACTGCTACTAACAATGACATGATACTTCGTCCCAATCTCTCCTTCTGCCCCCGTCCACGAGCCCAGTCCTGCCTCAATCAACCTGCTATTCGTAATACTAGATACTCATGGCCTACTCCCGGCGGCCTTTACCCCCACCTCCTGGTAGACCAATGGGTTCCCGGCCAAATCCAAACCCTGCTGCCGATCTATATTCGGTTACAGATCCATACTTTATGTCCTACGGTTATCCTGCGCACAACGTGCATCCAGCGGAAATTACTTCTGAACCTTCGTCTAGCGTTCCTGTCGGAACTTTGCTCCATAAAGGCTTTTACGATCTCCTGTCAATGATTCCTACTCCTTCACCATCGAGATTTCTCGGCTGGGGTGGAACGGGTTCGCCGACTCCATTCAATCTGCCATCTTCACAGAGTGAAGACAGAACTATAGCTGGTCCTCCTTATGAGGCACTCCAACCTAGCTCTACGAAGGCCGCACCTCCCGTTCTCCATGCCAAGAAGGGCCGCAGAGTAAGCAAAGATATGGTGTCGAAGCCAACCGGTTTCGTGTAAGTCCAATTTCCTCACCTTCTCAACGTGTGGGACTCAGACAATTGCCCATTGTATTTGTAGGCACCTCGTTCATGCATCAGATGCTGACCAGTTAGAAGCTCTCTTGACGCGCTGGGGCCCTGATGGCTTGGGAAAGCTGGGAGGTCAGGGTCTCTTCCCAATGCTCGCGCCTTACCTTTTCAAACTTTTGATCAGATCCACGCTGGGCAAACCCCATCAAGAATATGGTTCGACAGAAGGTGCAGGCGAATGCCGTGAACCAGGTGGTCAACGCCTTTCGTACAGACAAGTCAGACCTGGACGGTGACCGTGTTTACGGCCAGCTCCATGTTGTCAACGGCACTAGTGCCCCAAACTCCTCTATCTTGACAACAGCGGCCCAAGAGAATGTATCTCTCTCCAGCGCTGCCCCGGAAGGTTTGCCCGGGAGGCCTGGCAATTCCACGATCAGGTGGGGCGGAGGACTTCAAACACATATGGAGGAGGTTGTCGATCAAGATGAACCCGTCACACCTACACCACCTCCTGACCCTCCGAAAAGGACGATCATTCCGTCTTTGGCAACTTTGGACAAAGCCGTATCTGCCCGGATATTCTTCGAGAACCTGTACTTCCCTCTCCTCAGGCATCCTCCCTCGCGAGAGCAGAGAAGGCTGGCCATGGAGAGGGATATGCTGAATATGCAGCTTCCCGAACCTCAAAAAGAGGTCTTACGTTCTCGTTGGCGACAGAACGAAAGTGACTATCTCAGGGAACGCCGACGTAAAGTTGATGCCAGTGCCTTCATCAAACTCAAAACCATTGGGCACGGTCCGTTGATCCAGACTGCTTGACCATTCCAATGTTCTCACTGGCTCTTGTTCAGGTGCTTTTGGGGTCGTATCTTTGGTCAAAGAGAAATCGACGGGCTGCGTCTTTGCAATGAAACAGGTAAAATTCATCAGGTCATCCATATATACCGATCTGAACTTGCTCTGGTAGTTGCGAAAAGTTGACATGCTGCGCAAAGGGCAAGAAGGTCACGTCCGTGCTGAACGCGATGTACTCAAGTCAGCTTCGATGATTGCTTCCCCAACTGGGGCGGAGTGGATTGTTCGATTGCATTACAGTTTTCAGGATCGCGACCATCTCTATCTGGTCAGTACTAAGGCACATGAAGTGATTCTTCTTGAAGAAATTTTAACCCCGTTTTCATTCCGGAATTAATATAGGTCTTGGAATACATGGGTGGCGGCGATCTCCTCAACCTTCTGATTGAAAGAGACGTTTTCGAAGAAGATTTCACTCGATTCTATATCGCAGAGGTAAATGCTTCATCCTTCTCGACCCTTCGCATGCCTACCATCAGCGCTCTATTCATATCCGCAATAGATGATTCTAGCTATCGAATCCTGTCATAAATTAGGATTCATTCACAGAGACATTAAACCTGATGTGAGTGAATCCGCAGATTAAGATCGAGACCCGGGCTAATATCATGTAGAACTTCTTATTCGATCCACAAGGTCATATCAGATTGAGCGACTTTGGGCTGGCGTGAGTTGCCATTTCCATCTCAAGCCTTTGACGACAATTTAACATTCTTCCCTCGTTCATCAAAATTAGCACCGATCTCCACTGGGCACATGATACATCTTGTATGTGATCTCGAGCTCTCTGAAGCATCAGACCGTTTAATTTCATTGCAGACTATGAACAGCAGCGTCTTCATTTACTCCGTCGGCATGGTATCGACCTAGAGGATACTAATGGTATCGCCGATGGCCGCAAGACAAGGCGGATGAGCCGTCGGGACATCGAAGCTATTATGGGCGGAGGTGATGGCCAGGAGGGCATCTTCACATGGCGTGAAAAGAATCGAAGAAAGGTTGGGCTGCTGGTCGTCAAAAAGCTTAGATCATGACTGACAACGGTTTCCTTCTCTCAGCTAGCTTACTCAGTGTGAGTCTAACCGATAATGTTCTTCCATGCCGTTGAATGTTTAAGCCACCCCGCTGTTCTAAAGCTGCGGTACCAACTCCTACAGTAAGTATTTACTCACAAGTATTCGAATAAACCGCTCGACATCCTTCAGTGTCTCCCGAGGTTATTCGTGGCCAAGGCTACACCTTCTCTTGCGATTGGTGGAGTTTGGGCGTTATCATGTTTGAATGCTTGTATGGGTATGTCGTGGAAATCTTTCTTCAAGTTTCACTCGGACAAACCGACTTTCAGATTCCCGCCTTTCGTCAGCAACTCGGTCAGTGCGATACAGCCATCGGCTTTCAGGTGTTAATGCCTACCATAGCGTCATGTAACAAGGCAGAAGATCTTGAATTGGAAAAACTCCCTTAAATTCCCATCTCGACCTCAAGTCTCTTCAGAGGGTATTCACCTCATGCAACAGCTCTTGTGCGAGCCGGAGGATCGTCTTGGTTCTCAAGCGATATCCGCCTTTTCGCGCCCGAATTCGATCATCATTCACTCTAGACGAGCCAGTTTCTTCCCCGTTCAAGGCAACAATACTAGCGACGGTGCAGATCTCATCAAGGTATGACCCTACCTTTGCTGCACTATATCTTTGTTGACAGGTGCTCTATCCAGGCTCACCCGTGGTTCAGAGGAATTGACTGGCAAAATATACATCGTTATCCGGCACCGTTCAAACCCGACCTTCGCAATTCTGAAGACACTCGACATTTCGATGATGATATTCCACCCGAGGTGCGAAAGATTGAAGTCGTATTGAACTAAATTTTGACCCTATGTTAGCCTCTCGCCCCGGCAAACGGGGCACCTGCCGATGCTACAAAGGACCTGATGCTCCTGGACAAAGCCCACGGCGCTCAAATTCTCAATTCCAGAAAGGCGTTGGCTTTTGCGGGGTTTACCCACAAGAGTCCACGCGCGGTCGGTTATCTCAGGGCTGATGAAGCTTTTAATCTTTCACCCAATACCTACGGTCAAGATGCGGACCGTGGCCGCACTCCGACTCGTCAAGCCCGCGAGGTTGGCAAAGGACGTGCGATCTCCATGTAGCCAATTGACCCAGGTGTTACAAGTTCCCCCCTTCATTTCGTCACGACATGTTATGCCTCCACGTTTCAATGACCATCTGTTCCCTGTTTTATCCCGCGATACCCTTTTTTCTTTACTCTCCGTTCTCTTTCGATATAAATATATACCGCAATCTTAATGCAATCCGTTGCTCAAGTCACAAATCGGACTCTTGGAAATGCAGTGGGCGAAACCTGTTTGCAGTGTACAATTACAATTGGTTTACCAAATTCCCTGTACGTAGTCTATTTACGAAAGTGAAAGGACAGAATTAGGTGATATGGATACAGGCGACGACACGACCACCAGAAAGGCAGCCGTCGACGTTTGAGATACTAGTAGGCTACATGGTGTTGAGGAGCTTCTGACACGCTACGACGTATTCATACATAAATAAGAGAACAGTGGAAGAGACAGAACAAGCCGAAAAGGTCCGCAAGATACGTAGAATGTCCTAGTCCATATGCGTCAATGGGCCAGAGTGGCACATTGTTTCATCGTGAAAGCTTGTTTGGTCGCTGGGGCCTGCCCACTTCTAAACATTCGCAGCCTTCGGAAGCAATCAGCTGCTACTGGGATCTGACTGAGATTGAGATGGTTGACTATGAACCCGAGCATGTCGACGCATGTTACTGAGAACACTGAAGCTCCTGCGACATGTTTCGACAGGGCATACAAAGGCTGTATGAATATCAGCACGATTGAGGCAAGGAAGCTGTAAAGACTACGTACGTTTCTCCCCTGTGTGACTATTGAGGTGGATCTAAGGGGAGGATGAGAAGGTCACTCGTCAAGACTCTCCAGGGATACTGACCTTGAGGCTGCTTGGACGACTGAAACCTTTCCCACAGAACGTACACTCGTATCTCAGTAAGGTTGGGGCGTTATCATCATCAGGTGGGTCCGATGCATTCGTTGGGGTAGGACTACTTGAATGAGTAGGGGCGCGTCTGCTGCCCATAGAGTTTCGATATTCACGGGTTGTGTCATCATGAAAACCAGGGAGTATTTCGTGGACAGTTGATCGATGAGATGGCATGGGTGAATACGGATTTTGAGGAGTAGCGTAAGCTCGAGGGTCGTAGGGTGCACCTTCCTGTGGAGGGTTCCTGTATCTTTGCCTGGATTCCGCATACGAATGCCCAAGAGGCGGGGAACCACCGCTATTGGGTGACCTAAGAGATAGCAATCGGTTAGAATTGGTTTCTCATGTTGGGTGGTCAATAACAACCTTCTGTCCCATTCTGGGGCGATATGGTAGGAGTTTTGACCCGAGTGATAATGCGAGGTAGGTATTCCTGGCATCCCACGATACTCTACGGGATATGGCGCATCTGGTATCGCGGTAGAATGATTATTGCCGTAGTACCCAGCATCTGAGCCGAATCGTGGTCTTGCTAATGTAGGGTGCGAGTAGTCGTCCTGCGAGATATCTGACCATGTATGAGACTTCGTTAGAGAGCTGACAGTCAATGCTCGACAGACCTCGAATCAAATCACGGATTGGAGGCAGTGTTGGTCGTTCATCGCCTTGAGTATTGGAAGAAAAAGAACTTGACATGAAAGAAAGATCGTTACAGTGAAGGCACTGCTAGGGGGAGACGTTCAAGGGGTGATTCATGGATCTGCAAGACATATAGTCCAGACACGCTTAGGAAGGTGATGCATCGGACACAGCCTTGAAACCCAGGAGCCATGTGCCGAGGCTAGCTGCCATTGCCGTTCTGATGCAAAGTAGAATTCAAACCCATTGCTGGAGGGTAACGAGCTTGGAGGCTTTCCCGTGATGATTGACTTGATTGCGGCACAACGGTTGCTAATCCGTCGTGCACCCTCGTGTTGGTGTCGTGAAGGGTTGGAAAGATGTACTCCGAGTCTCTTAAAGCCATCACTGTGCCGGTAAAGATGAGTAGAATTAACAGCCCTAGCAAATAACCCACCATTTGGGCACAGGCGAAAGCTTCTAAAAAAGTACAAGGTCTCTGTAAGGAGTCAGAGCTAAATGGCTGCTATATTCCTGCATCCTTCGCCTCTGCTTCCGTTCTAGTCTTCAGGGACAGAGCATGCAGCCCCTGAGAAAACTCCTCTGAGAGGGCAGAGTAAATCATTCTGTGACGCTGCATAGTATTCTGTGCAAGTCATGAAGTTAGCGGGTTTAATGAGGATCAACTACGCCAGCGTTTGCGCATCCTTACCTTCCCTATGAACGACTCGGAAACGATCTGGATGGAGAAGTCTGGCAGCAAATAACCGATTAACGAACCCGACATAATGACCGGATGATCGACACATACGAGTTTCTCCATCTCGAGTTCCTTGTTCTCGCATGGCAGCGTGGTGTCGGTGCTGCCACGAGTCGTTTGATATATTTAAGGTGGATGGCTGGAGTAGGGAAACCAACTAAATCGTGAGAGCGTAACTTGAGTCGAAAAGGTGTAACAAAAGATGGTGCTCCGAGGAAAGTACCTTATCACGAATTGACGTTTCAAGAGGACCGGGTGTGGATGTTGCCATGGATGCAACAGAAGATCTCTGAACGAGGAGAGTGCTCGGTCGTCGAAGCTGGTGACGGAGCAATCCTAACATTTGACCATCAATTCCATGAAACAGGCCAACATGCGCCATGCACTCGTTCCATCAATTCTTTGTTTGTCAACATCCTCGAGAACAAACACAAATTATATCTGTGACCAATGTCATCCCAGTGTGACCTTTCGCGTTCAATTCCAACTCAAATGGCCTCAAACGACGACTTTGTCGAGCACGAGCTCACTTTTCACCAGCGTGGCTTAGTTGACAATTGTCTCGAAGAAGGGCAATTTGAAGCTGCAATATCAATGTTGAATCAGCTACGATCTCCTCGACAAAAACCTCACGTGTAAGTTTCGTCTAAAGAGACATTCCTCGTTTTGTTCTGCCCGAAGCTGAAAGTCCACGTGGAGTCTACATATCTGGCAACTGATCTACATTGCCCTTCAATCGACAAGCCTTCCGACTGCTCTTGAGACAGATTCAACAATTTACTCTTCTCCAAGCAAATCCACTCTCAAGAGAAGAGGATTATCTGCAGATGCGGTGATCGCTGCTCAACGATTGCTTGTATCTTACACAGTCACCAACCAACCAACCTCGATAGCTCGTGCAATTCCTTCCTATGACAACTCATTCAGTGCTATTATCGATGCGCCTCCTGATGATTTGCTTGATTCAGCCATCGGAACCGAAGCCATGTGCGTTCCCAAAGCTAAGAATTGCTGGAGCATGGTAGCCGAGAGCTTCGCTGCATACCGACCTGGTGGACAACTGCCGAACCAGAAGCATCACGCACGCATATCTCGAAACACAGAATCTGAAGAAGCACCGGTTGACACGATTGTCGGTCGCGATGCATGGCCTGTGCTTGAATGGTTGTTACTTCTCTTCGAGGAGGATGAGCGATTATCGGAAAAACCTGGCTCGGGTAAGTCGATCGACCCGTTTTACTTCCTCGTTGATTGAATAGTCGAGCTCAGCACGCTGTTCCTCCCTTTTACTACAACAAATACCCTTGCCCCGGACTGGAAGTGGGTTGAGATGGGATACCGAGGTTCCTCTCCGGATCATCTCGTTCTGCTTGGAGCAAGTCGAAGAGGATCGCCAGGTAATCGGAATACGACTAATGCTCCTAGTGAGTGCCCAACATCCTTACGTCCCATGCTTAGAGCCAATGTGACAATCGGAATTGCAGTTGATTGACCTGGCATACGCAAAAAAACTGGACGTGATCATGTTTACGTCCTCAGTATTCAGCAGTTTAGCTGCGAGTGGTCCACAGGTTTTCCAGCTACTCCTATCAAGTCTGGGACCATCCGAACCGGTCCACTGGTTTAAGGTTTTACTCTGTCAGAAATATCTTAATGACATGACCTCCCCAAAACCCCGTCTACCACCCCAAGCTCGGGCTCAGCCTCGAGCGCTCAAATCTTCTCGGATCGAATCCTCACTAGCCGATGTCGAGGAGCCATCCAAAACGGACCCCAAGAAACCCAACTTACCCCCCTACGTCGAAATACAGAATCTATTGGAACTGATCAACCCCACTTCAGTCGAGGCAGCATCTCTGACTAGCCCACTTCTGGTACACAGGGTCAAGTTCGAGTTACTGAACTCCTTTGGCATGCTTCAAAATATTCTGCCTGACGAGGAATCAGATAAGGATTGGGTCTCAGCCCTTCGAGATGGTAGCCTCACTATGACAATAGACACAGCATTTGGCTCTGCTAGAACTGAGGACGGGATGTACACATATAAGGAATTGATCCCAATACTGCTTGGTTTATGGAGTTCGCGTTAATTGGGCTCGTTTCCCTATATCATTCGTCCCTCACAATGACATATTATCACAAGTATAGATTATTTGACCCATCGTAATCTACAATCTCCAAGTTCATAATATACAAATATGAAATCAATCCAGGGACTCGTCTGATTCAACCTCGGCGTCTGATCCTTCATCTTCTGGATCTACCAATTCGCCATCATCTGCTCCAGCCTCCTGAACCTGTTGCTGTGTTCTCCACATATGAGCGAGGAATCGTGGAGTACTTGCCTGTTCCACTGATTTATCGTCTCGAACCCGCAGAAACCTAGGGAAACGAATGCTCAAACCACGATTATCAGCGACGAGGCCTTTTGCTGCGATTGATACGGGACTTATTGTAATACTGCCATGCATTATGAGCAAGATAGAAATGAATTCGTAATTGCCGACATACTCAGCTCCTCTGATCTCCCAGACTTCCTGGGGCTTGAAGAAAACTTCCGGGCTCAAACCTGAAACATCGAGTTGGATTTGTCCTATGAAGTTCAAAAACGTAGACTTACCTCCCACGTCACATTCCCAGAGAGGTCGTTTGGAGCATACATCTGATCCCTCAGATAGCTGATAACGTTCTGCCAAATCCTGGAAATGTCGATGTTGTCATGTGAACAAGATTTTCGGGCAGGGGATGAGGGGTACCTTATAGAAAGCATCTGTGAACCCTGCACCGAAATGTCATTTGAGCTTCCTTATCCTCACGTCTGCACAGCACAAGCGCAAGTGACCCACCTGACATACACTTACACACGGCAACAATGCGCCCCGATTCTGGCTGCCAAAGTCCTAACAGAATAGGGCTCCACCAGCCTGCTTTGCGACCATTCCCGTGCCATGCCCCTATGGGAATCAAATCAAGCGTGTCCCCTAGACCGGAAACATAGTCCCTCTTTAACTTCAACCATGCTGATGTCCGCTTGTCTGGTTCGTATGTCGCAGGAAGCTGTTTCCTTCGGGATGACGCACTCTCGACCGATGTAGAGGAACCAGTGTCGCTATCTAATAGCTGTATTTGGTTAGGTCAGGCGCTGATGCCGATGCACTGTAGAACTCGATCAGGACCCACTTTTATCATGAGACCCTCACAGCGACTTTCAATGGCCTTTTCCCAGAAAGTTTCAATGGCATCTTGCCCGCCTTCACTACCACAGCTCTCGACATGGTCAAGGCGCGCCATGCGCGGATCGACCGGTATGAACGGAGGAAAACTCTGGTGCAACGAATCTCTGCGGTTTCGGAACGGATGACCCAGTAGAATCTGTATCTTATCCCGGTTAGTATGTGTATCTGGAGACGATCATGCGACAAATGAATGACCTCTCCATTGAGATACATCAGATCAAAGATGAAAACGCACACAGACACTTGAATGTCCTTTAATTGAACGTCCTTCCTTGGTCTGTTTGATAGTTCTTGAAAAGTCTTTACATTACCAGCAGAGTCAATCGCCACGATCTCTGCATCCAGAATGAAAGACTGTAAATCCGGATTCCTCTCGAAGATGAGATTGACGAGTGCGGTAACGTCTGGATACTGACAGGAAAAATGCTCAGTATTGATCGACGGAAAGTTATGTCAAAACCGTCCAACCTTCGCTGTCATGTCTTCAAGATGCCGAGAAAATATGCTAACATCGGGCGTTCCGTTTTTCCTAGAGGCATGAATCTGCGCTCGCTGGCCATCGTACTTGAACTCTGCCATGAATGGACGATCACCCGTGATGTTGTAGACCTGTTCGAGCGATCGGGTTGGAGAGCCGAGGGTCGGATGCAATGGAACCCCTGCACGCCCACGCAACGTCAGTCACTGAACTTAATCTCTCTCCATACTGTTCAGAACTTACCAATAGTCAGCTGGACCTGATCCTCCAATCCATTCAGACCAACTTTGAGTAAAGCGGTCACGATGTGGTCATAGTTAGGATGCTGGACGTAGACGCGCTTCACCAGGCTCTCCGCAGCCTGGTACACAATTGCCACTTTAGCTCGGGCAGGATCAGCAGCTTTCCCTTTGCTTGTCAAAGGTTTAACTTCGTCCAGTAATGATGTGGCGACGTGGTATGAACCTTCAATTGAGTGGTTGAAGTGTGATGCCGGAATCAGGGCCATCGCGCGAGACAGCGCAGTCAGGATCGAACTCCTGACTGCTCCAACTCGTAGATTTAGGGAGAGGGTACGAGTAAGAAAACGAACTTCTTCTCCAGTTGCAGCCAGGAGAAGCTTCTCAACAATCCTCTGCTTCTCCTTTGCGGCGCCTTGACCCGAGCATTTTGCAATTTTGAGCAAGGACGAATATACATAATTCACAAGAAGAGGTGGATGGGGTATGAGGGTTCTAAGATTCGATTTTGCTGCGAAAGCCACGTCACCGGGATCACCAGTGGTGTTGTAGAGGCGTTTGAGTGCTGCAGGAGTAAGTCCAGAAACGGCTTGGATAGAGCGGGATATTATGGAAGGACCTAGTCCAAGCTCAATCGGGATATACGGTGCTGACAGAGTATTCGAAAGAAGATAGAGAGAGGACAATAATGAGGTGGGGTCACGTAATATGACTGTCCGGAGCGCGTTGGTCAACGTGTTTGTAATGATAATCCTGGACCGCGTCTGAGTCAAGGTGACAAGTGTGTGCGCGAGGAAAGAATAGGGCAGACTCTTGGTAGCCCAAGGCTTTGAAGGTGGATTGTATAATGCTGGATCCTGAGTTAAATCGTCGTATTCGATTGGTTCATCTGAGTGCGAAGTCGATGCAATCGAGTGGTCTTGTGGCTTCTCCTGTTTCTCCTTCGGCTGGAGTTGCGAGGTAGATGGAGTGTTGGCAAGAACAGATACATATTGCTCTTCTTCTGATTCATCCACATTGATAATTTCAACTGGGTCAGCTGTGATAATTGGATTTTCTGGTTTTGACGATTTCTTGCCTGGACTGGAAAAGAACTGATGGATATTTGTCTGGTCTGCTGATAGCTTACTCCGCTTGCGATTAGCAGACGGACTGGACTGAGCAGATGCCGAGCGTTTTGGCATGGTCGTTCGGCGCTTTGCATACAAGAATGGTTCAAGCTCAAGAGCGTCATCTTGACATTTCGGTCACGCGGGGAAGCTGTCCTCCCAACTTGAAACAGATCAGCTTCCGAATGGCACGGCAACTGTCAGATGCTCAAAGACCATCAGCTCTCATATAAAATCGGAGAACGCCCTGAAGTGGTTAAGGACTGGCTTCAGTATCTTGCACAGACAGAAACTAGCTTGGTCTATCGTCGCCAATGTATCCATTAGGGGTTTTCAATTCAAGAGGCACCAGGTCACTAAAATATCTATTGACCGGAGTGGGTTCACCTGCGGGTCCGCAAAAGAGATTCCGACCGTTGCCTACAAAGTTATACCGATGGTGAATGAAGGGTACAAAATTTATCAGAACATCACAGTCGTAGTCTAGTTATACCATGGCTAAGCTCGATACTAGTACACAAATTTCCATTCCATGCTGGTAGATATCGATGTTCGGTCGTCCCCGAGCCGATGGAGAGCGGGCATATCGCACTTTGAAGCAATGCCTGGACCGTTTTGCCCGTTCCTGGATCCTGGCCTGAATCAAACTCAGTGTCTGTACCATTAACGTTGTCATATTTGTTGCCCTTGAAGTTTGAATAACCGAACATCTGGGAGGCCAGACAGCACACGGTCTGCCAGAATTCCTCGGCCTTGCGAGGACTTTCCATGCTAGCTTTAATCCTAGCCGTTTAAGTCGGCGAAAATCGCCCACAAAATGGCAGAGCACGGAATCGTATGCTACCGGTATCCAATTCAGGGTAGAGGTTGATGGCAGAGGAAATGAATTGCATGAAGTCATTGCACGGCTAGCAGTAACCGGCTGACGCTTGGCAAATTCATGGAAAAGCGGGTATTTGATCTCAAGTGACCTATTCATGGAAGCCATTCAGATCTATTTCTGCATCGGGTCGCAACTGGCGAAGCGTAGCTTGCATTACATCCCAAGTCATGCTCACATTTGGTTGTTCCATTTGGTCAATGACTGCGAAATGGCTCTTAATAATACCAGATAACAACAGTTTGCGACTTGCGATGGTAACTGTGCCTGACGCTGGGCCTGAGCGCCTGAGCGCATCTGCGATCATATCTTCACTTGTCATACCAAAAACGCTCTCACCTGGAAACGGATAGATGCAGCTAACCTCTTTAGACTAATGTAGTACAGCTACAAGCACCACATTCAGCAATATATCGCCGGATGTGCGACTCACCCATTCAGGCACGATGACAAAATTTGAACCTCGTCTCTGGGTGCTGAGCTGATTCACGAAAGTTGACGTTCCCCTGTGTCCTGGCGCAAATCGCCAGGGAGCGACTTGTTCGGATTTCCTATTCTATTCAAACCTGTCAGGGGGCGTGGCCTTTATGAACCCAACGAACATGCCGCAACTTCTTACCTTCCGCCGCCACCACCACCACACCACATTGATCCCATGGCTGAACGATCTGCTCACAACTACTCCTACTCCGGCATGTGGAACAATGGTCAGCAATATCCTTCTGCTTCTTCCGGCGGCTATCCATCCATGTATCAACATGGGCACACCACAGAGGATTTGGCCCACTCATTGCAGCCGGGCTATCCTCAAGACCATCCATCTGATATGGATGTGGCGTACCGAGGCGACTATTACCCCTCAGCCACCAACCAACATCCATCGTCCGGCTACCAATACCCCGCAGGTCATGGAATGCCGCATGCGCCACAGCGTCCGGGTCACTCGCACTCGCACTCGCAATCCCATATACAAGGGCAGAGCTCGTACAAGCACGCACATTCTCTGAGCCAGTCATCGTCGCAATATCCGCCCCAGGGGCGGCCACGATCGCACTCCCAGGTGTCGCCGTATGCCCGTACCTCACCGATCATGGTGCCGCAGCAAACTCCTGCACATTATCAGTCAATACCCCAGGCAATCAGCATCTCACCACAGTATCCAGCGTCCCCTGCCCGGCCTTTTCCATGCGATCTCTGTACACTCTCCTTCAATCGGCAGCATGATCTGAAGAGGCATCGTGAAACCCATAGTGGTGAGAAGCCTTACTTGTGTAACGGTGGTTGCGGGAAGACGTTCACAAGAAAGGATGCCCTCAAGCGACACCAGGTTCGTTTTTTCCATCGATCTTAGCAACAATTGAGATTAACAAAAAAATTTCAGCTTGTTAAAGGTTGTGGCAAAGTGGATGAGGCATGGCCTTGATCAGGAATCAATATATGAACGGACAGCAGGTACCGCCAGCAAATGGGATCTCACCTCATTGCTCACTCTAGTCAGCGTACTACCCTAATCTCGACACTAATTGCTCTCGGATATCATGTTAATTGATTATCATGTATTCACATCAACGCAGTGTATAACTAAAGGAATAGTCAACATCGTGTACATATATAATATATTTCGTTCTTACCTAGAGAGATGCCCGATCGAATGTTTTCTCCAGGATCCAGGCATCGTGTGGAACGATCTTCTTGTAATAGTTCTCGTGAAGGCCGACTTCCTTGAATCCGTGCCTTTCATAGAACTTTTTTGCGTCTGTATTAGAGGTCTGCACGTGTAGGTAGATGCTGTCAACGTTGGGCACGTTTTCTGCAGCCTTGAGGACCATTTCAAGACTTTGGGAGCCAAGTTTCCGCGAACGATATGGCTAATACCGATAAGGTGAAATTTAATGGCCAAAGGGAGATGAAGAGCCACGTACTGCGAGAATCCCCATAGTCATTAGGTAGAGACGGGTCTTGCCGTCCTTGGTTTCCAAACGGCAACATATTGTCCCTACCTGGATTCCTGACTTTGAAAGAGCAGCAATAGCACAGATGGGACATACTCACCGGTATATCGTTGTAGTATACTGGTGTTTACTCAATTAGTGGTCGGGAGAATTATAATTCCTGCGCTCACCGAGTTTGCAATAGTCCTCCACCTCAGGCTGGAGTATACCCTCGTAGAATTTTTCGCTGTACTTTATGGGAAATAGAACTCTGTTCAACTTCCGTACAGTACCCAAGTTATTCTTCGTTAAAGACGCGAAAGAAACGCGAGGGCTGGACATGCTTAAGAGAGGAACAGAGTGAAGGGCGCTGTTTGCCGCTGTATTTGATTCCGATGTCCATATTGGTCGATATCATTTGTGAGGACAGTGTCACAGTCCCCTTGACCACGACGTCGCGCCCAACAGCGACGAAGAGGACTGCTATTCAACATGCAGCGACCTTTGGGACCGCGCAGCATTAACAGATCAGCATCCCCCTTACCTGTCGGTGTCTCGCCAGGCCCTCTTTCTACGGGAAAGAGTCCAAGGCCACCAGGAAAGCTCTCTCTTGAGATTGCCCTGCCCATTTCCAACAACAATCGTTCTCGTTCACCCACCCCTAATCCACCTAAACTCAAGATCCCTCTGCTCAAGGATAATATCCGATCCGACGATCCAGAATCTCCAACTTGGGGCTATTACGGGGGCCCGCCGACCCAGGAGATCAGTGCGAACAGCAATACTCAAATTGACGAAATGACCATTCGCCCGACGCCTCCCGGGATTAGCATCTCGACAGCTGTTCCTGCTCCTTCTCACAGTGCCGGGACTGGGCTCAACGACGTTAAGGGACTGTTGGAGAATCTGCCTGATGCACCTTCCCCTCAACACTGGTCTGACGATGTTCTTGAAGAACTTTCTCGTCTAGGAGAAGGCGCAGGTGGAGCTGTCCACAAAGTACGGGACAAGCGAACCCAAAGGATTATGGCGCGTAAAACAATCACGACTCGAGAGGCACCCATGAGGCAGTTACTGCGCGAATTATCGATCATCTCCTCCACGAAGCATGATAATATTGTGCAATTCTACGGAGCTTACATGTCACCATCCTCCAGCGAAGTAAAAATACTGATGGACTACTGCGAGGGGGGAAGCTTGGAATCCGTTGGTCGGCGCATCAAGGATCGGGGCGGCGTTGTCGGAGAGTTGATTACTGGTCGATTGGCTGAAGGTGTAAGTCTCTTGTGACCAATGCATCCTTCCCCATCTGAGCCAGTATAACCTAACCTACATACAGGTGCTACAAGGTCTAGCATACTTACACACCAAGAAAACTATCCACAGAGACATTAAACCTTCAAACATCCTCTTATCAAAGGATGGTATCGTCAAGCTCTGCGATTTCGGGGTTTCTGGTGAACTGGTTGACTCGCTTGCTGGCACTTTCACGGGAACAAGCTTCTACATGGCTGTGCGTACTATTGCTGCCTGCATTGATGGCTGATATACTCACACATTCCCTGTTGTTCAGCCAGAGCGTATCTGTGGTCATGAGTATACGATTCGGTCCGATGTTTGGTCAATGGGTATCTCCCTCCTAGAGCTTGTTCAAAACCGGTTCCCATTCCCAAACGACCTTCCTCCCATTGAACTGATGATGTATATTACAACAGGAGAGGTAATGCTCTTTTGACGTTCCCTTTGCACCAGCATATGCTCACCTCCTCATAGCCGCCCCGCTTGGAAGATGAGAACGGAGTGCAGTGGAGTGAAGATATGAAGGATTTCATCCATCTGAGGTTTGTCGTCATTCAGCTTTTTGGCTTCTCGCTGCTTACTGCATGACCGCAGCTTGACAGTTGACTCCCATACTCGTCCGACCCCGAAGGAGATGCTTGCCCACCCTTGGATCGTTAATGTGATGAAGCAAGAGGTGCAGATGGCCAAATGGCTTCGTAAAGTTTGGGGTTGGCCTAAACCACCTTCGAAACACGACAGGTCTGTGTGCAGATGTTTGCTTCTCCCATGAGCCATGGATCATGATCGTTGACACTCCCTTCCAGCTCGCGCCCAAGCACTGCCTCGAAAGACACCGATTAATGAACATCCGTTCTTCACTTCATACCTGCCTCGACCACGAGGCTGTATGCCATCGTTTTCTCTTGACAATACCCATCAATTGGCAAGGTTGTGCAAGTTTACCCGTTCGGACGCTGTTACCACCATTTCGAGTACCAATCTCTGTTTGTAGTAGTTTCTGTTGTAGGATTTTGCTGTGTTTCCATCTCTTTGCCAATCCCAAGGTTTTACTGATGCGTTTGTACCATTTCATACATGTAATTGGGATGTACGTACTACCTATGATGCCTTCATCACCTGCTGTTGAAACTAATGCACTGTGCAGGCTTCATATCAAATGCGTGGTTTTCTGAGACTTGTCTTGATAGAGAGATGGAGTGACCACGAGGAATGGATGAACCCCTTATCAGGCATAGATTAAGCGAGGGTGCCTGCCAATGTGATCCCTCCTTCTGGTGCTTGAGGTCGCGAGCTCTGCATCCACATAGGTGGGCACGGGCTATTCATGCTGCTCATGATCAGAGGACAGATACAACGCACTTATTCCGAAATTAATTCATACATCAGAATACGGGGGCGAATGGATCATTCATCCAGATGGGTAAGGAATCTAATAGATCAATATGCTTCCGCGCTGAACTTCGTCCTCTAAGTGTAGCCGTCTTCTCTTCCTGATGGCATGGTCGATCAAGTGGCCAACCAACCAAGATGCATCGTTTATTAAGCTGGAGTCTAAGATTTTAAGCGCCTTTGCCGCGAAGCTTTTGATGAAACCGCCACCATGATCGACGCGTATCGGGAGAGGGAGAAACAAGCATGAAAGGATCAAGCTGGGGAGCTTAGCGACAAAAGCGAGATGGGGCAGTTCCCCCGGCTTACGGGCATTGCTTCCTTTTGGACATGACCAACCATAATCTGGAGATAGGTGTCGCCACAACGTTCAGTGGCGCTTGCTCGCCTGCATCGTGACGTGCTCAAATCCCAAAATATATTGCCGCCGGCGGTTTAGGACAGCTACTGAATGGAGGAGATGGGAAGAAAGAAGCCCTGAGGTTTCTGATACACGAGAAGATCCTGTAGTATCTGGGACGTATCATGTTATGAGAAGCATGCGTGAGTATGAGGTGTTAACCCCGTGCTTAATTCCGATTGTTGCCACAAGGGAAAGAGTGAAGAGACATACCGCAGGTAAATCCGCAGCCGCCGGTCCAGAAGTGATAGGATGCAAGTGAATTATTACCCTGCTTAGATCCAAAAGTCAGGGCTTCTGTCAAGCCTGAATATGTATCCATCTCAGCCCCACGTTCGTTGACGGGCGACTCAGGAAAACGGAACGAGATCTCCAGCGTAAATTGACATAGAGCGGTCTGGGAAAGTCGTTTGGACGGGACGAGAGGCCGAAAGACACGTATTGAGAAAAGTGGAATACACGAGGATATGGGTGGAGAATTATCGGAGACTGAAGGCGTGTTCTTTGAAGCTACCTGGGTTATCCTGGCAGGGGGCTGAGGGGAATGAGAATAAACACGATTGCTTCCATGTCCCCTGGCCAATATGATGGATAACGTCAAGCATTGCGTGCGGGAGGGAGTTCATTGAGACAAGGCAGTGATGGTTTCTTGTTGAACATGTGCCCGACAGGGTACCAGAAGCTCTCGGTGAAAGATAGATCAAAGGCCACTTCTCATATTTCCCACATGTGGGGAGCTTAGAACGGATTTTTTCTGATGTATCGAATTTGGGTATTGACACATGGTACTGTGAACTCCGTTGTCTTGTGATGCTGATCACTGCTCTTGTGCGCTGAGATCGAGAGCCAGCAGCGGTGAGCGTCTATTTTACTCGGGCCGTGTATGAAGGCTTTGCTTCCTTTTCTTCAATAAAGAGCCGAGGGAAGAGATAACCCAAGACAAGGCGTGTATGCAGACCGGTAGTCATTTGCAACGGCTGGACCTACTAGGCGGACAAAGGTATGGTCGCAATGGCCTTGCTGCAGATTACACTCGGTGATCGGAACATTTCGGCGGATGCGCCATAGCCCAGAAAAGGAGGACGCATCAGTCAAAAGGTGGATTTCATCAGACAGGCCATTAAAAATTAAAACCTGACGATGATTGGTGCTAAAGTGGTAGAATTTTAGGCTCGAATGGCAGGTCTATATAAGCTAGAAAAGTGTGTAGAAAGGAATGGAAGATGGAAGGTACCATATGTTTTTCTGCATCGGAGCAATTGTTCTGGAGGGGCGGTACCTGGAAAAAGATATGTAACGGAAAATAAAATCAAAAATCCCCACACATGGTTGTTGGAACTCCTAGGATCTGTACTGTGAGATTACACACTGCAGTTCGACCCTTAGATTTGATATTCGGGGATCCATCCCGATTACGGACCCGTCCCACTGGCGTGCACATAACACATTTTGGGCTTCTTTGCTTCTTCCCAATTCTTTATAAATTCGATGCGAACCGGTCAAGACTTGACTATTTCCCGTCTCGTCGACACCACTATGGCTGAACATATACATTAGTATGTTTATTACTTATTCCTCCTTTCGGCTTTCTTTTTTTTCTCACTGTGTCTCAACAGTCCTCCTGCTAGCCACTACTTGCCTCCTCCTCACGCTCACTCCCATGCTCATCCTCATCCATACTACGCATCCGCTACCATGTCCCACCAACCGCAAAGCCATGTCGTTTCTGCATCGGCTCCCCAACGCACAGAACAACCCCAACGTAAACGACCGAAATATACCCGTAGTAAGACGGGCTGCATGACGTGTCGAGTGAAGAAAATAAAGGTGAGCACTATCCCATTTTTCGAGACCAACCCTTTCATTAAATTCTCCGGATGTCTAGTGTGACGAGACGAAGCCAAATTGCATGCGATGTACGCATGGGCAAAGAGACGTACGACTTCTTTCCTGTTGGCGGCACTACTATCATTTTTTGATTGACATGCGTCTATGCGTCGCTAGTGCACTTGGCCAGAGGGCGTTCCCGCTCGTAAAAAATCAACTGCAAGAAAAGAACAACCTGCTGCAGTGGAAGCGCGTCCGTCAACTGCAGGTTCCTCTGGACTTTCAGAGGGTTCGACACCTCCGACCCGCGAACACTCTCCCCCTCGAAGATCCAGCGTTGACATCAACCTCGTGCCCTTGACCTCTTCAAGGCGTTCTACGTACGTCCTTTACCCTTGTTCTCTTCTCAGAGTAAAATTAAATTCAGGACATACAGTGACCAATACGCTCTGCACCCTGTGCCAGCTGAGCATGATCCTGCCCGCCGCATGCCGTAAGTTGCCTTGATCAACTCATTCTGTTCGCTGGCCTGATGGACCATCATCAACCTTCTAGTCTGCATACGAACGACCGCCCTCAGTCCCAATCGGGTTACTCGCACCACTCTCAACATGGTTCTCCCGTTCTAAACATGATCCCGGCGACTTCGCAGTACTCCTCTGCTCCACGCTACGAACAATCATACGCCCCTTCCTCTCACCAATCCTCGCGTTCAAGTGGATTCCGCCCTTTAAACCACGAGCCCGTGACTTGGAATAATTCCTCATCAGACTACGTAAGTTCTTCATGGATCTTCCGCATGTGTGACCAGCCAACATTGAGGAAAGTATTCACAGGAACGTATCCCGCACCTCTCTAATGATCCTCATAACCGATATCAGTAATATTCACTTAAGACATCTCACGTCCACTACCTTTAAGGTTTTCATCGCATTATACGCCTAGATTCGTCTTTAGTTTACGAATTCTATATACCTCTTCAAAATAACGAAATGACGGTTACGCATGATACATAGTAGGAAGTCGGCCCGATGATACAGTATCACTGATAGGCATGCATCTCATCAAGGGCGTCTTCCCATTTCTTGTTTCTTTTTCGGACATATTATTATGGCGCTTTTGGAAGCAATCTCTGTATGTAGGACCTCCTGTACCTCGTTCAAGCTCCAGACTCAGGTCATCAGCCATTGCATTCTCCATAAGACGGGGCGGAGCCAGCATGTGATACGGAGGTCAACTATCCCATCCCCGATAGTAACAGCACGCATTTGACATTTCACTCCGAGTAATCGCAATATAGGCTCTGGCTTGACACGAAGATCTACAGAACGTACAAATGACATTCAATGATATTGACAAGTTGATGTCCTCTCTTCCTTTAAACCGCAGCGAATCCCATGCGCTTGTTTCCGACGTCCCAGATGCTATAATAGTGCTTCAAGACGCTGCCTCCAACCAGCTCCAGACCATCATAGGCATTAATCAGAGTTTGGCAGAGTGAAGCATTATTCTTGAAAGGACCGACACTGAGTTCGCTACTCGGGATGGTGAGATTGAAAGGAGTGCCACTCTGAGACGTGAATCCGATATCAATGACGGCGGGCAGTGACGAAATCCGAGAGCAAGGGATCCCGTACGTCCCAGGTTCAGCAGAATTCGCCTTGATATCGGGGGAGATGAGTGCATAGATGGCCTGTTGCAGAATATCTTGGGTTAGTACGCCTTTCTCGGAGAACCAAACAGGGAAAAAACCGTATACCTCGGCCGTGTCGGTAGAGAACAGGACGTTGCTCGTTCCACTGTCGAAAATAATGGTCCGCGATTGTTTCAGGAGTGAGGTGGTCTTTCCGTTAACGTAGAGACTCGGGGATTTGAGCTGCCATGTCGATCCGGACCCGGATGGAAGCGAGGCATATACTAGCTGTTCTGTGAAAAGGGCTCGTCGTGAACAAGGGGAAGACAGATCCCCAATTCTTTGAATCGCACCTGTGAACTTGGCAGTGTCAATCCCACCGAGGGTCATCTCGGCGTGACCGACAGCGTTTGGGGTCAGGTACAGACTGAATAGAGCTACAAAATACGTCAAAGATTGATACAAGTACGTTTTCCAGGAATGTCGATGAAACTTACAAGGAAGGCCTTGACTGATCAGACTGGCGAAGAACCCCGAGGCGGTGGCGCCCATGCCTAGGGTACAGAGTTAATGTATTACTTGTTGGCCCGGCCGCCTTGGTGCGTACCTTGAATACCGCTGAAAGGGTCGATATTGAATGCGGGTGTTTGATTCGTGATCAAGTAGAGAGATGTGCTTGGAGCTGTGAGATTCCCAAATCGAACTGTGTCCTTTGCACTTCGCAGAGTTAACTTGTAATTCGCTCCAACGACTGGGTCTACTCCAACACCTGTCGCGAAGGTAATACTACTCGTTCGCCCACCATCGACGAATGTTGAGCTCTGATCAGGGTCAAACTGGATCTGCTTTGAACATGCAGACCCGCAGAGCGTACTCGCGAATTCAAGGGTTTGACTCCCAGTATCAAAGACAACCTGATCGACAATTACTATGCATTACTGGGAGTCAACGAGAAGGACGCACCGTGATGGTCTGCGGAGGAGTACCGACTAATTAAAAAAAAAGATCTCATCAGAAGCTACGAACTTGGCACCCAGCAGGACTGACCTGTCAAGTTGCCGTACCACCTGAGAGTGTTTAGATCTCTGTGATAACGCGTATAGTTAGAGTGATGACCTACTGTAGGTCTGTTCCAAGAAAGAAGTCTGTCAGAGGCTCGGTCGTAACAGGCAAAGCTCTCCTCTTCATAGCAGCCAGTCCCGGATGATGTCCAGTACGCGCCCTCAGATGGACAGTATTCGGATGTTCGGCCAAACATAGTGGTAAGACGGCTAGAAGAGAAAGAAAAACAGCGGATAGTGTGATTGCCATGATTCGAAAGATGGCAAGGATTTCCTTGAAAATATCTGCAGTCAATTGCACCATAACACCCGCGCCTTTATACTTGAGTGGCCTCCTTAACCTTGTGGTTACGGCCAATTCTGCGCTCACTCAACCGATCTATTATTAGATTGGAAGCTTCTTCAAACGCATGCTTGGCAGGACGTTGAGGTCGACAACAATCAATCCGGGCATAGATAGCAGTCAGAGTCAAGAGCGAATGCATGTCAGTGGCTGAGCTAGGCTGCTTCGACGCGGTCAGAATCCAGAACCACACGTGCTCCTCGATGTATTTATCCACAGCTGATCAACTCGGTGGCTTCTCCGCATTGAAGTCACCTCCCGTCATCACCGAACACGCAGAGTCATGGGTAGGGTCCTCTCGACACTGTGCATTATCCTAATCCCTGAATATCGCCGCAGCGACATCGGAGACTATTTCCCTCAATGAACCGCATGCTCCCCATCCTAATGCAATCGAAGCCTTTAACCAGATCCTTCCGAAGATAAAGGAAGAAATCAAGAAATCGCGTCACCACTGGGATATGCATGAGAAGAAGATGTGGTCGAGAGCCTCAGGTCTCTCAGACGAAGATCTTGTAGCTTTCAACATAGAAACCGATCTTGTTGAGGTATGTCAACGAGCTCAATTGGCTAGCCGACAACGTATCAAAGGGAATGTGACTGCCAGGTCCGTAGTGCTGTCGTTTCGTACGGCACGATAATCCTTGGTAAGATCCGCATACCAGCCGTCCATGACGGTCAAGGCGAAGGTTTTATCCACATCAGGTAAGAGCCCGCAAATGTAGCTAGCCCCTCAACGCCTCAGCTTGCTCAATGTATTCCTTCACACCAGAATACATGACCCTCCAAACAGGGTAGGTCAATTTTAGTCAAACGAAAGGCGATCTCGCGATTTAATCATTTGAGCACAGGGGAATGAGGATATTATGTTCCACTCTATATTCACCGATGAACGCCGTGATCCGGAGGGGAACATCATTGGATGGTGTGCCATTCAACCGGCTAGCACCTTACTTGAGCTGTTCAATGAATGAAAGTACCATATCTGCTAGGTCTACGGTGCTAACGCCCGAAGCGATGCAACGATGTGTATACTACTTTGAATACCAAATGGAACACGACATTTGTAACTGGCTAGAGAAAATCACATCATGCTCTCACCAATTTCCGGAAAGGATCTCACAGAAACAGTTGAGCAAGGACAGTACACATAAATTGTTGGCATAGTAATTTGTATATACAGGAAAAGTCCCAATACGTGCAGTCTGACACGGTGAAAGGAATAAGCGAGAGAGAGATAGAGAGAGAGCAATAATAGATATGGAAGAGAATGTGACAAGCAAATACCGAGCAACAAAGTCAACTACATTCGACAGTGTGAAGAGTAGGCATTGCAAATGAGCCATGGGATAAGTGATCGGGAAACCAACCAACCTCTAAGTTCGCACTTTCAGAAACAAAATTTCCAGGCGCCAGGATTGAAGACAACTCCAGAGCCGACTTCGAACATACATCTCGAAAACCGACATTGTCAAGCATACCAAGTTGGGTGCTTTGCTGAGGCCATGGCCATGTCTTTGCGGCGGGAGTTTGGATCGGTTCATCAAAGTAGGTGGACATCTGGACTGTTTGATCTCCGGCTGAGGACTCAGACGACGAGGGAGAATATGCAAGACCGGGAGTTGAAGGGCTGGGGCTGGAAGACGAGTGACCTGACAAGTAGGGACCTTCTTGCATCTGATAAGAGGTAGTCAGTACAAGTCACGAATATCGTTACTTTGCGTTGCACCTTGAATGGAACATCCGAACCACCCATATGAAAGTCTTGATCCTCCGAAGATTTGCAAGCATCGAGTAGCCGGGTCGACGACGATTCGGTAACTATCGTAGGCATCTTTGAAGCATACACTTCAGCAGGGAGAGTGGCACACCGGCGTAGGCCAATCTGACTTGGGATAGAGTGTGGCTTGCTGATACTTTCAACAGCCGAGGAGGGGGTCGGTGGTTGAGGCAGGGCCAGGCAAGGTTCACTCTGCGATCTGCAAAGAGAGCGTTGACTGGAAGGAGCTGCTGGCTGAGACTGCTTGCCAACCCAGAGGCGCCAATCAAGAGCTTCACCGAGGGCTCGTTCGCATCGACCAATTTCCTTCGGAGGAAGGCCCGATAGTTTGGCCCATGCGCGATTAGAGTAACACTTGTCCTGGGTGAACTTTGACGCCAGAATGAGCGACGCCAAGAAGGCGCGTCGAGGGCAAAGCAAAGGGGAGGGGAGGGCGCCGCTTACATCAGCGTTGATCTGGGCGCTTGCGAGATTCGGTTCCGATGACGAAAAAGCCTCCGCCGATTGGTCTACAATTCGAACGGTCTTGATAATTGAATCGTCGATGGCGTGCAAGGAACTATCCATATCTGCCGAAGCCTCTGAGCCAGAATCCACATTTCCATCAAGTTCCTCCTGAGTGATAATCCGAGGGACCGACGTATCGTGGCGTATGCCAGCATGCTCCTCTTCGAGAAGTTCCGGCACCTTTGCGCGGATCGCTTCGAGGTAGCAAAGTGCTGTTTGAAGGATACACCCGGATGTCCTGGATCTTCGGAGTACCTCATGGACAAAGCACCTCATCGTCGCAAGATTGCTGGATGGATCGGTTGGGCGATTGCAGCTTTGATCATGTGATGGAGATGCTGTGTTGGTCGAGTCAACGCAGAGGGGGAGGTGTGTAACTTGCTGTGAATTTGGGCGGAAGGCGTGTTTCGTATGCTCCAAGACAGATCTTGACTCGTTTGATGAGTTGATGGATCCACCACGAGGAGGGAGGAAAGATTCCGGGATATCTTGGGGGCGCCATATCTCACAAAGGGCCTTGACAGCTTGGTCTATGGATGAATGATTAACCATAGAAACATTATTCATTGAGGGATGAAAAGTTTTCTCACCTACGATGCTTACAGATCCTTTCTGTTTGGGCTGGTCTTTGAGCGCTATGTCTTTTGGGCATTGTACAATTGGGAGAGACGGCGATGGTCGAGATGTGTTATTGTTGCATGATGTCGGTATGTGAGGTGGTGATACAGTTAACGGGGTGTGTAATAAAATATTTCTGGAGGACGAGGAGGGGGTGGAACTGTAAGGTTGCCACCGGACGCGAGTGCGAGTAGCGGGAGGCGCCCGGTGAGCAAGAGATTGGACCGTTTGGACGGCGTGCATTATTTGGAGAGGGAGGATATGAAAGAATTGAGTCGAGGGTTTGATCGAGAGATGAAGCTAGAGAGACAGGCTTGAAAGGAAACCGGAGAGACTGCAAGTATCGGGAGAATTAAACGCGGATGGTTGCATCAGCGACGATAGTGGTAGTGTTGGTAGTAGTGATAAAAGAAATGAAGTCGTCAGAGGCGGTGGCAGCAATGAAGTTGGGGTGGGCTTTGGAGATCGGATTGGGCAGTCTGGTTGTGAGAATTGAGTACATTTTGACCGTTGAGGTCAAGGGGGATATCCCGAGTCGAGGTGACTCTGGGCTATCCGATACAAAATCTGGCCGTTAACGCGGCAAGACTTCGTATAAAGGTTGAAGTAAAGGTTGAAAAGGTAAGTAGCTGCGGTTGTTCTCGAGATTCGGGGAGAGTTCTGAACGTCTAGGGTTGTGTGGTTTTATCGGGAGTCAATGAGGCGGGGGGAGTCAGAGTCGGGCGGCGGCTTTGAAATCAAACAGTCAACAACCCAAACATGCCACCTGACTCACCGCCTTCGGGTCATCACACAGTCACCAACACACTGCTCTCACACAGCCTGACTCAATTCTAGTAAGTTTTTCTGGGCTTCCGCAGTGTCCGTCGGTCTTTCTCCACCGAAAATGAACTTTGCTCCTGCTATCCACGCCTTTTGACCTTTTTGAGTCAACTACTGTAAAGTGTGGACGCCACGTGCATAACTTGAAGCGTACACATCTCGTTTCGCCTATTATGGAAATTTGTGATATGTAGTTACCGGCAACAAAAATCAGGAAAATATCAATCTGACTGCCAAGTACTGAACCGACAAGGTCGTTAGGATCGCAACTGTTCGGCTTGAAATGCCCACAGGCACATATTATTCTCCACCACTTGCCAGCCTCCCTCATCCCCCCTTTCCTCTTTTCCGCCACCATGAAGGTTTCCTCCGTTCTCGTTACCTTGACCGTCGCTCTTTTTGTCAGCGCTGAGAGCGTACTCGATCACCGTTCTCTTCACGCTCGCCACTCCAAGCTAGCTCAGCGTTCCCCGAAGCTGTCAAAAAGAAAGAGCTGCAAGCCTCGATCACCTGAACCCAAGCCTGAACCTGTACTTTTTTTTCTTACAATCGCTTGAATAATTATATATTCATAGTTCCATTGCAGAAGCCGACTAGCACTCACAAGTCGAGTTCGACTCACAAGGCTGCCGCAACCCCTATCAACAATTCGGTTTCTGGCTCTGCGAAAGGACTCATTAATGTGAAGTCTACATGTGGTGCGATCGGCGCAACGAGTTAGTATACCTCCCGCGAGAGTCTTATACATCAATGCTTATCCCATTCCTTTACTATAGCCAAGACCACCAAGACCAGTGGCCCTAATGGTAGCATTGACTGGCTCAACTGTGGACTCACTGGCGGTGGCTGGAATCCTCCATATGTTCAAGTCAAAGATCTCATAACTGTCGATCTCCAATCGGCCGTTAACTCTGGAAAAGGTCCCTTTGGCGCTTGCAAAGCTTACATCCACTTGTTCGAGAAATACGGCGGTCAGTACGGCATTCCGCCCATCATGCTTGCTTCGTTCGCCATGCAAGAGAGTTCCTGCAACCCCAATACCATCGGTGGCGCTGGTGAACAAGGTCTAATGCAAATCACCAAGGACAAATGTGGAGGCGCACCAGGAGGCAATTGCCGCGAACCTGTAAGTAACCATCGCAAACGCATTCTATATACTCTCTTCATCTCGATTCCACAGGATTTCAATATTCGCACCGGTGCCAAATACTTCTCGAGCACACTCAATGGCAACGGCGGGAATGTTATCCTAGCCGTAGCCCAGTATAACGGATGGAGAAAAGGGTTGACCTACAAACAGGCCACTGCCGCGGCCCACACCGGGTGCTGCCGATGCCAGAACAATTGCGACTACCTTCACCAGTTTTTCAATGGATGGCTCCAGAACATTAACGCATACGACTCTTCCTTCCGATTGGGCAAATACTTCAACTTGGATGTCTGCAACTGAACGCGATCAAGAGGGCTTGCTATCTACCACTCAATGAAGATTATGTAGGATGAAACCACGTTCTTTTTAAATGCCAGTCTTTTCGTAACCATACCTGCTATGTCCGTTGATGCGTGCATGTTGCACTCGCGTCTTTTTTCCCTTTCTGCCTGGGGCAACCGTTTTACGATATACCCTTCACATTATTCACATTCCATTGGCTTCGGATCCATGAATCTCTCCAAGCGGTTGATTTCGTCTTTGGGTTCTCTTGAGGAGCTGGTCCAGTAGATTTTACCTTCCGTGTATACTTACGCACAGGATTGATTGTTACCTTCCCAGAAATTTGTGCTGGTCCTGAATTTTTGAAAGCTCAGAGTCGCGTGAAGCTGCGTGTGAAGGCGAACCAGAATAGATGGCACCTGGCGACGCGACTTGATTATAATTTTGAGTACACACTGACCAAGATCTACCCTGGTTGCCTTTCAATACTCTGAGCCTAGTTCGACCATTCCTGAGGAACCCAGCTATTCCAGATGAGCACTAGCAGTACTTCATCATCGCTTTCGTCGTCCCCAGCGGCGTCCACAGCAACACTCCCATCGACTGTACCATCACCCGAACTAAAGAACCTCTCTCTCGAGCCCGTGGAAGTTTCAGAAGAAGACAAGGCTGAGGCGGCCAAGCTTAAGGCAGCTGCAAACAAGGCTTTCGTCGGTTTGGCACTTATCTGACCACGCATGGGCTCAGACTCACAGATCTCGTGTATCTAGCTCATGATTTTGCCAAAGCGTCACAGCTCTACACAGACGCCATCGCGAAAAATCCCAAAGAACCTACGATATGGTGCAATCGGGCCTACGCTCGAATGAAATTGGAAGAGTATGGGTATGCTCTAGCCGACGCCAGTGAATCTATGCCTACTTCGCCCTTCTTCACGTAACTCACCTCGTTGTAGCTCAAGCAATCCAACTTGACGCAAAATATTCGAAGGCATACTACCGGTACGTCTGCTCAGCCACTCTTTGGGGGATATAAAGTTAACGACGTTATCCTCTCCTTGAAAAAGACGAGCTACGTGTTATGTCCAGATTCTCAAGCCCCAACAAGCTGTACCTGATTTCAAGAAAGTACTCGCTCTTGAGCCCAAGAATGAGACGGTTCGATCGCAGCTGACGGCAACTCAAAAGCTCATTAGAAAGATAGAGTTTGAGAAGGTTCGTTTGCCCCTTATCGGTGTTTGCCACATGGGTCGGTCTAAGTGGGTATCAGGCCATAGAGTTTGAAGGGGAGAAAGACCCGATCGATAGATGCCGAGAAATCATAGCGGACGGTGGGTAGCATTACTTTCTGCTTGTCGAGTGGCCTAACCGTCGATTCTAGGAGGTTGCGAAGTCGACAAGGCGTATGCTGGTCCCAAATTAGCCCTCAACGATGGAAAATACAGTATCACGCTCCAGTTCGTCAGAGATATGATTCAATGGTTCAAGGAAGGAAAAGCTCTACCCAAGCGATATGTCTGGGAGATTGTTCTCGGTGCCCATGGACACTTCGCATCTAGTCCGAGTCTGGTCGATGTCAACGTTGGAGAGGGTGTTACATGTGATGTTATCGGAGACGTTCACGGTATGTATTTCAACATAATGGTTGGTATGTTCGATTGCTCACATATAGTAGGTCAATTCTACGACTTGCTGCATTTATATTCCCTAACGGGAGAACCCAGCGAGACCCACTACCTGTTGATGAATGGTGATCTCGTGGACAGGGGGTCATGGTCAGTTGAAGTCATCCTCACTGCCTTCGCCTTCAAATGTAGGTCATTCTCCATCTCCTTGTCACATCTCGCAATTCATCCGAGCCGAAAAGGGCTATACCCCAATTACATGTTCATCAACCGTGGTAATCACGAAGCAAAAGATATGAATAGGACTTACGGGTTTGAGGGAGAGGTCAAGCACAAGCACGGAGAGCAATCGTATAAGGTGAACTATCCCTCCCCCTTGGGCATATCTGGATCTCGCTGACTGGCTTTACCAAAGTTGTTCGCTCATGTTTTCACGGCATGTAGGAATCTGTCCATCACAAGTCAACTCCTTGAGGCACTAAATTTCCACAGTACCCCTTGCAACCTTGGTCAATGCCACAAGACCACCTTCCAATGCCAGCCCTCAGGCCATCTTATCCCCTGAAGGCTTCAAGCGATACTTCGTTGTCCACGGTGGTCTGTTCAGCAAAGACAACGTCACGCTAGATGATATCAGGAAAATCGACCGTATTGGTAAACAACCAGGGCAGGAAGGGCTCATATGTAGGTTCTTGGCATTTGGGTGACATGACCAAACTTGATTTGTTTCGACAGGCGAGGTACGGAATATATTGAGAAATCCATACATCTAACCTTTTCCTAATCATGTTTGTAGCTCCTCTGGACAGACCCCCAGGCACCCCTTGGCCGGGGACCAAGCAAACGTGTACGTATCTTTTTGAGTTGATATATGGTGTATTCCGCAGATCTCACTTCCCCGTAGGGTGTTGGAATCGCCTTTGGACCCGATGTGACCAAGCGCTGGTGTACCTTGAACGGTGTAACAGGCATAATAAGAAGTCACGAGGTTCGTCAAGGTAAGAATGTCTTTTGAGAGTATCCGGTCCCAACGGATGACCTCCCATTCCAAAGATGGATACGAAGTTGAACATGATGGATTATGCACGACGGTATGCTAGATATAATCCTAGCCCAATTGGATTTCACCTGACGCTACGTTTAGGTCTTCTCCGCTCCCAACTATGTTGACCAGGTCGGGAATAAGGGTGCATTTGTAAGGTTCCTCTCGTTGAACTTCCTATACCATGTCTCAACATGTTCTCTAGATTCGAATCGATTCCTCAGGTGATCAAGAGCATTTCCAATTCGAGGCCTCACCTCATCCTGAGATGAAACCGATGGCATACGTCCAAGGAGGCCTGAGTAGTCTCATGATGTCTTGAGAGTTGGAGCAAGAGGTGTTTGGGTATCTAGAGGTTTGATATTTGCGTGAATATTCATGTAGTCGCTACGAGTTCAGTGAGCCAATGCTGTTGACTTTGGGTTTGTTTACATTTCTGTAACTTGCGCGTGGCCACGGGTGAACTGCTCGTACTACACGCTAACCAAGAATTCTGCTTGTACCAATCGCCTGGTCAGTTACCCCATACCCTCAAGATGGACAAGACAAAGTCCAAATTGGCTGCATTCTTTGACAACGACGAAGAAGAATCTTCGTTCCCAGTGCGACGGATCGACTTATTCACCATGTCCTTTTCACACTTACCGAATGTCTTCTTGTCGTTAGTCTAAACCTGTCGACGATGCCAAACTTTCCCAGTATGCAGCAGGGACTGTAAGGAAATCTCGACGAGAGAAAGAGCAAGAAGCGGCAGACGCTAAAAAGCGTGAAGAGGAAGCAGAAGCAGCCCGAGCCTACGCCGAGTTCATCGACGCCTTTGAAGGGGAAGGTTCCTCGAGGAGGAGAACAGGCTCGGCTTTCATCAGGTCGTCTGCAGAATCAAAATCTGAATATCGACCATTGGATGATCGACCTGCAGAACGGCGACCCCCGACTGGGCCAGCAGCTGACCGGGTTAGCGTTTGGCTGAAGAATGCTGATTCTCATTGTACTGATTGTTCACATCCGTTTTCAGGCTGTATCTCCGTCTGATGCACCACCACGTCCCAAAGGCAAGAGGAACATGGATATGTTCCTCGAAGAAATCAAGAAGTACAACTCTTTCTCGCATAATTGTCTCAAGGCTCATCTCCCTTCGTCACAGAGAACAGGCACAACGCGAAGCCAAATTCAGTCGCCAAGGTATGGAATACACGCCCTGTTGGTTGCAACCAGGTCCTTAACTTCCGTTTAGCACATGGACATGGTCGATCTGTAACAGCAATGGCTGGTATGCTTTAGCCCCACGATGATCGAGTGTAGTTCTCATACGTTGTGCTTTCTCAGCATACGATGGACAAAGCGGTAGCAAGGACAGGGGAGATCCCTTGGTGAGTCGCAGCGACTGCTCTCCCCGAAACTTTACTAATAGTGTCAAATTAGACCACCAATCTCTTTGTTGCGAATTTGCCTGCCCATGTCACAGAGCCGACCCTTGGTTCATTCTTTGCTCGTATGGGACCTGTCGGTTCAGTTCGTTTTTCCTCCCCAGCTACCCTGCCCTCTTCAAACCCACTAACGACGGCCTTTGTGTAGGTCAAGGTAATGTGGCCTCGTTCCGACAATACCATTGGTCCTGGTTCGGATATGACCACTTCCCGTCGGAATAAAAGTACTGGTTTGAGCGGCTTTGTTTCCTTCATGAAACGGAAAGATGCCGAACGAGCTCTCAGAGAGTACGATGGATTCGATTGGGGCGGTTCAGTGTTGCGGGTGGGCTGGAGTAAGGCTGTCCCATTGGCTGCGAAGCCATTGTATGGTAAAGCTTCACGTTGTTCATACTCCTCCCGTCTAGTGTTGACTGTTATTGCAGTTGCCGAGGAGAACAAAGATGGCCACAACTTGCTCGGTCGTAGTCCTAGCCCTTCAAGGCACAGGCGGAGGTCACGGTCATCTGATTCTCGCCAGCGACAATCCAGGAGTAATTCCAGAGATGGTTCTAGGTCTCCTCACCGTAGCAAGCGCCATAAATCATATCGAAGCCGCTCGCGTAGTCGAAGTCCTATGCCATCGGCTAATATGGAGGATGAAGAAGTCACAGAGACCTTCGTACGGGCAGTCGCTGCAGAGGTAAAAGGGCACGAAAGTAACTACCAAGATATCCTTCTTAGTCGAGAAAAGAACAATCCCAAGTTTGCGTTTCTGCGCCGAGGCGTATGTCAATTTCCTCGCATATCTCGCCATCGATTTGACTTACCTCTTGTTGCAGAATCGGCATCATTCATATTATATCGATCTAATGGTGTCACAAGCGACTCTGGATCCTGAATTTGACGACGATGTAAGGGTTTGATTTTTTAGTTGTCCCAATTTCTCCCTAACGTCTCGCAAACCAGGGCTATAATTCTGTGTATTCCACCGATTCTGAAGAGGAATCAGAGCGCGAACGCATCAGGAAAACGGCGCTTGGGAAGCTCGCGAGGAGGCGGTTCGAGAGTATGTTGCGCGCTATGACTGGTCGGCGAGGTGAAGTAGCCCGTTGTATGGCTTTCTGCCTTGAACACGCCGAGGCTGCGCACGAGGTCTGTTTCCTCAGTTAGTCCCAGTACAGACGCCTTATCGCCTGTTTCTAGGTTGCGGATATTATTGTTGCTTCACTCCTCGTTGACAGCACTGCTGTTCCACGTAAGGTCGCACGTCTCTACCTAATATGCGACATTCTGCATAATTCCGCCGCGTCAGTCCCTAGTGCCTGGAAATTCCGTATGGAATTCCAGTCAAGACTGGGCATTGTATTCGACCACCTGGGGAACATCTACCACTCCTTCCCCGGACGAATGACTGCCGAAATCTTCAAGAAGCAGATCATCTCTGTCGTCGAAATCTGGGAGGATTGGATTGTCTTCCCTCCTGACTTCACTGCGGAACTGCGGGAGAGGCTAGAGGGGCCTGTTAAAGAAACGGAATCGCATCCTGAATCAGATGCCCCACCTGCACCCACACAGCGTTCGACCGAGGTGACTTCGCGATTCAAGAGCGCTTCGTTTCAACCAGCAACACCCCCTGAAGCCGTACCATCTATTGAAGCTGAAGATGAAGATGCCATGGATCTTGGGAGCGATCCTGAGGAGGATATTGATGGTAAACCAGTAGACGTTGACGACGTCGATGGCGAGCCTGTAGATGATCTCGACGGAGAGCCAATGGAGGATGTTGACGGAGAACCAATTGACTTGGATGGAGAGCCAATAGGAGATGACCTCGACGGCGTTGATATCGACGATATTGATGGAGAACCAGTTGTCTGATTATTCTTGCTTCATATATTTTAGCACTTGGGCTAGGTATCCTTAGATAGATGCTGAATCCAGTTTGGTGGTATACGAAAGCAGTATGATACAGAACATGCCAAATGATACAAATGAAAAGGTCAATCAAAAACGAGTGCGAATGAAAAGAGCGAATTATCAAAATATGTATAAGTAGGCGTCAGTGTCCCCAGTAGTTAGTATGTGCTATCCCTCTTTATGATCAGTACTCAATCAAAATTCTCCTTAAACCTCTTCCCCAGTTGAAGCGTGATCGAACTCAGGCTGCTCAACACCCTGATCTGACTTTCAACCTGGGCCGTTGGGGAAGGTCGCTTCCCCCATCCCACCCATCCTAGTACTCTATTTCCCAGAGCCTGATCTTTTTGAACACCCCAAGTCCTATTCTTACCCTGTGGGTCCGCACTAGCAGGTGGATTGAGCATTTTGATGGTTACATTGTCCAGTTTCGATTGTGTGGTGAATGATCCTTGGATTGTAGAATCGAGAACAACGTTGGTCATGCCATCAGAATTCTGGACCAGCAATTGTATGGGGCTTGGTCCATGATTTTTCGAAGCACATGGTGCACGGACACTGAGGTCAAGTGGTCCATTGAAAGTCTGTACGTTCGCTACGAATGAGTAGGGCGTGCTGGGTATGGCTGGGACGGACGATGGCGACACGAGGGTCAGTGTTGAATTAATTGCGCTGTGAAGACGGCATTAGTCAACTCGTGAAGTTTGGGAGTTTCAAGCTGAACACATACCCATCTCCAGTGTCCATTGATAGATATGTGGGATTTATGACCAATGGGTCACGTTCCAGCACGACATCAGTGGAGATGTCGCTTTTGAAAATTGCACGTAAGTTATGGCTGAACCTCGGTGGAGGGGGGGAATCGTACACGTACCCTTTAATCCCGTCGAGGCTGAGGCTGTTGGTAACGTGATACTTGCCAATGATAGATCCGTAATTGTTTTTAATCGATATAGAGGCTGCTTGCAATGACTGTGAAATTGTCGTTGATTCAGATGAAGATACCGTGTAGGTGAAGTGTACAGACCTTTGCGGCGACGTCGTAACCCGAACCCTCCAGAACGATATTATTGAACGTGACATAGTCCTCCAAATCGCCGAAGTTATGGGAAAACCAAGGGAGATATGTAACGAAGTTGTCCAGCTTTGCACCCATGACGTATGGAAGAAGTACTTGGACTTTGACGTTGACGAAATCGGACCCTTCAAGGGGCCGCAAGGCAAAGACAAATAGGCCTTTATCATTCCCAACGTTGTCAAAACATGCGGATACTTGATGGAGAAGTTCTCGGTTTGAAGCAACGACTTCGACCGAAAAAATGGATTTGCGGGCAGATTTGTCTGGATTCGTGATTACTGTCAGGTTTCCAACGGAGTGGGGGTTGACTTCAGCTGTTGTTGATGTTATATTGGATCGAATGTAGTAGGAGCCGGTGAAGTCAAGCTGATAGGATGTTCTGGTAGTTCCACACGTCAGTTCAAATTCACAAGTAGTATAGCATTCAGAAGCATACTTGAAGGCACAGTCCCTTGGATCCTCATCAGGCGTAAGCCAAATCTCACACTTTGCGTCCTGACTTGACAGCCAAGCGTTTGCACTTGACAGACTTATAGAATTGCTTGGGTCCGGGAACTGAGTTGGCACGAATTTGACATGCTTATTTCGTGATTTCTTTTGCATGAAAAGTGAGCATACTGGAGCCAGATAGGCTGACGGGTCCGCACGTACCACGACGGCGATAGGCACTCCCACGAGCACTGACAGAAGAACATATATGCCAAGCGCATATATGATTGCCCTCCACATCTTAGGATCTGGACTGCACCAACTACTTCTCCTTCTGCTCCGTCTCCTCAGCACCGGCTTGTTTGTCCCCTCTGGTCCCGACTCCTCTACCTCCCCTGGGCTTCGACGTCGAGTGAGATTTAGGTGGTGGCTTGCTTCACTTGTCTCATAATCAGGTAACGCTGCCTTCTCCGGAAACCGGAGGTATAGTGAGTCTGCAGAACTGTATGGTGGTCGGTCGTCTGGGATGTGATGTTGTCCCCGGTTACTGTGTGAAAGACCTCGAAGCTCATATTCATGTGCGTGCGTTGTGAGGGTTGTCGTCGAGCTACTTGCAGTAGATGATACGTCCGTCAGTGTAGAATCGCGGTGGCTGTCATGGCTGTCTCTGCTGGAGTTTGGCCGGTGTCTATGTGACTGCCTGAGGTGTTGCTCGTGATGGTGTTGGTAGATGTTCTGCAACTGCCTCTGCTGGTCTTCATGATCCAATATAATCATTATTTCCCCTTGTTGTGTCCTCAGACGCCAATGCTATGAGTGCATAAGGGGAGAACGGGATGAACGACGTATGGGAGATAGCGGGGCGACGACGACGACGATAGTGGAGAGGACCCCTGTGAGAAACCTTCAAGCCAAATGACCCGAGCTTCGACGTCAAACTATCTGTGCTGATGTAAGCAACCACCTCACCCAAGAGCCTTGGCTACCTTCATTCCGGATAATAATTAGTCTGGAAAATATTTATATAGACCCTAATAAATATCTAGATTATATCTATAGTTCCTCTCCTCGATGGTTATCAGGGCTATCGACAGAGGAATCCACCGGCTGCCTCAGCTGCAAAATATTCGTTGCACTCCAATTGAGACAGTGTCGTGTGGTCTGCATACACTTGTCTGCGAGCGATGTCAACCGTTGCTTCCATACCTTGGTCACGGAAGTCCGCTCGCTCAATTTAGAATTAGGTGAGGCAGTCCGCGCTGATTTGGAACGATTCGGTTTTGGCTAGTACAAAAATAAGCGTCTTGTTCTCGAAAATAGACCGCGGCAATACAAACCTTGCTAGCTTCCCTATTGTGGACCTCTGCGTCCTTGATCATTTTTTCCTCTTCGTTTTCACTCATAGCTTTCCACATGGCTCTAAATCTGTTCACCGACTGTAAACTTTCGGAAAACCGGTGCAGAGTGTTCATGAGTGCCACGACCTCGGATCTTTGCAGAAGATTTGCGTTTGAGTGAGGACTGCAGAGAGATTTGCCGTCAGTCCATGAGTATCGTCTTCAAGGGAAGCGAATAGGAAAAGCGTGTGGACAAAGAACTCACTCTAGAGCTTTCTCGTCCATCTCAAATAGAATTTTCATGGCTGTGGCAACGCCAGTAACCTGCACCTTTCCCCACAACCTGCATTTGTCACAACCGACACAGTCCATGATCCTGCTAACGTTTCTGAAATGAGTCTTGAATTCTTCTTTCAGAATCTAGCAATAGCTGGTCAGTAATCCTGTACTTGGATGGAAAGGTCGGGTAATTACATTTGCATTCTCTCCTTGGAACAAAAGACCTTCGTCGAATTTACCCACCCTCTTTGCTGTCTGCACAAGTCTGCCAACCTTTGCGAGGGTTTCTTGGTCGTCCTCGTGTGTTCCGGTTGAACAGTAGTCATAGGCACCAAGGTAAGGTCCAAGTCGCGAGACGGCTCTCAGCATAAGGACGGTGTTAAAGTACATATACTGCAGCCTCTCCGGGTGAGTAGCGATCCGGTCAATGAAACACTGGAGGTTTGGCGCCCATTCACCCGTTTTCTGGTTGAGGTAGTCGCTGCAGATGTGTGTCGTTATTGACGAGTGAAGACCTAGGAAACCAAAGGTAAATGCGTGCTTGATGATCCAAGGTATGGAAACTTACCAGAGATGATCTTGTAGTACACTCTCTTCTCCAAGCAATGTTCTGCATGGTCGAGCTGCGCCTCCTTCTCCTCCTTGTCGCTCGCAAAGGCCTCTGCCATCTGGTCAGGTAGACTGACAGGAGCTGGGCTCTTCGCCTTCATGAGGCTCATTTCAGAGTCCGGTAACAAAGGGTCTTTGCGAAACGACTTTTCGCTGAGGCCAAAACAGTTCTCTTCATAGATAGACCTCCATATCCTGTGAGCGTCTGGGCCACTGTAACCGGTGAAACGTTCAGGGACAAGAGAAAGGTCATAGTAATCCCCTTCCGTGTTGTCATCCAGGAAACAGAAGTCGGAGTCGCGATAGTAGCACCCGGGAAGTTCGTGTCGCTTCTCGATGGAAGATGATTCTACCTTTGACAGAGCTGCCGCGCGCCATTTTTCCGGGACGTCACTCTGCAGCCTAAGTTAGAAGGCACGGATTGCTTCAATGAATTGACGCGCACCTCGTCTATGGTTGTGATTGCACAACCAGGGTCACTGCAGCTCCCGTAGTCCGGCCAGAATGGACACTCTCGATAAAGATCGACCTGGAAGTACTTGAAGAACGGTAGTTTGACCAATTCAGAAAGATTGGAAAAGAGCTCGTCGTTCATGCTCTCGACGGTTTCATAGTCGCAGGAAGTCGTTTCTATTGGTCCGGTAAGCTATTGGGGAATAAGATTGTATTTTTCTTTCATTCAGAACACTAGCATTACTCACCTCCGCATTCTTGCACTCGGTGTGCTTGATAGGAGTGTGGTCGAGTACGTCATGTATACCTTTCCGCACCAATGGCTCAGCAAGGAAAGACGTTGCGAGCGCGGCTCTTGCAAAAGTCGAGCACACCAGAATTGTGCTTGTTCTCATTGTCGCTGTGGTTCAGCCGTGGGTTTGTGAAGGAACACTTGGAGATTTATAAACTCCCAATGAAAGGGAGGGCCAACCGAAGCGGTGTTACCAAAAGGAGAAAAGCAATGCCAATAAAATGGCCACGTGATGCGACGGACACGTATTTGACCGCGAGCCCGATCTGGAATCTTCGGGGTGTCGTTGGCTGGAATGAGTCTGGATTGAGGAGAGTAACGTCCAGTTCCGAGAATAATATACAGAAATACTAAGCCAGATCTGGGTCTTTGGTACTTTTTGTGCCCAAAAAATCATGTAAATTGAGTTCTCCGAAGAATTGCCACGTCAAGATGTTCACACGGGGGTATTTCTTGATATTTTTGGAAAACACGCGCAGCTAATAGCAATTCTCTCAAATTCATCCACTTTACTGGTTTTTACATTCCGTCAAAAGGTTCAAATTCGTCGTCAATGGCACTCTCTGCAGCGGACTTACAGGTGAATACATTGAATCGTCAAAGAGCTCCAACTCAATCAAAGTTTAGAAACGCCATGAACTTGAAGGAGCTCCAGACCCATTCCCTACTCTGGAAACATCTGCCTCTGGCAAACAGGCTAATGGAAAGGCTAACGGTGGTCAAAGTTTAGATACCGACTCCGAGACTGCCTTCCCTACGCTCTCTTCATCGACTGCCGTTTCTGCTGCTCCCCAGGCTTCTGCTTGGTCCTCCGCAGCTGGTCCTCGTCTCAAACCTTCCGTTCCCAAGACCCCCATCTTCACAGACACCTTCACCCTCACAGCTATCGATCTCTCTACTTCAGGCAAGGACGGGAAACCAACTACGTTGGGAGATGTCATTCGACAGGTCACGGCAAAATACAAGGTCAAGGTCGAGGCATCCACTAACCAAAGGGCCAGGCAGACTACTTTCCACGTGAAGGCCGAGAGTCAGAAGGAATTGGACAAGGCTAAGCGCAGCCTACTCGCTCTCCTCAGTCCTACTGTCACTTCGGTTCTGAATGCCCCGGCCTCTACCATTGGATCCATCATCGGGCCTAAGGGTGCTACTCTGAAGCAGATTCGCGACCAGACCTCAGTCCGCGTTGACATCCCTCCTCGCGACTCAGCTCAGCCCTCTGCTGTTGCCACTCCCGCAGGCTCAGGCAAGGCTACTCCTCTCCCTCCTACCGGAGATGACGAGGATGAGCCCTTGATCCCGATTACACTCACTGGTCCCCAACCTTTGGTTCTCGAGGCCCGAGAGCTTTTGAACCAGATCATTGCGTCCAAGACTTCCATTTCCACGCAACGTGCAAAGGATATTCCCGTTCACATTCTTCCTTTCATCGCGACCCGCAAGAACCACATTGTCTCCTCTGCCTCTGACGGCGTCGATGTTAATTCTGCTATCAATTGGACCGCTCGTGAAGTTATTGTTACCGGAGATAGACCCACCGTCGGCAAAGTCGTCGAGGCTATCAAACAAGCTGTCGAGGACCTCGAGGGCAACCTCACCTCTCTCAAGATCTCCCTTCCTAAGCGTCAGCACCGCCTCCTTGTTGGCAAGGCTGTCGAGGAGATTATGATCAAGTCGGAGTGCTCTGTGGTCATCGCTGATCAGGACGATCCTTCCGAGGAAGTCACCGTTTGGGGACCTGGCTTGAAGCTCTCCCAAGGCTTGCAAGCCGTCATGGAGAAGGCCAACTCTCAGCATGTCACTTCTTTCCCTCTTCCTACTGGCGACTCTGCCAAGCAGATTTGCACATACCTCGCCAGGACTGGCTTTGTCAAGACTCTCACTTCTACTTTCCCCGGCGTCTCCGTCTTTTTACCCTCTCCCACCGTTGTGGAGAATGCCGTCCAGGATAAAAAGAAGGTCAATGTTGACTTGATCGGCGAGCAGGAGAAGGTTAAGACAGTGCTCTCCAAGCTAAAGGAGATTGTTGAGAAGTTGAGTGGTGGTGCTACCAGGGAGCTAGAGATCGACTGGTTAGTCCATAGAATCGTCAAAGGCAAGGGCGCCAAGAAGATCAAAGCTCTCCATGAACAACAAAACGTCCAGATCTTCTTCCCCCCTGAATCTTCGGAATCTCGCTCGGTCCTCCTTGTCTATGACCCCACGACTTCAGCAACTGCGAACAAGGAAGAGAAGAAGAAGAATTTGGACGAGGCAGAGAAGGAGCTCAGGAAGCTGGCTAGCGAGGCTGCCGATGTCAAGACCCGAAAGGTCGAGGTGGAGGAGAAGTGGCACGATGCCATTGTTGGCCAAAATGGTACAACTCTCAACGCTATCATTGGCGAAGACAAGACGTTGTCCGTCAAGGTTGGCGCCGAGGCTGGTGAACCCAGTAGAGATGTCGTCGTCATCAGGGGTACTGCTGCCGATGTAGACAAGGCCGTCAAAGAGATCCTGCAGATTGTGGAGAAAGCTAAGAACGACGAAATCGTCAATAGCTACGTGAGTGCCGCATATACTTTCTATACATTGCATTTACTAATCAGCTTCATAGTCCACCGAATTCGAGATCGATCGCGAATATGTCGGACGTATAGTTGGTGCTCAAGGAGCTGGTGTCAACAAGCTCCGTGACCAACTCGGCGTCAGAATCGATGTATCTGACGAGGGTGACGATGGCCATAAGGAGAGCTCCAGCGGAAAGAAAAAGAAGAGTAGCTCAGGACATCACCTCAAGTCCAGAGTCAAAATTACTGGTCGCGAGGAGAACGTTGAAGAGGCAAAGCGGAGGGTGCTCACTCAGGTCGAGCGTCTTGCAGATGAAACCCAAGAGACCCTGAAGATTCCCTCCCAATATCACGCTTCCCTCATTGGTCAGTCTGGTAAATACGCCATCCGACTGGAGGAAAAGTATGGTGTCAAGATCACCTTCCCCCGCCAATCTGCTGAGGGCCACACTCGCGAAAATCTGAAGCCCGATGAGGTCCTCATCAAAGGTGGCAAGAAGGGCGTTGCAGGTGCTAAAGCTGAACTCCTCGATGCCGCTGAATTCGAGAAGGAGACCAACAACGTTCTCAAATTTACAGTACCTCAACGTGCAGTCGCTCGTATTCTTGGGAAGGGTGGTGTACAGATCAACGAGATCAAAGACACCACTGACGCACAGATCGACATCGACCGACCCGAAGACAACAAAGATGGCAATGCGGACGTCAACATCACTTTGAGGGGTACTAAGAAGGCAATCAACGCCGCTAAGACCGCGATTCTGGCCATTGCTGACCAGGTTCACGAGGAGGTCACCGTAGTGGTAGAGGTTGAGAACAGGTTCCACAGAACCATTATCGGTGGAGGTGGTCAAGGCTTGAAGGATCTCGTCGCGAAAGTTGGTGGACCAACCGACCCCAAGGTCCAGGCTGGTCTCATTCGATTGTCAGTCTTCTCCATCCTTTGAGACCATAAACCTTTACTAACATTGCCTAAAAGCCCTCGTCAAGGGGAGCCTTCGGACGAAGTCAAGCTTCGTGGTGAACCCAAGCTTGTGAATAAGCTCAAGGTGGAGCTCGAGAAGATCGTTTCAGAACTTCGTGACCGCGTTGTTCTCGCTGTTGAGATTCCTCAAGCACAGCACCGCGCTCTTATCGGTCGCGGTGGTCAACACCTCAATGAACTACAGGACAAACGCCATGTTCAAGTTCAGTTCCCCGGTTCTAGATCCTACAACCAGGTTGGCGAACCCGAGAACAAGGCTGACTTTGAAGATGTTGAGCCTACCAACATTGTCAAGGTCACTGGCTCTAGGAAGGCTTGCGAGGAGACCATTCAGGAACTAAAGGGCAAGATTAAGCCTGCTGCCCCCGAAGGTGTTAGCGGTACCGTCACCGTTCCATTCAAATACCATCATGCCGTCACGCAGCAGGGTGCCCTCTTCAGAACCCTTCGCTCTTTCGGTGTCAACGTCGATCTTCCCCAGCAACCACCCAAGTTGGAGCTCCCTTCTCGCCCTGCCCCCGAAGGCGCAGCGACAGCTCGCATCGACGAGCCTGAGTCAGTTGACGAGAACGCCATTTCATGGGAGGTTGTCGCAAACTACCAAGGCGCACAAGACGGAGAGTCTACCTGGACCCTGAACGCCCGTGACGCTGCTGGCCTCGAAAGGGCTACCAAGCACATTCAGGGCGCTATTGAACACGCCGAGCGTATGTCCCAGGTTGGCTTCCTTACGCTCCCTGATAGGGCCATCTTCCCTCGTATCGTTGGTGCCAAGGGTGCCAACGTAGCCAGGTTGAGGGCCGAAACTGGAGCAGACATTCAGGTTGGCAGGGACAACAACACTATCGTTATCATTGGTGAGTCTTATCAGTATCCATATCCACGCAGCGCGCTTATTTTCCGACCTAGGTTCCGAGCACGATATCTTAGTAGCTAAAGATGCTATCCTCAACATGGCCAACAACCCTGGTCGCAATGGTCGTCACTAATTTGCATACATAAAGTCCTATCTTACAAACTGCACTTATATGCATCTATCTGCTTCATTGGCTTCACATAAACGCACGAGATATCTGTACTCACGAAACATCAACATTACTACCGAAATGCCTAGATAGATCAACTCAATAATGAAAAGGGAAATAGGCTGGAGTTTCCATGGCTGAACTGACAAATTTTGACATGACAAATCCTTCGATTAGAAGGATTAATGGATGACGAAGGCCCAAATAGCTGTGTGCTCATCCGAATCTGCTACGCCTCGATTGCGTGATTTCGACAAATCATTGCATGTACGCCTTTCTGGGCAACAATGGCACTACAAAAAGAACCCCTTCCAATTCAGATGGAAGTAACTGATTTTCAAAGTCATTTCCTTTTTCTCGCTAGAGCAGCTGTAAAACGACCCACCCAATAAAAATGGCTAACCCTCCTCACGGCTCTGTTTTGAAGGTCAGGAATCTTTATCCGCATCAATTCTCATATAACTGAGCTTGACTCTCTTCAGGACTTGATTGCTCGAGATGAGCCCATTTCCTCTCAATTGAGGGAGGAATCGCACACCCTGCCTGACATTGTTCTGACTGAGGTATGTCATACATCTTCTGCGTTGCGAACAGAACTCATATCGACGGCTCATTCAGCGACAACTATGCGACCTGGAACTGATCATGAACGGCGGGTTTTCGCCCCTGGAAGGCTTTATGAATGAGTCTGACTACAACAGCGTGGTCAATTCTCTCCGTCTCGCAGACGGTGTTCTGTTTCCTATGCCCATTACTTTCGATGTCAGCGCATCAGACGTTGAGCGACTTGCCCTCGCCCCGGGCCGAAGGATAGCACTCATCGACCCTCGAGACGACCAGGCACTTGCTATTTTGACAGTGGACGATATCTATCGACCGGATCGAGTGAAGGAAGCCGTCAACGTCTTTGGTGCCGACGATCCCGCTCACCCAGCGGTGAGCTACCTACGGCACAAAGTGAAGGAAGTCTACGTCGGTGGAAAAGTGCAAGCCATCCAAGCACCTACGCACCATGACTATGTCGCCTTAAGATGTCAGTTCTCTAGTGATTCGAGTCAACTATTCATTTTCTGATCCTTGGGTTTTAGATACTCCTGCAGAGCTCCGTGCTCACTTCAAAAAGCTTGCCTGGCGCAAGGTCGTCGCCTTCCAGACCAGAAATCCCATGCACAGAGCTCATCGTGAACTCACAGTACGGGCCGCCCGCCAAAGACAAGCAGTCAGTGCTCTTAGCTGGTTTATTCCTCTCGTTCAATTCTGACGCGATCGATCTAGAACGTTCTCATTCATCCTGTCGTTGGCTTGACAAAACCTGGAGATGTCGACCACTATACACGAGTTCGTGTGTACGAGGCCATTATGGCAAAGTATCCCAACGGCATGGGTCACTTGGCGCTCCTCCCTCTTGCAATGCGTATGGCAGGACCAAGAGAAGCTGTTTGGCACGCTATTATTCGCAAGAACTTTGGAGCCACTCACTTTATTGTCGGCCGTGACCATGCTGGCCCGGGGAAGAACTCTCAAGGAAAAGATTTCTACGGCCCCTACGATGCCCAAGACCTCGTCACCAAATACCAGGACGAACTCTTGATCGAAATGGTCCCCTTCCAGCAGATGACATATCTCCCCTCGACCGACGAGTATCAGCCCGTTGACGAGGTTCCCAAGGGCGTTCAAACCCTCGATATCTCTGGGACAGAATTGCGAAGGAGACTTAGGACGGGTGCCCCAATCCCTGACTGGTTCAGCTACGAGGAGGTCGTTAAGGTGCTCAGAGAGAGTTATCCACCAAGGAACAAGCAAGGATTCGTCGTCCTGCTAACGGGGCTGCACAATTCCGGGAAAGATACAATCGCGAAGGCTTTGCAAGTTACACTCAATCAGCAAGGTGGCCGTAGTGTGTCCAGCCTTTTGGGAGAGACTGTGAGGCAGGAGCTCTCATCTGGTAAGTTCTGGCAAATTTCCCCGGAAAAATTGAACTTGAACTGAATAGATCCTTCAGAACTTGGTTGGACACCAGAAGACCGACACTTGAACGCTCAGCGCATCGGATTCGTTGCTGCCGAATTGACGAGGGCTGGAGCTGCGGTCATCGCTACCCCTATCGCACCCTTCGACCGCTCTCGAGACGCTATCAGGGATATCATTTTGCAGTCCGGCGGAGCGGGAGCAAACTTCTTCCTGATCCACGTTGCAACTCCTTTAGAGCATTGCGAGAAGACAGACCGAAGAGGACTGTACGCTAAAGCAAGGCGGGGAGAGATACTAGGCTTTACTGGAGTAGACCAGGCCTACGAAACTCCAGAAAAGGTTGACCTCAGGGTCGATGTTACCCAGCAGAGCATCCCAGAGATTGTGCACAGTGAGTAATTCTAGTCAACATCGCTGACAAAAAGCTGATTACCTTTCCCGCAGATATTGTGCTTCTACTGGAGAAGAATAACCTACTATAGATTGTATCGTTGCGACGTTGTACTTGGATAGAGTATTCTATTTAATTTTTCTGGACCCATGCAAACACGCTCGTGAAATACGCGAACCCCAAGATCACGAGACTTTTTACTTTGACCCGAAGGCGTCCAGAGTAACCTTAAAAGCCGGAGCTTGTGCTTTCACCTTTTCTTCAACTCTTACCAGCAATGCTCAGGCAGGTCATTCGTTCGGGTCGCCCATCGCGAAATCTGGGCCAAAAACATAGCGGAGCTCTCCGAACTCTTATCACACCATCAGTCTCTTCACGTTCGGATTTCACGAGCCGGAACTTGATTTCCTCGTCTGCTACCGGCTCTGCACTTTTCTTGAACCACCAACGACGAACCATGTCTGCACATGCCGGAGAGTCTACTCTGCGACCTGAGCCTGATCAGGTTCTCCAGGACATTGCGGACTACGTGCACAACTATGAGGTCACTTCCGACCTCGCCTGGGAGACCGCACGCCTTTGCTTGATCGACACCATTGGATGTGGTCTTGAGGCTTTGAGGTTCCCTGAGTGCACAAAGCTCCTTGGACCCGTTGTCGAAGGCACCATTGTTCCCAACGGTACGCGTCTTCCAGATACTCCTTCCGTTATCACGACCTCATACTCTGGCCAGGTACCCGTGTCCCTGGAACCAACTACCAGCTTGACCCCATCCGTGGTGCTTTCAACATCGGTGCCCAGATCCGCTGGCTCGACTTCAACGACTGCTTCTTGGCTGCCGAATGTAAGTAGTCCCAGAGATTTTCACGGAACACTGGCTAAGATCCGGTTCAGGGGGACACCCATCCGACAACTTGGGAGCTATCCTCGCCGTTGCTGACCACCTGTCGCGTCAGGGTCAGTCGTTGACTGTCAAGGATATTCTTGAGTCCATGATCAAGGCCCACGAAATCCAAGGCTGCCTTGCTCTTCTCAACTCCTACAACCGTGTCGGCCTCGACCATGTTGTTCTCGTCAAGGTTGCCTCTACTGCCGTCGTTTCCAAGCTTCTTGGCTTGAACCGTGATCAAACTGTAGATGCTGTCTCCCAAGCATGGGTTGATGGTCAATCCCTCAGGACCTATCGCCATGCACCAAACACCGGTCCTCGCAAGTCTTGGGCTGCTGGTGATGCCAACTCGCGTGCGGTCAACCTCGCTCTCCTTGTAAAGAAGGGTGAAAAGGGTTTACCCTCGGTGTTGACCGCCAAGACATGGGGCTTCTACGACGTCCTCTTCAAGGTATGGCCCGTTGTGCTTGCATCTCGGAAGCCTTATTGACCCACATATAGGGCAAACCTTTCGAATTCCAACGCCCTTACGGGTCCTACATCATGGAGAACGTGTTGTTCAAGATCTCCTACCCTGCTGAGTTCCATGCTCAGACAGCTGTCGAGGGAGCTCATATCATTCATAACAAGCTCAAGGAGCTCGGCAAGACCTCTGATGACATCAAGAGTGTTCGCATCCGTACTCAGGAGGCTGCCAAGAGGATAATTGACAAGCAGGGTCCATTGGACAACTTCGCGGATAGAGAGTAGGTCTCATCTGAAAACTGCAGTCACACGATAACTAACCCCGATCTTAGCCATGCTATCAACTACATGGTTGCATACCCTCTAATCTTCGGTGAGCTCACCTCCGAGAGCTAGTAAGTGTCGCCTACTATTGGATTTCTTATGGAAGCCTCATATTTTGTGCAGCACCGACGCTTCCGCTGCGGATCCCCGCATCGACGCTCTTCGTGCTAAGATCTTCTGTGTCGAGGATGATCGCTTCAGCGTCGAATACCACGACCCCGAAAGGCGCTCCATTGGTAACGCTCTCCTTGTCGAACTGAACGACGGTACCGTCCTCGATGAGGTTGAGATTGAATACCCCGTTGGCCACAAGCGCAGGAGGTCCGAGGGTACCCCCCTGTTGATCAACAAGTTCAAGCGGTGAGTTCTCTTTTCCTGCTTTCCCGCAGCAAACAGGCTGACAAAGTATTCTCAGACACATCTCCTACCACTATGACCAGGCTCACCAGGACAAGTAGGTGTTCGAACTAGGATGTTTCTCGATCATAGACTGATCACGGTATATAGGATCTTGAACACTGTTTCCGACGCCGCTAGCCTCTCCAAGATGCCTGTGTCTGCATTCACCGATTTGTTTGTCAAGGCTTGAAGATAATTAATTCGGATGTCTGAAAGGTAACATACGGAGTACACGTGAAGCGGTGCTATAGATTATATGTATCGCTGCAATCGACGAACAGGAAAGAATGGCAATCGGAGTCTTTATCTAAATCTCGAGATCTTGTCTCTTGCCTGGAAGCTATTGGACATATCCATTGGCTGCCGTTGCAAACGGAAAGAAGGATGTTCTGGCTGTCCGAACGATCGTGAGCTGGTGTTCTCCTTATCAAGGTCGTATCTCTCTGCAGGTGTTGGTCTCCGAGGTGTCCTACGAATGGCCTTCATACTTTGATGTGAGTAGCCGGTCCCAGACTGCATAAGGGGAACAGGGAGACAATTTCCAGAGACCAGAACAGGCCGGTGGAACGAGGAAGAATCGTTGTATTTTTCCTGGGTGGGTCTATACGTCTCTGAGGATTCACGATGAGAGGACAGCGGCCGCGTTCGAGATAATGTAGTAGGAATGTGTGTTGCATTTGGATTAACTGAAGATCCGACTGATGTTCTACTTCTCGAGGCTGTCTTTTCATCCGAAGCTGGATCTAGAAGTCGATCGTCGATGACAGACTGGCAGTGAGGTGTCCGTTGACCAGATTTCCAGGTGTTTTCTGAGGAGAGAGAACCCATTGTTTGTTCGATAGGTCCTTGACGTGGAGTAGGCCTCCTTCGTTCGCTTTTGAAGATATCTTCGATTTGAGGAGTGAAGTCGTCATAAAGACTATGAACGTTTCCCCTATACTGATTGAAATTGGTGAGGTGGTTCGATGCTGGATGTCGTGGGTCTTGATGCGGTAAATATGGGTAGTTTTGCATTGCTACGAGAGCGTCGAGGGATGACCCGTATTCGGTAGATGTATGGGTATGGAGATGCAATTCTTGAAGGTCGCTGACAAGATTTTGCAGCAGAGATGGATTTCTCAAAAGTAGATGCATGAGTTCAGAGGACGAAGGAGCGGTATCTACAGCACAAGGGTAGACAAAGGGCGCCAACCCTTGGGCTGTGCTATTCATTCCGCAGGCGCCGGAAGGCGGAAGGCCCCCACAGTTATCGAGATGTGATAGCAAGGGTGTTTCGATGGGTTTGTGGTTGCTAACGGACGTTACGCTGGTGAACCCAAGTCGAGGTGAAGAGAGACTACGACCCCATTTGCCAGGCATAACAGCTCGAGAGTTGGAACTTTCAAGACCCCATACTACGTTAGACATATCCGAGGAGGTACAATCTAGGAGGATACCCTCTGCGCCACTGGGCGATAATCAGATCGACGATTCCACGCACACATGGGGGTACTCACGAAGGACAGCGTGCATATGGCAAGGAAGTCGGACCGTGAAGAGCGGGAATTGGCTGAGGCGTGTCAAGGGATTCGCAAGATGTTTTGTATTGTGCGGCGGCCAATGGCTGAGGGTTCGACAGCGTGTGTTGGTCGCACGGGACCACCTGCCCATACGCCTCTGGGCAGCCTGAGTGTGACGCAACACGGCCGCCTACGTTCAACCTAGGATCCAGCACTCGATTCGAGGTGGTTTCTGGCAAAGAGGAGACTCTTCTTTCAGTATGCAGGGCCTGACTAGGTCTACGATAATGAATTGGGTCCATATACGAAGCGGCGGTAGAAGCGTCATCTAATAAAGCGGGACTGCGGTTGCGCTGAAAGGATGAGTATGTGTGGAAAGGATTTCTTCCTTCCCCGTAATGGCGATCATCGGTGTGTTGCAGTTTGTTCTGCATCCACACAATGTTATTCGATTCGCCTGATTGTGGCTTCAGAGGCATCGCGGACGGTTTGAGATGGTGGTGAATAAGACACGGACAAGTAAATATGCTACAACAGGAACCTGAGAGTCAATCAGACATGAGTAGACAACTCCCTCTCTGGCTATGTTTACGCCTTTTTGAAGAAAGTTGATAGCTTTGCCATGCCATTGACATTGACTTTCTTGAGTTTCTCCACTCCACTCGAGTCCTTTTGCACTTTTTTCTTCTTGTCTGCGCTTTTGGGATTGTCATCCACCTTCGGCGCTTTCCTCTTCTTATCTTTCGGCATCTCCGGAGCAGCCACCAGGTCTGGCTCCATCAGTCGAATGTTAGTTAGATGGGTGTTGAGTTTCGAAAAACTGAGCATAAACGTAGGTTAGCGTGTAATAAGGCATGGTTGGGCGAAGAACCTCCATACTCGTATGATGATAGCAATAATTCCAGCATTTCTGATGGTAGATACTGCCCAACTATGTCGCAAGCAGCTTTTGTCCGGCCAGCTGAAGAGTTTATGAGCTATAAGTCATGCTAAAAAGGCACCAGAACTCACCTTGAATAATGTCGTCCCCCACACCATCAAGGAGTGCATCTTTCGAAAGCTGGCGCATAGTGGTTCGCGAGATCTCGAGCAGGGAGGGTATGGCCAAACGTGCGACTTTCCTCCGCAGATATTCCAGGGTCTGTTCCCGCGAGTATCGGTAAACCACAATCTCATGTGTGACATCTTCAATGTGCAAGATGAAAGCCAATTCCTCCTGAAGTGAGAACAAGCTTACCCTTGGTTTCACACATTCGTCCTAGGGCATTCCTGACGCAGGCAAATGAACCGAGTCGATTCACATCTTCTACGAGTGATACATCATGTATCTTCTGCGCGGCTGTCTCGAAGATGTCTTCAGCTTGCCTAAAAGCGCTGGCTGATCCTTCTGTCTTTGTACACGTTTGTTGAGAAGTTGGTTGCCCTGGAATGAAATTGACCTACTGGTTGTATGGCTTGTAAGAGAGGTATGAGGAGGAAAACGGGGTCAATTGGAGTCATCAGAGTCATTTTCCCGTCTGTGAATTGAGTTTTAAGAAACAGAATACTATCAATGAATACAAAAACTCACCTGCGACTACTTCTTCCCCGATGAACCATGAACGACTGTTTGGCGTGACGACCGCCTGGACCTCCACTATCTTATCATCCAAGCCAAAGAAGAGAGCTGTCAGGCCTAAAAAGAGGCATTACATCCTCTCCATCGTATCTCTTGTAGTATACGCACCTGTCCTGGGGTGCGGGAGTCGTAGGAAAGAGCGACAGGTAGCGTCATCAGATTCAAGAGCTGGAAGATTGACGCTTAGAACGTCAATAATCTCTGTCAGCTCATGTCAGTAGCGCTATGCCGAAAGAAAACTTCAGCGAACCTTGAGGGAGCACTGCCACGTGTGTTGTCATCGTCGTGGAATGCTCTGTCGCGGTCGTGGAGTATCGAGGACGCGTTATTTTGGTTTGTTGATTGGTAGGCACGCGCTCGCCGGGCATGTTACGTATGTCAAACCTGATCGAAGACTACATTATGGCTGCGACTCCGAGTCCGAGTCATTGTTCTCGACGACAACCATGGAATCCCGCATCCAGTTCAAGAAGCGTAGGAACCCTAATGCCTGCGATATGTGCAAGCATAAGAAAAGTGAGTTATATCTTTATCAGATAAGATCCAATGCTCAACTAAGGTGCCGGGGTATCATCAGTTCGATGTGAGTCCTCATGACCATCACGAAAACATCATTATACAATGTATGTTTTGACATTAGGTGACTCGGCTGTGATGCCTGGAAATAGGTGTTCGGAATGCATAAGCTATAATTGCGAATGCACACATTCAGGAGCCAAGGTTAGAATGTTTTGCCAAGTGAGCTACAATCAATGAAACCAGAGACAGGAAAAGAAACGTTCTAGTAGTATTGCCCTGGGTGGCCAGACTCAACCCGTCCATCGCTCCAGCACACTCCCGAATCTTCCAGCAACTAGCAGCCCCGCAGCTTCAGCAACATCTCCTTCTAGCTCTGAAGCAAGCCATTATCATCCTATGGTCAATGGTGTCATAGGAACTCTGACCAACCCGGAGGCCAGCACACTCACTGCTCTCATGAAAGTATCTGATCGGCTATTCGATCTTGAACGTATCATGGCAGAGCTCCGAAGTTCTATCGGGAGTTCCTTTGTCAGTAGCTCTCCGAAGGACTATTCGCCAAACCGTGAAGAAGCTGCCCCAGCACCTGCCGAAACCGACCCCGCCTCAGAAGTCCAGCTTGCAGAACAGCTGTCTACCATGACCATCAGAAACTTCAGAGGTCGACATTTTGGGCCATCCAGCGTCATGACCCTCGTCGGGACTGCCCTTAAAACGATCAGAAACTCCAACCAGAACATAGATGCAATTGCAGGATTCAGGGGCATCCGAAGACCCATGTTCTGGAACATTCTACCCGTCAGTCACCTCTTCTCTGATTCATGCGCCTTTGCCTAACCGTAACATAGTGGGAATCGGACTTGCACGGAGATCTACCCATTCACCAGTTTCCAGAGCCTTCCCTTCTTTTCGAGCTGATAGAATTATTCTTTGAGGAGATCAATGTGGCACTTCCATTGCTTCACAAACCGACATTCATGGGTTCGATCGCCCAGAATGAACACTTGATGAATCATCAGTTCGGAGAAACCGTCTTGGGAGTGTGTGCTATAGCAGCTCGATATTCAGACGACCCCAGCGTTCTTCTGGAAGGCGATGACACTCGACTATCATCTGGTTGGAAGTGGTTTCGGCAAATCCGACTTTTCCGCAAAGCTTTTACACACTCACCTTCTTTGTACGAGCTTCAGACCAACATTGTGGGTACCCTTCATTTTCTGTATGACACATTTCTCAAATATGATCGCAGCTTTGCACTATGTATCTGCATGGAACTTCCCAACCTGAAACATCCTGGATGATGGTCAGTTTGGGCATACGATATGCTCAGGATGTTGGTGCCCATCGCAAGCGTAGTGTGCCATCAGCTGAGAATGAGCTCTGGAAACGAGCTTTCTGGATCTTACTCTGTATCGACACAATTATGGGCTCGTTCCTTGGTCGGCCGAGGACCGTTAATCCCGAAGAGTACGTCTTTCAAGCAGTGGGGTGGAAACATTGCTCATCCTCATAGCTTTGACGTCGATTTACCTTTCGAATGCGATGACGAGTACTGGCCTACGGAGGATCCGTGGAGCCAAGGTGGTTCAGATCAACCTTTCCAACAACCCAGAAACAAACCGTCTACGATCTCAGCATTCGTTGCATATGTCAAGTTGATGCTAATTCTGGACTCTGCACAACGATCATTGGTGCGTGACAATACACAAGTGAGCACGGCTTGAGGCCGACAACCTTTCAGTTTTCAGTGAAAGCCTCGAAGATGCTAGCCTCCCCACAGTACGCACAAGACACAATGCTTCGGCTGGAATCGGAACTTAATGAGTGGCTGAGTTCCCTGCCTGACCATTGTACGTTTTCTCAGTGCAGGTATGGCAATTACTAATAAATTCCTACAGTGCAATGGGATAATTACCAGGAAACCGAAAAGCGTGCATGCCCCTTCTTCAAACAAATCGTCGTTCTTTATGCGGCGTATCACCATGTGCATATGCTCATACATCGACCATTCATCTCGATCTCTGCCAAACCTTCACCGATGTTCTCGACGTCCTGGACAATCTGCACTAATGCAGCTCGCGCCTGCATACGAATTATTAAAACATTTCCCGGCCCTTATCTGCCTTTCCCTAATATTCAGGTGAGTAAACATGTTGAGACTGGGGTTCGTTGGCTGACACGGCTCTGTGTAGTTTGCGTTGCTTTCGTCGGCGGTGATTTCGTTGCTTGACAGGTGGAAGACTGGACGCCCGAGGCACGACCCTAGCCAAGGCAGAAAGAACATTGAAGATTGTCTCGAAATCTTGATTGGTTATGAGAATCGGTAAGCAACTAGTCGGACCTACCATTGAATGACTCCCATTTGACCATTTCTTGCACATAGTTGGCTCGGATCTGGAAGGGCAGTGTAAGTGTTCAGTCCCTCTCCGTCGTCTAAAATTAGTCTGACCTATTCTACAGAGACGTACTCCGGGAGCTCATACAACTGGATGACCTTGCGAGTGCGGTGACACCGAAGGAAACACAATTGAGCCCAGTCGTTCAAGGTTCTCAATACGACCCTGGACATTCTTTCTTCCAAAATCAGGACACCACCATGTTTGACTTTCAAGCACAGGACCCTCCGACACGTATCCCTCAGGATATTTTCGGAATCACGACAGCTTCTTTCCCTACTCTAGATCTTGACTTCCTGGAGCAGATCAGCGTGACGGGGGAGGACAACCCTTTCTCGATGCTCTTTTAAACCTTGCTTTGCTCTGTTGCTCTGTTACACACACCTGATACCTCTACTCATAAAGTTATGCATCTATTAAACCTATATAATGACCCAGATATTCGACGTAAAATAGCATTTGATAATAATTTTGTACCAGGGTGTAGGATATTTGATGTACGCGTTACGCTTAGATTCTTTGTGATTGCTTGTGGACGGCACGTCTTTGTGTCACAAACTTGAATGAACCACTCTTGCTCTCAGACTCCCGTCAGGTGAACGTTCGAACTTCTTAGAGGCCAAAATCTCCTATCCATGACCTCTATCGTCTACCCATTCGACTACTCTTACGGACCTGCATCTGAACCTGTCGACATAGGAGCATTCATCCGAGATGCCAAAGCCACGTACTCTCGTCCGCTCGTTTACGAAGAATCTTCATCAGGCGACAACGGTCTTGCAACAGTCTGCAGGCAAGTTTTAGGGCCTTATAATCAAGCACTCCTTTCAAAGGCATCTATTCAGTGTCTTAAGCTTGAAAGAAGAGCTAGAGGCTGCGTACGACAAACCAGCTATTTCTGCATACCTTCGTAAACGTCGAGACCATGCCACTATGTCAGCCTATGCGGCAGTGACTGGCGCTAAGGGTAGGAGAAAAGTTCCTCCACCCAAGGAAGATCCAAATACTGCAGTGGCCACTCTTCGCAGTAATATGGACAACATTAGCCTATCTGCTTACAGGTATGAATCTAACTTGAAGCTGATTCATACTAATTCTGGAGAGTAATAGGCGACCACCTTCCGATCAAGTCCTCTTCATAAGGAATGCTAAATACACTGACCAGAATACGCTCTCGAAGATCATGGTAAGGCGAAATCAGCGCATATACTCTCCGCTTTGGCAATATCGTCTCCCTTTTAGCAAACACCCTCTACCAATGCGGACTATAGCTCCTTGGTTGACGAGCCTCAGGCTCTTCTGTTCATCTCTATTCTATGCAAACCACAGTGGGCTACTAGTGGAATGACGAATCGAACCTCACAGCACGTCTTTCTTTCGTCACAAACACTTGCCACTTTATGCCGGACAGTCCTGTGCCCCACGAGCAACTACAAAGCAAACAGAACGACGATGGAAGAACGCGTTGACCGGACTGGATTCCTGGTTACTGTTGACGATACCGTCTATGGCGATGGCTTTGAAGGTGATTTTGCTGAGTACGTCTGGAAAAATTTCGCATAACAGGAGATAGACTCAATGAGCACATCGATTGCGCAGTAAACTACTCCGACACTTCTCGTCAATCGAAAATAAAGATCGCCCGAATGGGATTGTCAAGAGTACGAGTTCATTGTCGGAAACAGCGTTAGGCGCTTTACGCTTGCGCATTGGCCACCCTTATTGGATGATGCATCGCGGAAACTGCGAACACTTCTTTGTAGTGGACCAGATCAGGTGCGTGAAAATACTATGTCCGTCCGAAGTCACTGACTGTCTCCCTTAGACTGCAACACCCAGCCGACCCTCCAAACGGATACCCGCTTACTATTCAAATATCGCCCCCTTTATCCGATCTTTGTAGAGGATGCTATAAAGTTCCCGCTGCAGTGTCTGTTATCGGAGATCTCAGGCTGGGAGAAAGCCCTTGTCTCCTATGTTCCCCTTGTTGGCAACTTATGGGTAATTCGAATTCTCCTGAGGTTAAAGTGATTGAGTTACCTATCTGGCCCGCGTAGTACCCAGATATTCCCATGTACACGTATCGTAGGTCAATCGCGGTTTTCAAATTCCAGAAAATCTGTGGAAAATCTGTTAGTCGCTGGCAAAAGCTCAACACCGCCACTCACCAAACCCTTCCATCATGAAGCTCGCATGAGGTTTGACTCGTGAACCTATGTTCAGCACACAAAACACCCCTGCCCAGCTCCTGAGCTCTCTGAAACGAACCGATGACATTGTCACTTGGATAAATGACGCCCTCAATGCTTCAGCCAACGATCACCCTCCAGAGCTCGCCGAGCTCGAACAACAAATTTCCACACTATTAGCTTCCCTTGACATCGCCCAAGAAGATCTATCATCGGAGATAGAAGCCACCATCGACGAAGTTTCGAGGAATGTGCCACGCCTGACTTACGACCTACAATTTATGAAAAATGGTGCTCTATCATTACAGGCAGCGGTCGTACATGCAGTGCAAACCACGAAGGAATCAGTTCCAGACGGGACTGAACGAGTGCTGGTGCAACTTCGACAGCTGGACACTGTCAAGAGGCAGATGGAACTCACAAGGGAAGCCCTTCGAGAAGCCGAGAGTTGGAGCACGCTGGAACTTGAGGTGACCTCACTCCTCAGCGAACAGTCTTACGGGAAGGCTGCAGAGAGGCTCTCAGACGCCAATCGCAGTGTTGTTGTTTTCCAGGGCACCCCAGAATATGAATCCAGAAGGACACTCATGGTCAACCTGCAGAACCAGCTGGAGGCTTCCTTGAGCTCCGCACTTGTAGCCGCGGTCAACACCAAAGACATCAACGCATGTCGAGACTACTTCTCGATTTTTTGCCGAATCCAGCGAGAGTCCGAATTTAGGAACTACTACTACGCGTCACGACGTTCAAGCCTCGTTGACTTCTGGAACAAGGCAGTTTTGTCAGAATGTGGTGACGCTGACAACACAGGGGATGGACAGAAGTTTACCCACTTCCTCAAATCGTTCTTCAACGATTTTCTGCCTCTGCTTCAAGCTGAGCAGATTTCCCTCCCATTAATCTTCCCCGATCCAGCGCAATCTCTTTCCGGTTTCCTTTGTTCCACGTTGTCCAGTCTTCAACCATCTTTCTCCCAACGTTTGGCCTCGCTTCATGAACATTATGGACCAGCTGCGCTGGAGGAATTGATAGCCGCGCTCAAAGTGACGGAGGGGTTCGCAGTGGGTGTTCGAAGACTTTTCCAGCCGTTCACTGAGACCGCTCAGCCGAATCTCCCCACCACCCCCAGTCGACCACACGGCCATACACGAAGACGATCGAGTAGGATGTCCATATCATTAAGACCTACGGCTCTCTCCGGCCAAAATCCTGCACCAAAGAAAGTTATTGTCGAGGGAGTGGATTGGGAAGAGGAATTGTTCCAACCCTTCCTTTACTTCCAGGTGGATTATGGAACACTCGAGTTGCAATTCCTTGAAAAATCAACGGAACATCTTGGGAAAGTGCAAAACCAGGTCCTGGATGTTACCGCCTCACGGTTACTCAAAGACGGTGCTGGGGAATTGGCTCGGATTGCTGAGGGAAGCATGCCTCGCTGCAATGCCTTTACCTATGGGTACGGCTTCCTGGGGCTGATCCATGCCTTAGATAGTCTACTCACAGGATATGTGGAATCTTGGGCTTCCGGGATCGGCGTCGAATCACATGGATCCGCTCAAAGTGCTACTCCCAAGGACTTGTCCCCTTCAGATATGGACTACAGTGCGCAAGATTGGGCCGACTTTCAGCTGTTCCTCCATATGTTGACGTCTGTCCGCTCCGTGTACGAGAAGGTGATAGATTTCGACTCAAAACTTCAGGTCGAGCTTGTGCAGACTACCATGCGCCTCAGGTTCCCCGTCCTGACCCCACCAGGCGATCAGTACGAGTTACTAGCACGGTCCCCGCTCAATTCAGCAGAATTTGTGACACTACTGGAGAGAGTTGAAACCGAGATTCGGTCAAGAGAGTCTGGATTGCTGACACCCCGACCAACACCATCCCAAACCGGCACTTCTCATGACCCATTACTTGTGGGCACCCGTCGGGCTATATTTGGATTCGCAAGCAATTTACAGACTGCATTGCAACATATCATTCTATCTCCACTCAGAGGTCATCTGGCAAATTATGCCACTTCCCCCGCCTGGAGCACAGCAGGCAACCCGAAGTCTAGGACACTGAATACGGACTTGTCAATACCCGTATTCTCGCTTTCACCCACGGAAACAATGCAGCGTGTAGGGGAGGGTATTCTCAACCTGCCTCAATTATTTGAGGTTTATGCAGATGACGATGCTTTGGGATTCTCTCTGCACACGCTACCCCACGTCGATCCGGAATTGATCAAAAGTCCTTTCGAGCCTTCCTTGGAGCCACCATCGTCTCCTATCGCACAGACCCGAAGGTTATCGATGGCACAATCTAGAGCGATGACGCCTCTTGATCCTGAGACCGTGTCTAGCGCTTGGCTATCATCCCTCGGACACACCCTCTTGGACCATATCACAGGCACGATCCTCCCTTCTATCTCGGTTCTTACTCCTGCAGGCGCAGCCCAGCTTTCCTCTGATCTGGACTATCTCTCAAACATATCAAGTGCCATCAACGTCCAATCAGACGCTCTGGATCAATGGAGGGTATTGGTGCATCTAGAAGACGATGAAGCCAAAGAGCGCATAGCCAATGACATGGATTCCGACGAAGTCCTGCGACTGGTTGCGCGGATGCGGGGATGGATTTCTCAGGGTATATAGCTTAGTCATCACTCAATATAGCTCTTTGTCGATTAGTCAGCTGAATGATACTGCACCACTGTCTGCTGGTACAGTGAACATCCAAGTCAATTCTCTTTATCTAAGGCAGCTCACTGGTCATGGCATCTTCAGGTGAGTTGTGAAGGGCTCTAACCACCGGAAGGCTTGAGCTGACGCCACCTCAGGCGTAGGAAAGTTGTCAAGGGAGGAGTTTCGCCGCCAGAAGGATTTGGAGGCTGCCCGAAAGGCAGGTACAGCGCCGGCCGCTCTGGATGAGGAGGGAAAGCCCATAAACCCTCACATTCCTCGTACGCAATACTTTAATCGCAGTTACAGTTCACCGTGCTAAAGTCTGACGTAGAATACATTTCTCAGGCGCCGTGGTACTTAGACACTGGTGCTCCTTCTCTCAGTCATCAAAGGCGGCCTCAGGAGGACACGACTTCGAACAAGTTGGACAATTGGTATCACCGTGGTGCGAAGGCTGGGCCAGCTGCAAAGAAATACCGAAAAGGAGCTTGCGAGAACTGTGGCTCCTTGACTCACGAAAAGCAAGATTGCCTTGAACGGCCACGAAAGAAGGGTGCAAAATACACGAATACCAATATTCAAGCCGACGATGTAGTCCAAGATATTGCTTCGGGATATGACGCCAAACGAGACAGGTGGAATGGCTATGACCCTTCGGAGTACAAGGCAGTATATGATGAATATGCTGCGGTGGAGGCTGCGAGGAAAAAGCTGAGGGAGGATGAGATTGACAATCAGACGACAACAGATTTGGCTGCTGTGAAGAAGGTTGCGAAAGCTGGGAAGGCGGAGAAGACAGATGCCGACTTCGGTTCCAGTGACGAGGAGGATGAGGACGAGGACAAGTATGCCGACACTGCCGATGCAGTTGGTCAGAAACTTGACACCAAAACCCGTATCACCGTCCGCAACCTGCGTATCCGTGAGGATACCGCGAAATATCTCATCAATTTGGACCCTGAAAGTGCTTATTATGATCCCAAAACTCGTTCTATGCGAGATGCTCCCAACAAGAATGTTCCTGCTGAAGAGGTGTGTTAGGCTCCTTATGTACGACTCCCTTCACTGACTCTTCGGAAGGCACGATTTGCTGGGGACAACTTCCACCGTTACTCTGGTGAAGCTGAGGAAGTGCAAAGACTCCAATTATTTGCATGGCAAGCAGCGGCTCGTGGCAACGACGTCCATCTCAACGCCAACCCAACACAGGGTGAACTCTTGCACGGAGAATTCAAGAAAAAGAAGGAGGAGCTGAAGGAGACGAACAAGGGGAGTATTCTGGCGAAGTATGGTGGGGAGCAATACCTGGAATCTGCGCCCAAAGAACTGCGTCAAGGACAGACAGAGAATTATGTCGAATACTCGAGGACGGGCCAGGTTATCAAAGGTCACGAACGAGCGAAAGCGCGGTCTAAGTATCCCGAAGATGGTATGTTATTTATCGCTCGCGGTCCTTTATCCATTCTTCCGATGTTGACAAATACCATAGTATTCACTAACAACCATACCACAATCTGGGGATCGTGGTATGATCCATCCACGGGCCTGTGGGGTTTTGCATGTTGCCACTCCGTTGTGCATCTCTCATACTGCGCTGGCTTGGCTGGTAAAGAGGCTGTCGAAGCCTCAAGTGCACAGCACCTGTTATCAGCCCCTCACAGCCAGCCTGCAGAGTCTTCAACGCCTCAAAGTGAGCCTGAGCAAAAAGCCGAGAAGATTGAGCAAAATTACTCGAAGAAGCGTATCGGCGAAGGAGATGTTAGGCTTGACAAAGAAGCACTAGCCCGAGCTGTGGCAGAGGAACGGAAAAGGAAGGGAGGGGATGACGATGACCCACGGGGCGGTAAAAAGAGAAAGAATGCAGATCACACCGGCCACGAAGTGACGGAGGAAGAATTAGGTATGTGCGTTTGTTTCATAGCTGTGTTCCTCTGCTGAAGATTCTCTCAGAGGCATATCGTATGAACCGGAGGATGGCAGAGGACCCAATGGCGAACTACGTCGATACAGAAGATTATTAAACCCTCTATTGTGCTCATTTTTGTACACTATATGTCATTGTAATAGTATCATGCTTTAAGCAGGCAGAAATTTCTGGAATAGACGCCCATTCCATATGTGGGAATGCTGTCCAAACAATTTGCAAACAATACAATTCAACCTTCCATCACTCTGCTCAACGTCGAGCTCACACTGTACAACTCTCGGATGCTTCATGATACCCTTTAACGACTAATAATGCCCATTCAACTCACTCCTGCTCTACTAATTGGCATTGGGCTCCGCATACTGCTAGACTACCTCACGCGGGGTGGAGAAGCGCCTTCCATCAGGGATTTTGCGCTTCTAGGTGTCTGGCAGGGTGTAGGATTCCATTATTCTCTCCGATACCCCAATATATCCATTATCGTGGCCGCTATTGTATTAGGGAAGCTATATGTGGAACATTATCTCATGGAAGACACTACAAGGACAGTGACGACTCTCTGTTGTGTGGTCCTGGGCGTAATATCCTCCGAAATACTTTCCCAGTTCTTCGACCCTCGGACCGACAAGAAGGTGGAGTCCTCTTCGCGGAAACGACGACTGAGTACCGCCCAACCACCTCCCCGCAAAGATCGCACAGTTCAATTTGACGCATCTCGGCATCCGAATCGGTCAAAAGGGAGTGCTAACGCCAGCAGAGAAGTTCCCGTCTCGACTGTCCCACATACCGTCTCGGACATTACCTCTGTCGAATCCAGCTCAGAATTCTTGGGCTCAAGTAGCTCGCTGTCGCCACGCGAACGTCTGGAACGTGAAATCAAAATGCTACGAACGCGAGCCTCCTTGGCTGACAGCGAAAGACGTCGGTTCAAGGAGGAAAGAAAATGGGCGATCTCAGCTGGAAACGAAGCGCGCGCAGACCAAATGAAATGGCAGGTCAAGCGCTACACTGCCCTCATGCAAAGCTTCCATCGTGAGGCAGACATTAAACTATTGGAAGGTTATTTTCTCCCTCCAATCGTCCCAGAGAAAATGGCTTAATTTCATGATTTCATAGCTTCAACCATGCGAGATGAGCCCTCGGGACTCTTGTTCAAGCCCTCTTCGGTTCAAAAATCTTCTTCCCAACAAACCCGTCGACTCAAGGAACCAACACCCGAACCGAACAATGCCAGTCCGACCTACTACACAGATCCCGGCCCAAGCAGTGGGAGGCGTCGAAGTTCCAAAATGACTCGAGAGTTCATACGCTGATACCCAAGGTTCGAGATATTCGCCTTGCCTCACTAGTAGACTCCGACAGACCCCTCATTCGTTTCTAGATGGTGACAAAATCTTGACACTTCACTTGCACCTATTTAATGGAAGGGAGGGCTCGCGATTGACTCAGGTTTTGTCTCGATGTGGTCAATGTATATATATATATATATTAGAGTCTCAAGTTGGTACAGGGTATGTATCTAACCAATGGAAGAAGCTATTTCCAACCATGTAGAGCGTGGTGTATCGGATTCATGTGTATTAAGACAACAAAGCTAGGCGTAAAAGGTACAATGACAAGGAAACGGCTGAACAGAAAGAAAGACTTAGAATATACAATTTGAACCAAAGTATGAGGGGACGAGAAGTTTGCTATCGGTGCGATTTTCCGTTGGTTCGAGCAGAGGAGTTGTTCATCGATCCGTTGGCCTTGGAAGAGCTGGGTCCGACTCGGGCCTTTTTCAAAGCGTTGTTATCAGTAGAGGAGCGAGGTGCTGATTCCTTCATGACCATCTTCGCGTGGATTTCCTCAAGTTTAGATGCCTTGACCTTCTTCGGCCAGAAGAGCGTGACGAAACTAAAGCGGAAGTGTTCAGCCAAGAGCTTGGAAAGAATAGTAGATTGTACTTACGTCCATAAGTGTCGGCGCCAACGGTCGATATCTTCGCCTGCTGCTTCTTTCTGGCTTAGGACGTGTTCAATTCGCCTGCCAATAGCAGCAAGCGAATCTTTGAGGATGGCAACTTTATCATCACGAGGCATGTCTTCTCCAGACAACTTCAATTGTTTCTACACCATAACATGAGTTTTCTCGAGAGAAGCGAGGGCCATGAAAACCGTACCAGCTGCTTCTTCACTGGTCGCAACTCTTCTTTGGTTGTTGCTTCATCCATGGATGGGCTGAAACCAGGTGTTCACTTCAGTGACAGAATGCAAAAACAGAGGCGTACCATTCGTCAGACGATTCAGAATCTGTGAAGGTTGGAGTGGGCCGTCGTTTCCGCTTACGATTGCTTGTGTCCTCGACGGATGCAACGGCTTCACTCTCAGCGCGGCGTTTTAAACTGCTAACGTGTGAGGAAGAGCTGGCAGTGGGTAGGGGCGATGCCGATCGCTTCAGCTGGCCCTTATTGCGGAGGGAGCTCTCGTATGACCGGAGCTTCTCCTCATGTTCGCGTAGGATGCCCAGGAGGAAGTCGCCTCTTCGGACAAGGTGGATGGCATTTGGGATAGGTCGACTAGCGGCGTCTTCACCTTTCTTCCCTTCCTCGAGGAAGAACTTGCCGTCAAGCCCCAATTTGGGGTCCTTCTGCATGATCTCCCAGCTACCGAAGCCGTGCTTGTATGCGCCAACAAGGAGCATAGAGTCATCCTGAGGACCCCATCGCCCGGACCAGTTAAGTGTTGGCCGAATGTTCTCGACCGGAATACTCCACTTGTACGGGTCTTCGACTTTGTCCAGGACCTCATTGAGAATCTGCAAGTCATGATGCCTGGAAAGTACAGTTTCCGCGTTGATGTTGCCAACACCTCGGCAAGTAACCAGGACAGCTTTGCTCTTTTGAGCATTGCTGAGGGCTTCGCCGACGGCTGCTCGATGACGCTTCGAGTCTTCGTTCTCCTTCACGGCTTGAGCACAAATGTCGATAATCTCATCAGCAACATCAATAATCATCCCCGGATTCTTCTCGGTAAGTTTGGCGTCCTTAACCTATCCATAGTCAGAATCGGGCTATCAAAGAAAACAACTTGGTGCTCACTATGTCTTGGAAGCGCTGACGGATGTCACCCCAACGCTGTAGACTTCGAATGAGAACACGGACATCTCGTTCCTTGAGCTCCATAGACTTCTGACTGGCTGTCTTTCTAGTCGGCGCTGCTTTCGGCTTTTTGGCGGCAGGGGGAGCAGGAGGTTGATCAACGTCCATGCCTTCGTAAGACACCTGAGTTGCATTTCGCTTGCGGTCTCTGGATTCCTGCAAGGCTTCTTCGATCCTGCGTTGTTCTTCTTCCACTTCGATCTTCTGGCGCTCCTCAAGTGGAATAATATCCTCCCAACTCATGTCGTTCTTAACGTCACTAACAGCCGCGAACTGGGCCAAGAAGCCCTCACCACCGAGGGAGGCGCCACCGCCAGTGCCACCGTCTACCATAGTCTCATGGTCTTCGGCACGTTGCAAGATATCGTCAAGGTCCATCTGGTCAAGCTTCTGGTTCTGCTGAGAATCGTCCTTGTCAAACCTAAAGCAATATGAATAATCAACTTCATGATCCAAACGCCTTTGCTCACATTTTCTGAGCACCGTATTTCAGGACAGCAGTGAGTTCATCTTTGCTTAGATTTTCAGTCTTTGTCTGTTCCTTGGCGGCGCCACCTTTAGAACTAAGATGGGCTTGGGAAGTGTCCATCTGATTGATAACTTCGCGTAGAAATAATGAGCCTAGGATCTATCGGCTCGAGAGGCAGACTCACTGGCGTATTCCAGAACCATCTTCTTCTTGGCTCGCTCTAGCACGTCTTCTTCCATAGTATCTTTGCTAACAAATCGGTACACGCTGACGTGCGATTTTTGACCAATTCTGTGAGCCCGGGCCATGGCTTGCAGATCATTCTGGGGGTTCCAATCGCTCTGAAAACGGGCGTTAGTCACATAACGGAAGCACTGTGATAATGACTGACGTCGAAGATGATGACCGTGTTAGCCGTTTCAAGATTAATACCGAGACCACCAGCCCGAGTGGACAGAAGAAAGGCAAAATCTGTTGATCCGGGAGCATTAAAGTGTGCGATAGACTTTTTGCGGGCCTCAGAGGCAACCATTCCGTCCAGACGTTGGTGTTGGTAGCCTCTTAGGCTCATGTAATCGCTCAGAATGTCCAACATTCGGACCATCTGGCTGAAAATCAACACACGGTGTCCATCCTGGCGTAACCGTGCGAGAAGCTTATCGAGCAACACCATCTTTCCGCTGCTCATAACCAAGCCCTTTAAAGTTTCCTCGGTGTTATCTGTTCGTGTTTCCGCTCCGTCAAACAGGAAGGGATGGTTGGCGGCCTTCTTGAGCTCCATAGCGATGTTAAGCAGACTAATGTTATTGTTTCCATTGGCGCTTTTGACCAAAGCAGAGAAATTCTGAAAGCAATTATTAACTCCAATTTACGTGCTCAATGGTTGAGTATACCTTCGTCAAAATATGCTTGTAGAAATGGGTTTGAAGGGTAGACATCTCGACACGCAAGATTCGCTCGCTCTTCGTCGGTAAGGAGGTCAACACATCTCGCTTGAGGCGGCGCAACATGAGAGATTCCAGTTGGTTGTGCAATTCTTTGATCTTGACTTCGTGATCGGCGTCATTAAGGTCAAACTCGCTCGTAAGTGCGACTGCCGAAATAATGGTTAAATCTTCGTAGAATCTGCGCCGGCATAAATACGTACATTTCTCGGGCATCAAGAAATGCATGAGAGAAAGAAGTTCTCGAACATTGTTCTGTAACGGAGTTCCAGTAATGAGCAACTTCGAGGCTGCGGAGAAGGATCGCAGAGCCTCGTAAAGTTGACTCTCAGAGTTCTTTAGCCGATGAGCCTGTGGCCGGTGCGGGTTCATGAATATTCTCTCAGCGGTTCGATAGGAAGGACTAACCTCGTCAACTGCCAACGCTTGCCACTTGATATCCCCGAGCTGGCTCGCATCCCGCAAGGTTATCTCGTAAGTAGTGAGGAGGACGTTCAACTTCAGCTTCTTGTTAGAGGGCCCAAACTCGTGTGTTCGTATGACCTCTCGAGCGGCTGCGTTGCCTGTGTAAGTGATCACATTCATATCAGGCGCCCATGTCTGAAACTGGGATTGCCATGCAGTGATCGTTGAGAGAGGGACAATGACCAAGAACGGCCCATATTGTTGCATCTCGTGGAACAGGTAGGATAGGAAGGAAACCGTTTGAACGGTCTGTCCGAGGAAAAAGCAAGTCAGTGTCCACACAAATCGGGGAGGCAAATTGTGGTTACCTTGCCAAGTCCCATCTCATCCGCAAGGATACCATTGTCGCCCTTGGACCACAGGTATGCGAGCCAATTGAGACCAGTGAGCTGGAAGTCCTTGAGCTCTCCTCCTGTTCTCGAGATGTACTCAGGGTCCTGAGTAATCTTCTTGAAGACAGGGCGGCTGGTTCTGCTATAATGAGCGCTCCGGTATGGAAATTTGGCTTCTTTCTCGCGCAACCTGTACTCCTTGACTTGTTCCATGGCAATGGGTGTCACCTCGTCTTGACTTTCCCATGTGCAGTAGTCGTAATTCTGACCGGACCATTTGCAGAAGTACTCGGTGTCTCCTTCTGCGTTCTGGCGTTCCGCAATGACACGCTCGACAGTTCGGTATAACTCTAAATCCTCCTTTTCCCGTTCCTTATCAAGATGGAGAGCTTCAATCTCCTCCTGAGTAAGGCCGGGAGTGGTAAGAAGTGCTTGCCATTGCTTATACGCCTTGATGTAGTTGTCGACGCGCTTGAGACCCTTGAAACGCTTGAGGAATTCGTAGGTTTCATCAGTGTTATGCAAATGGGAGAAGTTCTTCCACTTGATATGATAGCGCTAAATGTGACCATAAAACTCCGTCGCATCATGGCAAATTGAAAGGAGACATACAATATTCTCAAACCAGAGGTCCTCTGGGTCATCTTCATGTCCCTCATCACGGCTGTGACCAAGGACTTGCTCTATTTCATGTTCTTCTTCGTACTGAGCGTTGGGGTCGACATAATAACCACTCTGAAGCTCTGCAGAGGCTTCATAGTGATCTTCAAAGTCAGGCACATCCTCAACATAATTCGGTATCTTTCCTCCTCTGCTAGAAATACGGATTTCGTCGCCAGAAGTTCTGTGTTTCTTCTTCTTCTTGTGAGATCGTGAACCGTATTCTGAGTCGGAATCGGAGTCAGATTGTGTGCGTGCAGGGACTATGCAGAAAATTAGATTCAATGTCAGAAAGTAAATCTGGCTGACGAACCTTTGGGTCGTGGCACATGTGTGGTATTTGAGATGCGCTTCTTCTTCTTCGTTACTTTCTTCTTGCCACTATCATCGCCGTAGGTTCCGTCGTCTTCATCGCTTGCTTCAGCATCTTGGTCCTCAAAACCCTAATAACAAGGCATGAGCAAAGGGTTCATGAATGAAGAGGAGTGGCGCTTACCGAATCTTCGGCATCCTTTGCAAAGCAAACGGTCGAATTGTGAGCCTTTCGTTGCCGCCCACTAACGCAAATAAACAAGACGTACCGAGCCTTCGTGACGATAGGATGTAATACCTGCATAAGGGTTTGTGATTGATTGACGAACTGAGGGAGGTGGAGAGTCTTCAAATTCTGATTCGCCGTCTGCGTCTGCGTCCGCATCTTTATTGGAGGAGTTCATTCCATTGTCCGACTGCATGTGAACATCTTCGTCTTCGCTGTCGTAGTGCAGGCCGAGGCGGTGTGAGACCGGAGACGGTGACACCGACATGTTGTGTCAATCCACAAAACAAACTTGCTCGTTGTGGATGACGATGAGGACGATGGTTTCTACAGCCCGGAACGGGGATGTTGGTGGGGAGGGGGAGGAAGAAGGTGATGACCTGGGCGCCAGCCATCGCCAACAGACAGATTTCACACGGGCAGCATCGCTACCCCATCGTCACGGCCAACGCCGGCAGGCCTTTCGTCACCGGCGCTCGTAACGGACTCTCCGAAAAATGCGAGTTTTGTGCAGAATTCACGCTGATTGCATATGTCTTCGACGTCAATAAAATCGATATTCTGCCAATATTACTCCAGTTCTCAATTGGATGAATCTTAAGCAATGACTCGGTGCAATACGAGCATCCAAACCAACGCGCTTGGCAGCATCCGACACATTTCCGGCTGCCACACTCGCCGCTGACCACACACCCCATATTCACCACGAGCCCCATCAGATAGCTGTCCATCTTGCAACAGAACCTCCATCTTTGTCGTTGTTTCTTACAACCTCGGTCCGACGACGAAACGGGGGTCTCCATCGTTGATCACGTTCCAAACCCAATCAGGCTGTTTGTCGCTGTCTTGCGCGGCCGCGAGGCGTTCTAGACTGAACCTTGTTTGTGGCCCTCATGGATGATTCCAGAGGTTCCCATTTGTCCGTCGTAATAGATCTGTCGCCCGCTCAATGGTATCTTTCTGCAGCTGCAGATAGCGCGAACATACACCCATTAGCCCTCAACGTCTTCTTGACACAGCTCCTTACCTTTCTCAATGCACACATTGCCGCAAAACATGAAAACACTCTTGCCGTCTTCGGGGCTTTTCCAGAGAAGAGGTATTGAAGTGTATTGCACGAGCTGAACAAACCTCTCAGTTATTGGTACAGCGTCATGCTCTACTCCTCTACCGAACCAGCCATCGACGACCAAACAAGGGATGCGAATTCGTTTCCCCCTATCAAAATTATAGATGCCACCATTATCACCCGTATCACTGAGGAATTAGATGCCATAAAAGAGGAGGATGAAGAAGGTATTATCTATGCTCTCATCTAAAATCCCTCGGAGTGTTTACACGTAGTAGGGCCGGTTTCACTGGTTGGCGCACTCACAAAGGCATTATGTTGTAAGGCTCGTGGTCCACTACTATTTGACCAGGTGCTAACAATCCTCCAGACGTGAATCGTGTCACGAATCTCCCAAATCCAAATTCATCGTCGAATACGAAGCCAGCAAAAGGCGTTGACCCTTCAATCCTTCCAGATCCGAGAATTCTCATTTTATCCGTTTCGCCGGACCTGTCGACTTCGTACATTCCCATCATGAATGCAATCTTCTCAGCGCAAAAGCTGGTATGCACGATCAACTTTGCTATCACTCAATCTGACATTGTCCACTTCAGAGAGTCACAATCGATGTCTGCCAGATGTACGGTCCGGACTCCGTATTCTTGCAGCAAGCAGCCCATCTGACTGGAGGTTCTTATCTCTTTCTGGAACGCCGGGATGCACTATTGCAGTACATGATCGTATGCTTCTTCCGAATGTTTCCGACCCAATAACCTGACATTGTCGTGGTAGATGGCCTTCCTTTCCCCCCCTGCCATACGCACCATACTCTCAGTTCCCACGCAAGATAAAATCGACTTCAGGGCAGCCTGCTTTTGCCACAAGAACATTGTAGACATCGGGTTTGTCTGTTCTGTTTGCCTGTCTATATTCTGTCAACCCGTGCCAGTGTGTTCGACATGCAGGTGGGCATTCTGCGTACATCCACGTGTATCTTTCTGATGTCGGTCGGTTTACAGGACCAAATTCCCAATAAAAACTCTCCAGCGCCTCAATGCCGCCCGGCCTCTGCTCACGCCTACAAACTCTCAAAGCCAGCCTATGTCTCGAGCCCCTTCAACGCGACCAGAAGCAGCCAATGGCAATGCAAACTCACATATACCACGGTGAAAGCCCTCACAATGTGATAGCCGTGATAAAAATCCGCCGCTCCCTGGAGTCAACTTTCGGGCCTGTAGGCTGTCGGAGGATGAGCGCCTAGATCCACAGGTTTACACTACATGTCCATTGCATATGAGACCAATGTAAAGGTACCTTTGGCTTTGGATTTGCTGCCGAAGCATATGCAATCGCCATGGTTGGTGTTGTGAATGCGCACCACACCCGAGCTGATTCTCTGTCAATGAGTGTCCCAAGTGTATGCTATCACCCACCCTGAATCTTGTCTTCGACCTCTTCCGTTACCAGGAGCAGTATCCCTGCATCCAAGTTGCTCGCTCTATACCCTCGAGTTTCGGCTGCCAATATTCCTTTACCTTAGCGCACGGCATTGATGGGCACAATTCATACCAAGAAACTCCCTCTTTAATACGCCGAGGAGAATCGAATGAGGATCTAATTCTTCGCTCTCGTCAATTTGCGCAAGGAATGCGTCTCCTACTGCCCTTGCAAGTCGAGACCGGGTGATATACTCTCCAGCGCCTATATATCCAATATCAGTCGAAATGACAATCACATCTGTGGCACATTCCGTTCACCGGAAACGCTACAAGCAATTCCCATCTTCGCTCTTCGGATGATTTTTGCCCAGCAACCAGCTCCGAAGAGCGCAGCCTGACGCACTAGTTGAGTGAGCTCCGTCAAATATAGATTCTATTTACGGACCTCCCCGATTCGTCCTGGATGTTTGAGTAACAAACCGCCACTAAGCAGACGTTGAGTCTTCTTTCTGTGATTTGTCCGTTCAGCAAGCTCGGTACCAAAACACGGACCTTGAGACACCCGCAGCTGTTTCTTCCCAACCTTCACTAACCACTGCACCTACCGTATCTTGAACATCCGTCAGGCCTTGTTCATCCCCAAGTAAGTGAGGTGAGATGGACCTGCTGTCAGAATTCGACTGCGATAGATCTTTCAGTTTGTCTGTCCATTTCTTCCAATCTCTGATTGCATGAGCGGTAACCAGAGACTCAGCGGGAACTAGCTGGTTTGATCCCTCTCCGTAGCAAGTCTTTGCGAAAGCTCGAGCACCTTCAGATACCAACATACTGCGACATAGAGTTCAGACCTAGTTCAAGACAAAATCAAAGCCTCATACATGGGCGGTATCCGACCCAAAGGATCGGGTATCGTCGAGTAATTCAGGATGTGCCTTGCCAAACGAATTGGGTTCTTGACTCCTATTACGAACATTTGGAGACGTTGCTGTGAGAATAGGCAAGGTATACCAGAAACTGCACCGAGACTTCCGAAATCAGCGCATGAGCCATCCATGATTGCGGCATCGCACTCGACAGTGCCTTCGATAGTAAGATTAGACCCAGTACCTGCATATTCAAAAAAACCCTTGAGAAGATGCATAAGATCAGGGGATAGAGGGACAAGCCTGCGTTGAGATGTGGGTCGTCCTCGAGAACTTCTATCACTCTCTGAACGGTGTTCAGATGTTTCTTTTCGTTCGCGATGCGAGCTTGATCTAAGCCAGCAAAACAAGCACTGGATTGATGTTCAGCCAGCGATCGGCTAGAAAAATACGAGCAGCTCTGTCACTTGCCGCCTCAGGGCCTTCTTCACAATATCTTCATCCTTCTGCCTATAATTTCCAGCGCCCGCATGAACGGCTATATAACTCATGGACTCGGAGTTAGGTATGATCAAAAGCGAGACCTCTGAACATAAATCACTAGTAGGTTACGCTCGCTTACACCGCCACAACAGCGAATCGATCTATGGAAGAGCCTGAAAGTGAAAAGTATACAAGAGGTTTATTATCTACTCCCGTCACTTGCATTTTCAAACAATAGCAGATAAATCAAACGTTCTCTCGCCGTCCTTCTTGACTGCCACTCCTTTCTCCGTGACAATGGCAGTGATGAGCTCAGCGGGGGTAACGTCAAAGCTTGGGTTATAGATTCCTTCCAAACCGCGGGGGGTGATCATCACCGTTGCCTGTTCATTACTTCCTGTGTCCGGATGAAGAACGCCACGGACCAAACATGCTTCAATGGCCGGACGTTGTTCAATGGGTATTCTAACAGAATGTTTCAGTATCTCATCAATTAAATCCAGTCCCAACAATAATTACCCGCTGCCGTCCGAAACCTCGAGATCCACTGTGCTTATTGGAGCAACTACGATGAAAGGAATATTATGCCGTGCCGCGAGAACAGCTGCATTGTAGGTTCCTATCTTGTTGGCGGTGTCTCCGTTCTTTGCGATGCGATCGGCACCGACAGCTGTGAAATCACTATTAGAGATTGTCTCCTACTTGACTTTTAGATTCAAGCCCCACCTACTGCGTGTATTTTATGATGTTGGAACAGAGATCCGACCATGGTGTCGCATAACATTACAGAGGGGATGCCCAGTGATTGCAACTCGAACGCAGTTAATCGAGATCCTTGGTGATAAGGGGCGGTCTGAGTGAAGTATGCCTTGCCAAGTTTACCAGTCTCATGTAGATATGTGATCAGACCGAGAGCGGTACCGTAGCCCTAAGAAAGGTCAGGCCGGCGTCCTGTATAATGGCTGTTATACATACCGAGGTGGCCAGAGACCCAGTGTTACAGACAGTCATCACGTTAATTCCCTCTGCACCATCGTCTACAGCTCTCTTTACGAGCCAGTCGCCTCCCCACGCAGACATAGCCCGGTTCCTTCCAACATCTTCGTCATTTATCGCGTTGCCCTCAGCAATAAGCTGTTGGGCTATCTCAGTGCTGCTCGCGCCAGAGGAGAATGCAGTCTCTAGTGTCCTCTTGAGACGACGTGTAGCAGCTCCAAGGTTGACCGCTGTGGGCCTTGCCGTAAATAAGAAAGCAAGGGTTTTCTCTACATGCTCCTTCAGGGTTTCTGGCGAGGCAAGGTAGTCAGGAGGTGTAGATGCAGACAGGGCATTTTCGAGCTGATAGACGAGGGACAAGGATGCTAACGAAGCGATGGCAGGTGCTCCTCTAATCTACTGAGGGCCAGCTGAGCAATCTATTTTCCGCCAAGATGGATGTGCTCACCTTCATCGTCTTGATAGCATCGTGAGCGTCCTCGGGTGTATTTATATCCAGAAATTCTGTGGTATGGGGCAACACCAGCTGGTTAACAATCTCGAGCTTTCCATTTGAAGTCCTTATAGATGTGAGTGCGGGCATCTTCAACTTGAAGTTCAAGAATCGGTTTTGGCTAATCACATTGATTAAATTGGTTATTTGTCAATGTTTTGATTTAGCCTGAAGGAGGTGGCGCTGTGCCAAAATCACAAGCCAACTCATGAAACGACTATAATGGACGATTGCCTCCAGGACAGGCCATTTGAAGACCATGATTGACCATCTTGTTGGCCGCCCTAGTCCTTCGTGGAAGAGAACTCAGGTATGAAAACCAATATTCAACGAGGAATACGGCATTGAACGCCATCATGTAGGTATTCCTCGTCATTCTCTTCTGGATATGGCGTATTGCGCGGGGAAATGCCGGCCCGCCCAGAATAATGGGTCTCAAGAAGGTCAACAGAGAACTCAGTCAGTCTGATTGTATTCCACGAGGTCGACGAGTTCACGGGCGTCCATAGAACGATTCACACCATGGCAACTCATTGCGAGCACGTTGACCGCCGTGTACGCCCTTCGCAATCTCGATAAAATCCTGGGATTGGGATGTAAGTCACATGGTAGCATGAACATTCATATTCTGATATTATACACCAGCTCCGGAACCTTTGGCTCGTCTAGTCAGTCCTTGCTTCAGCAAAGGGAACAGCTCAGCTGAAACTCACTCTGAATAGTATTCCCCATCTTACTATCGGGCGACATGGATAAACACTGGCCTCGAGGCGGGCTTTGCTACTGCAATGTCCATTCGGCCGAAGTGGCTCAAAGACATATGTTCTGTTCTGTTCTCTGGCTATTATATTATATATGCCAACGAAGCAGATGAAAAGGCGCGCTTGTTTTTCTCTTGGTTTGGAGTAATCAGTTAATGTTCACCTCAGCTGAGACGGTTTAGAGCTGTGCCAACAGTCGAGATGCTCAGAGCTATTTGGGAAAAGACAAGTAACCCATACGTGAGAATTCCCTGTCCTGGATATCTTGCATGCGTAGCTGAGCGGTTCGATGCAGCTGCGTCTAGGTCTTTCATTTCCACGCATAGCCCTTCGACGCAAGATCCTTCTTCCTCGACCAAAGTCATCTGAGTATACACGCCCGATCACAGCGTACTTGTTCTTTAACGCCTCAGAGTCACATCTATGCCAACAGACAGACCTCATTCTCGATTATCCCGGAGGAGGCTTCGTGGCTATGTCTCCCGAGCATCACGAAGAAAGGCTCAGAATGTGGGCGGTGACCTCGGGAAGACCTGTGCTTTCCATTGATTACGGAAAGGCCCCAGAATGTGAATGCTCAGCTTCAAAACATGTTTATGCTGAGCCCTAACTTTCGTCATAGATCAATACCCTTTCGCTATTGACGAGGCCTTTGATACGTATCAGGCCATCGTAGATACGGGTGAGTCTCTCAACTGATTCATACACCTCGGCCGACCGTTCTCCCTTAGCTGGCACAATTATAGGAATGTCAGGAAGGCAGTTGAATATTATCATCTCTGGTGACTCAGCGTGAGTATGATCAGACGCGCGAGGATATTGGTATTGTTCTTATTATGTTTCACAGAGGCGCAACATTGGCAGTCAATGTCATTTTCAAGATCATTGAGATCAACCAGCTGCCTTCGACCTCGCGAGCCAACAGAATACCCCTTCCTGTGTCTCTTGTATTGAATTACCCGGCGCTCGACTTTAACTTCACATCCTGGATGACCCCGGAGAATCTGCGAGTTCTCAGGTCTGAGCAATCCAGCGGAAACATTCCTGCCTTGGAGGAATTGGCTGCACAGAAGGATCATTTTCAACACATGGTTAGCAAGCCTATCTATAGCTATGCACGTAATGCTAATTTCCGTTTTCCAGAGCCCTCTCAGCATGGTGTCCGACAAGCGTTCGAAGTTTGCCAGCCGCAAGCGACTCAAAAGACGCGAAAGTTGGAAGGATTCCATTAAAGTCCCAACTGGTGAACTTGACGTCGGGCAAGCTCGAAGATCGCACAGTGGCAGCCCCAATACAGCGCGTCTCATTGTCTCAAACACGACGAAATCTGGGATAGAGTTTGACAAGGAAGGCGATGAAGGTAACATGACTGATGCTGGAAGTGATAACGACGACGTTGGTCGGCCAACTCCTAACCAGGCAAGGGTTCGATATGCAGCTAACGTCGAAAGCGACTCTCAGGCCTATCCCATGACGCGAGAATCATCTCAGATCTCGAACACTGCGAATGATGGCACGCTGGACGTCGAAGAGGGAGAAGGATCGCAGGTTGGCGTCGACACATCGACAACTACAGCACAGCCGATTGGCACCAGATTGACCATGACAAGCAGAACAGGCTTCTTCCAGGACAGGATCATTTCTCCCAGTATGGTGCGTTCCTCCCGTATCAAGTTCATCCAGGTGGTCCCCCGACATATTTATATCTTTACCCAGATGCGAGCGATGGCCATTCTATACATCGGACCCAACAGAAATCCTGATTTTGCGACTGATTACCATATCTCTCCCATTCTGGCACCTCCTCATATCTTGGCCCAGTTTCCTCCCATACTTCTCCAGTGCGGAGAGAAGGACCCGTTTGTGGACGACACAGTGATTTTTGCCGGCCGCATTCGAGAAGCTAAGAGAGCTCGTAGACGTGAACTTGACCGGATCTTGTCCGGCAACGGTGGAATGGATGAACAACAGATCTCAGAAATGAGGTCAGAGAGAGATTTGCTACAAAACGAGGGAGATGATGACTGGGTCCAGATGGTTATCTTCTCGGATTGGAGTCACGGTTATCTCCAGATGCCCGCATTGATGAGCGAGGCAAAGGCGGTAAGTGATTTCTCCTCGAGACAGTGCAGATATTGATTTTCTTAAAAAGGTGATTGAGGACCTTGCCGAATGGATCATTCATACCTTTGCAGCTAGGAGTCAGAGGAAACAACAGGCGCAGGCGCCAACGACATCAGGAAAGGCGCTGCCTGCTATCATGGACTATTCAACAACCTCCGAAACAGACGCAGATGATGGTGGAATTACTTTCATACCAAAGAAGCACAGAGGTTCCTCGGGAAGAGACACCAGGCGGCCTCTCCTCTCGCCAGAGAAGAAAGGTCGTCTGTCTCCAGACTATACCGAGGTCAAGAGGGAAAGCCATCGACGACAGAGCAGCGGATCTGCCACAGTAATGGATCAAGATACATCGACTTCAGATGTCACCGAATTGCGTAGGGAGCTCGATCAGAGCTTGCCCCACCCTCACCCTGCTCATCGACTTCCCGATGCTGTGACACAGAAGTCGACACCTTCACGTCAAGCAGGAACTCCGATCACTGAGACCGAGCTTATGAGACGAAGAAGGCTGCTGGACTCGCATATGTTCGGCTCAACTCCCTAATTCTTAATTCTCTGATGCTGTACATAGTCGTCATTAGCCTCGTTGAATGATCTATCCCCGAATTATTCTGTAATTCTGTAATTAAAGATTGGGAACACTGTTAAACGAAGTGAAGCGCGGACAGGCTGCTGCCAGCAACATCGATATCGATGCTTTGAGTCATACAAATTCTGGTACGATTTTGTTCTCAATTCTCGGAATACTTGAAAGGCTCTAATAGTTCATTCTCCAGATTGTGCTGGCTTTGGCATCGGTTATCATCCAAGGTTGCACAGCAGCACAGCATGGAGGGAAAGAAAGACCTTCCGTTTGCCAATCTATAATAAGCGGTTTGCTGTGCAACACAGCCACGTATGCGTTGACTCTGTCGATACAATGAGGCTCGTAGATATGGAATATATGCTGTAGAACACAACATTAGAGAATCAGTATAAAGAACTTCAGAGAAATAAAGCTGTCCAATGTCGAAAAGACTGCTGGAAACGAGAGATCAGGCGCCTGCAAGTTCGGGAATTGAAAATCAAGGCCAGGACGGATCCGATACAAACCCCCATCATTTCTTACACACTCTTCATCCTCCCTTCTTCCACGAGCCGCAGACCTACTTATCCTCAAGTTCTTACGATTCTCTGGATTCAATCATGCCTCCTGAACGTCTTCATTATCCTACGGAACCCCTCTATGGCCCGGCGGGTGGCCCAATGTCCCACGCAATCCCTTTGCATGGCCCAGTCAGCCATCCCGATGGCCCTCGCGACTATGGATACCCACCACCGCCACCACAACATTTGCCTCCGCATTTTGGACCCCCACCACTTCCAGAGCAACTAGCAGCTTCTGGCTCAGGTGGACCTCCACCTCCAGGCGTAGCCAATGGCACCGGGAGGCGCAGTCCCAAGTCAGAGTACTTCAATCCTGTGATCCCAGAGAGTTTCCACCGAACCCAGGGATCCCATCCACCATCTCCTGGAGCTGAATCAGCTTCCGCACCCCTACCGACGCCTACTGGTACGGGAGCTGGCGCAAACCATTATCCCTCGTCGACGGGCGTTCCTCGCCTACCGCCGATCCTGCAAGTTGAGAAGCAGCAAGTTACAACATCTGCTACCCAATTGGCTAGTGCAAGCAGGAGGCGAAATGAAGCGCATTTCGTATGCCCTGTCCCTGGGTGTGGCAGCACCTTTACACGCCGGTTCAACTTGCGAGGTAATGAAGACTTCGTGGTGATCGCTTTCATTGAGTTCTGACGTCGCCTCTCAGGGCATTTGAGGTCTCACACGGAAGAACGGCCATACGTTTGTGATTTCGAAGGATGCAACAAAGGCTTTGCCCGACAGCACGATTGCAAGTAGGTGCCCTTGCAATCTCCTTTTCTCCGAACATCAGCCTTACGAACCTGTTTAGGCGTCATCAGGCACTGCACAACTCTTCAAAAACAACAGCCAACATGTGCTTAGGCTGCAACAAGTCCTTCAGTCGATTGGATGCTTTGAACGTGAGTTATTTTCGCTATTGTATGCCCTTGTACGATATTCAACAGCGTCCGCAACGTCTGTTTACAGCGACACTGTGAGTTTCCTGTTTGTTTGTTTAATGTGATGACATGTTGTTGATGCCGTATTGCACAGTACGATCCGATGGCGGTGCTGACTGTCGAAGTGCGAATCCAAAATACACCGGTCCACCGGCAAGTGTCGATGACACCAATGGCAGAGAACAACATTAGGGGGTTCTCTCGCTCGCTTTTTCTTTGGATAACCTGGAGATACTCGACTGCTATTTGCCTATCGATGGACGAGTTGTAGCCGACCAAGGGTTTTTAAATATTTTCAACATTATCGTAATAATTATTATTCACATGTCATGCTGTACTCGGAGACCCGGCAATCTACTGCACTTGCTTTCATAAGGCCTTTCAAGTTCCAAGACGTTGTGCTGTTCCATTGAAAGCGTATATCCGCTTCTACAACCATGTCCTTGTCTATGTTGGCTGGCGGCGGCGCAGAATGCGGTCCATCCAATCCATTACAAGGACTCTCTAAACGGTTTGACCAGGATCGTGGAGTGCAGCAGGTAATTGTCACACCGAGAGTTCCAATTCATGATGCTCATGCGACCACCCATGAAAGGATCAATTTCGTACTGGAGCAGCTGGACCATCGAGTCAGGTATATCTCTCAGCCGATCCGGCATACATCTCATTGACTGAGGTCAACTTCAGCCGTTTCGCACCCAAGTCGCACGAGGCCCCGATCAAGATGCTGCTAAATTCTTCGCTGCTAATCCAGGAGGCATGCCTCAATCACCTTTGAACTCGACCTACGATGTTTCTGCTCTACGGAATGCCCTTCCTGGCCCCTCAGCCCAAATGCCAACACGTCAGATGTCTGTGCCTATGGCTTCAGCAGATTGGACATCTGACTTCGTTGCTCAACAACCCGGACCATCGACCACCTTCCAAAGTATACCCTCTCAAAACATTGCCGCCCATACAGCACATAGTGAGGCTCGTACGAACACGATGCAGTCTCCACCTCCCCATCAAGGTGAGCCTACCTCTCCGACTCTCAGAGAGATCCTACTGATATTTCTTGAAGCCAATATGAACTGGAACTATGGGATGCATCAACCTATCATGAATCAAGTGTCACCAGGACTTCTGAATCATCGGTTACATCAAGTAACTACCGTTGCTCCAGGTGAGTGACGCCTAATATACCCCTCACACGGTAAAAATAAAGGAGAATCCTGCAGAGGCAGCTTGGGACCAAGAGTTCAGCTCACATGAACAGAGCTTTGCCTCATCAACGCAAGCACTGACTTCGTCGCCGATCTCCACCGAGCAAGAATCCAACGCAATCACCCACCCTCCGCAGGACATGGATGAACTTGCTCGAACAGCGGGCCAGCTGCTCGAGAACATGAAGGACGAACAAAACCCCAAGTTCAAGCAGAGCCAATTTTTTGGACTCATGCAGAAACTTCGCGACCGGGAGGCTATTGTCAGGGATAATCAGGTAGTGGAAAATGATGGACAAACAATCTCTTCAGACGCTAAAGGGAAGAGCAAAGCCCGGGACACATTCCAGCAAACGCCACTCTCTTACGCGCCTGGTATGCAAGCTTCAATGACGACGCCTCAGTTCGCATCAAGTTCGGACACGCCGATGGTTGTGGATCCTCAGACTTCGCAGGCCGGAGTCGTCTCCGCTTCGGTTGAAGAACAGACAAGTGAGGATCCAAACGATGCTTACTTCCGCCAGGAAAACGCTGAATATATCGACCACTGGAATTCAGTGAATGCTCAGACTCAGCGGAAAGATTCCTTGGATTCTTCACCTGTCTGGTGGGACAGGCTACAGGATGATTGGGACAAGTTTGAGGCTACTACGACAGGAATACAAAGAGTGGATTATTACCAGTTCCAAGACGATAATCCCTACTTGCAGTCGACTTCTACTCGCCACCATATGGTACACGGGCATGGACACTCTGCTCTAGTCGACGTAAGCTCTCAATACTTCTCGTGCACAAAAATTCATATTCATTTAAACCTCAGAGTGTTCTGCAGCTCGAAGCTGCTGTACAGAGGGACATGTCCAGCGCCTCGGCTTGGTTCGAGCTTGGGGTCAAGCAACAGGAAAATGAGCGAGAAGCAAAGGCACTTCAGGCACTGAAGCGTTCAGTCGAACTCGACCCTACACACCTACCAGCCTGGCTTGCCCTTGCGGTCTCCTATACGAATGAGGGCAACAGGAATTCTACCTACGACACAATTAATGAATGGGTCAAGCGCAACAAGACATATGAGGCCGCTGTTCTAGAGTTCAATACTCTTAGACCGGAGACAAGGACTGCGTCACTGCCAGAGAAATTTGGAAGACTGACCGATTGCTTGATTGCGATGGCCAGGAGTAATGCAGTGGACGCGATAGACGCAGACATCCAGATTGCCCTCGCTGTTCTCCTCAACAGCAGTGAGGTAAGTCGCGGCGCTCTTCCCGTCCATCATTGAGCTAACGCTGCATGCTAGGATTATGAAAAGGCACAAGACTGCTTCATTGCTGCACTAAACATTAGGCCTGAGGATTGGCTACTTTATAATCGTGTTGGAGCAACGATGGCCAACAACGGTCGAGCCCAGGATGCTCTTGAATACTATTATAGAGCTCTGGAGCTCAATCCCGGATATATTAGAGCCAGGTGAGCGCAAACAAAGAATACCATTTCTTCCATATGAATCGCTAATACGGACTCAGATTTAACCTTGGAATTTCGTGCATCAATCTACGGAGATATGAAGAGGCTGCTCATCACATCCTAGATGCTCTTGTCCTTCAAGACAACGATGGCGTCAAGGACACGGCCGGTTTGAACGAAAAGCGTGGTGTGACAAATGGTGCTCTGTGGGATAGCCTCAAGACAACCTGCATGCATATGCAACGCGTAGACCTTGCTACTCTCTGTGACCGCAGGGATCTTGAAGGTATATCGGCATCTCGATCTTGATCAATCCTTACTGATGAACGCGATAGCCTTCCGTTTGAACTTCCAGATGCAGTGATTTTCGTGAGATTTAGTGATAGTAGTACACGTATTTATGGATGTCAAGCCAACATCATGGCTTTGGTTTCTCTGCCGAAACTGTTAGCCGGGAACCACCTAGTAGTTAGAACCAATAAATACCAGGTTGAAGTCCAAGTCTTCTGGCCTTGTCCAGACGGGCATTAGCAGCTTTGAGTTGGTTCATAGCCTCGATGTCCTCTTTATCCATGTTCTGTTTTTCGGCCAATTGCTTGAGCTTCTGAAGAATTAATTGCTGTTGCTGGATCTCCTGAGCCTCCTTCGCGAGCATATCACGCGCATCTTGCACGTCGAAATCGCTCATGGGTATCAGTGTCGGATTTCGGCGAAGCATGGATGGAGGGTGCGTGTCAGGCGCGATATGGTGGTGGTGGCTGAGAAACCAATCAAAGCCGCGTTTGGACGTGCTGCGAGCTGTGCTGCGTATCACCAACGTGAACAAACGACAGCTCACACGACGACCAATTCCGTAGCTCAGCGCAGTCCTTAAAACCCTTGCCCTTCCTTTTGCCATCCGTCCTCATTCCAACCTACTTTACTTAGCGACATGGAGGTTTTCATGAAAGTGACTGATGTCCTGAAATCCGTCAAGGTGCGTTCCCGATACCACTTCGCGACTTGGAATCAGGGTTAATAAAAGTTTTACAGGAAACCAGGCTCTCTGGCTTGCGCTCACCTACTGAATTCTTCGATTATCATCGCATCTCAAGACCCGCCGACTTCAATGTTGCAACTTCGGTCAGTCCTAGGCGTGTTATAGTAAGAGACGGAACCTGATGGTCAACTTTTTCACGATAGCGCATTTCCTACAACACACGGTACTTTTCAGGGAACTACATGCTGATCATAGCAATCTTGGCGGTCTATGCAGTGTGAGTATCAACCCGTGTTCAATGCAACGTGTTTTGACCCTGCTCCGTCTAGCCTGACAAACTACCTCCTCCTCATTTCGCTGGCCTTCCTTGTCTTCGGGTTCGCCGCCATTAACAAGTGGGGTATGTCTTCACGCATCTGCTTTCTCTCACTTGCTCTAATCGGCATCCCGTAGCACCTGACGCCACGCAGTTTGGTGAACACACTGTCACCCAAAAGCACCTATACACTGGACTTTTTGTGATCGGCATTCCTCTCCTCTGGATTGCCTCGCCCATCTCTACTTTCTTCTGGCTCGTTGGTGCTTCCGGAATTCTCATTCTCGGACATGCTTCTGTGCTTGAGCCAGGTGTTGAAAGCGAGTATGCTTCGATCCAGGAGCAGGTATGAAAGCCCATGCTTTCAAGCTATAGAAGTGGTCGATGTTACGTCCTGTATGCTTTTTACCGGTATCACTATACTCTTGCCCTTTCGGTTTTGTTGGTTTAAACGATAGGTACCTCACTGGTTGCAAAGCAGACCTCGTAATTGGATTATTCTTCTCTTTCTTTTTGTGCTTCCGTCCCATAAGTGGTGGAGATAGAGACATGCTATGCGAATGGTTGAATGGTTTCTCCAACCAAAGTCCAACTGCCTAACGCAAGTTGGGGTAAAATAAATAGGATGCGGCCCGAATGCAAAGGTTCGTGTGAGTAAATGCAGGAATGCAGGGTGTAAGGTAGTGAGGAAAGCTGATACATCCGAGACGAGAATGAGAGCAAAATAGGGATAGCAGCGAGAAGCTGAATAAATGTGATCAGGGTAGAACGGAGAGAACCAAGTTCCTTGACCGATCCCCGCGAAGTGCGATATATACAATGAGCCCTGAGACCCAGGCAGTGATTGAATGTTCTATGGTGCATAAATAACATGCTATAGCAGAGGCAACCATTGGCCTGAGATGGAGAGTATCAGCATCTGCGGTTTCACCAACCGAAGAAGACCGTGCTCACCGATGACCATACTTGGTAAGTCGAATAGATCCCTCCGTATTGAGAAGCAGAAGGTGGCAGGGACAGGTGCTCCTGAAGGTTTCAGCAGTACACAGTGTGAGTAGACTGATTGCGTCGTATTCTCGAATGCGTGTGAGGCAAAATTCTCCCAGTACTCAACGACGGACTGGTTTTCGAACAGCTGACGCAGATTGGAGATAAGGAAGGATAAATGCGTAGCAACAAGGGCCACTCACCTCATAAATATACTTTTTGCGTCCAATTAACTCCTCCATCGGCCATTCGGTGAGCATACAGAACTCTGGTGCAACAAGGCATATCTCGCCCGTTCGCCGCCAAACCACTGTAGGCGTCCCACTGAATGACATCAGTTTGTCCATCTCCTGCACACGACGTTGAGTACAAGAAATTCAATGAGAAGAAAATATACATACCAGTAATGTCCGCTGAAAGCATTTCTCCACGAAAACCTCGTCATCCCGCGATAATGGCATTTGCAATGCAATAAGCGACGGACGAAATATTGCCAGTGCTCTAACGATGCGCAGAATATCGTTCTTTTCGAACCTTCATAATTGCAACCGCAAGGGGAGGAGATCAGAGCTCGAGTCCCAAAGGCACCCGGAACGATACTACGCCAGATATGCTCAACGCAACGTACCGAGTGGGCAAATGCTTCATAAGGAAGTGATAGCCTTCCGTGTAGTCATAAGGAGCAGTCACACGGTCGTGTATACTCTGTAGCGGCGACCGAGCGTTCTTTGCACGATCCAGCTCACTGGACGTCGTTTCAGTGTCATCAAAGAGATGGGTCGTTGGTGGTGAACGCGGTCGCATGTCCAAAGGGAACCGGGGTTGTAGAGGGTGCAGCGACTCCTGGGGTTCCGGCTCCTGTATGGTAAGAAATTCGGTGGGATCCGTAAGGTCTTCGGTAGGTTCCTCTTGTTGCTGAGCTTGTTGCTGCTGCAGGTTCTGGTTGGAGGAAAAGAAGGGAAGGAAGCTTGTCGCCGAGCTTGGGGCCGTGGAAGCAGACAATGTCTGATCAGCGGGAGCCGGCGGTATCTGAGCTTCTGGAAACGATGACACGTAGTTGGTGCTGGTGGTATAGGCGAGTGGGTCTGATGGCCATGAGGAAAACGAAGTTTGAGTGGCGTCAGGTGACGGAGGGTTGTTCTCGGAATCGGGAGGACTTGGGTTGCCCAAGATAGCTGATAGAATTGAATACTCCAAGTTGGCGGCCTCAGAACCGAAGCTGAAGTTGGGATCAAAAGATCCGGTTAACATCACATCTCGCTGAGAAAAAGGTTCGGCTAAGGTGTCATGGACATGAGTAGCTGATAGCGATGAATAGGAGAAGGCATTGAGCGCGTACCAGGTGCGATAGGTATTGGTTCATTGGCCTTTTCAGCGACTGAGGTTGTTGAGCTCGTGGATTTGGTTTTCTTGAGCTGCTCTATTAAATCGAGACCACGTGATCAATATGACAAGGGAAAGGTGAATTTCAAGGTGACAACATACCGAGCTCTTCCTCATCCAAAAGATACTTGGCCTTCTTGCGGTGACCTTCTTTGCAGTCGTCTGCGATGCCACGCTTCACACAGCGTTGACATGGTCGTGCTAAACAAGAGAGAATACGAAAGGTTAATTAGGTCATAGGTAGCAACAGGGGGTTGACACGCACAGTCATCGCAAGTAAGATGTGCTTTCTGACAGTGAAAGCAGGCACGATTTGCCTTTTTCTTTTTTGGACCGTCTCTAGCTTTTCGTGGGTGTGACGTCGATTCTTGACCTGAGTCGTCTGGGGTATCGGTACGCTTTCGTTTTTGGGTTACCGGTGAGCTTGACACGGAGGACGATGGATTGCCAGGAGATGGTCTCGGTAGTGATACGTGCATATGTGCAGGATTCACGAATGCAGGTGTTGGCTGTGTCGCGCACACTGCAGGCATTTGGCACGGTGTTTGGGTAAAACGGGTTTGATGCCAATGATGTATACTATAAGAGTATTTTTCTTTGCACGGCAATCGCCGTCCGTCCGGCGCGAAACCCGCACATGCACTCCCATTTCACTGCACTCGTCGCTCGACTCGGGCTAACTCAAGCCCGCCAAGAGCTTCGCTGGCTCAAAGAAACTCGTAAAAACGAGAAAGATTTGATAGATGCAATAAAGAGGAGGCTTGCTGGCGAGCCTTTACAATATGTCATAGGTCGGTAAACAGGTCAAATGCGTGATTCAGCCCTAATTATTCACTTTTTCACAGGCAATCAGCCATTCGGACCATTGACGCTCCTTGTCCGTCCGCCCACTTTGATACCGCGTCCAGAAACAGAGGACTGGGTCATTCGACTAGGTAAACGCTTTAGACCCTCTGAATCATCTACACCGAAACGCCTCCTGGACCTCGGGACAGGTTCGGGGTGCATACCGCTTCTGCTCTGCCACCTGTACCCTCCAGGTACCTTGCGTGCTCATGGCGTCGACATTTCTCCGGAAGCCATAAAACTCGCGTCCGATAACGCCGCTCAGTGCGGTATTCCACTTGCAGACCATCGGCAGCCAGATGTGGCCAAAAATACTTTCAAAACATCACTAGGCAGCTTTGTGGACCCGTCATTCGCAAGGGCTTCTTTTTTGGAACCTCCGTACGACATCATAACGTCGAATCCTCCATATATACCCACAGATGAATATCTCAATCTCCCTCATGAGGTAGCTGCTTACGAGGATCGCAAGGCACTGTGGGGCGGCCCGACCGGCCTGGACTTCTACCACAAGATCGCAAACTTACTCAAAAGTGAAGGCTTCACGCGCCCGGGAACTCTCGTAGCGCTTGAGGTGGGCCACAATCAAGCCAAGGCGGTGGAGGACATTATTACCGCCTCGGGGAAAGTCGAGTCAACAGAAATTTGGAAGGACCCATGGGATATACAGCGGACTGTCGTCGCACAACTGTCGTCATAATGGGCATGCCATCTTGTTCAATGTTTTACCGAGTGAAGCCGTGGCTGATGACGCTAACCTGATTGCGGATTCAGCGCATATCCTGACAACCCAGCAGGACCAGACCCCAGGTCCCTCTTGGATTGGCCACCCGTGCCTTGGCCCTCTGACCTTGCGCTGATGGTCCCCGGTTCGGGTGGTGGAGGAGAGTGTGGAGGAGGGGAAGTCGAGAAAGTCCACTGTCGATAGATATCTACTTCGGGCCGTTCCATCCATAGGTTCTATACATTTCGTGTATACATAATGTTGTGATTTTCATGGTGAAGGATTGTACGCCCCTCACACGTCTACTCAGTGCCTAGTAGTTCCTAGCCCAGAGCAGATCCGTGTACAGCAGTCTAGCACCGTTCCTGAAGCTAAAGCGTAGAGTTCCTCGACAAAGTGCCAACGAACCGTCAATCCATCCATGTCGGGTAACGACAGCCGACTCTTTACTACGCTCTCTTGTCCATGTAGTTTCACTCTGCCTCGATCCCGTTAGTCTATCCCCCCGATTGACTCAACGCCAAGCGATTATCATAAAAACTGGCTAAGATTGGTTGAACAGGAGGACCTGATTGAAGTGGAGAAGTCAACCAATAACTGCCATCGTTCCTCTTAGCGTACTTAGACTGCGATAGTAAGTACTCCTTGAGTTGTTTCAACCAGGTCTCCAAATTAGCTTCTACCATGATCCCGGATCTCGGAATCCATCATCTTCATGCTTGCTCCAGTCATTACGAGAGGTCGTTCGCTCATTTCAAATCGACCACCATGTCAGCGCGACGCTCGTGGCCAACCCGCATCATCGAATGACGTTCTTTCTCAACGTTTCCCTGGATGAAGCACCCTACGATCCCTGTTCAAGGCGCTCGTGATGATCCAGTAAGACGCACCCCAACCTCACTCAGGAAATATTACCCCAAAATCGCCCCAATATACGCAAATGGATATTCGGTCGGTACATGGATCTTAACGCTGGCCATGGCGTCCTTGTCGCACGGACGAGCCTGCGGAACGGAGCATGCTGGAGGCTCGCATAGCGTCGAAGAAGGGTCTAAGGAATAGAGACGGAGCAGGGTTCCAATCCAAATGAACACGCTTGTATGGTTCGCTCGTAATACTCCTAATATTATGCTACCCTCGAAATTTCTGATGTACCGTAAGGCGAGAATAAGGCCACTTCTATTGCAATTGGACATCCCGAGTACTTTCCGTCGCACTCTGAGACGGAAGTATAACTCGGACATGGTGAGCGTATCGGGGACCCAACTTGCTGATCATTGCTTATCTCGCGTAAAAGTTCCTATACATAGTGGATCGGCCGACATTTCTATCTTTTCGACATCAACGTGAATTACAATGACTTTCGAGAAAGTGCAACTCGAGCAGTTTAAAGACGTATTTGCAACGACTACAGGTGAGTACGCCAAGTTCTCAGCTTTGGCGAGGTCAACTGAGTAGGATTATAGAGCTGTCCAGTGAGGCGATAGGGGGCAAGGTGATATCAGTTTCGGACGAGTTCTTCGCCGCTGCATCCCAGCTTCTAGAGGTAGATGTGAGTATCTGGTGGCAAAATCAACTGTATCTATCAATACTGACCTGCTCGACAGCCCGCCCCAAGTCTGAAAGGTCAATTTGGACCCAATGGTGCACTCTTCAGTGGATGGGAGAGTCGGAGGCACAACCCTGCCTATGACTGGTGGGTCTCAGATCCTCCTCACCATTACCTCGACTTACTGACCAATGGACTACAGGTGCATTATCAAATTGGGCTCGACTGGCATCATTGAAGGCTTCGACATTGACACATCCCACTTCAACGGTAGGTGTATCGTGTATTCTTCCCGAGTCCTGCTCACGCGTCTCGTCGAAAGGCAACGAGGCTCCTCAGGTGTCTGTCGAAGTTTTACGTAGCTCTGAAGACCCTCACACTGGCAATCCAGGATGGATGGAGATTCTTCCCAAGGTCAACCTTGGTCCCAATTCTCGTCATCTCTTCAAGATACCCACTAGCACCCCCGTGAACTATGTCAAGCTCAATATGTATCCGGACGGGGGAATTGTATGTACCCACATGCACATATTCAAGGTCATCTTTAACCCTGTCTGGTTTACAGGCTCGCTTCCGTGTTTATGGACATGTTTCCGCCGTTCACCCGGAAAGTCTCAGTGATCTCTTTGACGTTGGCCATGTGTTTGCTGGCGCACGGGTCGAGTTTACATCTGATCAGCACTTTGGAGCCGGAGCCAACCTGATTCTGCCGGGGCGAGGAAAGAACATGGGAGGTGGATGGGAAACCAAGCGAAGTCGCCAGAAGGGGCATCGTGATTGGGTTATCATTAAACTGTAAGTGTCCGCATGCCACAGTATAGAGATACGGGGTCTAATATTCACTTCGCGTCAGTGGCGCCCCCGGCTTCCTCGAACATGTCAAAATCGACACCCACCACTTCAAGGGAAATTTCCCGGAAAGTTGCGAGATCCATGCGCTCTACACGGAAGATGTTGTAGATTGGGGTAACGATGAGCGGAAGTGGGAATTGATTCTCCCGAGGGCGAAATTGGGACCCCATCGTGAGCATTACTTCCAGCTCGACAACGCAGATAGCAAATACTCTCACATCAAATTCACGATATATCCCGACGGAGGCTTGCAACGCATTCGTGTCTTTGGACGACGTGAACTTCCAGATCCGAGCAAAGACGTTGACACTTACCGACCTATCCCTTCGCCCACGCTACCGACCTTCAATCTGAACGGCAAGGTCGACCCCATGAAACTGCGATCCGTCCCTGTTCTGCCTTTGACGCCTGAGGCATTCGAGCCATTTGGCAAGGTGATACAAGCATACGAAGATCACACTGCTGCACCGAAAGGCACCAAGATTGGACCAGCGAACTACGGGACAGCGTCAAAGTTCCATAAGCTTTCTTTGCTTGATTCGTCGTATCCTGAGGGTATGCCGGCAACCTCGGGCATTTCGGTTTACCGTTGCCAACCAGTCGACAAGAACAAGGACGGAAGCGTAACGTTGAAGACGTTGGAGCGTCATCCATACACAAACCAAGCATTCATCCCTATGAACTCTAGCGCTAAACGATACCTGGTGGTAGTCGCTAAGACCGGAGAGGATGATCAACCAGACATGGCGAGCCTAAGAGGGTTCATCGCGAGCTCTTCTCAGGGTATCGTCTATAACACTGCTGTCTGGCGTGAGTTTTACGTCCCCTTGGATGCGCACAATTGCTGACTTCATCCCCGTCACCAGACCAACCGATGACCGTGCTCGAAAGTGTACGTGGACAGTTATTTAATCAAATCGCCTCGCTAACAAGTCACTGCTCTCTCCACAGGTCATGGACTTTGCTTGTGTCGAAACTCAACTGGGCAACGGTGAGAAGGAAGACTGCGAGATTCTGGATTTGAAGGAGGTGGATATGGTTAGATTGACTTTCGCAAAGCCTTGTATGTAGACGACTAAACCCCGGATTGGTAATTGACCGGAGTTTGAATTTGAGTTTTGTCTTGACTTGTTGGTGCGCGCCAGTCCTTCTGCTCACGACATGACAGAATCAAGGAAGAGGCCCTTTTCTGACGATGAAGATGCTCTTTTGTCGACGAAGAAAAGAGCAACGACTGTCAGTCGTAATGGTTCTCCACAATTGAACGGCGTTTCAGAGGAGGACGAGTCGTCAGGCATGGATAACGTTGAAGTAAGACGCGGTCAGTTACTTTGCAATACTTCTGCTAACCTTGTCCAACTACCCTTAGCTTTTTCGAAAGGAAGCTATATTTCGAAGAATGAGGCATTATGCGCGCGAATTTGAGCGAAGTCAAAGCCAGATCTTAGAACTAGAACAACGAAAGAAGACGTCTGAGCTCGGCCTGGCTGCTATCTCAGCATGTTGGACTCAGGTCAGTGAACTCACCACAGGAGGTTTTTCGAGCAACTCTGACATTGTATACAGTTAGTCGAGACAATAAAGCCATTGATTCAGTCCCAACAAGTCCTCCAGCTTACAAGTGGTAGGTTAATTCTTCGTCTCAACATAAGATCATGAATACTTACTCTAGTCGTGTGAAGGCCTGCTTGACTTTCAAATGCAAATTGGAGATGACTGGGAAGAGACATACCAGCAGGCGCTAGAAGCCAAATTGGGGGCGACTAGGCACCTTGTCCACTCGCTCATAAAACAGGGCAATCAGAAACCCGCTGTACCTCCTAGTGTAGAGGAACGAGAGAAACTGGCTGGAGAGGTGCGTTATCTGGTTCTATTTATTTGCCTTGACCCTTATTTCCATCGCAAAGTGTGCAGCTCTCAAAGCACAGCTCAACGTCACGAACGGGACTCTCAAGAGCCTGACGGAGGAGAAGGAAACCTTGCACAAGGCCCTTTTGGCAGCAGAGAATCGTCTTGCTCGTCAACGAAGCAGCACAATCCAAGCCATGGAAACTCGCGCGGCAGCTCAACAGAACTCGACACAAGAAGCAGAGGCGGAGACGCAGGGGAAGCCGTCCTCTCCCCGAGTGAGTGGTTCGGTTCATTGGCATTGGTGGGGTTTCTGACCAGTACCTTTCTTCAATTTCTAACTCTACTTTTAGGATCAAAAACCTTCAGGAGGCGCCAATGGTGTGATTAATCAGTTCGAGTTCGATGCACTACGAGATTCTGTTCAAACACGTGAGAAGAAGCTAGTGAAAGCAGAGTCAAAGATAGCCGCACTTGAACAGCAATTGGCAATTTCGAAGGCCACGGTCTGTTTCCCCGCATACCCAACGTTACTCGCGTCGATTGAACCTCTTCTCTCTATAGATAGAGAGCCAGGAGCTGGCCGAGCAGGTCATACAGCGTCAAAAACCGTACACAGACCTTCTTCAGCATGCTCGTCTTCTCTACCATGCTTTGTCAGAAACCCAACGCCAGCTGTCCGCCAATGCGAACGAGCTTGCTGCGTTCCAGATGACGAGGCAAGCTTGGGAGAAAGAGACTTTGGTAGGTGCATTGTACTCGAATTCGTGCTTGAATTAAATCAGATTATCAGGCAAATGCCAGTAAAACCATCAATGAATTGAAGGGGATGTTACAGAAGCGTGACGATGAAAATGCGCGTCTCCGCGATCAGCGTGAACAGCAAGCGGCCGAGCTTCTAGAACGTCGTCAAGAAGCAAAGGACTCTTTGCATGTATTACCAGAATTGAAGAAACTAACCCAATCTCAGGCTGTATGTTTTGATTTGCCCTTCTTGTCATAATCTCACGTAAACCCCGCACAGGAACGCATCATCGCTCTGCAACTAGAAGCTGGACGCTATAAATCTGCCCTTGCCGCCAACGCCGGGCACAGAGATCTATCACAGTTTTTGCTGAATGCCAAAGGAGATGAAGCCGACTACATCGTGACACTAGAGAGCCGCCTCAAGTGAGCCGTGAACCATCCAGTACTCTACTTGACTGATATACATGCTTTGTAGAGCTGCTGAGGGTCGAGCCACTGCGCTTGAGCAGGCAATCTCTGCTCTTGATAGCAAAAACCCTGATCTACCCGGCCTAGTGAAATCTCAAGCTGCGGCTGTTGATAGATTACGGATTATCGAGGAGGAGTTGGCGAAGTATAAATCGGCCTTCGGAGAGGCTTCCAGCGCCTCAGATCTGGCGGGTCAACTTCGTTCGAAAGAGGAGATGATCCAGCAGCTCAACCAGGTGGGCAAATAAACAATGCCACTTCTGCCACCATACTGATTCCAACCAGACCGAGAGCTCTCTTTTCAGCGAAGTTGATAGGCTGTCGAGCGCATACGATCTTTTGGAAAATCAGATCAGTAAAAAGCTGCTAGAAACTGTTGATTTTGATGAACGGATCAAGAGGCTCTCTATGTCGGTAAGCCACTTCACTCGTCATGTTCGAAGCATGCTCTGAGGCAATAGCGCAGAAAGCGAAGAGCGATAACAAATATTTCGCGGTCATGCGAGAGAAGACGGAAGGAGACCTAGCTTGCAAAAACGCTCTCTTAAACGCTGAGAAGCAGAGTCAGACGGTCCAGCTTCTCCAAGCACAAAGAAATCATCTGGAGGAACAAGTCGTGAGTGAAGCATAATACCTTGGTGTTGCTCCTTATCCTCATCTCACTGACAGAAAACGCTGCAAAGTGAAACTAGTCAGCTTAACGCTCTCACTATCTCCTACAAGAGCAGAGCAGACGATTTGGAGGGTAAATTGCGAATTACTGAGTCCGAGAAAGCAGCGTTACGGACGGGGCACCAGAACGTACGTCACACTCCCCAGGTTCCTAGAGGTAGTCACCTAATGAAGCCTTTATAGTTGTTGAACGCGATGCGTGAACACGAACAGAAATACCAAACCAAGTTGGAGGCTCTGCGACAAACAGAGGATAACCTTAATCGGACCAGGAGAGAAATTGAGCAACGTCAAAAGGACATCGAGGTATTGCGTGGCAAAGGCGACGACGACGACGAGAATGAAGCCTTGGTGCGTGTTTAAGAGGTCATCTTTGAGCACTTGCTGACACTGGTTTTACAGAGTGTTTTGATGTGCGTATGTCGGAAACGCATTCGCAATACCATCATCACTAAGTGCATGCACAGTGAGTAGCTCGTTTTCTCAGGGTAGTCCATGTCTAACTATCCAAACCTAGCGTTCTGTAAAGAATGTGTGGATGCACGGATCGCGACGAGGCAGAGAAGGTGTCCATCTTGCAATCTTGGCTTTGCTCAGTCTGAAGTGCAACCGCTGTGGTTCCAGCAGTAGACCATGTCAACATGTCTAATCTTACTACCAGATTTCTATGGTCTGTATATTATTGTCACCCCCTCTTCTTAGAATACCGCCGCCATAGGAGTAGGCTCTATATCATCAACAATTAATGATAATAATTTGATTATGATTAGTATAGATGATTGACGAATTAGTGTTGCTAATCTCCAGAGTATTCGACAAATGGGGACTACAAATAGAGTGAAGAAGTCCGCCATATGCGCCCTCGAGGGAAAGTAAATCAACGTTTGACCCAAGTGTACTAAGGAGGTATCAGCGAGGAGTAGGAACGGTAGAGTGCAGATGTAACCTACCCTCTTGCGTGCCTTGGCAAGACCAGTCTTCTTCCTCTCGACCATACGAGGATCTCTCTTGAGGAGTTTAGCTGTGAACATGGCCAGGTCAGTAAATGTAAGGAACGACGACGAGAAGAATTAACTCGCCTCTCCTCAAGACCAGGTCAAGCTCAGGCTCATGGGCGACGAGGCCCTTCGCAATACCATGTGCGACAGCACCAGACTGTCCGCTGGTGCCTCCACCTCTCGCGATAGCGAATACGTTGTAAGCACCCAGAACACCTGCTACTTTGAACGGACGCGTTATTCGTTCACGATCTGCAGGAACGGGGAAGTACTCTGCTAACGGGATGTTGTTGACAAGGATAGTCGTAGTTGTAATGGGCGTTTTGGGGGCGGAAGTGGGTTCAATTCCAAAAATGGATTCCATTGAGTCGGATTTGGGAGGGGTAGGTTGAGGAGTCTTGACTGGAATCATCCAGACTCGAGCAGAACTGGTCTTTCGCTTTCCAAGAGTGTACGAACGACCATGCTCATCCAAAATCACCTTCTTGCGTTTGCCCTGAGCAAGGAATGTGTCCCTGTTACCGCTCTCAAACATGGTGATTATTTGGTCGAGACCTTGCTCAAGCTCTTTGCATCCAGCAGCAGAAGCAATACGAAGGCAGTCGTTGAGTTCGTTTAGAAGAACCACCAAACGACTGTACCGAGCTGTCGACATCTTGGTTTGAAGGTCGGTGTTCATCTCTTCGAGGGTTTTCCAGACAGCAATGCGTGGCGGTATACTGTCACGAGCAAACTGCGGGAGGGGAAGGAGTTGCAACTTTCGGAGAGCCGCCTTGGCGTGTGCAATAGCTTGTTCGAGCTGGACAGCCTGGTCATAGTAGGCAGCGCGGCCAGTGTAGAATGCGGGTGATTCGGGTTTGGCCCTTATCTGGACAGACTCTTCTTCCAACCTCTCTCGTTCCTCTTCCTCGTCATTCTTCTTCTTGCGTCGGCTATTCCTCTTCTGCTGTTGCTGCTGAGCGGTGACAGCGGATGTTTGGTGGAAATTTCTGTGCTGCCGGAGAAGTGACGAGGCTGAGGCAAAAGAGGGAGGAGGACGAGCTGCTGCTGTCCGTCGCAGAGAACATCGAAGAGACTGTTGAAGAATGTTCATAGCCAGCGAGTCTTGGGACTGGCGCACTGGAAAAAAGTTGGCGACCGTACAGAGAGTAGATGTATCACGTGCACGTGCTGGCAGGCTTCAGTGACGCGACTGGTCAGGTAGCGCAGTGGCCGCGGCAGACATTGGACTCAACGTGCTGGGCATACAATGAGCGGGAGCGACCAGAACTTCTCAGGTGCTCTGGCAACATGGAGAGGTAAGATGTCATTGTAATTGCAAAAGTCCCAATAACGACGTTCCTATAGACATCAATCTCCAGGAATTGCAGAAAACCCTCGATACACAGAGCTTAGAGCTTGTGGACAGCCAGAAAGAAAGTGTTATCGGCCGTAAGGCACTCGCCGACAAGACAAAAGGTATTTCTTTCCTCAAGTCATCTCGCCTTATCTAAAAGCTCGTAGATTTCAGAAAGCTGCCAGATCCCGAAAAGAACAATGCATTCAAGGGACTGTTAAAAGGTCGGTTGTTCTTGTTACAACGGTTCAATCGCCAAGTTTACAATTTTACTACCAGCCTACCAGACCGAGATTGACAATCTCACCAAACGCTGCAAATCATCTGAAAATGCATTCCTCAACGTCTATAAACTCCTTGCCGAGGCACCAGACCCATACCCACTGCTCGAAGCTGCGGTTGTATGTAGCTCAATCTCCCCTTGTCCGACATTTTTACCGACTCTCATGCTTGGATAGGATCAAACAGTCAAGGTCGCCGAAGCAGAAGAGTCCCAGGACGACCTGCGCAGGTTACGACAAGAGAACACAGACCTCAAGCGACGCATTAGCGAGCTGTCTAATATCGAATCTAGCAAGAAAAAAGCAGACTCTCGCGTTGAGCAACTTGAGAAAAAGGTACGGTGTTTCTACTAGCCAACCTGTTCACCAATGAACGCCTTGGTCTAGATGGAGGAAATGGTCCAGGAGAAGGTAGCGCAGAAGGAGAATGAGCTCAATGCTACTTATGACGAGAAGATGAGGAACTACGAAGAGCGGTACGTGTCGAGACTGATACGTCTATCTGCGCGGTGTGCTTACGGCTCTGACATAGCGAGCAAGGGCTACAGCGGCAGATCAACCTCACCAAGGAGCAATTGCGCGATCTGAGGCTTTCAAACGACTCTACTGAAGCCAAGCTTTTCACTCAGTTCCAGAAGCAAGGTGCGCATTCCCTTAACAATTGACAACAAGCGCTGATACCGTCTCAATAGACCAAGAGGTAGTAGCCAAATTGGCCGAAATGGATGTCATTGTTGCCGATTTGGAACGAGCAAACAGTCGAGTTGCCTCAGTAGAACATCGCAATGTACGCTTCCCTAGATTTCCCTGCATATATGCACCAAATAACCTGTTTCCTCCAGGAAATTCTTCGCGCTGAGATTGAAACTCTTCGAGCCGGACTTGACTCTTCTGATCGGTACGGGCTATAACATGCGATTATCGCAGCCGCGCTGACGTATCTACAGCGTCAAAGCTCTTGAGTCGCAAATCTCAGAGCTGGAAAACGAAACGCAACGCTTGTCAGCGGCTTTAGACGCTCAGCAAACCAAGATCGATGATGCTCGTGCTACCTCTGCTAAGCAATTGGACGAAACTGCCAAGGAATTGCAAAGGAAAGCAGCCGAGGTTGGGCAGCTGAAAGCAAAGCTGAAGATGTACAATGACTATGACGAAATCAAGCGTGAGCTCGAGATCATGAAGGTATGTCAGATTAGATGGAACCTACCACCTGTGATTGAAAGAGACTGCATAGTACGTTGAATTTGCTGGCCTTGATGACTCTGAAGAGGATGCTGGTGATGTTCACCTGCCCAACCCGAACGCGTCCAAGGCAAACGGTCAGGTAGGCGCATCTCTGGAAGCGCTCCTGGCCACCAAGAACAAGAAAATTCTCGAGGAGCTTACCAAATTCCGAGTGAGCCAATTTTCTGTATCTCATTATTCGCTGCCTCTCCAACTAACTAATTCCTTCCAGGTTCTTCACCAAGAATTAGAGCAATCCCTACAATCTGCTCAAGAAGAGATTGAATCTCTGTCCATCGATCTGACAGAACAGAAAGCTTTGAACGAGAAGCTTGAAAATGACTTGGTGTCCCTGAATAGCCACAAAGGGGAGCCCAAAGCATCAGACTCCTCAGACGTGCTAGCAAACCTTGACCTTGGCAGCAAAGCAAACGTATGTTCTTGCCTGAAGTAGTAATTTGCGTCAACTGACCGGGCGAATGTAGGGCACCTCCTTAAAACCCAATGGAATACCTTTTGCGCCTTCCGCTGATACCTCCATCCTCCCTATCGTCACTAGCCAGCGTGACCGCTTCCGACAACGGAACGCTGAACTAGAGGATGTAGGTTCACATCCTTCTTATCCTCCGCCTGCCATTTAATGATGTCCCCAGGAACTCCGAAAACAATTTCAAACCATCTCGGAGCTGCGAACAGAAGTCAAAAGCCTGCAATCCGATAACCTTAAGCTCTACGAGAAAGTCCGGTACATGCAGAGCTACCGAGAAGAATCTGGTACCCGGCCACCAGTTTCTCAGCTTGATCCTCTTCCCTCTGGTGGTAGCGGACGACTTGACGAAATGAATAGATATCAAGTTCGGTATGAGGAAGCCATGAATCCTTTCGAGGCTTTCCGTGGTCGAGTAAGTACCACCAACTGAACCTTCAGAGCTCGAACACTCATCTACCACAACACCAACAGGAAGCAACACGGGCATATAGCAACTTGAACCCGATAGAACGTGCCGTGCTGACTATCACGCGTTCCATTCTTGCGAGTCGCCGGTCGCGGACGTTCTTCATGTTTTACGCCATCGCATTGCACGTATTCGTTATGTACACTACATACGAATGCCGTTCGACGGACTCGACGCGGGTAGCAAAACCACCTAGCGGGTTCTAGGTATCATTATTTTCAGATGGACTAGGAAGTATGCATGATTATCTACAGACATGAATATAATATGTTACAGGCCATACAGAAGTCCCACTCAGCGAGACCGAAATGGAATAAGGGCACCAATAATCAAGGGCGTGGTGGTACCTTCTTGCGGTAAAAATCGAGCGCTTGGTTTACGGCATTGAGCACGGGTAGAAGGGCCTACAAATAGATAAGTCCAATTGAGTAACTCCAGGACTCTAAAGGGGTTTGCAAACTAACTGTCTCCACTCTGCTCGGATCGACCCCATTCGCTTTCGCCGATTTCACCAACGCATTGATCTTCTCCGGCGTCTTCGCAATGTATCCAATCATCTTAGCAGCTTTTGACATTCTCTGAGCCGGGGTAGCGACAGCCACGGTCTGTAGATCTTGACTCGTTGGATACATAGCCAACCAGAATTGACGCAAGAACTCATTGGCCGCTGTCTGGCATGTTGTCATCTGTCTAAAAAGCCCGTCGGGTATCTCGTCTGAAGGAACGTGCATCGGTGAGCACGAGGGGACTCAAGTGAACATGAAGGAACGTGAATATGGAACATACTCTTGCGTGACTTGGCATCGAGCCGGGCGGCTACGTTTGAGGTCATGGAGGAGATAGCTGAGTCGCCTGCTTTGCGTTCTAATTTCAGCTGCATCAGGTTGGCATTCCAATTCTGGGTTGATGCTATGGCAGCTTGAACCACGGTAGAACGAGGTATGCCCTGCGCCATGGGGGCTCTATGAGTAAGGGAGAGGTAAGGGCGAATAGGTTATTGACATACTTGGAGCGGATCTGAGCCAGCAGATGAGGACATCCGACCCTCAAAATACCGTTGCCGATCTTGCATTTCCAACGCAATTCCCGCCGAATCAGAAGCGTCATTGAGGTCACTCAATTCGATTTCCGAGTAGTTCTCGTGCCCTGTATCAAGCCTCCGACGTTTTGCGGCAGGCTGGAAGTCTCCACTGGTATGGTCAGTATGCGATCACGGTGGACAAAAGAGTCACTTACAGAGCAGAGTTAAGCAGCCTCTCGGAGTGTTCATTGAATTTGCGAATCAGGGGTAAAACACCCTTCTGTTTGCCGGCTTGCATGGTGAAATCTTTCTCATTTCCAGTCTGAACCGTCGTTCAATAATCATGCTTAGAAAAATGTTCGTCGAGACGTACGGTATCGTGGTCCTCCTGGGTCGCTCCCAGATCGACAAAGAGGTCCACCATTTCATCCCGTGGTCGACGCGGTTCCGGGGCTGTCGGTGGTCAGGGTGAATGTGAATAGCGATACTCGACGGACATACCATCATCATCTCGCTCCAAGTACTTGTCAAAAATGGGATCATCCTTGACCACTGCCTGTGTGGCCGAGGAACGGATCGAAGCGCGATGTGCGTGAAAGAGCTTGGATTGAAAATATCTCTTCCAGAAGCCTTCCTCGGTAAGCTATTTTGGTAAGAAAAGTGAGCAAATGCCATCGGTTGAAGCGTATGATGAATCACATTCTCTGGTACGTTATCGCTGTATGCCTTTGCAACGACGGGATACTCGTCAAAGATGTCATGAACCAGCTGTGGCGTAATCCTGATTCTAATCTCGCCGCCTTCAACAGCTTCAGGGCGGGGATCGACAAGTTGACCAGATTTTCCTTTCTTTTGCTTCTCTGCAGCCGATTCTGCGAGAAGAAGGTGCTGTTATGGAGTGAATCACAAGCGGAACCGATAAGCGCGTCATTTCACGTACCTCCCGCCCATCCCAGAATTCAGCTTCAGTAATTTGCCCACTCATCACGAGGTCACGGTGCAGGGTTCCCAGCTCTGGGTTGGCCACAAGGACCTTTTTTCTCAATCTGAAATCATTGACTGAATCATTCCCGGTGATGACTGGGGTGGAACGGCGGTCACTCGAGACAGAGGTCGCCCTTGATATTGTTGGGCCTGTCTGGGGTATATTCGTCGACTTTATTGCTAGAGCATTGATCGCCGGGCTGGATGCTGCAATGGGTGCAGGCGTGACCGAAGGTTTTGGCGCGTCTTGGACTGTTCGATTGCGACTAATGATAGCCGTTAACTCTTTCTTGAACTTTTCCCGTTCGGAGTACGCAGTCTGGGGTGGAGATATGAAGGTAAAGTTGTGACCATTTTCATCTGACAAGACTCCGAGTTTGAGACGGACTTGAGCAGCACCTTCTTTACTGCAGAACAACGCTGTTTGTGGCAGAAACAGTTGGCGCAAAACTTGGATTTAGAATGGATTTCTGGACTCACAGGCAGCCTCAGCATGTGGCACACGCAACGCAGCAGTTGTCTTTCCATCCTGTGTCCATTGCAAGTGCTCGTCTGTTAGCTGGAGGACGCCAGGGAGCTTTTTGTAGGACGCCTTTGCCGTACAGACCACGGTAGGCATAAACTAGTAGAAGATTACTTAAGCCACAATCAATTCCGAGTTCTAGCCCCTATTAAACCACAAAGTCCAGATCATCACCTCCTCAGCAAAAAAAATCTTCTCTCTCATGTCCGAAATCAAGCGTCAGCTCGTCGTCTACGACTTTGACTGGTGCGCTTTGTTGCCATAGCTTCATCGATGAACGATCCTCATGGCATTTCCAAGGTCCCTCGCTGATCAGGACACTGATCGCTATGTTTTCGAGGTGCTCGCACCCGATCTCCGTCGCTACATGAAGACTGCGAAGGAGGAGGTCCAATGGACCGACCTTGTGTACGACTTTAACCCAACCTAGGAGAGTGTATATCTGAATAACCCCGATTAGCGCGTCTTCACTGGAGAAGATCCATGCCCGCGGTGTTAAGAGAGAAGACATTGAAAAAACTTTGATCAACATGCCTTTCGTGCGTCCAGAATATGGCCATATAGCTTTTCATCCTCTAACTCCCAAAATAGCACCCGGCCATGGTTCGTGCCGTCTCCAAGCTCAAGTCCGAGGGCAAGACCACCTTCCTCTGCCTTTCCAACGCAAATGAGGTCTTCATCAAGACCATTCTCAAGGTACTGTCTTCTTCGCGATGCGTCGACTTCCGGGCTAACGAGTCCATCAGTCTAAGGGCCTTGAGAACCTCTTCGACGAGATTGTCACTAACCGGGCTGAGTGGACTGACGATGGCATGCTCAAGCTCAGGCGCCGAGTCGACCCCAACGGACCCCAGCACAGCTGTAAAATTGGATGCAGCCCCAACATGTGCAAAGGGGAAGAACTCGAAGCTTTCTTTGAGAGGACTCAGCCTGCCTTTGACCGAGTCATCTATGTCGGTGACGGATCAAACGATTTTTGCCCAATCCTCCGTCTTCGCAGGTGAGTCCATAATACAACCCCTTACCTTTCCCATTGGCTGACTCCTGTGTTCAGCCAAGACAAGGTCCTTTGCCGCAGCTACCGTGGCTTGGAAGGCCGCATTGCCAAGGAGGGTGAAAAGGAAGGCCTCAAAGCACAAATCCAATACTGGGCTGGCGCCTGGGAGGTCGAAGAAATTTACTCCACACTGTCCATCTAAACGATTTCAGGAACCTAGCAGGGATTTATACCATAGACTGACGTAGACATAGACTCAGATGATATCCCTCGATGTATAACCATCTTAACGCAAACGATTTAATGACTGACAATATCCCATGTTGCTGAATGAATAGAAATACACGCAAATGCAGCAGATCAGGCTAGAGTTCAGACGCGAAAGAAAAGAAGGGAGAAATGAATGTTTGAAGGGACGGGCTGGACAATAGATGGAACAAAGACATAGATGAAGGTTAAACATGCCATAGCACAATAAAGACCGAGTTGGGTCTTGCTCATCTATCTGGTCCACGAATCCATTGACCCACCAGCCCCTCTGGGTCGATTGTCTTTTGCGCTACCCATCGATTGGAGTCCCTCCTGTACAGGGAAAGGGTTCCTTTGACCAGATTGACCGCCGATCTGTTGACCAGTCGGAACGACACCAGCACCGTAAAACGACGGCGGGACCGTCTGGGGAGGGATAGCAACGTGAGGGTTGGGCTGAGAGCCTGATGCATAGCCTTGGTATTGATCTGGTTGCATTGGGACATAGACATTCATGTCTGATCGTCGTTCCAAGGCATCGAAGGGAGGTGCGCTCTGTTGTTGTGGAGGAGGTGGTGGAGGCTGTTGATAGGCCGAAGTGTAACGATTCCCAGTGGCAGTCCCACTACCTGTATACGCTTGTGGCGGGTTGGAAATGACACCTGCACCTGCACTAAACCCATCGTTCCTTCCCGCCGCGTTTCGGACATTTGACATAACCATTTCACGACGGCCGTTTTCGTCGTCAACTAGAATGGTCTGTGGCTGATAAGAATGAGAAAGCTTGGAAGGAGGGGGAGGATATCGGTTACTGGCTTGAGCCCAGTTCAGAGATCCCGAGGCTGCCGCCATCTCTGCCTGTTGTTGCAAATATTCAATTTGCGGATACGCCTGAGAGGGTTGGCTTTGTTTGCCAGTCTGGCGGCGCTCCCACTCTTGTATAGGGTCGTCTCGATTCAGCACGGGGGTTAAAGCATCTCTAGGAATATTGTCCATTCTGTGTAAACGGGCAAGAGCAGGCGGGATGTCCTTCATTTGGTTGATGGTGTTTGCCCTAGCTCGTGATCCAGCATTATAGTTAGTTCCAGTATTGTTTGTGCCCAGATGCATCTGCGGGTTCGAAGGAAGCCCCGGGTTCTGTGCAGGGTATGCATTGCTCATGGCGAGTTGACCGGTCGATGTCTGGTGTAATAATCTGTGGGGTTGTTGACCCGACCCCTGACCTGCGCTGGTGTACTGATTAACTTGTTTGGGATATCCGGGATGCAAAGAATCTGGTGCTGTATTAGAGAAATTTGTCGAAGACGTCTGCTGGGTCCTTTGTTGCGCCGGTTGTTGTGATGGCTGTTGTTGCATGGCACTCCCTGCCATGTAAGGGTTTCTCGGATAGGTATTCGCAGCCTGTTGTTGAGCCTGGGCCGTATAGACCTGGTGTTGAGCTAGATGCTGATTATATGCGGCTGCATCCTGATATGCCCGGGTACCCTTTGGTTGAGAGGGAACCAAACCACCATACGGTCGCTTAGGATCGGTGGTGGGTGTGAGTGGAGGCTGTTGTTGTATACCGTCGGGCTGTATTCAAAGCTGAGAAACGAAAGTTCCTGGAGTCAACTAGTTACTCACCACGAAAGGTTTAGTGAACTTCTCTCCAGTAATGAATGGATGCATCCTGGCTTGCTGAGGTGTCCATCGAGTGATCGGGTTGAGGTCGAGTAGCCCCTGACAGAAATCGATAAAGGCGGCGCGATTATTGAGCTCTGCAAAATGATCAATCATCAAGGTGAGGAGCATATATAGTCTATACGAACCTTTCTCAACTTCATGTGCAGACCTCGAATTTTTAGAGGTGGGCATTGGTGCAGTGTTAACAATATCCGGCAAAGTTGTTGCCTTGAAGTACTGCTTTCCAGGTTGCTCATTAGTGCCATGTTCGCGGGAATATTGTTCGAGACTCTTCAAACGATACTTCTTCTCCGCTTGGCCGGTTTGAGGATTGTAGTTATCATGCGAGTCGAAGAATTGGTTGGTCTGCTTTCCGACATTGAGCATGCTCAGGGGTGGCATTCTTTCGGACGGAGCGGATGGTTAGCGAGGAACGGGTGGTATAAAAGGCTTGCTTACCCCAACATCTCGACAATCCTTGTGAGTTGGTTGTATTCACTGGTACCAGGGAAGAGGGGAAGACCTAAGAAAAGTTCGACGGCGATACAGCCAAGAGACCACATGTCTATGGCCGCGGTGTATGTCATTCCCAGTAGAACCTCCGGGGAACGATAGAATCGAGATTGGATATACGTGTAGACGGTCTGGCGCTCGTGGCAAGCTGAGCCGAAGTCAATCACTTTGATTTGTGGGGACTGCAGACTTGATAGACGTAGACATGTCAAATGGAGAAAACCCAACTATGACGAAAGAGGCTCACGATTTCAACAGGATATTTTCAGGCTTGAGATCGCAATGTATGAGGCGTGCCTCCTTCAGTACTGTTAAAGCGTCGAGAAGTTGGGCCATGAAAACCTTGACGAGTTGTGTGCTTAACCCTTGGAATTGGTTCTGTTTGATCAACTCATAGAGATTAGAGGACAGGAGTTCAAAGACCAGGCATAAGTGGTTCCGATGGATAAATGAGTCTCGAAGTCGCAAGATGTGATGCTCATCCTTAGGATCAGACGTCTTGTTAAGCTAGACCCACTAGCGTTAGCTTCGTCTAGACAGAGAAATGATCCAAACGCACCATTTCCAAGATGGTAACCTCCATCATACTCTGGTTGAAATAAGCAGGCTTGTTTTTTACCACTTTCACCGCGACAATCTCGTGGGTTTTCATGTTCTGGCATTTTACCACTTGCCCAAAAGTGCCTTGGCCAAGGATATCCAGAATCAGATATCTGAAAGGTACGTGAGGAACTGTTTATGATCGAAGGTGATACCTACGCACTTGTGACCTTCCTCCGTCCCAAGCCAATCGTTGACATATAGAATGTAGTCATAGTCCTCGTTATCATAACCTTCATTGTGTGATGGCTTGCTTGGTTTTGTTAGAACGCGGCGAGGATTATGTGTCGATTCGTATCTGAATTGAGGGTTACAGATTCTATAAGTGTCCAGGATGCTTGTAGTGAGTTGTCGCAAAGGCTAAAAATCGTTGTTTGACTCAGGTTTGGAGAACTTCCTACTGTGCTACTCACGGAGAGGTAGGTCCCATCAGCACCCATCCTTCTCCCTGTCATCGGTACATCAAGCCGTGGCGTCAAATCATGGCTAGATTGCACTCTTCTGAATCCAAGACGTCTCCGTTGGGGAGGTGGATCAACAGCCATTGCTTGGTCCTGCGGGTAATAATGTGCTGGACTTTGTGAATGAAGATAGGAAAGTGGAGTCGAAGGATTCGATGCATTCTGTCGCATGGAATGCTGGGCGCTGAGGTGTGTCTGAAGCTGTGGAGGATGAGGACTGGATGTGTCCATGTTGTAATTGGCAGAGAACGGTGTGGCAGTGTGCATAACGGCAGTCTGAGGGGTGTACGGGGCATTCATGGGCGGCGAAATCGATTCGGTTTTAACGTTCGATTGTGTTCGATTGTGAGCAGGATAAGGGCCTGGATGAGTGCGAGCTTGTTCCGAATTTGGCGCGTAAGAGTACGCGGTTGTTGGCGAGTATTGCGCCTGTTGAGTGTAAGAATCCATCGATTGGTTCGAAAGACCTTGTCCCCGCAATGGTGAACGGCTGGATCGAGTTGGTGATGTGGGATCCTGTGGCCTCTTAGCTTGCTGAGAAGAAGCACCGCTGTAGTAAGTATCGGAGAACGAATCAGTGGCGCCCCCAACGGAACTATTCAAAGCACCAGGTCCTGTATGAGATGGCTGCTGATAGGGCGCGCTGGGAGGGTAAAATGGTGTCTGAAGGAGCTGAGAGGGCTGCCTTGACTGGGAATCAAAGTTGAAAGGACCTTCAAGGTCTTCTGGTTGGTGGTGACGGCGAGCTCTCGATGATGGGGTATTCCCAACAGCACCGCCACTCAACGACACGCTACGGGAGAGATGGTTCTGAGACGATGAAGTCGTATATGGCGACGATATTGGAGAATGCTGTTGATCGTCGATAAGCTGCGACATGCGATGTCTGCTAGAGCCAGTTGGAGTTTGGTGGAGAGGCTGGAGACGTTGTCCTGAACCAGGATTTAACGGTGGAGGTGGTCCCTGCGATGAAGGTGGTGGAGCTGGATAATGATAATTGTTCTGAGCAGCGTGGGCTGCTTGGGACGACGAGGACAATGTGTCCGTGACCTGAGTTTGCCAACGGGGCAGATCGAAGTTTTGGTTTGAGTCAGGCATAAAGAGTTCAGCTTCCGACATGTCCAACCAACACTGATGCTGATTTTGTTAGCGTGCCAAAAGCTCAGCAATGTTGCTGGCCGTGTAAGATACGTTCAGCGCTGTCGACGATGTTGACGGAGGGAGGGGAAAGGCGTTGACGGCGATAAATGTATGGTGTGGCACCGCAACAGGTTCGTAATCGATGTTCACGCTCAGAGTGACCGGAACGTTTCACAATTGGAAATCAGAAATAATTATAAACGCCTTTCTACGAGCTCTTGGCCTTTGTTGTCCTCCTAGCTTCTGTTGAACTTATTTCTTTGACGACAGCCTTTTCTGCATCAATCAGGATCTTATGTCCTTGTCCAACTGTCAGAAACGTAGATGGTACATCCACTGAAAGAAATATTTGTTTCTTGAACCGTTTCGCTAGCGACCCCTTTCAATTCATGCGCAGTCCACTACGATCAATTCTTACCTAAACGTTGTGCCATACCAAGCGCAACATCTGAGCTAGATGAACGGAACAGAGATGTGGCAGGACTAGGCAAACTGGGCTGGGGGTTCTGTAAGAACGAGCGAGATCGGCAACAGGGTTGAATACTCGTACACTTCTGGAGGGCATCGCGACTGCCCAGTCCTGGCACAATTTGCCGCGTGCAGGCGCAGCTCGGACTTCTTCCTCTGCTAGATCGGTGACTCCAACCCATATCATGTATGAGTCGACCAGTGTCGTCACCTGCAATGCAAGGGCTGGCAGAGACTCGTCAGATGGTGCCACGAACTTGGTTTCTACCAGAATATCTGAAAGTGACATTTTGGTCCAGGACAGAGCACGGAAGAAGCACACCTGCTGTACAGTCACATGTGATCGACTAGACTTTCTAGATTGACGAAAATTGGGTCGTCTAGGCTGTGCATACAATAGTAGGACACACTGCGTTGTTCTCTGAAGGAGAACGCCACCTGCTCTATGTACACCCTTCCTTTCACAACATCAGTCTACTCCCTGGTCCCTCGGATCTCTCTTGCAAGCACTAGCCCTGAACCTCTGGTCGCACTTGTGTAGGTTAAGTGTCACCATGCCCCTTCTCCTCTCTCTTCGCCAGACTTGAGCGGAGGATTGAATCTGGCGTTGGGCAAGATCACAGGATCGAACAGCGTGGGTAGTAGGACATCAGGTCCGAAGCCCATTGCCAACTCGAAGGCTTCGGGATCTTTTGGACGGCAATATTCTTCGTTCCTCAACATCCAGTGCCTTACAATCATTCGTTCTCTACTGAGGGTTCTTTTCTCTCGGCGACTCCTTATGCTACATATTGGGGTCCAGATCTGTTTATTGGAACTCGTTTACATCGCCCGTTCTTGAACCTTGAATATAGACTACATACTACGATATGACGCACTTGTGCTTTTGGGGGACTTCTCGTGAATGCTTTGCTATAACCTCCGACAATTCATTTCACGTCAGTACGTTTGCCTTCCGACCCTTTTTTGACCTATACGTCAAAACAAGAGCATACCATCTTCACTATAGGGTTCATTCCCAATCCTGTAACGAAGGATGTTCTTCATTGCATCGCTTTTTGACGGGGATATCTTGTGCGTGAACCCCCTCCTTTGGCATAACAGCCGCTCTATAACAGACGGGATATGTTGCTAGAATGACCTCATAGCTCTTCAGAACAATTCAAAATCCGAGCACCCCTGGCTCTATCTCTGTTTCTGGAATACTGTGCGTTTCTGATTTCTGCTTCCTTTCTTCTGGCGCAGATTTCCGTCGAGTCCCTCAGGGTGCATCTTGTAATTGAAGGGGCCTTGGAAGTTGTGTAGAAGCTAGCCCAATTCGCAGAGTCTTATTGCACTAGTAATCTCCCTTCCATATTAATAACTTGTCCCAAGCGGCTTGGGCTATTTACGTATGGATACATGTTGTTCTCAAGGTGTTTGAAAATGGCGCTCGTTCTTTCGGACCCAAACAAGCAAATCAATTCACACCCAAGTCGTTGCTACATAGTACAATGTTCACTCAAAATACACCAGATTATTTCGTCTATTTGTGCGGTCCGAGTCGCATCACGTCAAAATCAAGAATCATGGCAGATTGCCCCCTGGACTTTCAGGCCCCCCGCTAAGACCCGATGCATACTTATCAGCGAAAATGCGATACAAATATATTTTCCGCATGATCTCGTTCTTATGCTAGAGACTGAACCAATTAATCAGAAATTTCGATTGAGCTTTGACTCATAAACCATGGTCGCAAAAGTCCATTCTTGAGGGTGATAGTAGCGATGTAAGTTATGCAAAAGATGGTTATACATATGGCACAGATAATGGCGCGTCAGCGACATTCTAGCAAAATAATCTCTTCCACCACAGGCAAAATCGTGTCCACCAGCCTCCATTCCATCCTTCCGTCCTCTCTTTCGAGCTGATCCACATAGAACCTGTCCCAAAGTGAACTCTCTTTCCCTCAGACGCATGATCTCCTTCCTCCAGGTCAGGTATACGTACATTTCCAGTAGAAAATCGGGGGAGCGTCCGGCGCGTGACAAATGAAGGGAAAACTTTCAGGAGTTGGAGTAATTCTGGGTTGGACAAATCAGCGGGGAATGTCCAAATCCTCATGTACTCTTCATCATCAGGTGCCTGAGCTTCTTGGTACGGAGATATGAGTTCGTCGATTTTCGACGCCAGCTCTTCCGCTCCAAAGATGGGCTTGTCGGCTGTCGCCGAGCTTTCGAACGGGGAGCCAGTTGATGCTGACACCGGGTTATCTGAGAACGGGTCATTCGATGCAGATGGTCGCTGCGATGTTGAGTTCCTTGTCGCTGCCAGGGTTTTCTGGGCGGGCGAAGGCAATTTCTTCGTTGTGGAGGTCGATTGCACTGGGGCTATCCCAGTATCCCGACTATTTCTGACGGAAGAAGCATGAGTAGGTCTCTCCTCGAAACCAAGCACCTTGAGAGCGGCGGTCAGAGAGAGCCGTTTCATATAAAGAAAGACTTACTCCCTTGAGGATATCAATGGCTTCTAGCATGAAGTCCTTTCCCCTATCATTTGCATTGATCAACGAGAAAGAAGAAGTTTGGTCACTTAATCGCTTACGCTGCTTCCTTGAATACTGCATCATCGAATTCCCACTCAATTCTACAAGGTCCAGCACCACCGAGATTCCTTGGGACAACTTGCAAACGTAAGACCGCCCAAAGACTATCTGGGCCATTAGTAAAAAGTTCCCGAAGTGATATCGCACCTACGCTTCAAAAAATGGAGTTGTTCCTGGCATGCCCATGGTACACCATGTTCGAACAAATCTATCCAAACGCTCATATCGCTCTGGAAGGCAACAAAGTCTCGATTAGCTGTACGGGATTTGGTAGCAGATGACGAACCTTTCTGGGCCAGAGATCCTTGTGGGTCAGCTCGGGAATGAGGCATGAGCGATCCACCAGGTTGTGTAGAAGCTAGATGAGCACGAAACTCGGCATGTCGTCGTGCATTAACTGATTGGTGATACGCAGCACGGATTGACGCTTGTAGGCGAGAGAAAGGAGCACGTTGATTCGGTGGCAAAGTCGATAGGGTATGAGTCATAGCACGTCCCGACTCTTCATTCTGAGAGAAATACCTAGGTATATGAATGAATTCGGTGGCGCAAAGGCGATGTATTCGAGCGGTTCACATACCAAGATCGACAATGCTCTGCAAACGCCTCAAGTTCGCCGAGAGAGACTTCAAAGGGCACCGAATTGCGCTTTCGCGCATTCGGAGGAGGCGTCGGCCGTCCCCGAAATGTAGGGGAGATCGGAGAGGTGAGGTTCAAGTTGTTCTTCACCCTCGGGCTCGTCGGCGGGGACACGGGGGGAGAAGATGGGAGGTCATAGAGCAATGTGTGTGAGTCCTTAGGAGAGCCGATAATCGAGGTCCTGTTTTGGGAGGTCTGATTGAAACGGAGAGGTGCAGGAGGTGGTGGTCTTGGTTTGGGTGCTTGTAAGCGATAAGAGGTATTTGGTTCAGACATGGGTATAAATAAGGTCAAACGAGTGGCAGTTATGTGAGTGTTAGAGATGTGCAATTGCTTCTTCTCAATTCAAAACGACCTTGTAGGCTGGTCGTTGCGACAAATTGAGTGGAGCGTCAGTGAGAGCGACGGCAACGGTGTTCTGGCAGCGCAGCTCGCCAAGCCGCGCCATGTCCTTCCGCCAGTCTGGATTAAGCGGTCACGTGAAAAATGTGTCGTCAAGCGCCGAGCGACAGCTCTTTGACTCCTCTGAACTCTGATGATGGATATTTGGACCTCAAATTATCGACATTGATACGAACGTTGCCTCTGCTTGCCTCGTAAGTACTCTACCTTGCGAATCGGATCTTGGACCTTACTCTGCTGATACATCAGTAAAGATCTTGAATAATTCAGGTTTGAGACCTAAAAGTCCGTAAGTGCATTGGGAGCAACAGGGTTAAACTTAGCTCCTGTTGTCGTTGGGCCCCTGCCCTTCGAATTGACAGACAGAAGCTCCAACCGAAATACAGGCTGACACCTAGTCTATTGCAAACTAGATCTGTGGCCTCCCCTAGGAAGGTGTTGGACCCTTTTCTCCGAAATACGAGCGACTGTACACCTACTCCGAGTCATTAGTATGCAACGACATCCATTGAATACCTCGCCCCGTTCGCCACAATACTATGCTCACCACGACCCGCTGATTACTCCAATTGCAGCGTCTGTACCGGCGGAACTGGGGCCTGTCCAACGCCATCCATCATACAGGTTAAACGATGCGCGGGTACGCTGACATTAATTGGCTGGCTATCTCAGTTTGTCGACGATTGCGGCATAGAAACAGACCTCTGCGCATCCGGCTTGACATCGCCAACCTCGACTCGACGACAGGCACCTGCTTAGCAGAGGTACTCGACTAAATCCTACGGATAAGGATGAGGCTCTGCGGAGCAATAGAGCTGTATTGTATGCGAAAATCCAGCGAATAATTGTACCCTGACTAATCTAATCCATAACGATTGCCTGTTTGGATGTGGTTCTTCAAAAGACAGCTCAATTGTCTGCACGTCTGTATAACATTTGTGGCTGCGAGAGGCGATAAGAAAATCCATATGTACAAACCGCCGGCGGCCCATGAAACCGGCGGTACACAAATGGGACTTGGGTACTTGATTGACACTTAATCGGCATCTTACCCCTGATATTTGCTTGCGTTCTTGAACTATTCTATAGAATTTACTCTTCTCCATGAAAGGCATGGTCAACCTCAGGCTCGGTAAATTCATTTGGTCTCTATGGTACAAATCGAAAGAGGTATCTGTCCTAGATTCCTGGAGGTGATGGATCATGAGGCCCCCCTTCTCGGGAGCGCTAGGTGGATGACCCTATCATTACGCAGGGTGTGTACAGGTCTATGCTATATTGCGAACTGTTGAAATGTGCGGGCACAGCGCTTGGACAATCATGAAATCGCTATCGAGAGGGTGCTCGGATATCTGTGGGGTAGTCCTTGACCGAGAGTAAGGCGGCATTGGGCTCATCAGGCTGACCCTGGTAACAAAGCAGTAAACGACATCTTGGATAAAGTTTCAGGGGAGTAACGGGTTGAAAGACACGTGGGAACGCCATGAAGACCGGCATTCCTCGAAAAAGACATATCTAAAAATGGGAGGAAATTGGAGGGAAAGAGGAGAATAACATATCTTTGCTCACGCACATATTCGTAGATGACCTCAAGTTGCTCGTGGAGATTTGCAAACATGGCTGACTTATGATGCAATTTCTGTATAAGCCTGGTGATGGTACGATCTTGCAAACACAAAGATATGTCCGTACCTATCACAGAGGTGTCACTCACGTAATTGCGTACAGGCACATTCTAGTCGTGAAAAGGATCCGAACACAGAGAAGCCGCAATTGAACAGAAAAATGCGGAATTTACCGGTTACTGTTTTGGTCAAATCTTGATGTGAGATCGAGGAGTATCGATCTGGAAGGGGCGCCACGGCAATGAGCAAAACATCACAAGGCGCACTGAGCCTTTGAGGGATACACTAGCCAAGATATGAGTGAATCAAGCTGAAGAGGCAATTGGCAGGATACACCCGAAAAAACCGATGGGGAAGATTTTGTCGGGATATACGAGGAAAAAGACCGAAGAGGAAAAGGCAGGAGGCGACATGCAACAGATAATGATTGGGGCAGGGCAGCAGAGATGGAACCGGAGCCCGCGGTCTGGAGAACTGAATCTGGATATGTGGTCGGATATAGAGTTCTGAGTTCAGGATGGTATAAAATAAGCGTTGCTTGTCAGTGTGAGAGCTCCTCCCGTCTTTCTGCGTCTGCGCACATATCATTCCTACTCGTCGCCGCTTCACATAGTCCTTACAGTTGGTCAACGAGCTGCACTGTGGTGCGACGACTCTCGACGACCAAGGACTTGGATTTGATTGCTTAGCGAACATTTACCTAAATGGCCTGGCGATCACCTGTTGACAGTCACACTCACACTCAGCAAGGTCACGGTCACCCCGCGCCTCGCCCTGTTGCTGCTACTACTGAGCTCGCTCGTTGGGACCTCCCCGACGCCCTAAGTTCCTCTAGAGAGAAAAAGATGTCTCTTGAATTCTCTCAGAGCTCTCAGCATAATATATACCCAACTCACGACATCGACAACCCTTCCTATACCCTCACACCAGACACCGTCGATACTCAGGATAACCAGTCGCCATACGACATGTTCCCTCCACCACCCTTCCAACAACAAAGGCAATATAGGTCAAATCCTCCTAACTACGACCCTCTGTACCCCTCCAACACCTTTCAGGATTCAATGCAATCCTTCCCTGCGCAGAATAACAATCCTTACGACATGATGTCGTCGTACAACGGCGGCAAAGTCTCCCCATTATCAGCTACAGATCCGAACTCTGGTATTCACCAGAACAGCGGATATGCGCCGCCCACACCCAAAGACTACGCGCCTCCGGGATACTCTGAGATGTCCGACCGTCGCCTGCCAAACATTTCAGGTAATAATGGTTACTCAACGGACCTCATGGGTGACTACACCATGGGCAACATGGACAGCAACAATGGTTTCCGGCCTCCTTCCCTTCCTCAATTCAATGAACGCCTTCCTCACTTCTCTGCGGACGGTCGAAGCTATTCTTCATCTCAGTCCATGGTGACCTCGCACGGGCCAACTGGGGGCACAGCGCCTGATATTCTACGTGGCATCGCACCGCACGCGACGCACTCCTTCAGAGAAGGAGGCATTCCAGGATATGACGACATCCCCCACTATATGGGATCGAATCCTCATCAAGATCTGTCCACTCGCATGCCTACTGTTGACGAAACTCTAGCTCGCATGAAGCTTCAAGGCCCCTCAATCATGGGCGCTTCGAATGATCTCCAAACTTTCATTCGGTAAGTTGTGTCCTTACTTTCTCTGAAACTTTGCGCTGACCTTCGTCTTCCGCAAGGCCATACCTCGACCAATACGTCCGAACTCCGAATCGCCTAGCTTTTGGTGAAAGGACAGTTATCGTCATGTCAAGTAAGGTGGCACAAAAGTCCTACGGCACGGAGAAACGGTTCGTAATTTTTCCTGCTCTGTCGCGATGGTGAATTGCTCACAAAACCTCGGACATCAGATTTCTTTGCCCTCCGCCAACTGCCATCATGATTGGAAATTCGTGGTGGACCGACGTTGTCCGGCGAGGAGAGGATCCAAAGCTCTGCCCTCCTCGCGTGGTCATCTCCATTTCAGGCGAACCTGCCCCTCAGGAAGGCTCCATCGAGTGGACAGGGTCGTCTGGCAAATCCTTTGATGTCAGTGATCCACCAACAGGAACGACCTACATCGGCCGTTGCGTTGGCAAGCAACTCTTCATCTCAGACGTTGATGAGAAGAAGAAAAAAGTCGAGGCACTGGTAAAAATCAGTGCTCCTGCTACAGAGGACGAGCCAGAGCGCGTTATCGGCATTTTCCCCAGTCGGCCCATCAAGGTGATCAGTAAGCCTAGCAAGAAACGTCAGAGCGCCAAAAATCTGGAATGTAAGCTGCTTTCCTACTTTCGCTCGCATCTGGCTTGCTTATATCGTTATAGTGTGTATCAACCACGGTTCCACCATTTCACTCTTCCACCGTCTTCGGTCACAGACGGTTTCAACCAAGTACCTCTGCGTTTCGGGATCTGGGTCTTCCTTCAAGGGCTCTGATGGAGCACCCCTCATGGGGCTCGATCAAAGGACTCGGCAAACAACGCCTTCGTTCATTGCTCGTACTGCCAGTTGGGGTGTGTCTTTTTCCTCTATTTAAATTATTTACCCATATTAACTCCCGCACACAGACCCATTCGTGATGTACATTGTTGACACCAATAAACCGTCTTCCGGCAATGGTACGGACGCGCCTCCTCCCCCACCACCGCAACCAGACTATCCTTCCCCCCCGCCCAATGCGATCCCGTTCTCAAGTAACGGGTCGCAGATCCCCATCTATTACAACCAGACGGTTGTCCTTCAGTGCCTGACCTCAGGCGTTGTCAGCCCTGTTTTAATTATCCGAAAGGTGGATCACCAGACCACTGTAGTCGGAGGCGGTCTCCAGGAAGGCGCAAAGGGGGTAGCAGAGCATTTCTGCGCTCCTGGCGAAGTCTGTGGCGACCCGGTCTCACAATTACACAAGATCGCTTTTGAGGTTTACGATGGCAACAAAACACTACCGGAGCCTGGAACTCCTGGCAACACTGGTGCTTTCTTGTCTTGCATGGGCGAGAAGGTGAATACCTACCGCCCGATTGAGGGTCGTATTTGGAACACCAATACGTCTCTCAATGGTTCCTCGTCTCCTCTGCCCGGTTCACCCGTCACCACTAGTGGTAACAATGATTACTTCGGAAACGGTGGTGTCGGCAGCGAACCAGCGTCCCCCTCGACACCTGACTTCGCTTCCAACGACGGCGGCCGTGTCAAGAAGAAGCGATCCACCTCCAGCGCTGGAGGACTAGGCAAAGCTGTACCCAAAAATCGTCGCCGCCCTAGTTCAGCAGGGTCCGTCTCCTCGTCCGCCAAGCGTGGCTCCTCAAGTGACGGTGGTGCTTCTTCGGGTGCCTTATGGCAAGTCGACATTGGTGAAACCAGTGTATGGACCATTGTCGGCACAGATCAAGTTCGGTATAATTTCTACGTGCCTCCTGTCCTATACGACGCACAACATTCCGCCCAGATGGGTTCATTCCCTATCCCGTCGAAACCGGTGACACCCTTCCCTGGTGTCGTCAAATACCTCCCACCCGACCGTGCTGCCGAGGCACCCAAATCCAATTGCGCATCCTCTCGTGCAGTGTTGGCCAAGCCAAACCCTCACGCAGCCAAGATGCTGACCGTCTACGGAGAGAATTTCTCCAAGACAGACCCAGTCAGCGTTTTCTTCGGCTCTGAGCCTTCACCGTATGTTGAAGTGCGCTGTACCGAGGTATTGGGATGTCTCCCTCCTGAAGCCCCACCTCAAAAACGCCGCCCTATCATTCTCATTCGGTCCGATGGCGTCGTCTTCCCCTCGAGTGTCATGTATCCCTAGTCTTCACTTGTATCCGTTACTCACCCTCCAAAGCGTCTCCCCTGTTGATTTACTAGCTGTTCCGGCTCTTGAACCATATCTTCACTCTGCTATGATTGCTCTCTGCGTTGAATTCGTTGTTGGAATTTTGTCTGATCTTCTCCCGTGTATACTCTTTTCGTGACACTTCCGACTGGATCAATATTATATCCTGTTGCTACCGATTATATAGGAAACCCTACACATACTACGATGTATCTTTGCTTACAACTTACCACTAGAGAACTATTTGGAATTGACGTTTCCTTCGCTTTGTATCGACAAATAGCCGAGTAAATCATTTTGCTGTGCCACCACATCCGACTCGATGACGCTGTTATGTAACGTCAAGCACCTTGAAGCGGCGCCAGTGCGATTCCTCACCTGAAAACTCTCTAGATGTCGATAACTGCGATAGAACTGCTCGACCCTCGCGTTCTCTGGGCTTATTATCTCGAATATCTCGTGAACTATGAGCCGAACTCAGCAGTGGCGAAAATTGCCTCTTTCTGCCGGGTTCTTGCCATTCTCATCAGTTTACCCATAATCATTCTGGGTCTGCTCGTACGAGGTTCATGAAACATCAAACCAGCTTTCTCTGACCAGTTACATCACAGGACGTGTCTTCCTATCTCATTGCACGGACATTAGGTGTCATCGACGACGTAAAAGCATCGACGAGTGATACTGCGACTGTGCACAATACCACGCAGGCTGTGCCATCAATTCATGTCGAGGCATCTTCTCCCTCCCGAGATTCTAGCCAATATAGCGACCTGCAATCACCTGAGGTACAGGGTGCATCTATACCCCATCCATTCTATGCTTCTGAGGAACAAGATCTTAAACTATCGGGAGTTGGCGTATTTTCTCCCGCTGCTTCTCGACCACCGTCTCCGACGATCACCCGCAAAGAGCTTTCACAGGAAAACGGTGAAGGGATGAGGCAGCGGGTGAAGCCTGGATCAACCTAAGCTTGAACGGTTATTTCTTTACGAAGTTGATGTCTTTGGTGGGTCCGTCCGATAAAATTATACATTTCGCGGCAAAATGGTAACTAATTTACAGATATAGTACATGCAGTCCCACCTAATGGTGTATACCCTACCATCCAAACCGCAGCTGGTCTCGAGTGAAAACAGGTGGTTTCCACTTCAGGCATTCTGGATGAATCTGCCGGCGTTTCTTCGCTTTGGCTTTCTGATATTTCTCCATGACCGAGGGGGGTAGACAAATGATATGCTGTCCTTTGAAATGTTTGAACATTTGATAGGTCATACAGCTAATAGCATAGAATATTGAGCACATACGGACAACCAATATTTGACCAATAGACTCACGTGTTCATGATATCGGCATGTGTTATCGAAGTTTTCTGCGCAATTTCGTCGATGCTAATTTCACCGTCGTTATTTGCAACGAGAAGGTCGATGATCTTCTCTACCCAGTATGCGCGGTAACCGAGCAGTCCGAGATCAGAAAGCGGTTTTTCTGGACTGCCCAGCTTCTGTTCCTTCTTGCTAAGCTCGTACGAGAATTCGATAAGAAGCTTGCCGTAGCCATGGCGTTGATGTTGAGGAAGGGTCAGAATACATGCAACATTATATCCTTCAGCTGACTCTTTCTCTTTTGAGAAATAGCCGATAATATGGCAACCTGAAGAATCTCGCTGACACTGGAGAGGAATGAGATTCTCATCAGGAAAAGACATATTGGACGACGAACCATAACATAATACATGAAAGGGGTCACATCATAGTAGAGGGTTTTGCTGAAGAAGAGGTTCAATCGCAGGAAATAGAAAATATGTGGATGAACCTACTGGTCAAGGAAGCACTTCGAGAGTAGACTGAGATTGCGACACCATGTCAGCTGACGTTTACCGTCAATTTCGTAGCATGAGATGTCTTCGTGCCGGTAGATCTCGTTTCCAGGTGGATGAAGCATAGTGCAACGCTTCCTGTGGCGACCAAGCATCATGGGGGATGGGAAGTAGCAAAGGCACATCTCGCAGATGTAGAGGACAGGAAGATGTGCGTACTCCTTCGGGTACGGGGAGAAATACCAGACGTCTACCTCATGCTTGCCCATCTGAAGCCTATTCAGGTTCTTCACGCGAGCAATTTCCGAGACAGACTGGGTCATGGAACCCGACGTTCGTAGTTTCTCGATTTCCTGCTCTTTGCTAATGACTGGGGGAGGTTCGGTTTCTGGCATTCCATCAGTTAGCTCGAACGTTGGCATCTCGTTCTCCTCGTCCACGTCCATTTCTCCTTCAGCATCGGCATCTTCATCGTCTGCTTGTTCTTCCTCCTCTTCCTCCTCTTCCTCTTCATCGTCAGGATGTTTGCGTTTGAGAGTAGAGGGGGCGGGGGAAGGAGAAGGGGCATATTCAGGCGTCCCTGGCGTTTGTGAACCTGAAGGAGAAGACGGCGTGAATTTGGCACTGGCTGCATTTGCGGTGGCTTTCTTCAGGAGCGAGCGGGGTGCTTTTCCAGGTGCCTTCCCTGGCGCTTTTCCAGGTTTCTTTGGTGTCTTCCCAGCAGCTTTCTTCCCCTCAACAGCCTTGGGTCGAGGCCACTCAAGATCCCTGGACAATACAAGACGCGAGCCGGAGACCCAGTCATCGAGACGCTTGTTGAATTGGTCCCAGTGAACAAAGAACTCGAGGTTATCTCCTGGCTTCTCCTCGCCCTCCTTCTTGGCTTGTCGACGAGCATACGGGTTGACAGGTTTGTCGCGAATTGACAGAATTTCAGCGAGCCTTTCTTCTTCGCCTTCGGGACCGGAGCGTCGTATATAGAGCTTACATCCAACAGAAATATTCTACAAAAATCGATATTAAATTTGAGAAGCCACAGAAAGCAAGGCATCTAGATACCTCGATGTTATAAGTACCACCAGCTGAAATTATAGGGGGACCGGCGTCCACAGCTGGGGCTGCCGCTGAAACCATTGTGCTGGCCTTTCACGAGGAAATGACTAGGTTAGAGGTTGTCGCTTAGTCAGCACTATGATTTTCTGCAATGGACGATGATCTCGTGCTTAACCTCGCTGAGCCAACCGATAATGCAAGCCAAAAGGCTACACAGGCTGGTAAGAAGGGTGGAAGGTGGACAGACCGGTTAGTCGATATTGAAGTCACCGTAAGCTAGCAATCTTAACGAGTAATTTGCGGTAGACTAAAGGCTAAACGAAGTAACAAACGGAAAACCAGGGAACAAGAAAAAGCTGCAAGTGCTCCAGGCCCTTCTAGCTCAAATACAATTAGAGAAAGGCCAACAAAAAAAGCTCGCATAGAGCTACCAAATGCCAAGGATTTACCATATGCTGAGAGGGAGAACCGGCCAACATCCTTAAGCAGACCTACCCAAATCATCTCCTCCCTTTTCTCCTACAATCCTAAAATTGATGCACCTGCTTCCAAGAAAACGCCAACTTTACCATCTGCACCAAGTAATGCTCCTCTTGAAGACTCCTCTGATTTCGTTGGACTTGGACTTCATCCCCTTCTTTCAACCCACTTACACAAGAAGATGACCATTGCAAAGCCTACTTCAATTCAGAGATCGGCTCTGCCAGTATTGCTGAAGTCTTCAGACGAGAGAGATGTCTTTATACAGGCGCAGACAGGCTCAGGAAAAACACTCTCCTTCCTACTTCCCATAATACAGGACCTCCTACCCCTCAGCTCATTATCTTTCATCGACCGTTCAATTGGCACTCTAGCCATCATCATCGCACCTACGCGGGAACTAGCACAGCAAATTTCGGACGTGCTAGAGAAGCTTCTTCAGCTTCGGCTGAGGCCAGAGGAAGAGTCTGCAGAAGATGCAGCTTCCTCACGATTGACGAGATGGCTGGTTTCTGGTGTACTGACGGGAGGAGCGACTAGAACCCATGAGAAGGCGCGACTTCGGAAAGGCTTGCCTATCCTCGTTTCGACACCTGGCAGGCTACTTGATCACCTACAGAACACATCCTCGTTCAACGTTGGCAAATGCCGATGGCTCGTCCTAGATGAAGCGGATCGTCTCATGGACCTAGGATTTGAAGAGACCATTAAGGGAATTTTGCAAGGGCTAGAAGGCCGTCGCAAACTTGCCCTTGCAGCGATCGAGAATGGTAATAGCATGGAAGTTGGTGGTTGGGACTGGTCCAGGAGACGAAGAACTGTACTTTGTTCGGCTACAATCGAGGAGAGCGTACAAAAGCTCGCAGGCATGACTTTGGCTAACCCTATCGTGGTCAAGGCACTCACCTCTGATAAGACGAGTTCAGTCAAGGATTTGGGTGTGGTGGAGAGCATCTCGGAGGGTACCAAATTCACGCCACCGTCCCAGCTCACGCAGAAATATGTGGTTGCACCTCTCAAGCTTCGGCTTGTAGCCCTAGTTGCGCTACTGCGCTCACTTGTCGCGCAATCGGCCGGTCGCCGCACAGTCAAAATTATCGTCTTTCTGTCATGCACCGACTCCGTTGATTTCCATTGGACCCTTCTCGGCAAAGCCGCAATGGATAATGAGGAGGAAAAGTCTGATGATGAGTCTGACAATGATTCAGAGGAGGAAGAGAAGCAGGCGGCGGGGCAAATCTATGTCCAGAGCCCCCTCATACCCGATACGTCTATCTACCGCCTTCATGGATCCCTACCAACACCAACCCGTCTGGCCTCTCTAAAGGGATTCTCAGAAGTGCCGAAGAAGAGCGGTAGTTCGCAGAGCTCTATTCTTCTCTGCACCTCCGTCGCCGCGCGTGGTTTGGATCTGCCCCTCGTCCGTGCTGTTGTTCAGTACGATTTACCAACAGAAGGTGGAGAAACTGAATACATTCACCGTGTCGGTCGTACAGCACGTGCAGGAAAGGGTGGCGAGGCATGGTGTTTTGTTGCTCCCAGTGAATCTGAATGGGTCACCTGGGTACAGGACAAAATGGCCAAGCGCGACGAAAGCCCTGCGGATGATGCAAACAAACCTTCATCTTTGCTCGCAGAGGGTGTAGACGACGTACTCAAGGCTGGATTCGGTGACACTGGGAATGAATTTGAACAGCGAGCCACAGACGTTCAACTATCTTTTGAGCGCTGGGTACTCCGAAATAAGGAGGTAAGCCGCTGATTCGTGGGATACGCTCTCGGGAATTGGTCCTAACTCTCCCTTCTAGAATGCTGCGCTTGCTAGGAAGGCATACCTTTCTCATATGAGAGCTTACGCAACGCACCCTTCCAACGAAAAGCACATCTTTCACATTCGTAATCTACATCTTGGACATTTGGCGAAGGCATTCGCTCTTCGCGATGCACCTACAGCAGTCACCTCTGGCCCAAGCAAGAAACAACATTCTATCGCCAAATCTAAGAAAGAGCCCAGAGAGGCTAGGAAGAAGCCATCCGGGCGGGGGACCGACTGGCGCAGCAACGAGGATGATAGCAATAAGGGAGATGCGGAGATGCGAATGCAGGCTGTCGTCAGGGCTCAAGGACGTCTGACCAAAGAGAAGGGTGCCATGGTCAGTAAGGGGGTTTCGGAGTTCCAGATAGCAGGAGGTTATGATCTGGAGAGACTTGTTGGATCGTTCTAGATAGACACCCCTCGTTCAATCTATGCATTGCCCTGTCGTCTCCGCCCATATGGTCAGATTATCCGATCGTCTGCGAGCTTCTAACGACGACGTGGTACATAGCACAATGGTACAGAGTTAATTTCTCCGAGTTACCGTCTTTAGAATTCCCACGAGCGCTTATATTTAAAGGGAAGCAAATCCGCCACGTACTCGATATCATCCATTAGCCAAAATGTTCGGACGCATCACCCTCGCTTTCCTTGTTGTCTCTATCGTAGCTTTCTTCTCAGCTCAGACCGCCGAAGCTGCTAAGACTCCCAGAATTACCCATAAGGTTTACTTTGACATCCAACATGGTGACAAGGACCTGGGTCGAGGTATGTACCCAGCTGAATCTACTTGTAATTGACTCGTTCATCCCGTTTTTAGTTGTAATGGGTCTCTACGGAGGAGTAAGCATGAAGACAGTTCCGCTTGACCTGCTGAAACTAATTATCCTCTAGACCGTCCCCAAAACCGTTGCAAACTTCTTCGCTTTGGCAACTGGCAAGGACAAGGAAGGCGCAGACCTTGGATATGGTTACAAGGGCTCTAAGTTCCATCGTGTCATCAAGGACTTCATGTGAGTTTTCAACCATACTGTTGCGTACCGGCGACTGAACCCGTATACAGGATCCAGGGTGGTGACTTTAGTGAGTAATCGACTAGAACATGGTATTAGTCTGAGTCTCTGAACTGGTTTCTAGCTCGCGGTGACGGAACTGGCGGAAAGGTCAGTCGATGAACTTCTTCCAAATATCTCGCAGCGACTGATAGAGATACTTCAGTCTATCTACGGTGACAGGTTCGCTGACGAGAACTTGTAAGCCGTTCCCAAGAAGCGACTCTTGAGATATTCATTGAAGCAATCTACAGCAAACTTCGCCACACCGGCCCTGGTGTTCTCTCTATGGCTAACGCAGGCAAGGACACTAACGGCTCGCAATTCGTGAGTTTTGTTATCGCAGTTCTGGTACATATGCTGAACCTTGTTTAGTTCATCTGCACTGTTCAGACTTCCTGGTTGGACGGCAGACATGTGAGTGAAAATGACTTCCTTCGCAATGTTTGACATTAACGGGCCTTTCAGGTCGTTTTTGGCAGAGTTCTGGAGGGTATGGATATCATTCACGCGATCGGTACGCTGTTTTTTTGTCGTTGCTCATGTCATCACTGACACCAAAAATTCAGAAAACGTCCCCAAAGGTGCTTCAGACCGCCCAGTCGAGGATGTTATCATCAAGGACTCTGGCTCGGTAAGACACGCTCTTATGTAACGCCTCTCCCTACTCTGACGCTTTTCTATAGATTGAGGTCGAGGAGACTGCTAAGACCGAGCAGGCTGAGGCCACCGCTCAGGCCCACGTCGAGCTTTGATCAGCTTGATAGCAACTTAGCAATATCAGAAATATCTTTCGAAGATACATTCAGTCTAGAAATGTCGTAATGATCCTGGTCTGCGTGTTGTCAATATGAATTGGATTGGCTATATCCTTTCCAATACAAGATATCATGACAGAGACTCTGAAGGGTATCGGGTAAAGATATAAGGGTATAAGATATAAGGTATGCACATGTCATGCTATTCCCATTGTCAACATCGATCCAACAATTAAATATCCAATGAGGACGACGGGATCCAGATGCACTGTGTCGGCGTCGCCAGAAGGTGGTTTGGCATCCGGGCTAGAGGTAAGGATTGTCAAGAAGAGAGAAGAAACAGGTGAAACGGGTGTGCTCACGGTATTCCGTTGTTGTCTGAATACGACGAACATGTTGCGTTGCCATCACCTGCCTACATTCGCCGACTGTTGAATGAACGGTTCGAGGGAGAATAAGTGTACTGACCAAAGGGTCTGCTGGGCAGCACACGCTCTCAGGTCCAAGATTAGAGACACTTCCAAGCGCTGAAGTGTCGTTGAATCCGGCCCACAACTCACAAGAAACGGATTCATAGGTGACATGCCATACGCCGAAATCCTACATCAATATGTTAGAGTCCGCTTGAAGGGCATATTTACGCATGCACTGACCGTAAAGCCATATAAAGTCTGGTTAGAAGGGAAGAAGTCATCCGGGATAGCGGGGGAGGGCCAGGCAAGATCAAAATTCATGGATTCACCAGCCCTGACGTCTAGATGAGCTTAGAACGAGGTCATTCAAAGTATACTCACGGGTTGAGTTTCTTGTCAGTTGCTGAACACCAGCCATCTCCAGAGATGGGACATAAGTCTGTTACTTTGAGCACAATGGACTTGGTTGAATTGGGGTAGAAGGGAGGATCCGATTGGTAAGGTGTGACGAGAGTCAGATTGAAACATCTACCGCACCCAGGGCCTATACGTCAGTCAAGGTCAATATTGCATTGTTTCTTGGACAAAGAGCTGCCTGACCATAGGCCCTGCTGCTCCCGTACGCAAATTGGGAGAGCGCAGCAGTGGGGTAATGTGTACTGGAAGGATTACAGCCACAGGCAGCAACATAGTCCAGAGGAATAGTATAGTGTGTCATAGTAGCTGTTCCATTGAGTGTGTACTTGACCCATGCATGGCTGAAGACGACATTCAGTAGCACGACGAGCACGACGTTCAAGACGACGCGCACAAGTGCCATAGTATCACGTGATTCACCACCGTCTGCAACACCCTCCGCCTTGGCCTAGCCACAGGCAGCGTCGACGTATACGAGGCAGTTCGCCATGCCAGGGAGAGCCTACTATCCTGCTCAGAATGAACTTTCACTCCTAGGTGCAGCTCAGAGAGCTGTCAAAATTGCTCGGCATTCTTCATGTGCCATATGTGCCGACTGCCCAGGTCTACGGCCACCCCCCGGTTTAGATGTTGTCCTGGATAGTGAAATTACTGCGCTTGGTGTGGGCGGCTATGGCTCTGAGGACGAAGAGGATGACGACTGTTACCTCGAGACGTGCGCTTGTGGTCACACTCCGGCCGAGCATCAGGCAGATGAAGCAACTCTCGGCGCAGCAGAGTTTGCACGGAAAAGTCGTGTTGCTGTTCGTTTGGATGATCACCTGCAGGTATGAGTGGAACGTGTATGCCGTGTGTTTGAACTAACTTACAATCATTTGTGATGCAGGTACTTGGCATATTAGTTCACAGAAAGGACATTCACTCATCGTTTGGAACCTTAGCAAGCCGGCAAATTACTAGATTTCAATTACTCTGACGATGAAATAGCCCAATTAAAGCGGACGTTGGATAGCAACGTATCGACTGTAGGGCCTCCCGTCAATGTGATACCTTCGCCCCGTTCGTCCCATCATGTTGCCTCGAATCCAAAGCCATTTGACCCTTACAGTTGCATCAGGTCGAAGCTCTTCTCCTGCTTCATCCATTCTCAGTGATCCACCTACACAACCGCCAACAAAAAGGAGAAGAATAGCATCTCTTTCAGATTCTTCAGAAGATGACGAGAACACACCTCTGGCTGTACGCATGGGAAATAAGCCGATCAAACCTTCAGAGAAGTCGCTCGAGTCTCCGAGAAGGACAGGAAAGAACCCCATGGGGCCGGGAAGAGCTGCGAAGAAAGCACGAGGTGCGCCCTCCAATGTGGCGCCCCAAGCTGCTGAACAACCGTCAGCCAATGGCTTGACGAATGGTATCAATGGCACAGACACTAGGGTCAAAGTCGAAGACGTCATGGACGAAGGTCAGCTCACTCGACTAGCTGCGGGAACTACAGTCGATACAGCAAATGGAACAACTCCTGGGGTAAATCACATTTCTGAAGTTCCCCATACTCTTACTCACAGAGTCTTTAGCAACCTCCTGTCAAGACAGAGAAGATGGCTATTATCGAGTTGCGTAAAGGTGTTATAAGAGTGGTTCCTGTGGAAAATGATCACCAGCCTCGGTCTCTTGTCATCCTCACTGGTCTCAAGACGCTCTTCCAAAAGCAGTTGCCGAACATGCCCAGGGAGTACATCGCGAGACTCGTCTACGACTCAAACTCTCGTGGTCTTGCGATCATTAAACGGGGGTATAAGGTCGTTGGAGGCATCTGTTTCCGCCCCTTCCCTCACCGCGGATTTGCGGAGATTGTCTTCTTTGCAACCAATTCCGCAGACCAAGAGAAGGTGAACAGAATTTATTACTATATCTCTCCACTCGGCACTGAAGTCACCTGAAGGGTTATGGCGGAATGCTCATGGATCACTTCAAAGCTCACATTGTGAAGACATACCCCGGCATGATGCACTTCCTTACATACGCAGACAACTACGCTGTGGGTTACTTCGAGAAGCAAGGGTTTTCCAAAGAGATTTCTCTTGATCGATCGGTATGGGCCGCATATATCAAAGATTACGAAGGAGGCACAATCATGCAATGTACAATGGTACGCAAAGTGGACTACCTCGACAAACCAAACATCTTCGCACAACAACAAGACGCTATCATGACGAAGATCCGGCAAAACTCGAAATCGCATATCATACATCCTGGTTTACCTCAGTTTCAAGAGGGCGCTGGTGAGGGCGTCACAGTTGATCCTAAAGATGTCCCTGGCCTTCGTGAGCGATACCACCTTCAACCCCGTGCGCTGTGACTAACGAAAACTTCTGTTTCCAGGAGAGAGCGGCTGGGCACCTGGAATGGAAAGGCGAGTTCAGCAACGAAACTCTTGACTTTTGGATTCTTACACACCGTCATCTAGCGTCCGGCCGTCTGCTCGAAGTGCAAATGCATACTACCTGGAACGGATCTTGAAAGAGCTGAAGGCCCATGGCTCCGCATGGGCCTTCCTTACGCCCGTTAGTAGGGATGATGTACCTGACTATTACGACACGATTGCCGACCCCATGGGTAAGCTTGCTTGCAGGTGATTCGGTTACACAACGTTTATGCGTGCACAGATCTTGGAACCATGGAGCACAAGCTGGAGACGAAGCAATACTCCACAATAGATTCCTTCTTGGCAGACGCTCAGCTAATCTTTGACAACTGCAGACAGTACAACCAGCCCACCAGTATCTGGTACCGAAACGCCGACAAACTTGAGGCTCATCTCAAAGATGAACTACTCGAGAAATACCGCCGATGATATCCACCCTCTTGTCAAGAAATCACTAGACGGCCACCGTCGACTTATTTCGTCCACAACCCGACGTTCACACTCCACTTATTGCAGACCGATTCAGCGAATAGCGAACATTGGATGCATTTGCATGATATATATGGACAACAATAATGTTACAGAGAGACAGAAATAGCATTCACGAGACACCCGAAGAACCCAAGGATCCCAATTATGCGGCTCCTCAGCGCTGGCCATCTAGGGAGGAAATCGTATCAATATTCTCGAGAACGCGACAGGAAGGGACTTACAAGCCTTGGTCTCGTATTTGCCTGCGGAAAGGTACACGTTATTACGGTGGAAAGCATCGACGGCTGGTGGACTTACCGATGCCAACAATGATATTCTGGGGCTCTTGAGGTTGGCCCTCAAGGTAGTTCTTCAGGATGCTCTTAGCACCGGCAGCATACCTAGCCTGGGCATCAAGGGTAGTTCCGGAGTAGTGGGGGACCATTCCGTTTCCGCCACCGAGAGGGTTCTTTGCGGTGCGCCAGACGTGGTCCTTAGGTGCGGGTTGAACGTTCCAGACATCACCTTTGAAGTATTAGCTTAATAGTATGTTTAACAATGAATTTGGTAGCTTGCCTGCGTAACCAGACAACTGTCCGCTCTTGAGAGCTTCAGCTACGGCGTCCTTGTCGCAGATGGCACCACGGGCAGTGTTGACGAGCCAAGCTCCCTTCTTGAAGTGCTTGAGGAGCTCTGCGTTGACGAGGCCACGGGTGCCTTCATGAAGAGGGCAGTTGACGGTAACAACGTCGCATTGGGAGACGAACTCCTGGAGGTTTTCAACTCGGCGAGCTTTCACGGCCTTGGAAGCAGCATCAGGTAGAGGAGCATAGTCGTAGTAGAGAAGTTCTTTGGTGTCGAAGGGAACCAGACGTTGGAGAACACGGTATCCAATTCGTCCTGCACCGATGGTTCCGACAACTTTGCCCTCCAAGTCGAAGGCATTCCTTGCGATCTCGGAGACTTGCCAGTCACCACGTTCAATCATCTGTGACGGGATATTAGTATTTTCGAGAATAATTCTGAAATATGTATTGACCTCATGAGCGGGAACAAAGTTGCGGACGAGCAGAAGAATGCTCATGACGACATGTTCTGCAACAGAGACAACGTTGGATCCGGAAACCTCGAGGACCTGGATCCTCTTGTCGACGGCAGCATTGAGATCAATATGGTCGGAACCGACACCAGCGGTGATACAAAGCTTGAGGTTCTTTGCCTAGGGGTGGCCACATCAGTATTTCATGGCTGCGATTAGTTCAGTAATTGGTCACCTTGTCAATGAGGTCTTTGGTAAGGTAACTAAATAAAAGGTCAATAACGTCCAAACATCCAGAAAAAGATTTGCTTACCCAGGGTGGAAGGGAGTGGTGATCAAAACTTCGGCGTCGACGATATGCTTCTGGAAGTCGCTGTCTTCACCTTCCTTGTCGCTCGAGACCTACAAATTGTCAGTGAGTTTGGTGTACAGTGAACAACTTGAGCTCGCATACTGGGAGAGATCACATCAGTTATTGATAACAGACCGCTTAGATAAGATTAGATGCTCACCAATGAATTCATGTCCCTGCTCTTTGAGCCAGTCGGCGATGCCCAACTAAAGAATTGTGTTGTTAATTTTGCCTTGATTTGAACGGTGAGGAATGAATACCTTGTTCTCAACGGTTCCCAAGAGGCGGGGTTCTTGTTCAGCGGCTTCGCCACCAGTGTAGAGGATTGCGAGGACCTAAGATAGACAATGAGTAAGGACTTTTTTTGGGACTTTGGTTAGACTTTGGAGACTTGCTGACCTTCATAACGATGATAGGAGTGAACTACTGGGTTGTTTGAGTGGAATGAGGAGCTGGTGGGAGCAAAACGGGGCTCTTTATATAGATGGCTCTTAGCGTCAGATGATGTAGAATATCAGTTCAGCCGCAGAATAACTACCCGCTTCAGGCAGTCTCCAGTTCATCTCAGATACGAAGTTGGTAGAGTGACCAGTTCACGTGCTCCGACCTATCCCGCCTTGAATGGAGTCCTCTAACTTTGGTTGGCGGACCGGACCATTCAAATCCGTTCTGTTCCGGAATGATTTTTGATCGGCAGAGTTACTGCTGAGTTATCTGCTCTAAGCAAGAGAAAAAACTGCCCGAAACTGCACCGGGAAGATAGGGAGGAACTGCGCGGTCGACCACGTACGCCCTAAATTTCCGGTTGCTCCCGCAGCAACGAATCGCGCTCGGAAGCTTCTGTGTGTATGATCTCGCCCTCGGGTTTTCCGTCTGATGTTGAAAGTCTGCGATCTAGATATCATCATTAGGGTCTGTTCACGTATGCATCTATTCAGTCCAATTGTATGCTTGAATACACTATTAAGCGATCGCGGGTCAAAAAGAAGGGAGATTCACGGCCCCGAAGTGATTGAGAGCATCCTGAGAATTTATTTTAGCATCGAAGACTCATGACTATTCGCGGAAAAGAAGAACTAGAGAGACTTACTATTCAAGGAATTCACCTGACCGTTTCGGTGAGCGTTCTGCACCGGGAGTGGGTAGAAGTTCATACGAGGATCCCTCGTACGGGTCTGCTCGCGTGCGCGTATGCACATCACTACCTTTCTTGATCATCTCCCATTCAACCCGAATGAACACCCAAAGCCATCTTCGGAAGATTTCCGCAAATTTTAGACTGAAGCTCGCCAGTCCAGCATGTGACTTCACGTTCAATACGTTTAGCAATTGGAATGACCAAGTCAACCTCAGCCCAAAGTTGACGGCTATTAGGACAAGGTAAATTGCGGTTGGGAAGGTTAGCCTCGACCGAAGTTGATCAAGGTGTAGTCTTCGTTGATTCCTGTCATGTGGATGCAGGCTAGCCGAAGCCGGCGTTGAGAGGTCTGTCGAGCTTCTTCTCCGAAGTAAGGGGGTAGTCGACGCAGTTCTTGACATGATTTGACGGCGTGGAGGTCCCGATGGGTGGGTATTGTTATCTGCTGGATCCGTGGTGAACGTATCCAAGCCCCAATCGTTTGTCACATCCCACCAAAACGAATATATGGAATTGACAGCCGCAGAGAGAACCCTGTGCGTTGGTTAGCATGGTCACTAGCAGTACTTATTGACCCTTACCAGAGATAGAAGAATGCACTGCGCCCGTACCAGTGAGTGGAAGGTTTACTATGGTGTTCCATCGCTCTTTGCGCAGCCGAGAGGTACAGTGTCGGAAATGCAGTCGCATATTTGACAGCATTGTACAAGGACCGCCGATTACTGCCCTTGGTGGAGTTGTATTCCACAAGACATTGTCGAAACCGCATGAAGTAAGGGAGGCTGGTATTTGTGAGCTTCAGATAGTGCATAAAACCCCAATAGATTCGCACCTCATGATGGTTGGAAGTATCCACCGCACAAGACCCCGTCCTGCGGTGGGTACGAGCAGACTATGGCCCGGAAGAAGCATACAGAGCGACAACCAAACATCTCCTATGACTTGAGAGAAGGACGTAAAGATATCAGCCAAGATGACGTCGCAAAAGTATATCGGATCGTCTTTGGTTGGAAACAAACAGCGGCTCAGTGAACTAGATAAATTGACAACATGAGGACAATGGTGGAGCCGAGCAGAGGCAGGTCACTCACTGCAAGAATTTCCGTCGTTCACTCTTTTGAAGAACGTTATATGGGCAAATCAACGCACATACAAAGGCCAATGCTGTCAGTCCTGGGATATAGCCAAATGCGTCCGCCAATTTCGCCTCTCCGTGTGTAGTGTAGCGATAGGCGGTCCAGGAAACCACATATAGTCCCGCATATGTTATGAAGATGTTATAGACAGAGCGATATAGCAGGACAAGTGCTGACATGTGTCTCGACGCTGGTGTTTGTGGGGTGAGGGGTAATGCGGGTGCACCATCCGTTCGAAGGTCGAGAGATCCAGCGACGTCAATTCCTGCGCGGTCAAGGCCATGGAGATTGGTTGCCCATGCTAGGATTGCGAATCCAACAAGAGCAAAGATTTGGTAGGGAAGAGGAAATGCAACGGCCAGTATTGGGTCGACACCAGAGTCCATTATCTAGTGGTGCAGCATGAAGGTGAGATTGTGAGGAGGAGCAGAGCTTGAGTGGGGCAGACGATCAACTTTCAAGACGCGTTTTGGTTACACGTGGTCGATTCATTCGCTTCTTCGACCCATCATCGTCATGTCCAGCGCGTCCAAGAGTCAGGCTCAAGATACTGACTTTCGCAGGAAATGGGACAAGGAAGAATATGCAGAAAGAGCTAAAAAGAAGGATGAAGAGGAAAGGGAGAGGATGCGAGAGAACGAGGAGAGGATGAAGCAAGGTATGCACTTGTCATACTAACAGTCTCTACAGTAACTAATGCTGACTCGCAAGGAAAGAAGCCTAGGAAAGGGAAGAAGGGCAATTTGCCAGCACCGACAGAGCTCATGAAAGCTCGTGAAGGACCCTTAGAACTCGATAAAAATCTGGGTAAAACCATGGTCGTTCAAAACCCCGGTGGAAGAGGGGCAGGTCAGCCAGGTTTCTTCTGTGAAACCTGCAACCGCACATACAAGGATAGCGTGGGCTATCTCGACCATATAAATAGTAGAGCGCGTACGTCCCCTCACCAGATTTCATAATTGCGCCACACCTATTTATCTTCTCTATAGACCTTCGTGCACTCGGTCAATCCACAAAATTGGAGAGGTCAACACTAGCCCAAGTTCAAGCTCGGATAGCATATCTACGCGAGAAGACAAAAGAAGTAACTGCAGCTAAAGATTTCGATTTCGACAAACGCCTGGCCGAGGTCAAGGCGAAGGAGGTCGCTCTTCGCGAAGAAAAGAAGGCAGCTAAGAAAGCGGAAAAAGACAAGGCAAGGATGGAGATTATACAAGATTCGGCCATGGATCAAGACGATGATATGGCCAGGATGATGGGCTTCGGAGGGTTTGGTACGACGAAGAAATGACATTCTGCATCGCATGATTGTACCACATACCATGTACTGTACTATCCACTGTATCTTATACGCTTGATCTCTTCACCCCTCCGATAGAATCCACAGTCAAACTATCATTATTCCGTTCTTCCAGCTCTCTTTCTACGGAGAGATTGACATGATTTTACAATTCAAGTACGAGAAGTCTTCGTAAACGTAAAGTAGATGCGCACAAGCAGACAACGAATGACCTAGCAAACCGCCTAGTGTTCGACGAGGTACAAGGCAAACTTGGTATCTGCAATCTCCTGCTCTTCCTCGATGACCAATTTAGAACCGTCTTTCCTCTCTTTGACATCCGTCGGGACGCTGCCAACGGTCTTCTGGATGATGCCACTGTGTTGCTCGAGAGCTGCAACGATGTCCGCACCCGATCCCTCCTCGAACTTGTAGAAAACATGGACATCATCTGTCGCCTGGAGCCCAGCCTTCTTCCTAAGCTTCTGCACACGGTTGGTCAACTCGCGCGCAAGCCATTCGCCTTGAAGGTCTGGATGGATCTGAATATCCAAGCGGACGACCACATCGTTATCGGTGTGAGTGGCGAACTGGCTCTCAGCAGATGTCGGGAGCTCGAGATAGCGTTGGACAGCGAGGTCACCAGCGACCAATTCTATGCCGTCCACAGAGATCTTGCCAGACTGGATGTAATTCTTGACTTCATCACTGGAAACCTTGGGGAGGGCATTCTTGACACGACCAAGATCTTTGCGCAACTTGCGGCCCAAGACGGCCCAGTCAGCAACAGCGCGATACCGAACGCCGGATAATGTCTCATCCGAGCTCAAGACAACGTCTCGAACGTTCAACTCAGATTCGATGTATTTCTGCAGGGGGCGGACGTCATCCAGATAGCTTTCGTCGGGATGGAAAATCAGCAGTTCCTTCAGAGGGACCTAAAACAGTCCGGTCAGAATTGTCTGCCCGATATCATCCGCTAGATGACCCACCTTGAGCGACAGATTATTCTTTTCCCGAATATTCCTGGTAAGTTCGATAACCGTCTGCATGCGCTTCACCCTCCGCTCTATGTCCGCATCAAAATACTCCTCCTTCACCTCCGGGAAGGTAAGGAAATGAACTGAGCGTGTATCGCCTGCTTTGGGATCTTCCGGGATGAATTGCCGAAGTGATTGATAAAGGTTCTCTGTCAGGAATGGGGTGTAGGAAGACTGGGAGGAAAATCCATCAGTCAAATACACGGATTTTTCGGAAGGGGGCAAATCCTCACCATCGTTCTGCATAGCGTGAACAGGGTATCAAAGAGGGTGTTTAGCGCGGTGACTGTGTCCTCTTTTCCGTCTTCACCCTTCAGACGTTTTCGGTTGAACCGGATGTACCAATTGGTGAGCTCATCAACTAAGTCAAGTAACCGGGGGATGATGGTGTACAATCTGTAGGCTGCCATCTCTTCCCTCACAAGCTTGATCAAAGATTGACAGCGAGCTAAAATCCACCGGTCCATGACATTATGCACGGGCGCATGTGCATTGAACTTGAAATCCTCTCCATGAACTTTCTTGAACAGAGCAACATGCCCCATGAAGAATCGGAAGGAGTTGAGCCAGGGTAGCAGGACACGGGAGATAACCTCTCTCACTCCCTCCTCACGGAAGCGGAGATTATCTCCGCGTACAATGGGCGAATTTACGAGGAACATTCGGGTTGCATCGGCGCCATACTTGTCAATGATGATGTTGGGATCAGGGTAGTTTTTCAGACTCTTGCTCATCTTTTTTCCGTCGCTGAAACCATCATCAGTGGTGCGAAATGTCGTAGTTCAAGAGAAACATACGCGGCAAGAACAAGACCAGTTACAATTAAGTTCTTCCAGGGAGCACGACCGAAGAGGTGCGTTGAGAGAACCAAGAGGGTGTAGAACCATCCACGAGTCTGGTCAATACCCTCAGACACGAAATCTGCGGGGTGCGTCCTCTCGAACAATTCCTTGTTTTCGAAGGGATAATGAAGCTGGGCGTATGGCATGCTAGGAGACCGTTAAACTTATTCTCATTTATCTTACCCTTCATTGGACATACCTTCCCGATTCAAACCAACAGTCAAATACTTCTTCTACCCTCCTGAGCGTGCCCTTGCCTTGTTTCGAAGGGATGGTGATGTGGTCGATTTTATCTCTATGAATATCGTTGATTCCGGTCACTCCAGACAATTTCTCGAGCTCTTCTACAGAGCCAACGCAGACGACCTTAGTTCTCATCAGCTTAAGTCCGGACTCGCTCCTGACAGATGTAAGACAGACCTCTTCTAAATCATCGCTAACCCAAAGAGGGATGGGAGTACCCCAATACCTATTCCTAGAAACATTCCAGTCGCGCGCATTGGCAAGCCAGTTGCCGAATCGATTGTCACCAACACTCTGAGGGACCCTAGTATATATTTAGCACAGCATGCGCCACATACGCGAACATGATACTCACCAGCGAGTACCTTCATTGTTAGAGACCAATTCGTCGATGATAGGTGTAACCTTGATGAACCAGGAAGGAATGGATCGGTAGATGAGAGGAGTGCCCGAGCGCCAACAGAAAGGGTAACTGTGGTTCAAGGTAGACTGGACGATCAAGCGGCCCTTAGTCTTCAGGACCTTCTGAATGGCACTGTCTGCGGCCTTGACATACATGCCCTCAAAATCAGAAACCTCTTTAGTGAAGTGGCCCTTATCATCGATGGGGCAGGGAGGAGCTTCATCCGGTCGTAGGACGCCATGAGCGAGTGCAATGCGATGATCGTCTTCACCAAAAGCTGGTGCTTGGTGGACAATTCCGGTTCCATCAGTATTGCTGACGTATGTATCTGTCAGGACACGGAAAGCCTTGTCTTCGAACTAGCGTTGACTGTCAGCCCAGTATCCGGAAATGTGAGGCTCATCACATACCTGTTCCGTAAAGTATTCGAAGAGAGGAGTATATCTCCACCCCTTCATGTCTGAGCCCTGGAATTGCCCAAGTTTTTTGTATTTCGCCTTTTTAGGGTCTTTATAGAGTGTCTTGAGGAGGTCCTCCTGTATGATGAAATTCTGGTCGCGTTCTTGATCGTGGATCTTGATGTAAGTGTAATCGGGATGCACACAAAGGCCAAGATTAGAGGGAAGAGTCCATGGTGTCGTTGTCCAGGCAAGTAGGGATGTTCTTGGGTCATCTACGAGCGGAAAGGCGACGGTGACTGGAGATCATCGTCAGATCAGCTCGCCACCGCAGCACTGGCTGATATACGCACCAGCAGGGTCATTGACGTCCTTATATGCCTGACCTGCTTCGAAATTTGACAGGGGTGTTGTGCATCCGGTAGAATAAGGCATAACCCTCAGTCCACGATAGATCAAACCCTTCTTGAAGAGTTCGCTAAAGGCCCACCACACGGATTCCATAAAGGTGATGTTCAAAGTCTTGTAATCGTTGTCGAAATCGATCCAGCGGCCCATTCGCACTACCGTTTGGCGCCATTCAGAGGAGTATCTCATGACGATAGATCTACACTCTTCGTTGTATTTGTCAATACCCATTTTCATAACGTCGTCCTTTCCAGTGATGCCGAGTCGTTTATCAATTTCGTGTTCGACGGGGAGGCCATGGGTGTCCCAGCCGAACCGACGTGTAACATGGAAGCCACTGACATGAGCATGGCGCGTGACGATATCCTGACCGAGTCGTGTTAGGTCAAATCCATAACAGCGTGTCTTAATCGGCGAACCTTGATCGTGCCAGCAAGCAGATGCCCATAATGTGGCAATCCAGTCGCAAATGGAGGGCCATCATAGAAAGAGAATTCTGGCTTGCCCTCAGAAAGCTTCAAACTTGTCTGGAAAGCATCGATCTCTTTCCAAAATTGGAGGACCTTCTCCTCCTCCTTTGCGAAGTCAAATTGTGCAGAAACTGGTCGAATATTTAACTTGATTTTGCCATTCCATCATTTCGAGTAGTCTACTCACTATCGTGAGGTGCAAAAGACATCGTTGGGTGTCTCTGTCAAGGCCAAGTTGGTGGTTAAAGTACAATGAAGAGTAATCGAATGAGATCGATATTAATGAGGGAGGGAATGACTCCCCAATGACTCCCTTGAGAGCTGGGTAGATGAGTCAAGCCTTTCAACAAGCTAACAGATAAAAATCCCTGCAAAGGCGGACTTTGCCGGTTATGGTTTATCACCGAACAGCGTATGGAGATAATAATCAGCACATTTAGGTCTTTATATATTCTAAATTATGTACGACCACCAGGTTGAAATAGACGAGAGAGTGAGTGGCACTCTTCCAATACAGATTAAGAAAAATAAAAACAAGGATGATACTCCATAACATTGCGTTGTAAGTCATTGGTGTATAGAGAAAGGGATCGTGGTCAAAAAAATCCGTACATGAATTCAAGGACAGGTCACCGGAAGTACACCAAGCGGATTATGACCCAGGTATCTCTGTATACGCGCACGCACACCTCTGCAAGCACATTGCGACAAATTATGCCCAGTAATAAAACCAGCTTATAGGGTGTAGCTGGCGTGCAACATGTATGGCGAGCAAGTGTCGAAACGGGTCGTCCCACACTATTCGTTCGTTGCTGGTCTCAGTCGGTGGTGATAGCATGGGACGGTGTTGGTATGGCAATGTGAGGCTTCCAAACCCGATCCACGATAGACACGATTTATGTTGTTCAAGCCGGACGCCTTTGGGTTATGCTCGGGGTTGTGTCGTTGACCTGGTCATTTCTCCCAATTTCGCTAGGTCTTCCACCTCTTTCATCTTCTTCCATTCTAAGGCAGATGCAACCCAAGTAACCATATCCACCTCTTGTTTTTCAGTCATGAATGGGTGCTCCAACAGATCCTGATAAGACGCTCTGTCATCCGGATTCTTCCTGAGGCATACGGAGACCCAGTCTCGTGCCGTTTCGCTGAACCTATCGTCGGGCAATTCGGGAGGATCACCATGGACAATGGCGGTCAACTGCGCAAAGACGTTTTCGTACGTCTCTGGAGGGTATGGATAATGGCCAAGGCCGACTTCAATCACAGAAAGGCCTAGAGACCACACGTCTGATGAGACTGTGTACGTGCCAAGGTTGTTCTGTGATTCCCCCTTGATACGTTCAGGAGCCATGTACGACTGGCATCCGATGTTGGTTTTAGCGAGTGACTTCTCGAGTTGGCCAGAGACACCAAAGTCACAGAGTTTGATCTGCCCCTTCTTGTTGACAAGCACATTCGTCGGTTTGACATCACGATGGATAATTTGGAGGTCGTCCTTGAGGAATTTGAGCCCCTGAACCATCGACCTAGCGATCTGGGCTAAGACCGGTTCAGGCACCCCAGCGCCTTGCAGCTTATCGAGCGATCCTGCATCCATGTACTCCATGCAATAGTAGACGCATGATTCCATGAAAAATGCCCCGTAGAATTCTACGATTTCTGGGGCGACCGCGCGGTGCAGAATGTCGAGCTCCATGATAATGGCGTTGAGTTTACCGTCGTCTAGTTCTAATCGGATTTCCTGGCCATTGACGTTGAATTCGAGGTCATTCAGAGTTACGTTCAAAGACTCACTTTCATGGCCATATTAACGTTCGTTGGTTTGTGCAAAACTTTCTTGACCGTGCCATAGTTACCCCTTCCGAGCTCCTCATCTAATTGTAGCTGATTCATATTGATGGAGAAGGAGGCACCATTGGAGAAGTCGACGCCAGTAGCGTGTAGCACGGCTTTGCCGTTGAAGTTGAGAGCCCCAGAAGGATCGCTAGGATCGCGGGTCAATCGGATGAGGTAATAGCAGTAGCATTATTGACTCGACTTACACGATCTTTGAGAAGCTCGCAAATGGTGTTGCATTGGGGGCGGGTCGCCTTGTTGGCGTATTCTGGAAGTTGGGCACACCAGCGCCTAGACCAGCTCCTGCCGCGCCAGCGGAAGTCGGCGGAAGGAAGTTTGGATCGATATCTTTGAGATTGAAAACCGTCTTCTTGGCCCTACGAGCTGCAAGACCACCAAGTGTTGGCGGTCTCGCTGTAGGAAACGAGTTGGCCGAAGAAAGAGACGGCGGCTGGTGAGACTGCGGTGAACCTATCGAGGTATTTGCTAAGATAGAGGTTGTAGATTCGAGTGCTGCGTTTGAAGATTGAGATCTGTTGCCAGGCGCAAACTTATGAAATCATTGTAAGAAACTTTGAAAGAACTCCAGCAAATAATTGGAACTTACAGCAGCCATTCTGGCCTGTAATGTTGGCGGTATTGGTGTAGCAGCATGCTGTGGTTTGCCTAGAAGACCCTTCAGAGGTTTCTGCTGTCGAGATGGTTGAGGTGCAGGCATGGGAGGGGAAATAAACTTGGGTTAGGGTTTGTTTACTCTTCAATAATGCCTGTCACTGTCCAATGGCTCAGGGAACGGTGAGCTCATCGTTTACGTCGTTGTCCAAGCTAATTCTTATCAGATTTACCTTTGAATTGCCACCGCCAGAGACACCGTTGTCGTCGATAAGAACTGCTTTATCTGAGGCGACACACTTGGATCCCAATGGCTTCAAGCTAATCCACGCAGGTGCGGTAATGAATGATGATAATGCTCCAAGTAGGTGATTCCCCTGGTTACCGTTCACAATCTAATAAAAGCATCTAGTTTCTGCTTATCGTCTCAAGCCAAACTCGAAGATCGTTCTAATTCCAAAATCTGAGCCAACCGACGCGCCAACCTCACACCCATCAGCACCCGCTACAACCAGCGCGTCTTCGACGACAGAATCCTCCATCCTGTCCACTATCTCTGCAGAGATGCATACCATTCGTTCAACACTTCTCCCTGACCTAGATAGATACCTGTCCAGCCCAACAAACCAGAAAGAACGCCTCCGGCTAGGCGAGCTACTTCTCCAAGCTCTGCTTCGACTCGATGCCATATCAACCGAACCTGCCTGGGAATCTGCTCGGAGGGAGCGAAAAAGCGCAGTAAAGGAAGTGCAAGGATTGCTAGACCGTCTAGATAGCGTCCGCTCATGATTGGTGACGTATATAATTGTAGCCCTACTAGCTGTAGAGTGCTGTAATCAGAACCGTCAAAGTTTCTACAACTTCACTTGATTTATGGGGCGCCCTGGGCCACCTAAACCATCCTCCGGAGGGCCATTGTTGGCAAACAGGCCATTGAACACAGGTGGTCTTCCCGTTACTTGGGCATTCCTGTCCATCATGATTGAATGCACTTGCATCCTTAGACCATGGATAGCTGCCCTCAACCCACCCACTTCTTCGCTCACCCTCATCCCCTCATGTGCCAGACTCATTTCATGGCTTCGACCCATCGAATCAACCGTGGTAGCCAAGCCTACTAAGCTTTCCCGCAAACCGGCCAATGCCCCTTCCAAGCTTGTATTCAGGTTGAGAGGAGCAACCATCCCATCTGCTTTCGGAGACCTTGGATCTGTACGTGAAGCACCAACAGAGTATCTCCTCTGGTGCTGAAGCATATCTGGTTGGGGTCGAGGTACAAATCCATAAGGCTGTTGATACTGTATATCAGGGAATGCAGGCACCTCCTCATCTGAACGTCCTGGAGCCATAGAGGAGGAAGCCAATGGATTCCAGAGGGAGGCCTCAATCTCTTCCACAGTTGCACGCTCTTGGGCAGAGTTGGTTGATCTTCCATGAGGCGATAGAGCCAACGAAGCGGAAGGTGACTCCGGGCTCGCATGCAGAGAGCGTAGAGGTTCGCTATGTCCCATTCCCGTTCTTTCTGCAGCTCGAAACCAGGGACCAAGAGCTCGCCTGACGGTAGCCATTTCTCTTTTCATCACAGAGACTGTGCTTTCTAAAAGCTCTGCACGCTGTCGGAGTAGAATATTCTGCTCGGAGAGAGCAGCAAAACGTTTGCCGGAGGGTACAATCTCTGGCTCTGTTTGAGTGCCCTTGGATGACTGAGAACCGGATCCATCCTTTGTATGTTCTCGGTCTGAGTCGGTTGTCCCTTGCTCAGCGTGTTCTCCTACTTCGGGTAGGGTGTATCCTTGTCGATAAGAGCAGTCACTTTGCAGGTGGGCAGCAATCAGCTGCCTCTGAGTGGTGATAGAACACCCTTCTTCCTTATGTGGGCACTCTACAACCAGTTCATCCACAAGCTGCATACTTTCAGTATGGTGTCACCATGGACGTATAAGGAAGGACCAACGTACCGAGCGTATTATAGGATTGGCAGGGGCCAGATCAGATATGGTGAGAGGTAGACGGTCGATAGGACACTGATTGAAGTGATGGCTCAGCGAGTATGTGATGCAGTCCTTACAGAAGGTGTGCTGGCAGGTTCGAGTGGTATATGGATCAGTAAAGGGCATCCTAACGAAAGCATCAGCCTGAAGCTCGATGATAGGTCAGACAATATGTTATGACCTGCATATACAGCATGCCTATTGAGAAACGAAAATGAGCTGCTTCTTCTGCCACTCGACATGGAGTACGCACCAGATTTGAGCTAACGGACTCAACGTAGCTGTACATTCTGCCCGTCAACCTGACTCTGTCCTGTTTCTGCAGTAAGCTACTTCTCTAGAGCCTTATTACCAAGAGTTCTGCCTGACCGTTGGCGTTGGAGAGCCTTGATAATTGCTGAGGATCGGCTGGAGTTTTACGAGGTAGGAGAAGCAGGTCAAGTTGTAATCGGCCCGTGATTACCGGTTATGGTCGGGATCAACGTCAACTCCATTCGAGCTTGGTCTTTCCCATCGTCATCATTACTTTTCCCATACATCGACAATGTCCAGCCTCAGCCTCGCATCTACAATCAAATTGTCTACAGGTGGGTGAGATGATATCAGATAAACGGCTCCTATCCAATGTATATCTCGTCCATGTAGGATATGTCATGCCTTTGCTAGGTTTTGGTGTCTATCAGAACTTCGAGACGAAGGTTTCCTGCCTAGAAGCTCTCAAAGCTGGATATAGGTAAGATTAAGTGTACTTTATATGAAGAGTGTTAGATAATCGAGAATGTTCTTAATAGGCACATCGACTCAGCTCAGGCATATCGGAACGAAAGCGCTGTTGGTGAGGCAGTCCGAGCCTCAGAATTCGTTCCCCGAGAAGATCTCTTCATCAGTGCTTATCTTCCCTTTCGATACCCGAGCATCACAGCTGATTCTACTTCTGACACTCCGGTAACTTAACATTTCCTTCGGCAAACTCACAGCAACGAAATGCGCCACCAAGACGCATGGGTATGAGAGTACTCTGAAGGGAGTTGATGAGTCTCTTGGAAGATTTGGCTTTGGTAAGTCTCATCCCAGAACCGATACGAATGGGTGTGAACTTTCCCAAACTGCCTATCGTCAGACTACGTCGACCTTTGGCTAATTCATGATGCTTTCTCTGGGAAACAACGCCGACTAGAAACATATAAAGCGTTGCTCGAGTGTCAAGCCAAAGGAAAGATCAGAACCGTTGGTGTTTCAAATTAGTGAGTTTGATTCCTGAAAACAGGGTTACGAAAGGATCTATAGCTTCAGATTTGGTCATCGCCTGAGATTTGCATCGACAGAAGCTGACGACTTATGTTCCTCGCAATTTTAGTGGCGTTCACCATCTAGAGGAGATCCGAGAAGCTGGATATCAGATGCCTTCTGTGAACCAGATAGAGGTCAGCGCTGATTTGGCGAATCCCTCGCCTCATTCAGGTTGGACACATTATTGACGCCATCATGGAGATCCATCCCTTCTGCCAACAGAAGCCCATCGTGTCCTACTGCCGAGAGAACGGTATTGTCGTGCAAGCCTACTGTCCTATAATTCGGGGGAGAATGGACCATCCCGTCATCGACCAGTTAGCCAAAAAGGTAAGGGAACTTGGCCTTATTACCGCCTTACTTGTGTATCATGCTCGGCCGGCGTGGAGTGCTGCGATGATTTCTACCGCCGCAAATCTCCACACGAAACATTTCTCTTGAAGCATTGGAACCCGTGCTGGCCCAACGACGTCAGCCCAATAGTAATGTCTAAACTTGCATCCTCGTGCCTGATCCCATTGTCAATATTGTCAATATTGTTATCTGCCCCTCTTGTTTACCCCTTGCCCTGCAGTGATGACTGACCTACCCCTTTGCATCGTCTAGTATAATCGTGACCCCGCCCAGGTACTCTTGCGCTGGTCTTTACAAAAAGGGTACGTTAATCACCCACGTTCAACCCCTGGTTATTTTCTAACAGAGTCTCCCATCTTTGAAAATTCTCCAATACATTACCATTCAAAATTTATGACACGCTATACGGACAATTGTCTCATCTCAGCTTCGTTCCATTGGTGAAGAGTGCAACCCCGGCCCGGATCCACTCAAACACATATCTTTACGATTTCGAGCTGGCGCCCGAGGATGTTGAGCTTCTCGATGGCTTGGATCGCGGAAAGGAAGGGGCGATCAGTTGGAACCCCGTGGACGCAGAGTAAAGCAATGGGCAAAGGAATCATTCTGGTCTTCACAGCATGAGCGGCGCTGTGCCATCACCAACGATTTGTTTGCGATCGTTCGCTTTGAATGGAGTATCTGCTATCTGCTAGGTCTTTCATGCCAGCTAAAACGTCAGCGGAAGGTTGTCAGACAAGCTTTACAGTTTCCTGTACGTTATCGTTCCACTCAAAACGAGGGTTTGTGTGAGGTGGTGCGAACTATACTTGGTTAGTGTCGATGACAATACCTTGTCAGGGCTAAACGGGGTTGTTACAGGAAACTCAGCTATGAAATTGGCAATTACCCCAGATGGCATCTTCCTGCCAGCTTTCTGATCCACTCGGAACGCAGTCATGGAGTTGGTTCTTATTTCCCCGATCCGAACAAGTATAACACTGGATATATTACAATGAGGGTAAGGTATACTTGGACTTAGTAAGGACTGCAATAACACACTTTGAGTGGTTATTTCAACACTTGGATTCGATCAGTAAGCTTGGATGCCAAAGTATAGTGCAAGAAGATTAAATGACGATAACTTAACGAAAGATGAACCTGCGATAGGTATAGGCGGCGAAGGGTAAAAACAGACAGCAAGGTATAATAACACAAAACAGGGGAACAAATGAGTGAGGGAAAAACGACTTCGGACCAATCAACGAAGAGCAGCTGCTTGCATACTGGAGAAGAGGGCCAGATAGTTCACGAAAACAGTCCAGTCCTTTGCGGGAAAGCACACAATAGCGTAACGAGCGATTCGCAAGCAGCTCCAGCGAGAACGAAAGATATTCACCACTGAGGTATCGACTCAAGTGGTTTTCCGGATGAATCATAGAAATCAGCTTGCGTATCAAAATTATGAAGGGTCATGAAGGTTTCCCTGGATTCCAGTCCAGAACTGTGATCGAGCCCATGATAGGATCCGTAGTTCTGGTGATAGGTATCCAGCCCTGAGGGCTCACCAAGGGTAGGTGCTGATCCAATGACGGTATGGTGCGCATCGACGGAACTAACAGGGTGCTCCATTGGTTGGGTCAAGAAATTCGTCGATGGCGCGGACTGTTCCACATATTGTTCAGAGGGCCGTGGATGTGCCTACGAAGACGGTCAGTACTTGCCGAAGGGGTCATTGAACTCGATAACATACTGGCATGGTTGGTTTCTGCAACGCAAATGCAAGCTCACTTGATGTGGAGATCGGGATTGATGTGGGTGTAATGTTGAGACCGTGAGGGCTAGCAGTACCGGGCGAGATGGTTGACGTGGGGGATGGGTATGTCTGAGTGTCTGAGCAGCTGTTGTTATCAATCTTGTACACTAGTTCCTCGCTGTGGTATTCGTCCAAACTCTGTGAGTGCATATCCAAACCGGACATGAGGGACGTGAAACCAACGGAAACACTAAACGAGCGATATCGTCAGGGATCACATCGATAACATTGTATTGAAACAGAATGCATTACTCACCAGGAATCACGCCGTATTGTTGGGTCATAGTGAACTTCGTAAGGCGTATCAGTGTAGTACGGTGTTTGGATACTGGAGTCGCTGGTAGCGACCGAGGCAATAGAGCCAAACCGCGACTGAGGATACGAGTGGAAAGCATCCTCTTCTTCTTGATCATGTTCACGGTAAGGGAAAGCTTGGAGGGAATCTGGGGAATTCCTCTCACTGTCGCCCGAGCTAGCTGATGCCATCGATGGTGTATTGGCGACACCAAAGGAGAAGTTGGGGGAGGGGAGTGGGCCAGGTATCGGCGAACCCATGACGGGGCGAGAGGTAACGTAAAGGTTGTGTTCGGGAAGTGAGGCCCTTGGGATGTTATAAGGGAGGAAGGGTGAGGGTGAGGGTGATACGGCGCTTCGAGGGGATGAACGGAAGTTGCCCAGAGAAGCTCGGCGGACATCCAGGGAGTAAGGCATACCTGATATCCTTGGTGGGTGTTGACCAGACCGGCTGAAGGGTCGTTGGCGGTTAGGCATGAAGGGACGTGGCCCATGGATTGCTGTATTCCTTGCGCGAGCGAGGGGAGCAAAGGGATTGTTAGCCAGGCGTGCCAGACTAGCGTCAACAGAGAGTCTTCGAACAGTAGGATCAAAGGCATCGATGACAGGGCTTGAGCGGTCAGAGTATGCTGAAGGAAGTGCGTTTATGGGTAGTGACCCGCGCCGTTGTACAAGGAGACGGTCGTCGTCGAAGGAATCCTCCCAAGACGTGTGTTCGGCGGGGGCAGTGTGAGGTTGTGCTGGCAGGTTCGTTGAGTCTGGTACTGAGGAGTCTTCGGGTGGGGAATCTTCTTTCGCTGGCAATTCAGCCAATCCCTCAGCCTCATCGCCGTCCGCATCCTGCGGTTCGTCGTTCCCCGAGCCGTCACTACCCTTGCCTTTGGCAGCCTTCAAGGTTTTTGATTTCTCTTTGGCACGTCTGTCAACAAACCAAATGAGGAAATGTCAAAAAATCAACCAGACGACAATATAGAACGTACCGGTTCTGAAACCAGACCTAAAGAAATTGGGAGGAATTCGACAGTGAGAACGACCATCTCTGAATGCCGAAGGAACGGGATACAACGCACCTGCACACCTCTTGGGCTCATGCTGAGTTGTGTGGCGAGTTCGATGCGGAGGGCGTTGTTGGGTTTAGTGTCGCGTTTGAAGACATTTTCAAGGACCTTGAGCTGAGCGCTGGTGGTTCTCTTGCGGTGCTTGACTTCGTTGGGGGTATAGGGGAAGAAAGCGCGAAAGTCGACAGCTGCGGTGTCCATCGTCGTCGATGTTGACGACGTTGAGGAGAAGGGGAGAGATGGTGTCAAGATAGGCTGTGGAGGGGCGGAAGACATTTGGTATAGATTGGGAGGAGATATATAAACGATGGGGTTTAGTTCAGAACATGGGAGGCGAAAAGAGCGGAGGCAGGGTTCAGTCCCAATTTCCAACTTTAGCTATTCAGTTTCGTTGCCGTTGCCCCGTTGCCAGGAACCCGATTATGATTTCTAAACCAAATCCAAATAATTCTTTGTACAAACAGTTCATGGCTCATGCTAATGATACACTTGTATACATAAAAACATAGAATGTCACATAGAAATGAAATAATCTAGAAAGCAAATGAAATCTGGGGGGAAAGCAACCATAAAGCGGAAGGGGAAAGCATATGCATCACGCGCTCAAATCCATACTTTTCCGTCCTAGAATCTCGTCCAAGAACCCCGCGTGAGTCCCTCCCAGTGGAGATGCCGCAAATAAAGATGTACCATCCCGCTTCGCAACATCACGGAGAGAATCCATCACAGCCCTTGCGCGGCCCACCACTGGATGATTGCACACAGCATGCACACTCATCCGTAGGGACGGCTCGGTGCGCATCATTTGTCTGATCATCTCCAACAACTCCGGACTTTCATTCAGATCAACTTGAGAGAAATCCTCTTGTCGCAGACGGTGCCATGCCTCTCCCCTGCGGAAAATAAGAGGGTCAATAACGACATCCCTACGGTAGCCGAGCACCACCAATCGGTCCGGGGCAACTGTAAAAAAACTCACTGATCAGGAACCACAATGTTGGACGCCGTCTCCAGAATCGTCATCCCAAGACTGCAATTGACGTGAGAAAAGTGTTTTCAAGTTACCAAAATTCGCCTAGTTACCTGAAGATGTCAGCGGCCTTCCCGTACTGGCCTTGTAAGACTTCTGGCGCCAAGTAGAGCTTATCGCCTTCGCGTTCGAAGCCGCCGTCATCTGATACGGGTCTTGGCCACATAGAGGCCATGCCGAAATCCCCAATCTTGAACCGACCTTCCCTTGTCAAGAAAACATTTGAAGGTTTGAGATCCAGATGGATGATGTCGGCATCATGAATGAATTGAAGACCCTGGGATTGGCAAGTGATATAAGCCAAACAGGGAACCGAATAGGTTTAATTGCGCTCACCTGACCAAGCTCGGCAATGATTTTCCACGTTCGTTCTTCGTCAAGCCGCGGATATGCTCGACCGAACCCCCACAAGAATGACGACAGATTGCCAGACTCGCAGAGTTCGGTCTGAATGAATAGCGTATCATCCTCTTCCCAGCTGTCGATGAACGCCAATACATTCGGGTGTCGGCCGTCGTCGAGGTGAGCTCGACCAGCGAGGTGTGACAGATGCTGTAGTATGTCAACCTCCTCAAGTAGTCGTCGGCTATTAAAACCGCATTGTCAGCCATTCTGTCATACGCCAATCGTGGTGGGAGTATTTACCGGTGTCTTGCACCCTCGAATCTCTTCGACTTCTTGATCGCATAGACGCAATCAAGTTGATCACGCACTTTGAATACCGTCCCAAACTCTCCACACCCAAGCTCCTCATCAACTTCGAAATCACGCTCGAACCGACCCCCTTTCCCATTGTCACCATTAGCCTCATGCACTCGAGAACTTTTCAAGTGATGCGGTTGCTGCCCAGCTGTGCGGCGTATGCTAGGAGAGCCCAATGTCGCACCAGAACTACTGGATGAGTTTGAGGCAGTCCTCATGAAACTATTCTTGGTCGACGAGAGGTGCAACGGCCCGGGAGTCTGGAGTTCTGAATACACTTCATTAGTTTCTCTCATGATTGCCATCCCGACGAATAGAACTTACCCTTCTTATTGCGGGTCGGGGTGCCCGCCGACGAGACCGATTCACTTCCACTCGAGAAAGCACCACTACTACTTCGTCTCATCAACCAATTAGTCCTCTTCTTTGCCGGCTTCCCTTTGACAGGCCGTCCAAGACCGAGCCCTCCATAACTTTCCCGTCGTCGTGCAGGAGAATCTTCATCGTCGCCTGAATCTGTATCAGAGTCAAATGTTGACCCAAAGGACGGCCCGGGCAGGCTCTTGCGAGCCCCTCTCTTGTCCCTGATATCGAATTCAAACTTGGGTCCTACTCTTGAAGTGACAGCACTTTGCCACGGCCTGTTCACTCCAGCAAGATATTGGACCTTGTTCTTCTTGACGGGCGTGCCAGGTACCCTCTTCTTCTGGTCCCCAGATATCTTCGACGAAGCAGCGAGCGTTCGTAGTATGAATGCGTCAACGTCCAGCCCAACCGCTGATTCAGGCTCATCGGCACCCGTAACGAAGACACGCGGCCAGCCCGATCCATGCTCTGGTGCTGCCCCAGGAGTGATCAGAGCGTCCCCAAAGTCAGATGCAAGCGAGCTGGCGCTATTTGACGAGGAAGCGACTGAGCTGCCAGTCAGATGAACACCCATCATAGCGTCCTCGTCGTCTTCATCACTGATCAGTACGATCCCCGAGTCCCTAGGTTTATACTTCTTCGGCAACATTTGAGGATCTGGTCGTCTGACTCGAGGCGATGGCGTGCCCTCAGTCACACTGAAGACGAAAGACGAATCGGGTGGCCCGTTGATGGCAAACATATCTTCATCGTCAGTGTCGGTTCGATGTGGGAAATTGGTAGCCGGTGGGGAGGAACGAGGCGACGGTGTCTTTCTGAACTGATAGCCATTCCATGATGAACCGTGATTTGCTCGCCTCTCGGGTCCCGCATAACTGTGCCGATTGGTCGCTTTCGGGCGGGGCTTGGGAGGGCCTGGGTTGGGAGTCGACGAGGATAAGGTTGCCATGCGTGAGCGACCATCTGGAGTGGCAACTTCGGCCTTCTTGATGGATGGCCCGAAGAACAACGTAGCGGCGCTGAGGTTTTCGTTTCGGTTCAGCATTCGAGGAGCAGTTGGGCGCAAAACAGATGGGGGTGGTTGAAGGGATTTGTTGCGGATGCGTCGACGAGCAGGGAGAGCTTCAGATTCTGATTCTGATGAAGCGCTAGGAGTACGTTTGCGTGAAAGTGGGGCACTAGGGAATGGGAGAGCCATTTCAGAGGCTCGACGATCTGGAACACTTGGTATCGGCCCCGATGGCTGGTCGGTATGATTAGCTCTGACTTTATCTCGTGTCATGTAAACTTACTTTAGTTGTTTTACTAGGTGATGGAGATCTTAAAGCGCTCTCGAGCAATTCGGCGGAGAGAGGACGCCTCCTGGCTCGTCGCTTGACAATATGACCCCCTGGTGAAACTGCTTCTGCAACTTCCTCATCCTTCTTTCCTATTCCACTGAGGAAAAACTCGGCTTCCTTAATCTGGCCCACCCTAGTTTCTTTCGCCCAACTGAATGCCTCCAGGCCATCATCTTCCACTTCACACCCAGAATCATTCTGACCCGACTCATCCGCGGAACTCATATCTGCGATGCTAAGTCGGGTCAGGGTTGCCGTTCCCCTGCGGAGATAGGCCTCTGTTTCGGCCTTCGATTGGGGGGTACAAACAGGAAACTTAGGTGGAGCGAGAGGCCCTAATCGTTCGAGAGGGGTCTGTGGAGCAACAGACCCAGAATTTGGGCATGGAAGATTGTATGTTTGAAGGCTATGAGGTCGAATTGGTGTTGCTGCCTGGTGTGGAGTGGACTTGCGCTTTGTGCCCACACCAACCCGTGTGGATGAGCCACTCGGGGCTGCAGGGGTAGAAGCAAGCGAAGCCATCCTCTTGACATTTGAAGAGGTTATAGTCCGGGCAGGAAGCTGGTGGATAGGTTTCAGCGGGGTGCGCATCGGCTGGGAGGTCGAAGTCGGGAAAAATGGTGAGAAGGGGGAGAATGATGGAGTGGAATTCGAGGACAGGAAGATGGAACCTTCGTCGTCGTCGGGGACTATTGGCTGAGGCTTCGATGGCATATTCGAATGCAAGAAAACTGTCGGCGCAGCTTGCTTGAAAGGAGACTTGGCGGAGAAAATGTCGTTGCTACCTGAGGAACTGAGGTCTCCATAGAGATTGTTAGAAAACGAAGTTCTTTGGCGTAGAGGTGAAGGCGTTAGCATAGGTGATTCGTAGTTGGGTGCATTCTGTATCCTTGGAGGGGTGAAATGCCGTTGTCTGCAGGATGGGGACAGACTAGAATCGCGTGGTCTTGATGAAAAGAAATCTTTTGTGGGAGTCGATGCAAGCATTGAGTGAGAGTATGCAAGATATTATGGTATTGTGATTGGAGTGCTGGTGATTATAATTGTTGTCGTTGTCGTTAAAGTACTTGTCGTCGTCGTTGTCGGTGTCGGTGATAAAGTTACTGTGGGCAGGGGTCGTGTATGCGTATTGACCGCTCCAAGCCTCGTTTTTCAATCTCACGAGCGCGCAGTCAACAGCATCACGTGATCGCGTTGTCGGTTTCCGTTGTGGGGGTTCGCTTAACGAAGTTCGCCGCTTTGACCTTGGACACGACGTCGAGCTATTGTTCGTCGTTTTAGTCGAACAGAGGTGTTTCTATGTTCTCAGTTGTTATTTTCGTTGTATTGGTGCTTTGACCTTTTTCTGTTATTATTTTGGGTCTTGTATTCCCACAATTGTATTGTTTTATCCAAAGGACCCAAAAAGGACCATGCAAAGAGTTGCGTGGGCCCGCCAATGAGTCAATTTTGTCACATACCTCGCGGTCAAAGCGGGACCAAATGTGGATCATGATGACTCTGGAACTCAGTGAAATCCCAATGGAACCCCTGAGCCTCCCTCGCTTTGTTCACGCTGAGTGTTACCATCATGCTCACAGCTTTGGCAGCTCAAAGCGCAGTGTATGTGTAACGCGTCGAGCCAAGGTAAAGCGATAATTTTGAAACGAATATCCACGTCCAAGTCCAGCGGTGACCTTGAGCAAGCACTTGATACTGATCGACATTGGCGGTGGGTTGATCTAGCCGATATGCGGTTAGAGGCTCGTTCCGACATCAAATAAAGTTCTGCTGTCGTTCCACCTGACATTTCAGCGCTTGCCTCTTGACTTGTCGACAACCAGGTCTACTAATCATGGATATCTCGTACGTCTGTTGGATACATCAGAACACAAGAGGATTCACGTTGACTCTCTGACAGTTCAATCCTTCAAGGCGGCTACCACCACCCCATCGCCCGTTCATGGCAGGCTGAACGATCACTCACGAAATCGATGTTAATGTACCCCATCTTCATCACTGATGACCCAGAAGCAAGTGTCGAAATCACATCTCTTCCCGGTCAGAGGCGGTGGGGTATCAATAAGCTCGAAGGATTCCTTGGTCCTCTCGTAGAGAAAGGTCTTCAGAGTGTCATTCTATTTGGAGTGCCTCTGAACTGTAAAAAGGTGCGTCTGTGGTTCTGTCTTCTCACTAGCTATGGAACATTGAGATCCGATATCGATTAGGACGGTCATGGTGGCCCGGCAGACGACCCAGAAGGCCCCGTCATCCTTGCCATCCAAAAACTTCGCTCTCTATACCCTAAACTCTACATCGCATGCGACGTCTGCCTTTGTGAATACACTGACCACGGTCACTGCGGCTACCTCAACCAAGATGGAACCATTGACAATACACCTTCCGTCGCTCGAATTGCTGAAGTGGCAATTAACTACGCAAAAGCCGGGGCCCACTGTGTCGCGCCAAGTGACATGATGGATGGTAGGATCAAAGCAATCAAGCAAGGACTTATTGGTGCTGGTTATGGGAACAAGTGTACTCTTATGAGTTATTCTGCCAAGTTTGCCAGCTCGATGTACGGTCCATTCAGGTATGTTCCCTACTTCGTCGCCTCGTTCGATGATCACTCATCCCAGCTTAGGGAAGCTGCAGGAAGTGCGCCCGCATTCGGTGACCGCAAATGCTATCAGCTTCCTCCCACCGCTCGTGGCCTTGCTAGGCGTGCGATTGTGAGTCCTGACTTTCTTTCTTTTTTCTCCGCTGACAGTCCGCCCTCGATAGCAACGCGACGTGGTTGAAGGTGCTGATATCATCATGGTTAAACCCGCTCTTCCCTACCTCGACATCATCTCCGACGCAGCTACCCTTGCTGCCGATCACCCTATTGCTTGCTATCAAGTTTCGGGTGAATTCGCCATGATTCATGCCGGTGCACGAGCCGGTGTCTACGATCTCAAGACTATGGCTTTCGAGAGTGCCGAAAGCTTCCTGAGAGCGGGTGCTACTCTGATTTTGACCTACTTTACACCTGATTTCTTGGATTGGCTTTCTTAGGACGCCATTCAATACGAAAGAAGTGACGATAGAAGGAAAGCAAAATGTAATGTGTACGACTAGATAGCAATGCAAATACCTCCACTCCACCATGGTTGCCTTCTATAATCCGGAAGCTTGGCCAGCTTCAGGCTGGGGACCGTCAATGAAGTAGTCACCCAACTCCGGCTCGCCGTTCATTGGATACATCCATCTCCCCAGCTCATCTCTTCGTCCCCATGTAACCTGTTTATTGTAATCTGGCATCGACACCACGGTAGTAACAAGCAACCCTTGCAGAAGCCTTAAAGGATGGTTTGGACCATATCGTTGAGTGCGTGTAGCCAATAGAGATCTAAGCAGCCCTGCTAATTCCTGTCGCTGAGGTTGTGACATGAAGGCGTTCGAAGGTTGATTAGCCTGTTGCTGCTGAGGAGGTTGGTGTCCTTGGAGGGGTGTGCCAGCTGGGGGTATCACTGGTGGTATCCACGCTGGAGGTGCTCCTGGAACTCCCTGGAGTGGAGTACCAGCTGGGGGTGCTGTCGGCGGTACGAACGCCGACGCCGTACCTCCTCCCGTTGGTTGATTGGTCTGCTGAGAAGAACCATTCCCTGTAGTCGAGGTTGGGGTTGGCTTTTCTCCTCCTTGTGATTCTGACTGGTTGGCCATAGACCGTGTACGCTTCTGGGAAGTAGGCGCATCTGTTGGGGGCACAGTCAATTCCTCGGTGCTTGTGTCATTGTTGGGCTTGCTCTTTTGGTCATCCTCAGTGGATGATACTGCATTGGATAGCTTCTCGCCCCCCTCAGCTGATCCACTGACCGTCTCAGAGGACAGGGAATCCCCTTGGCCAGCCGCAGGCTCGGAGGTGGCAGCAGTTTGTAGCTTCGTGTCTTCAGTAGATGAAGCCTCATTACCAACAGGCTTATCCTTTTTATCGTTTGACCGCCCTTGGTCATCTCCTGTGGTCAGTGCTGCATCCATTGGCTTCTCGCTTCTCTTGTCTGGAGCGTTGATTTCTTCAGAGGACACCAGGTTTCCTTGACCATCCACAGGCTTGCCTACAGGCGCAGCAATTTCGGGCTGCTTGGCTTCGCTCCAAGCACCTTGAGCGGTGGAAATAGTCTGAGGAGTCGGTCTTCCTGGATCTGGTGGGACTATTGGAGGAGGGCCTGCCGCTGCTGCCGCCGCATTTCTTGCATCGATTGCCTCAGCCAACTCCTCCATATACACTAGTCCTTGACATGCTCTCTGGATGATGTAATGCGCATACCAGAGCATTTCCTGTCCTTTCCAGAAGGGTATAGAGGAATTTGTCAGGTTTGCCAGCGCGTGTATTATCTTGGTTTCAGCCCAAATCGCATCTCGAAAACAATATGTGTTGATATATAGGTTGCGTAAATCCATTCCCGATATATTGGGTTGCTTTGTATGTATCTTTCAATGAGAGTAGCCATGAGAAGCACAAGGATCGATGACTTACCAGTGGTACGAATTCCTTGTGTGGTATCGTTCGTGTAAAGCGCATGTGCATAGACGACCACATCGGTAGTTGTGGCTGGATGGTCTTGATTTGCCAGTCTGTTAGTAGAAATGGCATCCAGTAATCCTCCAGAGTAAGATTGGTGAGAAATGTCCTTTGAGTGGGCCTGATCGAGGAATGAGTATGGTTCATAGATATGAGCTTTCAACGCTTACATCGGGGGCCATTGAATCCCGTCATTCGGACGTGGAGGAGGATCGGGATCACCAGGCTAAGTATATTCTCTTAGGAACTGGGAGCTGTGCAGCATCACGAAAGTCCTACCATTCTTTGCCTGATGGCAGAAAAGTCGTATTGGTGCTCAGAGTCAAAACACATCATCTTAGGCCGCTCCGTCGACAGATCTATAAAGTCGTACGTCTTATAGTTGGGCATCTTCAATACAAAAGGCTTGAGGAAAGGATGAATCATTCTTAGTGCATGGTCTGGCCGATAGGCATTGAGCCTGTCTGCAAATGCTGTCTTCAGAGCCTCGGCGAATTGAGGGAAAGATTCCTCCACGTATTTTGTGGCCTCATAAGTTTTGTCCATCAGAGTTGCAATATAGCGAATCCGTCGAAATGCGCTTTTGATAGGTTCGTCACCTTGCAAGGCTCGGTGTTTGGATTCTATGTAGCGAAGCTCGACCCAGAGGCGGTCGCGGAAGTCAAGCAAGCCGATGTACAGAGTTCGGATAGTAAGTTCGTCCCCAGAAAGAACTGTGGCATCCTTGGCCAATCAAAATAAAATATCGGACGAAAAATAAAATAGGACCTACAAGAGGTGATGTTTCCCTGTGTGGCAACGTTTTCACAAACGTGACATGTTCTCGACTGTGTATTGGTAGTTGGAGTAAGAGTGCTTGTTCTATCTTTTCTGGAATTTGAAAGGCTAAAAAGTAGTCTCCAGAGACATATGGCCAAAGAGTCCACGACAGATCACTGTGCCATCGTTAGATCTTGTATGCGTTGACACAGCAAGTGGCCAAGCTCGCCTCTGAACAACAGATGGAAGCGGTGTTATTCGCTCGGGGGGTATCCTGATTAACGAGAGGTCAATTTCACGATTCATCCTGGTATCAGAGGTTTCGCAGATGAGGCAGAAGCAAGTTATCAGCAAAGAATCGTCTGGATGGCATAAGAACGGTGGAAAACCTTCTTTTGGGCGCTTAACCATACTCAGTTGACCAGGCGCACGTGGCCAACCGTGGCGTTGGTCAAACGCAGTGGCGTCGCACCCTCTCATCCTCACTACAATGGCTGGCCTTCGACTCAACGTCTTTTACGCTCTAACGGCAGTCATATTCTTCGGAACTGCATATTCAGTCGTTTATAACACGTATCTGGACACTTCAAATCCCCTTGTTGCGAACCTTCCTCACCCGCTTTCACAAACAAATTATTATGCAAACAAATCCAATTTCCTGAACGTGTACTTCATCAAGAAAGCATGGGGATGGACCTCCGGAGCATTCCTTCTGGCTTGGATCACTAGCCCACCCGAACTTCGTCGAGCACAAAGACTTGCAAGATGGATGATAGAGACAGCTGCGTGGGCAGTGTTTACTAGCTGGTTCTTCGGACCTGCGATTATTGAACGTGTCAACCTCGCCTCCGGAGGCGCCTGTGTCCTCAGCTTGCCTAACGGCGAACACGTTACAGTTCCCGCCGAGCATTGCGTCACCAGAGCCTACATTTCCCCTGAGAGCCATCCCCAATTCTTCACAAGCAGCGCCCTCCTCTCTGATACATTGACCACTTGGAAGGGCATGCCAAGGATACGCAGTGGACATGATGTTTCTGGTCACATCTTCCTTCTGACCATGTCCGTCCTCTTCCTCACCGACCAAATACGTCATTCTCTCCGAGCCCCCAAGATCAGCGCACTCCACCAATTGGCCATCGTCGCCAACATCGCCCTCATAGCCATTTGGATTTTCGCCGCCTACACAACTGCTGTTTATTTCCATTCACCCTTTGAGAAGTTTACGGGATACCGTAAGTTTGACCTTGCTCATCTCGATATAATCGGAGCTGACGCTCTTCTGCTAAAAGTGCTCGGCGTGGCAGGCTACGCAATGTCGTTATTTCTATAACACCGACATAGCGCAACATGGCCTTGCATTCATGGCTACGGAAGCTATCTGCATGGGCGTGACCTGCATGCTCTCTGTAATTGGGCTTTGAATGTTGGGAAAGTATAATTCGGTGCAGGGCCAGTTTGCTTTATGGATAACTAATATATAATCTGTAATTATTATTTATGCACTATCCTCGATCATGAGTGCTTGCAATGAAGATGGCGCCCAGGAGCAGCAACGAAAGAGATCGAGTTGATATGGATCGGTCGATGAGATTGACCCTTCACAGTTGAATAATATACAAAAAAATAAACCGGTTTCGTTGGTTCCACAAGATACTCATTCCCAATCACTATCATCCGATGATTCCTCCTCCCCCTGTTCACCAGCCTTAGCATTTGGCGCAGGACTAATTGTCCCAGCGGAAACCACGTCAAAACCATCGTCGCTACTGTCCCGGAGGACGCCAGGAGCCTTGAGAGTTGTGTTCGATGTCTTCTTGTCCAGCACCTGAGTCCCAGCCGGTTTCTGACTTTCTTCTTCATCCCCATCCTCGTCCTCTTCGTCCTCTTCTTCCGTGTCCTCGTCCTCCTCTTCGGTATCCTCGCCGTCTTCATCTTCATCTTCACCATCCTCATCCTCATTATCTTCCTCTTCATCAGATTCCCAAGCTATTTCCTCCTCTTCCAGGGTACCTTGATGAAGACTGAATAAAACAGACTATGACGGATTTTCCTGTATGCTTACCATGAATGATTGCTTGACGCTTCTCGCTCTCAATCTGGATCTGGTGAGCACGGAAGAAATACCGTTTCCAGAACTCTTCCTCTGAGATCTCCGAGGGTACTAGAGAACGTGGTTAGCATCCATAGATACTATCGTTATTTATCAACAGAAAACCTACCGAGGGCGTCTCTGGTGTTCTTCATGGACTCGTCTTCCAGTAGTACCTTGATCTTGCCCCCATATTCTTCACCTTCGATACCTTCGTTATCATCAAAGTCGCCTTCTGTCCACTTCGTGTAGCTCTTCCCCAGCTCGCCATCATCAGCAGGATCTCTCCTGATGATATCTGGATCCTGCTTGAGTCGAAGTAGGAGCATCTCTGCCCTTGAGGCCACGGCGGACTGGCCTTCAGCAACAGCTTTGCTCTTGTCCTTTGCTGTAGGACTATCCGTGGACTTCCTAGATGCACCAGCATCCAATGGACCTATCGGTAATGCCCACATATCGCCTCCATCCCAGGCAAGTACGGGTGGCATCTGAGACCCCTGGGAGTCTTGCTCTTCAGGTGGTATCACCTTGACAGCATCCTTCAGAACATGACTAGCATTCTCGACCGCCTGTTGAAATAACGCCTCTCCCTTCTGGGCGTACTCCTCTGCGTGAGCGAGTGTGACATCCTGCACGCGCTGGAATTCTGTGATGAGTGTGGAGCGGAGTTGGGAAGAATCAACGCTTCGGAGAGATTCAGGGAGTTGAGTACGGGCCGTTTCGAGCCAGTTCTGAGGAATAGTAGTTGGGATTGACGAGAGAAAGCCTAAGCCGCCTCCAAAAGATGACGATGAACGATGACCGGATGCAGGTGTCGATGTTGACGAAGTAGAGGCGAGAGGTGTATTCGAGTTCTCATCTACCTCTGCCGGTGGATTAGAGCGAGGCGTCCCTTGTCCTGAAGTTTCTGAGCCAGTAATAGGATCCAAATCTTCAGATGGTGCAGCAGCCGGATTAGATTCAGAGTTGGGTGCGACAGCTGCGGTTGCGGTTGACTCTGCATCGGGTTCGGTGGTCAACCTATTGAACTCGCGCTGAGCTTGACCTGCTACACCCGTGAGCTCTTTCTTGGCCGATTGAAGCACAGTCTGGCTCTATCGCAAGCGTTGGAGGGTTTACGACGTTAGTATAGCATGTTGCCTACCTGTTTCTTGAAACCACCCCAGAATGATCTGAAGTTTCCAATGACCTCTTGAACTTCTTGATCTAGACTTGGCTGATTTACATTCTGTTGTTGAGTGTCAACAGGAGCGCTTGGGCCTGCAACTCCAAAAGAATCAAAGAAATTCATCGTGGTAAGGAGCAAGCGAGCACCAGCGGTCAAGTGAGGAGATTGACGCTGATCGGCATGACAATGTCAGATGACGCGCTTCACTTTCCGTGATATATCGTGAAAGTCCAATGAAAGCCCATTCTCATTTTGTTTGTATAATACATGAGGCTCAAGATAACGATTCCTTAGTTATTGACGTTCAACAACGCATTCCAAAATTACTCAGAGCGAGGCAGCAGAGGCAACCATGCGCTTGATGGGTCGGGACGACGCCGTCTGCGAAAGGGTACCGTGCATCCTGTGTGCCCTACACTCCGCCACAAAGTCGGAGAACATCTAGAAAAATCGTGAGTACGCTTCAAGTGCCATTTGGTGCGAAAAATATACCTCAATGGTGTCCAGAGGACCACCAGCACTTTCAGGGTGGAATTGCACACCCCAGATCTTCCTGCCAGAGTCGCTTGTAGACTTGATGCCTTCGACCGAAGAGTCGTTACAGTTGATGAAGAAGGGTTCCCAGCCGGCGGGGAAGGGGTCCTGGAGTTTGAGGGCGTATTGATGGTTCTGACTGGTGACATAGACACGACCGGCTTTGATTGAACCAGACGAAGCCAAAGCAAGGACCGGTTGGTTGTGTCCGCGATTACCAAAAGTCATACGATAGGCGTCCAAGCCAGCTGCCATGCCAATGATCTGGTGTCCCATGCAAATACCGAAGATGGGCTTGTCCCACTCCTCCATTGTGCGGCTCAGGTTCGAGATGGCTTCTGTGCAGTGAGCTGGGTCTCCGGGGCCGTTGGAGAGGAAAAGACCATCGTACATCTCCCTAACCGCGTTGAAGTCGTAGTTCCAGGGGTACACCGTGACTGCTGCATCCCGTCTGACGAGGGAACGGAGAATGTTAGCCTTGGCACCGAAGTCGAGGACGGCGATCCTGACAGAGCCGCTGGGATTGAGTGTGTAGGGAATCTTGGTAGAGACCTGGTCGACCAGGTTCTCCTTGGAGGGGTCCCAGTATTCGGCAGGGACATTTTCAACGTCCGGACCGATAGCGACTCTGCCGAGAGTCGTACCCTGATCACGAAGCAAGCGCGTAATAGCACGTGTATCAACACCTGTTATAGCAGGAACATCGTGGCGTTGGCACCATGATGCAAGGGATTCCACGGCGGTGTAATGGGAGAATTTTTCTGCGACATCGCCAACAATGACAGCAGCGCACTGGATGCGATTAGACTCGAGGACGGTGCCAACGTCCTTGGAATCAATAGGCGTCTTGTTGAGTGGTACACCGTAATTGCCAATCATGGGAGTGGTAAAAACCAAAATTTGCCCACGGTAAGATGGGTCAGTCATAGATTCGGTGTCTGTGACGTCGAATGAACATAGAGCAGATTTCGTATGTGAAATGGTACTCACATGAGGTGATTGATGTTGAAAAGACGGTTTCTCCGTAGATGCTTCTAGGAGCTCCAAAGGATTTTCCATGGAAGGCCTGACCTGACTTCAGGTAGAGCGTAGCGGGCGAGCCATTGACGGATTTTGCTTCAGTAGCAAAGCCACGAGCAGCGAGGCGGGGAAGGAACATGATATGACGAGAGAGCATTTTTGTTGGAAAACGGGGTTGAGGGCTATTCAATGACTTGGGAGAGTATAAACTAGATCGCTAAGGTAGCTGTAGGTGATGAGGAAGACAACAAACATGAGCATCGAGCTCGTCGTTACAGACGATGACCAGGACTCACTCGTCTCGTGTGCTTTCTGTGAAAAGCATTCACTTCGGTTGGGCTTTTTAGAGGATGAGAGAAAGGCGGGAGTCAGAGGAAAATTCAATTTATGAAATCAAATTTTTAGCCAACACGTGGTTACTAAATTTGGAAATCCGTTGATCGTTATTGGCTCATCGGACGAACAAACACCGTTTCGGTCGAAAGCTTCACTCCAAGAAATCCTTCAATTAACAACTAATATTATCCTAAATATATTCGTACTACTAGTAGATGCTCCTTCCGACCAACAACGCTGCTTCATTTCTTGGCTTTTGAAATCCCCGCTCTCCTGTTTCGTGGAATATGTGATGCAGGCCGTTCATCCGAATCGTCTCCGCTATCCGAGCCAGAGTCCGACTCCTCATCGCCTCCAAGCCTTCCATACATATCTTCCGTTTTCGACTTTTTGGTCAAAAGAGACGCTCTGGATAAGCGACGCTGACTTGGGGTCGAAAAGATAGAATGGTCTCGAGCAATGTCTGTTAGCCGCCGGAACTTGGATGCAGGAGGCTGCTGCCTTCTGATCGCTGGCGTGACAGAAGCTTCTACTTCCCCCTCCTCGTTCTCAGAATCGTTCAAGATCGCGTCATCCTTGGCGGCTACCTTCGCTGTCGCATTCTCCTGAGCTTGAGACTCGTCCTGCCATTGTGAGTAAGGAAATGGAGGCTGGCTCTCTGTCAGGACGAAGAGTGGAGGCCGTTTCAGGGGGTATTCAGCATCAGAAGCTTCATTTGCCAAGTCGGGTGCATCCGAATGAAGTTCGTCAACCATCTGAGAAAAGTCGCCTTCGGGTCCCGGGGAGGAAGACGTCGCCGCTGGCCCCAGAACCTCCCATTGTGAAGCACCCATGATGGAATCCTGTGACTGAGCTGCCTTCCTATGGCTTCTAAGTTGGCGGTTAGCCGCAGCTTGACTGACCAGTCGAGGCGGAGCGAAGCTGCTCAATGCTTGGAGAGGTTTGGGAGTTGCCTTGGACGCAGGCTTCTTCGTAGATCGAATGTCGCTCTGAGGTTTTGGAGTAGAATTATCCACGACACGTCCCTTTCCTCGGGTACGGAGCTTAGCCCGTTGAGACGCTTGAATCTCTTCCTCGTTGACTTCTGATCCGTCTGGGGTAGGTAACTGCCCAGGTACAGAAAGTTCACCACCAATAGAATTGGCTTTCCCTACACCCTCGGTGGCTTCAATATCTTGGGTGATGCCCTTGGCTGTGGGGGGAATGGCTTGGGGGGTGGCGCTCCCTAGTTCCGGGTTTGTATGTGCCTCCTGCGCATTAAAGTCAGGTTCCTGCTGTTGGTCCTCGGTAACAACCTTTTCGTTCGAGTCCGAAGCATCAGGTTTAGGTGTAGACTCCCTCTCTTCCTCATTCAGATGTTGGATCGGTTCTTCATCCGCGGCGAATGCATCATGGAAAGCCGTATCACCCAAATTGTCAAATTCCCTCTCAGATTCTACCATGCGGTCAACACTCTTGAAAGAATGATCATAGTGTCGTGGGGTTATAGGAGATGGTTCCCTCGAATTCGACGAACGTGACTTTCGCTCTTTTTCTGCTCCTGACTGCCGACTTTCCTCTTCGGACTCTTCGGATTCAGAGGTGTCCAATACGACTGCTTTACGGGATGAACGTCTCGCCGCACGGGGCTCCTCCATATCCTCGTCCAGGAGTTCCTGGGCTTCATCCTCTTCGTCCTCGCCACTTCCCTCATCCGAGCTTTCCGGGGAAGAGAGTAGGTCTGCAGAGGTGATCTGTGAAGTGGGTGGACCACGAATCAGGGCATCGAGATCGACATTGGCGAAGTCGGTCATGTCGCTTAATTCTGATGGAAGGGAGAAAGGGAAGGGGAATGCACCATCGATTTGACTGGGGTTGAGATCCGGAGAGGGGGTTGCAGGCTGCAAGCTAGTTCTCGAAGGTGATTCAGCTGCGGGCACTTCAGTGACCTCCGAGGGCCTGTCACTTTCTGAACGTGCGTCTGCGCCAGTAATTGATTGTTTATTGCCTGGTTGAGCGTCGGATGGAACATCTCCAGACATAGATTTGTTGGGCAGATCCTCCGTCAAAGAGCGCGGGTCATCACTCTCATGTACTACCGAAGATGTTGCCAGAGCTGGTGCCTCGACTGGCGGCCGACTTCCTGACTGGTCAGAGACCTGATCCACCATCGTCTCGGAAAATGTCACAGGCGCACGAGGCTCAACGGCCAGAGGAGCATCCCGAGTGTTTTCCTCGTCAACTTGCATGTTCCCATCCGGTAGAACCTCAACGGATGGCTCCCGAGCAGGCGCTGCGGGGACTTTCACCCCACCTCCAAGAGGATTGTCGGAGGTAGAAAGAGCCAACGCCTTGGCTTTACCTTTCATTCCCCTAGATAGCTTGGCTGGCTTGAAGCCGATTTCAGGTGTATCTGCACCCACAATACCAGCGGCTGATTGACTAGGTGCCACGTCCTCCGTCGGATTGCTAGGAGGCTCTGCATCGGAATCCTCAATGAAGGCAGGTGATTTTGTTTTCTTGCTTCCCCTCGATAACCTGGGTGGTCTGCGCTCAACGCTAGGACGTATGTCGGACTCGGGTTGAGTCGGCTTGGATGTCTTGACTACCTTGGAGGAGGCACGGTTGTTTTCCACAGCACGGGGCTCCTCGACAATGGGGATGACATCTTTCTTAGGGGCTCTCGTCTTCCGTTTCGGCCTGGAGCTCTCGGGAGCAAGGTCCTCGACGGGAAGGGATGGGGAAGGTTCGGGTTCACCAGGGGTTTGGGTGGTACCGGCGCCTTTCTCGGTTCTCTTCGACTTCCGCTGCGGCTTCAAGACACCCTCCCAACCTTCAATAGAGGTGACCGTATGCTCTGGGTCATTAGGTGTTTCCTGTGCAGGTCCCTCGCCTGCGATTTGCTGAGCTGATGGCTCATCAGCAGCTGGTGCGACAACCTTCTTTCCCCTGGCCAACGTGCGTCTCTCTTTCTTCTCTGGAGGCGGCTCATCTGATGCAGGTCCCTCTTGCACTGCGGTGTCGACACTTACAGCATCCTTCGCTGCTTTGGACACCTTACGCTTCGTCAACTCCTGCAGCTGTGCCAAAGCAAGATGTTCGGATGCGTCAGGGGTTTCGACAGCTACAGGTTCGTCAACAGAGGCATCAACTTCCTGGGGCTCCTTGCGTTTTCGCGACTTTAGCTCCACAACAACCCTGTCCCCTCGAGGACCTTTAGATTTGGGTTTGGTAGGAGCCTCTGTAGCAGATACATCCGGGACGGACGAATCTTTCCCAGAGGGATGTTGATCGTCGACTACTACTGCAGCTTTCTTCTGTTTCTTGTCCTGTTTCGCGACCACGATTGACGGAAGCTGTGAGGTGCTAGCCACCGGTTCATCAGTGTCAGCAACAACGGAGGGTGGATCCTTTTTGGCAGGTTTAGACGCCTTGCGCTTTGACCTTGGTTCTGAGTCCAAGCCAACAGTATCGTCACTGGGGTCAATGGGTTTCGATGCAAAGAGCGCTTTATAGGTCGCAACTTTGGACTTTTTCGGAATGGAGGGTTCCTTGAGCTGCTGCCCAAAGACTTTGGCGTAAGCCAGTTGGATCTCGTTATGAACCGATTGCTTTCGTGGAGTCATCTCGACGCCAGAGGGAGGAAAGAGGGAAACTAGAATACGGGTTGAAGATCTGAACATCGGGTGATAAAGGTGTTTAGACTTACATGAAGGAGGCTTGGGCTTGCTCGACACAGGGGCTTGGTCGGCAGGCGTAGGGGCCGCAGTTGGTAGGGAGCGTGGGGCCATTTCGACGTCGACAGCGTCTGCTCCTGTGGTGATAACTAGAGCAGGTTCTGTGGCAGCGGATTTCATACATTAAATCAAAAGCAGATTAAGAACAAATACCTCCAACCAGATTAAGATCCTCCCTCTGAAGTTCTTCTAGAAATACAATTAAGCGGCAAGTATTTGGTCAGACGAACTCTCGGCTGACCTCTCCTCTTCTTTTTCTTCTTGTTGAGTTCATGTTGGGAATCTGTCGGAGGAGCATCATCTGTAGGAAGTACGGGTGGCATAGCGGGCATATCTTCCAGTCCCTCCACTACGCCCAGGTGAGTAAGGAGACAAGGAGATAAAGAGGAACAAACCAGTGGGCTCAGGCTGAGGCACACCCTGGAGCAACCCCTCCGCCTCTTCCGTAGTGACTGCAGTCCCCTTCTGTTTCTTCTTTTTCTTCTTGGGCGGTTTCCCAGACTGATCCCCTGGTTCTTGGAAAGGAGGAACAATCACCACGTTCTCCTCGACAGGTATTGCGTTAGCTACTAGATCTCGGGGCGCCTCCACTAAGTCATGATAAGTAGGAGAATCTGAGATGAGGGAGCGACACACCATCGGCTTCCGGCGGAGACATTGCGACCTCTTCGCCAGACATATTAGCCTCTTTTTGTTTCTTCGTTTTCTTCTTGGGTGGCCGCTCGGGCTGATCTTCAGCTTCTTGACGAGTAAGTGGGCTGGCTGCCATCGTTTCCTGGGTGTGCATCAAGTTCTCCTCCGCTCTTTGACCTTGCGCAAGAGTCTTTACATGACGCTTGCGTTTTCGGCCTCTTTTGATAGCGGATGTCGTTTCTGCACCTCCGGCATCGTGATCAAATGTAACCGCCGAAACACCAGGCTGTGTCAAAGGGTCGGACCCGTTGACTTTCTTCTTCTTAAGAGAGGGCCCCACAGAAATAGACACAGAATCAGGGGTGGTCACGGTACCAGCTGCTGTACTTGATGGTCCTTTGACCAGCGGTTGAGGTGGTTGTGATTTTGCACGGAAAAAAGGGCGTGCTTCGCTTGGAGCACTCCTGGAGAAGGGAAACTTCGAGGAGAGACGTGTAGAGATAGGCTGCTCGGGGGGTACGGATTTATGGCGCTATACAACTTAGATGAATCCAATGGAGTACACGAGGCAAAGGAAGCTCACCGAAGACTCTGGTTGAGATGGTCGGTGTCCTGGCTTCTTTACATGAACTTGAACTTCAACATGCGCCTGAGAGTGCGCAACAAGATGGAACGCGTCAAAATCTTCCTCTGAAAAGAGGGTTTAAGGAAGATGAGCTTCAGAAGGTTGCACGAAAACGCCCACCATCCTCAAGATCAATGGTTTTCCCATTGCGCAATTGCTTCAAGACAACATCTGAATGTTTTGGTAGACCAAGTTTTGCTTTCACAGTATTCCTCAATTCATGGAGAGATTCCTCTGATGTCCAAAAGGTCAGGAATGGACAGTAAAAAGACCACGCTTTCAACATGGTTCTTACCCTTGAAAAGACGATCGAAAGTCCTCTCGTCCGCGTGAAAAGTGATTCTGGGACAATCTGTGCCTCTTTTCCGCTTCTGCCCAGCCTGCATGGTGGGCTTACGCGAGGAAGTTGTGGTCCAATGTCAAGTCGCGCGAGAGGACTTTGCAATTGAAATGCTGGAGGACGGCAAAGTCTAAATGCGGATTTAAGCAGAGGTCATGGGTAAACAAGACCAAATAATCGGAATAGCCGAGCGTTGAGTTCCCCGTTAACGAACGCCAGCTTTCTCCGACCTTCGTATTAACCTTATAATGGCTGCCGGATACTGTACGTGTTCACTGCACCATGTTCTATGACTATCTAACACTATTATACAGCACCAGGTTTTAATCCACACCTTCCCGGCACAAAATACACATTCCTTTCGAAGGCACTGGGAGCTACAATGTGGTTTTTCATATTCTATCGGGCAAGGTTCGTCACCGCACGCCGTTTGCGCTTGAAATTCGATGAATGTTGAACTCTTGCATTACTTTCAGAAAGGATGGCCAGAAACTTCTGGTGAATATTATGATTATCAATTGCAACCTATGCTCATTCGTTTTTAGGGACACCACCCCGTTGCCAACGACCATGGACACGGACACGATAGCCATGCCTCGCATTAATACTTGTGTATCAAAACCCATGCGCATGCAATAGAAATATGGATTCTTGACAGAATGGAGTGTACGGCCGAACTCGGTTGGCTGCCTGCTCTATGCACGTGTGGATCCAGAATTAATATTTTGGCCTGCATATACGTTATCTTGGTAAGAAGTACTTGGGAAAACTCTCATTGAATTGGGTCGCGATCAACCCCGTCCGTCTCCAAAAAGGTCTGCCATTGGCTGGGTTCGATCATTCTCACCGTGACAAGCTTCTATTCCTGTCATCTGGTATCTTTGCCCAGCCGATCCAAGACCTTCGAACGTTCGACAACCAATGAGCCAAATAAACCTTTGTATTACTTGCTTACCGCTTTCCCCTCCATGCTTACCTCCAGGTCGGTGGTCCACTCGCTGAAAGTTCTCTGGGTACTGGTTATTATCTGGTACGAAATCGGTATCTTTGTCCAAAGCGTACGTCATTGCCACTGGCCTGACGAACGTGTGCCGAATACAGTGAGTCTGGTCCGCAGTATACATGCGTTGCGAAGCTTGACAATGCAGTAGCTGGCGAACACCTCCCGTATATTGTTGGTCGCCGACCCCCAGATACTTGACCACCGCTCATATGATGACCGCGGGCCCCTGTTGATGTTCTTGACTCAGAAAATAGTCGACCTCAATCTGCGGAAGAGCTGGTATGCAGCCCTCAAGAAGCAACCAGACGAAATTGTGTTCTTAGGCGACATGATGGATGGTGGCCGCTGGAACATTTCCGATGATGAGTACGGTCACACCCTTGCTTCAACTATACTCCTGTGTCCTGAAGAACAGACGACAGATATGACGCATACTATCAACGCTTTAAAAGCATATTCAAGACCCCGCCCTCGATACCAGTCCATTTCACACCAGGAAACCATGATATTCCGTATGTACCTAGCCCGCTTCTTGGGTTTTTCGTCTCACAATAAACGCAGGTTACATGATTCCGACTGGTTCTCTCACAAGGCCGTAGATCGGTATACCAGCCATTTTGGTCCCCTCAATTCCCAGTTCAATGCTGCGGGGCACCGCATCATCCTTTTAGACGGCCCAGGTTTCGTAAAAGAAGATGACCTACGTAAGAACAGAAACTTGGGATTCGACTCCTGGGATCCCCTCCCTCGAAGTACGGTTGAGTACGTTCGTTCATCCAGCCATGGTGAGAGTTTTTACCCCCTAGTTGAAGCCTAGCATATAATCTGACCGTGAACAACAGCGCCCTCTGAACCCACTGTGTTGATTACGCATATACCCCTGGCGAGAAGTGGGTTTGCATGCGGCCCGCTAAGGGAAAAGGGTTACATTCGCCCCGGCATCGGCTTTGGATATCAAAATACGCTCGGAAAGGAGGCAACGGAGTTCGTGCTCACGAAATTGCAGCCAAAAGTTGTTTTCAGGTGCATAGTGATTCAATGCCTTATCGTCCTTTACTCATAATGTCGTTCATAGTGGAGATGACCACGATTATTGCGAACATTTTCATTCTCTAGCGACCGGGAAATCGGCAGGAAGGAAAATCCGTGAAGTCTCGCTAAAATCCCTTTCAATTGCAATGGGTATCAAACGTCCGGGGTTCCAATTACTCTCTCTGACGTCTGCAGAAGGCGAAAAAGATGCACCCACTCACGAAGACACACCATGCTTCCTGCCAGACCAGATACGGATATACCTGGCCGTCTACATACCCTTACCCTGCTTTTCCATTCTAATAATTCTCCTATCCAACGCCTTTCTCCCGTCTAAATGCCGCTTCTCCGCCAGAGATAACCAACAAGAGGGTTTTCTGGAGAAGTTATTAAAGAGACGCATTTCTGAGCATCATGACCTCCCTCTTCACACTCCGAAAAAGCCTGCTTTTCGGCATCGACCTTGGCTATCGCAGATAAGTGCCCTGCAATCCCGGATTAGGATAGGCTTATTGCAAGCAAACCGTGATCATGGTTATGGCCGACCCTCGCCTTCGAAGCCTGGACTTCTCAGGAGGGTCTTACGAGATGTGATTGACGTTGCCGTCTATCCTTGTATCATATTCGCTGTTCTCTGTTGGTGGTATATCCGGTAACAGTGTGTCTTTTCTCTCCGAAGCTAATAAGTCTTTATCTTCTGACATTATGGCTTCTTTAAGCTATATCGCGGGGATCTTATGCACTTTATATGCCGACACAGTTGATCGACCGTTCTCAACCCGACCTTGAGAGTTGGGTCTTAAGGCTCTTCTGCCTTCATGATCATTCCAACGACATCTTGTACATCTTCTGTCACTGCGGTGATAGACTCTGACACCGCATTCGCAGACCTGCCGTGGCCTGTCTCGGATCGAGCTCCTCGCCTGCAGGTGCTGGCAGGTGCTGGAGCCCACTGGACATTGTTGAATTACATGCCACAATGCTGGCGAACCAAAACACGAATAGATCCCTCAACTTTCCGGTACACTTTCCGTTGCATCGAGCTACCAGCTCTCCACGTACCGTTCACGCTTAAGCTCAGACCCTGATGCTTTGCTCGTATAAGCGAGGACAGAGGTAACCATACCAAACAATGTATGCCTAGATTCAGGAGCATCATATCAGCATCTACAATCCGAACATCCTTTCTGATGTTCAGAGAATGGTTTGTAGCATCTCAGGGGGGTAATGAGGCCTCGCTGGCCTCACCAGGATGCCCTCCGGTGTGGTTTGCAGTGAAAGCCCGTCGCGGGATTTCGCCAAACCCGACAACCTGAAATTTGCTCACCCTCTGCCCAATGAACGTTTGTCTATGGCTTATCTTATGGTCATCCTGAAGTCCATGTACAATTGAACCTAAGAGGCTTGTCTAAAGCCCTCCCGGGACCGATCAGGAAGGGCGTTATAAGAGGAACCATCGAAAGAAGTCTCCCAAAGCGATAGCAAATGCCAAACTTGAACCTTGAGCAGGTAACTTAGATGGGCTGTGTGTCAGCTCCCAGGCCAGTAATCTCGGAATATAATCTAGTTACGCCGAACGTACGGATCCGTAGCTCGGCGAATAGGGAGATGAAGGGATCGTTATCGTCTGAGCAATGAGTGCAAACTTCCTCATAATGTCAAATCAAGTAATTCAAGGTTGCTCGAGGGCTCTGGCCAGCGAAATCGTAGCGAAAAACCTGTGCCACGTCGATTGTCATAGATGACCGCGTTATGTCCTTTAGACCGTCATTCATTCGAGGGATGCAGACCGGTTTATAGGCGATCATGATTGAACTTTGGGCTGGCATGGGAGGATGTCTCCTAACTGCTGGCCGCCAAAAGATGACGTGATGAAGATGTGAACGTCAGTTCAGAGGCACGCCTTGGCTAGCGCCCACCGATACAAACGATCGAGGTAAACGAGGCAATTCATTTCAACATCAGGGTTGGAACGAGGTGATCCTCGCTTCGTTACCCACTCGAACTAGTACAAACGGGTCAACGCCTGTTGAAATTCGACATATAAGAAGACGAGCGACAACAGAGTCATACGAGACCAATAATGCAACCAAGGACAATGTATTGAGGGAACGTCGGTAAACTGGCGTGAGTGGAATAGGTTGACATGCGCATCAAGGGGATTGGCTGAAAAGAATCAGACAGCATCATGGTAACGCTGATAAGAAGGGCGTGTTCGGGAATGAAGCACACGGGGGAAAGATCTCCACTTTCCGAATGTGTCGATAGCGCAGAAAGTTTACGGTATAAGAGCCTGAATAGTTCACAGCAGGGAGGGGCTAAATGCAAGCACGTTTGTTGCCTTCCCCGACGAACAACCGCACATTCGTTGAGCCATATCGTCCAAGTATAAGTACTCGAACGAAGGCCCAATTCTCCCTCGCAGCACTTACCACAGAGCAGCGTCGCAAATCGTGGGTCTGTGATACAATCCGTGAAGAACCTCTTCCTCTCTCAATTGGTTCGAAATCCCCACTGGTTCACTTGCAATATTCAGCTCAAGTTGAACATCAACGTCATCACAAGCAAACACGCCCTCCAATTCCACGCACCAATTCCGCGCCCCAGCTCATTTCCACAAACACGACCTCACCGGTTCACATAAAGTTGGTTCGGGTTTTTTCCTAAATTGGCTCGTTTGCTAAATTCTTGGTTCTTCACCTCCACCACATTTCAGCATGTCCGGCAACACACTCCTCCCTCGCAATGACTCTTTCAATGCTCGGGCTCGTGGTACCAGTCATATCGACTTCAAGACCGCGACCACTGGCGTTGCTGCCAAAGCAATGCGCAATGAGCTCAGTCGTCTAGTGTCCACCGTCGACGACCCTAACACCAAAAAGGCACGTCGTCATAGTTTCTAGCGACGCCAAGATCGATCCTAACGATCTTGTAGGCCTTCGATGTCGAGATGCAATCCTTCTTTGACCTCTTCACGCGTTATCTCGCTGAGCGTGCTCAGAACCGTGATCTGTAAGTTCGCTGAACGCAAACTTTTCGATGTGTTCTCACCCCTGTGCTAGTGATTGGGATCGTATCAAATCGCCCTCTGAGGATCAGATTGTACCCTATGCCTCTCTCAAGAAGCCTGCAGATTCCAAGAACTTGAACAAACTCGCTGTTCTCAAAGTGAACGGTGGCTTGGGAACATCGATGGGTAAGTTTGAACCCCAAAAAAATCAAGGCGCCACTTCCCCATTTACTAATCGCAATTTTATACAGGAATGACTGGCGCAAAGAGTGCTCTCGAGGTCAAGGATGATATGACCTTCCTTGATTTGACCGTTCGTCAAATTGAGCACCTCAACACGACCAATCGGGTCGATGTTCCTCTAATTTTGATGACGTCATTCAACACTCACGACGATACCCTTCGAATCATCAAGAAATATGCAAACCAACAATTGCGTATTACCACCTTCAATCAGTCGAGATACCCAAGGATCTTCAAGGAGACTCTCCTCCCCTGCCCCAAACGCGCCGACGATGATAAGAAGAACTGGTACCCTCCGGGTCACGGTGATCTTTACAATGCCCTCTTGCACTCTGGTGTGCTCGATCAGCTCCTCTCCGAGGGAAAGGAGTACCTCTTCGTCTCCAATTCTGACAACCTTGGGGCTGTGTACGTGTATTATCCAGTGTCCTACCTCTCGCATTGCTCACCAAAAATTGCAGTGTTGACGAGACCATCCTTCAGCACATGATTGATACCCAAGCCGAGTTCATTATGGAGGTGACCGATAAGACTAAGGCTGATATCAAGGGTGGTACTCTCATCGGTATGTGAATGATTATGGAAATACTCGTCTCCCAGTTGATCCTTCTGTACAGACTACGAGGGTTCCGTCCGTCTCCTAGAAGTAGCTCAAGTCCCCTCTGAACACGTTGAGGACTTCAAGTCAGTCCGCAAGTTCAAGATCTTCAACACTAACAACATTTGGATTGACCTCAAGGGTAAGTTTTGGCAAACTGTGAGGTGTTCGCGAGGCTCACGCGTCCACCAGCCCTCAAGCGCGTCATGGAGACTGAAGGCATGGAACTGGAGATCATCATCAACCCCAAGGTTACCGACGATGGCCACTCCGTTGTGCAACTTGAGACCGCTGCTGGTGCTGCCATCAAGCACTTCAGGAATGCTCATGGCGTCAACGTCCCTCGTACACGATTCTTGCCTGTGAAGAGTTGCTCTGATCTCTTGCTCATCAAGAGTGATATCTATTCCTTGCGGCATGGTCAGCTCGTCATCAACGAGCAGAGGATGTTTGAGACCACTCCTGTCATCAAGCTTGGTGACCATTTCAAGAAAATTCAACAGTTCCAAAAGCGCTTCAAGAAGATTCCCCGTATCCTCGAGTTGGACCATCTTACTGTCACCGGAGACGTCTACTTTGGTCGTAACGTTACGCTCCGTGGCACCGTTATTGGTAGGTTATCTACAGAGTGCAGTCTGGCCTGGTACTTATACACCAATCCTAGTGGTTGCCAATGAAGGCCAGAGGATTGATATTCCAGACGGATGCATACTTGAGAATCGTCTCCTCTCTGGTAATCTCAACATGATCGTATGTTGCCGCCGCCCACTCGTCCTTCCTTCTCTGATCCTTTCTTCCAGGAACTATAAACTCGGAATATAATTTGCGCGGACATATACCTTCCATAACTCTCTCAATTCATACCATTATGATGAATCCGAGTAAATATTAATTTCTCAAGCAAAAATGTACGGATCGTTATTCCCACCCACGACAATTGTTATACCTAGATGTGAATGCGACGACGCAAGCGCTGAACTACAGACCGTGAGGATACCACCTAATAAACGAGGAGCCTGCTATGAGCTCTGCTCGTGCCGTGCTACGAGAAGAGCTGAGGAATAAGGGGCATAATTCTCCTGGGTGTGTATAAGAAGACGGTATGGCCAAGGGAAATTGTATACTTCCTTAGTATCGCTGTGTCGGGGCCTTTGCATACAGTGGAGGCCAAAAGAGGAAGTCGATGAGACGCGTTTCGTGATTGAAGCACGTGATGATAGTAGTTGCGGAAGAAGCCGGTCTGGGGCTGAATTCATCTGAACCTTAATTCTAGCATCACCACAAACTCTAGCCGTCTCAAGACTCGCCCTCCTCAAGACCAACCGGCATGGGTCAGTGCTGTCGCTGCTATCAACAATCTTTGGCGAATAATTGACGTTCTCATAGGTATCTCTCGTTCATCAAGGCACAAGCGCTCGGAGACAGGTGCTCAACGCCCTCATTACCGCAAGAAGAGAAAGTTCGAGCTCGGCCGTCAACCCGCCAACACAAAACTTGGTGCCAAGCGTGTGCACACCGTCCGTGTTCGTGGTGGAAACTTGAAGTATCGTGCTCTCCGCCTCGAAGGCGGTAACTTTGCATGGGGTTCGGAGCATGTCACCAAGAAGACAAGGATAATCTCTGTCGTGCGTATTGATCTTCAGTATCTTATCGGTCCATTTTCACTCAATTGGAAAAATCTGACGGACAGGTATATAATGCCTCAAACAACGAACTCGTTCGAACCAACACCCTTGTGAAGAGTGCTATCATTCAAGTCGATGCTACCCCCTTCCGCCAGTGGTACGAAACCCACGTACGTCCATGTTCACCAATGGCCATATCATCACACCTCTGAACCGTTGACTTTAGTATGGTCAACCCGTCTCGAAAAAGGGCGCCAAGACCACCACCGAAGCCGCTGAGCCCAAGAAACTTTCCAACCATGCTCAACGCGCTCTTGATGAGAGGAAGAAGGGTCAGTAACGCCAAATACGTCTCTGATTGCATTCTGATCCTGTTCCCTAGACGCTAAGATTGACCCTCTGCTCGAGAGTCAGTTCGGTGCTGGTCGTTTGTATGCTGCAATCTCCAGCCGACCTGGCCAGTCTGGTCGTGCTGATGGTTACATCCTTGAGGGCAAGGAGCTCGAGTTCTACCTCAGGAAGATCAGGACAGGGAAGCAGAAGCATGCTCACGCTTAAAGTGTTGTCGGCCGATATTCCACACTACAAAAATATATCATGCCCTTGTCCTACACTATGTGATTATGCTATCATCGCATACAGCCTCATGAACTTCAATCCACGCATTTTTTTCCTGATCGTACAGTACTTCCGGTGCCACCAGCAACTGAAGTCTTACCTGAGCACCTGAGCGTCACCTTGATTTGATTCTGAAATGCTCCAATTTGGTTTCCTTTAGCCACGTCCAAGATCGGGTCGATGTCTGAGCGGGTCGCCTTCATCCTGAAGATCGTACAAGGCCATCACCTTGACCTCACAGCGAACGATGCTCCCTATCGAGGAACAACTGCCTGCCTGATTCCAGAGAGCACTGCTGAAGTAGTCCAATCTCAATTGGGGACAGTCAGTCACATCGATGCAGACCTGACAGAGCTTAGCCAGGCCCACAGGATTGGGCCAAGTGACTGTGGACTTGGACTTTTTGCAGCCAGAAACCTGACAACGGCCGAATTGATTCTTGTAGAGAAACCGTTTACGGTGACTCCAACGAGACTTCCACTTGCAAATATATCACAGCGTCTGTCTGGTCTCAGCCTGGGGGAAAGGGAGAATGTCATCATGAACGAATGGGAGACTTCCTATCTTTGGCCTATGGTTGCATCGTTAGATCTTACCGACCAGGAGGATTATTTGTCATTGGCAAACGTTCACGTCGACGAAGGGATTCCTTCGTTGCTTGGTATAATCAGGACCAATGGACTGGATATTGGCGAGCTTCCCCCAGACACCGAAAGGCAAGATGGAGTGGAGTACGCGGCTGTGTGCAAAACGATGTCTCGTGTCAATCATAGGTATGCGGATCTTATTGCTTGATAGCGTTAGAATGTTGACAGGGCTTTTCAGTTGTCGACCGAATGCAGAAAGAGTATTCGACCTTCCATCTTTTACTTTCAGGCTTAGGGCCCTCCGGGACATCAGCGAAGGAGAAGAGATCACAATTGCGTACTGTGGTATTCTCCAGCGAATGGAGACTCGAGAGAAGGCGCTAGAATACTGGAAGTTTCGGTGTAAATGCCCCTCCTGTGTTGGAAATACGGCAGCCTCGGATTCCCGCAGGTTTCAGATCTGGGAAAGCACAAAGATTCTTGAAGATCTGTCGGATATAGTTCCTGCACAACAAAGGATTGAATATAGCCTGAAGTGCATCTCGATTGTGAGAGAGGAGGGGTTGGAAGGCTCAGATGCTTATCGATGTCATTTGGAGGCTCTCTCCAAGGCATATAACGAGATGCGGGATGAAAAGAACTCAGCGAAGTTCAGAACCCTGTTCGAGAAGTGCTCTCTAGCTCATCGTGGGGCGTAGACGCAACTGAAATCACAATCGGGGGAAGCAACACACAAGGGTGGTAAATGGTGGGTATTTAGGGGCCATGCGCAGGATATAATACATCAACAAATGTCCATGAAGTAACCGTAGAAAATCCCTATGAAGAAAGTTATCTTAGTTTAAGCTTTGCAGTTCCGCACTAATCGGTGTCGCGTACCCAATCTAATTTGGCTCCTGTAATAGGTATGCCACGATGCCTTCATCCTTCCAACCATTGCGAGATGCATCTTCACGTTCTTGTTCAGAGGTGGTATAGTAGTGGTCGTGTGCACCTCCGTTGTAAAGTCTGTAGAACGGGACACGATTGCTGCCTATAGAGGAGTAGACATAACCGACCACTCCCTCTAGGTGATAGCCAAGTCTCTTGATAGCGTGATTTTTCTCTTCTTTTGACGTCGTCAGAAGATGGTCAGTGAGCCCTATACCATACAGTCGATAGAGGGGGACTGTATCTGGTTGGGCTTGCGTGTAAATGAAGCCGGTGGCCGTTCCCTTTTTTCCTTCGACGAAGAAGCCATAGAAGTCTATCAGGTGCTGAATCTCGGATTTATTCGTTGAATATACGTGATCTACAAGGTCGGTCTGCATTGCGCTCCATATTTTTGCTGTCCCTGCCGGTGGTGTAGGCTGAAATCGAGGAGGCTTGGGTCAATATGGATATGCTATAGCATTGCCACATGGTATCACCTCAGGAAGGTCCTGGAGCTTCACAAAGCTCCGTGTTTCGGCAGCGCAAAGAACAAATGTAAGGGTGCAGAAAAGAAAGATAGAAGGAAGGAGATGGCCCATGCTGCCTCAGATGTTGGTAACCTTGGCCGAAGGGTGCCAGTGATCCCAGCGCCCCCGCCGCCATCCAGTTGCAGGACGACAAACATTAGCAAAGCCGTCCTGCTTTCATTCATTCCTGTCACTAAACGCGGGCCATGGTACGCGCTCCAAACTCTCTGGACCACTCTTCGACTCTAATTTAGCTGAAAGCTCATTTTCTCAGTGTTCAAAACCCTCACGGACCAACAGGTCACAGTCGAGCTGAAGAATGATCTCTCGATCACTGGAGTGCTGAAATCGGTCGACCAGTTCGTTGTTCACAGAAGCTTCCGCATTGCACATGGTCATCTAACCCTACATAAGGTTCTTGAACATCCGTCTGGATAACATCAAGGTGTCCGATGAGGCAAGGCACCCGCACATGGTACGTCTCTGTGGCACCATAACTTGCCTTCTTGAATCGCTGAACTCGATAAGATGGCCGTCAAGAACTGTTTCATTCGTGGCTCAGTCGTACGCTATGTGCAGATCGCGGCGGAAAACGTTGATACACAACTACTAGAGGATGCTACGAGAAGAGGTAAATTGCTATTCCCGAAGTAGGAGCCCAACTAACACCCTTCAAGAGGCGATGACCCAGGCCAAACGGTGACGCAGGGGCGCCGAGTTCAAAAGAAAGCACGAATGCTTGTGGGAAGCAATCTCCATGTAGCCCATACCACACGCTCTTTGCTTGTTGCAACCTTCTGTATTGGATCAACGTGTGATCTACGTGCCTGAGGCATTAAGCTCATGCATGCAAGAAGTCCTCACATGTCCTGCCCGACGGAGAAAAAATTAAATACTCCCGTTGGCTGGTTCGTAAATCTGTCACTGAGTCGGTTCGCTATGGGTTTCGCCAAACTTTCACAGTTCCGTCGGCACTAGAGGTTATCACCTCATGATCTGTGGGGTGATGTTCCGTCCATGTAACCAGCCTTTCATGTCCCGGCCGACCACTTGAAGATAGAGGTTTAGCCTTCGGAGCGTTACTATCAGTATTGACTGCCCAAAATGAATGAGGTTGACTCCTCACATCCAGAAGGTCCCATTCCCAGATCTTCCCATTCTCATCTCCACATATAACCGTGGCCTCTCCATATCCGAAGCAAGCCCGACAGCGATAATTTTCGTTTGAATGTCCCGCGAAGTCGTTAAGTAATTTTCCAGTCGACATGTCCATCAATCGAACATGGGAATCCAGTGTTGTGACGAGGTACGTCTGACTGTCTTCTGTCGGTATCACCGACACAACAGGGTCTGTCATCAAAAAACAATTCAAACTCTCCTTCAAACTGGCACCAAATCGAGGAACAGCGACTTACGTCCAATGTAATCTGCCCTTAGTTCGCCCTTGCGAAGGTCATAGGTTCTGATATGGCCATCAACAGAACCAGACATGATGTATGTTGAGCCCACGTGGATCGTCTGGATAGCATCTTTTGCCTCATCGAGACTTTGAATAGGCTGTCGATTTTGTGCGCGCAAGTCCCACAGCTTCACAGTTGCATCAAAAGAGCCTGCGCCACAGAGTCAGTGGTCATTAAGCCTTCACTTGACCAACATCGAACCCACCACTCGCGCAGACCGTAGCGTCCTGATTGAAGTCTACGGCAAAAATCTTGCCCATGTGTCCGGAAATTCGGCGAGAGGTTACTCCAGTCGCAACATCCCAGAGAAAGACCGAGCGGTCCCCACCAGAAGAGACGAATTTGGCATTGTCATGAGATCTGGAGTTAGGTGATTAGGGAATTAGGATGTCCTAGGCCTGACGACACGAGATTCTATGACGCACACCGCAACTGAGAGGACCTCGTAGCCATGAGCTTTGAAGGCTTTGATTTCTGTGCCGAGATTCGCGTTCCAGAGCCGAACGGTACGGTCTTGACCACCAGTCAGAATATATTTTGCAGTCCCTTTAGAGTATCTAGCAACATTGAGGGGTCCCTTGTGGCCATCGAGAGTTACATGCACCGTCTGTGGCGATTGCTGGATGCCAGACGCCATTGACCTGCTCACGGTTGGCGAGAGAGTCGATCACATGATGCTACTTCGCCCAATCCGCTGCTCACTCAGCCACTCATCCGACCACTTGCACCCTGAACGATGTCCAAGCGTCCATTATCGCCAGAGCCTCTAGCACCACTGAAACGTCACCAAACTCGTGCTCCTTCAATAAGCCAACCACATAGTTCTCACCTTCCGTTCACCTTCCAGTCACTCTACGATGAACTGATACTTCTTGTATTCTCCTTCCTCTCGTGGGAGGATCTATGCGCTGTTCAAGTCGTCAACAAGACTTGCCACCGACTTGCAGCTGATAATGGGCTCTGGAGGCTGCTCTACATAAGAAACTTCGGTCGGACTCGCCTACAGGGTTCGCGCGGCTTCATTACGGGTCCGAGGCCCGACGGCCGCGAAGTCAAACCCCTTCCAGGACGAGTGCTGTTGAAACCAGAAATTGCAGTCAAGGACTGGAAATGGATGTTTCGAATCAGTTCGAATTGGAGGAAAGGTATGTTGTTATTGTTGTTGTCTGAGTCAGATGTACTGAATTTACCCCACAGGGCGGTGCGCAATAGACGAACTGGACGACAACAAGATAGCATTGGAAACTGACATCAGACACCTTGACGCGCACCCTACACATGTTCTTCTGGCAGGCGACCTAACCATCACCGCTTCTTCACAACCCTCCAAAATTCCCTATGTTCATATATCTGGACACCCCCCAACGACCCATACCATAAAATGTCATTCAACCTTAATGCAAGGCTCGGTGCAGGTCGCCTCCATTTCACTCGATCAGGCGCCACCTAATAACAATCAATTAAGGCTCGCCTGCTTTCTCTCCACAGGGGAATTCAGCGTCTATTCAATACAACCCACAAACTTGCGAGAGACTTCCCACATTGTCACTTATCGACCAAGGAGTATCGTCGCACAGGATGCTCGTGTCACTCGCGCAGTTTATCATCACCCACTTCTAATAACTCTTTCACAGAGTTTTCGTCTGACAATCTATGACCTGTCAGAGAACGGCGTCAAAGTTGCTCAATCGCTGAGCTCTTTTACATCTTTTCCGCCAACCTCTTTGGTGTTATCATCCCCAGCCGCCAATTTGTATAAGCTGGTCCTTGCGTACACCGTGCCGGTATACCCAGAACATTGGTCCGTTGGCGCCACAGAACTCATAATCAAATGTTCGAACTCGATCTCAATATCCGATCTGGGTTTCGCGGACTCGCCCAGTAATAGCAGTCCGAATGCTCTTTTGAGTTTCCAGACACCTATGTCCGTGGTTTCATCTCGGACAACAAAGGCGTTAGATGTGCCACCTGGTTGGATAGACGAACGGAAGCTACGTGTTATGCGAGAACAATGGAGCCGTCGAGTACTGCGTGTTGCAGACACACAAACAGATGGTAAATGGGTTGTTCTAGCGCCAGCGGATGCACCCGGCGATTGGCCCTCGAATTCATCTGGAACCTCGAGTAGTAGTGAATCGGAAGATTCAGAGACAAATCGGTTTATGAGGACCTCACCAGTGCTCCAACTTTACCGTCTCTATCTCCCACCTCCCTCGGCTTCCATTGCAGGTCCAATGCCCCGAATGAGCTTCGTGCGCAATCTACATGGTCAACTTGGCCCAATCTCATCGCTCGCCCTTTCTGATGGCCGTTGCATAAGTCTTGGCCTGAACGGAAGCCTATGGGTGTGGGATCTGGAGGCAGGGACTGGTGCTGAAGTTTCTCCTGCTGTCACGGCGCATGCGACAAAGACGAGTATCGACGAGAAAGGGACAGTCGCTTTTGACGATAGGCGGATTGTATCTACTCACGCCAACAAGGTTTTTGTTCGCAGATTCGATATATAAGGATGAATGCTCGGCAGCTGGATTCATGTAGAATAATATCTGAATCATTGTACACTATCCCGACACAGAAACGCTGTAATTGTATTTCGCCTTGTTTGTACACGGCTTACTGTGCTAGATGTACAACGAGTTCGCTGTCGACTACTCCTGCAAAACAGACTCGTACCTTTGTTGAACTCGGTATGTCCGTACCGGATCCCGCGATTCCGACCAAACTCTCGTCGGTTGACGAGTCCGTGGTGGGTCGGAAACTGCGAGTAGCTGGACGGTACGCGGTGAAAGTCTCAACTAAAATGGCAGAAGTCTGACAGTCACTGACCAGATTTCTGGGATATGACACGCAAGATGGGCTGGTCCTCTTATTGGATGGAGATAAAGCTGTCTTGGTGGATGTCTCTCTATGCTTAGGCAAGCAGTCAAGAACATGGATGCAAGAGCCTTTTAACGTTATTATGGTTCTTGGATATTTGGAAGCATCGAAAGTGAGTATTATCTGATAGAAAACTCATGACTTCAATACGAGTTACGACTTTTTCCGTCAAAGAACCCTTTGCCCATCCCCACGTTACCGACATATAGCCCTGCACCCATTTTGGACTCGAGGCTGGTGATCCGGGCTCTTTCGGTGGTTCAGGCAGCGGAGTTGGATATGGATGCTTGGAATCTCGGAATTGATAGCAGAAACGAAACTGAATAATGAACCCTAGTCTAAAATCACTGAGAAACGGATGTAAAACAGTCTCAAGGCATCAGGGAAGAATACTGGACAATGCAGTGCCTCGTGTAAATTAGCCGGGATCGGTGACCAATAGAAGGAGATGATCTCGATTATCCATCTATGTCTAGTGATTATCGATAACTGAGAGACACTTTAAACGTCCAACAATAGCAGAAGAGGATGTATATGAGTTTTTAATCAGTATAAAAGTTACTGTAGCGACGAGGAACTGAAGGTATAAAAGACAGTAGACCAAGAATAAAAGGCTGGGTAATTATCTAACACAGATCTCGATCAAGTCCGATCCAGGAAGGTGCCAAATATGGAAATATGACAGCAGTGGGTCCCTGTGGTCAGGCATGTCCCCGGCACTTGCGGTGCGGCCACAAGGCCTTTCATCCTCTTTATATTCCTTACCCTACCACTTCAGTCAACTCCTCTATCATCTACAGGCTCCCGACCTCTTCCCGCCTTTCTCAGCGATACTCCCAAGTCATAATTAAGCGTTCATAGCCGAGTCCTAACCCTGTAGCCTCATGGCCGCCCTGGTTCATACACAACCTAGCTGGGACCCGTTCAACACCAGCGACATCTTTCTCATGGCTGCTCAGCAAAGCCAGTATCCTGAATCTGACATACGTTCTATTGCATATACGAAACCATCAACGTCCTCTATATCGCCATCGCAAATACCTTCCACATCGGGCTCGTCGTCGCATCACATTCAATCACCCACTTTCGCTGTCGTCTGTTGTAGATATCCAACGACCGTTCCACGCCTTGAAGAACTGAAACCTGGTGTCTGGCTGGATGGCACTAGAATCGTCTATTCTGCGGAATGGCCTCCAGTCCAGGAGTTCCTGCACCAGGCGAAGCGGGACATGCAACTGCCCTCGTCACCCTCAGACCTCGTCTTTACCCTCGCTGCTCTCAACGTCTTCTACGAGCTATCAAATCCTGTGCATTGGATGTTTTGGAATGACAAGAAGAAAGACCAAACCGCAGCGATAGTGAATCGCATTGCTTGTGAGTTCCGTCTATTGGTGTAGACGCCACGCGACCTGACGCCCAATGACTCGCTCTTCCTGCAGTACAACAGCCTCCACTGATACGTTCAAGAGTCAAATGGAACGGTTCACGAGAATACGTCTGGCTTTTGGACCTTCTCCATGGTACCGGCTCGCACCCGCTCTATGAACATAAGGAGTGGTACCCTCTACTTGGAAACCACAAACCTGAGACACCGCAGCGTGCTCTACGCAAACGGAAGCCAAAAACAGATCGCGAAGATCCGTCAGCTGCTCTTGACGAAGACACTCCAGTCGAGCGAGAGTCTCGACCAAAACGTCATAAAGCGAGCCACAACAACAATGCATCATCGACCAGCGACCTCAGCAAGCCCAATCCATTGAAGAGTGAGGCGCTGTCTCCTGCTAGTTCTACACTCAGCATTGGAGACATGAGCTCACTCTCCCCTCTGAGCACTCTCCTTGACGACATTTCCCCAGAACCACCTGCTACCTCGGAAGAGACCTCCCGTCCTAAGCGAGCTTCTAACAGAAAGCCTCGCCAAAGGCGAACACCCGATATCTCCACCCCACTACCCATCTGCGAGACCTCGCCAAATACATTGTCGTCATCCGCTCTTCTCACGCCTGCGACATCGAGCCAATCACGCGACAGGTCCGGCTCGCAAAGCACTCTGGTCAATGGACGCAGGTCTAGGGCACGTTCCGCGTCGGTGCTCTCTGCCATTACTGCCGTGGATTCACTCACGCAGCTAGAAGATGCCTGTGACGACAAGACCACCAAACCTGAACCTGGTGCTGCTGATGCAGGAGTTCAGGTTGAGGAAGAGGTCGGAATGGTCACTCGCTGGCGGGCGACCAAAGCGAAAGTCGGTGTGCCACCAGTGGAACTGCCTAGAGCAGCCAAGCGAGCAAGGAAAAAGGCCCCTTTGGACCAATAAGCAAGAAAGAATTATCATGCCACGACATTTACGACGCTTTCTCAGTTACCCCTCGGATTATCTTTGGAATCTCTCGGCAGTTGTACAATATCAAACACGCCTGTTGATTGGGTGTGATATCGCCACTTTGTATATTCTTATCTCCTCACATTGCGAAACAAGTGTATATATGTATCAGGTACTGTAGAAACCATTAATACGCACTCGAATATATTCTCGATTTTTCTTGCTAAGGGTTCTCAGCAACGACGCGTCGACGCGTCGATCAGAATTGATCGAAGTGACACATCACGTGGATGTGATGTTTGGTGTAAACTTCAGCTGCTCGAGTTCCCCTGTTAAGAACGGGACATTTCTGGTTAGCTTCAGGTCGTAAATGGTGAGGACTGGTGGCACTCAATGCAGAGGGAAAGATGTAGGTACGCCGAGGGTATTGATGAGCCACACAGGGGCCATCGAACTACCGGTTCAATGAATGGGTTTATACGGGGATTGCGATGGACAGATGTCTAGTGATCTGAACAGCCCGACTCTTGGGTGACATCTGCGACTGTCCTGGCTCCACATCATCATCCATGAATCGAGGAGTGACTTCTATCACGTTCGAAAGAGAGTATCATTGAAGGTCAACAAGCCGCCGTGCTCTATTAGCGCTCCTTCAATGTTCACACCATTCGTCATACTGGCTCATCCTAAGTCCTATTTAGTCCGAAAGTTAATGAATGAATCTGATGATGGCCTTCCATTCAGGTTGTCTGGACCATCACGGCCGCAATGTAAGAGGACAAAGCCAAACCGGTGTCGGATCGTGGGGTGCCGACGGAGGCTCCGAGAGAACAGGATGATTCCAAAGCGCATGGCCAGCATTCAGACGGGGGTGAGCATTTAGAAAGAGAGCGCGTGCTTTCTCTGGGAATCTAGAAATTGAATGCATAAATGAAAGGTGAGCTTGTGTTCATTATCCGGGTGCGGAACATGTGAGGCGTCAGAAGGTTGATTAGAAGGACGACAGCTGAAAGCAGAGCACTGAGTTTACTCGGCGTCTTTCTTAGATAATCGAACTGTTTTGCCTGGGTTGTCCTGGTACCTGGCCGTCAAGTCAGGGTTGTGGACGAGCTTCACCCAGCGAGTCACAACAAAAAAGACGTTGGGACAGAACAGTATATTGTTTTGGCCCTAAGGATAGGAGAAGTAGCAGTGAAAACAATAAGAAAGCAATATATACAATCGGTTCATCTTCGGTTCGTGGGTCAGGCGTATTTTCGGTAACGACACAACCTGGTTCAAACAAAGTTGTGTTACCGGCCCATGCCGGTTACGAACCGCCTCAGTTTGGCCTGGTTTGGGTCTGACCGCTTCATGCTTCCGTGAGCTCTGCTCATCCTTCGTCGCCCTTGTCCTCTCCCACCCACCATCTCCCCACTATGCGGCCTTCAGAAACGTCGCTCTCGCAGCGCTCTTTACATCGAAACCAACGGTGACCAATACTCCTACAGCGTTCTCGAACTACTCATTGACATCCCAAATTAGCTCATGGACAAGAGAAGAGCTCCAAAGGAAGCTAGAGGTATAGGCCCTCCTCTGAATCCTCTCACTCACCCCCCTCCTAATCTTATACCTTACCTTTCTTTCTGCGACGTTGTAGATTCTTGGTCCTGAACATGACCCCTTACCATCAACATTACCGCCATCTCCACCCGTGTCTCGTTCTAACTCTCCCGCACCCGTCCCCACTAAGCGCAAGCTTCCATCCTCCTCAGAACAAGAACATCCCAAGCGCCCAAGGACAAGCTCTATTACTTCTGACCGGGCTACGATAAATCCAAGACACCCGCCACAATCAGCGCAACCCCAGCCACACCATCTCCGGGCTCCCACACGCACTCAGGCAGCCATGAACCGGAACGAACCTTGTGAGGACGGCGAGGTTCAGGAGGAACCGCATATAGCGTCTTCATCTTCATCTCGCTCAACGGCAGCCTCTGCATCAGGTGCATCAAGTATGACACCCATAAGGCGACCCAAACGCGGCAAGACAAGCATCGCCCATCACGACGCTCTTCAAGAGAAATACCATGACATAGGACGAAAGCTCAAATATTCTGGCGATGCCCGCTTCTGGTCGACGTACCCCACTACCCATAAAGAGTATAGGCCTTTGCCGAATCCACCGACGCCGGGGACCCCGTACCATACACATGGTGGACTAATCGCTCGCCTAGAGCTGGTGGAAGCCCTCGTTTGTTTCACATATGCTATCTGGAATAAGGACTATGGACGCAAGATATGTCACAGGCAACAATGGGACACCATCACACCATTCCTACAATGGTGTAGAGCAAAGTGGCAAGCAGAAGATGTCGTTGATGCGGAGAAGGCATTCATCGGACTGATGTATGGCTTTTCTGAACATCCTGGGTTCGCGACTGATCTCATTCTATAGCTTTATGCTGGAGGGATTCATATATTCCCGAAGAGCGGCCTTCATCGCCCGAGAGCTCGATAATGACCTCGGTCCCATTCTAGAGGACGTTAAACGACAGATTGGTCTCGCAGCGTCAAAAGCTGAACAAGACCCCTCATCTGTTCCTTCTCTATTAGCAAACAAGGCTCAGCTGACCCCTCCCGCCATGTTACCCTCTCCAGCCAGTATAGGGCCGGCGAACAGTGCAAATTCGACACCAATCACTCATGGTAATGGGACACCCAATACATCAGTCACAGCATCATCAGGTTCGGAATCGTCTCAGAAACCCTCTTACCACGGAAGCCATCAGCGTCTCATTCCTCCTAAAATGCTGCCGGCTCATTACAGGGACTCCCCTATACCCCCAGTGGTCATGGACGCCATGGCCGCCACCACAGCCTCCGTTCCACCCGGGACGCTCGTACTCATCAAGGAGCAGACGCACGGACTAGTCGCTGCCAGCTCTTTGATTGGTACTGCGCAGCAATCGCTGAACCTGGCGACCATTGCGCGGTTCTTCCCTCAGACCTTTTCCCGCATGGTCCACACCTCGCTATCGCCGACGGACGAGCATGAGCCGGACTTCGAAGATGATGATGGTGAACTCTTCTGGCCTGGACAATGCATCAACGGCGAAGGCTTGGGGTGGGTATGCTTGATGGGGAAGGCTATGATTAAGGAGTTTGGTAAAGCTTATGGCTACCGTGGGCTCGACGGTGTCATTCCTAAACCAAAACCAGGCGAAGAAGAGGCTTATCGCGCCTCCTCCAATTACGCGAATTCCGGTCCTCAGCGACCGGGTTCGACTCCACATGGACACACGCCTCATGCCCATTCGTCGCATTCAAACGCCCATCCAACTTCATATCGGTGATGGACACTCGAATGTCGATTTAAAAAAGATGACATTCTTACAATCTCCTGTGAATGCCGCACTCGGGAAAATACGACTTTGATACTCGTTCTACCTGAACCGCTTTCCTTCCACTAGACTCGGCATCTCTTGTTCCTATCTATATCTGGGATCCTTACCTCTGAAGGCATATATCCTCTCCGGCCAGGTATTCTTCCGTTCATTGCATTCTTTGTGACCTACAGGACGGACCCTCATCTCAGTCAAGTATAATAAGGCGCTACGCGCCAGGATTCACCCCTTACCTCTCCATACCATAGCATCCATCATTCTGTGCATATATCTCATTCACTCGCCTGCATCACTTATTCTTTTCGACTTATTGTCGGCAACCAGTGCTGGAACGTCTCGTCACTATATTCCTTTGTACAAGTAGCCCCTCAACTGTAGTAAAACCAGTAGCTGGTAGCTGGAAAAACGAAATACAAGCATTCTCGAATCTGTGATAGTGTGAAACGAGATAGAAGCTGACACACGGGCGAATGGATCTCGAAACGGGCATACTTATTACGAGGGGTACATGTTGGATAGACGAGAACACATGTAAACTGGCATACAGACAACATGCTGCTGAAAATGAGAAGACCGTGACGAGAATTTGCTTTGATTGCCTCCTCGAACATAAAAAGATTCCAACTCCACACCCTTCACCGATTGGACTTGGCCACTCGCTCCAGTTCATCTTTTTTCTGTTTATCATATTCAGTACCAGAAGGTCGACAGCGGCTAGGCGGGAGCAAACCTTGATAGCGTACGAGTTCGATGAACCCTTGGCAGCGTTGATGAGCTCGTCAGCCAGGCACTCAGCGATGGATTTCACATTGCGGAAAGCAGATTCGCGGGTCTGGGATACATATGAGTGTTCGTGTTCAACCCATCCGAGAAACAGAGCCTTACGCCAACGGTGAGGAGTGCAATAGACTGGTTGACACGGCGAAGAGGAGAGACATCAACAGCCTGGCGACGAACGGTACCTTGAGAACCAATACGGGTGGAATCTTCACGAGGGCCAGTGTTAACAATAGCATCGACAAGAACCTGATATTAATGCTATTAGTATTCGTAAGAAAATCGATACACAAAGAATCGACAAACCTGGATGGGGTTTTGGTCGGTGAGGAGATGTATAATTTCGAAGGAGTGTGCCACGATCCGGACAGCAAGGAGCTTCTTGCCGTTGTTGCGACCTTTCATCATCAAGCTATAGAATTTTCTTCAGTCTCCGTGCTCTATAAACCCAGGCAGGCGTCCCACCTGTCGACCAATCGCTCCACGATGGGCATCTGAGCCTTTTTGAATTGCTTTTTGGCGTAACGGCCGGCGGTGTGAGGGAGGTAGACAGCATGGCGAACTTGGATGTAGTCGGTCAAGGAGATATCCTTTACTTCAACGCTGCAGCATTGATGAGCAAGATGACCTAAGTAACCTCCACGAAAATCCCACTAACTCTTGGGTATCCCACTTGCCAAAGAGCTTGACATCCTGGCCGAGTTTTGAAATATCCTTAGGGAGTGTTTGGACGGCGGCCATGGTGATCTTGAGTGGGCCTTGAGGCTACAGCTATTAATGAGCACGATTTGGTCGAGGACGCTACGCTCGATTCCACGCACCTTGCGCACAAGTGTTTGTACTTGTTAGTCTCACCCAGAAACAAGGTTTGGAGGCGTCGGCACATCCCGGAGAACTATACAGCTGTGATCAAGCGCATCAAGTCCTTTTTAGTCTCATTTACCACCATATCAAGAAACCGGACAATGTTACTCTTTAGTCGGGAGTCGCCATTGCAATTCAAGGAAGCGACTTCTCGAGGTGAAACGTCACGTCCAGCTAGGCGGTCGTTCTGCTTGGTTGATGCCAAGGCTCCGCACTACTCTAGTTTTCAGGGTAAAGAGGTGGTATCTCCCGTTGTGCAAGCCTGCTCTGAACCTTACCCAATGGCGGATCGATGTGATGAGTGTGGCATGAGTCAAATTTCTGCGGTAAGGTCGGCGCTCACATCAACGAGACTGATTACGCTGGCGGAGTCTAGGCATCAGGGCGCCATCACCGACGCTTAGAAGACTTTTAAATACAGGCGTACGGAAGGCTTGGGAGTTCTCATCTCTGTTTCTTCCCCAACTTTCAGTATGATGCGCAAAGCGGCACTTTCACTCCTTTCACTCACCGTCCTTTCTCGTGCCCAGTTGTGAGTTCGTAGTTTCGGGTGGTAGGTGGAATATTGACTTGCAACCCATATAACACAGATCCGGGCTGTCCCCTCAGTGCACCAGCACTATTGCAACTATTGCAACGAGCCCGGATGCAGCCTGCTTGAAGCTTTCGGACCTGTTACCCGTTGCTCTCTCTGGTAGTAATTCATCAATTATACAACCGCTTGATACTTGGCTGGGTTCATTTTGCGCCACCAGTCCTTGTAGCAACCAAACTCTGAGCGCTATCGCTACCAATATCACACAAGGTTGCGCCTCGGATATTTCCGCAAACCCTGACGACGTAAAGGAAGCTTCGACATTCTTAACCGCTACACTTCAACAATACTACGGCACTGCTCGTAAAATTTTGTGCCTCAAAGAGTGAGTGGCCATGGCTAGTTTCTGAAGTAGTCCATGCTCAAGAACATTCTCAGTGGCAGCGCAAACTGCATTACCCAGACATTGACAAATCTTGAGAAGGTCGTCGGGCCGTTAAGCCTGCAAAGTGCCGCTACTGCTATCGCAGGGATTAATCCGAACAGTATTCCCAAGGAAGTTATTTGCACAGATTGTATCAAGGCTGCCTACAACATTATCTCAACGGATTTCCCTGACGTTGTCAGTGATGCAAAGTCGGGAATCCAGAGCGAGTGCGGAGCCTCATTTACTGGTAAGAATGCCCACGCCCCTTTCGTTGAGAGATTCTTATGCATGCTTCACCGTAGATGGCGCGAATCCTTCCGGTGTGAAACAGACTGCTGTCGGTCTGCTATCCAAAGATTCCAGTGCTTCGATGATTGGCGTAAACGGAGGGTCAGCAATAGTTAGTGCGCTTCTTGGTGCTGTCTATTTCTTTATCTAGAGTCTGTTTATCGAGAAATAGTTGAGTAGTCATGTAGTATTGACCCTACGAGGTCACGACTACTGTCACCGAGTATGAGGTCACACAAATCAGTTTATGGGTCCCTTCAATCTGGCCGCGTCAGGGCAAGCGCTCGTTACCCTTGGCCATCTTTCAACCGCCACCATCGCTAATAGCGAGCCTCCGCACTGTCTTGAACTCCTAAGATGGTGTATTCGAGGCAGAACAGTGAAGAATCTTCGCAAGAGCCCGGACTTGCAGAATGGACCAGCAAAATCAAAGCAATGCAGCGGCAAGTAGACGCCGATGAGGAAGCTGAACAAAGAAGCCTCGAGGAGGAGATTGCTGCGTCGAGACTTGCACGAATGCGTCGTAACAATCGCTCTGCGGCTAGCCTGAACGCATCCCAGGTTGCAGAATCTCGTAAGTATCTTGAGTGGCGTCTTTGGAGTCCGGCTCACCTGATCGCCCTCACCCACTCTTCAGCCCCCAAGGCAGATCGCGCACCTCCTTCCCGAAGCCCAGTAAGACGACCCACAGAAAACACTGCTCTGGCTAGATCTCCTCTGCAACTAAATGAGGAGATATCCTCCTCCACTTCCCAGAAGAGCGCTAAGTTAGCCAGTAGTGGCAAGCCAACAAGTTCGGAAAAACAACCTATATCACTTGCAGCTTTCATGGGAGGGCGTGCGACTGGCCCTCGGCTGAACAAGCATGCACCCCAACAGGACGTTCCATTTGAACAAACCACCATGGACCGATCAGTTCATCCTGTGTTCGGAGCTGGTGGTGTTGCAATGCCCGGAATGGCAGCCTTACCGAGCAAATCACCCAAATTCCCTAGGCCCACTGCAGCGAGCCCACCGTTTCGCTCTTCTTCAACGCCTGATAAACGTCCAGTGGCTTCAGCGACCCCCAGTTCTACGTCTCGCCGCAGCCCATCTCCGAACAAGTCATTTGTTCGTGTGCGAACAGTCACACTTCCGACCGCAACTACACCTCAGGTCATCCTTCCGGCTTCATCTTCCAATAGCTCTGTTTCTTCCGCCAAGAAGTTATTCGAAACAGATGCACCCAAAGAAGAGAGAACAAGAGCGGTATCTCTTAACCCGAAGCTCGGTGAGCGCCTGCCTGCTGCGACACTACAATCGAGTCCAACTGTGAACAACGACCTTTCACCTCAACAAGCCTCTGCAGGTCGGTCTCCAAGTAACCAGTCGGCTCCATGGAGTCAAACCCGGACAGTAGGATTAACCTCACCTTCGCCGCCTCAGAAGGAGGTTACGCCCAGTATAAGCCGTCTTCAAGGTCGTGGTTTCGTACAAACCATGGTCAAGAAAAGTGCACAACTTCAAGTCTCCCCTGAGCCAGCAGAGGATATCTCCCAGGGTAGTAAACTACCTGGGAAAACAACCAATGTTCTGGACAGGTGGAAACCTGCCAGCGCCAATGAACCGACACTGTCTCCCTCAGCCCAGCCTTTGAGGCAGCGTTCACCCACCGTTAGCACTTCCGTAGGCGATTCTGTGCCCCCCATCGGCAATCCACCTTCAGCGACCATCAGAATGGTCAATCCGTCTCCAGTGATAGTACCAAAGCCTATTATCAGCCCTAAGCCCACCCTCAACCAGAATCCCTCAGCACCAAAATTGGGTTCCGCGACTACCATGCATCTGTACAAACCAGGCACCGTGCCACCTGCACCACGTACAGTGGATGAACTGGGATTTGGTGCTTCCCCCAAGGGGAGGGATTCCGCCATTTCTGGCGTACCGGCTTCTCTTTCGAAGCCTTTGTATCATGTGCGTTGATCTTTGACATCTGAGGCGCAACATGCACTCACTGTACTCGCTGATACTATATTCTTGTATCTTTCCATAATATATTGGTTCAACCCTGCCTTTACGTTCGATAGCCGACAAAAGATAGAGCCAAGGTCTCGAGGAAACGGAAGCCAGCCAGCCCGGATCAGGCACCACAGCGGGCTCTTGAAAAGTCGTCACCCGAGAGCCTCTCAACTATAGCTTCACTTCCTCTGGCAGGGGATCACCAGAAAAAACCCTCCGCTGAAATCGACGTTCCTCAGGCAGATGCCCCTCGCCGTTCGTCACCCGGCCCAGCGGTTCGTGCTGTCTCTCCGTCTCTGGCCACACGTATGGCTGCCTTCCAGCGAACTGCGGAGCCTGAGATCAAAAAGCGGGAGGCACCAGCTATACCGCAAACGCAGGGGAAGCCCGTTCCAACTCAACATGGACAGCAACCATGGAAAACCCCATCTCAACCAATCGGCCGGTCAAAATCAAAGGTTGCGGATGAAAAACAGCCTACTACTCGGCAACCTTCCTCCGCTCAAGACCCCAAGCCTCTTGCTGCGCCTACATCCGTATCGAAGGCACGATCCAGGTCACGATCGAAACCCCATCAAAATACTCTGAAGGATCCCGAGACGAATGGTGCACTAAAGGAGCGGGAAAGGGTGACTACCGATGGTCCTCGGGGGCAAAGTAGAAAGCGCAGCAGAACACGGTCTAGGTCAAAGGCAGGATTTACTACCCCATCTCCGGAACGTCAATCTGGTGTGTACGCAATCCCTTGTGAGACACATGCTTGGCTAACCTTCTGGCAGAGAAACGTGCACCTCTCAAAGCATCTCCTCCAGATACTGCTCTACCCCGAGCCCATTCCAAATCACTGCAGGATACAGGGTCTACGCCCGCCGTGGCAGATGAACGGCAAACTGAGATTTTCCATCGAGGTGTCCGACCTGAATCCCGCTCAGTATCACAGACAGATAAGAAACTGGGTTAGGATCTCATTTTATACCGATGCGCTCACAATTGACTCTCGAAACAGAAACCGAAATCACCATTTCAGAACATCTCCTCCAAACTCTCCTAGCCCGACCTAGCGTTCCTTCGACAAAACACATGCACCAGACCATTTCCGTTGAGGTCGTGGCTATTGTTGGCAATTCAGCAAGTGGGATCAAATTTGAAGGACAGACTGCTTTTCATGATACAGAGATCCTGGCTATCGTTCATAGAAGTAAGCCGAATGACGACGATCTCGTTTGTACCAAAGTCTGGGCTTGGGAGGGTAGAAAGGCTAAGCTGGGTGAAAGAGAGCAGCGGAAATTGCAAGAACTGGGGAAACACTATGGGACATCCGTCGTAAATGTTCAATTTGTATGAACGCCACGGCATCGCTAATATTCTCCAGAATACAATACAGCAGGGGTTCGAATCCCTCGAACTGGTCGAGGTTCTAGGAGGCACCCTCGTCACCCGCCAGGTGAGCGCTTGTCCTAACATGATGTTCAGTGACTAATTGACTCTGTGAACAGGGTCCCAGGAATCATTGGTCGACAGAAAATGCAGCTATGCATCAAGTTAGGTCACTGGGTGGCGTTATGTTTATTGACGAGAAGGAGTTGGTAAGCGCGATCGAACAGGTCTTTAGATACTCAGCTAACCCGTTTAACCTCAGAATGTCGAGTACCTATGCTCTGCCTTCAGCTACTGCGTTACTTTCATGGATGCCGTCTACATCTGGCATGGTCGGGGTTCTACGAAGCTGGAAAGACGCGCCGCTCGCAAGTATGCCGATAGTCTAGGTGCCAGCACTCCACCAACAGAACTTGAAGAAGGTCAAGATGACAACGAATTGTTCTGGGTGATTCTTGGCACCGAGGAATACGCCGACGCTGATTATTGGAGGTGGAGATCAAGTGCCCCAGAATCTGATCCCAGGATATGGCGGGTTGATTCTACCTGGAACGCACTGGTGAGTTTCCTCATGCCAACACCAGACAGCCTCTGATATTTCTCATAGGTGACACCGGTTGAATATCTCGGGAATGAAACAGCTTTTGCGGAATCGATCTATCTCATCGATTGTTTCTGGGAGTTCTACGTACTGGTTGGTATCAATGCGAAATCCCGTCGGAAAGATATCAATCTAGCGCTCAGGATTGCTTCTGTATGCTATTATTGTCCCAACTCGTGGAGAATGTCCGCTAAAGGTTATTCACGCAGGAAATGTCGTCCCGATTGTCGGTAGACCGCCCTTACCGGCCCACAGTCCACGCAATATTCCTCCCATCCCGGATTCCAAAGGACTTACGGTTAAACATTCGGTCCCTGGACGAGCTCTCACTGGTAGGAATGCCTTCTTTTACAGCTGCAGCTATACTTACGCGCTTCCAGAATATCGGCGAATTACCAGACTACATGGATGTCTTCCCTCCATCGGAAATCCTCAGTCACTTCTCTGCGTAAGCCTGTTAATTAATCCTGTATTCTTGGATGGACATGGATCTAGTCCTACAATACCATTATCGATACCCACTACTACACTAGGAGTAGACATTGTGAATAACGCCTTTGCGTCTTGAATTAATACCATTTGTCGCCAAGTTTCGTGCGGGCAGGTGGGCGCTGTGGAATGATGGACTCGGTTATATTGAAGACCTCAATGGCTCTCTGTTGGACAATGAGCATGCTTCAGGGGTGCTAGGTCAAAGTAAACACTAACCCTCCAAACATCCATGTCGAACTCGAACACCTTCTGTTGCCTCTTCAGCCCAGCAGCGTAATCCTCAGGACTAGGTTGATAACACATGTCTGGGGAACAAGAATGAGAGTTTAAGCCTCGCGAGCATAGCTAGGAGATCGATTTAAACTCACAAATGACTGGCTCATGGGTATCTTCGTCGATTTCAAAAGCAACGTCCCCATCCCGAATGAGGAAGGATAGATAGAAGAGGTTCTCCACTGATTGTGCAAAGTCGTTGGGGTTAATTATAAACCTAAAAATGTTGATTCGGCCTTCCAGTTGTTTTAAGAGCTTTGCAAGCTTTGCCAGATTTAAGTGCACGGAACGTGAACACGCAAAGAAGTATTACCTTTTCGACGTTCTTCGTCGTCTCATTTTCTGACCGGACGATGTCCTCTTCCTTGAGTTCCTGTGGCTTTCGTTGATCCTCTTTGTTCTTCTCCTGCTTGGCGCGTTTTACAGTGGCGCGTTTCTTCTGTTCGATTGAGAGAGGACCCAACCTGGAAGGTCTGGTCAACAAGAGTGGCAAAGCATAATTGTAACGACTTGCATGAATGTGGTGGCAGGAACTCGCCTACTCTTTGCGAGCACTTTTCGACCAACTTTGGCCCAGTCAAGGTCCATACCGGCTTGTGCGTCATCTTCGTAGTCAGAGCCTTCGCGTTCTTCCAAGCTGCTTTGTCCACCCATGTACCTTACGATCTTGGTAAGGAAGTCGTCTATGTCGAAAGCTCCTGTGCCCGACTTCATTGCTCGGGCTTTCTGAGCACCAATATTGGAGGCCATTACAAGGAAATGGGAGTCGAGGGTGGCCTCCTGGGGATTTCTAACTGTATATTGGGAGCATTGTGAGCCTTGGAGAAATTCACGCCTAACGTGAAAAGGAGGGTCACCTTTGGCAAACAGGTCATTGGCGCGCTCGACATGGTCAGTCAAGTCCTTTGCAGTATATTCACTTGGATTTGACTGCCTTTCTGTTCACATTCTGAGCTTAGCCATTCTGTGCATGGCAAAGTTGGTTACACACCTTCAACCGTTCTTGCCAAATTGCGGTAACCCTTCCTGACATTCCTCTTTTCTTCTGGATCCTGATTCGGATTATATACTTTCTCGTTCAGTTTACCAGACATGATGTCGATGGCGCGTTGTGAAGTTCTGAAAGCGGCTCAAAGGCTGTCAACGCTGTCGGACAGGTCGTGGAACGTAAATGAAGCACGCGTTGTGGCCTGTTTGGTCGACGCGTTTTGCGCGTTCACTTAGTGGGCGGCATATGGACACAGTGCCTCACACTGACTTGAAGGGACTATTCCATAAATTGCTAACGATATTCGTTTCAATGGTCATCATATGTGGATATCATGGCTTCATCCCCATACTTCGAGATATCCGGCGTTGGATCTGCCAAGATATAAATCTGCCGTGAGCCGGGACTCGAGTCATCCAGAAAACTTTCATCCGCAACCACCATGCCTCAGCACAGTATTTCTCTTGAGTCACCCTTCGAACGAGTCCGTCTCGTTCCACCTTCATCTGAAGACGATGAAACGGCAGTGTGGCTGCGAACACATCCTGAAACCCTTCGTTATCTACCAGTTCTACCAAACAAAGCCACAGTGGAAGTTATTCGCCACCGTCGAGAGTCCAGGGCAGAGGATTCCACAATTGTTGACTTTCACATATATGTCAAGCAACTTGATGGATCTTACAAGTTTTCGGGTCAGACGGGATATTTTAACCTCAACGAAGGGTTCAGCTCATGCGAAATCGGCATTTTGATTTCACCGGAGATCCATCGCGGTGGATATGCAACAGAGGCACTTTATACCTTGTTGAAATGGATTTTCGAAGAGAAGAAGATTCATCGCATAACGTTCGGCACGGGGAAGAACAACGTTGGGATGCGTGGTTGGCTAGATAACGTACTTGGCGCAACCCTAGAGGGGACCAGGAGGGATGCATGGAGAGATGTGAATGGCAGCGGAGGGTACTTTGACGAATGCATCTACAGCTTGTTGGACTGGGAATGGGAAGGAGGGGCTGAAGAACGATTGAGAAAGAAATTGACAGCTGCTGCGAGGATATAGATTGCTCAACAAGCTTTGCCCAGGCTGTGATACGGTACATTATGCATTGAACTGCGGGCTTTCGTTACAACGTGCTCTGGGATAAATGAAGAGGAAATTCACTTACTGCGGTCAGGTATGATTCTGCAACTATGCGTGCCCTGGCGTTCGTGCTCAGCTTCATCTCACTGATTTCCTTGTCTACTTCCTCCATGAACCTGGGTATATTTGAGTTACAAGATCGCAAGGATGATATGATATCACTTACTGTATGATGAAATCGACAATCTTGTGCTTGAGCATAGTTTCTGTGTGGGTATTGGTAATAAGGAAAGAGATATCATAGTTCTGCATTGTGTCAGTAAGAACTAGTATCACAATCAAAGAACTGCTCCTACCTGGATTGGACGTCTCCGTAGAACAATGAAACTCTCTGCACGCTGCATCATGAAGCGTGTAAACTTGTGACAAAGTATCCGCTCTATCTCATCTGCTTGCTTTATCTTGATACTGAGCCTAATAGAATTGACGGATGGTTCGATGAGGACGCGTTCATTCTCATTCCTCGAAATCGTCAGTGGGTTGAGTAGCACTTCCTTGGATCCTCTGAGAGACGTCAACAGTCACCAACAAGATGTTCAGCTCGTAGACTCACCCAACTTCTACCTCAGGCTTATTGTGACGTTCCACAACCTGAAGAACAATGAGCTAGCTGTCAACGGAGATCGTAGTTGTTAGTTACCTGAGATGGGAAGTTCTCCAAAGTCAGAGCTGCCGTCAGGGTGGATCGTACTGCAGCGAGATATGGCCTTAGAGTGTTCGACTGGACAGAGTTAGTCTCTTCGTACGCTGTCAGCAACGACGAGCTCGGATACTCACCATGGCGCCCTTGCTGGTGTAAAGCCTGCGGCGTCTTGATCTCCTCCAACGATGATCTAGGTAATTCGGAGTTTGAATACAACATGTCATCCAGAAAAGGAAATGCCTCGTTTTCCAAACTTTTTCAAATTCCACCAAAGTTCAAAATTTAAGAAATGTCTACTGTACTCGGAATCTGGTGCGTCGCCCCCTTCATGGCTAATTCACGGCTTTTGAACCACTACTAACGTTTTGACGCGATTAGGAGCTTGGAATTGACACCAGGAAAGCCTGAGATTGTCGAAGCCCCAGTCGACATTCGCATTACCAACGTCTCCCTCGGTGAAACGCTGAAAGACGCGTCTGGACGTGTTGTTGTCAAGTTCATCTACACCCCCGTTACTGCAGATGATTCTGACGACGAAGACGAGGAAGATGAGCCAAAAGAGTCTGCTTCGACTGCGACGACCATACTGGCTGCTCTCAAGCCTGGTACCGTAAGTTCTCAGTACTTCAAGCTCCCCCATATCACCCTACTCATTGATATTCCTCAGTTTGAGCAAGCCACCCTCGATCTCACACTCCTTTCAGAGAACGAATATGTGTTCGAGGTCGTCGGCAAAAAGTACGTGTTTCATTGACATCCTTCTCGAACCAAACTGACATGAGGCTCAGTTCCGTTTTCCTGACTGGCAACTATGTTGGTACGCGTAACTCCCCGTTCGATTCAGACATGGTTTCACTTATCCCATTCTTAGAACAAGGTGACAATATGCCTCCTTACGGAGATGACTCCGACTCCGACTCAGAAGGTTCATTTGACTACGGCGAGGATGCTTATGACTTGAGGGATGTAAGCTCCGACGTTGAAGTAGATGTTGATGAGGTCATGGGCGATTCAGGGTACGCAGCGCAACTTTGTTTGCCTCTCTTACAGTCTCTGATCCTCGAGTCCAGGCGCTTCGAGGAAATTGAGGAGGAAATCAGCAAAAAGAACTTGAAGAGGCCTGCCGAGGACGAGGCACCTTCAAAGGCCGAGAAAAAGAAAAAGAAGGGCAAGGACGGTAAGGCTGAGGCTGCACCCGAGCAGAAGGAAGAGAAGAAGGAAAAGGCTGAAAAGCCTGCTGAAGCCAAAGCCAAGAAGCCAAAGGCTGAAAAGGAGGTTGCCGGCGGTGTCAAGATCCTCGATGCCAAGGTTGGAACTGGCCCTCAAGCAAAGAAAGGCAGCACTGTCAGCATGAGGTACATCGGCAAGCTCACTAACGGGAAGGTCTTCGACCAAAATACCAAGGGCAAGCCTGTAAGTTCCGAGCAACTGCTACTTCTGCTTGCTGCTAATATTCCTTTTTAGTTTACCTTCCATCTTGGCAAAGGTGAAGTGATCAAAGGTGAGTTGAATCGCCTACTCTCTCCTATGCTTGCTGACGCCTTCTTGCAGGCTGGGATGAGGGTATTGTTGGCATGCAGGTTGGTGGTGAAAGAAAGCTTACTATTCCTGCTCCTATGGGTTATGGCAAGAGGGGTACCGATGGGATTCCCCCCAATTCCACCTTGGTATTTGGTATGGATTTCTGTTGTTGTTTAGCAAATAGGTTTGTTCTGACCCGGATCCAGATGTCAAACTTCTTGAGATCAAGTAGGCTTTCCGTGACCGCCCAAAACGCGTATATAGACGCGACATCTCTCTACACATCTTGGTTTTGTAAATGTATCTTGAAATTTAGGCTTTTGCAAGTACTTCGCTTACGTGTTCCTGCTGATGAGTCCGGGACATTGACACCGGGACCTTGTGGTTTGAAGCTGAACGCATGGTACAGTCGATCCAGTGCCAATCTGACATCTGATAGTTGGAAATAGACATTTCTGTAATTGGAGGTCTTTTGACTCGTATGTTTTCCTTTTCGAATATCTCCAAATAGTTTCAGGGTCGCCCTCAAAACATGAGTGATCGCTGATACTCGAACTAATTCAATACCCCAGACGACCCCCAAGATGGGTGCTCTCGTCAACTTCGCTCTCTTGGCTGGCTTCGTCTTCATTGCTCAGCGAGCTTTCGAGGTCTGGAAAGCTGCAAGGTCTATTGGGTGAGTCGACTGAGCCCTAATTCTTCCGCACTTTCCCTACCGACGCTCTACTGGCAGGAATCACCCAGGCTACCGACTTTTACTTCCGCAGAGCAATGTTCTTGCGAATATGTTGCCTCGGATAAGAGGGATATGCACGGGGCGGAATCACCTCTTCAAGCGTAATCATAAATGTGTGGACACTTCCTTCAAGTTTGCCAATGAGACTTAGACTGATTTTCCGGCGCAGTGTACGAGGAGCATGGCAGCGATATCTATTCCGTCGTCTCAGCCTATCCAAAGACGAAGATAACATTGTCTCTCGCAGATCCAGCTGCTATCAAGGTGAGCGCTTGGAGGCTTGGCCCTGTACGCTATTTGGATCGACGATCAATCCCTTTCAGGAAGTGACCTCCTCTCGGGCTCGCTTTCCTAAGCCCGTTCATCAGTACAAGATACTCCTAGCCTTCGGGGGAAATATTGTTGCGTCGGAGGGAGAGACCTGGAAGAAATATAGAAAGATTTCTGCGCCAGCATTCTCTGAGGTCAGTGTCAAATTGAGTGAACCCGATGACCCATTTCTTATGCCGGCTGAATACAGAGAAATAATCGAATGGTCTGGGAGGAAACTGTCAAGATTATGAATTCGCTTTTCACCGATTTGTGGGGCAACCAGAACTCCATCTCATTCGATAATTGTGTTGAGTTAACACTTCCGGCGAGTCGAATTTCATCTTGATTCAGCAGGAACTAGGAATAATAGTTGTTGTAGATTGCGCTATTCGTGATTGGTCGGGCAGGTGCGCAAGGTCCTACCATCTGCTACTAGTCGCTGACTGTAATCTAGGTTTTGGTCGCGAAATCTCATGGAGAGATGATGATGTCGTTCCCCCCGGATATAGGATGACGTTCAAGAATGCCCTTCATATCGTCTCTACCGACATGTTTTTGTTATTAATCATTCCCGACTTTGCCATGACCTGGACCAAGAAATTCCGTGATCTCAAGTATGCATATGAGGACCTGGAGGTGTGTCCATGTTACACCCTTACTTGATCGATATGTTTGACAACGAAATTCAGCGGTATATGACGGAAATGATCCAAAAACGGCAACAAGCTGTCAAGTCGGAAGAACGTCATGATCTCTTTACGAGTCTTCTCAATGCTAACGACGAAGATACTGGCGAGACAAAGCTCGCCGTCAGCGAACTAATTGGTATCTGATAATTAACGACCCCAGAGAAATGAATAATAACATCTTCTAGGCAATATCTTCATTTTTCTTCTGGCGGGGCATGAAACCACCGCTCACACTCTATGCTTCACGTTCGCTCTGTTGGCTCTATACCCAGACGAACAGGAGAAACTCCATAAGCATATCCAATCAGTGCTATCCGATGGGAGGGTTCCAGTACGTACATCGTTCGAACCATCCAGAGAAAATCATTAAACTCTTCCAGACGTATGAGGACATGAATGCTCTGACCCAATCGATGGCGTGAGTTTCTTCAATCGAGAGCCATGGGCTTCCAACTTAACTCTATTAAGCGTCTTTTATGAGACTTTACGTCTGTTCCCCCCTGTAGGTGTTTATCTCAGATCTTGGCTGGTCTGCTGCTAATGATTGATATCCTCAGGTGACTGGAGTCCCTAAGGAAAGTGCAGAGGACACGACGCTTGCGACTCAATCTACCACTGGGGAGAGAATTATTGTTCCCGTTCCCAAAGGCACCAACATCGTCCTCAATGTTCCTGGCCTTCATTATAATCGTACGGTTCAACTCTCAGCTTTGGTTCACGCATTCCCTATAACATCGCTTTCTAGCACGCTACTGGAAGGAACCTGAAAGCTTCCAGCCCGACCGCTTCCTTGGAGACTGGCCCAGAGATGCCTTCCTCCCCTTCAGTGCTGGTGAGTCGGTACTCCGTGGACATCGAATCTAGGTCGCAAATATACTCTCAACAGGTGCTCGTGCATGCTTGGGCCGCCGATTTTTCGAGACAGAGGGGATCGCCATCTTGACAATGCTGGTGTCTAAGTATAAGATTGAAGTCAAGGAAGACCCCCGATTCAGTCATGAAACATTTGCGGAGAGGAAAGCGAGAGTCCTGGCCTGCGAGCCCAATATCACGCTCACGTTGGTATCTTAGATCCTTGCCTTAACCAGATGCTGATTGTTGTGTGTTTACAGTCCTTTACATTGCCCGCTCACCTTCAAGCGGAGAGAGAAAGCGTAGAGAAGGCGTGGATGCATGTATGGCCTCTGTGTCCTCGAGATGACCCTGCTGATATTGATAATATATATTCCTGTGTACGATCCCAACTTCTTTATATCCCAACTCCTCTATATGCCAGCAAGGACAATACAGATAGTTTTTTCATCGTATCATTCATGCCCAACGACCAGGAGCGACAGGGTGAGAAGCAGAAAGACCGCCGTCGACAGCGATGTTCTGGCCATTGACATAGCTGGAGTCATCGGAGGCCAGGAACACGGCAGCTTGGGCGATTTCCTCAGCGATACCAAACCTTCCCATTGGGTTGAGCTGTCCGATTTTTCCAGCGGATCCACGTTGCTTCGCGTATTCAAAGGTGTCGCCAGTCATGCCAGTCTCGATCAAGCCTGGACAGATGGTATTGACGCGAATATCGGTCTTTTGGAGCTGGTATGCCGATGTTTTAGCCATCGAGTTAACACTAGAGATGAATCAGAATTTCGGGCGCCTGATAATAGTGAAGAATGGCCGACTTACGCTGCCTTACTTGCGCTGTCTGGGGAAGGAATCAGTACAGTGCCTTGGGTTCGTTCAGCCAGAAGGAAGACGTACAATCAACGGTCCCTGCACCAGATCGAATACCGGCAGCTTTCAGAGGAAGCGGTCAGAACAGGAAAGGCTCATGCGCTTTTAGAAATAGACGTACTTGAAGCAGTCATGATTATACTTCCTCTGCTGTGTTCCTTGCCCCTAGATGCATTGGTGACCTTCATGGCTTCAGCGCCATGTTTGACGGCCAAAAAACATCTGCGTGGATTAGTTTGAACGCTCCGGTCGCGGTCGTTAGCGGAAAGAGAGCGTACGAAAGAGCATTGACTCGCATGCTATTCATGAAAGTCTCTGCAGTGGTGTTCTGGAGAACATCTTTCGAGGCAACTCCAGCCTATTGAATTCCGTTAAGCATACACCAAAGACAGACGATACGGAGGGGACATACGTTGGCGAAGAAGACGTCCAGACGACCTTCCTCTTGAAGTGCTTGTTTGCAGACGCCAACGATTGCCTTCTCATCGGCGGCGTCGGCCTGAGCTGTGGTGACCTGGTGCAAGTACGGTCATGTATGTACATCGCACAAGTCACAAGGCATCTAACCTTCACGTCAGGATAACGTTTTCCGATAGTCGACTCCAGGTCCGGTAGGTTTGTTGGGTCAAAGTCGAGCAGATAGAGATGTTTAGCACCTGGAGGCAATGGTGAGATCTCCTTGTAATTCGGTCGGGGGACTATATAGTTGTACCTTCATGAGCGAAGCGGAGAGCGGTTGCACGTCTATAGACTATTGGACGCTGGCGACTTCAGTTGTGACAGAAACACTCACCCGATGCCTTTCATCGAGCCAACGCCCGTGATAATGCATACCTTGTCCTTTAGCTTGCCAGTGCGGGGTGAGCTGGAAAGCTGAGAACGGATTTCTTCGAGTCGAGCAATGGTTTTCTTGTAGAGCTCATCGTTGGAAGGCTGAGCGACGCGTGTTTGCTTGTAGGCCGACATGGGAGCAATGGAATGTATGGTCTTCGTCCGTTGTTCAGGAGTTTATATGCTAAACGAATGCTACTACCGGTTCATTGATGACCGGTCCCCATCTTTCCCGAAAAGGGAATAGCGCAGAGTCATCGGCTCTGACAGCGTCCTCGAAGCGCACCAACTGCTGAGCCGACCACGATAGCTCCTTCAACTTCAACAGAGGCGTATGAGATGACAACGTCAGCTGGGCCTTCAAGGCGCAGCCATCATGACTATACAGAGGGCGCATCTGCTATCGATATCAATGCAGCATTGCGGAATAGTACAAACTCTCGACGTTTGTCGCAAGACTACTCCACCTTCGACGACGATGAAGCGGGAGCGGTTTTCTCCGGCCCAGGACATTCGGTGAATCCTAGCAGTGTGTCCAGGATGTCGCATATTGAGGCAGGGAGAAGAAGCTTTGACACAAGGTCGAGGAGTCGGCGGCTCAGTCAAGGTTCTGGATACTCAGGCAGACCCAGTTTTGACAGAAGGAGGAGTAGCGACAACCTTTCGAGGAGGGATAGCGTTGATACCCACAGCGTTACTGTAGGGGATGACGAAGAGGATGCTTTATTGAACGAAGAAGACCATCATCATGGAAGAAGACGGCGAGATTCAAGGTCAACTGGTCGACCAGGCATTCTGGGTGGCATTGCCAGTCTCTTTGGCAAATCCTACTCTGAAGACGTTGTACCACAGCGTAGGCGAAGCGCATCACGAGCGTCATCCTCCCGTCGATCCCGACGCAGTTGGCGTGAAGATGCCGCTTTGGAGGGCTCAGATGAGGAGAGAGAGGGTAACGACCGGTGGGGCTATTCGTCAAACGAGGAAGACTCAGAAACATCCTCGGACATAGTCGAGACTTTGAGTATCATGGACCGCGACGATAACTCTATTGTCGCCAGTGTCGACTACGATTCAGATGTCCACGATGGCTCTGGCGGACCCCATGGCATCCCCCTTATCAGCTCGGACCCCATTTTCGGTGGGGACATACGTATTGAAATGGATACCCCATTCACAATTCTGGACCCTCCTCCGCCTGGACCACCAAGCAGACAGGAGATATATGTGCCCGACGAGGACAACACCATACGTTTTGTCGGATACGAAGTCATCCCTCTGCGTTCCTTGACCTGGAAAGTGGGCTGCATTCTTTCATTTGGAATACTTGCCCTCTTGGGACATTGGTTTCCTCAAATGTGGCTTAAATGGGTCACTCGGGAGAAGGCGTTCAAAGACTCAAAGGACATATTAGTGATGGTAGAGGTGGGTCCGTCCATTGAACTTTTGTGTCCGCCTTTTTGACGTTATCAAGTCTGCTCATGCAGATCCCGCTCTTGTCTCTGCACACTCTCTTAAATATCCATACCCTCTATCTACAGCATTTCCGACAGAAACGTTTATCAATGGCCATCATCAGAACGGAAAACCTAACGGGAATGGTACCGATTCTGGACCGTCCGAGATTCTGAAAGAATTGCTTGTCCTAGACCATAGGTACTCGCGATATGCGCTAGACCCAAGAAACGGCCTCTTCAGCATGATACGGTGTGCCAAGATCACATCCGGCTGCCACTGACCACTCTGACCTCGTAATAGGGAATGGCGAGATTCCTCCTTATCAATGGCCACTGTACAGAGAGGTCTCAGCGAGGATGTTAGGAAGCAGCGCTTAATGCTTTTTGGAAACAACGAGATTGATATCAAGGCCAAATCCACAGTTTCTCTGTTGGTCGACGAGGTATTTTCACATTGTCAAATGTTCTTGTAGATGACCTACTGACAGCATGGCCAAGGTCATTCACCCCTTCTATGTCTTCCAAATTGCAAGCATCATTCTCTGGTCTCTGGATGATTATTACTATTATGCTTTCTGTATTGCGTTGATCTCTATATCGAGTATAGTGGCAACGCTGCTTGAAACCCGCAAGGTATGCACATCAAGATTCCTGAAGGAAATTACGCTAACTGCCAGTTCATAGACTATCGAACGAATGCGCGAAATGTCGCGTTTCTCTTGCAAGGTTGATGTCCTCATCAATGGTGAATGTATGTGATCTCATGAATTCCTTTCGTCATGGTTGATGACCAGAATTTGCAGGGATTGAAAGAGATTCCACGCAGTTGGTGCCAGGCGACGTGATCAATCTATCCAATTCTCAGCTTAGCCTCGTTCCTGCCGACATGTTCCTCCTAACTGGTGATGCCATCCTCAACGAGAGCATGCTGACTGGTGAGAGCGTTCCCGTCAGTAAGATTCCCTTCAAAGAAGACGACCTCAAGCAGTGGAAGGAGACGAGAGAGGAGTCTGCTAAGAGTATGATGTTCGGTGGTACCAAGGTCATCAGGATTAGGGGAAATACCGGCACTGACGGAACTACAAAGCCAAGTTTGGCCTTGGTAGCTCGTACAGGTAAGTTCAACTCCCAACATGCGATGTACTTTTATGGGCTCACATGGTCTATAGGATTCAATACTACCAAGGGTGCCCTTGTCCGCTCTATGCTATTTCCCAAACCCATCGGGTTCAAGTTCTATCGCGATTCGATTCGATTCATCGGGGTTCTTGCCGCTATAGCTGGAGTGGGGTTTTCATTCAGCGCAGTTCAATTCGTTAGGATGGGGGTAGGACTCAGGCAATCCTTGTTTTGATGTTGCTTACGGATTCAACAGCTGAAATGGCACACTATTCTCATTCGAGCGTTGGACCTCATTACCGTCGTTGTCCCTCCCGCGCTTCCAGCGACACTTTCCATTGGTACAAGTTTTGCCATCACACGACTACGCAAAGCAGGCATCTTCTGTATCTCACCAAGCAGGGTCAACATCGCTGGAAAGATCAATGTCTGCTGCTTTGACAAGACTGGCACACTCACGGAGGATGGTTTGGATATACTTGGCATCAGAGGCATGGAACGCAATGTCCAAAGATTCGGGGAGTTACTGGATGATATCCACGACCTTCCTATGGGTGCTGGCAAGGCGTCATTCTTATATGCATTGGCTACCTGTCACTCGCTAAAAATGGTCGAAGGGGCCATAATTGGAGATCCACTCGACATCAAAATGTTTGAATTCACTGGATGGACGTTAGAGGAAGGGAGTGGCACCGGTGTCATAAAAAATAAGGGGGCGTCCGTCGAGCAAACCTCCCTTGTCCAGAACGTGGTTCGTCCTCCAGGAAGCATGCAATTTAAGCTAGAAGATGCTCTAAAAGGGTCGGGAAAGGTCAGACCGCTGATTGATTCACCTCTGCTTACCAGTGGTTAACAAATTTCTCAGTTCGCACACTTTTTGGAATTAGGTGTGATACGCACTTTCGAGTTTGTTTCCTCCCTCAGACGCATGAGTGTGGTCGTCAAGCGTTTAAAGAGCTCAAGCATGGAAGTCTATGTCAAGGGAGCCCCTGAGGTTATTACAGGGCTCTGTGACCCAGATTCCCGTATGTGCCTTTAACAGCCGTCGACTGGATGGACTGACATCCTATTTGCCCAGTCCCCCATGACTTTGAGGATTTATTGTTATATTACACCAAGCGTGGCTATAGGGTTATTGCTATGGCTGGCAAGAGTATAGAAGGGTTGACATGGCTTAAAGCACAGCGGTTGAAGAGGTAAGTCAATCTGCACCAAGTGTCTGATTTTTCTTGATTGTCTGGCTAGGGAGCAAGCAGAATCGGGTTTACGCTTCCTGGGTCTCATCATTTTCGAGAACAGAATTAAGCCAGGGACTGCACCTGCTATTCAGACGCTGCAGTCCGCTCATATGGCATGCAGAATGATCACAGGCGACAATCCTTTGACTGCTGTCAGTGTTGCCAGAGAATGCTACCTGATTAATCAAGCTTCTCATGTGTTCGCACCGACATTCCTAACGGGTGAGCTAATTTATCTCAATAAACAGGTGCCGTTACTGAATGAGAAACCAGGTAATCAAACAACCCCAGAGTCACATATCGAATGGTCTTGCATGGACGACACATTATGGAAACTCGATAGTTACTCCCTTAAGCCGCTTACTCCCCCTCCACACCATGCCGTCGATGCCGAAGAGATACGCTATCAAGACTATGCTCTCGTCGTCACTGGCGATGTCTTCCGATGGATGATCAATTATGCACCCCTGGAAACATTGCAGAGAATGCTCGTTAAAACGCAGATATTTGCACGTATGTCTCCCGACGAGAAAAATGAGGTGGTAGAGAGGTTGCAGGGTCTTGGCTACACCGTGCTTATGTGTGGAGACGGCGCAAATGACTGTGCAGCGCTCAAGGCAGCAGATGTTGGTATCTCGCTTTCGGAAGCAGAAGCAAGCGTTGCTGCCCCGTTTACGAGCAATACACCGGATATTGGTTGTGTCATTGAGGTTATCAAGCAAGGCAGAGCGGCATTGGTCACCAGTTTCAGCTGTTTCAAGTATATGTGAGCAATCCGTTATGATCGCTCTCTCGTTCACGAAACTGACCATCATTTACAGGGCGCTGTACTCTCTCATCCAGTTCATTTCAGTGACATTGCTGTATGCTTTTGCGAGTTCCCTTGGCGATTTTCAGGTAATTGGTTTTTCAAGCTCTGGTTTTGCTCTAGAATTAACGACGTGGTCAGTTCCTCTATATTGATCTCTTCATCATCATACCCGTGGCAGTAGCAAGTATGTACAATTTCTCCCGTCAAAGGTGTTATTGGACTGAGCTTACGTTCGGCAATAGTGGGTCGCACATTGCCATATCCTAAGATACATCCAAAACCGCCAACTGCTAGGCTCGTCTCGAAGAAAGTCCTAGTCAGTATTGTTGGTCAGATCATTATCATGGGCATCGGACAACTATGGGCGTATCTGTGGGTTCAGAGTCAATCATGGTCAGTCCTTAGCACTGCCGTGCATCAAAGCCACTGATGTTAGTTAATTAGGTATACCCCACCGCCACCTAATGATCCAAACGCTGGCGACAAGCTGGAAAGCTTGAACTGGGAGAATACAGTGCTATTCCTCGTATCATGCTTCCAATACATCCTCGTTGCCGCTGTCTTTAGCATCGGCCCCCCGTATAGGAAATCGATGTGGACAAATGGTAACGGTTCCGAGCTGCCTCTAGATTCACCTAGACTCACTCTTCATGAACAGGTTGGCTGATGGCATGCTTGGTCGTTTTAGCCGGTATCAACATAGCAATCCTCCTCAAGCCAATAGGCGTGGTTTCGAGACTGCTTGATCTCATGCCAGTGCCGTTTGATGGGCGACTGACGCTCTTGTGGATTGTCATCGCCAATGTGGTATTATCCAGCATATACGAGGAGCTAATAGCACAGAAGATCGCCAAAGTGATCGGTACGGTGCAAAAGTGGCAACACGGACGAAGGCGAGTTCATAAAGCATATAAGACTGTAGAAGGTGGCATGCGTTAGACAACAGGGCCTAGAATCTTTGGATGAATATAGCAGTACAAAGGCAGAATAATTATGACATTGAGACGTTTGAGTCTGATGTGGTTGCATTGTTACGGTGATCTGAGTTTGAATGACCACTGGCGATGTCTTGTTAGCAGGAGTCCCTCCTTTCCTTCATTACTCACCGCATCTTCGCTTTTTTCTTCATTCTCTTCGCTTTGCCCTGTGGGCATTTCCAATCTTTTGTTTCTTCTTCCGAGGTCTCCTTTCTTTATTTCAGTAGCTGTCGAGACACCGCAGGAATCGGGCTCATTCACCATCGTTCGCCATGCTCTTCGCCTCAAATTCCCATCGACTAGTTCTCTTCGCCGTGATCTATTATCTGCTGTTTCTGGGCGGTGTCAACGCGCTACCTCTCCAGCGACGGCAGAATAATGGGTCTACTACAGTCACGACAACTCGTACAACTCAGACGTATGGAATTTTGCGTCATATCATCTCAAAGATTGGAACTAATAAGCGGTCTCATATAGGAACGCTGGTCCGGTCACTGAGACTTGTGAGATAACACTCACGCCGATTACTGACAAGGATGGAAAGCCGGCTGTGGAGGAAGTGAGAAAGTGCACCTTATCGTTAGCAGGAGGAGGGACTGCCCCAGGATCGACTACAACGACCATCAACACGGGAACTGCTACAGGTGCTGCAAGCACTACCACCGAGTCGGTTACTCTAACGTCTGGGGCATCCACGGCAACTGCAACGGATAGTGACACAACCTCCGCCTCCCCCTCAATAACGACTTCCATCGTAACCTCAACCTCTGTCGGAGGGGCAGCTACTGCAACAAATACTGCGACTACATCCCAAGCCACGCCCGCAACCTCGGGGACTAGCTCTGCGGCCCCCGGTGTATCTTCCGGAACAGCAGGAGGTGTTGTTGCGAATGTACGGACTCTGACGCTCTTGATGTTTTTATGGTTCTGACGATACCTTTTAGGGCGTTTCCACACGGCCTGCCACAGCAACTGGTACAAATCCCAGTACCACCACCAATGCCCCCGAGCCCACTCCTGTCACCACTCTGAGTGTTGACCCAGCTACCAGCGCTACACCCACAGGTACTAATAATAACGGCACCTCTGCTGCAGATTCCTCAGTTTCCGCTTCTGCAGCTGCAGCCTCTTCTACCGATGCATTCCAACTGCCAGGCAAGAAGTTATCAGTCCTTCCCATCGGTTTGGGTGTATTTGCCGGTATCTCAGTTATTGCATTGATCGTTGTCGGGTTGGTAACCTATGAGCGTACGAAGTATCGCAAGGTCAGTTGCTGCTCAAATCTTTTCTCCCTCTGGACGAGTCTGATCAAATAATTCTAGGCCTTCCGACAAAGAAAACTAGCGGAGTCAGGTGCTGCCATGGGCTACGGCGGCACAGCTGCATAAATTATCGTCGCATATGTTCTCTTCAATTTTTCAACGCCTTTGTTTCGTAGTGTAGATTACTCATTATTTGTATTCGATAGCTGGATGCTGGTGTTTTCTAGATTGTTGACTGTACATATTGGGGTCAATTTTATAGGGCTTTGAATGTACAATGACGCAACATCCAGGTTATTTGGGTCTCCTGAACTGAGTTGAAAACCCCACATGCGCAGTATTATACTTCTCCCCTCATGGCTTCCTTACGAAAGGTTGACAAGCTCAAGGTTACCTTTCTCGTAGACAATACCCTCGAATGGTTCTAGTGCTGTTCCAATGGCTGCTTCTCTTGCCTGTGATTGACTAATTGACCAAGGATGACGAAACTTCCTCCCGGATTCACACACGAGTTACCTCAACAGATACAAGCCAGACCGAAGCTTGATGAGGTGACTGGAGTGCCTATTGCAGATCTCGACCATTTCTGTTGTGGTAAGGAATCCACCTTCCTTATCGGAAGCCTTTCACTGTGAATTGCCTGTGTTTGCAGGGGCGCATGGGTTTGCTGCTCTCATCGTGAGTTCAAACCATCTTGATTTCCCTCAGATCTGACACCGAAATTGCAGGAAACCGAAGTAGAAGGCGCCCACTCCTATACCCTCTTCGACACAGGACCAGATCGCTTCTCCCTCGTGCGCAATTTGACAGGTCTCAAGATTCCAGTGGCCAAGATCGACAGGGTGATTACTTCCCACTGGCACAGGGATCATACCGGCGGCTTGTTATCCTTCCTTGAATTCCGTCGCAAATCTTCACCCGAAGGTCCATGTACAATTGACGTTCACCCTGATCGGCCTCACGCTCGTGGCATCGCGCCAGGTCCTAGTTACGATAAGGTCGCGTGTGCACTCCCGGCCGATCCCACTTTCAATGAGATAGAAGCTGCTAGCGGCGTCGTTGAGAAAAACAAGGACGGGCATGCAGTGGCACAGGGTACCGTCTGGGTCAGTGGTGAGATTCCTAGAGTCACCGAGTTTGAGCAAGGGATAGTGGGTGGTGTAAGGTGGGTGGAAACAGACGGGAGGGGATCGTGGCTCAAGGAACAGGTAAGACTTGCCGGTGGGAAGGTTAGGATCGTTTACTCATGCCGACGACAATTCATTGTTCTAGCATATTATGGATGAGAGGTATGCCGCGATTGACGTGGTGGGGAAAGGCCTTGTTATTTTCAGCGCGTACGTGGGTGCATCACATCGACTTGAGCCGATTCTCATCTACCATTCTCTCTATGCAGTTGCTCCCATGCTGGTATTGTAAACGTGGTGAAAGATGCAATATCGGTCTTTTCTCGCCCAGTTTACATGGTGAGTGTATTACCCTTCCCACGCAAAGCTTTCATTCACACTAGCAAAAGATCATTGGGGGTTTGCACCTTGCTGGACCCGAATTCACAGCGATCGTGCAACCGACCGTGGACTTTCTAGCCAAGGAACTCCGTCCGTCACCGACCTATGTCCTTCCCATGCATTGTTCTGGTTTCCAGTCCAAGATCGCGCTGGAAAAGGCGTTCGGCGAGGGATGTGTACCGGCTGGCGTCGGTCACAAGTTTGAGCTTATCGGTGACCATGCGAATGATGAGAGGCTCTTTCCCCCAGTCATTGCTACCTGAACGTTGCTGCGTCTAGTCAGAGAACTGACAAGAGAAATGTAACATAGTATATCACAAGAATCCATATGAGAACGTACAGGATATTAAAGGGGTATGAAGTACTCAGCCTAGATACTTGAGAATCAGGTAAAAGCAGAAGAACGTAAAAATTGCGCCGCCGAAGAAGATATACATGTCCTGCGTACTAGGAAGCAGTTAGCACGAGGTCACACAGTCAATGGCAAAACTCACCTCCTTCTTTCAATCCACCCAATAACATCCCTACTCAACCCGAGTGTATTAGCGGTGTCCAGAAGCCTCCGTTGTGTGCCTTTCAGAATATTCCTCTGGTCCGTCAGATTATCCAAGACCTCCCTTCCCTGAGCTAAGAAGTCGTCTAGCCGCTGATTTGTCTCGTTCACGAAACTATGCTCTCGCAAAGCGTAGGCCTCCCGGTTACCATAGTCTGGCGTAGGTCCGCGGAATGGGGATTCAGATATCTCGGAATTCTGGGGCCGAAGACCTGGGTGTAGTGTAGAGCCATTGGATGGTGTGTTCTGGAAACGACGACGAGCGTCTGTAGCAGAAGGTGACGCTATACTTGCAGAGGTTGACAGGAGTTCTGAGCGCTGGCTTGCGGCTTGCTACAGGTCCTTTGAGCAATCTGTCCCGAAAAGCAAATATAACATTTACCTCAGCCTGTGCTTGCGATCTTAGGCTCTCGAACTGGCTCCGTAGCTCACCATAATCGGACCTAAACTTTTGTACTCGCCTAAGTGGATTGCTCAGGTTAGAACATGACGCAAGAAGCTATCAGGCGTCCGCACATTTGGGCCTTTTCTTGCTTTGCTTTAATCATCTCACGCTTGGCCATCGAATCATAGTCGTCTATTGTTCTATGCATGGCTGCTAGAGATGCTGAAATCTGCCCTAATGAGTTGATACATTTCAGCCTCGGAACGACCTCAGTATTGAACGCATACACACCAATCAGCGCCGAGGAATGGTCGCCATTCCTCAGCCTCTCAATGTCTGACTGCAGAGAGTTTGTCTGCCGCACACCAGACGTATACAAAGAGTTCATGTCGACGGTGTCGTCGTCGTCCGCGAAGGGGTTTGCTCACTGCGGCATTGTACAGGCACGTCGCCAACAATCAGAGCGTGTCATTTTCCCACGATGGCTAGACAGCGCCCATGCTACAAAATACAATGAACCTGGCTACTTTGTCTTCCTCCTACTTTTCGCCCGTGAAGCTTTGCCACCAGCACGCTCAGCTTTCTCCTTCTTTCGCGCCATTTGTTTCTTTCTTTCGGCGTTCCGGCCAGCCTTGGTCTCGTAGCGAATCTTCTTTTTTGATCCCGTCTCGCTAGTTGGATTTGATGACATCTCCATCTTCCTTCGTTTTGTGAGCTTCGATGGCGGTGGCAACTCGGATTGGTATTCATATGTCGAAGTGTCTGCATGGGCGCTCGGCCCGTGGATAAATGTGTCTGGATCAAGGTCCTCTACGACTGTTACTGTCGCGAGCGTCTCTTCGGTTTCATATTCCTCTTGTTTTTGCTTTCCTTTTGCCTCGGTGGATATTCCCGTCCATTCATCATCTTCGGCAACATCGTCATTGGACGCTGGATCTGTAGTAGAAAGGGGCAACAGAAAACTTGTCAGGCGACAGGCATATACGCTAGGAACCAGATGTTGACAAGTCGCTACCTAAAAGGGCATGGTATGCTGATTCCACTTGGGCTGCGTTTTCTATGGCACGTTCTCGAAGCTCACGTCTTTGCTAAGTGCCATTCAGACCTGAATTAATTTGGCCATTCCGGCATGAGTTCATACCTCACGTCGCGCTTCCTGTCTCTCGAGCTTTTCCCGCTCTTGAGCCCTTTTACGCGCTGCCTCTGCCTTAGCAAGCTTTCGCTTGTGAAAGCCAGTCAAAAAATCTCTGGGACACACTTTCAGTCATGAGCCACACAACAAGGAGCAGATCTCACCTTCGAGCACCTTCATCGAAAAGAACCTCCCTGATTTGCTCCCTTTTTTGCCTTTTCTTTGCTGCAATAGCCGTATGAGAGGCAGTGAGAACTGACAAGTTATTGGAGGACATTCAAGGGTCAAATGCCATGATTATGTCAGGAACCCAGAACGATCGTCGGCTATGAATCCAAATGGGGATTTACGATACGAGGGAAATATTAATACCAGGCCATTCCGTTTCGCCTCGACAAACTCAAGACGGTCCGCATCCATCTAGTCCCCCAAGATGCCTGCCTTGACCTATTCCATCCAACAGGGTTCTCAGGGCCTTTCCTATAACAACTACCTCGCAAACCCCTATCCACCCCCACCTCTACCTGTTCCCCATAAGGTCTGGATTATCGACTGCAAGTCATGTAATACTTTCCTCACCAATCGTGCTATGAAGGTGAGTCTTCATCATATGTCGCTGCCCATGAGAGAGCCATCTGACGCGCCCTTAGGCTGTCCTTCTTCTTCGCCCCAGTGTCGCCCTCTACTCTTCAGATGCCTTGCCTGTCAACTGCTCCGCGTTCTCCCCAAACCCAGACACACTCCAGTCACAATCACACTGCCGACCATCCACATCTATCCGCCCACCTCCTCGTGGATGTGAGTGTTTGACTCAGACACTTTGCTGCCATGGTTGTGGATCGACCATTGGTTATATGATTGTTATTCCCGTAAGTTCCATCCCGATTTTCACTGATGTTTCTGATTCACGTTCCACGCCTTCGCATGCAGTGCTTCCGGTGTACTTCTTCTATGACTGCTTCCAATCGTGCGACGAATGGCCACCGATTCGTTTTTCATTCAAGCGAAATCGTCGCGACGGAGCGTCATTACGTGCAAGGAGAGCCAGGCGTCGTTCCTTATGAGCCGACGCTTGAACCACAACCGGCCATGCATCAGCAATCTGCCACTACGCCACATCCAGATGTTTACTCTGTTCCTCCCTCTTCACAAGTCCGAGATCATTCAACAACTGAATCGAGGTCGTCAACTCCCGATTCCATATCGGGGGACGATTACCTTCCTACGCCTCCGCTCGAGTTCGCTGACCCTATACTGAGACACTATAACAACAGGCCGCCGATACAGCCTGTCCACTTTTCTCGGGACTCTCACCATCCTTTATCCAATCACCAGCTTTCACCCCGTGCTCTGGGTCCCTTCCCTGACCCTAATCTACACCAGCCTCATGCCTGGTCTAATCCTCGTTCTCCATCCTTACCAGCACACATGGATCATATGACCGACCGGCCCATACTCCCGCCATCGTTGTCTAGTAGGGTCCCTAGGGACTCGACATTCGTCTCAACTCACACGCAACACCAAAACGCGACTTCTTACCCCATCAGTAGTTCGACCACTGGGGTAGAGCAGAAGGAGTATCCCGGCCAGCAGCTTCGATGTCTACAGTCGGGTGATGTTCTCTTTTGGCATCATCTGGTCAAATCCGGCGAAATACCTGGCGTGCAAGATGATGCTCGTGCTCGAAAACCTATCATACCCACGGCTAAGAGAGCAAGCGAGAGGATTCTGCCACCAGCAGGCAGAGGCTTTGATCGATAGGAACGTCAGCACGCGTGTGTGCTCGTGGTGCTGGGATCCCAGCAGTCAGGGTTACATTGACATTACCCACGAAGGGACTTTGTGATGCTTCTTCCATACAGTCGTTTGCATGATGCCCAGAATTCCCTTTTCTTATTCGCTCCGAAGATCCTTTCGGGAGACACGATACCCTTTTATGACCTCCGATGCTCATGTTTTTCTGACATGTACTATATTTCTCTTGGGTTTTTTTTTGGCGATTTTATGGGACATTTATTGTAAGATTAGGTTGTACAATTTGTTGATACCATGCTTATTGATCAAAAGACGCGTGCAATTGCGAATTTGTGATGATATTTTTTTATCGATTCGCGTCGGTTATACACGACGAGCATATGTGTCGGTGGAATAAGACGTTTGGGGTAAGCTCTGAACGATGGCGCAACACCTGCTTTTGGCTTGGGGATTTCTAGATGGAACATACGGAGGCGCCTTTGGGCGACGGAATCCAACCCTGTATATGACAGCGACCTCGTGTGTGCGCGCCCTGACCTTTCTAGAGGTTGAACATCAGAAATGTCGGCCTAACGTACACAAGAACTGAATAGTGATGATAGCCTTGTGTGTTCTCAACAGGCGACCTTCGGGGCATCTGCTCGGGGAAGAGGTACCCTCGGAGAACGGGACCGTTAGCCGCGTCTTGCTGTCGAGCCTCAAACTCAGGCGGGGAAGGTTGATGTTCTATATGGAAGGTCAATGGGACGATTGCGAAGAAAGAACATGAGAATATCATGATTGAAAACCGAGTGTATGTGAACCGTAACGGATCAGCTGCTGTTCAACATATGACATCTGCGATGTTGATAGTTACTGTATTTGTGTGCAGAGAACATCGCAAATCAGTAAACGGAGATACAGGGAGGATACTAATTGGAGGTACTCGGTGTATTGGCTACACACATGGTGGGGAAGCCAAGAGACGACGCGAAGGCGTGTAAGGTGGAGTCAATAATCATAAAGGTCCCAGAAGGTTAACAGACTCTTCCCTTTCAAAGAACGCAGGGCTATCTGCGGGTAGAGTTTCTTCCAACAACAACGAGTTGGACAGTGCCGCCGGTTTACTGAGGGTTTCTGTGTTTGTGGGGGCTCGCTACTGCGGCAACTGAGGAGAGAGACTCGGAGAGGTTGCTTCGGATGTTAATGGCGGAAATTCTGGCATATATTCTCAGGGCGACGTCATGTCGCTCGTTAGGTTCTACACTCTTGAGCAAACTAGCACAAACGGGGTAGTAACCATCTGAGGTGCTAGATATCATGATGGATCTCGTCGAAAGTCAGAAAACTCGGTGAACGTCGGAATAAGTCCGTCGTCGGGTCGCACTCTGGAGGACATTGAATCCGACTCGTGGAACTGAAATGTTTAGTTGCCGTTGAGCCATAACAGTAAACTTTGGTCACGATGTGGATCAGGTATCATTGTGCCAGACTCCTCTTCGTTTGAGCACCCTTCTGTTGGTTACAAACGCTTAGTCGACTCTCTGAACGTACTGGTCGGTGCCAAGGGCTATTCGCGATTTGCTAGCCCAGCGTCGGCGAATGCCTTGTGATGAAACAGCCTCATCAAACTGACCTTAGAGCAGTGCTGGCCAGCGCCGCTGCAGTGCACGAGAAAGGCAACTTTTTTGTGCTGCGCGGTTGACGGAACAGCGTAGGCACGGTAAGAGAGGGAAGCCGGGTGCTGTTAATTCCTCTCCTTGATTGTGGTGGTGATTCGACCTATGTCGAGAGCGAGTAAGAGTAGCAGGAAACGTGTTCCAGGGTGAGTTGAAGCTAGTAAAATTGAACTTGAGAGGTAGCTTGGAAGCTAAAAGACAATGATGAAGGTAGTTGTTGGGACAATTGTAGATACTAATAAATAGCACTGTATCTCTCGAATTAGTAAGTCGAGCCCTTAGCTGAAACAAGACGAAGAGAAAGGATTATTAGACGCTCAGGAGTTTAGCTAAGCGATGCGATGCGCGTTGGAGACTTCAATTTTGTGACGGTCGCGTTGTGACTTTATCCGACGACCCCCTTCAAGTTCTTGTCTCTGTTCACCTTGTATTCGACATCCTCCTCCTCACCCTCCATTTCCTCCCTGCACCTTTAGACGGCGCATACCGTCGACTCTTTGCAGGTCAATGCCGCGTCCACATGGCACCTCAGTCCCCTCGTCGTCGCGCTCTCAAGTGACATGGCGGCCAACCAAGATTATGAACTTTAGGGACCTGCCCAAGGACGATGATTTTCTAAGCCATCTCTTGGTAGAAAAGGTCGGCACAGGCTCTGTGCCTCTTTTGGTGCACAAAATGGACCCTACGCGACGACTGCCCAAGGTCGACTCACAGGACCTAATGAACATAGTTCGGCGCGTGAGTATCGTCGTATTCTTGTTCAACCCAACGAGACTTGACTGACGCACGTTCACCTCTCGTATTCTAGTTGGCGGCACAAAAAGCCCCCATATCGCACTCGATACGACAGGCAGTTGATAGTATGATGCTGTACGTCGATAATCCTAACAGTGCACACGCTTCCACTGACTAGGTGCCGCGTCGAATCAATAGTTTGGACCCAATACGCTACTACATAAAAGGCTACACCCAGAAGCAGATTAATGCGTTCGCCACGTAAGCTTCTATACCTTTCCAAGCCCACATTCGCCAGCCTGACCGATTATCCAGTCACGCCTCTCGCTATTTAGAACTCTACAACCCGAATGGCTACATTGAGATTGCCCACACGTCACGATATTCTCATCGAACTGGCAAGTCAGAACTATGTATCCTGGCAACCCGGTATTTGCCAGCAGGGACGGTCATCACAGAGCTCAAGGGTTCAATGGCCAACCTAACCGAGGAGCAGGACAGGGAGCTCAAGCGGACAGATCTCAGGAACTGCGATGTCAGGAGGGACTTCAGCGTCATCCATTCGAAGCAAATGAAGAAGAATCATCTGTTCCTTGGTCCGGCCCGTTTTGTGAATGTGAGTGTTGGAAGCGTGTCAGCTGCTCTTGGTCGCTGACCTCTGTTCTAGCATGATTGTGACAATAACTGCGAGCTATTCCGTGAGGGCAAATACATCACATTCAGGACACTTCGACCCATTCAAATTGGAGAGGAGATCACTGCACATTACGGCGATGGATACTGTGAGTTTTTCGCGGACCTAAGTCGGTTGACACTCATGTGACCTTGGTTCTTCTAGTTGGTCGGAAAAACCGACATTGTCTCTGCGAGACATGTGAGAAGCATGGACGAGGAGGATATAATCCAATAGCTGCTGAAGAAGAGGAGGAACCTGTTGATGACTCGGATTCGTCTTCGGATGAAAGCTCGGAAGACTCGTCAACTGAACAAAACTCTGGAGAGACGTCAGCAGTCAATCTAAACGAAAGAAGAACACGTCGTGGTGTTTACACTATCATGACCAAAGATGACAGCGATGACAGTGACGAAGAAGAGGGTGATGATGACGTCGTTCCTCTTGCTAACGCCCCAGACATTCCAGCTGACATTGAACTCACTACCGAGGCTGGCACGCCGTCCTCGGACCTCACATCGATTAATTCTCCTTCCCGCCGTTCCTCTACTGCTCCTCCCAACGGCGCTGGTCCGTCCACTCCGAAGTCTCCCTTCCGTTCGATTATTGCGACCAGATTACAAAAGTCTCGCGAGAAAAGTCAGTCTACTAATGGACGAGAAACTCCTCAGAAACAATTGGTCACTCCACCCACTTCAGAAGAGTCCAACTCCCCCAAAAGGGTCACGCGCTCCATATCAAAGGGAAAAGAGAAGGAATCAACACCCGCTAAACGTGGACGCCCTCCCAAGACTACTAAAAAGGACGAAGTCGAGGTCAAGAAGGAAGAAGCCGAACCACGCCTTCTGCGTGCACGACCCTCCCCGGCTGTTGTCGAGACTGTGGTGAAGCCTCCCCCAAAACCAGAGGTTCCGAAAGGCCCAGATGGAAAACCATTACCTCTTTGTGTCACCTGCCGGAACATTCTACCCGTCATTTCAGTGGACTCGCAAGTAGTTTGGGGTTTGGGGTTTGAGAATGCTTCCAAGAAGAAAAAGAATAAGCTTGAATGCCCTAGGTGAATCTCATCACAAAATCTTCCTCGCATATTCTAATGAGTACTTAGATGTCTTCGCCATGCCGCTATTTATGGTCAACCTTGGCCAAGCCGTACTCCCGGCGCAGGCTCATTGCCTACCCCTCGCGAAGAATCACTCGCTGCGGACTCCTCCAAACGTTTAACAAAGCATTCCCTATCTGCCGTCGATCGAAAGCTTGCTGCCGCCGCCAAGATTAGAAAGCGCGAGGATTCACCAGCTCCTGCCACCAAGAGGAGGAAAATTGAAGCACCCTCCGTCAAGTTGAGCAAAAAGGTTCCCAAGACTTTTTTGACAAACAGGAAGCGACATAGTCTTCCTATCCCTCCTCCCACCGAGAAGCGCAAACGTGGCCGACCAAGGCTTAGCTCACCCCGAGCGCAGAAGAGCAAGACGTCCAGCATTACAGCCGCGGGCCAACCGCGAGCTCATAACGGCAGATTTGAGCGGAAATTTCGATCAGGCAAGAGATCCTCAACTATGACTGTCCCTTCCAAAAGTGCCCCAGTTTCTCCCGTGAAGGATGAAAACCGGAGGGACAATCGACCACCAGGTTGCCGTACCTCCCCTAGGAGGAAACGGGGTAGAGAGGATGAGCCCGAGGAACACCCCAAGCGGAAATCCCCCAGGCGAGATGCTGATGGCGACGAGTCTGACAAAGAAGACTATTCACCCAAGAAAGCCCTACCTCGACCACTTTCCAACTTTAAGGCTGGCATGTTTTCACGGCCCAACCCACTCAGCTTTGCTCGTCAAGCATGGGGTGGCTCGGTTTCGCTTGACGAACCCGCAACCGTCACAAGCGATAATGCTGTAGTAGAAGATACAGTTACCTCTCAGCCAGTCTCCATTTCGGCGGCTTCCCCTGCCGTTGCAGTGGAACCAATCTCGACTCCAACTGCTGAATCTCGGACTATCAGCTCGCCCCGAGGCATCTTGACGTACAAGCCCTCTCCAACCAATTTCGCTCGCCGCCGATGGGGCCCACCACCCACAGTAGAGAAAGCTGATCAAGAGAAACCGACGCCTGAGCAGCCAAAAACGCGACGAGTGTCACTCTATGCGACGGTCAGCTGCACACATATCTTGGATGACAAGGTGTGATTAACTCTCCTTTCTCTAGTCTTGAACCTTAAACCGATCTTAAACCTTCGCTAGGCATCGATGTTGAACGTGGATCCTAATGCGTGCAGCGGCGATCTGGTGCATGTCTATCCCCCGTTGGTCAAGAAAGTTCCCGACGTCTTCACTCCGAGAGCATTCAAAGAGACGACGAACGAGGCTCCTCCCAAGCTCAACCTTGTAAACGCAGCCGGCTGGGAAGACATTGATCAACCAGATTATTAATTTATATTTCTAACTTTTACACATTTGCAATCTTGACACTCTCATATCACGAACAGTAAACCCATCACCATCCCAACATTATTCTTCTTTTCCCTTTTCTTTTTACCTTGCTGATGTTTGATCTGTTTCAACAAACCGTCACGCTGTGTTACTATTGTCTGCAATTCCCCCCTCGCTCTTCTTATTGCTAATTACAGAGTTATGTAAATATCGTAGTAAAGGCAACAATAATTGTATAGCTTATCGCGCCTAAATGCAATTTTATCCTCCTGTTGCTCGCTTACTGTTGCCCATCGGCTTTGAGAGATGAACGGCCAGCTCGGAGGATTTCATCGGTGGAAAGGAGGTTGACAGCAATGACGGAACTGAAGGAAAGATTTATCAGTGTATGCAATCAGCAGAAACCCTTGCACAGACATACCAGGAGTGAAGCATCTGCCTCTTTACCCTGTAGTTATCCCAGATACCCTCAACAGTCGGGTCAAACGGCTCTCCCGACTCCAGATCTAAACCCACGATATTGCCCTCAGCCTGTTGATCCTGCAAGGAAACCACCGCCTCCTGCACATCGAATCCGCCGTTTGCGGCCAGTGTCTTTGGGATGATTAACATAGCATCAGCAAATGCCTGCACGCCCATCTTGGCTCTGCCTTTTGCGCTCTTCTTCACGGGACCGCTGAGATGAGCCGAACAAGCAACTTCGAAGGCCCCCGCACCAGGGATCAGGGAGTCGTCCTCGATGGCGTTCTTGACGGCCCGTAGGCCATCTCGTAGAGCGTCTTGTATCTGCTGGATGGTATGTCCGTTCGGGCCCTTAATGAGAAGCGTGACAGATTTGGGCTGCTTGACCTCTTCGATAAAAGTGAATTTCTCTTCTCCCAGAGTGTGCTCGTAAACGAGACCTGCCCATCCGAGAACGTCAGGTGTCAGATCATCGACAGAGTTTTGTGCGACACCGCCGCAGACGAGTTGCAGGCTGTTAACTTCAATTGAGCAAAGAAGCGTCAGCCAACACTGGATAGATTGTGCTCACCGCTCCATATTTCTTCTCTTAGCACGTCGGAGAGCGAGAATACCATTCTTCGCGAGAAGATCAAGACTCAGAGGATCAATACCCTTCTGGTTAATCACGACAAAGGTTTTCTTTTTCTCTTTAGAATCGACAGCCTGGTCGCAGACGGCGTTCTTGAACTCGACAATCTTCCTCACTTTTGCATCTGTATGTCTTCGTTCTGATTCGACGAGTTTCTCGCGTTGTTCCGCCGTTGAGTAGAAGAACCCAGAATTGACCTCACTAAGATGGTATATCAGTATTCTGACCATATAAGATCAACCGAACAGTGTCATAACTTACGTCTTCTCATACTCCAAGCTGACGTTCAGGGTAAGAACATAGGCGTTTTCGAGTCTTTTTGGCATATCGGGATGACGTCCGCCGTGATCCATGACGAGGCCGCGGACCAGCTGGGTGTCCGAAGCTGTTCGGTGTTGCATTTTCATGATTTCTATCATGTGAAGGTCTATTGGGTCCCCAAATTGCTCTCCCTCTAAGAGACACGGTTAACAGCGTGCCAGAAGGCGTCTCTAGACTAAAACATACCCTTCTTAGCTGGCCGAACTGCGGTGACTGCGTCGACAACGTCTGCAGCAAGTTTCTTTGCTAGTTGAGAATTGATTTTGGTGGCTAGCGAGGTGTATGCAACGTTGATTAAAGTAGCTCGGTCAAGTGCGCTGGCCTGTTTGAAAGTATCTAGGAACTGATACCACTTTGTCAAATTGCTGGTCAAATGATAAAGATACGGAAAGCGCACCTTCAGAGCCTCTTTCTTCGCAATATCAAAACCTGCTCCGATGACAGTCGGATGAACACCCTCAGAAATGTACCGATCCGCTTGCTTTAGTAGCTCTCCAACGAGCAATACCACCGATGTTGTCCCATCTCCAACCTGATCATCTTGAGCAACCGCAGTTCGGGCAATCATTGCTGCTGTAGGATTTTGAATCTGCATCTCTGATAGTAAAACCTTGCCATCCTTCGTCATCTTGATCTGCCCAGAACCATCTACCAACATTTTAAGTGTCCCTCGAGGGCCTTTGAACTTGGTGAGGACATTGAGGATGATGACACAGATCGTGTTGTCGTACCGAGATTGCCTTTGACAACATTTGCAAGGCCCATCGCGCCAGTGATGTTCACCTAAAGACGTTTGGGTCATTTTTAACTATTAACCAGATGTCCTGTATACGCACCTGCAGAGCAGCTGCTCTGCGTACGCTCTCTGCCTTTGGATTGATGAGCTCTATACTGGACGACATGGTGAAGATTTAACAGAAGGTCGAACGCGTATTTGAACGTGATCAGAATCAATGCTCATTTTCGGACGCGTCCTGCCTTTGGTCGCCGCTTTAATCAAAAAGTACATTGCCCATCATTAAAATCGCACTTGGGATGCTCCTGATATATAAACTATATTACACACTACTAGAGTGTTTTGTGTTCCATGCTTTGTCTAGATCCTGCATCCAGTGCAAGAGTTTTTTGATCGGTTTTGACCCATAGGCAGGCTCAGATGTGTCATGCAGCATTTGAAGCACTCTTTCGTCTACGCCTCGCTTTCCATTGAGTCCATACAGCTCTAATAGCCCCATTGTGTCCGTGCAAATTCGTAGAAATTCGGGATCGTCGACATGCAAAGCCCGAAGGATGTGTTCCTGCGAAACAATCAGCTCGAATCTTCCCGAATCGAGGTTTTTCAACGCTCACCTTTTTTATCATGAGTGAATTTGATTGCAAGGTGGTCCCGACCAGTTTATCCCAACACTTTTTTACAAACTTGAACTGGACCATCGCATCGCATACGCGATGTGGCAACTTGTGGCCTTTCGCCTGGAAGAATGATATCCATTCCGGGTCTTCACTGATGTACTTCTCAACTTCCTCAACCAACCTATCCTCCATCAGGTCTTCTGGAGATTTCTCTTCCTCGTCACTAGGAGGCTCCGACTCGTCAGCAGAGTAAGGACTTGATGCTGCGCCGATTTGGGGTTCTTTGTGTTGGAGGTGTGATTCCGCAGCTTTACCACCTGGAGGTCCATGTATCAGGGCGAGCTCTGATACTCTGGGCTCCCCATAGAACTTCTTACGCTGTTCTGCTCTATACGAAGCTGCAGGAGGTGAAGGAGATGATTCGCGGGAGGACGTCGATTCGGGAGAAGAGCTCATCCGAACATGAGGAGGCTTATAAGAGGCGGCTGGTGCTTCTCCAGGTACAGGGAGCTATAGCCACCCGTCAGCGGTTTCACGAATGAAGGGTCCCAGCTCGCTTACCTCTTCTATGAAGCAATTAATAGTCCTGTTAGGTGCGACGATGATGTTCATCGTCATGAATTCATCTTGATTGTCAGCCGACACCCGCAGGAAGATCTGCCTGTATTTGCCGCGGAATGTGTACACCCTAGCAGGGCCTGTAGAGGATGTCAGCCATGATGATTGATATCGCATTGGTAAACTCACCGTCGATACGTGATGGACCTGCCTGCAATTGCTGGCTCTGTTGGATATAAATCAGGACATTTCAACAAAGAGATGCTGAGAATACTTGCAAGCAGCTGTGCATCTGCCCAAAACCCTTCTTCGGGGTTGTCCATAGGGCGCAAGGGAATCTTGACCTCAGTCAACTGTTCATCAACTCTTTCGTATCGCCGATCTTCTATGAGTATGGTGACCATCCTCTTCTGGCCACTGTTCAAGCCTATAATAATCATCTGATTAGCGGAGATCTCTCCGAGGGGAATCAACGTACTCTGAGGTTTGCCTGGCCGAGGCTGAGTTGAATTGGGTTTTATTGATGAGGCTCGAATGCTCTGTTCCCTGAAGTTATCCCGTTCTCGCAAAGCCGCAGCTTGACGCGCCCGGACTTCAAGTTCCCTGTCATAGTCTCGGCGGTAATAGCTGCCAGAGTTTTGGGGTGGAGGTGTGCGCTGATAAGTGGGAGAGCCGCGACGTTCAGGTCTCATATGGGGTGGAGGGGTAAGCACGGGTGGTGAAGCACGAAATCCATGTTGACGCGGGGGCGACGCAAAAGTATCAGCCGGAGGGCCGTCGCGCTGTTTGCTCTGATGATTAGGTGGCAGGCTCCGAGGGGGAGGGGGAGGAGTAGGCTGTAACGCAGGAGGCAGGGTCGACGCAGACTGAGGAGAGAGGCTGTTCGCTGTAGTGTAGGATGACGAAAGTGTCGGCGTTGGTGAGACATCCACTAGGAACGTTGATTGGTGGTACGGTTCGGATGCCTGTGGTGTCGGAAGAATATAGCTGGTGTTGACTGTACTACCAGTAGCCTTGTCACGCTTCGATGGTTTCTCGACGCGAAAGCGGTTAGTCTGTGCCCTGTAGTCATGAACGCGTCTCTTTTTGGTTCCTCTTGTGGATTTTGAACCGCTGGCATAGATCGGACCACCCTCCTTCCCATCGTCTATACGCATGAATGGATTGTTCTTTGGACGTCCGACCTTTTTTGGGGGAGGTTGGGCCTCATAGGTGCTGACAGTGAGAGTGCCAGAGGGTTGGAAAGCTAGAGGTTGTCGAAGAAACGATCTGTCCGCAGGGGGAGGTGTATCATTATCTTCTACGATAAGTTGCTTTAGGTTGTCATCTTCATCGGAATTGGGAGAGAATGAGCGCTTAGGCGGCTGAACGCTAATGTCAGCGATATGCGAGGAGCAAGGATCATTTGTGTGTACGCACTCTTCTCGGTGACGACTCCCTACTGCTACTGTGAGAGATCTACCATTGAGTCTGAGTGCCCGAGAGATCATGAACCTGAGCTCACTCACGAAGAATCGTACTGCCTTCCTCTGCCAAAGTCGCGGTCGTTAATGGTGGGTATGTCCATGTTCTTTGGAAACAAGAGAATGCACTCTCTTCTGTATAAGTATCTGAGCAGAAAAGGGCAGATTTGCAGGGATGTTTACATGGACCCACAGCATGAAGGTACTCGAGTGAACAAAGAGGGTCCAATGATCAGCTGCACCCAAACGCGTATGCCAAATAAGGAAATATGTGGCCACGTGAACGGATTAATGAAAGCGCCCACACCAAACTTCTGCCAACGTCAAACGACCGTGAGGCGGCGTGAGCCCACAAAGTAACAAGCTTTGCCACACATTCAAGTTCCGCAAGAGTCGGTATTTCCAAAAGCAATATTTCACAGCATGTACGTAGCAATTGTGGCTATCAATCCCCGAAACGACCCAGACTATCTTTATCATACAGAACTTCCATAAATCCGCTTCGCGTTCTCACTGAAAACAGCATCAACAACTTCTTGCTCTACACCCAGTTCTGACAGAGACTCTCTTGCGATCTCATACCAGTCACTTGCGATAGATGACCCGGTTGAGGTCGGGCAGGGTGAGGAACCAAACATGATTCTTTGGAAACCGAAAGCCTCAATCACGGGTGACACTGCAGGGAGGAGTTATCAACTACGGAACGGTGATAGCCAGGTACAAGTGCACCCACAATACATCTTGATTCGTCGTTTCCATTCCCTTTTTTGCTGAGAATCGGTACGTTCAGCCACTTCTACCGAAGGCGTGGGTGGTGTGGGCGCATCCCATGAGGGTGGCAAGAACTTGATAGAGACATATGGGAACAGTGACAGCGTCGCAGTTTGGGCTTGGAATGCCAAATATGTGGGATGGTTCATGAGCTTTACAATAGGAAGCTCTAGATCATGTGGGGGAGGGAGGATGTTGGCTTTGTGTCAACGATAACTGTCAGCACTAGACCATTCAGAACGTCATAAGCACTCACAGAGAATAATAGGAGGAATTTTCTCAAGTCCGGCTGTCGCTTTTCCGATGATATCCTCAAAGGATTCCAGCACTTGATCGGAAATAGGTGCCTCTACATCGATGTCCACAGGTTTTCCCTGCGCAAGAGCCCATTTCAAGCTGTCTGCAGCCGTCTCGGTCGACTCATTGAACACGGTAGAGAGAGAGATAGGAACCGATGTCTTTGCAAAGAAATCAGGTATAGTTTGAGTGGTCTCCTCAAGCTTGAAAGGCACAGAGAGCGATATAATCTTTAGATCACTCGAGCCCAATCTGCCGACAACGATTAGATGCGATATTCTCGGCATGCGGCAAGACAACTCACTTGGAAGCAGCCTCCTCCAAATTTGCTCCAGGGAGAGAAAGTACAATTCCACCGATGCGACTACCAAGCGATTCTCCAGTTTCAGATTTCCATTGAGCAAAGCTATAATCAGAGCCATAGACGATGACATTCGCGTCTATAACGCTCTTCGGCTCGACCGCGGGAGCATCGTGTTGAACGGGGAAGCTTTCAGACGCGCCAGTATTCGGCGGGCTGAAGGCCGAGAGAGGAAGACGAGGCTTGGGTGGTCTATTGGGTTTGGCAGACATGGATGTTGACGATGAGGAGCTAAGGAAGGACGATGGGATTTATACCGATAAACATCGGATATCTGCCATCAATCGCCCCTCACTACCATTGCCTTACTTACCAGCGCACAATTGTTTTACAACTATTGCCTCTTAACAGCGCTCCATGTCAGAAGATATAGAAAATACAACGCTAACGGCAGGCGTATGGTTATAATTACCTTTTTGTGACCACTAGCACCTTGTGGAACTCTACTGTAATCAACCAACTCGAAAACGACGGCGGTTTTCTTCAACCGAGCAGCACACCGTGACGTCGACCCTACACAGCCTACAAACTCCAATGGCATGAAACTGATATCGTGCGAGCAATATAATTGAACAAGGTTTCGATCAGACTCCTACCGTAAACACCATAGGGTTTCTGACAAAGGAACTTGGAAGAACAACAACTCGAATCAATGCACCTACGCTCAACCCAGTTTCAAATAAAACTGTAGACACTCGCGGAGAGGGCTTTTTTCTCCCGACAAAACCTTGCAATTGCACATAGACTTACACTTTAAACCATCTTTGTAATAGGCAAGTGGCGCAGAACCTTTCAAGACGCCACCAGTATACTGCGTAATCACGCGAACACCAAGGGTATATTCGAGGAACAGCTCTCTTTAGTTTAGTGTAGGATGGGTGAAGCTACTCAGTCGCAGAAGATGGTACCAATGTAGATCCCTTGGTAAGGGCCCAGCTAGAACAAGCAATCAGCGATGATTCAGATCAGAACATTGATTTGAGGAACTCACATGATTGAGAATGTTACCAACAAAGATATTGGGGACAGTTTGGATCGTACATTGAGAGTCGACCGAGTTGTCGGCACCAGAGCATGCAACAGCATTATCTGGGCTGACGATGTGGACCTCATGCTGCCCATGAGCGAAGCCAAGGAAGCGGCCAGGGACAATGGGAACAATGTCCTTTTCATTGTTTGTGCGCTGGTTATCAGAGACCTTGGAGTCAAGAAGATTCGCGAAGGCAGCGTTCCCGACCCTTGGCGTGCCGAAGGTCCTGAGGGTGATCTTGGCAGAGGGAATGTTCAGCGCAAAGTAGAGTGCATCGAGCTCCGCCAAAGCACCACCAAGCGAGTGTCCAACCTGTACAGAAGGGAGGGTCAAATAAGGCCAAGTAAACGAGAGATCAATGCAGCTTACAACGGTGATGCTATTTGTGCCCTTGGCAGACAGAAGGCGCTTAACCTCGGCGAGAATCTTAGAAGCAGTGAGCGCATGCTCGTTGCGGAAACCATCATGGACTTGGACATCGGAGGTGGTGCCTGGGAAGAGCGAAGGGTCGAGTGGATCCATGAGGATATTCGCATCAGTCAAGACCGATATCCTGTACACTGCTTTCAGCCAGCGACGATGCTTCGTGTTCAATGTTAACCTACAATTGAGTAGGGTCCGTCCCCTCATGCGCTACGACCACGGTATTCTTGGACGACCAGAATCCGACGAAATCTGAAGGGAAGGTGAGATTACAGAAGCAGCTTATTCACTAGAAAGACACATACAGGTCTGGATGGCGTTACCGTCACCTCCAACAAGAGTAGGTTGGAAGTCTGGGATGGCACTGCAGGCCCCTGTTGAACAAAGCCTCGGTGGTCAGTGTACTCAGCGCAATTTAATCGAAGCAACCCACCTCCACAGCTCCATCCTGTCAGCCTAGAGGCGCCGCAATAGGCGGCCCTGGCGAACTGCGTATAGGGCGCGAGAGCTGAAAGAGCGCTCGCAGACAAAGGAGTCACCGAGCGACGCTCAGGAGTCGATGTTGGGACAGCATATACACCAGCAGCGGCGAGAACGAGCACGAAAGCAGATGAGGCCCACATATTTGAGATTGCTGTAGACTCGATGAAGCTCTACCTTGCTGGTCCATGTAGTATTCGCCCAACTAGCTTATATCCACGCCCGAATTTTCATATGCCAAACGAGTCGCTATTATTTAGGAAGTACCAAAGCGTCGCGTCCCATCCGTCGTGTCACGAGTCAAGGTCTGCTGTAGTGAAAGTAGAAGTGAACATATGGTTGCATCGTGAAGCAGGGCCTGAGCAAGCCAAGCCATCAATGGTAGCAAGCTCTCATTCAGGCGTGGTCGTTAAGAAACTATTGGGCCACTGCAAGGAATCATACGATGGGCAGTCAGATGATAGCAATTTACATTGACTTTAAGACCTCCCCCGAATAACCCCTACCCCTGGAAATATCAGAAGGAAGAGTCGAGTCGATCTCAGGCTGAGCGTAGAGTTGACAACATCGATATACGCCCTTCCGTCCGTTCAATTAAAAAGAACCGTGAGCACATGGCGAAGAAGTATGGCCGGCGTTATTCCAGGTAAATTTCATACAACTGGTTAAGGGACCGCGGCCAGCTTATCTTCGAATCGATGCACCTTAATCAGCTCTATGGCCCAGTAGTTCCGCCTCCATCTCGTCTTCATCTTCCTCACGTAGATCGTTAGCATATGTCTGCCAAGTTTTATCAGCTTCAGGCCCGTCGAGAACGTGTTCGAGTATGTCTCGCGCAATATCTGCACATATTCATCCAGTCAAATCTGCATCATCTCACTTGATCGGTGGACGCACCTGTCAACGCCATCAATTCTGTCTTTCCCCGCTCCCCAACCCAATCTGGGGCTTCTCCATATGTCAACCTGCCAAACGTCACGACAAATGGGTGGATCAAGCCGTAGAAAACGCGATGAGAGGCAACGTAGAGCTTCTGTCGAAGATTCAGCAACGACGCTGAAGAGAATATTAGATAGTGGAGGAAGAAGAGAGTTTGGTTGATGGTACGAATGCGCCTGAAAGACGTTAGGAATTGGCCTGTTGAGAAAGGAGCGACCATCTCACGATATTACATCGGCGGAATCAGCCAATACCAACTCTTCGTCGTCTTCCCAAAAGGGTGTGGTAAGCTGAGAAAGGAACAATATGACAGCGGGAATAACGGAGCTAGAGAGAAGCAGGTGATTATGTACGTCTGGTTGCGAGGTCGAAAGGAGAGCAAAGAAAGTAAGAATCGATTTCCTCAGCTCAGAAGACTAGAAAGGAAAGTTCAGGATGCAGGACGGGATTAGCTCATAAGCTTAACATTAAAACCATACCTCAGGGCTATGTCGCGTGTTTTCTACGAGTATGAGGCATAACCGTTCAACCAATGGAATCTTGACAGGTACAAGAACCCTCTCTGATGAATCTGCTGGGGGTTCTGGCATTGATAGGATCCCTCGACAAAGATCACGATCTGCACGTATAGTAAAGTGAGAACTGCGAATAGCCATCCGAGAACGAGCTACTTACGAGAGGCAAGAACGGCAAGGAATCGACATATGGAGAGCCAAGTTTGAAGGGAACTGCCCTGGTTGAGCAAGTTGACCAGAATCTGCCAACGCGAAGGGACAACTGCAAGTCTAAGGCAGAAGGTTATCTCCAGGTGCAATCAAGAGCAGTTGCCTTTCTACTCACTTCTCCACAACACGATCATCGGCGTTGAAACAGAAAGCCTCCAAAACGGCCACCAAATGTATTATTACACTGTCAGGAACGTGATCATGCTTTTCACCCACGACTCTGAGTAGAACATTGAGTATGGGGTGGCCAGGGTGTGATTCGTTCGTGGAGAAAAGAGTTGGACCAAAGTTAGGCAATGTATAGAGTAGGTTGACCAGCAAGTCAAGAGCGACAGCCATACAGGACCACTAGTGCCGGTTAGGCAACGAAAAGTGAAGTAGCGACTGTTACTGACCGAATTCCATCTCCTCAAAATAGGTAGAATAATCACAAAAGTATCTGAGATGCTCTGAACTGCAAATGTAAAGTCCTCGGCCCTTGAAGACGTAGCGATTGCACAGAGCATCTGGTCACACGCTGCAGCGTATTCCTTGTAAGTGCTTACGCCGGAGTCATCAGCGCCATCTGGAATAGATTCTTGCAGCAGGAGATGTATCGTTGGATGTGATGATTCGGGGGTTGTATGGGTAAAGAGAACCCTGATAAGCTGCGTATACATTGTCAGAAGAGACCTATCCCAAGCTATGGAGATGAAAAATACCTCAGACATAGGATTAACAGGCTCGGTGGGGTACTCCTCAAGCGCAGAACTCTGTAATTCAGCGTCCTCCAGGTCAAGTTGATTGAACTCTTCAGCCATACCGTCCGTCATGGGTACATCGTCGATGATGTCGGGTGCTGGAGTTTCATCGAAAGGAGAGAATGGTGTGTCTGTTTCCATCTGGGATGGATGCCTACGAAGTTTCAATTTCTTGGATGGCGACGACGGTCTTTCGTATTGACTGGGCTCTGAACTGAAAGCGTTCTGAAAGCCGGGGAGGAATGCACTTTTGGTCTGTTTTTGGGGTGGTATTCGACTTCCCGATTGGGTATTCGAGTATCCAGAAGGTGCTTGAGTAGATTGGGGTACTCGAGATGTGTCGCCGATCTTCTTACTTCGAGAGGAATGGAGAGCCGCTCGTATGCTGTCCTGTTCGCTTTGCTTGAAAGAAAGCTCTGTCCTCATTCGTTCTATCTCTTCCCGCATGTCTTTCTGCAATCGTATACGACTTGAGACAGCTTCTTCTCTCTCAGCCTTCAGACTTGCTATTTGCTCTGCGTGTGTTTTCGTAGTCTGTTCATCCAGAATTAGCATTAAGTCATACAGAAGAGAGGAATTTTGTGGCTCACTCTTTCGATGCCCTTCCTTAGAATAGTGACTTCCCCTTCCTTCGCCTGCTTCGCGGCAATTGAATCCTTCAGCGCTGCTTGTATTTTCGTATTCTCCTGGCTCAACTGAATCGAAATGGATCAGTCAGGAGACAAGGGAACAACGTGTAACAGACCTCCTCAAACTTGGATTTGAGTTTATCAAGCTGTTTCTGAAGTTCTTCTGCGATATTAACTGACGCTGTGTCTACCAGCATTGAGGGTTGGGTTGGCTGATGCAAATTGGCGGGAGGCTGGCGCTGTACTCTGCTCACGTTTCCATTAGGTCGAGGCATCTGTGGAAATTTCGGAGTAGAAGCGGCAAGAGGTCCTGTACCAGTCCTCATGCTGAAGTCGAACGAAGGGACCGGGATCCGAAGGGAATGAGCTGAGGCAGAGCTTGGCATTGCATTCTGGTGCACACTTTTGTGGCCATTGCCATGGTGGGGACGTGTTAACGTTTGTCCTAGCGTTGTTTCTGCAGTATAGTTTCCATCAAATTCAAGGGAGATGTCTGGCAATGAGTCCAGGTCGTTGATTGAAGGCCATCGTTTGTTCGGTGGTACACTCTTCGTACTCTCGGTAGTCTTCTGACGTTTGACTGGAGGTTGTGAATGATCCTCCTTATAGAATTTATGTTCTTCTCTATCGAGAGCAGCGAGAGTCTGTTCGTCGAAAACGACGTCGTCGTCGAAGTAGTCGTCAAAATCTGACATTGACCTGGAGGGGAAAGCGCACTGGTAGATATCAGGAGCCGTCACATTATTCTTGTCACACATGAGTATCTCATCAACGACTGCAGTCTTCATGGACACAGTCGTCAATGGATCCAACGTTCCTGCCAAAGTTGAAGAGGAACGAGCACGCCATGAAAAACGTTTGAAGCTCAAGGAATCAAACTTGAACCCAAATCCCCCTGGTGAGTTGCTGGATCTTTGCTTTGAAGTCGGCGGTCACGGTCTGACTACTGAACGTATATCATTGTATGGCTGTTCGTAGCGCAAGACGTCTGGAAAGACTCATCCCTTAAACGCCACACCGCACTCATCAAACGAATCCGCCAGTCATTAGCCGTGGATAATCGTGACCAGATACTGAAAGACATTGACACCCTCTCTCTGGAGAAATACATTGATGAAATCGCCAATGCTATTATTGAAGGCATTTCACGTTGCAAAACAGAGCGAGATGTTTGGGCAGCAGTTGAGGTAGCCCAAAGCGCTGGCTATTAACTAAATTGTTGACGAATGCGCTTTTCCAGGTCATCTCCGCTTTGCACAACCGGTTCCCAAAGATCTTTATGCCTGCCTTACTGCCTTTGCTCTCCGGCGCAATAAGCGCTCCAAATAAGGCTCAACTCAATGCACTTGCCCCGGAACAACGGGAGAAAGAAGAGTCTGTCCGTGTTACACGCCAGCGGCCTCTCCTCCGTGTATGCTCCGAATTGGCTCTGGTTGGCCTCATCCAAGATGCTCCAGGAAGGAGTGGAGGGGAATGGATTATGAAAGCGATCAAGGAATTGGTGAATTGCCCTCTGTACTTCGATATGTCCTCGATATCTCAAGTGTCTACAGCTATCAAATGACCCCAATCTCGGCTCTTTGCCGTTGTTGACCACTTTCCTCAAGGCTTATTCTCGCCCTTACTTGGGTCTCACGCCTCCAGCTACCACGAAGCAAGCAGACGGAACCAGTGGGCCAAATGCAGCATTCCCGGTCCTGGGATCCGAACAGGAGGAGTTGGTGGAGCAAGAAATACGAGATCGATTCAAGCGCATGTGCGAGGGCTACTATGATAACGTCGCAAAAAAACTCGTCATTGAGCACAAGGTATGTATCTCGAGCAGCAGCCATACGCACAGCTTGTAATACTGACGTATATAGCGTTTACAAGAACAGGATAAACGCAACCATGAAGCGTATATACGTTCTGGAGAGATTTTTGAGGACCGTCAGCAAGCATATGAGAAAATGACAAAGAACTACGAGAAGCTCCTTGGGAGCTGCCAATCGTAAGGCGACTATCTTGGATCAAAAACATACGTGCTTATGCCTTTTTCATGCCCTTTCCCAAGACTGTCCGAGCTACTATACATTCCCTTGCCTGCTTTACCCACCGCTTCGCAGAAATCTGATTCGATTCTGATTGGAGCAATGGGTAGTAGTGGTGCCGACAATGACCAGGAATTGACCATCGTGGGTGGTAAATGGGAAGACGAAGAAGAGCGAAGGTTTTTCGAAGATATACAAGATCTCAAAGACTTCGTACCTAGCAGTGTTCTGGGCTTAGAGAAAGATGAAGCCGACGAAATTAAACCGGACAGAGGAGAGGAGGAAGACAAAGAGGATCTCAAGAAACTTGAGGAAGAATTAGACAAACTGAGCATTGGTGATCCCACACCGTTCATGCCTGAACAGGCGATGCAGGACGAACCAGTGGAAAATGAAATCGACGATAGGTTGGGCTTTTCATATAGTTGTAAGGCGACTGAATCTCATAATTTCCAGTGCTGATGCAGAAGCCGCCACGCCCAAGGCTGGGACACCCCCGCTATCACCCCACCTCACACCGCAAGGCCCTTCACAGCTCCTTACTGCCTTACTCTTACGCTTACCCGAGGCTACGAACCGGTCTCTAATGGATCAAGCGGCCATCGATTTTGCATTTCTCAATTCCAAAGCAGCTCGCAAGAGGCTTGTCAAGGTTAGTTTCGATCAAAAACTAGTGCACGGATTGATCTTGATATTTCTCTAGTTCTTAGGCCAAGTCCCGAAGAACAGAATCGACCTATTGCCCCATTACTCCAGGCTAGTAGCTATCCTGAATCGATATATGCCTGACATTGGCAAGGATATTATTGCAATTGTGCGTCACGATGGGTTTAGAATGATCAGCGTACTGATTCTGGACATAGTTGGAGGAAGAGTTCCGCTATTTGCAGAAGAAGAAAAATGTTCACGAGCTATCAGAAGTCAGGAACAAGGTTTGTGCTTGTAGTGTAACACGAACTGAGGCTAAAGTTTATACCCAGAATATTGCATTCCTGTCCAATCTAACCAAGTTCGGCGTGGTGCCATCCCATGTGATCCTCCATATGTTCAAAGTCTGCTTAGATGACTTCTCTGGAACCAATGTGGAAACACTTGCTGGATTGCTGGAAGGATGCGGACGCTTTTTGCTTAGGAACGAGGAAACATCCGCGAGATTTGGCACGATGGTATGGCCTAGGATTGGAGACTAGAAAAGCCACTGAACTAAACCCACAGCTTGAATTGATGAAACGGAAGCAAAGTATGCAGCGCTTTGACCAACGCCAGCTACTCTTATTGGAGAACGCATATTACCAATGCAATCCCCCTGAGCGCGGTCCCAAAGAGGTCAAGCAACGCACGCCGATGGAGTTGTTCATTCGGCATCTCCTGTTCGATGTTCTCTCAAAGAAAACGATAGACAAAGCCCTGAAGCTCATCCGAAAATTGAATTGGGAAAATGAAGAGGTCCAGACCACTTTATTCAAGATTTTCACGAAGCCATGGAAGATCACATACAGTAATATCAGCCTGCTGGCCATGCTCACTTATGACCTCCAGCGCTACTACCCCGCATTTACTGTCTCCGTTGTGGACCAGGTTCTTGAAGACACCCGCCGTGGGATGGAACAAAACGTGTACACATACAACCAGAGGCGCATGGCAACAATGAAATATCTTGGAGAGCTATATATCTACCGATTGTTCAGTTCGAGCATCATATTTGACACACTGTGGTCTCTTGTCACATACGGGCACCGTGAGTGGATTTGCTCTTTAATACACTTCGTCCGGCTCATGATTCATGCACAGCTGATGGACGGCCACTACCCAAGCAAACTGTTCCTCTAGACATGCCAGATGATTTCTTCAGAGTTCGACTCGTCTGCGTGCTGCTGGACACCTGTGGCATGTGCTTTGACAGAGGCACCCAGAAGAAAAAACTCGATAATTTTCTTGTGTTTTTTCAGGTAACTACTCGCCCAAAATCTTGCCGATGAGATCTGACGGTCGATTACAGTACTACGTACATTGCAAAGACCCGCTTCCCATGGACGTCGATTTCATGGTTTCTGATTCTTTGGAAGTAAGACAAGAACCTTTCTTTTATAGTCACAAAAATTGACCTGTTGGTTGATAGGCCGTACGACCTAAGCTTCAGATGGCCAAGTCCATTGAAGAAGCTGCGGTCGCAGTCGATCAGATGTTCAATGCTGCATATCAAGGTGGGCTTCAGAGCATCTGAGATCAAGCTTAAAGCTAATGACTCGATCCTAGCTACCAATGAAGACAGTGGGGATGACAGTGGTGACGAGATAGATGACGATAGATTCAACGTTGATGGCCAAGGAGACGACGACGACGACGATGTAACGGAGGGTCCTGACTCCCCTGTACGGAACATCCTCACTCACTCTATTGTATGTATCTTACATGGCGACAGGTCAACGAGAGAGCTCCCTCCCCGGATACAGAGATTATTCTTTCGAGCAGCAACTCTATGCAAGAGAATCTTGGGCCTACCCTTGAAGCCGAAGCCGAGTTTGCCAAGGAGCTGGTCAAATTGATGACGGACAATTCAAGCGACTCGAGGAGGGTGGATAAGAGAACCGCCCTTGCTCTATGGGATTCTGCCGTTATTCCGCCCAATGCCCGCAAGAAGAAGGTCACCGATTCAGATGACGATACAGAGGTCTCGCAAGCTAAACATCCAGATATGAATACGATGGCTTTTACTGTGATTACGAAACGCGGCAACAAGCAACAGGTACTCTTCTCATTGCGTATCACGACTTTTTTTTGGTTTGCTGAGCATTCTCCGTAGACGCGACAGCTAGCTGTACCCTCGGAGTCGCCATTAGCTGTCCATACTCGGTCAGCTCAACTCCAAGACAAGGTAGAGCAAGAACAGCTCAAGAGGCTGGTGCTTGACTACGAACAGAGGGAGGAAGCAGAAGAGCAACGAGGTCAGTCGTGTTATTCACTTCCCGGAATCTACCTGACAGACAGTTTAACGTAGCAATCGAGGCTCGAAGTCGACCCAACGTCATCAAGATTCGTATTGCTGGTTAGTAAAGTGCTCCCCCAAGCGTCAAATGCTACGCTCTTGAACACCCCGAGGTTATTCTGCTAGCCATGAGCACCAGCTCATAGCTCGACGCGGTTCTCTCGCAGAAGGCTGGGCGCCTCTATTGAACACGTCCGTTCGCACTTTCGGCCTTGAATTCATCAAGCACTGCTCACGCAAAGATTGGTGGAGGACTTGAGCCCGACCCGCTCCTGAATCTCGTTATATCAGAATACGTTAGATAGGTATTTTCGGCGATGTACCTTAGGAAATGCATCATACTTTAAGATGACTTGGACTGGTTCCCTTGATTCACCAGCCTACAAGCAACGCCCAAACTTGATCTTGCGTGGTTAACGTTACTCGGGGTGATGGAACGATCAGGTGGTCTCGAGAGCCAAACTCGTGTGATCAGTTAGAGCCAACGTGTTAATCTATTGGCACAGACCAAAAAAATTTGAAGGATATACTTGTCTTGTCTTCACTCAATCTGTTAGGAGAATGTCGTTGAAAGCAGTGAGTCAATCGACTTTTGGTCATCGTCTAACCTGAGTTGAGGATCCTTAGATCGTGAAATGTGAGCTGGCCAAGGCACAGTTGCATCTAATATGCTGAGACGTGTTTAGCTGTGATATCTGGCGACAGCCTGGTTCTGCGTGGTCGACCTGGACCACAGGGGCAACCTCCGAAAGAACGGTTTGTGCGAAGCAGATCGTCATGAATTTGTGCCAGCTGAACTCATATCCTCAGTGTTCTCCATCTTGGTGACATCGTCGCCCCAAGGCTCGGGACTTCAAGCCGTGAAGATGAAGTATGAACAGTAACTTCCTCGAAGATCAATTCTCATGAATGATCGACAGCCATGGGCTTTCGAAGCCCGAGAATTCCTGCGTGCACTTACCGTTGGAAAGGAAATCTCTTTCTCCACATCGCACTCTCTGCCGGCTGGGAACGACGGCGTTGAGCGAGATATAGGAAATGCCCAGGTTAACTCAGTTGACCTTGCATCTGAATTGCTCAAGAATGGTTGGGCCAAGACGAAAGAGAGCAAGCGCGAACCTAACGACGAGGAGCAGAAGCGCAAGGATCTCGAGCAGGAAGCCAAAGCGGCTGGCAAAGGAGTGTGGAATCCTCATGGTCCTCCCGTACGTTACAGCGAAGGCTTTCTCGCACTTCCCTGACATGAATGTCCCAGGCTCGCACCGTCAACCATAATATGCCCGAAGACGCCAGCGCTTTCGTCTCTCAATGGAAAGGAAAACCAATTGATGGTAGTTGACCTTCTAACTTGCCCTCTATTACGCCCCTCACTCCTATTGCCCTACGCAGCAATTGTGGAACAAGTTCGGGACGGAACCACTCTACGTGTCCGCCTCCTAATGCCTGAAGGCGAGCACCAAGTCGTCAACGTTGCCTTGGCTGGTGTTCGTAGTCCGCGATCCTCCAGCAAGCAAGGTGAAGCTTCCGAACAATGGGGTGACGAAGTAAGTCTCCTTTTGCTTCTGTCACGGAATATGCTAAATAGTTACAAAGGCCAAATTCTTCACAGAGTCTCGTCTACTTCAGCGTGCTGTCCGAGTCACCGTTTTATCTCTCCCTACATCGACGGCAACACCATTTTCTAGCAGCGGCACTGCGTCGCCCAATCCCACCGTCAGTTTCTTCATTGGTCTAGGTGAGAACGGTCGTCGGTACAGGGTTATCATACTCACTCGAACGGGATGTCAGTCCTTCACCCTGCTGGAAATGTAGCAGAACACCTCGTCGCAGCCGGTTTGGCGAGAGTGGTTGACTGGCATGCTGGCATGCTTTCCGCGAGCGGAGGGATGGAGAAACTACGCGCTGCTGAGAAAGCAGCCAAGGAGCGTCGCCTTTGCCTCTATGCTAACACACCTGTACCCGCTTCTGGCGCAAAATCCGGTGGAGGCGCCTCTAGTGGGGGCTCGAAGCAATTCGATGCTACCGTTATACGGATTTGGAGTGGAGATCAGATATCCGTTGTAACACGGGATGGTTCCCAGGAACGTCGCCTACAGTTGAGTTCGACACGGGGACCTAAGTGAGTCAGAACAACGTATCAAAAGTCTACAAGGCTAAGTCTTTTTTTTCGCAGACTCTCCGACCCTCGCCAAGCATTCTTTGCCCAAGAAGCCAAAGAGTTTCTGCGTAAGAAGCTTATCGGCAAGCATGTCAAGGTGACAATCGACTTTGTGCGACCTTCTGAAGGAGATTTCGAGGAAAGAGAGTGCGCTACCCTCCATTTCGGTGGCCAAAATGCGTGAGTCAATCTCATTACAGATGCTGGTATGCGTCATTGAAATTATTGTAAGCAATGTCGCCGAGCAACTCATCGAGAAGGGCTTGGCGAGCGTTGTACGGCATAGGAGAGACGACGAGAACCGCTCAAGTGAATACGATAAACTGATCACGGCAGAACAAGGGTAAGAGGCCCGTTTCAAAGTCCCTTTTTTCATTCATAGTAGGTCGTTTCTTGTAGCGCCCAAGCTGAAGCTCGTGGTATTCACTCTGGCAAAGAGATTCCTGCCCCCAAAGCCCCACTAAACATCTCTGAAGTAGCTATGATTGGTTTATCTAACCTTCACCTCCTCTGACATCATTTAGACTGCGAACAGGGCTACACCCTTTCTCAATGGCTTCAAGAGACAAGGCAAGATTCCTGCCGTTGTTGACTACGTTGCTGCCGGCTCTCGCTTTAGGTATTTTCCATTTTCCAATGTCGATATAACACCTATTTAACATGTAGCAGGATATATTTGCCAAGAGATAACCAGATTCTGACACTGGTATTGGGTGGTGAGTAAGTAGTATCAACGCGAAACAACAATCTGATTCATTTGGCAGGTATCCGAGCACCTCGGAACGCTCGTCCTGGAGAGAAAGGAGAGCCATATGGCGCTGAGTCTACCGACTTTGCTACTAGGAAATGTATGCAAAGAGATTGCGAGTTCGAGGTCGAGTCGACCGACAAATCGGGCGGTTTCATCGGAGCTCTTTACATCAACAAGGAGAATATCGCCGTTGCGCTTGTCAAGGAGGGTCTGGCAACGGTCCATGATTACTCTGCTGAAGGTCTATCATGGGCGAAGCAACTCAGCGACGCTGAGGGCGAGGCGAAACAAGCCCACCGTAATGTCAGTTGCTGCAAGCTTTGTCAAAGAGATGGCTAAGCTGTTATCACCCAGATTTGGAAAGATTACGACGAGACTGCTGAAGTTGAGAGTAAAGAGGTCGAGGAGACCACTGACTCCGGAGCTCTCAAGACAGAATATATTGACATCATCATCAGCGACGTTCGTCCTCAACCTAGCCTGGGATTCTCTGTGCAAATTTTGAACACTGAAGGTCACTCTTATTCATCTGGTTGATCGGGTGTGTTGAAGTGCTAATGTGGCCGACAGGTATCGCTTCGCTAGAACAACTGATGAAAGAATTCTCTTTGCACCACAAACAACACGTTGTTCCTGCTGGGTTTGTCCCCAAAGGTGGCGATCTTGTTTCCGCGAAGTTCTCCGATGGACAATGGTACCGTGCCAAGATTCGTAGGGCGTCTCCTGTCAAGAAAGAAGCTGAAGTCACTTTCATCGACTACGGAAATCAAGATACCGTCACTTTCTCTAACATTCGCCCCCTAGAGGCTCGCTTCCGTTCACTACCAGGACAAGCTCACGATGCCAGGCTCAGGTAAACGATTGTTTCTCTTTTCAACCTGCGTGATAGTGGCTAAGGCATCTTGCAGCTTCATCAAGCTCGTTGGGCCGGAGAGCGAGTACCACCAAGAAGCTGTCGACCGGTTCCGCTCCTTGTGCGAAGGCAGGAAGTTGATTGCCAACGTCGACCATCGTGAAGGACCAACTCTCCACCTTCGGGTGATGGACCCTGCAAATCCAAATGCAGCTCAGGACCCATTGGCCTGTATCAATGCTGATCTTGTCAGCGAGGGTCTTGCTTCTGTCGACAAAAAGGGCTGCCGATACCTTAGTGCATACCCTCAAGTCGTGAAACGACTCCAGGAATCGGTCAAGATCGCTAAACGCGACAGGGCTGGAATGTTCGAATTCGGTGATGTTGAGGAGGACGACTAGTGGATACTGATTGTTTCGTGCCCGTATAAACATGGATGTACTGTATGGGAAATGGCTGGGAAGCTTAAATGAGATTTTGATCGCATTCAACTTCCATCTCCGGATCGTATTGCAAACTGTCACCCATCTATTATGACTGTCTCAGTTCCCATACGACTGATCACATTCGATGCACTCTATACCTTGATTGTCCCTCGTCGACCTATTCATGTACAGTATGCTGAGGTTTTTGAACCTTACTTGGGTGCTATGAACCCAGAATCGATACAGAAGTCTTTCAAGGCAGGTCCGTTACGCGACACAGAGTTACAAGCACGGAAACCAACGGTTTACGGTTAAAAATTAGCCTTCAAATCGATGGAACAGGATGCTACGCTGCCGGCTAAGGGTTCTGAACGCTGGTGGGGCGAGGTCATCAAGAAAACAGCCCTTGGTGCTGGTGCGAACTCAAGCAGTTCGTCTCCCCCTCAAAACTCCTCCGAATCAGAGCAAACATCTTATTATCAGTGACTAGCGCTGGAGCAAGCACTTCCTACGATCGTTCCTAGGCTGTTGACACGTTTCAGCTCAAAAGAAGGCTACCAGGCATTCGATGATTCTCTTCATGCCGGTTAGTGCCCTCATTACCTCGGAAAGCTCGGGCTATTTCATTTTCAAGATTGTAGTCCAGTCCTGCAAAGACATGGGAATAATGGCTGCAGTGATCACTAATGCAGACGCACGAATTCGTAAGTACATTGTCTACGCCTCGCTTGCTTCGTGGCTTAAGACCTTTACCAGGTTCGGCCTTGCAAGATTTAGACTTTCCTTCCTATCTTGATCCCATAGTCCTGAGTGAGGAAGAGGGTGCGGAGAAACCGTCCTCAGATATTTTCCTCCGAACCCTTTCCCAGGTCAATGCAAAGCTTGTTTCTCAGGAAGGGATTTCCCCGTTGAAGCCGGAAGAGTGCCTTCACGTTGGAGACGAGCTTGACTGGTAAATGATTTGCTTCAGGGTAAAATGCCTTCTCAACACCTACAGCGATTATCGAGGGGCTCTCCGGGCTGGAATGCAAGCGTTGCTTCTAGTGCGCCGCGGGCAGGAGAGGGCTCATAGGGATTCGGAGGCTCAGGCCACAGATGGTGTTCACGTTGTCCGGGATCTCCAACAAGTGGTAGAATGGGCGAGAAACCACAACGCACTTGCAGGTTTATGAGTTCCGCGCCCTTTTTGTATTAGGCTCTTATTAGTACATACTCTATAACTATAGAAAGGGCGCGTTGTGCAATGCTCCTGAAGGAGGGTGTCGGTATAACTTGTCTTGTTAACCTGCCACAGTTTCCATAACGGGGTTGGTTGGAACATATGCGAATGTCCAGCGGGTATCTTGAGTTCTAATCGACCACCTCTGAGAGCTTATTGGTGGTTCCTCCCCTGATAGCCCGGCCTCCCTCCGACGCCAGATCTTCCACCTTATCAGCTACTTTGAGAGTGGTCCACCTAATTATACGAGGGTCCCGACGCATGAATGCGTTCAAAGACTGAAGTGTCCGTGGTGCGGTGTCGAAATGAATGGTCCAATAGCTAGTGAATTGTCCGTTGGTCTGCTTCTCAGTGCTTGATATATGTCACGACTTACTCTCCTAGTGAATGTCCCTTCATGCGCTGAGGTAAGGTGCGAGTTCCCCATGAATTGATATTACGAACAACGCCTCCTGCTTTCAGAATATGTGTAGCGGTTTGGCTGACCAGCGACTTGATGTGTTTCTGCAAAATGGAATAAATTACCAGCATGAATACACCACTGAGTGAACGTACATATTCCCCGAAGTGGGTAGTGATACATAGCATTTGGTAGAGTGGCATTTCTGGGCAGATTCCTGGGTTCTGGGACACGGTGACCTTGCAAGTTCTGAAAATGGCTAGTGACCGCATTTGGACGCGCTTGCATACGTAAGCGGAACTTTGATGGTCCGCCTGACACCTCGCATTGCGTTTTGTCTTCTCTCATCGAAGAACATTACGGCGAAGTTAAAACTTGAAACGTTTGAGGGGGCCCGTATCTGAGGCTGACACAAGGTTTGAACATTTCTCATGCAGAACGAGTCAGCCCGATGTTGTGGCGTGAGAGAGGTTGGATACTCAGGATACCGGTGAAGGTCAGGATCTGGCATTGCAGCTACCCTTTCGAGACGAACTGATCGAGGAGGCTACTTCTATTTGGCAGAGCAAGGCCAGACTGGCCGGCGGGATTCCACAGACCAGTCACGATAGGCTGCATAGAATCCGTTGCCCTACTTGGCAATAGGACAGGCCAGGAAGTCCAGCGCCTGATTGCACCACGACTTTGACGTGAAAGTAAGGTATCAGCGGCTGTTATCAGAGTTCAGCTGCATTCGACGCAAATTTCCAAAGGTACCCGAATAGAATTGAACTTTATACAGAAAACTACTCTGGCGCATTTGTCAAAAGCAACAAGACACAGGTGGTACGAGCTTAATTCTTTATTGACTGGAGGCTTCAGATGCTTCTTTCCTGGCGAACTTGATTCCGCCTGGCAACACCCATCGCTGTCAATGCGGCCTCCAGAGATCCGCCGATCTCTCCAGCATCTTTTTTGCTGGATTCTTTGGGTGATTCGGAGAATCCTGCTCAAAATTTGACGTGGATTAAATACCTCCAATTTTTCTGGCCAGCTTCAGACTGGACATCGTCTATTCCTCTCTTCTTGACCCGCTTTCCTCGCCTTGTTGCTATTTGCTCAGCTCTGCTATTATGTCCGCGTCTAACCAATCTAGCCTTTCTATCAAACACACTTCGCCCAATACTGAGTCCGATTTATCGGATGATAAGGCTGCGCAACATTTACCTCCTCGTTTGCAGCACTCCCCCTCTCTCCCAAACCTAAGGTAGATCACTTTTACCTATTGTCCAGAGTGCCTCAACTGAACCTATCTAGATTTCCGCCACTTTCGGCTCGAGAGGTGCTGCAACTCTCGCCAACCAAAACGGATGGAGCTGAGGACAACCCGCTCAAGACTCCTCTTCCGGTCGACATATCCGACAAGCCTCACCTCCCAAGGAAGAGTCTACAGCACCGCGAAACTCAGTCGATCGACGACGTTGCTTCCTATTTGCGCCAACAGACTAACTCAACCAAGAAAACTCACAAGAGACGAGCAACAGGCAAACCCGACCCCAGTCAAGCGCTGTTAACGCCACCGTTGACCCCCTCTTCCAGTATGAAAACATCGACCAGTATAGACTCTACAGTCGATACTCACTGCGACGACGGCAATGAACGTGCTACAAACTCCGAGGCCACGCGGTTCTTATACGTGAGTCCCTCACGACCTGTTTTCGAGAACTTGAATGGCTTAATCCCTCCGGGTGTCTAGCTGAGCAATGTCCGTAAGACGGTATCGAGCGATGCCCTTAGAGCCAATATCATTGGCGCTTTGTTGACTGGTTATGCCGAGCTTTCTGCATCAATTCAGTGTCGCCCGACGTCGATGATGGAGCCCTTTGATGAAAGAGCTGTCAAAGGCGTCTTCCTTCGGCGCCACCAAACCGATGGGATTGTGCTGCTCGCATTTTGGGACGTCCGTCACGCGGAAATAGCTCTCCGTATCCTCTCCTCCCCGAACGGAGAAGCTCTGTCTGACTGCGTCGAAGACAATAACGCTGATGGATCAAAAACCTGGATTTGCTGCCAGTTCATATCTGGAGATGAGCTGGCTGAGGTAACGCCTCGTCTTCTATCATTGTCGTTTGATTGACAAGCATCACATAGATAACTGGCTCCTCCAGTTTCCAGGATTCTACCAGCGGAAGTTTCCGCATCGCCGTTGAAGATACTGACGAAGAACAAGGCCACCGCGTCGTAGATGATCGTAGTGACGGCGAAGAGTTAACAGACAGCCTTTTGAAACTTGCTCTCACTGATACCGACGACAAGACCCCTACTATTGGAAAAGACCGACTGGATCCGACTTTGCTTCTCACCTTTCTGAACTCCTTCGGAGACGTCAAGGCGTGCAATCCGTCAGACCAATTGGTAAGGTCGATAATTTCGAAATTTTTTCTGTCTATACTGAATTCGACGGCTTTAGGATGCACCAAAGATTTTCAACATAGAGTACTTCAGTATCATCGACGCCATCAATGCCTACCGCACGATCGACGGAAAGGATCTCTTTGGGATGAAGATCAAGGTGTTCGGGCGAGAAAGAGAGGCTGACGAGGCCAACCTAAACTCATGGGTTTCCAAGTCATCGACGCAGCCCATCGGTATAACACCCTCTTCAATGCCAATTGATATGAAGCAGCACCTTTCTGTTCCCGGTCAATCCTCCCAAATGCGTCGAAGTTTCTACGGAGGGAACGATGGTGAACCCCGGTCGCACGGGCAAGATAATCGCTTGGGACCCTCGACCACCTCCTCAAGCCCGTCTCCCGTAGTTCTCTACACCACAACGCCTCAGGAGTCGCACACACAGTCCCATACGTATCCGCATATTCCTCAATGCATCCCTCCCATTCAACATCAACATTCAGTGAACGGTCTTCACCCTTTCCGCTATTTGTCTCCTCACGGGAATGGTTCCCCTCCTCGAGTTTATAGTCCCCAAGGCATTGATTATTCTCATTCAGCCTATACCTCTGGTTACTATTATCCTCAGCCACCGTCCACCCCAGATGGTTCTCGGCTTGGATACTTTCCTCCTCAATCCCCATTCCCTATGACTCCAGAACATGCCTCCCTAGCTGTGATGTCACACTACAGTCCACGAGGGTATGACTACTACACCGGCATGCCAGGAGCTGTTGTACCGACTGTGGGAGCCAATTCACACCCCTGGATCCAACCGACTATGAATCCGCCACATCAAATGTATGACCAAAACTGGGCTTTTACAGATGTGGCTCAGAATGTCGGGACGCCGTCCGGCCTCAATTCATGGTCTCCTCCTCAGTCTGTTTCTGGCGGTCGAAGCCCTTCCTCTCGAAACTCTCCAAACAGACTTCACGGTACCACTCCTTTGATGCGTCGTTCTCCGTTACACCCCTCCCGAGAGAATCCCTCTCAAATCCCTCCGGAACGTAACCAACTCAACCTATCAAGGATTGAAGATGGACAGGATACTCGTACTACGGTCATGATCAAGAATATCCCGAACAAGATGTCCGACAAGGATCTCATTGCATATATTGGGAATGTATGCCCAAGGAGAATTGATTTTTTGTATCTGAGGATGGACTTTTCAAACGGTTAGTGTGCTTCTGCGGGTTTCTGGAGGTTATTTCCTCATTTAATTCAGGCTGCAATGTCGGATACGCATTCGTGAATTTTATCACCGTGCAGGATCTCTTAATATTCGCAAGAGAGAAACTCGGGGAAAAGTGGTAAGTCTTCCCACTACCCACCTTTACCGCTTGACTCAACTCTACTAGGAACATGTTCTCAAGTGAGAAAGTCCTACAGATGAGCTACGCCAATTACCAGTGAGTCTGTACCCGTTGACCGTCACTACCATTGCTAGAGCTCCTTTCAGAGGAAAAGAGGCGCTTGTCGAGAAGTTCAAGAACTCTTGTATTATGGATGAGAAGGAGCCTTGGCGCCCTAAAATATTCTACTCTGAACCTGGACCAGAGCAGGGCCTTTCTGAGCCATTCCCTGCTCCGACGCATATGAGGAGGAAGGAAAGGAGCTCATTCAATAGGGGAGCTCTCTTTGTCCCAGGGATTGGGGGGCATCGTCGGACTGGATCCTCTACATTATTCCACGCGGGAAACGACCGTCACGGCCATGGTTCGCGTGACGGGCGAGGCGATAGACGTGACCGTAGTGGAGGCCGCCGAGGTAAACCGGCTGGCAGCGACATCGATGGCTTGGGAGCTTTTGGGTACAAACATGGGAGGAACAAGGGGAAGATGTCGCTGGAGTGAGCATTCCTTCTGATTCTCTGGTTGACAACGTCGGAGTCAGGAAACATAGCTCGGGTGCAGTGCATAATCAGTTGGAGTATTTGGAGGGGAGAAGTGAGAGCTGAGATTGATGGACGATTTACTAACTCCTTTTAATGCATATTCAACACATTCGCTTTAGCAATCATGTGCATATCTTTTGTTTGCTTCCAACTTCCTTCAACTAGAGACAATTCTGCTAGAAATCCAGGACATTCAGAGGTTCATATCGTATAATACATGTCGTCAATTAACTGGGATGGGTGGCCCATTACATATCGTCTTGAATCCACTTGGCGATGGCATCCAATGTCTCTGACCTCTCCGGCTCGTGCCACTTAAAGACTATGTAATCGTGTACAGCGTCCTTTGCCTCGTAATAGGTCACTCCATTCTTGCCTGCCCCTAGGTCTTTCATCATCCTTTGCTTGAGGGTAACAACTTGGTCGTATAGGACTTCAGCTCCTCCCGCCACAATGAAAGCTCTCGGAAACCCATTAAAATCGATCTTGAAGTCAGAATGAAGAGAACAGGGAGAAATATATGGGTTCAAGGCTGCTTCTGAAACACCCAGAGGACCAAGGAAAGCCTGTTTGGCGTAATCCGCCTCTCCGTTGATGGGTTGAATGTAGTCGGTCGTGGCGCATCTGTATGCGGCGGACCCTGGAGTTTCATGAGATGTGGTCAAATCGCACCACGGGCTGAGCAGTACCAGAGCACCGGGCGGTGCAGGAAGCTTGTCTGCGAGCTCGGTGGAATCCTGGTGTTCAATGAGGTAGCGTGTGAGCGCAAGGGCAAGATTACCACCTGCGGAGTCGCCAGCGATGATGATATCAGAGGGGGCGTATCCAACATCGTGCACAAGGTAATTGTAACCTGCCAGAGCATCAAGCAACGCTGCGGGGAATGGATGTGCGATTGTAAAAGGTTGTGATGAGGAGAGGCGATATTCAATGGCAAATGCACGCTGGAGATTGGGTGTATGCTTGAGCAAGCCGTGGACGATATTGGCAGTGACATCTCCAGGGTGAGCAGAGAGCCTGATATAGGCACCTCCGTGAAGATGATACAAGACCTTCTCTCCAGCCCTTGCACCTGCTCCAACGATAACGGAGGAGCCGTTTTTATGAGACCAGTATCCGGGGATCCGTGCAGGTTCGACAGAAGTCGCCTTCATCCATCCTTTGACTTTGCTCGAGATGAGCTTAGGAACAGGTTCAATCCATATTCCACCATCATTCTTAGTCTTCGTGATGGCAAGATGATTTGGCATGAGCATCACGGGGCCTGTCCTTGGGGTAAATTAGCGCAGGTTCGCAAAAGGCTGAGACTGGGTGGGACATACTGATGAGCCAACCACATAAAGTGACGAATGACCTTCAAGAAGACGGCGCGTTTGGCAGTCCATGATTCTCTGGGTCTTCCGGACTTTGGAAGCGAAGATATAACCCAGAACGGGATACGTACAGTCGCCAATAATGCAAGCTGATAAAGTAAAAACAGGCTCTTCAAAGGCTGGTGGCGGAACGCGTAGCTCATGGCTGGTCGGACTGACAGACGCGTTTCAGGGAACCGTCGCTTTTATACGCAGCAGACGGGCAGAGTAAATAACATGATGGAAAGAGCACGTATACAATTGCAGCCGAAGGATCGTTTGTAATGGGGAAGTGGATCAAGCATAGCGCATTCAAGTTGCTGATGATCGAGGCGAACGGCGGACCGGCGCTTGAATAGAAAATCAGATGCTTGTTCGCTGCTGTCAACAACGTCCGCGGGAGCAATTCCAACAGTGATCATGCCCAAGCCAGACTTTAGAACTGCCGTCAGGCAAGAAGAAGCATATCTTCGTCGTCTTTATCCTACTGTGGACGACATTCCTGGGTGTATCAGTCTCTTTGACGATTACCTGTCTTGCCATGGTGAGTGTGACGCTGGCGACCTTGATATGCCACTCACCGTCGTTCCGTAGTCGTCCGCTCCCAAGTAAAATCTATTTACCGTTACGGTCAACGACCTGAGTGTGGTCCCAAGATAGAAGACTTCAAGTTCTGCCTGAGTTCGAAAGCCGCACACCCTGAAGAGCGGAGGGATGGCTGGATCGCTCGGCGCGCGGAATGGTGGGCACACAGGAGGCTAGGAAGAAGCAGCGAAGATGTATGGGATATTCGCACGTACGTCGCAGTCCTTCCGGGTGGCAAAATTCGCTCACCTATCGTGTAGAGAACCCCTGGAACAATTTCCCAAGCCCATCCCGGAGTTTGAGCCAGAAAATTCCGCTTGAGCTGGTGTTTCAAGGTCAAAAGGTCGACGGCATGACCTTTGTCGACCAGACATTGTAGTTGAATTATAATGCTCATTCTTTAGGTAAATAATTGTCTAGAAATACTTACAAGTATCAACTTCACTAACGGATACTTCCAGACTTGTAGAGTCCGTATCCGTTTTGCAATAATCTGCTCTTGGGCAGCGAGGACATCCCCTCTTATCTTCTAATCCTGGTTGTTCATTTTCGTCAAGGACAGATAGGAAATTCTCCAATAGGGTTCCCTTGTCACAGTATCTGTTTGAGGATGGATTAGGGTGGATCGAAACCAGTAAAATCCGGCTGCTAACACTATCTGACGTCTCCTGGCCTGTAGCCCTGTTGACGATAAATTGCGCACGAGTCGCGTTGCTTGCTTCAGAAGTGTCGTGTCACTCCCCCAACTATTGCTCCACCCTGTACGTGAACCTCAATTAAAAGCAACTACGCCAATCCTTGGGGTCTCGCGAGCAAGCTCAGCGGGCTAAGCCTGAAAACCTATTCTCCGTTTACGTAAGGATTTCACGAGTTCAAACTCAGCTGTAATGGGCATATTCGACGCGTCGCGTCTTTACCTCGTGCCATCGTTCTTTCACCACCTCCTTCACCATGGTAAGTTCACTGCGCGGCTTGTTCGTACTGATTCTGAGGCCCTCATCTGTTAAAGTCCCAGCCAAGTCGACGCAAACGCCAGAGAGATGCATCTCCTTTGCCAGGATCCTCGCCTCCACCAGCCGCAAGAAGCCTGACGCGTCGCGATTCAAACTCATCTCTTCCCCCGTCCTCTCCACCTGCTCCCTTCTCCGATACAGACGACAGCTTAGACGATCGCGATGCCGTTCATGACGTTGACGAAGATGTAGAAGAAGAGGAAGGTGAAGACTTGTTTGGTGGCGATATCGAAGCGTAAAGTATCTTCTTTTTCACGTACTGCACCATCCTCACACCTTTCCCCGAAATTCCCAGAGACTATGCACCGAATGAGTTACTTGACCAGTACTCAGACAGTGGTCTAAACGACGATGAGTTGGTGGACGACATCTCACCAGAGGCTCGCCGTCTCGCTGAGCGCTCGATGGCGCAACGTGACCAACGAGAACGTACGGGAGGAAGAGGTGGGCGTGCTGCGCGTCGGAGCCGCGCCCCTGCATTCCTGGATGATGATATGGAAGATGACGGAGATGTTGATGATGACCTTGGAGTGGCACGCATGAGGCAGAGGACGAGAAGAGCATACGACGAGAGAAGAGATCTGGATGATCTGGATGGTGTTGATGATGTGAATCCTTTCACGCGGATGCTTGAGCGCGAGTAAACCACTAACCACCCGATACAGGAGCTTCCCATGGAACAATTGACAGATATCAAAGCCAAGTCGATCGTAGAATGGATTGCTCATGACCGTGTCAGGCGTACTATCGTCAAGCATTTTCGTCAATTCCTCATGACCCACGTCGATGACTCGGGCGCATCGGTGTACGGTCAACGTATCCGTAACCTCGGAGAGAGTAAGCTTGTAAATTTCGTTCTGTACTTCGTGATCTCACTAGCCCTCCAGACAACTCGGAGTCTCTTGAAGTTTCCTATGCCCATCTCTCTGCCGCCAAACCTGTGCTCGCTTACTTCCTCATCAATTCTCCTGCATCAATGCTTGAAATCTTCGACGAGGTAGCCTTGACTGCGATTCTAGTCTACTACCCGTCATATAGGCGGATTCACTCCGAAGTCCACGTCCGGATTTCTGACTTGCCAATCATCTGCACTCTCCGTGATTTAAGGCGAAGCCACTTGAACAACCTAATTCGAGTAACTGGTGTTGTCACAAGGAGGAGTGGCGTTTTCCCCCAACTCAAATACGTCAAGTTCGATTGTAGGAAGTGTGGTGCTGTCTTAGGTCCTTTCTATCAAGATGCGACCAAGGAGGTGCGAATCAGCTTCTGCGCCAACTGCGAGAGTAAAGGACCTTTCCCGGTCAACTCTGAGCAAGTGAGCATAATTCTTTTGACATTTTTACAGCGTGGGCCTGACAAAAAACTTGCTACAGACTGTATATCGTAACTATCAGAAGTTGACCCTTCAAGAATCCCCAGGATCTGTGCCCGCTGGACGTCTCCCTCGGCACCGTGAGGTTGTTCTCCTCTGGGATCTCATTGACAGTGTGAAGCCCGGCGAAGAAGTGGAAATTACTGGCGTTTACCGCAACAACTTTGACGCTTCACTCAACTCAAAGAACGGTTTCCCCGTCTTCTCTACCATCATTGAGGCGAACCACGTGAACAAGAAAGAGGATCTCTTTGCCGCTTTCAGGCTCACAGAAGAGGACGAAAGGGAAATTCGCCAGCTTGCCCGTGATGAACGTATCCGCAAGCGAATCATCAAATCCATAGCCCCTTCTATCTATGGTCACGAAGATATCAAGACAGCCATCGCACTTTCGCTCTTCAGCGGTGTGCCCAAGGATATCAATCACAAACTCCGAATCCGTGGTGACATCAATGTTCTCCTTCTTGGAGACCCTGGTACCGCCAAATCTCAATTCCTGAAATACGTCGAGAAAACAGCGCATCGGTCGGTCTTTGCTACTGGTCAGGGTGCCTCAGCTGTTGGTCTCACCGCCAGTGTCCGCAAAGACCCGGTAACCCGCGAATGGACTCTCGAAGGCGGAGCACTGGTGCTTGCAGATAAGGGTATTTGCCTCATCGACGAATTCGACAAGATGAACGACGCAGATCGAACATCCATTCACGAAGCTATGGAACAGCAATCTATTTCCATCGCTAAAGCGGGTATTGTTACCACCCTGCAAGCTCGTTGTGCTATCATAGCTGCGGCCAATCCCATCCGTGGAAGATATAACCCGACCATCCCTTTCCAGCAGAATGTAGAGCTCACGGAGCCTATTCTGTCCCGTTTTGATGTGCTTTGTGTCGTGAAGGATAGCGTCGACCCGGTTATGGACGAACTCCTGGCCAGATTCGTTGTAGGCAGCCATTTGAGGAGCCATCCAAAATTTAACAAGAAGGAAGATGAGATGGATATTGGGACCACCCTAGATGAAGACGTCGGTCGTATTTTTTTTTCAATCTCCTTATTCTGACCTGGGATGCTGAACAGATGATACCACAAGATCTCCTTCGCAAGTACATCATGTATGCGCGAGAAAAGATTCGTCCCAAGCTTTATGACATGGATCAGGAGAAATTATCTCGCCTCTTCGCCGATCTGCGGCGCGAATCTCTTGCGACTGGCTCTTTCCCAATCACCGTCCGTCATCTGGAAAGCATGATCCGTATGGCAGAGGCGAGTGCCAAGATGGCATTAAGGGAGTATGTACGAGCGGACGATATCGACTTGGCCATTGAGGTTGCGGTCGGAAGTTTTGTGAACGCACAGAAAATGAGCATCAAGAAGACTTTGCAGAGAGTATGTCTGGATGTTCATGTGGTGGACCAGACACTGACGTGATTCCACAACAGGGATTCAGGAAATACTTGACCCATTCGAAAGATCACGAGGAGTTGTTGGCGTTCTTGTTGGGAACACTTGTGAAGGATAAAGCCAGGCTCTATCAACTACAGAAGCAAAGCCAGCCAGAGCTTGTTACCGTCAAGCTTGGAGAATTAGAAGAAAGGGTGAGTATCTCGTATCGTGGGGTGGAAACACAAAGCTGATCTTGTTGTAAGGCAAAGGACCATGATATCTTTGATATCACGCCCTTCCTCCGCTCCAAACTCTTCGCTGCAAACGGCTACACCGTTAAGGACCGCGTCATTGAGAAACGATTCAGGAATGACTGATTCTTGTGTAATAATGTAAACCTCATGCTATCTTGCTTTCGTCTTTTTGTGGAGATATATTGTAATGCATGGCTTTCAATGGAACATGTATTACACTTGTGTGATACTTTTAGAGCTGCAATTAAGCAGTATCCAGCAAACCAAGGATAGAGCGAGGGTTTCCAAGGTGTCATTAGATCTAGCTGAGTATGGGGAATATATGGTAAGTAGGGCTCTAAATGATGTCTATGTCGGGACGACAGTCTATGACTGGGCAGTAACAACCTCCGAGTCGACAGCAGTGTCTGTAGGTGGGGTCTTCTCTGTCGATGAATCGGCAGCGTTGTCGGGATTGGGTTCGTCGTCGTCGTCGTCCATGATTTCTACAGCCGAAGTCAGTTACTCATCCAAATGCCGAAACGGAATCAGGATTACGTACCATCGGCATACACTTCAGGATGTGCTCTGAAGCAATCCTGCATGGCCTTGAACTTTTCAACGCAATTTATTCCTTTTGGCTCGTCCTCAGAGTGCACGAAGCATGAGAATGCTTCACGGAATTCCATGCCACAAGGACCATGAGCCATTCCACCAAGGCAGGGGCAATCCCAGTTGATTTCGCCAGTTTCTGGGTTGTATGCGCCCTGGTTGGCACCACTACTTTGCTGAGGTTCGCTTTCTGATGCGGCATCGCCATTACCAGTCAGTTTGCTCTCGTCACTTGGAGGCTTTCCCGACGATTCTACCTCGTCCGGTGATGATGTCGTGTTGGTTGGTGCTTGACGCGTCGAAGTTTTAGTCTGGCCGACTTTGGAGGCTGAGTGGGATTAGCGCAGTCAGTTTCATCAATTTTGCACGCTTGACAGACGGATATACTCACCAGGCGGGGCGTCCAGAGCTACACGCTGTGAACTAGAGTTAAGCCGCCATGTAACGTATGACGCTGTCACTGCTGTTGCTCCTAATGAAAGGGCAACAATATTGGAGGTCGACGCCGGTCGCCTTGAAGCTGTATGCAGAGTACGGCGTAATAGAGGGCGTGTTGCACGAGCGAACATTTGTGTATACAGGGGATTGGTAAGTTAAAAGTACAGGCGCTGGCCAAAGAATATTTGCTTGCAATATTAGGATAAATTACATAATAACCCCATTTATCTATTTCATTTCATTCAGACATCTAGCGACGATCCCGACGCCAGCCTCCACTCGAGCCTTGTCCTCCTCTTTGACTCGGCGGAGAATTCTTTGGAAGCGATCTGGGTGCCAACGTAGTAGCGCGGTTCTAAGTCGTTCTTTCTTTGATTGTGAACGCGAATGAAGCGGTGAAAGCAGGAATGAGGAAATAGATTCAGGTCGAAGGTCGGTCGCTGTTTTCGGCGTCCTGATCATTGGCCATGGGATTGACGAGAACGATAGTCGCTCGGACGACGATGATAGTGTCGCCCATCTCTTCTCGTACTTGTCCCAAGCGTCTCGTATTGCCTTTTCTGCCGCCTGCTGTTTCCTCTGGTTCTCCTCCTTCAGTTGCTGGAACAGCCGAGCTTGCTCCTCTAATATCCTTCGTTTTTCTGCTTCTTCTCTTCGTACAGCCTCTGCTGCCCTTCGCACCTCCTCTTCCATTGCCTTTCTCCTTCTCGCTCTTTCTTGTTCTTTTCTCGCCCATCTCAGCTCCTCCTCTGCTTCTATCATTCGTGCCTCCTCAAAACCGATTTTTTCCACGGTATAAAATATTTCCTCTCGATCCTGTCGAGGTGTTGTACGCGTCGGTTTTCTTCGGAGTGTATTCTCTCGCTCCCGGTCATCTTCTTGGATGACCTGCTGCTCAATCACCCACTCCTCTGTGGTGTGATCTCGAGCATTGTATAGGACAAATTCCTGTTCTACAACCCACGTGTAGGCGTGGGCCATGTGCTTCCATGGCTGCTCCTCTTCTACGTCTTGATAATATTGATCCATCTTTGGACGAGTATGCGATCGTGAAGTATAAGATTTTTGGTTACGAGACCGAGTCGTTTGATTGAAAGACGCAGGAGATGGTCGGGAACCGTGGTAGGTAGGCATTTCCCGCTAGCTGGCAGATTCGTGACGAAACTTTTTACTGAGTTTTGCACGTATATATAAAGATCCGATTTGACAACTCATGATTAACACGATATCGGCTTGCCTTACATGAGGTTCGGTAACAGAGGGTCTGAGTGCAATGAGGTCGACACGCCTCACCCTGTGCGGTCTAAGAATCAAACACGTTGCGAGAACATCAGGGGACACAGCTCACAAACATTGACCCTGACTACTCGAATTTTTCCGTCGAGCAGCAAGTGCACCCACAAAGAGCAGAGGTTCATCTCTTGCCTGGCTACGACAGTCAAAATTTTTTCTCAAAAAAGACCTCAACGAAAACTTCTTTGGTCGCTAACCGCATGGCGCGCCTGGTAGTGATTGAGTTCACCTCGAGCCAGTGCACTTACCCTATGGGGGTACCCAGTAGTCGCTCGCGTTCATAAAGACACTCCGTGGAAAAGTCGAACGCAAGGTTTGCAACGACAGCCAAGGCACGATGCATTGATTATGAGAGCGTGAAGAACGTACATACACGAGAAAGCGGTAATTAAAGGGTGGTGTTTGCCTTTATCGGTGGTGGATGTGATGGATATCTTCGAGGTAGGTAGGGTACAATCCAAAAGAGAGACGTGACGTAGAATAAATAGATATCGTGAAAGCATGCATGATGAGAGATATATTCGAGAAGTAGTGAATGTGAGTACAAGCTTGCCAGTGGATGACAACTGAGTGTGGATCAGACACAGTCAAGACGATGTAAATATATATTTCCACTCACCAATGCAAAGGTAGAAGAAGACGGATAGGGAGAAGAGGATTAGGAAGCGTTTGGCTCCTTGTCCTTTTCCAGGAAGTTCATGACCACACTTGCCACACTGCCATTATGCCTGCAGTGCAACTCAAGATCGCGGGCAGACCATATCGGTCCGAGACTGCGGGACTCGCTCTCGCTCTCGTCCCGATCACTGGCGCCCTCCTGGCCTGGAAGGAAAGTTGCTTCGTGTTTGCCCACGCCATGTTGGTGATAATACTTGCTTCGTGACTTCGAACGCGTGTGGGATGGGCTATCAGAATGAAGGAAGTTCCCGTTCTGGTGGATATTCAATGGATTAGGACCATCCGCATTCAGTCGTTGGATAGCCTTCTGCACGACGCCCGCAGAGCCAGACGCGGAACCTATCAGCGTTTCCTGTAGGGCCTTGAAAGACATCAAATCAACCGCGCGCTTGAATTTAGTGTGGCCATTGACATCCGGGGACGATTTGTTGTTGGTCCCGTCAACGTGCTGTTTGAGATACGATACCCACTGATGCCGAAGGAGGGAGTCCTCAACACTAAACATATAGTGCCTCTTGGTTTCATGATGGTTTTTGAAGGCGATTTGGAAGGTATGACGCATGAATGCGCGCTCAACGACGACCGGACTGCTGAGCGGCAGCCCAGTGTATCTATCGGCATTGGGTCCCATTCGGCGGAAAATTACAGATTTCGGCCCAAGTTGCAACCCCTTTATACGGAAGGAAGCCTCAGGAGACCTAGTGAAGGTCAACACTGGAGGGTCGAATTCCAGATCCTGTCCTTCAAGCTTGATCTGAAGCTCGGGATCAGCATGGGGGAGACGTAGGATGATCGGATCTGATTGTGTTTTCCAAGTTGATCGAGGTGGCACTGGCCGCTTCATGACAATGGGAACCGTTGAACTGGTGAGGCTGCAAGCCTGGAATAGCCTCTCGTTGACGATAGAGATGTAGATCTCCTCCAACAGCCTCTCGGGTATCGTCGATCGTGAGTCATACCGGCGGAAGGCGCTAGCGAAGGCAGCATAGGGCACCCTTTCACGGGATTGGGGACCATGAAGAAGGTCATTGAGTTGAATGATGGCTCGGACAAGGACGTGCGCGCAGTCCTTATCGAAGTCGACTATCGTGGCATTGGCCTCATACCATCGGCTAGCAAACGCATCCAGGAGGTATTGAAGCCCGCTGTTGTGGCTAGCTAAGCCAGAGGGTACATTCAATGACAGCAGGAAGACGCGAAGAGCATCGTCAATCCTCATGCCTTTGAAGTCAAAACAATCCAGATAGGATCTAAGAGCACCTTTAGAGGACCGTTTGACGAGGAATTCACCTAACCGGAAGCGATCGAGGTCGGGCGTTTTGTACAGGAGTTGCCCAACAGCGACGGGATCATCACCCAGACCAGATCTGGTCTGTAATACACTGATCGCATGGTCGGGGTCGCGGCTGAAGTTGGTGATGAAGGCCTTCATCGTAGGGTTGTGTGATGGGTTGTAGGTGTTCGGGTTGGAAGCGGCGTCGGTCCTATCTGCAGTGAAGCGTAACTGACTGAGCTGAACAACACTCTTCACCAGATACTTCTTGTCAGGAGGGTTTGTCCGATAGACGTCATGAGCATCTTGCTCCGACATAACCGGTTTTGCGATAACAAGTATGTCGGAGAAGAGAAAAAGGAATCGGTCCTTGAGAGTGTTGGCGTTTACGACTTGGAAGACGGCAGAGGAAAGAAGCAGTCGGCGTTTCTGCTCTTCATCTATACTAGACGATAGACGAGAAAGAGTGCCGTAGGTCAGGTCTTCGGTGAGTTTCTCGAGCAATGCAGGTCCTTGATGACCCCGGACAGCAGAGTACTGAGAGGAGTCTGTTGAGGATGATTCTGACGTGGAGTGCCCCGGGAAATCGCTCAGAGATGAAGCAGGGTCGGGGGTGGCAGACGATAGCGCATCGGGGCGAGAAGAAGGTACAGAGGGTGGAGAGGGTGAATGTGAAAGAGTTGGGCTATGGATGTCTTTGTAGACCTTCTTCCCCTTCGGCGTCTTCTCTGTATCTGTTCCTGGACGTGGCTTCTCCTCAGTCTGATGTCTGGAGTCAAGAGATCCGCTTTGGCTGATAGGTGTGACACGGACTTCCTCCCAATCTTCATCCAACTCAGGAGCCTTGCCCAAGAGCGCAAGTTCGGATTTGCCTCCAGGAGAGCCTGGACGAGAGAGGCTCCTTCCTCGACTACCATCCCTGGTCATCATATACTGCCTGACATCGGCCAATGTCTTAGGAAGGCCCCCTGTCTCTCCTGCCTGAATGGACGGCTGCTTGTTAAGGAATGGTATATGGTCCCTGAACGAGGTGGCAGTTTTGGAAAGCTGGCTATCGGAATTCTTCTGGGACAACTTGCGTTCTCTTCCAAGTTCTATTGTTGCGTGCTGGGGCGTGGATGGTGAGGAAATAGCATTTACCGCAGGATTTTCCTCATCATGACTACGTGACATAGACAAGATGTCGGGAGTCGACGTCGATGGACCCATTTTGTGACGGTTGCGTTGCTCTTGTTCGAGCTTGTGTATGCCTGGGAAAGGGAAGAGCTTCGCGTTCTGATACCTGAGCATATCCGTTGAAGAAGGTGGTGGGATGGGAGAAGGCCCGCCACGTGAAGGAAGGGGGCCGAGCGACATCATCGAACCAGAGGTGGAAGGTGCTTGCATGAGCATGGGGGCACTATGAGGCTGCGGTGTTGGTGTAGGGGATGAGACTATTTCACCCTTCTCAACCTTCGCACTGGTGTGGCTAACCCCACTTTCATGGCTTACACTTGATTCTCGCTGGTCCTTCCTAGCAGCAATGCTATTGGTACGAGAACGGCGACCAGTGCCGCTCCTCAGGGCGCCTTTGAACTTTTCCCAGGTCGAAAGCTCTCCATTGCGTTTGGATCCGCTCTCCGTCACGACTCGGTCCTCAGCATCCACTGCATCGAATTGAGGACTTGAAGTGAGCACTGGCTGCGTCATCGAAGACGATGAATCGGCGCTCGCTAGAGGAGGGGCAATGAACTGGGCCAGAGCAACACCCGAGGAGGATTGGGGAAGATTCGATGAAGGGCTAGGAGGTGAGGTCTCTGATTCCACCAGAACGCTCTTGGAGCCCAAAGAACCTTGGGAAGGACTCCCAAACCTCAAATTGTCGCCCTCAGGGGCCGAAAAGCTGGCTGGAGACAAAGGAGGTGATCCCACGCTTTGTTCCTCGTAGACAGGTTCTTGTTCTTCCTCGTCAGTATCCTTGTCATCGACCGGCATCCTGATCTCTAATTCAGGAACTGACGATCCTGTTTAGTGATTGTAGCAGGTAGCAGGTAAGCGCCAAAACATACCTGGTTCGGCAATCCAGCTTATCTCTCGCTCGAAAGTATCCACGAACGGAGTACGCGAGCGGTGCGTTTCAGCGCCGAAAACAACTTGCTCTTCTTCATCATCATCCGTAGTGGGAACCTCCTGGACGTAGTTCTGCTGCTGGGGCTGATGTGGAGGATAAGGAGACGCCCTGTTCCAAGTCGGTTGTGGGGAGCTCCTTACGGATACATTATAGGCAGGCCCTGTTATAGCATGCTGAACCGATGAAGATGATAAAACATTGTCGTCGTCGTCATCTTCAACCAGAACACTCCGTCTCCTCATTCCACCCGTCAGCTCATAGCTTTGGGAGGCTTCCGAAGGACGAGGATCAGGGGATGATGGCATGTTATGCCGATTCGGGTACTGTTCCCAGCTTCGTACCTCCCCGAGGTGTGGCGTGGTCGGCCGGGAAATGCTGCGAATGGGAGGCACAGTTGGTAAAGCAGGTGGTGTAGGCGTGGGCGGAATAGAAGGTGGCGGCGGTGGGCTGGACGAGTCAATATCGCCCTCTGAGGCTGCAGCGCTTGCTTGCGCAGAGAGCGAACCGCGTCTTGATCGACGGCGGCGTCGCTTCGGGGTGGGGGAGGGTGTTGGCCGCTCATCGCTACCACTGACTTGTTCATTGTCTGTCTCCTTGGTTATCCTTCCTCCAATGAGATTGAACATGGCGTTACGTGCCGCGAGCCGCTCTCCACCAGTTATGGTATTGTTTCGACTGAGCCCCGCCAATGGGGTGGGGTCGTACATCTCTGTGCCACCCGTAAGCTTGTGCATTGCAGCAGCTCTACTCCCGGCACTATTAGACCGCATGAGACCTTTTTGAAGAGCCTCGAGTGTAGGCAGAGTTGGACTGCGCAAGAACATGTTGGTATTGTATGGTGCGGGCGGTTGGTCGGTCGATATTGGAGTTGGCGACCGCAGCATACGAAGTCTTTGAAGTTCAAGTATTTGCGCTGGAATTGGAGACGGCATGGGAGATGGAACGTCAAAGGCAGGTGCCTCGTCGAGCGAAGAGTCTCCTCCATTGAGTTGCAGTGTTGGTGTTGGAGAAAGCGCTGCTCGTGCTTTTCCTTTGAAGTCCTTCGAACCTCGAGAACGAGACCTTGAACGTGATCTTCTCTTCGCTGAGCGTGTCGTTTGTTGAGGTTCTTGTGCCACTGCAACTGGCTCAGGTTCTGGCGTTTCAAGTTCGTGCTCGGCGTCCATGTCTGTAGCAGGTGTAAATTCTGGCTGTGGCTCTGGTCTCCGCTCCTCTTCTTCCTCTTCCTCTTCCTCCTCCTCCTCGCGTTCGTCAGCTTGCTGCCGTTCTGTCTCCGCTACCAGCTCCTCCTGCTCTTCAGTTGGCAATGTTTGTGGGACCTCTCCTTCAATGTCCACCTGAGCCTCTTGAGCTTGAATCTTCTCGCCGTCACTAACTCCCTCTGGGTGCATGGGTGGGCGTCGACCGTCCTTCATCCTGGGCAATGAAGCAGCGCGCTTGAGCTTCGCGACAGCTTGCATACGCTTTTCGCGCAGATCCTGTTGATCTGGCTCCATTGGTGGAGGGAGAAAGAGCTGAGGACAATATTATAATTAAATTCAGAATTATGGCAAAATTAATTGTAGAAATTATTATACCTCCGATGATGGTTGTTTCGACGCAAGATGTTGTTTGTCCTCCGAGTCCTCCAACGCAGCTCACTCGCACACTCACACGTGTATCATGGCAAGCTACAACGTTCAGCATTCAATGCAGTAACTTTTTCTCAGAGAGCGCTTCGTCTGGCTGAGGATATTGTATTCACCCGCTCAACAGTCAGCGGTCAGACCGACCTGACCGTGTTTAATAATCATCACTCAATGGGTCCTGTGATATAAGAGTGATCCATCTGGTGTTCAATGACACCACAATATCATGTCCAGCTCTACTGATTCTCTCACTGGCTTCTATGGGTGGACTAACACCCTCAAAGGCGTTTACTATGGCCCTGGTTCCCTCAAAACCGCCTTGCCCAAGTTACTGGAAAAGACTGGGATAACGAAGGCAATGGTCATCACAGGAAGGAGTCTTTACACCAAGGTACTCACCAATCACTGGACCGGTCTCGTGGAGGAAGGAAGACTGACCATATGATCGCAGAGCGATGTGGTGAAGCAAGTCGAAAACGTTCTCAAGGATCACAATGCATACACAATCACCTTTTACGAGATTGGCCAACACTCGCCAATTGGAGAGATCCGACGTGCCATCGATTTATTCAAGCAACACAACTGCGATGGGATTGTATCCGTCGGTGGTGGTTCTCCTGTTGACGCTTCCAAGGCGATCCTATACAACATTCAAAAAGACACTGGAGGGCCAACCCTCCATCAGATTGCTATCCCGACGACATTGAGTGCTGCGGAATATTCGGTAAAAATATCCTTTCACGGGTTGTAATCTTGTTAATAGCATATAGATTGGCGCAGGATTCACCGACGACTCGGGTCATAAGGTCGCTGTGTCTTCTCAAGACTTGGCACCCGCAGGTATTGTTCTTGATGCGGAATTAACTCTGGCTACACCAGGACGACTATGGTATGGATGCCATTCATCGTTTTTGAAATCACACTGAGCCCCTGTTTCCAGGCTGTCAACTGGCATTCGTGCGCTGGACCATGCTGTCGGTGAGCTTGTGGTCCCAAGAATTCTGAAGATCAACATTCCTCACATGTGTTCAGAGAACCTCTATCGCGAAGTCCTCCCCTATCCTATGCGTGTACTGTGCTACACAGCCATTGCGGATCTGTTCGAAAACCTCAAACTCTCAAAGGCTGACCCTTCAAATGTTGCGGTCCGACAGAAGCTTCAGATAGCATCGTGGATGAGTCTTTGGCCAATCAAACTCGAGCAATACGCGTACGACTTCTTCTCTTCTTTAGGGTTTTTCGCATCATTCACATAATTCTACAGCCCGCTCGGCCTTTCTCACTCTCTAGGCCACAAGTTAGGAGCCAGATACTCGATACCTCATGGAATCACCTCGGTTAGATATGGTCCCATCTCTGCAACGCTATAGCTAATAATGCTTTGATAGTGCCTCACGCTAGCTCCCACTGTCGCCTTGATGGCTTCGATTAACACTCAGGAGAACAAGGAAAATCTGGCAAAGGCCCTTTTCTACTTGCAACAGCCGTCAACCGGGAATGTTGATGGTGACGTCAAGCATCTTGCGTCTCTCATTGATGGGTGAATATTCTTTTCTTTGGTGTGTCCAGACATTGACTGAAATTGTTCTTCTAGGCTGGTCAAAGATCTGGGACTGCACTCTACGCTATCCGAATACAAGGTTCCCGAAGCTGACCTTTCTGAGATTGCAGATAAAGCCATCGGTTCTCAGTCACTGAGAGGAGAAATGTTGAATGCTCAAGTAACCGAATTACTCAGATCTATTTACTAGTTAGATTACTCTGTATTTCATCATCATCATCATCACGAGTGAAATGAGGTGACTTTGAGTAGCATGAGGTCAGCCATCTAACGACCGCGAAGGTGATCAGAAGGTTATAATGTGCGCGCTTCAGCGTTTGTAAGAATCTTTCCATAGATGGGTCAACTTCCCCTCGTTCGAAGCTTATGGCGAATGAATCCGAATTGTCGGCCAAGTCTTTTAAGGTCACAAAGCCTTCCAAACAGGACACGTATCTCATCCGATGCACCGTGGCAGTCTGCGTTAACCCCCGCAGTAGTCATCCGAGGACTCGCTACACTAGTGGCAGGAACCACCGCTCCCGTGAACGCTCATATAACAATCAAGGCGTTTCCCCGGCTAAACAACGCTTCATCCGTGTTACGTTTCCATCGCCCACTATTGGTTGAGCTCAATTCTCCATCGATGGCTCAGCGACGCTCGAAGGCTACAAAATCCGGACGTCCTGAGGTTGAGCGGGAGGATCGGAACCCCACAATGACGACTTCCTCTCAGCCGAATCAGAACGGTGCAGTCAACAGTCACGACCACTCGCACGACCATTCATTATTCGGCCACTCGCATTCACATGGAGAGGGAGGACATAGCCATGGTACAGAATCAATAGTCGCTGCTTTGGAGGGCAAAGGTAAGCCCAAGTCATGTAGCTTAACCAATTACTTGACTCTAACGTGTCAACTTTGCCAGGTGACCGAGGAAGTCAAATCACGCTCGTTGGACTGGGCGCAAACATAGTGTTGACAGCGTCGAAAGGTCTCGCTGGGTGGTTGTTACACTCCGCTTCGTTGCTGGCGGACGCGGGCCATTCCATGAGTGGTATGGGCTAGCTTATATCATGCTTGTTGTCAGTTTGACGAATATCCTTTCCAGACCTGCTCGGCGACTTCGTCGTCCTGTTCTGCTGGAAGCTATCACGCAAGCCACCCACTGAAAAATATCCATATGGATTCGCAAAGATTGAAACCGTTGGAACCACCATCGTTTCTCTACTGCTCGTTGGCGGTGCACTCGGCATTGGCTTCCACTCATACAACCTCCTGATCTCGGCTCTCTCAGAGTCGGCTTCTGTAATGGCTGCTGGACCCGCTCAGGATATCTTGGTGAACATAACCAGCCATGCACCATCAGCCCCTTTTGCTCATGGAGGGCATGCACACTCTGTTGACCCCAATGCAGCCTGGTTCGCTGCTTTGAGTATAATTACCAAAGAGTGGTTATACAGGATCACCAAAACCGTTGCTGACGAAGAAAAGAGCCCTGTCTTACTGGCAAATGCAATCCATCATCGAAGCGATGCCTACTCCAGCCTTGTTGCCTTTATAGCCATCCTCGGAACGTGGTTCTTCCCAACTATACCTCTAGACCCTATTGGCGGTACGTCCCACCCCTTCACGCTTTTTATCCATAGCTCTGACATTTATACCCAGGCCTTGCCGTGTCATTCATCATATTAAAGCAGGGCCTTGAACTTTTCCTTGCTGCTTGGGGAGACATGACGGACGCGGGCGTTTCACCAACAACCCGACGGTCAATAAAAGACGATCTGAAGCCGCTCATTTCAGGAACAAAGCTAGACCAATCAGGCGGCTTGCTCGCTGTCGATCATGTTCGAGCCCGACGCTCAGGCTCACTCCTCTTCGTCGACCTCACTGCCATCGTTCCAGGACAAATGACTGCGCACGGTACATCTGCCCTCGACAGGAAGATTCAGGAGACATTGAAGAAGGCGAAGTCAGAGATTGCCGAAGTTCGAGTCAAGTTTGAGCCCCGAGATTAGACGCCCACGTCGGTCGATCATGTTGGTTTGGGATGTAATTTATTGTGTATATCTTCTCCATCTTCCCTTCTCATGGAAATTGTAACCTATATCTGGCGAAGTCCTCAATAGTTTTTGAGCCATCTCTTCTCTGAAGTTGGAATAAATGCATTGCAGATAACGTATGACAGATTCATAAGGGGTAACTTGAGGTTAAATACGGTGACTGATATATGGTATGTGTCGATGTATCCTAATCTAAATTCTACGCGAACAGTGATACTACTGTTGAGTGTATCTTGCCATCCCGGATTGCCTCGTAAATGCGGGTCACATTTTGGCCAATCGAATCGTCTTGAATGCCGAGGCCCTCACTGAATCCACCGAAGTTCTCCTTGCCGTGCATGGGGATGGCAAGGGTATTGCGAACAAATTCGTAAACAGCTCTGGTCTTGCTCAAATAAGGAGAAGCGGGCGCGGTTCCACGGTCACCGTTGAGATATTCTTTCCTGAGCTCCTCCAGGAGTGAGGAAGCGCGTGATGCTACGCGGGAACGGAACTCGCCCATGATGGAGAGAACAGATTCCATACCTGACACACCACGGAACTCAGGAGAAGAAAGAGTCTCGACAAAGATCGTAGTCGTAGAAGCAGCGACGGCGTCCATCCTATCCGTGTTGTCCATGGTGGACGTCTTGTCCAGTGTGGCAGTCATAACGCGGATGAGCTGCTCCTTCAATGTAGATTGCTGCTCGATGGTCATAACAGAGCCGAACGCGCGAGGCAATTCCTCCTCGACGATAGCTTCAAGGCCAGTGGAGAATTCGTACTGTAGAGCACGGATGTCAAGGGCTTGGCAAAGGAGGTACAGATAGGATGCGATGAGAATGGAGAGAACATCGAGAGAGTTGAGAGTAGCGCGACCGGAGATCAGAGCAAGGGAGTTGACCGCCTGATTATGCATCTCAGCAGACTGGATGTGTGTCGAGACAGGGCTAGCGAGATAGCCTAGCTCTGCGACATAGGCAGCGGTGGCAATATCTAATCCTTTGCCGTGGTAGTTGAGGGAAGGATCAGTGGCAGCGAGGGAAGGTGGGAGACCATTGTTCATGGCAGGGTTGCCGAGTTCGGTGGCCTGGGCGAAGAGGATCTTGCCGATGTGGTGAAGGGCAAGACGTGTCTTCTCCATTGCATTAGTGATGGCCATTGCTTGGAAGTTACCACCATGGTGGATCTCTCCAGTCTCGCCGTCGACGAGAGGATTATCAGTTGCTATAAAACACGTCAGAAGTGACCTCCTAGAGAGGTAGGTATCGCTTACTGGAATTGCTCTCCTGAGTTACAGCAGCCAATGCAGCGAGGATGTCTTCAAGTTGTGGGCCAATAAACTGAGGCGAAGTCCTTAGGGGATAGCGATCTTGCCTGAGGGAATATTGATCATTCTTGAGAGAAACCTCCTCTTCGTGGAGACGAGCGAACTTGCTTCCTTCGAGCAGACGGAAGATGTTACGAGCACACTCGACCTGCCCAGGGTGGGGGCGGGTCACGTCATGAATGAACGGGTCATAGGATCCTCGGGTGCCGAGAAGTGCTTCAGTACCCATAGCGGTACAGACTTGGGAAAGCATGGCCAGATGGACAGCATCGTTCAGTGCTAGGCAGGCGACAGACGTGGAAAAAGCAGTTCCGTTGAGGATGCCAAGATGCTCCTTAGAAGCAAGAGGAAGAGGCTTTATGCCATAATGTTCGAACGCTCGTGATGATGGAAGGCTCTGACGAGCTCCATTGGAGGCGATTGGACGGCCATGGAAGACACGGATGGCAGGGTTCGCGATAAGCGTACCAGCGAGATATGACAGAGGAGAAAGATCTAAATCAGAGTATCAGCATCCAATTAGCAACGAACACGATGATACTTACCGCCGGAGGCCGAAATGCTCCCGCGAAGAGGGACCATTGGAGTGATATTGGCAGAGAGGAGCTCGTTGATCTTCTCAATGAGCTCCCACCGAACACCAGAGTGACCACGGATGAGTGAATTCATCCTGATTAGCATTGCGCCACTGAAGTCATGGTCAACCCTGCGTCATGTCATGTCAAACAAGCGGACATACCGGACCCAAGACTCGGGCATGGCTGAGCTGGAGGGATCCTGAAGTGGAAGGACGTCCACTGGAGAGGGAGAAGGAAGTACACCAACATGCTGGTGCTGAAGGAGAGCCTGTCCGAGCAGGAGTGGCTTGTCGGTACGGGTATCCGCTGATAAGTTGAGTCAATTTCCGTGTCATGTAGTGAGTAGTGAAAAGTATTTACCACTTCCGCCGAAGCCAGTCGATAAGCCGTAAACGCTGGTACCGCTGTCGACCTTGTCGGCAATGACCTTGCGACTCTTGACAACACGTTCACGGACAATGGGTGAATTATCGAGTACTACTGGTGCATTATGACGGGCAGTTGCGGCGATGGCAGCAATGGAGAGGGTCTCGCCGTCAATCTTGATTGGTTTGCCGTCCCTTCGAAAGCAATAATTGGTCAAGAGTCCACCCGTATCGTAAATGATAATCTTTACTTGTATGTCTGTAGCTCGTAATAACTGTTCACAAACTTGGCAAGAAGGGGTGTTGCCGACGAGCTCGCTGCCACAGACGGCTTTGAGACAGTCGCCTTCAGTGCAGAAGGGTCAGGATAAAAGGGAGTGAAGGTGGAGGCAGCAGCAACCGGAGACATGATAGTGTCTGTGTCTGTAGCGAATAGCATAGTGGTCAAGGTATACTTTATACCTCTGAAATCGGGAAAGATCCGTTAAAGGAATGTTTCGCGCCAGTTGACATCATTTTCCGCATTAAGCAACTTTCTAGACTTATCAGGGCATTGTCAAGATCCGGTCAAGTAAATTTCGAGGTAAAAAAGTCATTGGCTGCTCGAACCATGATTTCGCTATCTTTTTGGTTCCGTCCGCTCGGAAGGATCTAACTTTTCGACAAAATTCTGTTGGACCCCCAGTTACTTCGTCCTGGATAACGAGCTTCTCGACTCCTCTTCTGTCAAAATATCGATCCAATTTGATTTTCTAGTGACATCCTTATTCGCGACCTCACATGTAAACGATAGCCAATGAAGCCATTCTGTCGCAATACCAGAGAGAAAATCGCTCTGTTGTACGTTTCTCGCCTTTCCCCCTGATTGACATCGACGCTCGATAAGTCGAGGGGGCCGTCAACATGGTCATCACTTGCATCATAACCCAGCTAATCTTGAGCTGCAAAGCAAACCCCAAAATAACTTGGCGATTTGTATTGTATGTCCACGTTCTTTTTGCCAACCAATCGCAAGCGTCCAGTCAGGGAGCAAACCCTCAGTAAGGGAGGAAGCCCTATCCGCAGTGAACCTTTTCTTTAGATGCTGTCAGTGTCACCGCTAGTCAGGGTAGCATTCGCGAAAATTCCTGAGATATGATTTGTGGGTATGAGCCGGCCCAGGCTTGGGGGGATAATGCTAAAGACATCTAGAATCATTAATGATTAAGCATCTCTACGGATTAAGATAAGGCTACATTAGTTTGCGTGCGTGTATGTCCGGTGGATGAGTGCGAAGTAGGACAAAGGGAAAAGGATGTCACCGCTTGTCTGTGGTGCCGGAGACACCCTGCCAGTCACCGAATTCTGCCGAGTCGTTATCTTTGAATGGGTCTTGTGCAAGAGTTATCGAGCTTGAACTTTTTTGGAGGCTTTGCTCGGCCGAGGTTTGCGCAGATAAGTGGGAAGGTTGTTCATCATCGTCGAGAGCCATGAGGCCGCTCCTTTCGATTTCCGAGTTTGACGCCCAATGAACAGACTTTGCCTTATCTGCAGCGACCCCTGCTGAGCTGCCTGCGACAGAGTTATCTCCACTTTGCCCTTTGTTAACTCCCTGCGGCAAATGGCGTAATTTTATAGGGTGCTGATGGTGGTCTGCATCTTCATCTCCGTCATCCAAGTCCATGTCTTCCGAATCGGACCCATCAGCAACCGTGTAGAGAGCCGAATGTTCGTTAGCATCCTCAGCCATATTTTCTTCGTCGTTGGAATTCTTATTGTGTTTGTCTCTCCGCCTCCGTGCGCTGAGAACTCTAGCGGAAGGTAATGGGGTGTTGCCTGTCGGTTCTGGCTTCTTGTGCGTCAAGAGAACGACACCAGAAATGAGGACCGAAATCGATACGAAGATGAGGAATAACGTCCACGACTGGTATGCGTCCACCTCGTCATTGAAGATCAGAGAATCTAGCCATCTATGCATGATTGTCAGTCTGGTGGGGAAGTATTCCCATTTGCTATCGGCTTACCCTGTTGCGGTATAGACTCCATAGAAAACAGGGACGACCAATGTGGAATCGTACACTCGGAGCCCTCTGTTGAGACAAATGATCTGGAAGACAGCCGTCGCGGCCAGTAGGACGATAGTGCAGATTGGAGCGACATGCCCGAACTGGTTTCCGGGATTCTCTTTTGAGAGAACTCCTGAAAGCAGTTTAACCGTCGCCTTTGCAAAGACTAATGTTCCTCCCGCCAACCCCCCACCACAACATGCCCAGCCAATACCGAGAGTCCAGGCAATTTGCTTGTCCTCTTGTGCAGCCGTCCATACCTCTAGCCAACCAAATATCCGCGTATTTAGAGCCTTCCACCCACGACTCGTTGCTCGGGCCACGTCTCGGATCGTCGTGAAGAAGCCACGAACACGCCCACCGAATCCACTGCTAGCACCTTTGGCTTCTTCTAGATCATTTATTCGCTCTGGAGCAGGTGATGCGGGTGGTGGTGTAGCAACTGGGGAAGGTGTGAGTTCTCCGGTGAGATCTCCACGCGCCGTCAGGACGTCATTGAGTTGTCCGGTCACGACGAGAAGGGTTATAAGGACCGTCGACATGGCGAAGAAGTATCCTAGCCATCCACCTCTCCGCCACAGATAAGTGAGACGTGTGACGTCGCTTTCCGCTGTAAGACCTGAATTGATGGACCCAAACGCGACAATGCCAACAACACCGAGAACGACGACAATGGTCCCCTGAAGAGATTCAATCAATGAACATATCTGGGTCATATTATTCCAACAGAACCTACATATATGTCCGTGCTGGTGACAGGTGTGCCGACGAGAAAGCGCGCGAAGAGGAAGTTGAAGATGAGAGAAGTAGAGCCAAGGGGTGCGACATATTCTGTAAGCGGTGTCACTTCAATAGATAAGAAGGGATATCTGCGGGTGACATACCAGCCCTCATATATTCTAGAGCTAAAGTGCTTCCGAGTAATTGTGACAGGCTGTATGCTTGAAGTTAGTCCCTTTGAAGAGTTGATTCGTCATTGAGCACGCGTACATGTAAAGAATCATGCCAAGCAGCCATAATGGGCGTGCCCAGTCGGGGCGACGAGCAGACTTCGGTATTGTGCTCGTTCGGACGTGGTCTAATTTTGTCAAGTTGAGGCCAGCAGCGTTCATTATCGAAGCCAATAGAATAATAGAGAGCCCAATCATGAATGCAACTATTGGATTTAGCGGACTTGGCCGCGAGGGTGTTTGTTCGGTCATTCTGGTCGTTCGTTCGTCGTCGTCGTCGTCGTCGTGTTATGAGGAGAGTTGAGAAGAGCTAGCTTATGAACTGAGCATTTGCACGCAGTCGCCCGTGGAGGTGGTGATGTAGCGAGATGCTGAGGCAGTGTTGTTTACGTGATCGTGATCGTCGTCCTTGCCACCATCGCGGAGGACAACCTGCTAAGCCAACTGTGACCAACTGCGCCATTTATGGAGGTTCAAGGGCAATGCGCTACGAGAAAGCCGATTATATTGGGCCACGCACAGTCACTCAGACACCAGAAGCGACTGTGGCGGAACTGTACCTCCAAACACTAGATGACGACTTTGACTCGTTCCGGTATTGGTAATCGCCCTTGGACTCAACCACCATGAGCTCTCCTTCACCTCAAGATGTCGAGGATGCCTTCCTATTTCACTTTCTGGCGACAGAACCAGAAAGGGTCCTCCCTGCAGGCAAATCACTATTGTCTCTGATATCGCATCCACCAGTCTCGAAGCCTGCGCCTCCAAATGGTATACAAAGTCAGGTGGAAAAGGTCATGCATGGCGCTTTTTGGGATGAGGTATTGCCCCTATTGGTTTTCCACGATCTGGTTTAATTATTTCTTAGGCACAACAAACATTGTCTTCGCCAAAACCTTCGGTTCAGATACCGCGCCTGAGGCTCTTATATTTAGACCTACTTCCTCCCTTACAACCACTATTCCCCGCAAGCCACCCGATTATTACACAGCTTGCTGCGCCAGTACCTCCGACATCTTCTCCCTTACATTCTGCCGTCACTTTTCTCGATGAAATCCTACAGGCACTTCGGAAACGATGCGCTCCAATTCGAGATCCAGACATAGACCACCTTCTCGAACCCTTGCAATCTGTCTCTCCTGTCCACACGTTGGGAGACCATGAGAAACCTGACATGGCCTTGGCAAGTCTCGTCGTCGATACCATCCGGGCAATTGTATCCCTTGCAGATATTTTAAAAGACGATCTGTCAAATGCAGTCTTAGCAGGAATGTCGGAGCGCCAATTGACAGAGTACGCCAGACAGCAAGCTCGTCTCAAGGAACGAGAAGTCATTCTGAACTGGACAGCCTGGGACAGCAACCCTGACGGCACCAGTTCCAGCGACATGCTTGAATTTCTGCAATCTTCATGGGCTCATTGGGCAAATTCTGGTCCGCATTGGGTGCAGCGATTTATGTCTAGTCTAGCTTCCTCGACACCAGTCTCATGCATGCCGGGGGATACGAACAGCAACCAGCTTCCTCCTCAATTCTTTTTCCTTCGTCCACACATGTTCTACATTCAAAACCAAATGCAAGCTCTCGTCATTGTTGCGTCTCTGCTAACACTGCTCAAGTCGTCGGCACGCACAAAACAACCAGTTATACCGGATTTTATGACTCGTATATGGAGTCTTCTGAAATTAGAGATAAATCAAGAGACAACGTCCGAACACCCAGAGGAAACCGACACGAAGCTGATCAACCTGGCTGACGAAATGGTTCGCGCCCAAAGAATGGGGTCCGAATCATCATCAGAAGCGGAGGAGAAAAAGATTAGGTCTGCTGTAGAACGGACGCTACAGTTAGAAGATCCAGTCTTCCGCCTTCTCCAGAGAAGACTCACACACTTTCTGGAGGAGCGTCTGGCTGCGCTATACACAGGAGACGGATTGGCGAAAGGCTCCAATAACATCCCTAAAGTGATGAGGACAGGAAGGAATTACCCCAACACGACACCGTCTCAACAACTTCCCAGTTCCAACTTGCAGGTTAACGACATCCTAATCAAGGGATATGAAGATGACCTCCTACGTGAGAACATAGCGGATACCCTTCATAGAATTATACGATGTGTAGAATGGCTCAAATACACATGGGACGATGTCATCTCGATAGAGTAGACTCTTGGACCATCAGCTATCCTTCTTAACTACCTACCACACCCAGGACAACAATGCATAACATCATGTACAAAAATATCACATTCTGAACAGAAATCATTCTTGCAGTCTGGACAACGATACCTTCCAAATGGACTCATACCCTCACTAGTATTTCCCGATGGTTGAGTAGGGAAGGATCGTGCACACCCGTGGCATTGGTTTGGCCCATTTCCAAGTATCTGTTCAGGTGTTAGACTGCAGTGAAGTGCAATTTAGACGTATTCGGGTTGAAGATTGATAGAATATGCTTACACAGCTCCATAAACCTTGACAGGAAACAAATGATGATAGCTTCTCGCGAGATGCGGAGAGCTGACAATCATTAATCCACAAATATCGCAGTCTGTTGGGACATCGCAGACTTTGGAAAGACATCTCGGGCACAAAAATCCTTCACTTTTTATCTCGGAGTGGCAGACGCAAAGACTTGGCGGTGATGTGTCTGGAAGACGTGATGGAAATCCCATCATCATGAGATCGGCTGCAGCATTACGAGCCGCCGCTGCCGGTCCAGGTGTCTGCCCTGGAATCACTGGAGCCTGTTGTGCTGGTGGTGGGATGAGCTCGAAGAGGAGATCGTGGAAATGATCCTCATTCAAAGCAACACCAAATTGCCCTGAACCGACGATGTCAGCATGATTAACAGACAACGATCGAGCATCACTTGCCCCCCGTCTTCTCGCTCAGGTCACGACATATTTTCATTTCCGCCGCCAGGGCTACGACAGATATGCGTATCTTGGAGGAGATGCAGGCATCCAATGTGTCATGAATATTGCCTGGGTCGCACGTGGTAAGAGATCCAAAGATCACGACAATTTCTCTTGAAGAATGAGTGGGTAGATGACTGTGACGAGTGAGAGGCAGTAAGCGGGGTGGGGAGGCGCCCTCACCTACCTCATGGTGCTCCTCGCCATCTCGATGGCATTTTGCAAGCTAGGCTCTCCGACAGGTTCCAGTTTGTGACGATCCGCAATGCACCTCAGAACTTCTTGAGGGTTCCCTGCACGGCTATGTCAGAGCAAGCCAGGGGATGGATCAATGCAATTTCCACCTGACATATCCCCGATCTTCTCTCCTATGCCAGCACGCATCCCAACTACTCCAATTTGACCGAGCGGATTCTGGTCAAACCATTCTGAGATAAATTCCCTGGCATATTGTAAAGTGAGATCGAATCGAGTGGGGCGCATGTCGCGATCCATCATGGACGACGATAGGTCAATGAGCAAAATGAGGTGGCGTATAATTGTCCTTCGTATAGCTGTCGAGGGTTCTAGCAGCCTTCAAAGCATTAATTAGCCTTTACAAAGTCAAATTAAGTACCACCTCACCGTCTTCGTCTTCCTCGCGCCAGCCAATTATCTACTGAACTCTGTAAGCTCCCGGCTTCGTCCTCTTGCACCGTCTCCCATGACCGTGTGTAATTTGCTTCCCATGTATACGCAAGCTATTTGTTTTTTTTGCCTTACTTGAGTTCCAAAAAAGAGGTGATTTCCGTCGTAGGGATGACCTACCGTCTCTTTGCTCTTGCCTTTTGCCTTGCTATCTTTTTTCCGTCGAGAATCACCAGCTTTTGCCTTTGCCTTGCCCTTCCCAACGTCATCGTCGTCATCAATAGAGATATCTGAGTCGAATGCGAGAAGAGCGTCGTCGTCGTCGCGGCGAGGCATTCTGTTCACGAACGAAGCAGGGTTCACTCAGCCTGACTGCAGCGAAATCTCTAGATCCAAGTTCTGACGCGAGCACGTGACAAAGCCCGGCAATCAGAATGGACCACTTGGGTTGCCGTTTCATTGCGAGCTTTGAACCTGAGAGCGGCGCACCGAACGACATCCTCATTGTCAACCACGATGAAGGAGCCATTTCAGGTTCCTCGTCACAGAGTGCAGAGGCGACTCATTACACTAGGCTCTGTCTTTATCCTAGGATTTCTATACTTTGCCTACTACCTCTACACAAACGAAGCCTACATTCAAAGCAATTTACACCACCCACCGCCCCATGCTGCATCCATTCTTGACAAATGCAACAGCCTGACCGCACAGGTCGGACCTCCGGATAATTTCAGCAAACGAACAAGCTCAGACCGCTTTGCAGCTGGTACCAAACCTGTTCTTATCAAACGAGCAAGAATTTGGACAGGGTCGCAAAATGGGACAGAAGTTATCCACGGGGATATATTCTTGGATAAGGGAATTATCAAGAGTCTTGGACACGTGGAACATGGCCTACTGGAGAAACAGTACAAGGACGAGCTGGTTGTGGTTGATGCAAAGGGTAGTTGGGTGACACCAGGAATTGTTGATATCCATTCGCACCTAGGCGACGGGGCTTCTCCTGCTCTGGACGGATCCGAAGATGATAACTCTCTCAAAGGAACGGCTCAGCCATGGCTTCGGAGCCTGGATGGACTGAATACACACGATGATTCCTACCCGCTCTCCGTCTCCGGAGGAGTGACGACATCGCTCATTCTTCCAGGCTCTGCCAACGCTATTGGTAAGTTCGATATATGCTTTCATCATTATTTCCCGATATTGACTGTGAATAGGCGGTCAGGCTTTTATTATTAAGCTTCGCCAAACGGCTGAGAAGACTCCTTCGTCGATGCTGCTTGAGCCTCCGTTTCATATAAACCAATCTTTTCCAAACCCGAACCTTCCTCCGAGATGGCGACATATGAAGTGAGAACGCGTCCACTTGTCAAATACTCCTACTTACTAAGTTCTCTCTAGACATGCTTGTGGTATGTTTCAGCGTTCTCGCAGAGAGGAATTAAGCTGACCTTCCTTTGCGCGTTAAGGCGAGAATCCTAGTAAGTGGTCTCACGAGCATAGAGTAGTCCATTGCTGATTGACCGTTCAGGCGCCGTTTACGGGGATACGCGATTGGATACCTACTGGGCATTCAGAGATGCGTAAGTTGGGTGTTATCGTAAGTTGGTTGTTCATCTCTATAACGTGTTTGAAACAGGTACAACTCGGCTCGCAAGATCAAGCAACAACAAGATAGTTATTGTTCTGCAGCTCTTGCAGGTAAATGGAATGGCCTTGGCGAATTTCCTGAGGAGCTGCGTTGGGAGGCTTTAGTTGATGTACTTCGAGGCCGGGTGAAGGCACGTTCATGAATAAGTTGCGTTGTTTGGTCGCCAACTTGACACACTCCCCTCAGGTCAACGTTCACTGCTACGAAGCGGTTGACTTGGATGCACTCGTCAGGGTAAGTGGTATGGCCAACCTTATGAACGAGAAAACAGACAATTGCCACCACTAGCTTTCGAACGAGTTCAAATTTCCTATCGCAGCATTCCACCACGCCAGCGAAGCTTATCTTGTCCCTGATTTGCTCAAGAAGGCTTATGGTAAGGGTGTACGTATTCTCGAGTTGACTTTGGTCTGACTAGCGACCAGGCAAGACCCCAGGCGTTGCCCTCTTTGCAACTAACAGTCGGTATGTTTAAATCAAATGCGTCATAACCTGACACTCACAGGGTCACCAGGTACAAGCGCGAGGCCTACCGGGCGTCCGAGTTTGCGCCTCGGATACTCGCAGAGAATGGTATAACGGTGTTGATGAAGGTTTGCATTTGACCTGATTGTTTGCGGGTTATGATTTAACATTTTCGTAGAGTGATCACCCTGTACTCAACTCTCGTTACCTACTCTACGAAGCTCAACAAGCCTACTTCTATGGATTACCCGATAATCTGGCTATTGCATCGGTGACTAGCAATTCCGCTGAAATTGCAGGGATGGGCCATAGAATCGGATACGTGAGAGAAGGATGGGATGCCGGTCAGTTCAAGCTTTCCTGGTTAGGCGCCGTTTTATTGAAGAACTTTTTGTTATCAGACCTCGTCATCTGGGATAGCCATCCTCTCGCTCTTGGGGCGACCCCAAGTCAAGTGTTCATTGATGGGATCCCTCAATTAGAGGATGCATACACAGTCCGGAAACCGGATGATTTCCAGAGGCTTCCAAAAGTTCCAGATTTCACGAAGGAAGCAAGAGAAGCGGTCGAGTATGATGGTTTGCCACCTTTACAGGCTAGCAAGTCATCCAGCGAGACCTTCGTTTTCTACAATTTGAAATCTTTCTATTCGACGCAGTCTGGTACTATCAACGCAACTTACCTTACCGAGGGCGAATCCTCTCTCGGGGTGGTTGTCGTCCGAAACGGTACCGTTATGTGTTCTGGCCATCGGTCGAGTTGTTTGACTGCGCAGGACGACGACAGTTTGACCATGGTTGACCTTCAAGGCGGTTCAATCTCACCTGCCCTGCTCTCATTTGGATCCCCTCTTGGGTTGCAGCATATCGACCAAGAGGACTCGACTAACGATGGCAACGTCTACGACCCGTTGACCCAATCCGTTCCTACCGTGCTGGGTGGAGATGCTTCAGTCATTCAGGCTGTTGATGGATTACTCTTCGGAAGCAGGGATGCACTGTAGGCAACTATATTCTATCTTTCTGGCTGTTGGTGCTGACATGGAAATGACAGGCTAGCCTTCCGAAGCGGCGTGAGTACCATGACATGTTTCTGATTGAGCACAAAATTCATCACCAGAGAGCAGGTCACGACTGCGATCTCTGCACCCACACACAAGGGTTTCTTCTCCGGCTTGGGTGTCTCGTTCTCAACCGGTGCAGCCCATAAGCTAGAAAAGGGTGCTATCCGAGAACAGACAACGGGCTTGCATGTGTCTGTTCGCCACCGTTCTGCAACCAGCATCAGCACACAGATCGCCGCGTTGCGCCGTCTGCTACACGGAAAGAAGGATGGTGCGGCAGGTGAATGGTTCATACAAGTGACCCAGGTCAGTCATAATCCTCCTTCATAAAGCAAACAACAGATTGACAGTAGGGAAGGGAGAAATACCTTTAGTTGTAGAGGCCCACAGCGCCGATATCATTGCTTCGTTGATTTTGCTCAAGAAGGAAGTTGAACACTCCACGAAACTCACTATGAAGATGACAATCACTGGCGGCGCAGAAGCACATCTCCTTGCTGATGAGCTTGCAGAAGCAGGAGTAGGGGTCATCTTAAATCCACCACGCCCCTTCCCGTATGTGTGGGAAGATCGGAGAATGTGAGTTCTTGACCTAGTTATTTAAACTTTGTGCTCACTAGTCGTAGCCTACCCGGACCCCCATTGACAAAGGAGAGTGCTGTCACAAGGCTTATCTCTGCTGGTGTTGTCGTGGGTATTGGTTGTGAAGAAATTTGGTCTGCAAGAAATTTGCGGTTTGATATCGGCTGGGTAAGGACATTCACTGGCCTTCGCTCTGTGATCAGCATTTAAACGCGTTTGACAGCTCTCACTGGAAGGCAACGGATCATTGTCGAGAGAAGAGGCCCTAGCGGTAGGATCCACAAACTTGCAGACTTTGCTTGGTGCAACAAACTCTGACTACACTGATCTTGTTGTCACTCGAGGAGGAGATCTGTTGGAAATGGAGTCCAAAGTCATTGCTGCTATATCTCCTCAGCAGGGTCTAACCCACCTGTTCTGAGGGATTAACGGACGCTGGATTATGGACAAGCTTGAATCGTATATTCGGTTGATTTAGCCTAGATTTAGCGAGGATTTTATGCTTTGGCCTTATTTATGATGTTACCATCTTAGGGAATTCGTGTGCTGAAGGGATAATTGGTTGGCGCGCGTTTCTTGGATTCTCCTCAACATCGCTGGTCACGATGAGCAAGTCCCTGAAGAAGAACCAGGCGCCAAAGGGCACGAGGCCGATTAGTGATTTCTTCGCGAAGAAACCGTCGGCTCTGACCCCTCAATCTTCTTTGTCAACCCTTGACTCAAGTACTTCTCCGTCTGGGAAGGACACACCAGGAGCACAGGAGCGCGTTACAACGAGCTCCAAAGACTTATCTTCGCCCCGTATCTTTGTCCCGGGAAATAGTCCCCGCAAAGTTGTACAAAAAAACGCGTCGACATTCAAAGCCGAGAGCCTCAGCGCTTCCGAGACAACCAGCAACGCCGTGACCCGCAAGGCGCGAACCCCAGACCCACCTTCGGCTTCAACAAGGCCACGTAGCCAAGTGGTACCACCAAAGAGTCGTAAAACCGCGTTCGACAGCGACTCGGAGCAAGAGCAGCTCGATTCTGTCATATATATTGCAAAGTCATCAATGGTCCCTACCTCTCGACAGAACACACCTCTTCCTCGTCAACCACCTCTCACTTCCAAGGAAAATTTACTCCTGAGTCCTTCTCAGAACCGACCGAGAAAAAAACAGCGACTGTCATCAGAATTGTCCAACACTGAGGACGATTTACTTTTGACGCCCAAACACGCGATTGACGATTGGGAGCTTGATATGACCCATAGAACTCAAGTTAAACATGAAGCGGAGACCAATGATGGATTTACTGTGAAAGAAGATGGTGTGTTTCTATCTATTTCACGACAGTGGGAAACTAATTGCTTCTGCTGGATTCGTCAACAAGGCAATGTTCCTGTAGAGATGGATGTCGACGAACCACAAGTGACTGAAGCTCTTGATCCTACCGCGAAAGCAGCACGGATAATAGCTGAAATTAAAGCAAGGGCATACGCAAAGGCTCAGTCTCAAATACAAAACGTTCCTGTGCTTCAGGTCAGGGAAGACCTCAGTGATAGCGATGACGATGACATCCAGATCCTGTCGTCGAGTGCATTCACGAGGAATAGGTATGACCGTGCTTCTATAACTCGTCTCCCCGCTCTCATCAAGCCTTGTTTTAGTCTGCCTACAGCAGGCAGTGCAAGTAACCCAAGGCTTTCCATCCCCAGTGGACCCTCAACACGACAAAGTTCGCCCTCGCCTACCACTCCAGCTGAGGATTCCATCGCAAAGAATCGTCCTCGGAGAGCGCCTAAGCATCCTTCGCCAATCTCCAAGGAACCCAGTCCCATATTCGAAGCGCCTAGTAAACCTAAACCAAAGAAGCGCTTTGACCCCCTCGACGCTTTGCTGAAGGAGAAAGAGCTGGAGGATAAAAAAGGTCGCGGGGACGATGCTCTTCGCCGTGCTGAAGCCGCTGTTAACAGAATGGCATCTCGACTGCAGAACGAAGATTTTACCGATTTGGGTTATCTGGAGGAGGATGACACCCACGTTCGGGTCAACCCCAGTGGTACAAAAGACACAGGTAGTGATTCCGAAGGCTCTGGTGACCTCGTCAGAAAGAGGCTTTTTGGCGAAGAGCGTGCCGCGGAGATAAGAGACCTCATTGAAGGAGACAAGGCCAGAGTTCAGGATGAGAAAGCTCGAGAGAAAGTTTCTGGGATAGCCTTGTGGATCGCATCTACCGACGACACGAGCATGGACGTGGATGAAATCTCGCCACCAATCAGCGTCATGTCAGACGGGGTCACCAATCACGCATTTAGACTGCTTTTGAGTGCCATCAACAGCAGAGGTATGTGTCATTGTTCTGTCGTGTACTTTAGCCTCAAAGGCCACCTTTAGATTGGAAGCAGGCAGGCATGGTGCTGTCGGCTGGCGCTCTCTGCACAATGACACCGGAGGAAATGTCCAGATCGCTACCGACCCTTTTCGAGTTGGGTACGTCGATCAATTCCTCTGAGTCCACGACGTTTATTCAACTGAATCTTCAGCCCTGCATTGTGAAGACACCTCGGTCTTTTCTGCAACACTCCAGGTGCTCACTCGAGGTTGGAATCAGAAGACCACGGGGCTTGCGTTTGAACACGTCCTAACCTTGCTTGAGTCGCTTGGAGCCAGCCAATCGACCCTGTCCTCTGTAGGATGGCCAGTCAGCGGTGCGCAAAGCAGGCCTAAGGCAGAACAGTCTCGACAGATCGGTGTATACCGTTTAATCCAACTTATCCTTTCGGCAGCACGGTAGGTCCTGGCTGATTCTTGTTCGTAACTATATGTCATATTTCGCTCTTAGATCGCAGGGTATAACTCGGGATGACCTCTGTCATTTTATCATTGCGATGGTTCTCATCGCTAACGACCCGACAACATCCCTCACCAACTATCGCCATTTAATAGATGCAACAAGTGCTCTGTGCAATATGATCGCCCCTGGGGACGCAATTTCAACCGAAGCTGTGAGTAGCTGCCTGCCATCCTGTCAAAAATTCCGGTCTCAGGCTCGTTATAGGAATCCGGACTCTGCACTCGCCTATTGCAATATACAGGCCCTCTGGACCTAGTAAATCAGGCTGCAATTATCAGCTTCATGGCAAGCGGTAAAGGACGAATGCTACGGATTGCTAGATGGTTGGCATTTGGTCTCATTAAAGATGTTAGGGACGTTTCTCCCGTAAGCAGCTCACTCAGTCAAGTGCTGAACAATGCCAGTTATTAACACCCCTTGACAGGATACCTACTCCACCGTTCCAAACATGGCATACATTCTCGAGGAATTTCATGACCCTTCTCGCCCTCAAGGCAGTCCTAGGGTCGGCAGATTCGAGATAACAAAGGCAACAGACTACATTGATCTTGCCTTCCTTGTACAGATGCTTGCCGTCATCGTGACAGACGTATCCGAGTATATTGTGAAAGATCGCAACGCCGGCTTACAAGGTCACCAGTCCTCACTTGCCCTTCTTACTAAGGCGCTTGACATGCTACACTCCTCTATCGGTATGGACCCAGTACCCGATCTGCCATCCATGACTGACCGTGGTTACAGCTGACGGGCGTGCTGCCCATATCACACGCTCGAGGGCAAAAGCTGCCATCAAGCTCCTGTCTCTCAGAATTCATTACCAGCGAACGGCAATGTCCAAAGAGGTGGGCAAACTGGATTCTTACTGGTCCAAAGGCAAGAAGAAATAATCGGTACCAGAAATTGGTGTAGAACAGCAACTAGACTTCTTAGTGTGGATCACCAAAGACTACTCAACTTTACTTCACTTATATTTCTTCCTTAATTTACAATATGCCTACATTTAGTTACATGTCATCAAAATCAAGGTCAATGTCGAACGGTGCTTCTGGATCTGCCAGCAGTTCGGGCGACTCTCTTTCTTTTGAGGCTTCTCGTGGAGTAGGCGTTTGGGCTTGAACCTGTGTCGCCTTTTGTGAAGATTGGAAAGGGAGTGTAGTTGTCGCGCTATTTCGTAGAGGTTTCTCAAAGGCCGTCTTCAGGTTTTTCACTTTGACATTTCCAAAGCCAGGAAGATTTCTCAATTGGTCCGGGGTTGCTTTGGCGATTTGTGCAAAACTCTGAGGGTTGGTCAATAGTCGTGAGTAGGGGTTACAAGCATTTCGCTTACACCGAAAGAGGTCCGGAGGGTTTCGACGTCTGTCTTATTGACCTTGTTGACACTCGTCAAAGCCGTCCGTAGGATCGAATTGTAGTCTGAGTCTACTCGCTCCTTGATCATGTCAGGAGGCTTGTGCTCAAACTGCTTCAATGTCGATAAGTAATGGCCAGCCTCTTCAGCTCTGGTGCAATCAGCGGACATAGGCGACAAGGCTTCTGAATTCATGACTTACGAGAAAGCTACAAGTATTGTGATGTTATTGATTAAACATGTCTATAAAGAAAGGTTGGTCAAGTTGTCTTTTCGTTGGAATGGAGGCATCTCGACTTTAGTGAGCTCTCGTATGGCGTCTCGATGTTCTGTCTGTAGAAAAGGGAGTCGAGTAAAATGCTAACGGTTGCTTTTCAAACGTACAATATCGCACAGAACAAGCAGGATCCCCAACGTGTAGGAATGCTCTAGCCTCTCGATCCGGAGATGGATGTATTCAGGATGAAGGCGATGGTACTTCAAACTTTGTACGGCGGGTGATCAGTTCAGTCCTGGAAGCAGGTTCATACGACATAGATTCGCCGAACCTTAGAAATAGAACGCCAGTCGTTCGTCCCACCTGATAATCTGCGACAATGTCCCCAAACTCCTTGCCCACGTTTTTTATATGGTCCAGTACGGTATTCCCTCTCTAGGTGGCTTGTTATCGGCACGTTGCAGAGCAACTACAGAGCAAAGGCTACCTGAAGTGGATTGACAATGAGATTGTTGCCAATTCCTGGAATGACGGGAGGCAATACTGTGGTCGACGCCATAGGGCTGGAGATGATGAAAGAGCTCCCAAGGCTGCCGAGCACGGCACGATGTTGCATTAGACGCCCACACGCCTATAATTTGGTATTGCGACGATAACAAGGACAGAATACAATTATAAATTACTACAGTGCGTATATGATATAGACCTATGTACCTCCTACGAATCTCTGCCTGGCTGAATGCGCTCCTTGACAAATTCGTCGATTGCTGGAATGGCCTGAGCAAACAGTTTGATCGGCTGTTCCTCCTCTGAAGACTGTGTCAATATGATGATAAAACTTCGATTGAAAGATATCTCTACCAGGTGTGATGGTGTTTGGTACTTTGCGAATATGTTTCTCTCTCACGCCGGGGCTCCACCAACTATGCCTGACGGGCAAGACCAAAAATGCGTTCTACCCCACATTATTAGCGCGAGGATAGATTATGAAAAACTAGGCTGGGACGAACCTTGCGGAACCATGGTACAATGTCGGGCGACTTGGGAAGCTCAGGCTCAGTGGCATTACCTATGACGGATACCATAGCCTTCACGCTACTCATTACGCTCGTGCCTTTGAGAGTGATATCTTATGAACAGGAAGCACCCAGATTTCAAACAAGACTTACCCCTCTTTACGAGGAGCTCCATTGTAGCGACTATGCTTGGTCCGTGTCCGATAAGGATTATGTTTTCGGCACCAGAAAGACTGATAACGGTCAGTAAAGCTCACGACTAAGAAGGAAATAAGCGAGTACGAGACATAATTATCCCATAGGTATATGGCCAGAGCTTTTCCGTGGTCATCAACTGGTTTACTGCGCTGGCCATACGGTCAGAGGATGGGGGATCCGATGAGTGTATTCACTTACTGTCACGTTTTGTATCGGCCTCGAGAACAGGTTTGCATCTACAAGAGAATAGCCGGCCGTCTTGATCCATTGAATCAAAGCTTTAGACGAATCGAGCTGGATATAGCAATGAGTCTCCGTTGTAACCGAGTGACTCAGGCAACTCACCAAGTAGGAACGCTCTGCCTCAGCATCACAAGATGCATATGACTGGAGCTCAAATCGCAGATTTCCGCTAATGAATACAACACGTCAGCTTCAGCTTAATCTGGGATCAAGTTGGCTTACAATTCATGCATGAAAAACACCAGAGTTTTGTTTGAGAAAAGGTCGGAACTTGTAAATGGTAAGCCATGGTTGGGGGTTCTCGAAAGCGGTATCAAACTTACGTGCACATTACTTGCGCATTATACCTTGATTCCATCTCCGCATTCATCAAAGGAATCTGCATCATATCATGCTGCGAGGCTAGGAAGTACTGCCTGTGATTCTTGAGGATCTCTGGAAAAATCAAGGACTACTGGTTAGCCTTCTCATCCACAAGAGGAATTGAGACCATTACCAGGAATTGAATAACTGATCTCTTCGAAACCTGTCAAGGAGATGAGTTGGTGAGTTGAGTGTGGAATAGTCGCAAATGTATTTATTACCCTCGCGTGGTTCACAGGCTTTGGGGTCCACGCTCTTCCAGTATTTACTTTGTTCCCTGGCAACTAACCATACTGTTTCCGTGGCGGCCTCATTTGCGAGCATAGGAGGAAGAGCATCTGGCGCCTCTCCCAGAAGAACCCTTGTTACTGCAAGTGCCGAGTTAGAGATGGAATCGAGATTGTAACCCCCCTAAAGTAGCATATAAGAGGGTGAGATCATGGTTCCGTCGGCGGACCTACTTCCAATGCGACGACAAGTCGTCCACCAGCAAGACTAGCAAGCATGTGCGTCATATGTGCGTAACCCGCAGGAGAGACGAAACATTCGCCAAGCTCATCCCCCGCAGCTGCATCAAAGCCTGCAGAAACTGCACCGAAAATAAGAACAACCTTGCGGTAGATGGAGAATATGACGCACTAATTACCAACTCCGGTGCAAATTCCATTGCAATGGGCATGACAACTTTCTGGAATGCATAGATATACTCGGCATCACCCATGCCCTTTTCTGGCCATGGGATGTTCACCGAGCTGACTTGTCGTCAAATCACAATTCTTCTTTAGAGACCGGGTGGCCGACTTACTAGCCTAGACCAAGCCCCTCACCACACGATTGCATGCCACCGAATGGCCCGCACGGATAGAAGGTACCTTGTTCATAACGATGAAGCGAGATGTACAACACACTCGGATCATCGTTGAATGCACGCTGAGTTCCATTTCCTGTAGAAGTACTCGATAAACAGCATGTGTCTGGGTGATTAAAACTCACCGTGGTGGACATCCCTTTTCATGTTCATTAGAATTCTTAGTCTAACTGACCATTCAAAGGAAGAGCGCACCAATCGAGAATCAATATCTTCTTCAACGGAGTTGATTGCTGCACAACACGTGCGGCAACCGCGACATTATTGAAGAAACAAAATCCCATGTGCTCATCTGGTTCTGCGTGGTGTCCGGGCGGCCTGACGATGGCAAAGGTCTTTTTCAATTCTGAACGAGCAACAGCCAAGCATGCTTCAATAGTGCCTCCACAACTCAGCAAAGCAGACTCTGTCGTGCCAGAGCCCACATATAAGGATAGATGTTCATAGTACGCTTCTGAATTAAGGATCTCTTGCGTGGACATCTCTTCAAAGATAGATGAATGCGTTGATATTCAGTTAAAACTCCTGAGGGAGATAACTACTTACTCTTGACGGCCATAACTTTATCCCAATGGTCCTCGGAATGGGCAAGCAAAGCTTCATACCGATGTACTTTGCGTATGGGTATCCATTTCATGCGCTGGTTAAGTCCATTATTCTTCAGGATTTCGAATATCCGGATGATACGGTTAGGATCCTCCGGGTGGCCGTGCGGGTGAAAATGCGCACACATCTCGGCGGAGTAAACATATCCGACAGTGTGTTCTATAAGTTTTGTTGGTTCAGAGGAAGCTCTGGGTCTCTCCAGGACTTGCAGGGAGTCGACAGGTTGACCAGAGCCCGATTGAACGGGTTCATCGACCTCCATGTCCTCCATGTCGCTGCCAACTGCTGAAGCCATGTCACGCTGTGATGCATTCTCAGTCCGTCACGCTTTGGCTCTTGAAGCTGGACCGCGATGTCAAGGCGATGACAGGTGCAAACGACAATTGGATGATCGAATGACACCGAAGCACGTACAACAGCCGTTATGCAGTGCAAGCTTCTGTGATATACATGTTGGACTGTGGCATACATCGGAAACGTGATTTCAGACTGGACTCTCATATTGAAACCATCATGGTCACCTCCCGAAGAGAAGTGGCCTTCAGCTACCAGCGATTGTTCTTCAGTGGCTCAACTTGCTGTTGTTGTGTACCTGTTAGAGTAGGCTTTATCATTCTCGCTGTTCTTGGAATCGTGTTCGGTGGCCTACTGGCGATAATTCTCTGGTTCGAAATCGGTGGTGAGTCCGCCTTTCCAGACCTCAAAGTTGCGGAACACTCGAACAGCAGGCAGCCACACCAGATCTATCCCCTGGGACACGGGCGACCTTTGCGGTAGCAGCTGTGGTAGAGACTCTTCTTCTTCTTGCTTCTATATTGGGGTATGTGGCATATCTGTTGGTCTCGACTATCTATGAACATGCATCTTTTCTAGCCTTGTGGGAGCGGTTGTCCGGAAACAAATATTCGTTGAGATTTACACCTATTTCGTCACCGTGCACCTTCTCCTCAATATCGGGGTAGCAGCCTACTTGCTATTTGTCATATCCAGGTTCTCTGCGAGTGCCACAGTGAAGGCATGCCAGGAGACCGTCAAGAATGAACAAGCCAAAGGCCAATGCACAGGGTTAATCAATGTTGCACGATGGGTCTACTTTGTGGTCGCCTCGACGGTGTTACTTATAGAGTTATGTGAGCTTGCATCCTTATGTTCTTTCATACCTTCATTAATCCAAGTGAAGATGCTGCGCTCGTAGCAATCCGATACACCTGGCAGCTAAAAGATGAGAAGAGAAATAGAAACTTGGACAAAGGGGAAGCATACTCGCTTGTACAGAAAGGAGAAAGACCTGCATCCTTCCGATATTCATTGGAAGTGCCTGCTGTCGATCCAATTGCACATTCCCCATCCTATCTGACGACCGAGTTCGACCCGTACCACAGCCACGCCCATTCGCCTATGGAACCTGGAGTTCCAGCACGCATACCTTCTGATTATCATTCCGTACCTACACGTAGCGATGCAGACTAGCGCCCAGATTATTAGAAAGCTTCAAAAATCTTATTTCTTTGACATGGCTGGGAGTGGTGCTGCACTTCATTTGATTTTGTCTGCCGCGAAGTTCTGTCATCGAAATTAGCTAATCAGTCAGGCTTGCTGCCTCCCGCAACGACATACGACGTCTGCTCAGATGCCATGCCTGGTCGCTATCATGCTCAACGACAGCATATCATAGACTCTGTAAGTTTTGCCATTGTTTGAACTCAGTATTATGAAGCTGATCGACACTCTAGCTGGATATGCTCCTCTACCAACTACATGCCCTTTCTTTCATCCTCGCGCCATCCATATGGGCTCTCGTATTTCGTCTCATAGCACAAATACAATGCCCAAGTCCCCGAGAATTTGACCCCACGTCGTCAAGCTCACTCAGATTCTTCTATGTGAACATTTTGTTCACCAATTTTCTGAGTTTATGGACCCATGCGACTCAAGGCGCCCCGGAAGGTAGAGCTATAATATTAGATTTTATTGGATTAGGTGAGCTTCGAGAGGCCTCGGTTGATGATTGTGATACTGAATGTCGGATTTATAGCTTATGTTCCATCCAAGGTCCAGCTCCTTGGTCTGGACATCCTAATTATCAGCCTGCAGATGATCCTTTCCATGATTGCCTACGAGGTTTCCTACAACGACGCACGGACAAACGCAAACGGTGATACCCAAGATGACCTTCTCCTCCCAGTACCCGACTCTCCGCAGACGCCTCTTCTTACCCCGTTATTCTCCCAACCTGACACCCCTTTGCTACCCACGTCGTCATCCCATGCCAAGTCAAACTTTGCAGACAACGAGTCCTCATACGTGATAGACCTCACATTCTCAGCCATTGTAGAACGGATACGTCGGCCACCCCCACCCTTACCTACATCTGATAATGCGCTACCTTTGCCAACTACCACACCTTGGCCTTTACCAGTGGGGATGCGAATGCTGATGAGGGCAAGGGGTCGTTCACTTGCTAGTAACCGACCGCAGGTGGAATCGACTGTCACACTTCCGGGGACACTCCGCCCATGAAATAGGATCAACAACCAAAAGTTGCTTACACGCTATACCATTGTAATTATTACAAGGCACAAAGTGCCCAAAGTTGGTGGAAGTCCATGTGTTTCGCGTCATGTATTTTGCGTGAAATATAGTACAGCGAGAAAGAGGCTACCACTTGCGCTTCATCTACAAAAGATGAGAGAGGCGAGATGACAAACTTGTTCGAAGGTACTTGCCGCTTTGCGAAGACACTCGCCAAACTTGGCAAACTCTTCTGAGCAGGTATTCTTCTGAATGTCCGTGTAGGTGGCAACCACACATTTTCCATAAGCCGATGCCTGTGCAGCGCAAGTAGAAGTTGAATGAAGGGCTAGTCGCTGTAAAGGAGCCAACTTTTGGCCTGCGCTTGCTGCTGGTGGATTCATCGCAAAGACCGTGTTTGTTACATAATTGGTCCCGAGACTCGCTTCTCCGCTTAGCCGTATTCGAGTCTACCTCTCTGCCTCCAGCAGACCACATAGACGGCACAGATGTTTGACCGGCTACTGCTAGTATCATGCATCTGCATAGTCGTCGCGTCGATAATCTACTTCTTCTACTGGAACCGCTTTCTCGGCTTCCTCATTGGCCGACTAATCCGACTGCTCTCCTGGAATAAGGAAGCTTCGAGTGTATGGGTCGAAATAGGTTCGGAAATCCCAATTGCTTGACCTATAGCTACTGAAATGTGTGATTCAGGCTCCATACATTTCTCTATCATAGCTGGAAGGATACTCTTCAAGGATGTCAGATACTATTCAAGCAACCAGACCATCAAAGTGGTGAAGGGACAAATTCAGTGGAGGTATTGGATTCGGAGGCCAACATCTGAGGAGGAGATCGGCCTGTATCGCAACGGAGAAGGTGGGCAAATCCATGTCCTGCTATGTGGGACCTCCATATAACCCGCAGCGTAGACGCACATTCTCCTTCGAAGCAGTGCCGCGTCCAGTTATCACTACAGGGTTTGGAGTGGTACCTCTACAACAGAACAGCGGCATATGAAGATATAGTGTCTCGTATGCAGGAAAAGCAACCTCCGGACGCGCCTCCTGAACCTCTTTCTCAGAAAGCTTCACGCGCAGGTATTTCATACCGCCTACTAGAAAGGACATATACTCATTGGGCTTGTGACAGCCACATCGACACCCTTCCGCCCTTTCCCTGTTTATATTCCTCGATGGGTCCAGCGAGCGGTGGCATGGACAAAGCAACAACTGCCCGAACTCGACCCCAAGGATCTTCTGCCTCTCGGTCTTGAAGTCAATAAAGGTGCAATCATATTAGGCAATGCTTCTACCGCAAATCTTCTTGTGGCAGAATTTCAACGAAGTGAAGGAACATTCGGCGTTGTTGAGGTATGGAGTTGCTATTCAAGGTTGAGATGACAGTTTCCAACACTTTCGCAGTCGCGGTGCAAACTGGACCTGTACAAGCAGATCCTTTCAATCAAGTTTCATCAAGCCGAGATGCGCCTTGTTGACAATGAGGACTATGTGGACCCTATGGACGCCTTAGGGGAGCTGGTAAATGGTCGCATTCATCAGTGAGTTTCTCCAACGATTTTGGGTGAGCTATCCTGTTTACCTCTCCACAAGATACTCTATCTTTGCCCGACCATTATCGTACCTGTCGCACCGTTCGTTTGTGAAGCTCTGGGATAGACTGAGCCTCTATCCTCTCACCAAAAAGTATGCTAGGGACCGGAGCGAAGCACGTAGTCGACGACCGCCGAGCCAGTCACGCGCACGCAGAATGTTTGGCAAATCCTCGCATTCGGAACCCGCAATGGGCAGTCCAATGGACGAATATGCCATCGAGCGGAAGATTCTGGAGACGCCAGTACTTGACTTGACCTACTATTATGATGCGGTCGGTGAAGTGCTATCTACAGTGGAGGCACCTGGTGTACAAGATACTCCTCCGGAATGGGGCTTTAACATCGGAATGTCAGAAGCTATAATCCGGTACGGCCCTTGGGCTGACCGCCAGAGGTAGGCGCCCCTTCTTACGGAGGTTCCATCTCGAAAGCGTCTAATGATCACCTAGAGCTGAGATCCAGCGAATATTCTTTCCACTCGGTTATCAAGACGCAGTCGTGACAAAGCCGACTCAACCTGGAGGCCCGCGTCCATGGGCGGCTCTTCAGATTTTCCTTGAGTTTAACGGAGGTGCAACACTTCATATCCCCTTCCGCGAAGCCTCCAAAGACTGGCAGTGGGATGAAAAAAGCGACATGAAGCACCAACAACCCAGAGAGCCCGCCATGATTCATCTGTCCGTTGGCGATCGAACGACGATGAACTACACCCTTCCAATGATTGTCAACAATAGTGGATATAAGCCTATTATGGACTTTCACTTGGATAAGGTCTTGATGACTTCAACTCTGAATGATATTCGCCTCATTGGGGCTGATTCTTGTACGGTGGGTTATCATAACGCTTCTCGAGAGAAGGATGCCCACTCAAGTGCTTACAGATCCATGGCGAATTTCCTAGCCCCGTGAGGTGGGATGACGAACGTACCTGGGCTATCGCAATCTCCTTTTTTCGCCCTAGTCTCTATCTTATTCGAGATCACATCAACATGTTCACGGATCTAATCAAGGATTGGACTGCAGGACCTCCAACGGATTATCAGCGCTTTGTCCCAACAATTTACACCTTTCAATTTGACTTCTATCGTTACGATATCAACCTATACGTTAATGACCATAATATTATCGACAAGCCTCTGTTTAGAGATGAAAATGGTCGGTAGTTCTCTTTCTACAACCTTTTCTAAGGAATTACCTTCTGATTCCCTCCAAGCTTTAATCACCATCTCGGGAGCACATTTGACAGTCTCGACCGAGATCTTCTCAAATCAGTACCGACCAGACTCTACATCGGTGCCATTCCGCCTTGTCGCGCCCGATGTCTCTCTCAACCTATCGCTGCCACGATGGAACACTAATGCTATCTACGACGGCAAAAACGGCAACAACATAGGACATATTGGGACCCTACAAATGGAAGGCTACTACCGCTACTTCGCAGTGGTTCGCGCTGATGCCATAGAGCAACTTCAGCTCCAGTTCAAGGTGAGAGATACTTCCATTCTTTAAGACCTTCGTTCTGAAGCCATTCAGCTCGCCGACGTGAAATTTAAAGCCTTGGGGTGGGCGATACGGTACTTCATGGTTCTCAGGGAGAATTATTTTGGATCATTCACCAACTTCTCGACACTTTCTGAATACCTCGAAAAGAGGCGATCGGGTCGACCCCTCGGTGACCCTGTCATAGAAAAGTACAGACCAGGAAAGGTATCTTCACTCTATCAAGTGCAGCCAATACGCCAACTTATGGTAACGCGTAGTCCAATATGCTTCAAGTGGAAATTCAACTAGCTGTCGAGGACGGTATCATCCTATTGCCAGCGAGTCTCACTGGAACAGACTCTCTCCAATCCGATCACCCCAAGACAGGCCCTTGTATGGCACTGGCACTTCCAGAACTCCAACTCCAGTTGAGAATACATGATTATTACATGGGTCAGTATTGACAACCTGACTCGGTGAAGCAACCTGACAAAGCTTGATGTAGACATGTCGATGAATACCTCAGCAATCGCAGCGGGTGTTCTACAAACATGCTCTAGCCTGCGCGAAGTTGTATCCCTCGACAGAACTAAGCGTGCGCTTCAGATTGATGGTCGGTTTCCGCCTCTTTCGATGCATCTTGTAATAATTTCTATGATTGGACAGGTATTCATATCACAGCCAATCGTCTTTTTGGTCCAACTCCTCACACGTCGACTTATGTCTGCATATGGGAGATTGCTGTTGATCACGTCCAAGCAAAACCTTCAGCTTCGGATGCTCATGTCTTTTTGGCAGCCCTCGATGCTTTTCGCATCAACTATTCGGATCTCGCAAACGCCCCGGCACAGGAATATAGTCCCTCTGTAGAGCCTGATGGTGAGATTTACTCTCAATCTTAGAGCGGTGTTCTCGCCATATTGACATGGTGGAAGTCACCTTTGTCAGAGTCTCTCTTACGTCAATGAACATCACCTGGCTGGCGGGTACAGCTGCCTTGATTCTGACATTGCCATCCGGACTGAAGATCGGTAGCAACGACCTTGGTGGCCGTTACCACCGAAAGGTCACAAATATAGCAATTCCAGAGGTAGCTCTGCAAGTTCTGATGACGACTACCACGCACTCCCCGAGGAATCGGTGGCTGGAAGCTGCCCGGTTCACTTGCGATGCGTTCTTGGATATATACCGCTCACCCAGCGATCTTGAGGAGGCATCACGCCTGCAAGCCGAATATGTCCGATATCAGGATGGCATGACCAGGCGAGGCGATTTTATGGTCAAACCCCTTGCAGCCGATTCAAGATATCCCAAACCAGGTAGAATTGTTATAGTGATGGTGGATACGCAGTGTTGACTTTACTCGCGTAGTTCTGCACAAGGATGGTCTGTACTTGCCTCATCCAAGTTTGCCTGGTCGTTCGCGGTCGAGTCACCCTCCAGACCACCCTGCTCGACCACCTGCTCGAAACCAGACGGTTGTTTCAGAAGGCGAAGAATCCGATGCTGAAGAGGACGTTCACTCCGCGGCATATGACCAAAAACCATTGTAGGTCTCATCAATGTGAGGCATGATATTCGCTGAGTTCACCCCGTTCTAGATTGTCTCGCCCTCTTGCCGCCATTCGACATCCTGCGAAGGATCTCGATCAGGAGATGTCAAGTGGCGACGAATCTGACAATGAAGATCTCACAGATGGCAGCTCTGATAGCGAATGGTCCGATCCACCTAGTGAGTTTCTATGGAAATTCGATTCGACTAGCATTGACTCTTTTCCCCCCGGAGGCCCTTCCCGTCTAAGCCCAGAGGACACTGCATGCAAGTTGTATAGTAACGTCGTTGACCAATACACCTATGCGTGGTCTCATGCACATCCCACCACAACCGATGACCCGCCGTTTTCGCGTGTTCGGGTATGTCAAACTCTGCAACATTCTCATTGACTGGTGGGCTGAATCAAGGGCCAGGGATCGGCGCTTCTAAATTCACTTGCAAACACAAAGCTGGTGTCGTTGGATGTCGTGACAACTGAATACGATGACAGCAAAAATGAAGAAACGACAACCTTACACTTCAAATCCAAGAAGGGGATTGACCTAATTATAACTCCTCTTGTCATCTTTGCCTGTGTACAATTCGGTGAGGACTTCAAGCGATATGTATGGAACACAATAATTGCTCTACCACCGCACTGATATAACCCGCAGATATTCGAGCCTGGCCTTTCGCTTGATTCTTTGATGGTCAAATACACAGGAGATTTCAAGGATCGAGGCCATCCCAAGCAACTCATCCAGCTGAGCATCCAACTTCCAAAGGTCTCCCTCGCCATCCTACAACGCGTGATCGTAGACCAAGGTCGCCCGATCATCTCTGAATTGCCTTCCTCAACCGAGATGATAGGTGATATTGGTCTTGATGTCATCGTCGTTACACAGGCAACTTTTGCAGGCATTGCTATTTCTGGCCATCACTCGAGAAACGAACCTGCTCTCAGCATCGTATGCTCTCACACTTCTATAGGTCTGGATTTATCCATAGACAAGCGTACTCTTTCTGTCCCAAAGCCCTCTCAATTTCTCTTCAGTTGCTCCGTCGGTTCCCTCAGTGTCGAACTATCCGATGCCACAATCGCACTACAATGGGATGACTTGACGTCACACCTCGGCCATCTTGGACCCGAATATATTGTCGCGACATTCGTTGCGTTGTCGTCCACCTCCAAGGCGCTTCTTGATATTGTAAAGCCGATGCTCAAACGTCGCTCGAATGCAAGAAAAGCCATTATCGAGGACATCATTCGCACCTCTTCGGATAAAGCCACCATTGATCCATTATCGACGATCCAACCTTCATATCTGGTTCAAACCGGTCGACCTTTTAGCCTTCGCACGGACCCCGTCTTCAGATTCTTGTATCATTTACGTGTTTGTTTGTGGCATTCACCATGGGGTGCCGGCAGGAATTCGTCCCTCACAGCCGGAGAGCAGGAACGAGCCTCCAACGATGCTCTGCTTTCCCTGGTCGAAGATCGGTTGGCTGCCATGGACCCTGACCAATGGGCTCCGCACTTTCTAGTACATCTTGCCGAGCTCATGCATCTCAAATATCCCTCACAGCTACCTCAGCAAAGTCATCCCTTTTCCAAAGGAAGACTACAATTATCCCGGTTGACCCTTACCGTTGTCGATCCTGCTGGTCACGCCTCGAGCAACCTATCCATTTGTGATGTTTCTGCGAACATAACCATCCGAAGTGGAGAATTGCTTCGGCAGGTCAACCACCCTGCGAGCGTCTCACAGACGTCTCTGAAGGATAGAAGGCACCAACGGGCCACTAATGCATGGACTTCAATATCCTGTGGTGACTTCCGCCTATCCGTTTGCCCACATTTGATGTCCTTCGCCCAGAATCTCCTCCGCGTTCGTCGATTCTGGAAATCCAGCGAGGCGGCGAAAGGAGAGGATAGACTGGTGCTGAACAGCTCCATAAGATCGAGCCTCCAATCTATAATTGCGGTAGTGAACATCAAGCAACTTCGGGTACAGGCAGCTGCCGAGAACCTAATGTTCGAACTCGCCATCAAGGATCTTCTTCTCGGATCGGACATTGTCAATCGAAGTCAGAGCCGCCAGAGCATGTCTCACACAACGAGCTTTGAAGAAGTGTCCATTCGCGCCCGCTCTCCGAGCGACCAACATCGTGACGATCCTCAAGATATATTGGCCTACGCTGCTCTCATTCACGGGAAGGTGAACGCTCTAATCCACTCTGAGTCTTCAGAAAAGATTGTGCGCCTCTTTTTCACAACGGGGCTTCAACTCAGCGTTCCACGTAGTGCTCTGAAACTGTATCGATTTATCGAGGAGTGGAGAGCAGATTATCTGCCAGGAATGGAAGCCATGTTACAAGCACTTGTAGCAGAGCTCGACCAGACACCATTCTCGAAACCCAAAACAGCTCCTGACTCCCTTCCCAGCTTCGATATTCACGGTCACTTCTCACACCTTGGTATCTCCCTCCAAGTAATGCATGGAACCTGGCTCTCCTGGAAGGCTAATCCTTCCATAATGTATGCGAAAACAAACCCACAACCAGCTGCTCCAACTCTTGTCTTTGGTGCTCAGATTGGGCCAATGTCCCTCGAAATCACCTCTGCGCCAGATCCAACGGAGGCCAAGGTTGATTCGCGTATCAAACTTTCCCTCCCTCCTATCATGGTGACAGGGTCCCACAGCGGGGATTCCATTCGCGTAATGGGATTGATCAAGGAGATAGATCTCAAAGTGAAACTATCCCACTGGGATACACTGTTGGTTGTACAGCAGAAGTTCGGGCAAGATTTCCATGATCTTCTCGCTTTGGTCCACAAAACACAGTCGCTGCGCCAATCCAAGAAATCTACGCAGAAACGGCAAACAGGGAAGTCCCCCCTGGCATATGGAGGATTCCTGAAGATCCAGGGATTTCGTTTAGCTCTGGAAGGACCTGCGTCAACTGCCTATCTAGAGTGTTTAGACATTGGGGGCGGCATTGATAACGAGATGGGACGTAAATGGAATATTAATCTATCCGACTTGACGCTCTCTTTGGGGGCGCACGATCCATCTAAGAACTCCCGGCCTGAGCTCACCCGAACGCATAGGCCGGCGTTTGTCACCCTGGACATCGGTACGAAAGGCGGAGAAAAGAGTGCCGATGGTGGCGAAAGCCCCAGCATTAATACCGTTCACGTTGCCGTCACAAAGATGCACGCGGTGATGCAACCAAGCTCTATTGGACAATTGGCCGATTTCGTGGATTATCTACAGGTGAGGTGTTATGCTTCACTTCCGCTGTCAGCGATAATGAATGTTTTCAGGTGGAAATTTTAGCTCGCAAGGAACAGAGAGTTATGGAGCTGGCCGCTTTCAAGGATAAAACCAGGAGTATTCTGAAGACCTTGGAGGCTGGTGTCAAGGACTTCCAGACTGAGAAGAAATCGTGGCTGGATGAGTATGTCATCGAGGTATCAGCGAGGAACGTTGGTGTAGCCTTTCCACTCTCCCTCGAAATCAATCCTGGCCTATCGTTTTCGAGGGTCGGCCGCGATGTCCCTGTAGTGCCTGCCTTTCTTTGGTCGATCAAGTCTATTGGGTTTAGTACTCACCACGCAGAAACCGGTCATTTCACCATGAAGGGTTTTGCATTGCAGTTCGTTGCTCGGTAATCCTATCCGTTTTCCGGACGCGTGCATCTGCTTATCGTTTGCTCCTTCAGCTTCTCTCAGACCGACCCGTCTGACTACACTGCAGAGAAACACAAAACAAGAAACCAGCTAGTATATCCAGAAATGGAGGCTCAGCTTACATCAACGAATACAAGAACGTCTCGAAGGATTCAGATTGGGGCAAACGTCAGCGGCTTCATCCTCGATATCGATTCCAACATCCCATCATACGTTTTCTCGTTGGTTGATGTGTATCGACTTGGCAAAGAGCGGGTCGATAGGCTTTCTGCGTCACTCCCTCGTTCGCCGTTGCACGAAGTGGACCATCTCCCCCCTATACGACAAGCTTCCTCTGAACCCGGTCTATCATCTTCCAACATCTCTGGATCTTTGATCTTTGCGAGTGGGAAAGTCCGACTCTACAATAAGACTGCTTCTAAACAATGGGAGGAAAGGCTCTCCAGGTTGCGGGCTGAACCCAGCGACGACCAAGTTATGACAGAAGTTGGCGCAGATGTATTCAACCTCCCCGTTGTCTCTCTCTGGACAGAATACTCCACCAGTAATGGCCCTGGCGGTGACCTTCCGGAAGCCTCTCTGGTCTTCAGAGCGACGATCCATTCCAGCCAGAACATACTCCGACCAAATTTGCTACCATTCATGACAGAAATAGTCAACCACGTGGAGGCTCGAATGCGTAAACAGACCTCCGTCCCAGCATCGACTTCACTGACTCCCATAGCCGAGACTCCCGCATCGGTTGATAGCCCAATGCTGGGGTCTACGCCGGCCACGCTCAAAATCAGCTTCGGCTTGAGGATCGATCAGTCGAAGTTGGAGTTGACATGCCAGCCTGACGTCAATGTTGTAGCTGGGTTGCATTGGAACAGTGGTGGCTTCATAATAAACGTCTCCCCTGGGGCGCAAGAGATCAACTTCACCGGATCCGTTGGCGGCCTGACGATTGGATTGAAGCATGGTTTTCTCAGTGACGACTGTGTCAAGCTGGATGCCCGGAATCTTGCTTTCTCCGTTGGGTTTTCTAAAGGACAGACTCTGGACAGCACTTCCACTCCTTCCATATCTGCCGTCATTGAAACCGAGTTTTTGGGAGGGGTGAGATTTTCTCGTCTGCAGGATATCCTATGCTTCAAAGCTGTTTGGCTAGACCGCATCCCTATTCTTAGTGGGCAGTCAATTGGCCATAGTAGGGAGCCATCGCATACTACACCAATTACCCCACGACCGCCCCAGTTGGTACCAAAACCAACTGTCAAGACTGTCGTGCTTGTTCGCATACGGCAAATCGTCCTCGAAGTGGACCTGGGTCAGTCAATTAGCGTGCTCACGCTCGAGCTCCAGGACGCCATTCTGCGAACAAAATTGACTCGCTTGATGAATGAGGTGTCTGTGTCTGTGGACACTTTCGCAATCAATGCCAAAGGCAACGTGTCTGGGCACGCAAGAGTGCAGAGATGTGTCTTCGAAACGACTCGCGGCAACCTCTGGGATCCTGCGGAACGAGCGGCAGAGGGCAAAATGCTCAAATTACAGATGACAAGTGGTCCACTGGTTGTGTCTCTGGAGTCAGACCATCAACAGCTCCTCCACTATCGGTGAGTTTCTATTCACTCTGAATTGAGGGAACTTGAGCCCAACTGAGTGCCCCATAGCGCTGAGCCCCTTCAGGTCAATATCTTCGACGATTGGTCGGTGAAGCCCGACAAAATCAACACCAAAGAAACGCCCTTAAAGCTGGCATTCACTGTCGACAGCCCAGAGATAGTTGCAGTTGCCACTATAGCGACAATCCCCAAGTTGCTGACCTATGTTCATAAATTTCAGACCAATGTTGAGGTTCAGCGACAAGGAGCCGCCCGAGAATCTAGAACGTTCAGGATTACTCGCACTCCTAAACCTGACAATCCCTTGTCTGCTGTTGCGGAGGCCATGCTTCACTCAGCGCGAAGCAGGTTCAAGGAGATGGGCACAGGCTTATCATATGTTATTTTGCAGCATATGAGCCTTCACCTGAACCTATTGCGCCTCATTGTGTTCCCTCGCACTATGGACGATATGGAAATTGCGCACTTCATTGGCAGAGATGTCAAGGCACGTTTTGATCGCCTGGTTGAATCTGATGAACCCAGCGGGAAGAGAGACCTCTTACTCTCTTTCTCATCGATCAGCATCTCTAAGCATACCGGTTTAGGACATCCCCCACCAACGAAACCGACCACAGAGGAGGAATGGTTGACTTCTATACTTTCCAACTCTTCTGAGGCCATTATTGTGGGATTGCCATCAATGGTCATGCATATGGTCAGCGAAGAGAAGACAGAGGAGCAAACCCGAGTGTTGCTGTACGACTTTCACAGCACCTTTGTTCGTCATGAAGAAGGATTACACGAAGAGAAGGATATCTACATCACATTGAACATGTCCCTCTATTCGTGGCTGACCCTTCTTCGGAAGAGCTTGAGCCGCGAAATGGACCAAGTTCGTATCGTCAATGACTGGAACTCCTTGGTGAATGCGGCACCGTCGGAAGCCAGCAAGTTCAGAAAGCCCGTCCCGGAGCCATTGAACATCGATGATACGCCGACTACCACACCCGAACCCTCCAGCAACCGCCCGTTCTCACCATTTTCCCCTACGACTGCTCTGCGATCCTCAACAGGATTATCTCCTGGCCCTCTTTCGGCTGGTGGTGTGCTTTCGGCCGGTCCCTCTCCTCGACATAGTACGTTGCCCAGTATGGAAATGTCCCTCCCTCCACCCCGGACAACTACATTGGTCTACCGGCATCGAACTCGTCACATTGAACGGTTGCGGATGCGGCAACTCGGCGAAGCTACGCCAGATGTAATGCACCCATTCTTCATGAAGAAGGCCGGCTTCAATCTCGAGGACTCCTTGCCACAATACGTCAACGAGTACGCAACGGTCCCGCTAGAGGAGATCATGGAATTCTTGTTGAAGTTGTATAGTAGACAGTTACTTGCTAATAATTGATAATTTATGTTGTAATTATACCCAATGGAAAGGCATTCAAAGATATTCAGCGTTTGGCAGCGCGGGTCTATGAATACGAATAGATATTGGCATTAAGCGTGTCTAATACGTGGAGATCTACATTAGGCGCCTGTGACGCGGAACACACTGAGCAGTGCAAAACAGCCATATAGGAGTCCGACGGGGTATGCAACTAATAATCGCTGCTCTGACATTTGAAGAACTGCTACGAATATACCCGATGCAGCGTATGTGCACCAGAGGATAGAAAGCAACGAGAGGAGATAACCAAAGGTACCCCTGCACAAACCGGTCAGACTGAGAGCCAATGAGTTGATGAAAAGGGTACTCACTCCAGGGTCATTGCAACGCTGACGGCACCAACCCCTACCATGGGAAGGAGGCAATATCCAAGGACAGAGACAACCCGGTATGCGTCGATACCTCGCTCGGACATCAGATTGAGGAGGGTATATATTGACACTGAACCGAAGAGCCCGACGCCATATATGTAACCAAAGTTTGCTTTGCCAGACTAGAGGCGCCTTGAATGAGATGACGAAACACGGGAAGTGAGTGGAAAGGAAACGTACGAATAGCAGGCAGATACCGAAACAAAATATGAAGATGATTGGGCCAGCAATATCAGCATCATCCATTATGCGAGCGTCAACCGCTTGCAGGGGATTTAAGACTGTAAGGGATTTTGCTTGTATGTGCTGAAAGTTGATACCAAGTTCTATGAGGTGAAAGCATATCAATGGCCAACGAAATACGGTATGATTGGGTTGCCGACGGCGTACCTTCGAGTAGCGGTGGCTCTCCCTCAAAGCCACCAGTTCCAAACGCCATCCACCATTCTCCTTGGCTCTGAATATTTCCCCCATAACCGGCAGCCCCTCCCACTGCGCCTTGAGCTTGTATTGAGCCTTGTGGGGTATCTAAGCTTGGTCTTGAGCCGGGATAAAAGCCATTCGAATCGGTAGGAGTTTGGTGAGAGTAGAACTGGGTCTGTTCTGGTTGAGCATAGTACGAATTTTGAGAAGTGGACGCGTAGGTGCTGCTGCTTTCTTGCCACATAACTTAGATCCCACTAAAGACGCTGGAGGAAGCACGTGCCACACGTAGGCCAATTATTGTGTTGTCCTTCGTTTGTTTCAGTGGCCTTTCGATTCTATCCTCATGGTGAGCCTGTTCAAAACTTATAGCAAATCTAGTAAATTTACTGACAGTTCTGCTTTAGCCTCAGGTGACTTGAGAAATTCTTGAAAGTGTGGCAAGTTGGCTGACTTTGTATAGAACGAGTACATTGAGGAGCACATAAAGCGACATGGTCGTAGATTAGATTATTTCGAGCGAAAGTGCGTAACGCATCCACTTCTCCGGAGGGCCGTTTTGACTTTCATTACAGGAGGAAGAAGGAAGCCAGAGCGGTTCATACAAACTCTGCTTATGCACAAAAGGCTTTTGGTATCAAGGCCAAGCTACTTCACGCTAAACGACATGCCGAGAAGGTGCAATTAAAGAAAACCCTCAAGGCCCACGACGAGAGGAATGTCAAGCAAGCCGACTCATCTACAGTACCTGATGATGCTTTACCGACATACCTTCTTGATCGTGAAGGTCAAAGGGATGCAAAAGCACTTTCCAGTGCAATCAAGGAGAAGAGGAAAGACAAGGCTGCTAAGTATGCTGTACCTCTACCGAAGGTCCGGGGCATTGCAGAGGACGAGATGTTCAAAGTGATGAAAACCGGAAAGAGCAAGAGTAAGGCATGGAAACGCATGGTAACAAAAGCCACCTTCGTTGGGGAGGGCTTCACCAGAAAGCCTGTGAAGATGGAGCGTTTCATCCGGCCGATGGCTCTGCGTTACAAGAAAGCTAATGTTACTCATCGTACGTGGTACACCCTCCTCTGCCTACCGCTCATCTAATGCCTTCGCTAGCCGACTTGAAAGCCACTTTCCAACTTCAGATCCTTGGAGTGAAGAAGAATCCTCAGTCACCGATGTACACACAGCTTGGCGTTATGACAAAGGGAACGGTGATAGAAGTCAATGTATCAGAGTTGGGCATGGTCACCACGGGAGGCAAAGTGGTTTTTGGAAAATATGCTCAGATCACGAACAATCCTGAAAATGACGGTTGTATAAACGCTGTTCTTCGTAAGTCTGTTCACTTTCCAATACTAGTCCTGCTCACTAAACACCATCTAGTTGTATAATCGAGTCATTGGCATTGCATCCTGTTGCATTTTTGTACTATACCACACATTGTTATTACACTAGTTGCCTCTTATACATGAGCCTTGTATCTCATAACTCTATTGAAGCTGACCATGTGATTTGCCCGAGCTCCTGCGAAATTCGAATTCGGGACGCTGCACCTCACATAATCAACTCTTTCTCTCCCATCCGCACTACTCAACGCCGTTGGCCATGTATCAGTGCATATCATCTCTAGGCCCTTCTCTGCGAATATCATTACGCAGCTTCAGCTCTGGCTTCCGCCTGCAAACCAATTTTAACCGAGCTGGCCCTCCGCCCCTTCCTAGGGAACAACAACGAGAGTTCGAGGAACTACAGAAGGCAGCCCAAATGCCTGCTGCCAATCTTAATGCTGACGGCGCTCCTCAAATGCACCCTGATGCTCGCGCACCATTAAAGGCCGAGTTTGAGGGCGACACAAATCCAAAGACAGGAGAACAAGGTGGACCAAAGCGAGAGCCAGTAGGGAAATGGTCAGAGGAAGGGGATTGGAGTTTCAAGGGGCGGGTGACGGACTTTTGAAGAGGAGGGTTGGAGGATTTTACGACCCAAAGACGAGCAAGGGACCACACGAAACCTGCATAGTCCTCGGAGCCCTCTGATCAACGCTGACGGAATCGATTCAAGGTGCTTAGCAGATAAACGGGCTCTTTTTTGTAGGGGCGAAGAGGGGAAAGCTTTTACAATGGTACAAACGTGGTAGAGAGCCGTACACAGGTTTAAAGTATACACATACGAAGTTACCGCCTGATACCACGGGGAGCGGGAGCAACACCACGACCGCGTCGAGCTAGAAGTATTAGAAGTCAGCGTGATTATATTAATAGAACCAAAGTCTCGTGAATCGTACCGTTGGCTGCGGGAAAGAGTCAGCAAAGATTGATAGACGGCCAATAAAGAAGAGCATACCTCGCATAATTGTAGCACGTCCACGCGCCGTACCAATACCACGGCCCCTCATGGCATTCGGTCCCACTCTCTTAAACCTGTGGGGACTATCTTAGTAAAAGAAACGGCAGGAAATACACGAGGGGCTCACATCGGTGCATTTTGCAACATATCTGGGACGATAAAGAACCGCACCATACTTCCTCTAATATAGACTTGATCCAATTGAGACACACGTCCATCACGTCCAGTAACAGTGATATCCTTCAGTGAGATGTTTAGATTGTCCTCAGCTACGAAAGGTCGGTTTCAAGAGATAAAGAAAGCCACAAGGTCAGTCACAGTCAAATTAGTAAAAAGAAAGTTGGAGATTGAACCATCTCTCACCTTCTGCTAGCTTGCCTCGGTAAAGTTGTCCTGTTTTCAGCTCCACGGTGATGACATGTCCGAGAGATTCGTGTAATAGCTTGACTGGGACTCCGAGGCCGGCCATGGTGGTTTTGAAGCGATTGAGGACGTGAAGGTATGCGAAACGCAAGGAGTTCAATCACCGTGGGAATAACTTCACTTTTTTGGAAGGGTACCCCCTCACCAAGTTGCACAGTTGAAGGCGTGAATAATAATTACGTTGCAAACTACATAGTACAAGGCTACTACAGAGACATGGATCCGGAAGACGATCTTTGATTACGTAGAACAATGTTGTTGATTGGAGAACATGTTAGGAATGTGGTAATAGGTTTGAGAAAACGAGTTCCAATGCGTTGTGAGAATCCGTGTCAAAATGATTTAGTCCGAGAATCAAGTGGTTATTTCTCCTCCAAAGTCGCCAAGAATGCGAGCCATGTTTTCTTATCTATTATGCCTTCGTCTACAACAAATCCCTGTTGAGATGGTGCCGAACTGATGCAAAGAGATCACTCACACAAGCCTTCGATGTCAGTGATCACGATATAGCGCGCGCCAAGCTTGACGAAAAATTGATGGACCATTTCAAGAGGGGAATTGGACTTGAGAGTTAAAGGTGCCTAAAAGGGAACCATGAGATATCACCCAAGTTATCAGAAAGGCCCTCCCTACCTGGTCCATGTATCTGCTAAAGTCAAATAAGTCAACACCCGGGCGGATAGTTGCTGGGGTATCAATTATCGACGAGATCGACGAAGCCGCCAGGTTGTGGGAATAGGTGGTATGAAAATGAACGGCATCTTCAGCGTCATCAGCCACGATACCTGGGGGAAAGCTCAGTCCGTTGGAAAATCCTTGGCGTGTGGATATGTACTCAGTGCATGTTCTAGTTCGTTCGCCCCAATATACCCTACCAGCCTACGTCCCTCATCGTTCATATCGGGTCGGACGATAGGGAACCCAGCATCGTCATTACCCGAGAGCATGAGATCGAGAAGCTGATCGCGTAGGCTCTTCACGGTATTGCGCCGGTCAAGGCGGATGACCTCGACAGTGCGGTCCGTCTGAAGAGAAAAATGAATAACGGAATTCTAACGGACAGGAGTGCAAGCAAGGAACATAACATACAACATCATCAATCTGGAGATTGCCCCAAAGGTATTCATGTTTGGAGTCGAGATAAGGCAGCTGTACGAGCTCAATAACAAGGTCGTAGATCCCTTTCGGCTCCAAAGCGTCCGCCACAGTTTTTGCAACGAGTACCGCCAACATAACAGGGACAACATATGTCAACGTATCTGTCAGTTCAAACATGATGACGGCTAGTGAGACGGTGGTACGCTGTTTTACGAATAAGCCCACTTGTCATTGTACAGTCGACGCAAGCTTACCGTGACGCCGGAGAGGGTAGCAGCCGCGCCGACCATCGCATACAAGCCAGGCACGATACCTCAAGGAAGCTATAAGTGAATAACCAGTGATAAGCCGACGGTATCTCACAATCAGTGTCTTTTGAGCAGACGGCGAAAATACCAGAATCCGGGTTTTGCCAATACAGCCATTTCATGAGAATCCCTAGCACACGACCTGCGCAGGCACCGACGCCTAAAGAAGGTATGAAGATGCCGGCGGGAACCTTAATACCGAAGGTAACAATCGTGAGTGCAGCTTTGATAACCATCGCCACGAGTATGGCTCGAATGACAGGCCAGATATTGCTGAAAGAAGTCGGATCGAGAACACACAACCCAGGGTGGATCCCTGACTCTTGGCGGCATTCCGCAAACAAGTTGTACACCAGCTCTGTGCCGCCCATATGCGTATATGGATTGACAAAACATAGGACAGTTGTTGCAGCAGTAATCTGATGGCTTTGATCAGAAAGCACAGACGGGGAGAAAATCTCCCAATGCATACCAGGACAACTTCCGCGATCGGGTGGGATTTCATCCATGTTTTGTTTCGAATGTTCTTGCTCCATCGGTAGTTCAGTTTGGAGAAGTAAGCACCATAAACGCCCTTCACATTCCATCAGTCAAAAGGCAAAAGCAACTATCGTGAAGCGGTATTCACCCCAAAGACACCGAGTAGGAGGAACGGGAACAGTTCATAAGCATGCCAATCCTTCAAGAGATAAGTGAATGTTTGACTGGGAATAACGAGACGTTCCCACCCTGTCATAGGTGACTTGGAATAGGACCAGCTTTCCAGTACCAAATGGATCGAGCATCTTCAGAGTGAGTGCTGCAATCATAGCACAGAAGAAGCTGAGAGCGCCTGTCAGTATCTGGTTCAGCAAACCGCCAAACGTGAAACCGCTTGCCTTCGCCACATGACCTACAGTATCTGTTAGCGAGCAGGCCGAGGTCCAAGAAAGTTGTAACAACATGCCTTAGGTGGGAAAAAGTATGATACCTCCTCCAAACTAAACAGAGTGCCTCCGATAGGAGCTCCGAATGCTACCGCTACGCCGGCGGCACATGCGGCACTCAGGATCTCCCTTCTTTTAGCTGGATAGCGTGAAAGCATCAGATTTCCGCATCTTGGACAAGAGTAAGGTCCGCAAAATAGGCTGTACCTTCGTTGTTCTCGTACTTGCTGAAGAATCTGCTGACAATGTTCCCGATACAGCTTGCGATGTGTACAAAGGGTCCCTCTTTGCCCAATGAAAGCCCTGAAGCTACTGACAGTGCCAAGCCAACAGCTTTGGTGAACAAGGTTCTCCCGCCTAGGTATCCATGGATCACGAATCCTTAACGGGTATAAGCAAGAGTCGCTACCGAAGGAACGGGCAAGGCGTACCAGAAAGGATAGTTTTAATTTCTGGAATTCCACTCCCGGCGGCCTAACACAGAGTCAGATCTCCCATTTACTCCGCAAATCCTCCTGGAAAGAAAATGACATACATAGAACATGACCTTGCGTTGCAAGCCAGTAGGTGGGGTACTGTCTTCAGACTCCTTCAAGGCCGGTGCCAGAAGTCCGGACTCTTTTCGTGTGACAAATGTCGTCGAGTTTGTCAAATAGATCGTCAAGAGGCTCGATACAGTCGCTAGAAGTATCTAAAGATCGGTAAATCCCAAGAATTCCGGTGCAGGATAATAGACAATTACCGCAATGAAAGTATACATGAGATATCCCACAGCTTGTGCCCCCGCATCACCCGAACGAGCGTGGAAAACATCTGCCCAATCTTTCCAGTTTGCACAACCTTCTGTGGATATATGCGAATAGCCGACAATGTCTCCCACAGCCAAGTCTGGACAGCAAAAATGCTTGGACTTCCACCATGCGTTGCGACAGTAACCGTCCTTGGAATCGAATAGCCACTGTTCGCTACGAACAACAAGGAATGCGATGACGGCGGTAAGGAACCCAACTATCGTAACCACCACCCAGCCCAGGCTCTTGTCAATTACCAGTCGGATTGTTGAACGGAAAGACTTGCGCTTTCGAAGGCGTGAAAAGCGCACGGAATCTTTGATTGCGTCGTGTAGCCAATCAATAGATGTAAAGGATGAGTACCACACCCGCATGCCATTGATTTTTGCATCTGTTTGGGATGCAACATCATCTACCGACTGCAAAGGTGCATCGTAGGCGGAAATAGGGCGCTCCAGGGTCAACCTGTTGAGGGCCCGGTTTCTGAAGCTCAGCTGGGATGGAGAAGTGGGACTGGATATGGTTCTCCTGAGGAAGGAAGTTGGTCTTGATATCGAGGCTTTAGGAGTCGTGTCGGAGTCGTTGGACCAACCTCTTCTCGGTAATGTCCCGTAGGATACTGTAGATGAATGCAAGGCGCTTTGTTCATTGGGGGCTTCCTCGTCGGTCTGTGTACTTGTAACACTGGGTTGCGAATTCCTTCGCGACTGGCTTGGGTGGCCGAGGCGAAGGAGCCTTTGGCGCCTCCATGTCGTCGGGGAGGGGGCGGCGTCCAGCATTGAACCTGATATGCTACCTGAACGTTGAACCTTGGAGGATGAAGCAGACGACGTCCGGCTAGCAGAGACTGAACGGAAGTAGGATAACAAACAAAAGCAAATAGGTTAACTCCGTCTGTCTTTCCACTGAAATATTGCTTCACGCAGGGCGCCAAACTCAAGCGCTCATAATTCACTGATTCCAAAAAGTACATAATGACCCTACATATGCCCAGCGTTGCCCGAGTTGGCCTCTTCCACCATCCCGTTCGTAGCTGGCTGCGACGCAGAAGCCGGATAAGCAACACTCCCGTTACCTATGCTTCGATTTACCAGCGAATTCAATACCAGCGCTAGGCCACTCATTTGAGCTGAGTGTAGTAAGGAAACATTGATTTCCAAGCTGAGCATAGTTCCGTTCGCTGTAGAGCCTCGAAGTACTGCAGGGGTTTGTGCTTGGCCCTCCGGGGATAGTGATGCAGCAGGCACAGGGATGATCCCAAGTGCGTGAAGAGCTGGCAATGAAGACACTGGCAATTGGACGGGTATCGCTGTGGTTGGAACCGCCAGGGTTGGTGTTGAGAACGTAGGGGCGGGAGATGGCGCTGGTGGTGCTGTTTGAACTGTTTGAGGAGACGGCTGTATCGTGCCTGTATAAGTCTGATTATACGAGTACGGATATGGTCGATAGTACTAATGAGCGTGAGCTGTTTAGAAATCGTTGAAATTCCGACCGAGAACGACAAACGTACTGTGGTCACAGCAGCGCGTCTCTCCCTCTCGAGTTTCTCTAGCTCCACACGGGAAGATCGTAATTCGGTACTCAGAAGGGCGGACTCGGTGCGATCTTGTTCCAACAGCATCTGAGCTAGGAAATACATCTGGTCATCTGGAGCAGGTCGCTAAAGGATATCCATGAACAATCTTGTCTTGATATAGAGGTGACTATTGCGTGACATACTTTTGCCGCCTTCGTCAGAATGCGGTGATATTTCGCTCGCAATGCCTCTTTTCTTCTGAAGCACTCGAGAGCAAATCTTGTATCTAATCAGAGGTAGGATGTCAGCATGGTGTCGAGTCGTGTATAAATTCTGGTTCACCATTGAGCTGGCTTCTACTGAATTCGTTAGCCTGGTCCTCGGCCTTTGCTTTGCCCTTGAGGATGCTAGCTAGATCGTCCATAGGCTGCTGAAACAGATGACAGGGAAGGAGCCTTTTGACCGCATCGGCTGCATCGATGAAAGGTGTCTCGACGTCGGGTTCCAGCACATGAGTGCAGTCTGACTTGAGCTTTTCGAAACGCCTTGAGGGAAGATCAATATAAACACGCGAAGATTGTCCATTCAGCCCTACCTTGCTTGAGTATGTTTTATTATCTCAAATTCCTCATCCGTGTATTTCTTTCGATTACTTTCAAGATTTGGGACATCATTGGTCACGATGGTAAGAGGTCGAGCTTGAAAATTTGATTGATAGTTGTACAACGGCTGACTGGCAGTTGAAGGACCAGGGGGATAGTATTGGGTGTAATATTGAGGGTAAGACGATATGTAGGGGTTGTTCGTAAGGTCTACAGAGAACGACGACGACTGAGAAACGGAGGATGGCGATTGTGCCCTCGACATTTGCTTTGACTTGTTTTGCTTTCCCCTTTGTCAACCCGTGACTGACGTTTTTCGCTTGAGGGCCGGTAACCCCGGCACTTTCGGCGCGGCGCAAAATGATCTGATCGCTTGGGGCTTGTTGGGTTGAAGGGGACTCTTACAGTAGATCCTGAAAATAATGATAAAACCAATTTTTTTTTCTCGCGCGTGTCGCGTCCACTCATTCCCAAAAGGGAAAATTCCGACTTGAAGGTTCCAAGACTTGCTCACCTCGATAGTCAAGTTCCCTTCACCAGTGAGTGGGAAAATGTTCATGCCAGTTGAGAGTAGCTAGTATACCTTATCGGAGCTCTAACCTATGAGATATAACCAATTATTCGAGTTTGAACATATGCCATGAGCGAGGTTCGAACGAACGACCTCACCGCGGCGGAGGATGGAGGTTGGAAGCAAGGATGGAAGTTTCCTTTTTAGACCGAACAGAGTGGACACAAGCAAGAAAAAAAAATCGGTTTTATCATTATTTTCAGGATCTACTGTAAAGTGAGTATTAGTGTAGGCAGACAGGGTTTTAGTGGAGAGACATTTGCCAAGTGACATGAGGCACGACATGGGGCACACTACTTGATTACATTATTGGTGGGCCTCATCAAACCTATTCTGCTGACTGTGTGACCCCTGCTTCCATATCAACAGAATCTCGCCGAGGTGCTGCTGTCACCGCATCCGCTAACTCCTTGGCTTGGATGGTACTTTTTACTATCTTAAGCATTTCCGACGCTCGGAGAACATCCTCAGCATTACTTGCGGCTACTCTCTCGAGATAATCCCGAGCGAGATACAGGTCCCCACCGGGAATCTTCATATGGTACTCGGCAACTTGGAGACAAGACTTGGCGTAGTCTTGGATCGGGCGCACTAATAAATAACTAAGTTAGCTATATCCGTCAGAAGGTTTCATGGAAATCTCCTCACAGTCCGCTTGGCATACTTCAACAACCCTTTGATGGTATGCGACAGCCTCGGCAGGTTCTTCTAAAGTGCTGTACAGTTTGGCCAACTTCAATATGATGGTTATCTCCCGGGGATCTGCAGGAATGAGTGCATGCTTGAGACACTCTACGGCCTCCCGTGGTCTAGAGAATCCGGTGAGTGAGGGCCTGAGTCATGGTATATGATACATAGAATCAGTCATACCGCCCGATCTCTTCGTAACATATTCCCTGTGCTTGCCACAGGCGCACATCGTAGGGTCTGCCGATTACCGATTCAATGGCAGAATAAGGACGAAAGAGCCACTCCTTACCTTAATGCAGTGGCGCGTTGGTAATAATGAAGCGCATAATGATGCATGCTTAGAAGTTCGTATGCTTGTCCAAGTCCATACCAAGCCCGATAGTCTTTGCGATTGACATCTGTAGGTAGACGCACAATATGGATGAAGAGAGCACGTCACTAGAAGCATACGAGAGAGCTCACCCACGGCTCGCCGGTATGATTCAATGGCAGCGTGTGAGTTCTTCATCTCGATGTACTCATGCCCCATAAGCGTCCAAGCCGCCAAGTAGGTTCGATCCAGTTGAGTGGCTCTACGAAAATATTTGATAGCTTTCTCATGCTCTGCTCGAAGAGAATAATGATTCCCTGTGGCGAAAGCCCGGAGTTAGTGTCTCTCGGCCCTTTTGGAAGAAAGGACTCACCGACAAGACAACACACCTCAGGACGGTCTTTATCAAGTGCCAAGAACTCATGTGCCAATTTAGACAGTTTTAATCTGTTATCGGTGACAAAGAGGATATTTGAAAGCACGTCGACATCGTCAATACGATAAGGGTCAAGAGCAAGAATGCGGTCAAACTGGCTTTCAGCCTGACTGAAATCTGGGGCACGGGGTTCCATCAATCAGAATCGTACGCGAGTCAGTAAACAGAGGATCTACCATGCAGGTGATATAGAACGCATGCTCTTAGACCCATGACCCAGAGACTGTTAGGGAAATGATCCTGGCCGAGGAGGCGGTCACAAAGCTCTAGCTCATGATCTGACGGGCTGTGAAGCTCATTCAGAGTCCTGATTTGAAACATCAGAACCAATGGGTGGTCCTGAGATAAGGGTATCAGTTGACAGATTGAAGAGAGCTACGAAAAAGGGGAAAGTTGAGTACTGGGTATTATAGCATATAATTAAAAAAAAGCTCAACCTCCTCGCCATCTTCAACGCAGCTGCCCAGGAGTGTCCATGCTGACCAATTCCAAGGGTATTTTGCAATAGATAGGAGGCAACATTCGATAGCCTCTTCACGCCGGGACAGACGCGAAAGGAACAGGGCTTTCCTGATTGTAGACAGACTGGGTGTGATGCATCTCGTGATCTGAAAAGCACATTACTCACAAGAATATTAGCCAAGGGTCTGTCGCATTGACCACGAGTTCCAGAAGTTCATTCAGACTTGAGTTTACCGGGATGGGCGGTTGATGGCGATTGTCTGCGATATTGGTTATTGCGGCGTCGGCACAGTGGGGTGGGTGACTTACTGTCTAGTCTATGCCATTCCCGCTGAGCACATTTTTCCGACATCTGACAGGGTTGACGCATATTTCGGGAAACAGGGAATCATCACTTACAAGGAATTGATTGTAAATATCCAAGAACCTAGCCTTAGGGCTACGACACCCATTCAAAAGGCTTGAAACACGTTTGAACTCTCGTGACTCCATACGAGCTCGAGCGGCGACCAGTATGTCCTCCTCGTCATGATCGAAATCCACTCCACCTTGGGCAGAATAATTAGAGAAGGTTGATCGGGCAGGAGTATTCAAAGGGAGCTCCATTGATATATGCCCCGTTTCGGTCCCTTCCTGAAAAGATTCATCGAATACAATAGAACTACGCGGAGGTGCTGGTGTTGACATGAAGGCTGATGTTGACAGGGTCAGGCGATTACCTGGACCTCGCCTTGACATTGGGACAGAGAGATAGAGTTCTGAAGCCCTGAAAGGATTTTCTTGTTATATAGATACAGAACCAAGTAAACCGGGCTTACCACTTGGATGCGACAGAAAGTCCTCTATCCGAACATTCCCTTGACGATTTCTTGATTTCTTCGAGGGTATGAGAGTCCAGTGAGAACATCAAGGCCTAATTGAGGGATGGAAGTTGTGGTTCGACCGTGAAATATAGGGTTGGAACCGACAAATGCCAAGTGACTTGTGATTGAGCCTGGGAGTTGGGCTCAATACGATGGGATGTTCGTAGAGGAGATGCTTCGATGCAGGGGCTCAGAAGCTCTAGATGGGCTGTCCTGTTTTCAAACGGAGGGCCTAGAGAGTAAAGTTTTGACCAACTCAAGTTAGAACTTCAAGAAGGTGTTGTCCCAGTTGAAGATCGACTTTACAAGCCAGACCGATCAATGCAACAACGGCTTGACGCGTTCGTGAGTCGTGACATTTGGTACGCGAAATCCCGTCACGGCCTACCGTTACACTTGAACATGGCTCCGAGCACTGGCCTAAGCAGCACCTGCTAACGTCAAAATGAGCTTGTTAGCTATTAGTCTGATTCTATCGGGACTGCTGTATCGGCTCTACACAGTACTTCCAAAGGAAAGGCAGCGTACGCAGGCCAGTTTATGCGTCTCTGAAAGCAATTTGGCCGTATTTTTGGGCTCTGGTACGCTATCCTACTATTTTTCGGAGAGGTTTTGACTGTTCATAGGCGGGCACACCAGTGAAGCCCTGGCCCTTGTTTCCTCACTTGACTTCTCCTATTATCGCAAACGCACCTACATTATAAGTGAGGGAGACCATCTCAGTGCTGAGAAGGCGTCACGATTGGAAGAGTCCCGACCATCGTTACAGGTGCGCTCTCCGATCCGAATCCGTTAGAAAGATTCCATACTGACTTCTGTTAGGGCTCTTATTTGATCATAACTGTCCCAAGAGCCCGGCGTGTTCACCAGCCTCTGTACACAACGCCTCTCAGCGCAGCGATTTCCATTCTGTCATGTGTCTATTATATGAATCTTGTGCCCATCCTTGGCATTACTGGGCCATGCATCTCGGCCGATGTGCTCCTGCTGAACGGGCCAGGAACCTGCTTAAGCCTCTGCCTCGCGGCGTATGTTAACCGCGTGAGTGACGCCTGTCCAGTGGGACTCTGTATCTCCGTCCTGAATCCCCCCTAGTTCGTTGGTTTACCCTCGCCAAAATTGATATACGTGGAATCCTTCGCTCGTGTAAACAGGCTCTCTCTATCCGGCCGACTTCTCCGACGCCTTGTCGATAGGTGTGTATTCTTCTAAATTTGTGAAACGCTATCGATTCGTTAACTCGACGTGCCGCCTGCGTCAGGTTTTTGGTTCAGTGGCCACAGGTCTCAAAGAGCAATCATGATTATCACGGTTGGCTGGTGTAAGATTACGTTTCTCGTTCAAGATGTACAAACCACGATAGAGACAACAGGACATGTCAAATAAGTTCAATCTAGAATATCAGTTAATTAGGCTTTCGTGTCCATCTGTCCTCCCCATTGCTACCCCCCTTCCTAGACGGCGGACTAGCGCTCCTGCCACGACCACCTTCCCGCTTGCCAGGTTCCCACCCCCCACCACCGCTAGTTGTTTTCTGTGGGTTCAGTCGCCTCTCCAGACGTTGTCCGGCCCGAAGAGACGAGAGCAGATCTTTGGAGGGCGTTCGCAGATGCATGAAATTGCAGAATCCTCCACGATTGCATTCTCCATTCTCATTTTGACGACAGCAGGCCTCCCTGAAGTCCGTTACAGGTGAAAGCTCAGCATACAAGGGGCGTCCTGGAAAGATTTCTCGTAAAACATTCAGATATTGGCAAGGAAATCGCTAACCTGCATACCAGCGCTCATTGCAGCTGTCAACAGCGGCTTGAGCTTCGGTCTCCCACTCATAGCGTGCATATACGTTCCCAATGAGATGGTCTCCGACATTGTCACATACCTTCATAAATTCATGTCAACGTGGTAACAGCAAAAAGAAAGAAATTACTTACGTGAAGCTCCACCAAGTGGCCGAACTTTGCTAACTCGCAATAAAGATCTTCATAAACGGCATCGAACCCTTCTTGAAGCTCTTTTTCTGACAGTTTGCAAACCGGGTCGTGAGCGGGGTTATGGTATACGTTTGGAAGGAGAATTGTTTGGGAAAATGGAGGTTTTATATGCTTTCTGGAGCAACGGTCTCCGTGTCGACAAGCACCGATCTTTGGGATGAAGTTAGCTATTGAATTATGCCAAGTCATTAAAACACACCTTGTAGTAGAAAGAGCAATTGACCCTGTCTTGTTCAGTACCGAAGATATTTGCCTGTCGTATAGCAATGTAAGTGACTTGAGCCTCCATGCATACATGCACTTACCAAATGTGATGCCATTTTACCGTCCTATGGATGATTGTTCGCGTCTACGTCGTCCACAACGCGCTGACCAACGCCGGGAGGTGTGTTGAGCAAAGCAAAGGGGTATTTGTAAGCGCTTCCCACGGAACAGAAAGGCCGCCGAGAATTGAACCCCCGCGGCTTACTCGATGATTGTGGAAAAGTCCAGCAGAATTGAGCAAGAATCAAGCGACGTCATATCTCTTTGAGTAAGAAAAGAATTGACGCCCAAATTATCTTGTGTGTAAACCGCCAAGTCCAGAACCTGCCATGCGTCGATAACGGATCGAGTACCATGGGAATTCGCCCTGAAGTTATCGCGAACATATTTCTAGGCACTCGATTTCTCTAGACTACTCACGGTGCTATTGCAGTATACTACAAAGTGTACAGATGGAGAAACGATTGCACACAAGGCGGGCATCGCATCTGTTCTAAGATCAAGTCCACATTAAATTACTTCTACACCGCCCTTAAGGCCGCAGCTGGATCCCCGGTGTCCGTGGTATATATGTTGCTCTCACCGCGGAGGCTTCCAAGACATGAATGAATCGCCAGGGCTTGAAGGCAAAGGGTTGAAAAGAGCCAGGTTCACTGTCTGTGTATTCTGGCCATACTCCATATGCCCCCACGAATTACTCCGTGACGGCCTGCCGCCGACTAGGTTGCATATAGAGTCCAAATGAGGCACCTCCGAGGATAGCATTGAGTTATCCTCTGAAAGAACCGTTAGTCGTTCTAGCGAGTTGCTGGAAAAAGCGGGGATCAATCAATAAAAACACTAACACCGTCACGATCCACTTACACAATGTATCTGTCAAGATCAGAGATCCGCCGGGTTAGCAAACACGTACCGCCTTGGCAGTGACAAGATGATCGAGTCAAGACATCAGCCACTTTTCTCAGCCGCATGGAAAGGTCGAGAACGAGGGTGTGATTTCCCGTCTCACGGAGACATCCACACCGAGTGATGTCCTTTGGATCATTTTGGCAGCCGTTCGGAGGATCGTACGGACTGTGAGGCGAGTGCACACGGTCAGTCATACGTGTGCCCATGCTACCCAAGGGAGAGAAATAGTCAGAGGGCGTTGATAAAGGAGACTCGCTTCCAAAAGCGAAAGGCTGAAGGAGTGCATCCAACGATAGATCAGAGGCACCAAGATAGCCCCCCGATGTTGTATGGTATAAAGGGTACGGAGAACCTGACGAAGACTCTGGAGTAATTGGCCGACTCGACGACGAGGAGCTCGGGGCACGAGGAACGCCAGAACCAATGAGATGCTCTTCGCCAGGTGAGGATTCTACTAACGTGGGTTCTCGAGCATCAGGTGAGGTATCCATGGCCTCCTCGCCTGGCGCAAGCTGTCGGCGGCGTGGACCGTCTGGACCTGATTGCTCTTGCCATGCCCATCGAGGATGAGGCTTCTTCTTCAACTAAGGCAAGGTCAGTAATGTGACACATGATTGCCTATATTGTGGCACACTTGCCTCACGTATGACAGCCTCTAATTCGGCGACGCGTGTGGTGAGGTGAGCATGCTCGTCTTGAGGATCCACCTTCTGACCGGGATCGTCTACCTCGTAGACACATAGACCGGACTAACAAGGTTTGAGATACATTTTTAGTGAACAAACGAAGGTATATTTACCAGACCTAGTTGCGTGCAGCGAGCACATGAAGGGCGCTTGCGATTACACTGGCAATGAGCTCAGTGAATAACAAATCGATAACGATGGGTAGGGAATTACCATGCGTTTGGAAAAGTGACAGTTCAGGCATGACTGTGTGGTTCGATTGCGTCGCCTGGGGAGGAAGTTGTTGGGGAGGGAGTATACAGCGAGGAGAGGATGGGACTTACTTCTTGCGATGGTCCCCGTCTTGGGCGGGCTTCTTGGTGGCAGCCGACTTTGGGGGGTTAGAGTTAGGCTCGGAATCAGAAGGCATATTGAGATGTCGAAGTGGGAATGATTAAGCTGTGATATCGAAGTTATTTGTACTAGACAGGAAGCATGATTTGAATCGTCTTTGAAACAATCCTGCGAAGTCCCCCACTAGCCTCACGCCAAAACTCAGGGTAGACATCTGCAGCCATTGTGAAGAGGATTTTCCTTGCTTACCTGGGTTTTCCCGACCGAAGACTGATCCTCCAATTTGTTCGTCTACGACTCGTCATCTGAGGAGTGTCCTGTGTAACGTCGACGGTTCATTGAAATTTCTGGGCAACCCGTTGCAGAAGCGAACTACTCTTGGGTTTGTTCTTGTTGTCTTCGATCCCATCACAGCCAAGAGACTGTAGCGTCTCTTTCCTCCCATTGCCAATACTCCAGTCACCCAGAACAGATAAGAACTTCCACCAGAGCCTAAGTTCGCTTGGTTGACATTCCTTGTCTTGATAGAGCATCTCACGCTCATATGCTCCCGACTCGGGCGGCATCAGACCTCAAACACCGAATCTTGGATGGATGAATGTCGTTGACGCTTACGGTCCCTCGTTGTCTGTCGGACCGCTCGAAGGCAATCTTCAGATTGGGATTTTCGGGGACTCAGTAAGGACCGACTTTTTCCCCACGTAGGTAGAAAGATATACGGACATAGGATTTGGAGGGGTTTCCTTGGAACTATTCTGATTCGCTAGACATATTACACCAAAATATAGATCAAATCTGTGTCGCAAGAAATTAGGAAAGGAACATGACTGAGATAGGAGCATAAGTCCGAGAGGTTATGGGACGCTTATGGCCGACTCACAGGTTTCCTTTCCATGTCGAGAACACGTCATCGGAAACCCTAGGGGCCGGTCATGCGAATGCGCTACCAACACCGCCAAGAAGTGTGATCCACCAAGCACGGTATAATGAACCAAAGCCCTCTTCGTCAATGATCCTCTTTGCGCAATCTGCGAGGCCAAGATATGGATCGGCTTCGCTCCTTAGGCTGCAGGAAAGAAACCATGAGACCTCTGCATTCTCAACAAAAACTCGGCTAGACTGACCCAATCACATCTTCTTCTGCTCCAATGAGCTCAACTCCAGGCTCAGCATCTCCATCAACTTCTTGAGCAACCGAATTGTATTCAGCGGAAGCATGATTGCGCTGAATGCCCAGCCTAGTTGCAATGACTTCCAAGGGTGCTAAAATGGCGGTGCTCAGGGCAACAATGGCCAAGTAGATGGAAAGCTTGACGATAGAGACATCGCCAAGACCTTGTTCGGATTTCGCAGAGAGAGCCGGAACCAATAGACGACGCAAAGGGCCGAGCCCGAGAACGACAATGAAGATATGAGAAACCTCAGCGGCCAGCAATCCGGGGGTAAGGTAGATGAGGTAAGGCCGCTGGCGTTCTGTAGGGGTAAGGAGTATGCGTAGGTTTTGCATGATACCAAAGTAGGATAGTCTGTATGGAGTGGTGATCGAGCTTACGACGAGTGGTCAAATATTGTGGTTTGCGTCTCCAAAAAGTACATACCGGTACGTCAACACGGCAGTGGGAAGTGAGATAAGCATCATCAACAGGCTGTAGAAGAGTGTACCCTGTAATACGCGGTACCAAGTCAGATTGGGAATGACGGAACGGAAACGATGGATTGCTGACCAGGACACCTGTCTCCGGTGCTCTATATTTACCATGTCGAGACTTTGGCGTATCTAGAAGTGTCAAGACAAAAATAGTCACAACCAGAGTACTGAGTAGAGTGGGCACTGTGGTTTGGGAAGGTCAGCAAGGTGATCGAATGGGGAGAAAGAGGAGACGCGCTTAAGCCTTTGTACAATCCAGACCAGCCCTAAGTAGTATAAATGAGTTCATGATCATTGTCTTGACGGCATGCAAACACACCTCCAGTCGATGTGTACGTTTCATCATTCCAAAGTACGAATGAATTACGGGCCCCGTATGGGCTTGTGCGCCTCCTTCTGCATCGAGTTGTAGTCCTTTTGGATTGTAGTTTGCACGGAAGCGAACAAGAACACCAGTGAGTGGCACGACAATGAGTAGACTCAGTGCCAGAGTAATCGTCAGTGATATAGTTTCTAGGACGGACATGGTAGAGGAGAAAGCCAAGTTACGAATGTTCCACTTCCGCAGTGCCCTCGCATCGCTCGATGGCTGTGATTGCTGCGTCACGACTGATTACCATTTTTGGTAACCACGGAGGTAGTCAGCCAGTAGCAGTCCAGAGGCAGCCTCTAAGGTCATTTTAGACAACAAATTTAGGACAGCGCGTCTGAGTGTATTTTTCACAGCGAAAAAATGCTTTTTAACGCGTATTTCTCAACAAAATCGAGTTGGCCTGCATTGACGGACAAAGCCACAGACTCAGTCTCGATCATTTTGACACTCCGATAGGTGTGGCGAGGCTTGTACCAGGACGACAACCGGTACTCAGTGCTTGCACATTGTCCAGCCAATTAACGCAAGATTTCTATAGAATCATCGACTTAGACCGCATTGATCCTATACCGGCCAATGCAATCCGCTACAGAGCAGAATAAGGTCAGCTTGCTTCGAAAATGTACCAGAGCTTTTCTCATATAAGCCGCTTAACTTGGCTTTCACATTTGAATTGAAGAGAACTGCATTAGAGCAACTACGGTTTCATAGGCAGAACAACCTAACACGTTCAGCCCCGCCAAATCCTCCGTCTACGCCGCCATCAACCTTCACAGTCTACGCCCCTCCTTCACAGCTCCGCGATGCCACCGTCCCTTCAAGATTCTTCCATAATGCCACCTCGGTAGTTGGCAATGTTCTTGTACCTAGCTCGAGCCCTTTGGGTCCTGAGCATAACGGGCACCCTTACTCACATCTTGCGCGCTCTGACGTGGCAGCTGGCCCTTCCAATTCATTGTCATTCACCCAACCCTACGACCCCCTTAGCGCTCCCAGTTTCCTGCCTCGGCAAACGCAGTCCCAAAACAATTTACGGAGACAACTTCATCCGGAAAACGGAGATCCCTATGGGCCTCGAGAAGAAGGTCCTCCGAGAAAGAAACTAAATCTGGGTACAACCACCACTTCCAACGACATAATCTCTCCGCCCCCTCGGAGGATCGTCCGAGGTGGTAGAGGTAGACGTGCCGGCGATGCAATTAGCGCACCACCGTCTGATGGTGAAGATTACGACATGAGAATAGAAGGCTCTCCGAAGGTCAACACTCCAGCTAGTCGTATTATACCGTCCGAGTCCCCAATGGATGATCCTAATTTCATTCGGTTCAAATTGACTATGCCAATCGAGCGGCCAGATCGAATACTAGCTGCCTGGGAAGAAGCTAGAGGAGATGATAAACAAGCCACTAAACTGCTTGATGATACCTCATGGACCCCTCGTAAATCAAAACCACCCACACCGAAGTCCACAGAGAAGGACAACGTTGGCAGAGTGCAAGAAATAGAAGAAGCGAACAAGGCACAGAGAGTTGCCACTAAAGAGAAGGGGAAGAAATCAATGATCTATGCCAACCGTCCTGTTCTAGAAGTGAAACCCGTTAGTAGTGCAACCCCTGCAGCGAAACGCAGTCATCCTGCCTCCGCAACTCCTTTCACACCGGATACCCCTCTCCTACGCCCCGCCAGAAGACAGCGCCTGAAAAAGGTGGTTCACTCTGATTCAGATTCCAATTTTGCAAGCAGCGATGATGAATCCGAGAATGAAACTACTGCGCGTACCGCGGAGCCCGATACGCGTGCTCTGGACTATCTCAATGCTGCATCATCGGAAGCTATCCAGGAGTTAACAGGTACGTTGGTTCGGTTTTCGACCTTGGGAGTGATACTGACATTTTGTCAGGTTGTACACCGCAACAAGCAGACATCGTCATTGGACTGCGGCCATTTGACTCTATTGACGATTTGAACACGAAGCTTGGACAAGGCAAGAAGAAAGCCGGCCCTGGTGGGATCAGCTCTCGAATGTTCGAAGACTGTCAAACCATTTTCTCGGAATATGGCGCTGTTGACACCATCCTTGACGATTGCGAAAAGATAGGCACTAGTCTACGCAACGCCATCGCCAGCTGGACGTCTGCCTTATCTACGGGTGAACCCAGTTCTACTGGTGGGAACCCAGAAGATGGTGCCCTGACCTTCACCTCGATCAATCCCTCGAAGAAGCACAAGCACAAAGATTACCTTTCCACCCAACCACAACTGCTTTCTGATACGGTCCAGTTGAAAGAATATCAAATGCTTGGGGTCAATTGGCTCAACTTGCTTTATCGACGAAATCTCAGCTGCATTCTTGCAGACGAAATGGGTAAATCGCACCTTATAATAATCGGTTTTGCACCTTTCTGATTCCTCTTGAAAGGACTTGGCAAAACTGTTCAGGTCATCTCATTCCTGGCGCACCTGAAGGAGCAAGGTAACAAAGGCCCTCATCTCGTCGTCGTTCCGTGAGTCCCTCTTTGCCTCAATGCAGGCAATGGGCTAAACGGAGAACAGTTCATCGACACTTGAAAATTGGTGCAGGGAATTCGCTCGGTTTGCCCCTTCAATCAATATACAAACATATTACGGTAGCAAGGATGAAAGGATACTCCTTCGGCAGACTCTCCTGGATTCTCAGTGCCGGCAAGCTGGAGAAGAGGGTTGGGATGTCCTCGTCACTACATATAACCTCGCTCAAGGAGACGATAAGGACCGGAAATTTTTCCGAAAAGTGGATTGGGATGTAAGCTTATTTTTTCGCAAGATAAAAGGGCTTCATTCAAATATCTTGGCAGTGCTCTATTTTTGATGAGGGCCACGTCCTCAAGAATTATCAGTCGCAGCGATACCGTGCAATGTTGAAGGTTGGCTCAAAATGGCGTCTCCTCCTGACGGGAACTCCTTTGCAAAACAACCTACAAGAGCTCGTGGTATGTATATTTACCGACCAGATATATTTTCAGCCTGACCTCTTCCACAGTCGTTGATGAACTTCATCCTGCCAGACCAGTTTGCTGGGTCCCTTGAGTCTCTTCGGACGATCTTCAGGGTGAAGGGCGATTCCAAAGTCAGTCTACTGGGCCAAGAACGAGTTTCAAGGGCGAAGAAGATGATGACACCGTTTGTTCTCCGGCGGAGAAAAGATCAGGTACTCATCGACTGCCCGATTCTCTGGCTTTATTGTCCTCATTCTACATTAATTACAGGTACTGAACGACTTGCCAAAGAAGACCGAACGAATAGAGTGGTGTATTATGACAGATACTCAAAAGGCTATCTACACGGATACTCTTCAACGCTCGAGGAAGACAATACTGGAAGCCACTCCTGCAACAAGCGGCGCCGCGACTCCAGTAGAACCAGCACCTAGCAAGAAGAAGAAAGGTGCACAGGACAAGCCTAAAATAAAGGCATATTTGGAAAATAGCACCAATGTTCTGATGGATTTACGGAAAGCTGCATCTCATCCGATGCTCTTCCGAAAGCTCTTTACGGATACGATCCTCTCTTCAATAACCAAGCAACTGTTGAAGGAGCCCGACTTCAAAAAGCGGGGTGCTTTGTATGAAATTGTCAAAGAAGATATGTCAGTTATGACGGACGCAGAACTTCAGATCTTTTGCGGAACATATAAGGTGACACTTTCCTGATTTCGCGGTTAAACTCCGTTCTCATTGCTTGCAGTCAACCCGACAATATCTCCAAGACCTGAATTGCTATCAAGATGCTGGAAAAGTACAGGTCCTCCTTAAGCTTCTGGCCGAGTACAAGAAAGAGAACAGGAAGGTTCTCATATTCTCGCAGGTGAGCTACGTAACATATCAAAACGAAAACCCGTCGGTGAACAGTATTACAGTTTACTCAAGTCCTGGACATCCTGCAAAAGATCTTGAAACAGGAATCAACGAAATTTCTTGTTTTGACTGGAAGCACGCCTGTCGATGTGCGGCAGTCCTTGGTGGACGAGTTCACTGAGGATGATAGCATACAAGTCTTCCTACTCTCAACGAAGGCCGGTGGCATGGGTATTAATTTGACAGCAGCATCGGTGGTCATCATGTATGTGCGTGCCATGATGTCAACGCTATTATCTAACTCTCGCGCTCCAGGTTCGACCAAGACTTCAATCCTCATAACGACAAGCAAGCTCAAGATCGTGCCTACCGCATAGGGCAGAAACGGGATGTCGATGTAGTCAAATTGATTTCTCGAGGCACCATCGAAGAGGATATGCTGCGGTTAGGGGAGACCAAGTTGGCGCTCGATGAAGCCGTTGCTGGTAGCTCGGAGGAGAAGGATGACAGCGCACCTGAGCGCGAGATGAAGATGTCTCTCATGAAGACGCTGCGCCAACAATACGAAATGCAGCAAGAAGGCACGGACCAAGCGTAGGGCTTCACCTGCCCCGCTAGGATCACTTGCACTTGATGGTGAATGTTTTTACACTCACAAGGGCACATAACACGTATATACGCTCAGCTATGGAGCATATAATTGATTATGCAAAAGCGGGAAGACCTCGAAGAAAGCGATCTATGCTGAGACGAAAATACTCGTTATCAATACCTCTTTCCCTGTCATCCATTCTAGCCAGGGGGTTCCGAACTACATATTCGAGGAATGGGCCTATGTATATTTGCTTGAGCACGAGCCGTAGAGAATCTGTGTTTGGGTCGCTGAGCATTACGAATTTGTAGCCAGATATGGTCTCATAGAGATGGAGCTTGTAAGCGGACGTTCGATAGTTAACGAATTGTTCATCCCTACGATCAAAGATCAGCATTATAGAAGAACCGTCCTATACGTCTATACACACCGTCCAGAAATCTTCTTAACCATGTTTCGCAAAGATATCACGACACCATAGACAAGCTTTGCCTCTTCGTCAAAAGGTAGCCCTGTGCTCGATGTAGCGACCGGTTGAGGAGGGGTTTGCAGCAGAGGTGTAGCTGGTGATTGATTGCCCACGTCGTTGACAGCAACTACGACGCCTGAAGTAGCTGCTAGTCCTGGACTCATAACGCCAGAAGGGGTCCCCATTATGGTGCTTGGAGGTGAGACTGCACGAGAAACTCCTGGCAATATCCCGCCTTCTGTTGCTACCTTCGGGCGTCGCGTTCTATGCCAGTCTTGGTAATAGATGCATATACAATGTCTAGATATCTTCGCACATCAAAATACACGGACATGCAAAGAAGTGGCTGTCTGACCTGTCGTATATATATAAGCTATGGATCGTCATCTCTTTGAAGCCTGGCGGGTTGGTCGTCGTCGAGGGCAAGATGAAGTTGGTGCAGGTGTGAGAATCTTTTTCCTAATCTGTTCACAACCATTCCACCCAGAGTTGAAAGAGTCTGTGAGATGCCGCATTATCGAAACGAGTCGCCTCTATTGTCTCGACGTTCTCTAGTAGATATTCATATTGCCTAAGGGTAGACGGTAGATAGGAAGACTAAAGTAATTACGACTGTTCCCCCAACGATCCTCCGACGCATCGAAGCGAACATCTACATCTGACCAAGTGATATTCATCCCTACCTCTGTGAGGTGCAGTTCAGCAATGTGTGTATACACATCGTAAAAAAGAGGATCTGACATCCGTGATAAGCATAGGAGGAACAAGATACTAATCATATCACTCACTCGTCGCACCGAGTCCATTGAAGAAGCTAAACCGCGATTCAGGCCCAGAGATTAGGTTTGGCACAAGCTCAAAGAATTCATGCAACTGATTGTAGTCTTCTGAGAATGTGTCAGTGTAAATGACATCGTAGGCTCCTAGATTCTGGAATGCTTCGTCTTCAATCACGTCTTGCCATTTGCCTTCGAAAATTTGCACACCCGGCTTCTTGTCCCAGCCGTTCTCTTTCATGTACCGGAGGACATCTGGGTGAGGTTCGATGATTGCGTGTAAAGATGGTGGATTTGCTAGTGATTGAAACAGACTATCGATCTAGCACAAGCTGGTCAGCTAGAGGCTGGAGGGACGAAGGAGAATGAATACCAGACCCAGACCAAAACCAACATTCAAGATTTTGAGGTTCGTCGCTTTCGGATGATCGGTACAAAGCTTTTCAACAGTCTTTTCCATGATACCACGCTCCCAGCCCATCATTACGCCGACCTCTTCATCACCCGATTGCAACATGCAGATGTCTTGTCCAAGCGGGTCCTTCATGAACCTGAGATTGCTTTTCAAAAATGCATCCGTGGATCCCATGGCTGATTGATCCTCATCCTGCAGGACCAAGGCAGAAGCATCGTTTGGCGTAGCACCAGAAAGCAAGGACATGATCATGCCTGAGGATATTGAGTTGATATGGCGTCAGTCAATTCTAGAGAGACTCACCCGTGCGGATGCCTGCGTCACGAATAACGGTGTAGGTTTCCTCATCGTTGAATGAGAGTGCAATATCACCAGCCGTATGCTTCAGGTTGTCCACTGACTGTCAGTTCTGCGATGAGTCCCTGCAAGCCAGAACTTGACCTTACCTGCGTTCCAAATAGCACCTTTTTGAATCAGTACACTAGCAAGTTCCGGGTTTTGTTGGTAGGCAGCTGCATGCAGGGCCGACATGCCTTCCTCGTTCTGGTACCAGAGAGGCGCATCGGCCTCGATGATCGCGACTATCTCCTCGAGGGGTCTCCCATCCATGATGGAGCGGATGAGGTGTTCTCCAAGGGCAGATAGTGCATCGATGACAGAGTCATCAGCGATGGGTCTGCTCTCAGGCTCGTCAATGTCAAGGTCGACGTCCATCGAAATATTCATCTTGTTTACGTAACAACGTCCCCTCAACCAAGCTGAGCACAATGTCGGCGACACCACCAAGCACCTCAGCATCCCCTGCTCCTTCAAACTCCAAATATGCACTCTCGGCGGTCGAAAAGCAGCGGAACCAACTTGAAAGGCTGCTCAAGGACCCAACGAAGGCAGCGTATGTGCCGCCTCCTCCCAAAGAGAAGATCATCCGACCACCGAGAGAAATGATGAAGAATGTACAGGGTTCTAGTGCAGGAGCCGGTAGTGGTGAATTCCATGTATACAAAGCTAGCCGAAGGAGAGAGTACGAGAGGATAAAAATGATGGAGGACGAGGTACAAAAGGTAAGCTTCATTGACCTTTCTTCAGAGTGACCTCGCTCATGGCGCGTATAGGAAGCTACCAATGCTGAGTTTGAGAGGAAAAGGAAAGAGGCTGAGGCAGCAGCTGAAGCGAAGACGGCGAAGAATAGGGCCAAGCGTCAGAAGAAGAAAGGAAGAGCGAAGAACAAGGATTCAGCTCGCAATGGGGGCGATAATTTAGCAAAGGGCGATGAATCAGACGACGAAAAGGTAGAAGTCCCCTTCAAGAAGCGAAGACTCGTGAATGGAGAGAGCCTGACCTTCCGTCGACCTGGAGAGGAAAGCGACAACGGCGAAAGCGATACCCCTGGTGCAGAGGTCGCGTCGACAATGCCAATGGGGACGACGACGAGCGGCAAGGCTTCAGAGCCTCTACCGGTAGCAGAGTTACCCACTGTTATAATACATGAAGACTGAGTAATCGAAAGTATACTATACCCCGTTTGATTTCTGTACATCTTTGACAGCGACTACGATGGCATCCCACGACCCCTTCCAGCTAGACAGGCTCGCCGACGAGCTAGCACTTCGTGAACCAGAGAAAGAGAGTGAATCTTCAGGGATCCACGAGTTTCCGGACGATGCACCTCTCTCACACAACCACCCGTGTCTTGTAGCGCCAGAGTTCGATGTCGAACGCTTTCTCCTCTCAAGGTCGCATACAACTCTACCAGAACTTCGTACTGAATTACGAGATTATCTTGCCCAACTTAAGGAAGACCTCGTCAGACTGATCAACAACGATTATGAAGCCTTTATCAGTCTCAGCACTGATTTGAAAGGCGAAGGTGAACGGCTTGAGAGAATACAGTCTCCTCTCGGACAGCTAAAGGAGCAGGTTCTGGTGAGTTTCTATCAGTCGTACCGGATTAGCACTATAACACGTTTCGTTAGCTCTCTACGCAGGATCTGAGTAACATACAGACGGCTATAAATAATAGATTGGGCAAGAGAGCAGCTCTCAGGGAAGAGAAAGTGGGACACTCGGCTCTGGTGCATATCCTAACCACGCTCACGAAAAGCACAGGCCATCTTGCAACTGTTGCTCAAGCTATCGGAATCGATAACAAGGCTAGAAAATCTTCTATTGATCGCGCCTCCCGCTGAGGAAGCAGGTGACGTCGCTCAGGCCGATCCATTGAAGCCAGTCGAGGTGGAGGAACCTGGAGATAGGTATGACTCCTCCGCTGTCTACGCATTATGCTCACATGAATGAACAGGTCTCGAGCGAAGCATTTGGGTCGCGTTGCGAATGAATATACCCAACTTTTGTATCTCGTATCGAAATCGAAGGAGGAACAATGTCAATACGCAGACGAAGTAAACTGGGTAGGTGGGACGTTGTCCATATACAAAACCATCGCTAACCCGCTGTGATAGCGGATCCAGCGGATCCATTCAACACTTTCATCAGATTTGGACCACGTCTTCACAACAGCTCTTTCTACCTTCATATCGAGCAAGGGGAAGCTCGATGTCGAGAAAACAAAGATCACCTCTGAGCTCAAGGAATGCCTGAAGGCTTATGACGTGTTGGGCCTGTGGCGAGACGCAGAAGACATATTAAGAAAAGAGGTAGTTCGAGGCTTTGTCAAAAAAGTGAGTACGCAGATGGTGGCATAGTTTGGCAAATCATAATTTGATATCTGCATAGACACTCTTTCCTGGTGCACTTACAGCACCACCTTCACCCATCGTGCCACATACCCCTTTTCCTACCGCCAAATTCCCACCTCAGACTCCCTATACCCCATTTACAGCATTTGTCTCCTCTGGCACGAGAGCAGGGTATGGATCTGACGTTTGGGCTGGCTGTCCACATGCCCAATTCCTGGAAGCCACTGATGAGCCTTTGGCTCGTCTCTTTACTCAAGCGCTTCGGTTCATTGAAAGAGATCTGGTTCAGATCATGGACATTGCAGAGAAGGTATCGGTGAAATCTACCTCCCGCCGCAGTACAGGGAAAGAACAAGCGTCCGGCGTGAGCCAGGTCGCGCCAGCTGATGGCGGTTACGAGATTCTCGGGAATGTCGTTTGGGAGGAGATAGGCAGAGCCCTCATCGACGAATTTGGATCCATCTTGTTCGCCTCGGGGCGACCCTCTGACATCAGGAAAGTGAGTGCACACACATCTCTTTCTCTGGCATACGACGAGTACTAAAATGCAGGATTCAAGCATTATGAACTCTCGCAAGCATTTCTGCGCTCCCTAGAATTTGTGACCCCTTCAGTTCAATCGGTGGATAGTTTACGAAGCCACCCAGTGTATTCCTCATTCCAGCAAAGGTGGCAACTGCCCGTGTATTTTCAGATCCGATGGAAGGAGATTGTGTGTCCTCTCGAGGAACACCTTGTTCAGAAACAAATTGCAATCCAGGGTCCGTTAAACCCCATATTTTCAGCAAGCATGCCTCACGTCACGCTTCATTTATCCAGATTCAGACTCGTTCGCAACTTTGCAAACAACCGCGGTCTGGAAGGCAATCGCTACCTGCTGGCAGCCTGACATCGTGATTCCCGAAATCAGCCACAGGTTTTGGAGGCTCACCCTTCAGGTCTGTGGCACAAGTTCATGACGTATGGATGCTGATGACAGTTCTAGATTTTAAGCCGGTACAAAACCTGGTTAGATCAATCCTTCCCGGCTTCTAGCCCTGTGTCCGCCATGTCAGAAAAGGTTGGTCTGAATTTAGGCGTACAGGTGGTTGACAGATCTGATCAGTTTGTCGTAGCCACTCGGTTCGGGGCTTTCGCGCTCTGCAACTCCTCTCTCAGGAACCAATACAGAACAAAATGTTCTGGGGACAGAGGGCCCGATTGCGGATGCCACCCTGAGAGATTCTGCTGTCGTCATCCATGATTTGAGGCTCCTACGTTCCAAAATTCTTGGTCTTTGGCGAGAACAAATAAGCGCGATGATACCGGAAGGCGCAGGTGAAGATCGAACAGAAGAACTCATTGCTCAGGGTGGGAGAATTTCTCCATGGGTCGTAATTAGATTTCTAATTTCATCGTTGATCTAGACGCACTTCAAAGGTCGCTGGCCAAAATACTGGATCTCGTTCCGGTCTTATCATCTGGGATCGTCGGCATCTTGACTCAGCGATGCTGCGAGGGTTTGCTGCCAGTCAGGTCCATACCTTCACAATTCAGGGCGATGTCCAGTAAGCGTATGCCCACGGAAGCAAGTTATTTCGTGGCTGCGATTTTCCGACCGTTGAAACAATTTTTTGGAGTTGAGGGTAGCGCCGGAACCGGAGCCATTCTTCGTGCAGATTACCTTACCCCGATTGCTACTGAAGTATTCGAGGGCACTTGTGAAAGGTAACGTTTTTTTAGAGAGTTTACAGGGTGGCAAGCTAATGTAACCAAGATATGTCTACTTCCTTTCCGCTATGAGGAAAACGGAAGAATCGCTTCGACGCCTCAAGAAGGGCAAAAAAGGAGGGTTCTCCCAGCTCGGGAGGGACGACGATAGCAAAGATGAAGAGCGTATACAAGCGCAGATGATGTTGGACGCGGACGCATTTGGGAATGACGCAAGTGCTCTCGGCGTCGACCTTGGGAAGAGCCACGCATACAAGGAACTCAGAGACATGGTCACCTCGATGGATGGTGAGTTGTTCCACCTTATGAATGTTATTTGACGATGCTCAACAAGTTCTCACCAGACATAAACAATTAGTAGACTAGCATAAAATAAAATACGATAATCGTCCGGGCCAAATCTAGTGAACAGGACAAGTCTTGTGATGCGCAGCTCCTGTTCGTGAAACAACTATCCCGTCAACTGTCGCGGACTCGTCCAGTAATGGGTAGCGGCAGGTCGAACACGTTGAACGAGATGGGGTCCAGCCTCTTCGGCGTTCTGTCGCTACATCGGCAATAGCTTGGAACAGGTCCTGGTGGACGAGCTGTTTGAGGGTGGTCAACATGTCTGCGTCCCAACGGAACGAGTCCAGGATGGTGTCGAGAACCATGCGTAACTCAGAGTATTGAGTACCTGTAGTGGCTGGAGTAGAGTCAACGAGGCGCACGAATAAGGAGGGAAGTATAGCAGCTTCGACTGGTGAATTGTGAGTCATTGCGGTGAAGGTCTGCTCAACCATATCACGTAAACGCTCTAGTGCACATTTCACCGCGTCACTCTGCCTCTCTTCCGCATTCTGGATTGAAGCGGACAATGATTGCAGGCATGTCATTTCAGTACTCAGCAGGCGGAACCAGTAATCTTCTGAGCCGTTTTGCCCTGTCTGTGAATGGTTGACACACGCTTGGATGCCCATATTTGAGATACGTTGAAGTGACAAAATTTGTGTTTCGATTTCCGAGGCGGGTGGTGAAGGTATTTTTGAAGAGGCGTCCATCAAATCGGCGACTAGGGTTTTCGAGTAAGAGTCGACTTTGCACAAGGCAGAATCAATCTGTCCAGCCCTGCTCGTGGCCCAAACGCTAGCAAACAGAAGTCCGTTCTCCTCACAGATGTGGCCAAGATCTGACGGGTCAAGGAAGTCAGCTGAAAGCTGTTCGAGGATTGGGATCAGTTGATCTGGTGAATGGCGACATTGTAACCCAACGAATAGCTTGCGCAAATTCTCGGGGACAGCTATGCGATGGCCATTGTGAAGTCGTATGGTTGTTGTCTGATCTCGATGGTCGGGGAGGAGGAGGCGCTGGAGGTACAGCAGTTGGGAAGCACCATCATGTAATAGAGATTGTATGGCTTGTCCATGAAGCTGTGGGGTATGCTTTTCAACGAGAATGGCGGTATTTTCAATGCTGATCTGAAGCAGGGCAGGGATTGACTGCTCAACGAAGCCTAGTAGATCGGAGGGTAACGCCCCCTTGCCTTGTTTTCGTGAGGTTTCAAGGACTTGATCAAGCTTTTCAAACCTTTCAGGAGAGGTTAAAGAACTGTCTTCGATGAAAGTTGACGCCAAAGCAACCCAATGTTTCTCGTGGGTGTACCAGCGCCTTATGATGCGGAAGAAACCTGCAGCATGAAACAGTGCTGCAAACTCTTGAACACCATCAGGGCTGTAAGCTGACAGAAGGTATTCGGCCGCCAACTGTCGGTCCTCTCGGCTGAAGTCTTCATTGACTTTGGCAAGATCAATGAGAGTTGACTTAAGCGTGCTTGGGGCGAGTTGAATGAATTGGGGATATTTTGGGACGTTACGCGCAATAAAAATGTTGATGAGGGTACTGTCGTGTGGGGAAAGTTGTGACGACGAGAGAATCTCCAATAAGACGCGGACGATGAGGAGGCGGCTTGTCCCTTGGGTCTCGTCATTGAGATGCGCATCTTCGAATGCGATGTCTAGCATATGAAGGAAGGCTTCGGTGTCGAAGTTCAGGAGTTGGCGAACGTAAGGGTATGTTGGTTCCGGACCACCTTCATCAGAGGTCAGGATTACTTTTGCACCTTCCCCGGGCGGCCAGACAGCCGTGCGTCCCGAGAAGAGGAAATCATAGACGTCCTCCTGAGCTTGGAGAGCGTCCTCTGTTGATAACATCTCTTCATTCGGATAATCACGACCTGATAGGATGGCCGTGAGATACGGAAATATCTTCGTAGCACTTTGGACATATCTATCCCTTTCCTTCTCGGGTATCAACAACTCTTTTCGAGTACTCCGCAGCCTCTTTATGAGGCCAAGGAGTTCAACGATAGGAGCCGTGTAGTCGTGCAAGGCGGAGGTGTAGACGTAAATCAGTGCGTCGTAGAGGAAATGATCCTGGCAAATTCGGATCGACTGATTGATGTCAAGGCAAGCTGGGTCAATCCGGCATATGAGATGCTCAACGTGGGCGGGGTCGTCCTTCTTACTCTCTAGAACCTGCTGGGTAACATGGGGAGGAACATGGCGCAGGGTGTTGTCGAGCATGTGACGGTCAATCTGTTGCAGATATATGCCGATAATGCCCGAGTCGTCATATTGTTGAAGAAGATCTTCAAATAGAAAATCGTAGTCGTCAATCGCTGTACAGGCTTTTGCACAGACCGTGACAAGTTGCTCAAAAAAGTCTGTCTTGTCGACCCCGCGGCCGTCCAATGAAGCCAACGTTCCATCTGTCATTCGCTGTTCCGAAAATGCATAACGAGTGGAGGCTACCATCAGATTTCGGATTTTCTCGCCCACAAGATCTTGCAGAGCTGCCGAATCTGTTGGAAGTGTATACATATTGCCTTTTGCCGTGCCGTTGTAGTAAGAGATAGCGACTTCGATGGCGGCTAAGAAATCTCCATCTTCTACGAGCGAAAGTATCTTGTCTGCCCAGGTCAGGAGGGTGCCAACACGGACAGAAGCCTTCTCCTGAACCTTTGTCAATGAAAGGCATTATGCGGGATACAGTGTAACACTCACAAGGAGGAAAATCTTCCCTTTAAATAAGTGAATACTGTTGACTATGTCCACCACAAGACTGCTAGAAGAGAAATCGCCCGACGAAGAGCTGGTAGACGTCGGGGAAACTAGTCTGGAGGCGTCAAAAGGCGCGCTATCCACAAGTTTACCGCTGAAAGGATCGTAAACCTTCAACGAAGATTGCATGACAAGCAGAACTTGCTGTGGATGGCCGAATGAGTACAGGATATTCTAAGGGAGCGGCCAACTTACGGAACCATTCATCCAGTGTATCGCAAGGATGTCCTCTTCCGCTGTCCATTGTGCGACGTTCTCGTAAGTTATCACACCTACTTCGACTTCTCGGGTCTTTCCGCTCCGGGGGTCCTGTAATGTCTGTTTGACTCGGTGCTCTTGTATGCAAATGAGATGACATCGAGCGCCCCATGTATAGGCAAGCAGGGGGCCACCAGGGGATGATGTATGTGATCCTTCGGACATGCAGGGAAACCATGCCAGTGAGCCGGGACCGTTGAGTCTTGGTCGTGTTCCAGCCGCTTGCTGGTCCGAAACGCATTTGAACCATGTACGAGGGCTTGGCCTCAGACCAACTACAACGAGCTTCGTGGCAGTCAGCATGGCTATCAGGTTGTATTGGTCTGTGGCGCATGGCATCGTACCCAGTGGTAAGGGTACCATGTCGAGGATTGGGAATACATGTCTTCGTCTTCTCCGGATAGAAGTATCGAGACCCTTCGCTCCAGAAGGAGACCGTGACGCTATTCGTGGCGCGCCTTCGTCTTGATCGGGGAAAGGATATTTACCAAGGATGCGAAGTATGTCAGATGCTTCGATGAACAAAACCTTCCCAAACCGATGCGTGAACGCGAGGCCTCTGTCGTCCGACGAAACGATCACTGTCCGCTTTCCGGTAATAAAGCCTATCCTACGAATCTGCGAGCCCTCAAGGTGACCTTCTTTGCGACCAGAAGCAACTACGGCCAGGGTGGTTGGTGCAACTGTATATATCGGTGCACTGGGTTTCTTCAGATCGAAAACCTGGATATGACCGCTTGCGTGACCCGATGCAACAAACAACTGGTCGTAAGATAGGGCTAATGCAGTTACTGGCCCGAGGTCTTTGACTGGGCATATCAGGTCAGAAAGAATGCGCCGTAACCGCGGAAAGGGACTCACACGGCGTATCTTTCCCGCATATAGCCTTCAAATTTTGTCGGAAGTCGAAAACACATATTCTTGCTGCGTTTGTTCCTATGCAAATCAGACCATTGGCAGTCAGGACTGTCGGTATACCAATCAGAGGGGCCCCCAAGACTGCGGAAAGCTTCTGAGATAGAGTCTTGGAAACAACATCGGATATGCTTCTGAGCTTCGTCCATTTGAATGGCTCAAGCTCGACAGGATTCCTGGATGCTTCCTCTTGACGTAGGTTGTCTCCTTCGGCCGGAGTTTTAGGCAGTTCAACTAGAGGAGTGGAGATTGGAGTAGAAGGTAGATCACCCGGTGTGGATGTTTCGGCGCTGGAGCGTCCATGAAGTTGCTGGGACCGTAGCCTGGATATCGACGGGTCCACAGAGGAGCGCAGCAGCAAGGAGGGCTGATGCTCGGGAGTGTGAGAGTCGGAGGTAGGACTGCCATGTATGTCTTCCTAGGGCAAGAGTGTATGAGTGAGGGTGAAAGTTGCATGAGGCTCACGAACTGACCTCTTCGTGCCGTGGGCTACCGAGTGGCAAAGGTTCTTCCTCTAGGCGATGCGTTGCAAACCCTCCGCTTGGCTCATCTTCACCAGAATCGTCAGACAGCTCAGCCCCTAGAACATCTCTGAGTTTGTCCCTGTATCCTTCTCCGTTCGCTTCTGCGTCAATCCCGGAATATAGGAATCCTTCGCCATCGTCACTGTCGTCCTCGGCTCCATCGTGTTTACTGTCTTCGCTATCTTCGAAGAGTTCTTCCATCCGAGAAGAGTAGTTACGCAGGTCATTGTCGTCCGCACCCGCATCGGAGCCTACACTGAAAGAGCCAATTGACGGACGTCTTTGAGCAGACATGGGCTCTGCACCCTCACAGTTGGTCGATGAGGTCCACTATTACCACTTTTGGAAATAGGCACTCTTTACGTAATACCAATTACGGACAGAAACAATTATTGATTTATCGCAGAGTACAGATACAAAAGCAGCCGAAAAGAGCTGAATAAAATAATAAATACACTTCAGTTCGAGACTATCCTTCGTTCGCGGTTTTTGGACCCCGGACCAAATCGCTCCTGAAACCCGATTAATTCCTCCATAAGCTCCTCCATAGTCCTCATTGTTACAGATGATTGAGCACCACTGAGCCCTCGATTGATATCTGCGGACGAGGTATTCTCGCTTCCGGCCACATCGATGTCCACTCCTTCGTGATTTCGTGCCGTGTTCGTCGGTTGGCCTGATTCGATGGAAGCGCCGTTATTCTCTTTGTGTGTAGACGTATCTCCTTGCAAAGCACGATTAAGCGCATCTTGTCGACGAATACGGTCTAGGGCAGAAGCCTGTTCCCGACCCACCCATTCTACGAGTGCTCGCACCCGTTTGTTCATGTCCCCCACGCTCATGCGTTTGCTTGGCCATTTCACCTTGACTCCCCTCTCCACTGAGAGATCGTGGCTATCCCCTTTACCCACCGTCTGGCTGGTACTGCTGCTTCGGACCTCAAGAGGTGGAGGTACGTTCGACGGAAGTATGGGTTCGAGGTGTGCTAAGTAATCTGGCAAACCCCATGAGGTATAGAGAGAGTGCTGTGCCGCAGATGTTATGCTTCGATAACCGCGGGTATTCTCCATATTGCCTGACGGTGCGCCAGCATTCGCCGGAGTACCCTGCCCTCTCCTAGAGCCCGTTTCTTGGTTCGCGCCACTCGAGTTGGGGATCTGAGCGCTTTTCTGCGAACTCTTGGATCTGGATTGGGCTGGCCGTTTAGCTGTCCCTGACAAACCACAACAGTGAGCACGTAACGAAACGGGGAGAGATAAATAGCGAACCTTCATCCCCATCCACACTGGCCTCATCAATGGCCAAAGGAGGTGGCGCCTTCTTGCCACCGCGTTTGTTTGGGCGCGTAGTGGACTTCGGTGGAGGCATAGATTTCGGTGGCTCTGGTACTTCTTCCTGCACGACTGCCGAAGGGGCCTGTTCAGATGCCGTGGAAACAGATCGTGTGCGCTTCTTAGATGTGCTACGGAACGTGGGTGAGCCAGAATAGTTGTCAGTCAGGGCAGTTCAGCGCACATTTCCTCCTCAACACGTTTCCGCTTCTTCTTGTTGGGCACGTTCTCGTTATCCTCCTCCGCTCCATCTTGTTCGGACCGCAGATCAGACGACAGTCCACTGATGACTTCCTGGGCTGCTGCTTCGGCGGCAGTTGCTTCCAACACTTCTTTGAGACTTTCGTCAAATGCTGCATCACGGCTGTTCATTGTATTCCTCCGTTTTGAGGGCTGCCGTAGTGAAGACGGGGAATGAGATCGCGAAACTCGATTGTTAACAGCATTATTGTGAGGGTTAGCAGCCGCCGAGGTTTGCCGAGGACGTCTGGAGCGACGTTTACTAAATAGTAGTCAGTCGTGACTTCATGCCAGGATAGACCATTGCAGATACCTGAGCCTCTCCTTGTGCCTTTCTGGATCACACTCTTCGCAGTAGTAATCATCATCGGGTAGTTGATCTTCGGATTCAAAGCCCATACAAAGCCCGTGTTGCCAAACTTTGCAGCCTTCACACTGCACCATGAATTCGCCAGCGTCAGGGTCATCTTCGCCTGGTAAGCAATTATATGATAAGTGGAGGAACAGGGGAAGGTCACTTCCAACTTACCCGTGCTGCCACAGACACATCGTGTCACACCTTGCTCTTCTTCTTCATCTTGTTCAGCTTCCGGTGGTCCCGCATCCTCTTCGCTGGGTGTTGGAGGTCGAGGCTCGACAGTCGGTTGCTTCTCCTTGGTGCCAGTCTTTCGCTTCGACCTTCCAGAAGCAGTAGAGTTTGAACTTACAGAGCCACTCTTCTGCTCTTCGCTATTCTCGTCAATTTCTTCCTGCTTTGGTCGTTTGGAGCCCCTGCTACTATGGTTGGAGGAAAGTGGTGGGCGAGAAGCGGTAGGCTCCTTCTCCTTCTGTTTAGGTGGGAGTTCTGTCTCTGGAGATTTGGAGACGCTCTTTGACACAGAAGGAGCAGAACGACGACCAGAACGACGAGTCTCGCGGTGTGAGAGTGGAGGACCCATGGGAGGAATCAAAATGCCAATGACTGAGGCTCGATCATTGAACCGAGTCTATGGAATTGGCAAAGACCGTGACATAAAGTAACAGTCACATGATCCACGTCACAACATGCGGCCTCAAATTTGGCCATGACCCGAATCCGATTGTAAGCCGAAGCCGCTCAAGTTTATTGCGCCAGCCTGGGGTCGTTGTGAAATTAAAAAACCATGTCTCCTGCAGCGACCATTGAATATTCTTCTCATGCTCCTGAACCACTTTATCCTCGTCTGGATAAGCACAACCTTCTCTCAGGAAATACTCCAGATTATCTGAGGTTGATTCTGACAGCAAAGGTGTATGAAATCCTCAAAGAAACACCTCTTGTGCTTGCTCAAAATCTCAGTGCGAAATTGGGGAATGAGATCTGGTTGAAACGAGAAGATCTCCAAGAGGTCTTTAGCTTCAAGATTAGGGGAGCATACAATTACATGGCCAGTCTCACAGATGAAGAACGTTGGAAAGGAGTCATAACGTGCAGTGCTGGTGAGTGGCCTTCTTTGATCAAGCCATCATCCCAGCTTGCTTCTACCCCTCCTTTCTACAGGCAACCATGCTCAGGGAGTGGCTCTTTCTGGTTCTCGTCTTGGTATTCCATGTACCATCGTGATGCCAAAAGGCACTCCTTCTATCAAGGTCCGAAATGTCGAGAGACTAGGGGCAAAAGTTATCCTCCATGGCACGGATTTTGATGAAGCTAAAGCCGAATGTGCACGACTTGCAGCCACCCATGGACTTGCTTTTGTTCCACCATACGATGATCCTCTCGTCATTGCCGGCCAAGGAACAGTCGGTATGGAGATTCTCAAACAAATCCCTCGTGCCGACAAACTAGATGCCATTTTTGCCTCCGTCGGCGGCGGCGGCTTGGTAGCTGGAATCTGTGAATATGTCAAAAGAATAGGAGGTCCCGATCTTAAAGTAATTGGGGTGGAGACCTTTGACGGCGATGCCATGGCGCGCAGTCTAGAGAAGGGAGCAAGGGCCACTCTACGGGAGGTTGGCCCCTTTAGCGACGGAACTGCAGTCAAGATTGTTGGCGAAGAACCATTTCGTATCTGTCAAAATCTCTTGGATGGCATCACAAAAGTCGATAACGATGAAATTTGCGCAGCTATCAAGGACGTTTTCGAGGGTAGGTCTTCTCTAGATCTCCTTTCCTCTGCTTATACTTCGGATAGAAACTCGATCCGTCACCGAACCTGCTGGAGCACTCTCTCTTGCCGGCCTCAAGCGTTATATCATTGATAACGGTCTCGTTGGTGCACAAAAACGATTTGTTGCCGTCATCAGTGGCGCAAATATGAACTTCGATCGCTTGCGCTTCGTGGCAGAACGTGCAGAACTAGGTGAGGGAAGAGAAGCGCTTCTCAGCGTTGATATACCAGAGAAACCGGGAAGGTTGGAACAGATTCCTCATGGATATGTGTCAATTGGCTAAAATTTCTTCAGTTTCATTGCGCTTCATTCGGTGATACATCCTCGCGCAGTCACGGAATTCATTTATCGCTATAACGTGTCGGGTGACCGGGCCCATGTCATGCTCTCATTCAAAACAGATTCTGCATCACGTTCGACGGAGGTAAAGGATGTCCTTGCAGCCTTAACCGCAAACGATATGGCAGGTGTGGATATAAGTGATGATGAACTCGCAAAAAGTCACGGCAGATACATGATTGGCGGGTGTCAATCTGTACCCAACGAACGTATCTTCCGCTTCGGTGAGTACCCACAAACCATGACACTGTGTGGGCGAAAGATTGATATGTGTGACTGGATTCCAGAATTTCCAGAACGCCCCGGGGCACTTCGGTCCTTCCTCCTGGGCCTTCATCAGGGATGGAATATCTCTCTGTTCCACTACCGAAATCATGGCTCGGGTATGTTTTTCTGGGCTTGTAGTTTTCACATCCTCATGGTGTATCCACAGATCTTGGCAAGGTTCTAGCTGGCATCCAGGTCCCACAAAATGATTACGACGCCTTTGATATTTTTCTCAACAAATTAAATTTCACCTATACTGAGGAGACGGATAATCCTGTGTTCAAACGATTCTTACAAGGTTGATGATACAATTTAATATCACAGTACTATAGAAGATCATCGGCGAACCTAATGTTACACACAGGCATATCGTTACATCGTAACATGACATCACTATCGTTACACACTCGTTATACAATACAAGGAAAGAATGAGAGCTCAGACTTCGACTGCTGCTGGCTTCCTTCCACTATTCCAAAAGCGGGTAAGGGAGTTTCTGATGGCATTGCTGTAACGACGTCTGCCTGTCACCAGCTTGCGTGGCAGAGGTTGTACAGAAGGAGAAGTCTCGGTGGGGGAAGAAGGAAGGCAAATGGGCGGCGAAGCCATTGCATCAATGGCCTTGAGTGCAAATGCAGTGCTGAGACCGCGGTTTCCTATCCTGACGCCAGAAGATCCATACTTGAAGAACCAACCAATTTCCCAGCCACCATCGACACATTGGAGAGCGAGAAGAGCTTTCAAATCGCTATCGTTCCGTAGACCAACAGCGTCGCATGCGAGAATGCGCATCGCCAGAGCCATGGAATCACCTTCCGCGCCAATACGCTCCTGTACCCGTTCTCGTAGCAGAGGCTTCAATGTTGCATGAAGATCTTGGTTTCCGCTACGTGTGAGAAGGCGACCGACGAAGTACAAGAAACACTCTGGTGTCTCATAGTATCTTGTCCCAGAAAGATAGGCACGGTTGCGAAGAACCTCGTGCACCCAGTTGTATGTCTGGCGCAGGTCGGATTCCCTTCCATGAGCGTAGAAGAGCGACAGGGCATTGACACACACAACTGGGTCAAATCTCGGCCGAGTGTGGTCGAAGTACGTCTATCAAAGTGGTGAGTATTCGAAATAGCAGGTAAGCAATTCCTAGTATACCTGTATAATCCCATCGGCATCGATATATTCAAGCATTTCATCCATCACAGAAGAGGCGACTGCTTTTTCACGACGAAGAACGGTCAATGCCAGAGAGGTTGTGTCGACATCAAAAGGAAACTCTTCCGTTGTCAAAGTGCCTTTGCCTGACGAGACCGTCAGTACACATGAAACACCTTGAAAGATTCGAGTGGACTAACCTTGGAAGAAGTTCCAAGTCCTTGGATGTTCAACAAGCTCGACCAGTGACCTAGACCAGACGTTGTTATATTAGTCAAGGCAAGACGAAGCACCAAGCTTGCACGTACTCGTCATCGGTAGTTTCAAGGATGAGAAGCTGGGAGAAATTCTCCTTCAAAACGACAGAAGGATGTTTGCTAGTCGCTTCCGTGACCGAGTCGTGTCTTCTCGCGTTGCGGCGTAGAAAGTCTCGACCACGGGCTGCAGGGTTTCCGAGAAGATTTCGCAGCGAGCGTTCGACGCTGTCAAAGCTGTCATAAACAATGCCGTGAATGCCCAACGATCGAGCCGACAAGACATTCTCCAGCTTGTCATCCACGAAAATGGTGCGAGATGGATCCGCGTTGGTGGCCGCTAGGACATGCCGATAGAAACCGAGATTTGGCTTCCGTTCACCAATGACACCCGAGGGAAAGACGTCGTCGAATATTGACCAGTCCGCTGGCTTGCCGCGTAGTACTTCGTAGTCCGGCGCGGAGATATTCGACATGGCGTATATATACAGTTGATCCTGGTGTTGTGCACGAAGATCCTTGATGAGCCCAATGAGTCTGTCGTCAGCCTGCAGAGAGTCGCGAGCTTGCTGGAAAGCTCTGCGCACTTCTTCCGGGTCAATGCAGAATATTGAGCCAACGCGAGCATAGCAGTCCTCCTCAGAGAGCTTTCCACGTTCGTAATCGAACCATGTCGGCGAGGAAAGAATCTGGCGAAGTGTGGTTGAGGAGATACTAGTCGTTGTCTCTGCCGACCAGGTAAAGAGAACATCTCCAAGGTCAAAGATGATGACAGAGTACTGGGGTGTCATGGGGAATTATCCAGCCGAGCGCGGTGGGATCCCGGGGTGGTTCGTCGACTTCAGTGGACTCTTACCTCTTATTTATGTGCATATCTAAAAAAATAACCGAATTGAATGGTATCAGGTGCCTGGGGTTAGAGAGAAGGGTTTAATCTTTTCGCACCTACAAACGAGAATCATGCCTTGAGGCGAACGAAAGGGTCTCCGATTAACTGTCAGAGAGGCCGAGAAAACAAGTGAATTCTGTTTAGCAGGCCTCGTGGCAGGTAATGATTACCGCGTTGTCATCCTGTCGCCGCGACTTAGCGGAAAGAAGCTCACCTGTTCAAGGGTAAGGGTTCCACAGGGACTTCGTGCCAAATTTTGATAGATTACTTCCATATGTTGAGGGCCGAGCCATAAGGCCTTGTATCGTGTTGACCAGGACATTGGCGGCTATGCGCGAACTGATGAAGTATATCACGAACCAGGAAATTGGTCAAAAGGGACCAGCGATGCGCCCTCGCTGCGATGTTTACGCATCACCTTTTGAGGCAAGGTAGGCTAGGGCGCCCACATCGTCAGAGGATAAACCAATGCCCCAGGTAGTGTAGGTGAGTTGATAACGATAGAATATTGTTGCAGCGGCGCCTGCTTACTCGTAGTAGTTTTGCATACAAACGGAAAGTCCGGCAACCAATAAATTGACACTCTCGTCTACTCTAGGACTCTGTCTCTATGTGCTGAGCAATCCTACGTATAGTCCTCTTCGGGTATGAGAACGGGGCCGTATAATGTAGCGGCGTTTGATACACCGATGAAAGCGTGGCATGAATCAGCGGCTGCGCAAAGCTGAGTGTTGTATGCAGGAATGGAGGAATAGGACAACTTGCCACAGACGCTTTAGCTTCAATGATGATGGCTGGGCTGCTCTAGCTTGCTCAGGTAAACGTTGTCAGCAACGACATATGCTGTGAATGCCACTACAGCAATCCCGAAGCCAGGGAATAAATTGCGGAACATGGCGCGGTTGGAAAAGACCGGGTGTTTTCTCCAGGCTTCCCTTTTAGCCCAGGGATCTCGGAAAAGGGGCAAATGTGACATCTTAAGCAGAATATGCTGAGCGTGATTCTGTACGGATATTCAAAGGCTGCAAGTACCTTTTCGTTGTTGAGAATGCAGACGTCTAGCTCAGGCTGTACTACTCGGGAAATGATGCTGGCCATCGCATCACCTCCCGAGAACCACGTGACGTTTAGGGCAGGTCTTGGGAACTTGAAACGATTTTCGGTGATTGTGAGTCCCCTGTCACTCGTGCTCAGCCTTCGCCCCAACGCTCACCTTCTAGCGTCAGTTTTCCCTTTCCTACTTCAAGAACTACACGCGAAAATTTTGATTCGAAACGAATCCAACAACATGTCAAGCGTCTCTGGAGTGTCCGCGGACGATGACTACACATCCGCGCCAGGATCAATTCCCAATGGCCATGGCAAAGCATCGAATGGTCCAAAGGTGAACGGCCACTCTATGCACGAGTCGAGTTCCAATTCAAGCGAGGATGAGGATATGCCTTTGGTACGCCTTGCGTCTTGTAATAAATACACATCACGTTACTCACCTACATCCGCCACTTCATCGCGCAGTCGCAAGCAACGCGCCGCTCTGCAACGACCACGCCGCGTGCAAACGGCTTGAAACGCAGAAAAACACCAGAGTCGGAATCTTCAAGTGATGAAGATGTACCTTTAGCCTCCTCCTCTCCCGTTAAACCACCTGCTGCCCGTTCTGCTGGTCGGAATTCGCGCACTAGAGTCTCAGCGAAGGCAAATGGTGCTTCGTCCACCAAGCCAGGCAAATCCAAAGTCTCGGAGGAGAGCGATTCCGATGTGAAGCCGCGTAAAAAGCCCGCCAAGAAGAAGGTGAAAGCCGAGAGTGAGGATGTCGAGATGAGTTCGCTCTCTGACGAGGACAAACCCCTTGCGGCGAAGAAACCCAAGATTTCTCGAAAGAGGAAAGCGCAGGCTCTGAGCGAGGAAGAGGATGCTGGGACTTCCTCTGACGAAAAGCCGCTGAAAGCTGGCAAACGTCAGACGAAGAAGGTCAAGAAGGAGGAGGAGGGTGCTAAACAGACGAAGAAGGTCGCGAAGGCCAAGAAAGGGGAAACAAATGGCAAGTCTGCCGCGACAAAGAAGGAAAAGACGGAGGAGGATCAGGAGGAAATCTATCGGTGGTGGGAGGCAGATGCCAACGGCGATGGCACCCAGAAATGGCAGACACTTGAGCACAACGGTGTCTTCTTCCCTCCTCCCTACGTATCGTTGCCAAAGCATGTCAAAATGAAGTACGACGGTGAGTTCCTCATGTTCCGACGCTGTAGGCCTTCAATATTAATAAGAGTAGGCAAGGATGTCACTCTTCCTCCCGCGGCAGAGGAGGTCGCTGGATTCTATGGTGCGATGATTGAAACCGACCATGCCCAGGATGCTACCTTCAATAAGAACTTCTTCGAGGATTTCAAGAAAGTGCTGAAAGACCATCCACCGGTAAGTGTCCTACCTGCTGAGTACATCACACTTGTTTATGGAGATTACCCAAGCTCAATGGAATTCAAATTGCCTCCTTCGCTAAATGTGATTTTCGCCCCATGTTCGAATACTTCGAGGCCGAGAAGGCAAAGAAGAAGGCGATGACCGCCCAAGAAAAGAAAGACGCGAAAAAGGCTAAGGAAGACCAAGAGACAAAGTACATGTACTGCGTCCTAGACGGCCGCAAAGAGAAAGTTGGCAATTTCCGCGTCGAACCTCCAGGCTTGTTCAGAGGCCGTGGAGATCACCCCAAGAAAGGGGCTCTTAAGGTATGCATGATTGGTTTTTATCGTGCTCATGTCTTCATAGTATTTGTAGTTCCGCGTGCGACCGGAGGATATCACGATCAACATTGGCCAAGATGCACCTATCCCCGTTCCCAATGTTCCTGGGGCGTGGAAGCATGTCCAGCATGATAACACGGTTACATGGCTTGCCAATTGGACCGAAAATGTCAACGGCAACCACAAATATGTCTTTTTGGCTGCGGGAAGTTCTTTGAAGGGGCAGAGCGATATGATGAAGTTCGAGAAGGCTCGTGAACTCAAGGTGTGTTTCCTTGGTGTTTCCCTCGGTCAGAAGTTGACTTTATTTCAGAAACATGTCGATAGGATCCGTAAAAATTATACAGCGGATCTCAAGTCGAAGGTAATGGCTGATCGCCAGCGTGCCACAGCCATGTACTTTATCGACAAGCTGGCACTTCGTGCTGGCAATGAAAAAGGCGAGGATGAGGCTGATACTGTCGGTTGTTGCTCCCTGCGCTGCGAGCATGTCACGCTCGAAGCACCAGATTTTATCATCTTTGATTTCTTGGGAAAGGACTCGATTCGCTACTATAACCGGGTTCAAGTCGACCCGCAGGTTTTCAAGAATGTTCGTATATTCAAAGAGCACAAGAACGACGACGATAATCTCTTTGATCGCGTAACGGTACGCCATTGTACATTCCTGGCAACTGCGCATTGACGATCGTTTGGAATAGACTGCCTCTTTGAACAAACATTTGACCTCCGAAATGAAAGGCCTGACCGCTAAAGTGTTCCGTACTTTCAACGCTTCAATCACTTTCCAGCGCCTGCTGGATGAGGAGAACCTCGAAGGAGTCACGCTCCAGGAGAAACTGAATGCATACAACAAGGCGAATCGCTGGGTGGCCATTCTCTGTAACCATCAAAGGTCTGCCCCAAAGACGCATGAGCAATCGATGGAGAAAATGCGCAACAGGGTAGGTTATTGCTTGACTATTCTGGTTGCATACATCTCAAGCATATCTAGTACCGAGCCCTCAAATATGAGCGAATGAAACTGCGTCATGCTCTGTTTGCCATCGAGCCGAAGTTCAAGAAAAACAAGAAATACGTCGAGGATGAATCTGATCTAGATGATGACTGGATTGCAGAGTATGAGGATGAGTTGAAGGAAAAGGAAATCCAGAAGGCCGAGAAGAAGTTCGCCAAGGATAACGAGAAATTGCAGGAGGACGGCAAGAAACCTCAAGACAAGTCCGCCCTCAAAGAAAAAATCAAGTCAATAGAGGCTGACTTCAAACAATTGGCGAAGGAGCGAGGAACCAAGAAGGCTGCTCTGAAAAGAGAGCGCCCTGTTGAGAAACTCGAAGAAGGCATCGATAGGCTTACTGATAAAGTCAAAGCTTTCAAGCTGCAGATGGACGATCGAGAAGAAGGCAAGGAGGTCGCACTAAGCACCAGGTTTGTCCTAACCTCCTCCAATTCGTCGTGTCGTAATACTGAGTATCCCCATAGTAAAATCAATTATCTAGACCCTCGGTGAGAATCTTCCAATTCTGGTACAATGGTAATACTAATGTTGTTCTAGTATCACCTCGGCTTGGTGCAAGATACACGATGTTCCCGTTGAGAAGCTCTTCTCGAAAACCCTACTCACTAAATGTACGTTCACTGATTGAAGGGGGAGACGCGAACTCACAAATTTCTAGTCCCTTGGGCTCTGGAGGTAGAAGAGGATTGGAAGTTTTAGACACATACACGGACATTCCAATGCAGCGACCCGTAATATTATTTATTTATTGTTCTGTCATATATGTAATATTCGGTGTTCAATACGATCCAATATCGAGTTGGGTGCTTGTGTGGTGGCGCTGCGCAGGCCTGTGAAAAGAACGGCAAGCGGAATGATCATAGTCGTGACGCGACACCTGAGTTGTTGCTTGCTGGCGCACCACCACCTTGCTGTTCGCCTCAGAACTTCGTCAGGATGAGCCGACATATAGACCCTCGGTCTTCTGTTGCTTCCAAAATTACCTTTGAGGCCCTAGACGTGGATTCAGGAGAGGAGAGTGAAGAGGAAGGAACCTCGCAGCCCACCCAGCATGAGTGAGCGGCCTTTTCTCTCTGCGTCATAGCACTAAATTTCCACCATTGATATAGGGAGCCTCAAGTTGAAACCAAACCCTCAAAATCCGCCATAAAACGGGCTCAGAAGCAAGCTCGCACTGAACGGAGACAACAGCAGAAGGCTCTCTTGAAGGCTCAACGTACTAAGCCCAGCACGGATAATGGGTCTTCTGCGGACCACTCGGAGGACACAGGCTCTGTTGACCATCATACCTCTGACGTCGAGAGCTTGCCAGCACCGGTCGAAGACCAGCCTCCTGCTGTTCCTCCGAAGGAAGCCCCAGTACCTACCGAAGCGCGGGTGTCGAACGGTTCCAGCTCCAACGCTCCCCCTCCAGAGAAAGCTGCCTTACCTGCCACACCCGAAACAGCTCCTATGAAGGCTGTATCACAGCTAGTTTCTACCATCCATGATGTGATTCCTGAGAAGCCAGAAACTGGCGTCGCCGACAACGCTGAAAAAGCGAAGAAAAGGCAAAGCTTCCTGACTCGTACTCTGTGGACATTCATCATGATTGGGGGTTTCATTGGTACGTACTTTCTTCTAGTCTATCACCTGGAACTGATGGCTTGTATGTAGGACTCCTGCTTCTCGGTCATGCATATATGATCTTGCTGGTGTTGTTATGTCAGACACTCGTGTATAGGGAGGTCACTGCTCTCTTCTCCCTCAAGTCGCACCAAACGAAGAACGAGGAAGAATTTGGGCACGGCAAAGATCCCTGGAGCAAGACCTTGAATTGGTATTTCTTCGCAGTCACGAACTACTTCCTTTATGGGGAGAGTATTATCTATTACTTCAAGGTGTGTAGTGCAGGATGTTGAACATGTTCACCACTCACAAACCTTCCCATTTCCCAGCATGTGGTTTTCGTTGATGCCCAGCTTCTACCTTTCGTTACAAACCACCGAATGATCAGTTTTGTCCTGTATACCATTGGTTTCGTGGGTTTCGTCCTGTCCCTACAAAAGGGTTACCTGAAGCAGCAATTTGGGCTGTTTTGCTGGGTTCACATGAGCTTGTTGTTGATCGTGGTGTCAAGGTGGGTTTGCACGCGTTTCGTGAGCTTGAATTCTCGTCCTAATTGGCCCATCTAGTCATTTCATTGTCAACAACATCCTCGAGGGACTCATATGGTTCTGGGTTCCCGCTTCCCTGGTTATTTGCAATGACGTCTTTGCTTATCTCTGGGGCATTACAGTGGGTCGCACCCCATTGATCAAGTTATCCCCAAAGAAGACTGTCGAAGGGTTCGTGGGCGCATTCTTCAGCACCATTGTTTTTGGACTTGTGTGGGGTACCTTTTTCATGCGCTTCAACTACATGATATGCCCTGTCCATGATCTCGGGGTGAGCGCCTGGGACACGATACAGTGTCGGCCGAACCCTATCTTCGTTTGGAGAGATTTGGCCATCTGGAACCCCTTAGCCGCTTTCCTATCAAAATTAGTGAGTTCCACCCCACTAAACGTTTATTTTAACCCTGACAACCCTGCTACAGGCTGGACGATCGATTACGACACTCTCGTATACCCCATATCACTACCACCTTCTTTTCTTGTCAACCTTTGCATCTCTTGTTGCCCCTTTCGGAGGGTTTTTCGCTTCTGGATTCAAACGCGCCTTCAATATCAAAGATTTCGGGCACAGTATCCCAGGGCATGGCGGAATGACGGACCGAATGGATTGCCAGTCAGTCGCTTTCTATTTGATGTCCAAATGCCCATGCTCACGACCCTTACCCCCAGATTTCTGATGGGTGTTTTCACTTATGTTTACTACAGCAGCCTCATCCGTGACCATCACGTTACTGTTGGCAGTGTTTTACAGACCATTGTTTCTGGCTTGACCCTTGAAGAGCAGCTTGAACTGCTTTCCGACCTCAAAAGATACCTTGTCAACCAAGGCATTCAGAACCCCTAATTATCCTATTATTCCACAGATAGTACTAGTATGATTCATCTAAATACATGCTCTCCGTTTATTCAAAAGCCAAATTCCAGTGGCCTCACACCACCGTCCATTTGGCCAAACCCTGGAAGGACATCGCTTTGCGGCCGAAAGCCTGCCGTAAAGCCTGTGTCCCTATTCCTCGCGCGTCCGTGTTGTTGACGGTGAGGACATATTGAAGGGACACCTCCTGAATGCCTCGAGGTATAAAGACATTGATCCCCCACCCACCATATCCATCTAACTCCAAGGGGACTCGCTCGGTACCAAAGGAGAGGATATAGACGAAATTTTCACTCTCTGCGGTCGACATGTGTTCACACCTTTTAGAGACATGGAAATAGACTGTTTGGCCACCCTCGATTTCCCTGAAAGTGGGGAGTACCGAAGTCGGAAGCAAATAATCCTCGTAGAAACTTGAGTAGATGATGGGCCCAGCTGGCTCCATGATATAGTCATGCCAGGATATAGGCCCTCCTTCCTCCTCAGGAATGAGCTGGTAGGATGGGTCTTCTGGATAATGTGCTTTGGCGAATTGGGCCGGTGTGGATGTGAACCAAATAGGATTGAAGCGCTGACGGTAAACCGTCCCTTCTAAAGCGCCAGAACCCCAACACGAGTCGATCAAGCGCCATTCGCCATCCATATAGACGCAATTCCATGCGTGATTCCCATTGTATGCAGGGACGGGCTGATTAGGACCTGTGGCTGCATATCCGACACCCTTGCCATGTCCAGTGACCTTGACTGCATGGATGCCTACTTTTTCGGCCAGTGATAGGAACAGGCCGGCATAACCATCACACACGGCGAGTCCAGATGAAAGAGTAGAATTGGCAGTCGCTGGGCGCAAGTTTCCAGAGAAAAATGACTCCGTATCATACGCAATATTATGATGTAGCCAAGTGAAAATAGCGCGAGCTTTTTCAGTCTCAGAGGCGAAGGGCTCGGTCAGATTAACCGCAAGGGTATCGAGATCAGACACGGTGTGGCGAGGAAAGCAAGCAGCGTGTTGATCCACATGAGTAAAATCGTAGCATTCAAGGCAGGAACCCTGAACTTCATCTGGATAATCGTTTTCCACGACTTCTTGTTCAGGTTCTGGAGGTGGTGTAGGAAGCCGAGAGGGTAAAGGTGGTAGACGACGGCGAGGTGCTTCGATAGATTCAGGTTCAGTCACCTGGGGTACGCTCGATTTTCTTGGTGGAGGAGGAGGGGGACGGGCCAGCAATCTAGCGAGCTCACGAGGACTAGGCCTCGACCATCGCGGCGGTAAAGGTGGGGTGGTTTGTGTGTGTCGCTTCTCGGGAGATTCTAATGCGTCATGATGAGCATTAGTTGACGTGGGAGGCACTGAGGGGACAGGACGACGAGGGGGAAGCCTGGGAGGCATTCTCCATGCACGAAAAGATGTGAACAAGGATGAAGGACAGAGCAGAGTGGTAACATAGAAACAAAGGGGTGGGAGGATTTTAACGCTCTTCCATCAAACACGGTCATTGAGTCATGATGTATTATTTCTCTGTCAATGCATAAGGAAGGATTGTGCAATACAACATGATCATATGTAAGAGACGAATGACAGCGATGGGCGTGAAAAATACTGATATTTTATGACCGAGGCTTCTCCTGCAATGAGATCCGTTAGTACACCTGAGAAAATGACCATTGATAACGATAAGGGCTAACCTTCTTCTCTTTCCACAGAGCAAGCAGACCAACACCAGAGACCTTCACAATTTTGAATCGCACTCCCGGGATATCACCCTTGGCCTTGCCACGACGACCGAAACCGGAGATGAGAACCTCGTCATTCTCGTCGACAAAGTTGAGGCAACCATCGTTCTGGATATACCCGTCAACGTATGTAGGATGCTGAAATATCGTGTAGACACTCACGGGTACGAATGCGGTCACCTTCTTGCCATTTTTGATCAATTGTACACGGACACATTTGCGGATGGCAGAGTTGGGCTGCTTGGCTTCAACACCAACTTTCTCCAGCACGATGCCTTTGGCATGAGATGAACCTCCAGTAGGAGAAGTCTTGTAGATGTTTCCAAGAGCACGCTTCTTGTAAGATTTATCGGCCTAAATGACGAGGATGATCAATTCCAGGTTTCGCTTGGAATGCTGGAAAGACGAACCCATCGGTTGTCCCTTCGGTCGTTACGAAGCTTGCGGGCGGCTTGAAGTCCACGGGGTTTGTTTGCTACAATAAAGGTTGAGTCAGTTATGTATTATGATCAGGAAAAATAGCGGCGGCGACGTACAGCCCATTCTTGCGGTCGAATCTGTGTGGCAACGGCTAACGCAGGGAGGCCCCACCACGCATCCGGCGGACTACAAACCTTATTTTCTCAACTGGCACATTTATGATGGCCATTTCAAATTCCGACGGCAGCAAGCGCTCACTAGCACGGCGGGTTGTGGGATTTCACAAGAAAGTTAACCCTATTCTTCAAAGAAGATAGCGGATATACACTTCGTATTCGTGTTCCTTGCAATTGCTCGGTCTTATACATCGGCCCAAGTAGTGGGGGCAGGTTATCTCAGGATGTCTCCGAAATAATATCCCAGTCGCATCTTTTGTGCGTAGGCATACTTGTGTTCCAAGGGTCGCCAATGAAGAAACTCATGGATGGGTGCAATAATATAAGTAACAGTTCCGAGTATGATCTGGAAGAGGCGGGTGTCAATGAGCATCTTCGCCTCAAGAAGCGAAGTCGCTAACTTTGTGAGAGCACACAAGTCCTGTCGTGCGCTAGTTACTTTAACAGCCTGAACAGGAGGCACGGACACTGCGAATTGAGATTATTTCTTGAACCTTGTTCGAACTTTGCAATTTTAACGGTGCAAAGATCAGCGGTCCGAGTCTTCTTACGTAACGAACAGAATTCTGCTCATGATGCTGAGGATCATCCAACGACGCGTCATCCAGAAGAATCGCACATTCACCGCGTCGTCTTCAAGGCTGACTAGCCTAATTCAATGCAGGCGAACATTCTCGAGCGCAAGCTTGTTCGACGAACTCAGTGAACGCGGATTTGTACAGCAGGCTACCCAGTGAGCTCGAACCACCATCAACTAATGAGAAGCACTGACTCGATGTAGTCCTGCAGTCCTACAAGAATCTCTCGAGAATGAGCGACATGCAGTCTACCTAGGCGTTGACCCGACTGCACAAGCACTGCATATTGGGCACCTGCTACCATTCATGTGCTTGCTGCACTTCCAGATTCGTGGCCACAGAATTATACCTTTGGTGGGCAGAGGTCTTGCTGCTTCCCCTGTCTTCGTCTAACGTGTAAATAGATAGGTGGCGCAACTGGAAGAATAGGCGATCCTTCTGGCAGAAAAACAGAACGTGCTCCAGCTATCACCCGCCAGGTCGAGGCGAATATCGTCAGCTTGACCGCGAGCATACATCATTTCTTCCAGAAAGCTCTGGGCTACGCTGTAGAACGCCTCGGCAACTCAGAACACTCATTACAGCAGCCAGCTATACTAAGTAACCTGGAGTGGCACAAGGACATAACGATGCTTGACTTCCTCCAATATGTCGGCATCCATGCAAGGGTCAATACGATGCTCAACCGAGAAAGGTGAGAGATGCTATACAGCATACATATTTCGTCTTTTCACCGTTTAACTCAGTGTGAAAGCTCGTCTGGAGTCCCAACAGGGTCTATCCTTTACCGAATTCAGCTACCAACTCCTTCAAGCTTACGACTTTTATCACTTGAATAAACACCACAACTGCAGCATCCAGATTGGCGGCTCTGATCAATGGGGGAACGTCTTGGCTGGGATAGATTTAATTGGCAAGCTGAGAGCCACTCAAAACGAGGCTCGACCGGAGGTTTTCGCCGTCACAACACCACTGCTGACCACTTCGACTGGGGAGAAATTTGGCAAGAGCGCTGGCAATGCTGTATGGCTGGACTCAACGTTAACGCCTGTATTTGACTTCTACCAGGTAAGTTCATCGAAACATTATAAAGATTCCAGATTATAATGTACGTTCCCTAGTACTTTGTCAAGGTGGAGGATGCCGATGTCGAGAAATACCTCAAGTTGTTCACTCTGCTTCCCGTATCAGAAATTCAGGCAGTTATTGAACATCATCGGGTATGACTTTTCACCATCTTGATACTGTTGTAGCTTGACGGATTGTTATGTAGCAAAATCCGGAGAAGCGGACAGCTCAACGCCGATTGGCAGATGAAGTAACCGCGATGGTTCATTCAGGTAGGTTTTTCCATCCAGACAACGTTCGTGTTGGTTGAGTCTGTTCTCCTATAGCCGAGGAACTAGAGCATGCTCGCACAATTACTCGATTGCTATTTGACTCCGATTATGCGGGGCTCAAAGCCAATTCAATTGTCGACGCTCTCAAGAACGACCCACGCCTCGTTATTCTTGAGAGGGAGGAACTCCTCAATACCACGGTCACTCGTCTTGCTTCCAAACATAAACTTACCTCCTCTGGGTCTGCCGCAAAATCACTAGTTCAAGGACGCGGACTTTATGCCAACAACCAGACGGTTCCCGATATTCAATTCAAACTGTCCCAGTCCGACCTCATCGACCACCGTGTTGCCATCATTCGTGCGGGAAAAGACAAGCATCTCGTCCTCGCAGTGAAGGAATGAATTGCTAGAATCTTTGTTCCAAAAGTATATATTAAAGTCCAGTGATATGTGTAGGTCAGACACAGTAATACCGCCACTAATCGACACGAATCGCCCCATACAATCTGCGCACCGCCCAGTATGAAGCTATGAATCCGATGGTTCCTACGCATGCAATGAGTGTCGTCTCTCGTGGAAATTGAAGAGGTTTTACCTGTAGTAATGAAAGCGCATAGTGTCAACAGGGTCAGGTATCCGAGATAGATTGCTACTCCAGAGAGCGAGTGTAGAGAAAGCCTGCTGGCCCAGTACAGCAACCCGTAAAGGAATAGCCAAAAAGAGCTTCCCCCTCCAATGAGGAACGCTCGCCAGTGCCATCTGTGAATCCTTAGATTCGTATCCCGAGTCAAAAATATGGACACTGACCTGTATTCTTCTGCGCATAGAAGGAAATAAGTGAAGAGAATGGAGACCGTCGCTGTTGTGAGGCAAACAATGCCTGCAGTCAGCGCGAGGAAGCCAAATGCATAGTATGCACGCGAGGCGAAGAGACTAGAAAGCACAAAGTAGAGCTCTACAAATGCAGCACCTATTCAAAGAAGTCAGTTGGCCGCAAAAGACAAAATATACCCTAGCCCAAAGATGACGCACCGAATGGAAGGATTCCTCCAAGGAGAGCTGCAGGCTGATTCAGTAGTGTCAGTCATGGATTAATGAGCTGTGGCTGGGGGACAGACCAATGGCCGAAGGTATTTGGGAATGGGTGGAATCTGACGAGGAATCTGGTTTACTCGAACGGGGTGGGTAATTTCCTGAAGTGTATATTAGCTGCCATTATATGAGATTCCTACGACTTCGCGCTTACACCATGCTTTGAACCAAAGTAAGAACCGATCGAAGACAGAGGTGCGGAGATGCCGAACCAAAGGAGGATGATGAGAAGCAATGTTCCTTATACACCGTCAATAACGGAGTGAAATACACGTCAGCTTACTCCTCACCGAAGGGAACTGCACCAGAGGATCCGGCAACCAGCAGGCAGAAGTTCAGGAGGAAGAAGGTGGCGAATACGAATCTGTACCAAGGTGAGCCTTTCCCTTGCTAACCAAAAGTATGCGATCGTCTCACGTAGGCAATGCAGTCGCAGTGACAAAAGCATTCTTTCTCCTGTTCTGACCACCAAGAGAGGCATACGCACGACTCGAAAAGTACCCGCCGACGCTGAAAAGCATATCAGCAATAGTCATATCATCCTGTTTGAGACTTCTGACCTGCCGAAGAAGGACCAGCACACCATCATCACCGTAGCTAAAGAGCCACGGTTTGAAGGCGAGAGGAAACCAAGGAGGGCAAAAACTGAAAGGGTGTTCAATATGCCGGAACCAAAGTATGGGAGGGGGAGCTGGCTTACCGAGTGTAACGCCGACCATGACGCATAGCTGAGCACCATTTCCAACCAGTACTGAAAGGACCATGGGATTTTGTGGTGCTCGGAAGACTTCTCCGTGAACCAGCTTCCAGCCCCAGTCTTCCTGGACATCCTCACTAAGGTCAATGGCGTTGTACCTTGAAATCTGGGAGGAGTGTATCAGCATACAGGATCGCCTGAGAGCTGGAGGAACCACGGACATCCCGTTTGACACTCCGAAAAAGGATCATCGAGACCATGCTGGTAAGGAATACTGAGATGACGAGAGAGTTGATGAGGCTGAACCAGTGTATTCTCGGGTCAAAAAGATGTAGATAGTTGTCCCATCTAGTCGTCTGGATAGTGTTATCAAAGGTACGAGGAGCGTAAAATGTTAGACTAACCCATTTCATACTGGACTCCTAAAAAGATGTGATCAGACGTGTCCGTATTATGAAGCGAAGTCGCTCGGGAAAGTACCTCCCAAAGAAGCCTGTAGGTATAGCGAACTGTTTGATTTCCGTCCCCGTGAAGTATGAGAGGGTCTGTTATCATTCTTGTGTCGCAAGTTGTATCTTCGGATTGCAAGCCCCCAATACTGTCGACATAACTTGTAAGAGTGGGAGAACAGATGCAAGCCACAACACTACTGACCTGTATGGCCAGACAAGTACCCCAACTATGCGATAGGTATCGGGGGTAGGCTTGTGATACCTGAAGACAATATCGTAGTGGTTATTTAGTTTTGGCGTTCCGTTGGGATCCGTTGTGAAATCTAAGGCTCCAAGATTGAAGCCCTGGTCGAAGAACTCTTCTTCTGTACGTCGATCAATCTTGAGTTCGGCGGCGGGTAGGCCATCTACAAGGTAGTTGATTTCATAGTCCTCTCTGATACGGTCGTTGATGAAACTGGCGTCCTCAGGCGACACCGTCGTCCGACAGAGAAACTCGCATGTGCCATTGCCTTCCAGCATTTTGAGCTTCAGCATATCAGCATCGATTGGAATTAGCATGAAGTCAGAATACTCACGTTATATGGCGAATCAAAGAGCCTGTCTCCGAATAGAATGGCTCCCAGCCCTTCCGGTTGCTTCACTGGACCTCCCGCAGGCTGACAGAATTTGAAGTTGGGGTGGTAATAATCATCTAGAACCAAGGCTTCAGTCCATCACAAGTACCATTCAAGAGTAGTTCCATACAGTTGATCATAGATTTCTACGGGTTTATGAGCCTCGATACAACTCCGCTGTGGGGAGGCTCACCAGTTTGGCCTCTTCGTTGGTCAAGGTCGGCGTCAATGCATTGACCAAAAGAGTGACGTTCTCCCCTCTCTTATAGTCATGGGGTGCTGCTCCAGGAAGGTAGAATCCATGAGAATATGTGCAGGAAAGAGCGAGTCCGGCAGCCAACGACAGCAGCCGCATGTTGAGAGTAATGAGCAAAGATCCAATTGAGTTTGAGCGCGTCGGCACGTACGTCGCTGATGGCTTCTCCCAGTCTGGTAAACCTCCGTTTGGCAATATCCCAGCTTGACTTGAATCCAGTCGCAAGAGCAGCAGTCGTGGCGTTGTCGAATCCTTTGAGGCGGATAGCAATGGAGTTTGAAGTCATTGCACGATGCAAAACGACAAAAGCAAGGGTATCCCGCATGAAACTTGCACGTAAGTCCCTATTCCGCCCAGTCTCTAATATTCAGCTTAGCATTCATGCAGATGGCACAACGATGCTGCCCACATTCATGCCTGTCGCAACTCAAGCTGCTATCAAAGGGTTGACGCCAGAACAAGTAGAGTCCCTCGGCGTCACCCTCATCCTCAACAACACGTATCATCTGAATTTACGACCCGGCCTTGAAGTTCTGCGAAAAGCTGGAGGAGCCCACAAATTTCAGAACTGGAATGGAAACCTTTTGACAGTAATACAACCTGGAAGATTCAACTCTGGAAACCTTACTTATGATTCACCTCAGGATAGTGGAGGATTCCAGCTCGTTTCCTTGAGCAAATTTACCAAGATCACCGAAGAGGGTGCACTATTTGCAAGTCCCTTCACGGGAGAACCTACAATGCTCACCGTGCGTATTCCCCATTACATGTCATCTGGCTGTATCTGAGACTCTGCAGCCTGAAGAGAGTATAACAATACAGCATACGATCGGGGCAGATATCATAATGCAGCTGGATGATGTAGGTGAGGCATCTTTTATCAACTAATGCACCCTTGGCTTATAATCCTCAGTATCCAGCCTTACCACAGGTCCACGCGTACGTGAGGCGATGGAAAGGTCTATAAGGTGGTTAGACCGGTGCATAGACCACCACGAAGCTTCTGGTAAAGCCAATAGGCAGAATCTGTTTGCCATCGTACAAGGAGGACTGGACCCTCGACTCAGAGATGAATGCCTGACTGAAATGATCAAGAGGAAGGATCGGATACCAGGCTACGCCATTGGCGGGCTGAGTGGTGGCGAAGAGAAAGGTACGTTGGCGGACGATAACTAGATCCAACCGACTGACAAGGTATAGATGTTTTCTGGCGCATGTAGGTCTCCTTCCGTCTTTGCTCCTCCATCCTGCTTATTTTTTAGCATTAAACAGTGTGCGGATCGTTTACCAGATGATCGTAAGGAATGTCACTTTGCGATCCCCACTCAGCTGACGTCCATGTGAGGTCCACGATATTCAATGGGTATTGGCTTCGCAGAGGACCTACTCGTTTGCGTTGCTCTTGGAGTCGACATGGTACATCGATTTTTATACATTTCTACGATGGGGTCACAAACCTTATTACAGGCTGATTGTGTGTTCCCAACTCGGACAGCCAGATTCGGGGTGGCACTGACTCATAGCGGACCCCTCAATCTCAGTAAGCCACCTTCGCTAACACGCAATGTATAGTTCTTATGGCATTCACAGGGTTGAGCAAACATGCTAAAGATTTGGGACCAATAGACCCCAATTGTCCTTGTCCCACTTGCACTCAAAAGGTTTCTCGGGCTATTCTCCATCACACAGTAACTCAAGAAACCGCAGCTGCTCACGGTAAGAAAGATGCCGAGCACGGTAACTTGTTCTCAACGATTTCACAGCTATCACACTCCATAACATCGTCTTCCAAGCCCAAGTCATGGGCAAGGCAAGGACAGCAATCATGGAAGGGAGGTTCCCTGAGTACCTGAAAGGCTTCTTCGCGCAGTATTTCGGCACTGACGGATACCCCGAATGGTGTGTCAATGCTCTACTGACTGTTGGAGTCAACTTGATGGAGAATGAGGGAGCCAAAGTCATTGATGGGGATGGCGCGAAGTGGGAATATGCAGATACATGATCGTGATAATCGTAATATTACTGGGTAGAGGCTTGAATATACAGGACCTGATACAGCTATAGACATATAATCATCGTCGCCCTTTTGACTTTCGCGAAGGTCGGGCATTCTTTGCTCGCCTATTCTCCATAAGCTTCCTGTCCTTGCGAATCTGGTCACTTGTCTTGAGTTCTGTCTTGACTCTCCCCACACTCTTGCCACCATATCTACTACCAGATCTGACGGGCTTCCCGGGCTTCCCACCTGCCTTCTTTACGTCTAATCCACCCTCTGCATCCCCCAGCTCCTTCTTCTTTCCTTGCCGGACCTTTTTGTCATAATCCTTATGCAGTTTATCCAAAGCCTTGGGAGCGGTGACAGTATTATGCCGGAATTTCTTGTTCCCAGGCTGCCACTGCGAGCCTTGGCCTTCCGCTTCGCCAATCCTAGGTAGATACCTTTTTGTTTTTGCTTTCCATTCGTCAAACCTCCCGCTTCTATAAGTAGCAGGCAGTTTGGCTCCGCTCTCTGTCTTGACAAGTTTGACGTTGTCTGCGCCTACGCCATCACCCATGACAAACTTTTTCTTCTTTTTATCCCAGCGCATGCCACGCTTTTGACGTTGAGCGACGCCGTCATCACCTGTAAGATCAAATGTTGCTTGTTGAGCTTGTTGAGCGAAGGTTGCCCCGTCAGTTTTCATTGAGTATCTAAGAAGGAAGTTCAGTCGATGTTTTGTGGGCGTGGCAATGGGACTTACCCTTTCTCAGTTGATGCGCCTTTCTCATGATAGGACATGTAGAACTCTGGATCCCGCGCGCTGTTTCCACCAAATAAAGCCTAATGAGATCTATCAGGAACATATGACTCGTTGAACTCATACAAATCACCTACAGAGATATCATCGACATCAGCCAGTGGAAGTTTGGAGCTGCTGGCAACTGCGATCTCTTCCTCGCTATCTTCCACTGCTTCCATCTGCTGTACTCTTGGCTTGGCCTTGGAGAGTGCCTTCCTCCGCGAATTCATGAGAGCAGCATTGGCAGAATTGCCTTTTGTGCCGAGCTCAAAGACGGTTTCGCTTGGTGTAAATGACTTCACCGATCGCATGAGCGCCTGTCTTGCATCTTCCTGAGCCCTATCTTTTGATTTGTCCTTGCCTCTGAGGAAGACTGGATGGGTTCCAGAGCCAGAGCCAGCGAGTAGCCATTTGGGGTCTTTGATGATCTCCTTAGCTCGTTTGTAGCTCGGCGCACTCGCTTTTCCTTTGCTTCTCTCATACATCATATGCCCCTTTTTCATGACTCCGCGTAATGAAATTAAGGAATGGTTGGTTTCTTCCAAAGATCGAATGTACTCCACTTCTTCATCCAGTGTCGTTCGTTCGAATGTTCCGATGACAAGCGAATCAACGTAAGCTTGTTCGCTCGGTGCTTCCTGTTTAAGTGGTCGACCAAGGAAGAGCTGCAAGTCAAGAAGGTACGGAAGCTCTGGGTTGGTAACGAACGACCAAGCCCAGCCTTGCCTTCCTGCTCGAGCCGTTCGACCAACTCGATGCACGAAGACTCTAGAACCATGAGGAAATTCGTAGTTGATGACATGCTCTAGGATCGGGATATCGATACCTCGAGCGGCCACGTCTGTAACGACCAAAATCTTGGTGATACCCTTCCGGAATTGATCCATCTGGTGAGTACGAGCAACCTGATCAAGTGCGCCGTATATGTGAGAGACGGCATAACCGGCGGTGGTCAGCAGGTTGGAGATGTATTCAACGTGGTGTTTAGTCGCGACGAAGATAAGAGTTTGGTTTGGCGCAGTGAATAGGCTTGGGCGTTTATCTTTCCCCTTTTTCTTGTCCTTTTCGTCGGAGTGGTCGACTTTGGACTGATCCATACCGAAAGGTACTTTGATCACGTCACGAAGAAGGGTCAGGAGACATGCCTCCTTTTCTTCTTGGTGAACTGAGAAGAAAGCCATTTTGAGGTCCGAGCTAATTTTACTCTCGACGTCCAAGCGCACAAGCTGGGGCTCTTGCAGACCCGCTTTTGCGAATTCTACCAGTGATTTTGGTAGTGTTGCGGAGAATAGCAGGGTCTGGCGAGACGATGGCAGTCGGTGGATGATTTCAGTGAGGGCGGTCTCGAAGCCCATCTCGAATAGCCGGTCTGCTTCGTCGAACACAACGTACTGGACTGAGCTTAGGTCCAAGTTCATCTCGACAATAAGGTGAAGTAGGCGACCTGGTGTCGCTATGATCCTAATAACAGGCACAGAGTCAGCGATTATGCCAAAAAAAAAGTTGAGTCGGCTGCATACACATCAGGGTTACTCGCAACCATTTCGAACTGCTCATCCATCCCTTCTCCTCCAACAATAAGGCCCCATCTCAAGGTTTGGGTATCTTTGACATTGACATCATCGGACCCTTTGTCGCCAGCATGGTCCCCACTGGAAGCCCATCCTTTGACCAAGCCCTTGCCAACTTTCAGTTGCTGCAAGCCCAGTTCACGAGTTGGCGTCAGGATTAATGCCCTTGCGCCAAACGTTGTAGCATGCCTCCCTCCAAGTCTTTGTACCATCGGAATCATATAGGCAAGTGTTTTCCCAGAACCAGTCCGAGCCATTGCGACTAGATCACGAGGCGGATTGCCCAAGAGAATTGGTATTGAGAGACGCTGTATAGGAGTGGGCAGCCGGAACCCTTGCATCGTCAAGGACCTTAGAAGAGACGGGTGAAGCCCTAAAGCCAATCTTCAGCATTTGGGAGGGTTAAACGATTAGTCGGTACATACCCATGTTCTGAAAGCTGCCGCCTCCCACTTCACCCTTAACGAGTTTCCCATTTCCACCCCTGATCTTTTTGACGGTTTCTGTGCCGCTTTTCTTGTCTCTTTTGGCCATAGTCTCTTGCAAGAATTCCTGCAAATCATCCTCTTCCTCGTCCACATCTTCTGATGGCGCAAGTCGTGGTCTTTTGTTGGAGAGAATAGTTGAGAGATCGACCTCATCATCGGAGTCGTCTTGCACGACCTCTTCGAAACCATCCGAATCCTCTAGCTCGTCGTCCTCTTCGTCTTCCTTCTTCGAAAACTTGCGTTTGTGCGAGACCATGACCGTTCAAAAATTAAAGGGCTTTACGTAATTAAATGGCTACATGATTGGCGCTTGGCACTTAACCTTGCCCATCGCGACTTTGGAGGCTTGAACCCAATGGACAACTCGAACATTTCAGATCTTCCTTCGTTTCACGGCTATGGCGAACGCCTAATGTCAGAGTCGCCATTGCCTCGTAGCTCCTCTCTGGACAATAGAGATACAACCGAGGCTGATTTGTCGTTATCTGAGCTCTCAGTAGCAGAGCCGCCGCGAAGATTGGAACGCTTCAGCTTACTTGCTCCGGGTCAACAAGATTCACATCGTCTCGAGGAGGGTGATTCGTTGTTCTCTGATGTTGCAGAAGAGGTCGAGCCCGAAGATGAGGAGGAAGAAGTCGACGGTGATGAGGATCATACTCTCAAGAGAGAACAGGATCAGAGAGCAGCCGCACAAACTCGAGAGGAGAAGCTGCGCAGCGATATCTTTGTCCTCCGTAAACTGAACTCTGCATTTGGGCTATTCAATGAAGCGCTACAGGAGACTACTTCCGCCAATCAGGTGAGGCGCATACATACGCCTATGCGGAATTTGATCTCATTGCAATTGAAGAGAATTGCAACCCAGCTAGTGCACACCGACGCCTTGTTAAACAAATATATTGAGATACTTTCCAAGTCAGACAAGTACAGTCATCTTATATTTGACGAGCAATGGGAAGGTGCAGAAGAGGTAAATGTACTCAGCACCCTCCAAGACTATCAAGACTGATTTCATTCTGTTAGGACGAGCTTGTGCTAGAACGAGAGAGGTTGGCAGAAATTGAAAGGAAGAAGAAAGAGGCAGAAGAACGAGAGAGAGCTAGGCTGGCTTCAAGATTAGAAGAAGAAAGACGACGGAAAGAGGAGGAAGAGGAGCGTTTGAGGCAAGAAGAGGCACAAAAGCTTGCAGCAGCCAAGCCAACGCGGGGAAGCACTCGTGGTGGTACAACCAGAGGCAGGATAAGCTCTCGAATAGGTCCGACAGGCTATTATCTTACCACCATCTCCAATCGCTCACTATACGTGCAGGTGTCACTGGCGGTGGCAGTCGAGGGCGCGTTGCTACTAGTACAAGGGGCATATCCAGCACTCGGGGCACAACGACCGCTCGACCATCTTCCTCGACATCTTCTAGGCTGACGAGGACATGACTTTAATTGAGTACCTAGATACCAACTTGCCCCTCACGGAGGACTTGGCTGATTGCCAGAAATATCTACCAAGAGCGCCGCCGCGGCGTCATGTCAATGAGAAATTAGGGTGCTTTAGGTCTCATGGGCAATATCTTGGTGCACTGTCAGTAGGATTGGGTCACTTCAAGGCTCTGCGTCGGGCAGATATTTAGACATTTTATATTTAAGTACGATACGACAAGTAATCTAGAAAGCAGTGAGTGGTCGACTAAGCAACTTGTAGACCAAGTTGATCCGGTATGCGAACAGGAAGATGAAAGCAGAGTAACAACGAATGGCAAGTAAGCCTTAGAAAGGTATACTGGCAAAGATAAGCACGGACACACATTCTCTTTCGGGGTGGGATATGGGTCGATGTTGGCTCCCGCCTATTGCCACAATCATTTGCTGACTGGCATTGGCAATAAACGGGGGTCAACAACAGGAAACCTCGCGGGACTAGACCGCAGAAGTAGGTAGCTTTGAGCGGGATCTGGATACCTTGGGAGACGGGGAACCAAGCTCGCCCTGAGATAGGCTTGAACTGGATAGTGGATGGCGTTAATAAACGGAGAGCAATCCCGTGAAAGCCACAACATACCCAGAAACGGAATCAGGGCGGGGCTCCTCTACGAAGCGTGTTGAAGTCCTGGATTTGGAAGGTGAATCAGTCTTCTTTAGCTGCCTGGGTGTTTGTCTGCGACTCGGGCTTCCGCGAGCCATCGTGACGTTGGGCAAGTCATCCTCTGCGAGAGTTTCGGGCTTTAGGGCCTCACGGGTAGCGGGCGGCGCAGAACCATTCAAACCGGCGGTATTGCGTTTCTGTAAAGCTGCCTTTCTGATGGGTTTGACCTCAGCCATACGCGGTGAGGGGCGATGCCTCGAAACTGAGCATATTTCCTCCACATTGAGTTTCTCGAGCTTTGGGAGTGGGCCGAGTTGAGGAGCGCCGCGATCTGTCATCTCCGACTGACCATAAGTTTGTCCTTCATCGCCGCACAGAGACACTTCGCATGAATCAATGCTAGAACGAAGAAACGGAAAGGTGTCTGTAGTGTTTGCAGGAGAAGCTTTCTGTTTTCCCAATCTGATGCCTGAGGGCCTTATATATGCACTCTGCTTATCTCGAGGATAGCCGAGAGAGACTCTCAAACGACCTGGAGATTGGTTACGAGACTCTGAGAAAGCCTCTTGAAAGTCTGCCAGACTTGAGGTCTCTGTCGCTCTATGGTCGGTCTCGGAATGAGTGCTCTCCACCTCGTCGTCGCTTGGCGGGTCAGAATCGGGAGTGGAAGCGTTCGCCAAGCGGGCAATCTGCTCAAGATGTTCTCTCCATACAATTCTTGCCTTTTCCTCGGTGCTGAATCCTTGACAGGTTGCACCGTCTTTCATGAAAGGTTTAGCATAGATCCTTGAAAGAATGCTCAATCATGGAAAATCCCGGAAATTATAATAATAGATACCAGTTTTCATAAACGCCTGGTCGAGGGCCGCCAATAACGACAATCCAGTTGGGCATGCTGTCTTCCTCGAAGCACAGTGCTCAGGGTCGCCTCTTGGTTCAAATTCGGTGATGCATTTATAACTCGAGCATTCGGCAATTGCCATATATGATGTTGACAATGCTATAAATGGAAGGTGATAAACTACGGGTAACTACTGTACAGCTAGGTGATAAGTGCAGAACAGATTAACGAGCACCCGAACGTAAGTAGAACGGTGGAATGAGTAAGATATATAACAAAAGTAAGAAAGCAAGGTGATAACAACAACGACGGAATTTCACGGGGAACCAACGAGGAACGGACTAAAGCTCAAAGAACATTGGTATTGACTGAGATCAGACAGGACAATTGTGAGGATGGGCCCATGGAATACCCGTCATGGAGCAAGTTTGGTACATACCCACTGGGACTCCTCCCGATGCCACCAGTCGACAGCATGATTGTCCTGGCGACAGAAGGGGGTGGACCTGAGAAGACAGAAGGCTCTATGCAGCAGAAATGGGTAACTTTGTGCGAGTCCGAGATACTGCTGGAGGCGGAGAGTCATCATCCGAAGAGCTTGAAATCACGAAAGTCAATCGATGTTCGAAGTCAGGATGTCAGGAGAAGAACAACATACTCAGATATGGAAATCACACGTCGCGGCTTCGCGGAACGAATGGGGGTTGAAGGCACTCTGACGCTATAGTAGAGTTTACCAGTATTCTCCATCTTCCTGGGAGCTTGCCTGCGGCTTGGGCTACCGCGAGTCATTGTGACATTGCGCAGGTCATGTTCAGTAAGACGGCAAGGCCTTGGTACAGTCATGGTCGAGTATTGATGGCTGGTTCGAGAAATTTCACGAGTGGCCCTTGGAGTTGAAGGGTTTGAGATCGAGGTATTGCGCTCTTGCGGGGATTCTTTCTTGATTGGACGTTTCTCGGCCGCACGGGATACAGAAATTTGAGCAGGGGCCGCCTCAATCTCCATGAGGCTGAGCTCGCTGAACTCTGAAAGTGGGCTTAGTTGTGGTGCACCATGGTCAGACCCTTGAGCTCGTCCTTCTCCTTCGTCGTCGTCACTGACTGATGTGCGAGTTGTTTCAAACGACTCGATGCTGCTCGCTGATGAACGACGGGACCCTGACGAAGAGTCTTCAAAATCGAATGGAAACGTCGACTCCTCAGTATTCGCAGGAGACCCTCTCTTGATCATTCCAGACGCCCCGCGGCCAGATGGCTTCACGTACGCGCTGAGCCCATCCTGTGGGTAGCCAAAAAAGACTCTTGGGTACCTAGGAGTTTGTACAAGAGTCTCTAGGGAAGCTTCTTGGGGAATGGCCTGGGTTGAGGCTTCTGCACCCTGCCTTTTTGCAGCCAGTCGGGCAGAACGACGGTAAGGGCTTTCGTTTGACTCTGGTCCGTTGGGCGTTTGTAAAATGACGTTGCTCGAAGTGTACACCACAGAAGTGTTGACTACAGTGCCCTGCCGAACGTGCTGGTCCCATTTAGCTCTTGCCTCCTCCTCGGTGTCGAAGCCTTGATAAATTGCTTTGCCTTTGATGAAAGGTGCGGCATCGAGCCTGAGAGCCTCATTTAGATAAGTGTCCGCATCGAAATGAAAGGTCATTGGTCGTATATTTACCAGCAAGGGTACACGCCTGGCTTGAGTCCCTCGATAACCACAATCCATTTGGGTTTGCTTCGTGGCATGCTGGTCTCTCGAGTGTCACTTCTCAGGGACGCGTCTTGGTTCAAGTTCGTTTCGGATTTTATAGCTTCTTGATTTCGAGGGCTCGGGAAATGCCACTTTGGGGATGTTGATGCGCGCTTGACCACGTAAAGATCCTTCAAAGTACGTCTTGAGGATCACATGTGCACCCTTGCTTTTTCTTCAATATCTTGTGTGTTCTTCCTGTCTTTGATTTCTTCATCTATCAATCTTGCATATATTGTTGTGCCATTTGATGGATGAATCTTGGATCTTGACTGTTGGACTAGAGGCAAGCGGAAGACCAGAGAGGATCAAACACCAATAATAGAAGCGCAATAAGTACAAGATATACGACGTTAGCGTAGGTGAATAAGTGCCAATAATACACTTGCGCTGGAAGTGGTCAGAATTTACGGTATTTACAAAGAGGGCAGGAGGAAAGTCAATGTGTAAGGATCCATACGATGGGTATTGAGACTGAACCCATTGCTGACGCCCATTCATTGTCATTACGCCAGGATGCTCGGGTTCAACTCAACGTGAGAGTCAACCTATCTTGGATGGCTATGGGGGCGTGTAGACAATGTATGGGCGTCAGCATTGAATCAAAGTTTGATGGCAGAAAACGACTGCATTCTAAGGACTTGAGGGGAAGGGCGCCCAGAGGAGGGCAAGGAGCTGGAATGGCGCTCAGTATATCTTTGACATAATGATCAACATAGACTGACCCATATATGGCACGGTCAAGATTCTTCTTGACCAGCGGGGACCGAGCATCAGGAACCCTAACTTTGGTTGGAGAACCTTGAGTACGAATAGAAACTGCGTCAGCGATATCTGATTTCGGAGGAGAGCTGTAACTCTGTGTTGGAGAGCTGCGATGCTCGTTGTTATTGCTAACGAGTCGTTTTCTGAGAGGAGAAGCTTCCACACGACGATCGTTGCTTTGTTCCGCGTGATTACCTGTCGGAGAATGAACCCGGGATGCAGGAGAAGTTGAAAGTTGCGAAGACGATTTTTTGATCGGTGAAGCTCGCGACGAGCGTGGTGAACGACTGTGATTCGAGGAGGCGTGAACCTCCTCCGTTGTGCTCAGTCGAGGAGACAATATGGGGCTCAACCCCAGGGCGTTCCCAGGTACAATCTGACTCCGAGTCGGAGATTTGGGCATGCTCTGCACTTCATCAACACTGAGGGAAGTAAGAGCTGTCACTAGAGAACCAGTAGGACTTTGGGACGACGACGACGACGACGACGACGATTTGCTGGAAGAAATGGTGCCTGCCCTTGGCGAGGCTTGCACACCGGCGCTCTGGGTGCGTTTGATTTCTTTCGGCATCAAGTAGGCGTGCTTCTTGTCGTTGGGATAAGTCACAGAGACCCTCTGAGTGCGTGCAACAATCTCTGATGCAGTTTCCTCGTCAGGTAACTGAGGATAGAGCCTAAACCCTCCAGTTTGTGCTGGAGTGTGAGGTGATTGGTGACGAGAACTGGCGGGGGTTTCCGCATGGGCAGCAGGTGGTGTCGTGTTTTGTGAAGAAGAGTTCGGAAGTCTCAATATTTCGACGCGGCCCTTTTCAAGCAAAATTTGGTATCGGTTTTCTGCTTGCTCCCTTGTGGGGAAACCTTGCCAGAGTCCTCGATGAAACCTGACTGGTTCACAGTACTCTTCTGCTTCGAGCCTACAAAGCAAGTATGTCATTGAGCTTTCTTCGTAGTAGAGGAGTTGAAGAATTCTTTACCAATCGTCGAAAACCCCCGTCTTCAAGCCTCTAATCACGACGATGAAGTTGGGCTCCTTCCCCATGGGTGGTAACGAAACGAACACTGCCCCAGTCAGAAATGACGCGACGCGGCTGCGAGGCGCTTTTGCCTAAATGAGGGTGTGACTGCTGTGACAGCAACTATTTCGTCAGCGCTATGATCCTGCGACCGTTGTCCGCCCTACCAGTCGTCCTCCTAGCTCTCTTTCTCCCTGCTTTGGCAGACGATAGCGACAAATTTGACTGCCACGCATCCCTCGACAATGCAAAATATGACCTGACATCGTTGGCTGGGTCCCATGTAATCAACAAGACTCAAGACCTGCCTCCAACTGAAGTTATATATTCGCTGCGGTTCGACTTGTGCAATGAACTTGAAAAGATCAAATATCTAGACGACAGAGATCAGGTATTGAGTGGATACGCCCTCTACAATGACGAATACTTACTCTCATTTGCCGAAAGTGTACAGAAGGGACAAGGGCCTGCTTGACGCAAGTTAACGAGAAAAAAGGCCAAGACGATCGCGTCATCGCAGTAATCCCTCTGATGACCGCAGACAGGTCAAAACTATCGTTTCAAGCGGATAGTGATTGTAAGTTTCTGCACCTTTCTATGATGTAGACCAACAACTTACACGACGAAGCCTCAAAATCCCTCACCATCACTTCCAAAGGCGCCACATATCCACATCCTATAAACTCGAATCCCACCGAACAGACACTGGAAATCAAACTTCTGTGCTCAGAGGACACTAGCGATCCGGTCTTGCACGGTTTCGATGGGAGCAAAACAAAGCTCGAGTGGAAGACCTCTGCAGGTTGCCCGCTCAAAGACGACCAGGGTGGTGACAACAAGGACGAAACGAAACCGCCACCCGAAAACGGCGAGACGTCGAGTTCAGGTAGTGGCGTGGGGTGGTTCTTCTTGATGTAATCGATCTTCTTGTGACATCTGTTCATTTTACTAATGCACCGTTCTGACTCCAGGTTTTTGTTGGCATTCATCGCTTATTTCTGCATCGGTGCCTACTATAACTACTCTACATATGGGGCTCGCGGTCTTGATTTGATTCCGTAAGTGCACTCCGCTTGACCGGTTTGTCACATTCTGACAAGCAACATGATCTAGGCATCGTGATTTCTGGCAAGAAGTCCCCTATATGCTTAGAGATGTGCTCTCACATTTGTGCGCGAGTTCACGCCCTAGGCGTGCATCAGATCGTGGTTATATTGCGGTCTAGCTGTTCTTGTCGATTCGGGTTCTACAACCGGTTATTGTTAGAGGGGTTCACGCCTAGGTCTGCCTGTTATCTCATACCCATCCTACTATGCACGTACGTAATTCCATCGCGATAATCGTTATCCGGTATTCCACATTCTCTCGTTCTCGACTTCTATGAAGCTCAATGCAGACACACTATCTCGATCACTGTCTCTGCCTTAACTGTATGGCAGGCGCCCTAGATTGTCAGGGTTCCGCGGGTTGCCACTTCCAATGCGTGCTATCCATAACTGTCGTGCCTCTCACCTGGGAGCCCGCCGTTCCCTGTGGCACCAGTCCCGCAAGTAATGAATTGTCATCACGCTGCCGCTTGGCCCCAAACTGCTCGCTCGAGTTTCAACCCCTTCTGACAAAGACTTGAGGCCATTTATTACGAGCATGAGCTGTTTCTGATGGTGTGACATTGTGCGACACCGGGGGAATGCTAGGTTTTCAAATGAGCGTGCGTGTGTGGTTGGAGGTGGACTGGTCAACCATCGCAGAGTAATGGCGTAGCCTGGTCAAATCGAGCCATGCCGCATCAAAAAGCAGCCTGAGATTACCCCAAGACGATTGCCACAGCGACGCTTCTTAAGTGCGGAGACACAACAAACGATGTATTCAACCTATTCAACTATTTCGTGTCGAAGTTGTGCATCGCGTGAGCAACAACAAGGACGGGAATACATCCACGTTCGCATTGCCCGATTTGGTCCTAGAAAACTGAGGGGTAACCCTTTCATGTGAACAAGGACAGGGTGATAGGATCGGATTCGAGATGAACGAGATGAAGGCTGCATATATAAGGCTGACGCGTTCTGACCGTGACTTCGGTAATTACGCGTCTTCAGCGTTCTACCACCATCATGACCAGTCTTGACCGACTCTTACGCACAATCTATCATGAGAAGCAGGAATCTGGTTCAATGTTATGTGCTCAGCACGCATTGAACTCTCTATTCCGTGAGTCAATTCATCTTGTCTAGATCGCCTCCTGACGCCTGTTCCACATAGAGGCAAATTATGTAGCTATCTCTTCTAGGTAGCGCCTATCTTCGTCTTCAACGATTCTACAGTTTACTGCACCTGCATTGTCTGATATTGCAAAGAGCCTGGATGCCATGGAGAGCAGCTATGACGAATCTCATTCAGAGAGCACCAACATGGACGACACTGGTAGGCCATTTGAGATCGATGAGCAGTCCAACTCATGAACCTGATGCGCATCATCAGGTTTCTTTTCCGTTCAGGTCATACAGCAGGCACTCTCGTTCTGGGGTTTGGAGTAAGAATCATCCCTTTCAACAGCACTTGCTTATAATGTATATGCTAGTCTTGCTCGATGGCGGGGAGAAGACATGCGTCCTTACCAAGATCGTCCACAGTAAGCGCTTGTCCTTCAGATTACGCTAGTGATCCGTCATAGATTGACCACATGGGCCGTTATTAAGTACTCAACTGGCGTTTATATTGAACCTTGAGCAACACTGGTACACACTACGTCGATTTGGTCACGCAGAGCCAAACATCGACGCTGACGAAGGCAATGGCCACTGGTTCAACCTAGACTCTCTCCAACCTGCCCCAAAATGGGTCGGAAGGACGTACCTCGGCATGACCATTCAACAGGCGGAAGCAGATGGTAAGCTTGCAGCACCGCGAGATTGCCTTACTCAAAAGCTGACCCGAACTTTAGGTTATTCGGTTTTCGCAGTGACCCAAACAGATCCCAATGCTCCTCTTGCACTTTCCCGAACCGATGCAGACGATCTTGCTGCTGTACTGACTGAGGATGAAATTGTAGCTTCGCAGAGAGTTGCCTCTCAGAATGTAACAAGAGATCCTGCTTCATCTTCATCTTCATCATCCCGATTCCCTGCAGGGTTTGAAGGCGTGGAAGGTTTAGAGGACGAAGATTTTGAACTTCAGGCGGCTCTGCATATGTCCATGGGCGGCACTCAGCTATCAGACTTCAGTGCTCTCCCGAGTGCTCCCCCGCCGCTACGCAGGGCAACCGCCCCTCTCCCTGCCGCTCAGGATCCTGGGGTTCGCGCCCCGACACGGGCCCCCACTGCCCCTCAGCCACCTGTCCTGCCACAAGAAGAAGAGGATGATGATGATGTCGACATGGAAGAGACCACAGATCCTATTGCAGCGAGCATGGCTCGCAATCGGCAATTGTTACAAAGGATGCAGGCACAACAAGAGCATATGCACAGGGAGCTGTACCAAGGGTTCGGGGACGACGACGAAGCTGCAGCTCGGCGTGCAGAACGTCAAAGACAAGAGCAAGAAGCAGAAGCAGAGTTGCAGCGGGTAATAGAAGAAAGTCGACGAATGGCGGAGGAACATCAGCAACAATCGGTACAAAAGCCTCAGCCCCATGTGGATGCTATGGATTTTGCTGACGTTGAAGATGAGGAGCTGAGAGCAGCCTTGAGGGCCTCGATGGAGCATGTACCGGAAGGATGGACGATGCCTGAACAAACCCACGCTCAAAAGCAACCCGCCCCAGCGGCGGCTATCCGTGGCTCTACATCTACAACTCCCCAGATATCGAGAAGCGACAGTGTCCACACGGAGAGGACTGAAAGTCCTGATCCTACTATTAGCGAGGCATCTCAGGATGATATACCAGTCGAGGAAGTAAGCATAGAGGAACTCAGGCGACGACGATTGGCGAGGTTTGGATAGAATGTCTATAGAATTCCAATGATGTGCATCCAGTACATTAAGGAGTGGAAGAGTCCATTTAGGATCCGTAAACAAAGCAGAGCGAAAATACAAATACATGTATCAAGGCCAAAGAATATTTAACGAGGGCTAAAGTCTAGTGTACAAGAAATCCGAGATCACGACTGTGGGTTTCGCTCCAAAGTAGATTGCGAAGTAGATGCGGGAGGTAAGCGAGGCACGGGATGGCTGTCGCTGTCGTGTCGGCGACGTGTGCTGTTGTTTCTGTGCATTGCGAATCGTAGATATCGAGAAAATCTATTGCCATGATGAGGTGAGGGTCCTGGACGGGTGTGGTGTACTGCTTCGGCTGGATGTACTTCCTCCTCCTCGTGTTCATGATGTTCATGATCGTCATGAAAATATTCTGATGGCTCGCCAGACAACATATTCTCCAGGGCCAAGAAGTCTACAAAATTGTTGAGTGAACCGCATTGGGAGCGCTCCTTAGGGAACTTGACATACCTTGTCGGCAGATAGGACATGAGCTTGAGAGCTCCAGCAACCACGGGTCCACGCAAGTTTGATGGAATCGATGTTGTCCTTGACAAGGAAGAACACGGAGGTCGTCACCTTCCTCGAAGTCCGTAATGCAAATAGGGCAGGTCTCCCTCCCCATGGCGTCCGGCATGATCTCCTTGTTCACTGCAGGAGGAACCTCTGTCAGAGGGGAAGTACGAGAAGATCCTTCCCCACGATGGACGGGAGCTGACCCTCCACTGTAGATATTTGGGAGAGACGTATGGGAATTGCCAGCATGTGGTAGCTCCTGAATGTCTGGAGATGGAGCGGATCGAACAGAAGGATCGTGGACTTGTGCCTCCCTCTTCAGTGAGTTGGGAGACTCCTGCCGAGCAATCTCACGGGCAATCAACTCCCATTCCTCCAGAGGCTGTGCCCTCGCTGACGACTCTACGTCTTTGCTTTCAGAAGGTGGAGGTTGAGGAGCCGTGTTGTCTCCGAATTTGACAACAGGGAATGTGTCAAGAATGGCGCGTGTCAGACCTCGAGCGCGACTTTGGCCGCCTCCTCGCCCGTGGCGCCGGGGACCATATCGTTCAGGGTTGCGCACTGCTCTTATCGCCTGTCAGAGAGTTAGCAGTGCACGAGGTGTGGGCAGGCTACTTGTACATACCCCGGAAATGATGATCGCACAGAACAACGCAGATACAAAACCAGTTATCGCGTACAGTATGATCCTGCTCAACACATCAGGAAGGGGGTCGAAAACCGACGAAGATAGAATTACGGACATTGCAAGAGCGGTTTTGGGAGACTTGCTCTGTGGGCTATCCATCGTTGGGTTGTTATTGTTGTTGGTCGGATCGTCAACAGATTCGGTAGCGTTGTAGGCTTGGAGAATGCCGTACAAGTATCCAGGTGCAGGGGGAGTGCCAGTTGATATGCTTGCGTTTATAATAGCAGCAGACTGATTTAGGCGCTGAGAATTGTAGTTTTTGTATATCGTATTGTTGGCGGGTCCAAATTGGCCGAACTGATACTCAATGAGCTGCACGCTGGTGAGGCTTTGTGTCGAGAAGATGTCGAAGACCTGGTCAAAGGTTTCGGGATCTGCGTATTCTGCATTAATGACACATGCTTGGGAGTATAACGAGTAAAGGACCTGGCAACTTCCTATCAGCGAACAGAGCAATGCGGGGAAGAATGAGGACGCACAGCAGCAACCGCCCCTTTATCACGGGCGAGGGTGAAAATGTCAACATCTTGTGAGGCATCTGTGGCGTTGAAGTCGCACGAGATCATAGCAATCCATGGTGTGGAGGCTGAAAACGTGTTAGAGACGTGCATGAACAGCGTGTAGGCACATCGATGTCACGTACAGGGAGGGGTTGTTTCGTTGGCATACGCTTCAGAGAAATGAACAAAGGCGCCCTAGACACCAGTCAATCGGTGCTGCAACATGGAAGTCAATGCCGTCTCGTACCCTGCTGACACCAGTGCTTCCGCTTCCCGCAAGCTGATAGGAGACATTTTGAGAGTACGCTCTGCACCTAGAATTCACAATCAACCCATTTTGACCGAATGACTATAGCTTACCCGTTCGGAAACCATCGAAGGTGCAATTGAGAGATGTCTGTGACATTTAATCCTCCCTCAATAGCCACTTGAGTATTGTTGGTGGGCAACGCTGGAACGTAGGCGGAGACTTGAGATAAAAAGAGGAACAAAGCCCAATATGCGACCCGCCATGCGCTCGAGACCATCGTCGCAGCGGGGAACGCTGGGAAAGAGCGAGGACCGCAGTCGCACCACAGAGTGTGGGATGATATACTGGATGGCTTGAACGGGACTTTCTGCCGCGAATAGCCTGACTGGGTTTCATTGATAAGGTAAACCGAATATAAATAGTAACTCGGGTGTTTTGCCCAATTCTTCGTCATATTTCTTCCATTTTTGCAGCAACTAATAACTATGCTATGTAGTTTTCGATACAGGCGAAATTAGGAAGAATGTACCTATTGAAACGTATTAGAAAAGTCGATATCAATGCCGTTGCTCAAATTTAAGATAATGTAGGCTATCATTAGGGCTCGACTGCGGAATTCACGCTAATGAAATGACGATCGTCATTTCTATGAAGCTAGGCCGCTGTACGTATATATTGAGAATTCGAACGGTGGCTATTGCTTGAAAGGGTCAGCACGTGGAGAGAATGCTATTTCTGACCGCGACACGACACCAAATCTCCTTCACGCTGCACAACTCTGATCGCGCCGGACGCTGAGTAACCTTCGCCATTTCATGCACCGTTGGACATCCTGAGCGATGCCTACGAATCCCAGTGATTCTTCATCTTCTCGCAATTCTAAAGATACCAATGCCCTGGATGCTTTACGGTCGCCTGCTGCACCAGAGTTCACCGAAATACACTCAGAGCGCCAGTCCGTGGTAACCGACTCTGACTTCAATGAAATCAACCTGGACGACGATGCTGGTACATCTTCAGGACCTCCCAAACGCCTATCATTAGACATGGATACCATTCCATTGGATGCAGAGAAAACGCCTATGCCACCGCCCCTTTCACCTCCTTTGATTACACCTACATTACCACGGACACACAAGAAGACGGCTTCTACAACAACTATTCGTTCTGGCACCAATCTACCTTTCATTTTATCTCGCCTAGACGAAACCGATCCCACAGGGAAATCCCAGCGAGGCAGCCTCGATGGCCACCAGAAGCTTCAAGAGGAGTTCGCACGACTACACAAGGAAGGGGAGGCAGACGGAAATGACACAGGTGCCAACATCGATTGGGGTACGTCTGAGTCGAGTTTGCAATGTAAATATACGCTGAACGACAATATATAGATTTCTGGGGAGCTGTGATATCTGGTAGTGTAAATTGCCTGTGCTACAAGGCAGTAACGCTGATGCCTTTCGACTTTAGATTATCAAGGCTTTGCCTCCGAGCACGCTGAAGAATTGGCAAAAGCAATAGCTAAAGGCATACCAGATACACTTAGAGGGATGATGTGGCAGCACATGTAAACCTATCTCGCCGTCTCGCTTGTAACCTGACTGAGTCCATTCAGGGCAGCCTCGAAGGATCCGGATTTGGAAGCCACATATCTAAAGCTACTGAAGGAAAGCAGTCCCCATGAGAAGGCAATTACAAGGGACCTCGGAAGGTGATAGATTATGTCTAATGCCAGACAAAGCTTCTTATCCCTAGCAGGACGTTTCCTCATCATGAGTTCTTTAATGATGGGCAGGGAATCGGTCAAGAGAATCTCTTCAACGTGCTCAAAGCCTACTCGCTATATGACACTCAAGTAGGCTATTGCCAAGGCCTTCCCTTCGTGGTGGCAATCTTACTGCTTAATGTAAGCTTCTATTGCTCATCCAGTGACTTTGCTCCTCATACGGTTGCAGATGCCCGATGAAGAGGCTTTCTCTCTTCTCGTCCGGCTCATGTTCACATATGATCTCCGAGGGCATTTCTTGCCCGAAATGCCAAAGTTACAATTACGTCTAGTGAGCACAAATGTTCCCAATGAAATACTCCATTGACCGTTTCTTCTAGTTTCAGGTATGGTGCCTATGAAGAGCCCAATGAATAACTGCTCAATGATGCCCAGTTTGACCGGCTTATCGAAGAGCTACTGCCTGTTCTTCACCACCATTTCCTCCGACAAGGGATCAAATCAAGCATGTTTTGTTCCCAGTGGTTTCTCACTATCTTCAGTTACAAGTGAGATCATTCGTCGGTTTGAGCCTTGTGGGGTATATCTCTGATGCCCTTTCTAGATTCCCGATGAGCGTGGTTTTCCGAATATACGATAATTGCCTAGCCAGCGGTATAGAGGCTATCTTTGGTTTCAGCATCATTCTCCTGAAAAAGAACGAGGACCTGCTGTTATCCCTCAAGTTTGACGAAATTCTCAATTTCCTGAATACCAAATTATTCGATCGCTACAAGGTGATTCTTGTTGACGAATGTCGCATCTGAGCTGACCTTGGCATAGATACTACCAGAAGGCGAGCCCGAGGAAAACGAGCAGGCAGTCCAGTACAACGTCGATGAATTTGTTCAGGAAGCCGTTGCCCTTCCAATTACCCCTTTCATGTTGGACAATTATCGGCATGAATACGAAGACCATGTAGTACGATTTTCCGTTGGTCTTCTGTGGGTGAGAAATTGCTCATCATCTTTCGTAGCGGGAAACGACGAAACACGCAACCGAGATGGATGAACTGCGAAACAGCAATCGGTCCTTGTCTGCGCAGGTGTAAGAGCTTGTGTGACTTTCGGCGTCTAACATATCTCGATCTGATTCCTATCCTTCTCCACTAGGAAGAGTCTCGAGAACAGCCTAGCGCAATTGAATACCGAACATGTTGAACTTCTGGTGAGAAACTTGATGCCAGTGCTTCTCGGGGAACGGGGTACTAAAAGTGATCAGAACGAGCTCGTGAAATCTCGTCTACGGAATGAGGAGATGGAAGAGCAGCTTGTTCGGTACAAACTCCTGTGAGTCACCAGATGCTATTGTATGTTTTTTGGTTTACAAATTCAATTTTTGGAACAGGTATGCCGAGGCCATGCATGAAAATCAAGATGCGCAGTCTTCGCAACGAATATCTGTATCTCAATTATTCAGATTGAAGAGAGGAAGCAGTAGCTAGTAGAGTTTGTAGCTCGGTTATTTAGGATTTCGTTAGATGAAATCGCCGTTGACATGTTGTGTCGCCGCGTCACCCACGTGGCGGTGATTGCCGGGAAAGGCATTGTTCCTAATGCGGAGTCTGTGTGTACACCTTGTCCTTGGGCTTTCCAGTTGCGACGGAGCTTGCTCCTCGTCGCTGTCCACGGACCCCCTTGAACGCTGCTCTTTTTGATACTACAAGCAGCTACTATCTTGATTATTCTCTATCTTTTGGTACATGTCTTGGTCTGCTCAAGCTTTGTCAAATCGAAACATCAAAGCCTCAGCCGAACAACCGACGTCTCGTTTTCCTTTTTCTTCTGTACATACAACACGTTCACCGCTTTCTCCCATCGATTCACGACGAAACTCCCTTCCTTCTCAAGACTTCATCTCAACGACAGAATCCACACGGTTGATAAGCTCTGATTTCAACTCTTCCGTCATGAAAGAAACCAGTCGTCAGGCAGGAAACCGCGGCGTCGAGAGTCGGTGAGTTCAAACCAAAAACGAAAGAAATGACATCCCGATTGAATGGATCGATGCACAGCTCCAACAGAAACGCCAACCAAAACCATGCTCCCAGTGGTTCAACCTCCCCAACTTCCCAGCCTCACGGAAGTTCTCAACATACAGGGTCGAACGTTCCGGATTCGGCCATGTACATCATCAACTCCTTGAACTCGTTCTCGTTTGGACCGCAGACGCCTTCCAATATGCCTGCTTCCAGATCCGTGGATCCTCTATCACCCCTTCAGCAAGAGAACGACAGCCATAGCGACGAATTCCTATTGTCAGGTTCCAACGACACTCCCAGGCCTTCCGTCGTCGCTCAGCATCATGGAGACAGTTCACCCAACATCATTCGTAGTCATCCAGCGCAAGTACCCCCGGCACGGCCCTACCGTCAGCCCTCTCCGACGCCAATGTCACCTGGAGGTAGACGTAGAGTCGTCAAAGATCGTGACCGTCAAAACGCGTCGCTATCCCCGTCCGCCTCCTCAACGTCATTGTCCAGTCAGAGTGGTCCATTGTCGCGTGCTGATTCGCGCACCTCTCACCAGACGAGCTCGACCAGCCAAACCTCGGCTCAAGAGTACTCGTCAAATGACGACGGCTTAAGCTCTACCCTCGTCGACGGGAGTGCGAATGAACTCACCTCAGAGGACGAGTACGGAGGTTCGGAATTCGAGGACGAAATCTACTCCGACGACGACGCGGCCATCGAGATTGGCTCAGCCCACTTTGAAGGAAACAGTTCTACTTCCCATGAGTGGGACAGGGTTCTTTACTCTGGAGGCACCGCTGGGAGCGGCCACCTCACCATATCCAGCGCTGCCAGGCGTGGCAGCCTTCCTTCTGCCATCAACATTCCAGGAGATCTTCAGGATCCTCTCTCTGCAGGAAGATTGCGAGAGGATAGCCTTGCTACTCTCCGACGTCCCAGCCGCAGTCTCGACGACGAAATACCCCAGATGCGTCGCGGCGTAGAGAATCACCACGGTATCTACGGCGTAGATGACCCTAGGAGTCGGCCGGGAGTGCCCTCACCAGCCTCCGTCCCTCAAAGTGACACTGACTGGCAGAGGCTGGAAAGCCGAAGCAGCATGAGCGCCTCCTATAAAGGCAAGGAAGTCGTTCGTGGTGGTCCACCAAGCTTCCAGGTTGACGGCCGCCACATTGCCACCCCTGGGCCATCTGGCCGTGGTGGTTTGGCGCAGGATTTTGATGCCCAGTGGTCGAATATGAAAGGCGGCATTATCTTTATGGACTCGGACGAAATGGCCGACATCGTTGCGCCGACCATGGCAAACCCTCCTGAACGGAAATTCTCCCTTGGGAACCGTCTCATCGCACCATTTTTCGGCAATAGACGTCCTAGTGCGGCAACAGTCTCAACCGTGCATGGAGATTCCTTCGGTAGAGCGGTCAATAAGTGGGACCCAGACAACCGAGCTTGGTCATTCAGGAAAGAGAGAGCTGATTCTGGAGGTGTAGCTCCTTCCAGCTCCCTTTCGCCTCGTCCAAGTATTGCTGGCGACAGAGTTGACTCCGTGACATCCGACGTGGCACTCATCAAGCCTGAGAAGCATAACACTCCTTTCTATGGCATGTTTTTGGGGCAAGTTGAACTGTGGAGGAATGAGCTCGTGGGGCGGTTTAAGGTCGATCGTAGGCAAACAACGCGTATGTTTTCGGGTCTTCCCTTCCAGATATCGACCACTGACATATTGTCTCTAGCCTCAGACTCTTCGAAAGGCCCTCAACAGCGCCTTATCATCACTTCAATCGCTGATCCTTATATTCAGAGTACCGAGGGTCAACGGGGACCTCCTGTCACCGTCCATAAGCATTCCAAGGCGACGGCGTTCTCCATCAGTCGTCACTACCGATGGGAGAACAGGGATCAAAACGATCCTGGCAGCAGTCTTGCTGTCTCCCATCCGCATAGGTCTAGAATCTTGGTCTCGACTTCCAAGAAGAGTTCCAGCATGATCCTCCTTGCCCCTCGCCGTGTCCAAGAAGCTTTCACGAATACCAATACTACGCGGAGGCTCGAATCCCATGGGCTTCTCGACGATAAAGAGCAAGACCGGCGCAAACACAAGGCCAAAGACAGGGAAAGAGAAGCAAGGCGGGGGAGAAGACGTGAGGAATCCAGCAATAGCAACAATGCACGCAGCAGCAGACCAACCGGTACACGCGATGACAGTGGGATCGGAACGGACACGATGAATAGTTCGCTATCTGATGCTACACTTATTGCACCTCCCGCTTCAGCTCCAGCCCCCTTGATTCACACATACCCTCCAAGTCATGCTTCAACCTCTTCTGAGGCTTCAGCGTCTCGAGATTCCGTTTTAGACGGAACGTCATCTCAGAGCAGTATCGCATCCTCTCGCCGTCGCCGCAGGGTTGTCGACCCATATAACATCGACACTGACGATGACTTTGAGAGTGACGACGCTGTCGCATCTCGTACACCATATACAGAAGTGTACAGCACAATGGATTCGGCCTCGTTTGAGCAACAAGCCCATCTTGACGAGTCAAATGATTCCTTGTTCTCCCGCTTTCGCCGTAGAGCTCGCCCGAATGCTGTCCCGGGCACCGTTTCCCGCCCGCCCGATAAGCCCTACGACCCACCTTGGTTGACTATGGCGTCGAGGATCAAGCAAGAGAAACAACAGCGTGTTGTCGACAACTTGAACACCTCCTTCAAAGATGTCGGCCTCTTACCTTCTAGCAGAGGGGACAAGATGAAACAGGGTGGATCCTCTCGCCAGTCCAAGAAAGTGGCAGGTAAAACCGGTGCGAAGAGCGACATCTTCAAGGACATACCGCCCGACGTCTTGTATATGCTTCTTCCTTTGTGGCCCGGCGAAACTGATCAGAGATCCCGAGAGGAGTTCCCATTCGACAAGCCCGTTATTCCGAGTAAAGATCGTCAATATTTGGTGATCTTTTACAAGACCTTCGCTGCCTCAGAAGGCGAAGACAGCAAGAAGAACGAGAAGAACGAAAGCAAGAAGCGCTCTCGCGGGTCGCAGAATTCTTCCCATGACTCGACTCTTAGCCAGAGGGAGAGGGAGAAGGCACACATCTTACTCACCACGTTCCACATCACCTGTCGGGTCGCTGCGTATGCTGACCTTCAAGGCTCCGGTATTCGTGTCCCAGACGACGGATTGGCCGTTACTGGTCCCCTCCAAGACGCCTTCGCCATGACAGCCCCCGTTCGAGGAGACGACGCCGACAGTGAATGGGCTCTCGGAGCATGCCATTCGCGCGAAGCTGGCATCGAGTTCTATTCCGAGACTTTCTTGCGCATGAATCTGGCTACTCGAATTAACGAGCCAGAACCTGGTCATCTAATCTCTGAAACTGAAGAGATCCCGGAAGAGGAAACGGAGTTGACACCCCTCGGTCGGGCAGTCATGGAAATGGCATGGGTTGGTGGAATGGCTTTGGCTAGCTTCGGTTGAAGGAGGGGGAAAGAGCAGTGCATCTCACATGCGCATTTATGGATGATAACATCCAGTCATTAGGTAAAAGACTTTTCTATCTACCTCATCTCTGGGCTTTGGGGCATTTTTTGCTCAGACCCGTATAATAGTCTTTCTTCATTCTTCGCTTTAGAAGGCATCCGAATTTTCTATTATCATTTCCCTGCATATATCTCTCACCATTCACTGTGTATTTTTGGAAATATCTTCGATCTGTCATTAATTAGGTGGTCGTTACAAGTAGTGAATTCATACGCTTTATCTGGTTAACAGGTTCTACAGCACTCTCCCCCGCTCATTTAGTTAAGGAACAAAATTACACGAGATGTTCATTGTTGGTTAACCCAACGTTACTTTCTGGCGTTTCGTTCGCGTCTTTTTCCCTCCTGAAGTCGACGGAGCATCCTCAACTGTAGGCTGCTTCCTCTTCGATCGTGCCTTTGGTTTTGGTGTCTCCGGAACATTTACAGTCTCTGCAGTGGTAGGGATTGGAAGCCCGAGCATGGCTGCCTGTTGAGCTGCAAGCGCGGCTACTTGAGACGAAATTGGCTCAGAGGTCATGCCGACTACTACGTCAGCTGCGAGGATGCCTTCAGCTGTGTCTGGATCAGGAGCAACAATGGCAGCCGCAGATGGGTCGTCGTCGTCGTCGTCGAGCTCAGTCAATGGCTCGCCGTCATCTAGTTCCATCCCAGCAGCAGCAGCAACCTTCGCTCGTTTATTCGATTTACGACCGTTGGTCTGCTTGGACGGGTTCTCAGCCGGTGGGCGGAGATTACCTGGGCATCGAGAGAACGACGGATGAGCACTATTGATACAGGCATATGTGGGAGAAGACCGACCGTGGATGACTGGGTGTAGGTTGTAGATCCTGTAGAGGTGCAATACAGCCTGTTCCTTATCCTTGGCTTCAATCATGAGATCTGTGATCCAATTGAAATCAGAGACAAATTCAGAAAGCAATCTCTATCTTACCCATATCATCAGGTAAATCCACTGGTAACAGCTGACATCTGTCTGCGTGAGCTCGCTTCTCCATGAGCGTCTCAGCACCTGGTCGAGGTTCGCTAAGATGTTGCTTCGGTCGAATCCCGCGTTTACGGAAAATCGCATTGGCTCGTTCAATGATTTCCTTCGGAGGAATGGAGGATGGGTTGAGGATATCGTGATGGTAGTCTTAAGAGGGTCTCAGTCCCAGGAGTATGGGATGAAATGAAGGGACAGAACGGACCAAAGACAAGGGGAACATCTAGCTCCTCACATATTTCAAGAAGCTCTTCTGCATTATAACAAAGCTAGGCATATTCGGTCAGATCCAATCCCCGTCAGACAAAATAGACACTCTCACCTCATCGTTTTCGAGCACCAGCCTAGCCCGAACATTGGCTGGCAACCGTGTTTTTATTGTGTTCTTGATCCTTTCAATAGTTCCAGGCTTGTCATCGTATACGCCACCTCCCTGAAGGAGAAATATTAGTGTGTGGATATAACGCAATGAGTGAAGAATCCCACATGAACTATCATCACTCCATCCTGATTGATACCCATCCTGTCCAACATCTCACAATGATAACTCAATTCCCTGACAGCAGAGTCAACGACTTCCGGCTTTGGACTCCCAAGCTGCGTAAATTGCCCAGGATGCGTAGTGAGTCTGTGTCCGTGCTTGTTTGCAAACTCCCCTATCTTGGAAAGGGGCACAGAACAATACTCAAGCGAGTATCCGTATTTGCTATGAGAGGCAAAAGGGAAGAGTTCAGAGGATATGCGCATAAATTTAATGTTCTGAATGCGTGTATCAGTTAGAGGACGAGAGGAAAATGTGAAGATACAGACGTTTTCTTCATTCCATTCAATCAATTTCAGCAGGTCTTCGGTGTTTTGCCGTCCCAAGTCTTTAACCCAATCCATGCCGTTCTTCTTTATGCTGTCTATTCTGAACGCAGAGTAAGAAGGATTCAACCAGGAAATGTGGAAGCACCCTACCGGCATGTCCGAGAGCAGAAGATCGCGTCCTTTGCAGGCTTCTTGTTGCGAAGGATAGTGTTTAGGCATGCATAACCTACGCACATACACGTCAGAAAGGGAAGACCCCTGTACACAATCCTGACTCACCGAGCCGACCTTTAAAAGTCGTCTCCCGTTGTTCGACGTCCGGAATGATATAGACGGGTTCAGGCTTTGGCTCTCGCTTCTTGCGAGGTTTCTTTTCTTTCTCTGGAGAAAAATCTGCCTCGTCTGGAGCTGCAGTAGAAGCCTTCTTCCTGCTTCTCTTGGCCTTAGTAGGCGTAGAAGTAGTCTCCTCTTCGGTTTTCTGCACTGCGACTGCATCTATGCCGGTATCTTCAATTACGGCCTTCTTTCTAGACTTCCTAGTTTTCTTTGCTGGCTTGACCTCCAAGTCGTCAACAGAGGGTAAATCTTCTTCTGTTTGCTCGATTATAGCAGCTTTCCTTGCTCTCCTCGGTCTCGTTGGCTTCTGCAATTCCTCTGACGGTATCATTGGAGCGTCCATGACTGTCTCTTCGACGAGCTTCGCAGCAGTAGCAGTACTTCTCTTGCGTGGAGCCATTTGCAACGACGGCGAGCGAATTAAAGCAGTAGTCAAGGGTTTTGCAGCTCTGAGGTTGGTAATGAAAGTTCTGAACATTCCAATAAAAGTTGAGTAAAAATCATTTTTGTGGAGGAGTTCTTGTCTTAGTCTCGATCGAAAGACAACTGGGCTTGGATCGTACGGAGGCTGTGCATCTTCTCTTGAATGAGATCGTATTAGTCAGCATCAGTTACTACATCCCCTCCTGCAGCGATGAGTTGGTCAGGGTAAGCGTCAATGAATTAACAGTATGGATAATGTGGCTTATCGACATTTGATAGATTCAAGAAGTCGGTGAACAGAGCCGGAACGACGGTGAGCGAGAGCTGCTGGATGGGGGATGGAAACGGGGACTGACGGGGATCACACCGCAGCTCCTTCAGAAGACTGGTCAGATCGAGCGGACGGTCGATAGGGAATTTACAGAGGAAGAGGCAAAGTACAGGACGTGCGTATGCATGAAATGTTGACTGGACACAATAAACTCACATCTCCCAGGTTCGAGAAAGAATGTCAAGTTCTCCAAAAAGACTGCAAACAATACTGGGATGCAATGAGGGGTATGGTCACAATTATCTCCCTACTCTCCTCAGACCTCTGACTGTACCCGCCATAAGCAATGACCTCAGCGCAGTGCCGTATAGCGGAAACCCTCGAAGTCTTTTACGGTGCAGCTGATCGTACATCCGAAGGCGCCATGGCAGGTCACGCCTACAAGCGATCCGTGGACGATCTCGATGCTGGGTTTGGTCGTGAACTTGTGCGACGTTCTCTGAACTGGCGTATTACTGGGCTCAAAAATGTCTTTTCTGACAGGATGTCCCATACCGCACGACCATCTCTGAGCCGTTAGGCAAGATGTGCGCCTATTTCCCTGTTGTCAATGAGCACATAGCCAAAAGGAATAAGAAGGTATTTCTCAATACCTCTTCATGCTTTCGACGCCCCTTACAACTCTATGACAGCTACTCGACTACGACTCTGCTCGTAGCAAACTACGCAAACTCATTGACAAACCCAGTGAAGACCCCACAAAGCTTCCCAGAGTGCGTATATTCACACCCTTGACCCAAAGACCCTCACCCATATCACTCGTTTGATCACAGGCCCAGCAAGAGAACGACGAATCCAAGGAAGTCTTCGACATGCTCAACGACCAACTCATCCAAGAGCTTCCTCAACTCCTCGATCTCCGCGTCCCCTATTTCGACCCAAGCTTCGAAGCTATGATCAGGATGCAAGCAAAGTTCGCCGAGGAAGGGTATGAGAAGTTGAGCGGTGTCCAGAGGTGATCAACTCTCCCCTTTATACCTTCATATTGAATGCAAATCATTCTTCAACAGGTACTTTGCTGATAATGTCCGTGACGATTACGCTGCCGGCCAACTAGATGCTCAAGTCGAAGGCGTCCTTCAAGAGATGCGAGAGCTCTCCATTTGTGGCGGAAATTAATATTGATTCCTGAAATACATTTACCCATTCTCTTGTCGTAGGCTAGCAATAAAGACGACTTTTGTATATGTATTGAGGAGAGCCAGAAAAATTAGAAAAGAAACGCTACCATATCCAGTATTACCCTTATTACCCATGTTGATTATGTCTGCCGCGACAGATTAGGACGATCAGGTTGCAGACAAAAGTTACAACCCACCTTTGCGTTCGGATTAGAAGAAGCCTGTATAACCATGTTGATTAGGATCGGAAGATAGTCTCGCCGCCAGCGGTACGGTTGGCGGATGCTGGTTTTGCACACTTGAACGAGGCGGAGAAGATAAACGTGCTTCTAACGATGACCGATTTGCCTGCTGCTGCTGCTGAAAATGATGGGCAACACCTCCATGAGTTGGTTGCGCCCCTCCTCTGCCCCTGTAGTTGTTGGGATGACCCCTTGCTCTATTAGCGCCCCTCCCTCGCCCAAGATGATTATTAGCCGGAGGGCCCATCTGTTGCGCGAGTGATGTATGATTTTCAGGCCGTTCATAGACGAGGCGTCTATGACTCGGTGGAGAGGGTGGATCATAGTCATATTGTGGTCGATAACTCTGTCCACCATGCCCATCGGAATCTGGGTTGTGCTGAGCACCGATTCGTGCTCTTAGACTCCCGCCAGATGATGAAGGCATCGCGAGAGGAGAGCGAGAACGTTCCATCGGCGAGGGTGCCCGATGATGTTGGGAAGGGGGACTCGGCCGTCGGGCAAGCGGAAGTTGATGCTGCTTGAGGCCAAGAGGAGGTTGCTGATGTGGCCTTGGCCCAAGAGCTTTTCTTGTTGGTGGTTGTTTTTCATTCACTCGTGGTCTTCCACGATTGCCTTCTTGGTGGTCGTCAAACTGTTGTTTCCTTTTACCCAAAGTCGAGGTTTGGGGATGCGTCGTTACTGGTGACCTAGGTCGGCCCGGTAGCTGCGTTTGTGCACGAGTGTCAGCCACACGACGCTCAGAAGCAGCACTCGCAGGGTTCAATGGATTAGCCGAGGCAGACGGACCAATTGAATTGGGGGGAGGAGTTGTATTTGGGGAGCTTGACAAGGATATAGTAGGCGGCGGGGTACTGTGATCGGACGCATTGCTGTTCGAAATATCTGAACGATCGGCGATTTTTGACTTGACAGGCACTGCGCCAGTGGCGTCCTTTGCCGCCCCCTGAGCCGGTCCGTTTGTATCCAGAGGCGATGCAGTTGCATTTAGGTTGGAAATGGAAGGTGGACCATTCAGTTGCTTCACGGGATCGGTAGCCTCGCTGCGAGGGCCCTGGGGTGCCACAGAGGCACCTTGAGCACCTGGTGATCGAGATGGTGTCATGCTGGCTTTGTTTGACAGCAATCTACGAGAAGGAAGAGGGGTGCTGGCTGGTTGTGCAACTGAGGTTTGTTGTGACTGAGGGATCAATGGCTTGTCAGCGGGGGAAGGAGTGATAGGGGTTCCAGAGAAAGGATTCCTCGACTGAACGGTACTCGAGGTAGGGCCTACAGAAAGTAGAGGAGAGATAGGCTCCTCTTTTTTGACTGAAATTACAGATGGGCTCTTCCTGACGGAGGACTTTGGAGGTGACTTGCTCTGAATCTCCCTTATGTGGCGAAGATTTGCTTCTCTTATCTGAGCGGGGGGAGAAACTGGTATAGGATCAGGGATAATAGGGACATTCCCAAGTTCTTGAGAGCGACTGTGCTCATAGAGAGGGCTACGTTCCTCGGGAGATTGAGGGGAGTCAGAAGAGAATACTGCGATGGGTGGTACGCTCTGAAGTCGAGCAACGTTTCCGACATGTTGACTAGCAACTTGCGGGAGCTTCTTTTCTGTAAAAAATTGGGTGCTGTTGGGGAGACTTGTGTTTGAAAGGGAATGAGGTCGAATGCCGAGTGCAGCGGAGCGCTGTAGGAAATGAGGGGGAGAAGGAGGCGCCATCGCAATATCATTGTGGGCCCGCCCAGATGCCGCCAGTTCTTGGGATTCTGGCGGATGCTGATCATGAGCAGCAGCTGAGGAATCCGGCGTTTTGGCGACATCGGATGAAGGGAGCCCATGGACAGTAGAATCCCAGGTTGCTGAGTTGCTCACCCTTCGTTGAGTCGATGGGCGAGAGCCAGCAGATTGTTGATCCGACACTGGCAAAGAGGGCCGCGTGGCTGACTTTGTACGAGCCATGATATGCGCTTTCTCATTGACCGTCGGTGGACTGGACTTCGGATTAGGGGCAACATGCACCACGGGCATCGCAGAGGGATCTACCATCTCGATTTCATCGGCGGTATGCGTAGAAGAAACCGTTCCTTTAGTGAAATCGGCAGAATGGACCAAACTGCTGGATGTAGATTTTGTCGAGAAATACGACGTTTCAGACTGAGGAGAAAGGCGTTCCAGGCTGATTGGCTTCGGAGCGATATGGGTCGAAGGTATACCTGGCGAGGCTCGTCGATTCTGCTGGGGCGTTTGATTGAGCTGCATGCGAACCGCAGACAACTCATCCTGCAGCTTTTCTCTTTCTTCTTGCTCCTTCGCCAACCGTTGCCTCTCCAGAGAATCTGCCTTCGCCATATCAGCGATCAGTTCTGAGAAGGCTCGCAAATCGTCCTGAACGCTCGTTATGAGGCTCTGTTGTCGCCAGGGCTCACTCCCAGCCACGTCCGTGAGCTCTTTGATGGCTTTGGCAGCTTGTTCAGCATGGGTTTTTGCATTTTCAGCTGCCGAAATGGCATCTTTCGCAGTCGTATGCAGCTGGTCAAGGAGCGCACGACACTGTTGAACTTTGAATTCGGAGGACTGAGCCTCCTTCAACGCTTTCTCAGCGTAATTCACCGATTGTTGGATGGATAGTAGGGGCTGGGATAAGTCGTGTACCCGAAGGGAGGATAACGCCTGGATCATCCGTGCTTGGAAGTCACGAGCGCTTTGAATATATGCTGGCGCAGAAGAAGATGACGCGTCAGGCATACGATCACATCCAGGGATGGATGGTTCTGCGGCTGAAGAGGTGTACGAAAATTGAAAGGGGGTGCTGACGACGAGAGGGGAGCGAGGGCGGGACTGCTCGCTAGAGATCGACGTGTCCTGAGACGAAATGCCATTCGCTGCCGACGGCGCGCTTTGAGAAGTACCCATTTGCGCGGCAACAGTCTGGTTGGCGGTAGGGGCAACTTCAGGTGAAGGAGCGGCCAAGGAGATAGGGAATTCAAATGGATTTCCGGACGACGGGCTTCTGAGAAAAGGTTGTGTGAAAGCCTCTTCCTTAATCCTCAGAAGGGCTTCCTGGGTCAGCGCCTCTCCAGACAGAGATTGAAATAGTGTAGGTCTCGCGAGGTTGTTTCTGGGCGTGATTCCACGAGAAGGATATTGAAGTGCAGGGTCGGGAGTGGCAGAGGGCGCAGGGCTCGGCGTTCTTTCTTCGTCTTGCGGTACCTCTTGGCTAGTGGGGTCAGAGAGACGACTCAGTAGCCCAGGTGCTTGCCCAATAGTTGTAAACTTGAAATCTGCAAACGATGGTCCAGCTACGACCATCCTTCGAGGGCGCGACAAAAGAAAGACATTGTTCACTCCCACTCACTTTCCGGATTTTTGTTGACATCTGTTTGCATGGCTACCTGATAGGGGTTCATGGTATAGGAGGTGCAGCCACAAGGTCATCCGTCAAAGAGCATATTCTTGTTGAAACTATGATTATACTGATCATCGATTACATTAGGGTCTACAAATACATAGCTGGCTCTACTGATGACAAGTCAACCATTGAATGTCCGTTCAAGTAAGCGTCTCGTATCTGGCGAGATATCGGGTCAAGCGCAGTGCGGAGAGCGGAAACAACGGCATTGGCTGTCATTTGAAGGCTCCAGTAGCCTACCGTCCTCATCCTTTGCTGGTTAATGGAAGACTGCGATACGTGATATGCCAGTGCATCGTAGGTCTGATTCACAGGCTTGTCAACGACCGACCATGAAACAAGCAACAACGGGCGTACCTTGAGAGCTATCTGGTCCATCATACCGGCTGATAATTATTTCGTTAGTTTGAGAGAAAAGATTGGCATGGCAGCTGAGCCTCTTACTTTCCCACATCTGTTATCGTAAGCGAATTAGGTGAATTCAAACATGGAAGGGAATTAGAAACTCACTGTCCAGCTTCCATCGAACTCATTCAAGTCCATAACGACTCGGCAGCGAATAGGTACGAGGGTTCTATTGGCGCTAGAATCCGATAAGTCACGTCGTCATGGTATAAGTCAGTAGTGGAGAAACGTACTTCATAAAAGCAACGATCGGCCGAATAAGCGCGTTATTTGCATAAGACAAGTCATTGGTGAAGAGTGGTACGGCGACCTTGAGATCTCGGAAGCGCAGGTCAATGTCAATGACCACTTTTGCCCCGTCAGTAATAGAATCTACAGCATCTTGCTCTGGAGCGCTCAGGGCAGGTTTGGCGAGGACCCTCTGACCGGGTATCCGATCGTGCCTGTCATCATTAGTAGCAAGTGACGTTGAGATGGCATCTGCAATTTCTTCTAGAATAACGTTGAATGGGATGTCGTCGTTTGGATCCCGGGGGAACTTGATATCCAGCACAGCATCCACTTTTCCAGACATGATCCACGAGATAGGGCTATCGGACACAGTGGATGCCTTGAGATGGTCTATATTTACGCCGTCAATTCGAATCCGGGACTATAGTCCGGTCAAATGTCAGATTCTGTCCAGGGCAACTGAAAACTATACTAACCATTCTTGCCCAGTCTCCATCTGTCAGATCTCTCTCGGTCGTTCGCCCAATGCTTTGGGGTTTATGCAGACTGAACAGGCAGTTGTCAAACTGCCCCACGATGTTCTCAGCGCAGAGAAAATCGTAGAACAACCATCTTTTCCTGAATTGACGGATATCGGCACGAAAAATCGATGCCGTATACGGCCGTAAGCCCCCTGGTTGGTAGACGGTTATGAGAACATCCTCAAGCTGCATGGACTCCAGCTGGAAATCTCCAGGATATGATGGATGCCTGAATTGCGCAGGATCGAGCGGGTTTTCCGGATCATAGTAGATCGAGCGACGATCTAGAAATATTTTCATTCAGTGCTCATGTGGCCAATGCATTCGATTCGACTGACCAAGGACTCCGCGGACGCCCTTTATTGAAGCATCCTTGATTAACCCTTTACCATCAAGCCACCTCCACAGCGAAAGTGTGACATCCACAGAATCAACGTTGAGATCGAACATAGATATATTTTGATCCTGGTCATCGTCAGCTGAGACAGTATGGTGTTCCTCTTCTTCGTCTTCCCTCCAATGATGATAGGATGGATGATTGCTAACATCATACCCGGCTGCAGCAGAATGGTGGTCCATTTTCTTTCGAATCTGGTGTGAGGACGAGTTGGGACGGCGAGATATGTAAACATTCTTGAACGAGATGCGAGAGTCTTTCCACTTTGGGACGATTGCAGACTCGAATATAATTGTGACACCGGTTTCTGATGTCAAGTAATCGCTAATTGCGTGAGCAACATAGTCTTTTCATAAAATAAGCCCCAGCAATGACGCAACATTGTATAAACGTACTTTGTAATCTCAAACTATTCGTGATAGCGAATACCACGGAGAAGAAACCGGTTCTATGTGACCAAAGGCTTTGTAAACTTGAAAAATAAGGCAGTTGTTAAATTGTACTTACGTTCCAACGAGAATCCACACAGTCTGACTCAATAGTACCCAAGTGACAAATGCTGAAATATCGTCCGCATTGAAGGGTCGGAAGGAACGGATGGTGAACCATTTGAACCGCACTCTCAATCGCTGCCAGAAGCCTGTGGCAGCTCCTAAGAAGTCTTCCCGTGTTGGTGTATGCGGATGAGGTACAGAAAGCGCCAGCCGGCGAAAAAACTTGGAATAGTTATCCAAGTTATGAGGTTGTGTTTCTGGGGTAACGGCACCTTGTTCGCCTTCCCTGGTATGTTCTGCTTTTTTTTGAGTCTTTGGTTTGCTCTCCGCTGAATAATACCGCCATTGTGTTTGCCGTAGGCCTACAGAAATCCGAGTTGTTGGAGCTGTGCCGACTGGCTTGGGAGACAGGGATTGACTATGCAGTCGAATTTGAGTCAGAACGGGCGTTCTTGGGGTAAATAACAGGGCTTCCTGGCGTGAAGTGTGCTGGTTATGAAAGAAGGAGCGTATTATCGAGTAACGTTCGACAGCAGCCGTTGAGCGCGCCAGTCGTGCGACGCCAGCCATGAAGGCGGGTCACCAAAATTGGATTGCCTTTTTGGGAAGCGGTTACAAAACTGCACTGACTGTTCGTATTTACGTCATTCTCTGATCTCTTTCAGCTCTTATGCCTGCACAATTCGAGAGCTTGCTAAAATACGCATACGACTGGTTGGACAGGGTATGTCAATACAACAATCTTGTTTCACAGTAGAATCTTATTTTTCTAGGGCCTTATACCCGATTTTCTTGTGCGAATTGCAATCAGAGCCTTGTTGCGCCAAAGACTCCGCGAGATAGACCACGGGTCGTTTGCAGCAAATCATGAAGCAAAGATGAAATTCATTGAAGGCATCAAGGCAAGGGCAAGCATAGCTGATGTTCCAGAGAAAGCCAACGAGCAGCATTATGAGGTCTTTGCTAGCTCACTCGAATTCTCTTATATGCAGCTTATTCTGGGTGTTCTCTTTGGCTTTCAACCCTAGGTACCGACGAGCTTCATATTATCCACTCTTGGGCCTTGCGCGAAGTATTCCTCTTGCATCTATCCCACTGGTAAAGAAAGTCTGCAAGAAGCAGAAGTCCTGATGCTCGAGAGCTACTGCGAGAAAGCCCAATTGCGTGATGGGCAGGATATCCTCGACCTTGGCTGTGGTTCGTTTCCCAAGATACCTCCCACTACTCTCAGAGTCCTGACGTATCACAGGCTGGGGGAGCCTCTCGTTGTATCTGGCTCAGGTAAACATCCCTTACGACCGATGCCGGGCCAAGATCGAGTCTTCCTTTGACAGAAATACCCGAACTCCCGTATAACCGGACTCTCGAATTCTGCAACTCAAAAGGCATATATTGACAGAACAGCAGCTTCCCGCGGATTAAGTAATGTAAAGGTGAGCTAGAACGACCATTACCTGTGTTCAAATGGTGCGCTATATCCTGTTAGGTCATAACCGCAGATATCAACACCTGGGAATTCGGTGCTGGTACATCGTGGGTCATTGCGCTTCTACAATTGGTCAAAGCCTTACCGAGTACTCCAGGTTTGACCGAATTCTTTCCATAGAGGTGGGACCCATTCTTTCGTGTTCGATTGGCTGAATTTATTTGTGAAGATGTTCGAGCACATGAAGAATTACCAACAATTGTTCAGAAAGGTCGCCTCTTGGTTACGCCTTGGAAAAGAGCAGGCGGGAGACGGCCTGCTTTTCATCCATATATTCTGCCACAGAGACACTCCGTATCATTTCGAGGAAGATGATGGATGGATGGCTCAGAATTTCTTTTCAGGTAGGTCCACCGATCTAGGATCAACCAAAAGGACATCTATGCTCACTCAAACACAAAGGAGGAACGATGCCATCACACGACTTATTCGTAAGTGTACCGGCGGCTCAGGGATCCAATGAAGTTCATCATTCACCATCTATCTAGCTTTACTTCCAAGAGGAGATGTCTCTTGTGCGTAGTTGGTTCTTACCCGGAATTCACTATTCTCGGACATTAGAAGATTGGCTGAGAGTACAGGACGAGAGTAAGGAAGGTCAGTAAGCGATGTATAACTTCGAGTGGGCCCCACTAACTCTTGACCAATCGCAGTCGGACTGAAAGAACTCAGGGCCCACGCTGTCGAGACCAATGTGGACCCAGTAGGGGCCACCAAGACTTTTTATCGGTGAGGCGGAGATAATCTCTCCTCGTTCAGGTTGACGGCTCACACAATCCACAAAGGTTCCGAGTATTTTACATGGCGTGCTCGGAGTTGTTTAAGATGGATGGCGGTGAAATGTAGGTGATAGTCGTGACCGTGAAGACCCGGCGGTACTGACACGCTGTTCAACATAGATGGGGAGTCGGACATTACCTTTTCAAGCCCAAACACGGGTGAAGTTACAGATGAAGACGAGTAAAGTGTACAAGGGGTTGGTCTCGTGTTGATTGTCGACGAAGCATATTAGTATGTGCCGCAACAATCTAGATGCAACCAGAGTACGCACTGCACGCAGTTGTGTCATTTAAGTACCTCCGCATCTGTGCCAATGACATTCATCAATGCAGACCCGGCGGCAACCACGGTATGCCAGCGGCTGATCGAAACACCGTTGTTCTGTTAGTTCTCCGGTCCCCGAGTCTCTCATTTCCCAATGCATCTGTATCCTCGTCTTGCTACTCCTCTAAACTGGTATCAGTTACACGAAGTAGAGGTCACTTGAGGACACGATTTTACCGAGTACCACTCCACAATCACCATTGTGAGCAACAGTGAGAAACATGCAGACCATCGTGATGCGCGATCCACCCACGGTCCTTGGAAACTATCTCACCAACCACCACCATCACCACTGGGAGGTGACCACTCGCAATGTCTACAGCAGCGTCGCTTACATCTGTACGAAGGAGTAGGGTTGTGGTATTCGTGCTGCTTATAGTGGCGGCCCTCTTCTTTTTTGGATCATCGTGGGAACTGCCAGCTACACTGAGGGAAGCTGGTGCTGAAGCACTCTCCCGAGCCAATATCGCATACTGGGCAAAGCAAAAAGATCTCGAGGACGCAGAGTTAACACCGCCCCCCAACGTAGAAGAGATCTATGGGTTACTACATCTTGTCACTTCTGACTTGAATGATGAAGCCTACCTCAGTCACATTCAGGGCCTTGACGGGACTGTACCCCTCGACATGGTCCTGTACGCACCAAACGAACCAAGAATTGACTGGAATAAGGCTGTGGAGCGCATCAATAAGAAATACCCAATTATTGTATTCAGCAAGGTGTGTTGACTTGATTGATTTGATAGTTCTCGACCCTGATATGCAAGCGGGAACAGTCGTACTGCCCGTAAGTTGTCAGTTATCTCATCAGCGGCTGCTTGCTCAGCCCGGATGCACAGCTACTCTCAAGCTGCCAAGAAGCTTCTGGAAACTTACAATATCCACCCTGCCCCGAAAATCATTGAGGTAGACCTCCGCCGTACGTTTCTCCATGTAGGCTTGGCTCCCTTCGTATTCACCAGAGCTTACTCCTAATTATAGCGGATTCTGCCATCATCAAGGCGATCCTTACCCGTCTGACAGAGCGCTCGACGTTTCCCAACGTCATTCTTCGAGGGCATTCAATTGGTGGCTCTGATGATCTCAAGAATCTACATTCACAGAGACTGCTCACAGGAATCCTTGAAAAGGCTGGTGCATCCCTTCGGGATGAAGGCTCCGGGAAATGACGGTGATTAGAACCATATTGACATGTAATATCTAGCAAGCTGTGCTCCATCTAACAGACCTGACTGGGAGTTTCATTTTGATCTCCCCTGCACCACTTAACCCTGCGCCGTACGGCGTGCACGGTCGCAATCTTATCGGACCGCGACTTGCGATGAAGAGAGAGAGTAATTGAATCGAGAATAAACTCCTGATGAACGTTACCAAGTTCCCATATGTTGCACTCATCGAGACTCTCCTTGGTATTGGTAGGCGATAATGCGGCGAAATTATTCTGTCCTTGAGCAATCAACACATGGTTATCGTTATGAGCAACAATTGGCCAACAATGTGCGTTTGGTAGTTAAAGTGGAGTTTTTATTTTTGCGCTAATATTCTGATCCAAATTGCATTCGGATAACACTCCTCCAGGCACTCAATGGGCCACAATTACTCCAGATCTTCTTTGCCCTCACCACGGAGATTGCAAGATCGATCTCCACTGGATACGCCGGACTCCTTTTTGGGTCTGGTCTCAACAAGTGGCTGGTATCAATGGTATTGACATCAACCCTTATTCCTATCAGCTGTGAATGAAAATTCGACGGAAGGAAATGTTTCAAACCTTAGCGAAGGCTACCATCCATTTGCTTCTGGCCGGTGTCTTACTGACGGCTACTGACTTGTAGTGCCTGGTTTCTAAGCGTTTATCTTGTGTGAACGAGGCTAGAGGCTTTAGTTTCCTGGAACTCTGCAAAAAATAGACCAGAAAGCTAGTGAGCGAACCGGTCAGATTGCTTCCTTCTCAATTTCGTAACAATCCCATCACCGAAGACCCTTATTGGAATTCCCGGTCACCGGTCCTGAGACTCTGTGGAAGATCGACGAGGAACTGCGTCCAGATCAGGTATGTTTTCGGTTACCGAGGAACATTGTATATTCGGTGCTACAACGTGATTTCTGGCTGCCCAGCTGATTGGTGGGAACATCTGCTCTAGACCCGAGAAACCCGCATACATCCAAGCAAGTCGCATTTGACTCGCTTTCCCCCTTGATCAGGAGGGGATCAGAACCTTTGTTTCCATGCTCTACTGCCTTGTTCGGTTTAAATGGTGTCATGGGAGCCCCATATAGTCCTGTCAGTCATTTGACAGCGCTACCGTAAGTGGCACGCTCATTGTGGATTCTCGAGACTGAGCTGTGGGACGGACTAGCCTCTTAATGCATTCAGTAAGGCACACTGCTACGCCCAGAAAGAAATGCATCACAGGCGCTGGGAATTCTTGCATCGGTTGCGAGGAACCCGCACGTCCATGCCAGCTTCTTGACATGACTCCAGGACCCCTCATTCGAAGATCGTCTTATCTGCAGACCGGTTAGGGACTTCCTATGATTTCGCACCATCACTCAGCCCTAGAGATCTAGGGATTCTACTAAAACTCTATTCCAAAATGTACCTCCGGTGACCATGTCGTAAGCCTGTCCAAATTAGTCCTATGCCTACAGCCCCTTTATTGATAAAGAGGCCTGTGAGAGTGTGCCCAAGGTTCTCTTGACATACCCCTCCCGCTCATCTACGCCCTCGCTTGTGGGCTATTTATTGAGCCTACCCTCCACAACGATGCAGCGTGCTACCTGTACTGGCATCCGGGTCAGATCCCCAGCTGATGCTCGTGTCATCTTTCATGCTGTACTTATTGGGGTTCTTCCTATGGTCACTCGCCGTTTAGACAACGAAGAGAGAGGACTTATTTCTCCTGGTTCCGTTTACGTTTGGGAGGAACGGGGTCCTCACGCAGAGTTAACAGGGGTAAGCGCATCAGCCTCGACGTCGATATCAGAGCCTAGCTAACATTGACATCCGTCAGGTTGGGATAGAACGATGGACTGATGGTGAGCTCAATTTCCTGTTATTGCAGGGGCAAACGGCTGACGATGATCAAGGCATAAGATGGGGACCATCGCGGGTTCGTGAGGTATGTCATCTGGCAGTCACACCGAGGCCAAGGAAAATCATTGATGTCTTCGACAGGGCTTCTTGTTCTATCACGAGAAATCGGATCAGCATGCCCAGCACCTCTACGCAGGTGATGCCTTCACATCGTAAGTAGGTTCCTAAAGGCAGAAATTCATTCCTAATTGTCCCGTAGGCCAATAGCACAGAGAAACAGCCGAAATGTCCTGATCAAGCAAACATACACCGTGTTTGTTGACACTCCCACAGGACAACGCAAATGGCACCTGAGTAAGTGCTAGTGCTATGTCGGCTTTTATGGTCGCTCTAACTTAATTTGTTGGGTAGTCGCCTACTTCACGGAGGCGTCAATCGACCGTCTACGCTCCGTAGATGACATACCGCAGCTGGCCAGTATACAGGTCCCCAACGGCAAATATCGGAGCGCTCGATCTGCAAAAGGTCGGCCTGACCACCTCTTCAATCACGGAGATAGCCCGGAATTCCCTCGCCTGGAGTACATTTCCTACAACCCGAAGAGCTCACCTTCACCAGTGGATTGCAGAGGCCGACTGGAGCGACCAAGATCTGCGATGTCAGTGTCACCAGAACTGCGAAGTCGTCGCAGTCATTCTGGTTCTGTCTCATCTGATGACAGCGAGGGCCTGGCGCCACTACAGTACCTCGAAAATTTGGCGCCGCCTCGTCGTCACCCAATAGACGAGAAAGCTCTCATGCTATTTACCTCGTCCCGAATGATTTGATTGTCTTTGCCAAACCTACAGCATTACTTCTTTGGAACTTCGTGTATAATAATTGGATGTATTCTAATAGCGTATTGTATACTTAATTTGTTATGTGTATCCTGCTTCGGACCGTTGCTGTGATATTGACCATGCCAATAGCGCCGCTATCAGACGGTAGATAATCTAACAGGTAATTGTGATTCCATTTGACCTGGTCTGAAGCGGGAAGGGTATAACGGTAGCAGTTCTCTGGCGAGCTCAGAAAATTAAATCTCAGGGGTATACCATCTGAGAGAATATCCCAACCCTGGCATCTTAATACGTTTCCATCAAGTCATTGGGAAGGATTTTCGCAATTGCCAATGTATTCACCATCAGAGAAGGAATCATTAACATTCTAGAAAGGAGGTCTAATCCCTCTTTGCCGGTACGGCAGTCGCAAGTAGGGTACTGGGTAACTCTACGCTTCCGACGGCAGATAGCAGCGAGACCGACCCGACGATCAGCAATACGAGGACCACGGCCGTACCTGTCAGAAGGACGAAAGGGCTGTGAAGTGAAAGCAACCTGAGTCAAGGGATGAATGGTTGAGATGGAGGGCAAGGCTTACCCGCTGACATCTTTCCTCTCACAGCTGGTGCCGACCCAGTTCTCCGTCTTCGTCTTGGATCCTTGGCCAGACGTTGTGGTGCTGCATGCACAGACATAACAGGTTTTGCCAGCACGCTTACTTTCTTGGCATTCCCCTCTCCCCGAGCACGAATTGGTGGAGTTCTGGCATGCGCTAGCTGATGAGAAGCACACTGTTCCGGACAAGACGAATGGAACCGGGGACTGATCCCGAGCAACTTCGCGTTTAAGCTGTGTTTGGAATCGGGAAGGACCGTATGTTATGACAGCAATGTGGAAATTATTGTCGTCGAATGCGGACTGAACGAATGATCGGGTTTCTTCCAGAGCCTCCGAATATTCTTGGCTGGAGGCTCCATACATCTTCCGAGTATCTGATAGATATCTGAGCTCGAAAGCTGCGAAAGCGGGGGCGTCCGAGAAAGAAAAGAAGTCGATAATAGAGTCGATATTTGGAACGTGGGGAATGATTTCATCAGAATAAACCGAAGCATACACATGCTGAGCACGATGTCTGTACGTCGAGAGCACAGAGTCAAAAGCACCGTCAGATATTCCGTAGGATGGGGATCCATAAAAGGGACGGGATGAGGGTGAAAGGATGACTGCGGGTGTATGCAATGTAAACCTGAATCTACTTGTTTGGAAACAAGTGGCCTAAACATACCTTCGGCATCTTTCTCGTCCATGACTAGCAAAGCCGCTCGCTGCCAGCTTTGCCCAACGAAGTCTCCATCTTCGTTCTTCTGATAAGCTGTGGCCAAATTGTCCGGTTCGAATGCTTCGAGGCCAAGATGACGAGAGAGCGCAAAGCTAGCCCCTTGAGGCGTGAATGATGAGTCAGGCACTTCAGCGTTGATATACACGTTAAATGCTGAAGCGCATCCTAGCAGCGCAAAGAGCAAAGTAGTAAGGGTGGCTGCTCGCGCCATTGAGTCCGTGAAGAACGACGACGGGGCACTGTTCGCAGTCGTTACCACATTGTTTGGCCCATCGCACATTGACAAATAAATTGTCATCGCCACTCCGTCCTCATCAGCTGTTCGCTGCAAGTTTACTTATGGGGTTTACAGAAGTTCAACGGGTTCATGCGAGCAGCAAGACGAAGAAAATTCCTTGAGGTCTAAACCACGAATAGCCACTGACACTGTATTGTATTCTAGATATGATTCCTTCCAGTAAATACCGTTCAATTCAGTAGACGGTTAGCCATTTCGAAACCAAGGAAAGTTGCTCCATTCGCGAATGGAGAACTGGGAAACTGGTGAGTTGCAAGTTGCTAGAGAGGTGACATCGACATACCGGATGAGTGTCGGGCCAAGCCCCCGCGTGAAAGCTGCTATGCCTTCACTGCGCCACACTTTCCGCACGCAGTCTAGAGTTGATGCATATTTCTGGCCAGTAGCAGGTGAGAATCCATCCGTCTGCATCCGCGATTTGATCATGTCTATAGGGTATATCACGGCCCAAAGCTGCAAGTATGTGTGAGGGAAACGTCTTTCATGTTCGACGAAGGCTCTCACCGCATAGCCTGCTGTTGCACCATAGAGGACCGCATTTAGAGGGCTAATTTGGTCTCGACGAATGCCCTTCTTTTCCATCTCCCACTGCACGATCTTCTCGTAGGTCATGAAATAAACGCCATAACCAGTTGCTTCGCGAAGCAGGGTAACGGCTTGACCCTTATACAGTCCAGCAATACCGTATGATCCGTAAATCTTCTTTATTGCATCCCAAGGACCGGCATACAAAGGCTTGGTATTTGACTGAGTTTGAAGCCCTACAACATGGGAGAATCAGTATATTGCAGGGGACGACAGGAAGGTTCCTTACGTATTCGGATATGTTCCACGGGTCCCGATACTACGCCGTTTGCTAGTCCAGCGAATACACCAGCTGCAAAGAGCTGATCAGCGCCGAGGGTAGCACCACCTTTGCCGCCCTCGCCCTTCTCAAGGTTCTTTCGCGCAAAGAGCCGTTTTGACCATTCAAGGGCGCCGAATTGAATGGAAACACAGACGCCAATACCAAGCAATGGTGTCAGAGTCCCCTACAAGGGTGTTAATCGCATGTTTCAGGAAATACAGGAGCAACTCGCTTTGTAGAATGCAAGTGGCCCTTCGTTCTTTAGAATGCCTCCGGCGCAATCGAGCATGCCTGTGTAAGTGCCCTTTGATGCTGTTTGCATCCGCTATCAAGCTTATGAGCCAAAAGGATCATTGGAATGAGGATTTTAGGGAACCCACCACTTTGACAATATCGAAGGGTTGCCCAACCAATACCTGAATGCGCATTCGTTAGTAACTGCCAGAAATTAACAGGGAAAAAGGACAAACTTGGGCAATACCGCCAGCCGTTCCCGCTGTTAGGTCCTTGATTGTTTTGGACATGGTCGAGTTCAGCTGTAAGGTGCTAGGCAGGTTCGGATTTCGATCGGGACATGGTTGAATGAAAATGCCATAAACCAAACTTGTACAAATGCTCGGCCGATAAGGTAATTTTTAGGCGACCATGATGCGTGAGAGCGAACCTTGGCGCATCATCCCTTTTCGAATGAGTACCAGTGGTGACTCCTCAGCGGACTATGACTTGTTCACAGACCAGCCAGCAATGGAGGGAATACAAACAGAACAACAACATTCAGAATTAGAGAGAGAAAAGATACAGGATGAGGGCGACTCAAGTGAAGAGGACGACGATGAAGAGGAAGAGGATTCAGACGACGACATTGACGCTGAGGCTGAGGCCATCGCCCGTCGACTCGGGGAAGAGCTTATGGCTGGACTGGCCAGTGCGAGTGCTCAGCTAACAGCCAGTGATGCAACAGACACTGGCCCAAGCCAAACCCAGCGTTCAAGGAAGGAGCAGGCAATCATCCTCACAATCACGGCAATCCTTGCATTAATCGAGCACGATGCCCTAGCAAGCGCTTCCCTCGCTTCTGCTACAATTCCTACGTCTACCGGCACACGCTCCGTTCTTGATTTTTTGAAGGGAACTATTGCCTCCGGCTCTGTACCTCGGGGTATTGCAACACCTTTGAGCCATATTCTGGTCTCCCTTGCTAGGTCGGAAGATCTGTTTGGCAATTTACGCCACTCAAATGCTTCTTCTATCCAGCTCGACAAAGGCAAACGAAAGAGGAACGAGGAAGACGACCACCGGCAAGTACAAGACCTACGCGCCTTCAAACGACCAAATATTGCAGAGCTAGACCTCGAGACACAAATGAACGAGGCTGTCCTCGCAATAACTCACGCCCTTCAGAGCTCTCCAGCCCAGAAACTGGATACCAACCTCGTGTCTTCTATTCGCCTCCAGCTACACCAGGTGTTCTTGTTTGCTATGACTTCCTCGGTCATGGGTGGCCCAGAAATGCACGTGCTTGCAGAAATTGGGGGGCTCATTCAGGTTATCGGTGTTCTTAGTGGCATCCCAATCGGTCAAAATGACCCTCAACCTCCCGCGCCAGCTAACGGTGCTTATTCGTGGCCTGTTGATGGGCCAAGCCCCCACCCAACAGACATAGGGACAGCTGTTTACCCATGCCAAATTCCTGGGTGCAGCAAGGTGTTCTCTCGGCTGTATCAACTCCGAGCGCACCAACGTCTACACGCTGCACATCGACCATACCATTGCAAGATATGCCCAGCATCGTTTGCCAGAAATCACGATCTCAAACGTCACGTCAAACTACACGAGAATAAAGCGTGGCGATGTGGTGGCTGCCTGAAGGTATTTTCACGACGTGATGCCATAAAACGTCACAAAAATAGTAGCAAGATGCGCGGGGCCAAGGGGGAGCAGTGTATCGATGCCGAGATACACGAAGTCGAGCTAGACGAAGAAGGGGATGATCAACTGAGGGAGGAGAGACGAGCCAAATTGTGGACAGGAATGGCTAACTCAGGCCCACAAACCGCAATTGAAGCACTCAGTGACGAAATTGAAGAGGGGGAACTTCAACCTGGCATAGTTGGGCGCATCCAGTCCAGCATCTGTACCCTGCATGCTTTACTTCAGGCCCATGTCACCAGAGCTTTGGGCTCCCCACAAACCCAAACCGTCCCCGCAGACCCAGCAGCAGGCCAAGCTACGCTCGCAGATGTGATCGCTCGTGCTCAACTACAGGCAATGCCCACTCAAGGTACAACAGAACAACCAGCAAATACATTATTAAATACTGCACAAGATAATCGCGTTACAGCGACTCAGATCCCCGATACAATCACCGGGACGGAGGATCGATTAGACCCCCAAGTGGTCATGTCCTCCTTGTCGATGTATGGGCTATCCGACGAGCAGGCGAAGATGCTTGAGGAAGCCATTGCCACTGCTGCAGCTGCAGCACAAGCACAAGCGGAAGCGGAAGCAGCCCTTGAAGGAGACGATGACGAATCATCAAGTGAGGGAAGCGACACAGATGACGACAATGAAGGCGGGCAACCATCTATGGACTGGACGCCTGCTTAGGCATGCGACAGCGGCCCTTCCCCTCCATTCCCTCTGTCAGGAAGGTATGACTCTTGCGTTCAGACTTCAACTTGACATCTTCTGAGGTTTTGTCTTAGTGATAATTAGTCTCTACAAATCTACTGTAAGGACACGTCGCGACCCTCGATCATATATGCATTCCATATAAAGGACGTCACTCACCTCAAGAGTCTACATCTTCGCGGGCGGCACAGTCCTTATCGGCCGGTCATATCGTACTTTGACGTACGAGTCTATTCGTTTCCATGTTTCTTGGCTTTGGGCGGATTCCTTCTGCCAGGCCGCAGCTATTAGCTGCGCCGGGGAGAAGTTTAGTTTTGTTGGCGTAACCGGCCGTGATCTTGGCCGTGGTCGAGGCGAGGGCGGGTCGGCGCCCATGACAGCCTGAACAAGCCTGAGCACCGACGTCGAGGGACTGAACAAAGGAGCTGGTGCTTACCGAAGGGTGACAAGGGTTCTCGAGGTGATGAACGAGGTCGTGCCGACATTTTATACAATAGTTTTGATGGCTAAAGGGGCGAAGAATGGGCTGCATTCTTCTGGCGTCTCAAGCGGTCAGACAGGTAGTTCTAAGCTCACGTCTAGGCAGTTAGAGGTTCCAAAATACAAAGGGATTGCTGTTTTGGGAAGGTTGAAAGGGGTAAGCTTCCATTCTCGGACATGTGGTTCCCGAACATGATGCTTGCCTGCACGGCAAAGCATGGAGAACATACTTCATTGTTCAACGTTTTCACCTCATTTCTGGAGTTTTTAGTGGCCATTGCAGTGTATTATCATCAGATACGGGAGTCAGATGATTGACAGAATACAAGGAAGATACATTATGATTTAGATTCCGCGGTGAGTGCCTGGGTTTCTCTCATGCAACCGCCTGGAAGGAGAAACCGAAAATCTTTCGCATTGTTTATCAGATACCTGGGTAGACCGACGGCTGTTTTAGAGCTATAATGAACGATTATTGACTGATAGAAGAAACAAGAGAAAGGCAAGCGAACGGTTCAAGATTCATCTTTGAAATAAGATCTCGATACTGGGGAGGAAGCGCAGAGTTAAAACCACAGAACATGTGTATCAGAGATCGAAACATACGCTGTAGGCCTCTGGCAGCATGCCAAAGATATCCTTACCATGACATATGGTGTCCTGGATTCTCCGCTCGTCTAGAAGCCGCATGTTTCCTCCAATGCGGTCAGAATGAGAGAACCCCGTCATCTTGACCACGTATTCTCGGACTGTTCTGAAGCAATAGCTGCAGTGCCATCCCGCATCTGCTAATGCACGATTACCGCTCGGCGAATGTCGATAATAGACATCGTTGCGCCACATGTGCACAGAAGATCGCCAACTTGTCATATCGAGGTACCATTCGAAGCTGTGGTGTTACGGGGTTCATTTCAATTATCATACAGACAATGATTTGCTGACCTGTATAAAAAGTTGCGCAACTGCAGATGAATTGAAGGGCCAAAGTCACAGGCTTTGAGGAGCACGATCGAGTGCTGTGATGGGATTTCGTCAACGTCTGACATGATGACCATGGTCTCGACATTCGCTGGCAGGGCCTTGATATGGTTATGGAGCAGCGCGGTCATTGCATCCCGAGTGGCAGCTTCGATGACCCATGGGTCGCTACTCTGTGGTAGAGCATGATCTGGCAGGCTACGAATCGTCATGATGCAATATCCAGCAACGTATGAGAGTTATGGACCTACAATTGGTAAACAATTTTGTGCTGGAACTTCGCAAACCTAGCCTTGTTCGTCGCGAAATATGTTTCCTTGGGAAGCCCGGTGAACGTGACATTGGATTCAATAATGAAGAATTTGTCCACAACGGAGTCCAGCTCGTTCATGCGGATCTCTAGCAGGTCGACTTCGCTGCTCATGAGAACTGCGTCCATGACCTGGACATCCTTATTCCCCTCTCTTCGGTTCCACCCATGTAATTGACAGGCATTCTGGTCCATTTCCATTCCCTCTGCATAATAGTGCGGAATAATATCCGTCGGACCTTCTGCTTTATCCCAAAGAGGCCGAGTTGCGTAGGATAGTGTGTTCTTGATTTGGTAGTGGTATTGTATTATGAGATGAATGAGACTTATTGAAAGAATGAAGGCAGCAAGAAAGACAACGACCAGCCTGGGTCGTCTGAGGAGGTTTGCCATGGCCATGGTTTGCGACGACTATGAGCTGCACAGCAACGAATAGTAGTGAGTCCCGCGCCTGCGCGCTGAAAAGGTATAAATATGGCCGTTGATGGGCCTCAGTGATGAAACAGATGATTATCGTACACATCGTAACTAAGTAATTTATACCCTACAAATAATCGCAGAAGCCTCTTATCAACGTTGGCAGCGGAGACGGTGAGGGTGCCATGGCCGATTGAGGTGCTGAAAGAGATGCACCGGAAGTATCTGTGATGAGGAGAACTGGTGTCTACAAAGAGAATACGGATTAGTATCCATCGCTATAGTCTGACTACTGTGGTCCTTGAATACCTTGGCTTGAGTCGATAGATAGCCCGGACTCGTGCCAGGCTGGTCTTGGGAGGATTCTGGGGTCCCGGCGCTTTGAAGGAGGAAGTTCACTCGGCGTCCGTCTTGTTTTCGAGCTCCCGGAGTCACTAGAGATGTTCGTTGAACACCCTGGCTGCTTGATCGTCTGAGCGCCGAGGGTGTCTTAGGTCTCATAGTATAGTGAATTGTCGGCTGATTGGGTGAAGACGGGGTGACGGAGATTGAGCGAATTGCTTGCGTATAGCCCCGAGGGAGATGGATGGTCAAGCTCGTCATCTCCGACTCAGAGGTGGGGAATGCGGACCGAGGGATCGCACTGACAATAGTCGAACTCGACGAGAGAGGGCCGGCATACGCTGGTGACTGTGCAGCGCTCGGCATGAGGCATAACCGCGGTTTCGTGAATCTCGTATTTGGCGAAGATAGTTCCGAATACCTTCGGTTTTCAAATTTGGGTCAGACGAGCACTGTGCATCCGTGGCAGACTCACTCGCCAGGGCTCACTTCGGCTTGAGCAAATCTTTCGATTCCCTTTGCATGCTCGGAAAGCTGATCTAGGTCAGATGGATGATTAGATATAGTTGACACCCAGAACTTACCGCCTGCTGTACCCTGGACTTGACGCGCTCCGAGATTAAGTCCTTCACCTGCTCCATCAAGAGTGATTTGAGATGCTCGAACAACCGGTCCTGAACCATAGTCTTCAAGAGAATCTGAAGGTTTTGTACCATATTTTCATGGCGAGCAACCTGTTCCCGCAGCTTACGTCTGGCTTCTGCTACCTGATAATGATGTTTGGTCCGTGGAATGAGAAAGCATCTAATGTCGTTACCTGTTCGCCTGCTTTAATCGCTGGGGCAAATCGTGTGATTTTCTCAGTCTGCTGTTCCAGAGAGTTTATTGAGGAATGAAGGGTTATTGACGTCTGTTTGAAAGTCGCCAGCAACTCTGCAACTGCCTTCAAGTCGGGATTCGAGATATCGGGCATTGGTCCGTTGGTAAGAGGTTTCTACAACCGTTCCAATCAGCCAAGAGTTGAAAACCCAAGTTAGATGTGTTTACTCGAGACAGAGGTGGTCGCATGAGTTCGGTTGGGTTCGTGTAGTTGGGAGGGATGAGCAATCTCAGATTCTTGGGCTTTCCACCGAGCGATTGCGCCGTGGATTGGGTACTTACTGCAGCTGTCAATTCCATTGGGGGAGTGCGGACTATAGTACAGTTGTCTGTGAGCTTTCAGGCTTTTGCACAAAGGCTGTCTATAAGAGCTTGATAGGGAAAACACGAGGATGCCGTGCGCCTGTGAAGTAAGCCAGTGCACGAGGTTCTCTTGACGATTTCACGTCGCACGAGCGGCATGCTGAGATCATGCCTGCTTGCTGCAGCATATTAGCCTTGTGGAACGACCCAAGAAATCTAACTTAGTCGGAGGCCTCACCCAAGTTGTTCACTTGTGTTTGGATGGAGTGCGTGATGACATCAGGCACAAAACCACTGAGGTCTGGTTCAAGCCGAAGGGGGAAACGGTTTTATTCAACTTCAACAAGCAATGCAGCACGTCGAACTTGTGTGAAGGGCTGAACATTTTTCTGATCAGTCATTTTCATTTGTTGGCGACGTGAAATTGTGTTTATTGGAGCGGGCTAAGTTATGATGGGTTTCGCTACGAGTCCAGCTCTAGAGTAGGTGGATGAAGACATAAGTTTCAAAAGTTCGAAGTGTACGATAATTTATGGTCAAAGTGATGTAAGTAATACAAACTCAGATGAGATGATGCTACACGAGAAAGAGGCAAAGAAGTCAGCTGCAGGCAGCAGACTAGGTGATGGGTATGATGGTGGATGGCTATCGCTTTGCTTTGGGTACAAGCCAAGAGGGTGATGCATTTTGTGTCTGTGGAACGAACTTTTTCGTCGGGGTGGGTTGGGTAGGTTGAGTAGGTTGAGAAGGCGTAGATGAGGGAGGAGCAGACTGTGCAGCCTGCATGGGTACTCCTTTCGCACATTCCTCTTGCCTTTGCCAGAGGAGTTCACCCCATAATGGGTGAGGAGGAATATGACCGATCAGTGCTCGGAAAACGTCAAGCCTATTTCACACGGTTAGTTAGGATGGCTAGAGGTTCAATTGCTTGCCAACTCACCATCTCGCTTTTTCCTCGTCTGAATCCGCGAAGAAAGTGATGATCTGGTCATTTGGGAATAACAAGCGGAAGGAGCGTTCTACTCCAAATAGACTGTCATCGTCACTGTAATCGTGACTTTTGGCAGCGTGTTCGCGATCCTGATTGTCCTCAACACCGACGGCCTTCTTGAGGTCGATGGTTGCCGTCGCACGCTTGGTAACGTCATTGAAAGCAACCAGACTGGAGCCGATGACTCGAAAACGTCTCCTACGCCAAGTCTAGATAATGTGAGTTTGAAAGCTTCGCGTTGGTATCTGGGGAGAGATCTTACATTGCAATCACCGCCGAGTTGGGTCAGCGTTCCTTCGAAGTAGGTGACTTTATGCCAATTAATGTGTCTCAACCCGCGAAGACACTCATCCAGGCTCTGAGGGAGTTGTTCGGGAGGCACACCAGGAAGAGGTGGTAGCCTGAATATCTGTAGGACGATCTCTCCAACCTGACATGTGGAGAGTTTGCCTCCTAGTTCGACTCTCTGCCCGATAAGTGGATATGTAGTCTCAAAAAGGCGAGTATCGCAGCGATTGGCAATCTCCTTGAACGAGACGAACGCTCTAGCCAGAGTACAGTCTGGCTTCAGGTATCTTGCTAGGTTGTTGGTGATATGTTGAGGCATCTGGGCACGTTGAGGCGGAGCAGGTGGTTGATGAACAATCTTGTCCTTGGATGACTTCTTTGGTGAAGATGAGAAGAAGCTTCGCATACCCCTCGAGGAAGACTGCTGGACCACAGGTGGTGCCACGGGTACCGGACGAGGAGGAGGTGGCGTTGGAAGAACATCCTTGAACTGTTGAATGATATGCGGATCGCGGCGAATCTTGAGCGTGAGAGTGAACTCAAGTTTGCTATGTTCGATCCTGTTTGTCTGGTCAGTGAAGTGAAGTTGACTAACGAGAGGCTCAGAATCACAATTCAAATTCTTGGTCAATGCGAGTTTCGTTGCCCATTGGACATTCTGGCGTTGTGACGAAATGTATGCCGTTATTGAGGGTACATGTGAGCGCCGTTGGTTCGTTGGGTAGGGGTACTTCAAGGCTCTTGACTCCCATGACTATATGCCGTTCAGCACGGCATTTCTGTGGTTATGAGCTTACGTACCTTTAACGAAGACCTTTCCATAAGCCTTGGCCGTCTTCTCCTGAGCTCGGTATTCTCGAATCTGTTTGGCATACTCGTTCTGCCAAAGCCGTGTCAGCATAAAGCAAGGAGGAACAGAGTTTTTCTACCGCACCATATCTGACGGTCGACGGATAGCTTTCCACGCCTTATCAGCAAGGTCGTATTCCTCTCTAGCCCTGAAAGATTGGTTGGATGAAGCATAGATGGTCTCACGTTCCCGAACTAGATACTGCGCTAGCATTAATGGTCGGGAGACAAAAGCACGAAACAGAATCACCGACCTTCTTATTCTTATCTTTCTGAGATTGTCCATTGAGTTTCTGAAGTTCCTTCTCAATGCTGTCACTCAACCCTACGCCCGCGACCTCGAGCAGCATCTCCTCTTTTCTTGCCGCCTCGACGTCTCCCGTACTCAGACTCCTCCGTCGACTGGGCCTGGTCACCCCCAAAGATTGACGAGGAACAGGTGCCCGGCGAATGTTGCCATCAACTTCATCGTCTTCCTCGTCAGAGTAGCCTTCCTCTGCACGTCGGGCTGCCCGTCTTTTCTGCAATATCATCTGTTCCCTAGCCTTGATGTTATCCGTCTTTGGTGGTGGAACAGGTGCTGCGGGTCGTTGCGGAGGTAGGACAGTCTGTTTCATCCTCTGGTCCTCATAGATAGAGTCGGATATCGACCTCTCCACGTGGCTGGGAGCAGGAGAAGGAAGGGAGGATGTTCTTCGTCTTTGTACGTAAGGTGTCCCGTGCGTACCAGCAACGTCGTCCATGAGCCGGTCCAAAGCACTTCTCATATCCATGTCAACGTCAACGTCTCCCATCTTCATACTGGCATGACTGGCGTCCAGCATGCCGGCGTCTTGTCCGATGCCTGACATATCGAGGTCATCAGCAGAGCAGCTCGGATCCCACTCGTCAATGCTGATACTGTTTTCAAAGTTGCTACCGAGATCGAAGTCCAGTTTTCCTGCGGCAACAGGTTGATCGAGTTCCACGATCTTGGCGACGCCCTCGACCGATCTATTGTAGTCTTGCTCGTGTGAAGGGAACTCAGGCTCGTGCTCTACGTCCATGTCTTCCGCTTCATGTGCCCTGGATCTTTCCTGAATATGATCAAGGGAAATGCGGCTGGTATTGGCAGAAGACGGCGCGGGGCTCGTGCCACGACTACTGAAGTTGTCGAAAGAATGCTCCTCAGATTGTCTCCGACTTAAGGGAGGGCTTCGTTGGTCAGAGAGACGTGTGGCTGATTGATGGAAAGGGGATTGGCTGCGGCGAGGGAACTCAAAGCCGGTGTTCATTTGACCACCAGTCTCAGCTGTGGAAGAGCGCCGAGATGTGGAGGGACGATGTGCCTCCACCGGATTATCGAGAATCTCAGGGATGTAGATTGAAGGAGTCTGAATGAAGGGTGAGGAACTGACGTTGTATGGGACGAGTGGAGCCTTACCTGTTCATCTTCACGGGCCGAAGAACGGGACATGTCTTCTAGGTGTCTTGAAGAGCTAGTCTCATCCTGAGGAAGAGATGAAGTGCTTGCATTTGCGTGTTCTTGCATATTATCTTTCAGGAAGTTAGAAGTGATCAATACGCCATTGATCAATACGCCATAAGCGTGGACTCACGATAGCTGGCTTCAAAGGAGGGGAAAGCCTCAGGGTTCGAGATCCTTCGTCCTGACCGCGCAGGGGAAGGAGATGCAGGGAATTGTACGACTTCGTCATTCCCAGAATATGTTGGCTCGCCGTTACGTTCCGAACGTGCAGATCTGTCAGAAGTAGGCGTTGATGCACGAGCAAAGCGATCTTGAGGTGTTTGAGGAAGAGCCCTCGACGGAGTCCCTGAGGAGGATCCGGGACATGGAGAACCAGCCGACTGACGGGAAGACGGCCGTGAGGGGAGAAGGGGAGAGGGATGAGGGGATCCGGCGTTGTAACGGGCCCCTGCGGGACTTGAATGTGCATTGGGTGGAGGGGAGAAATCCTGAATATGATGTAGAGAAGGAGAACGCGAGTGACGGCGGAACCGCGCAAGGACACCTTCATCGTCGTCTTGATCAGGATGGTCCTGTTCGTCATCCGAGTGCATGAACTGGGTCTCTCGCTCAACATGTGAATTGTGGTCATCGAGGCTCTCCGGATGATGAGCGTTCTGTGTGGCTGCTAGTTGTGGCACCGTAGTTGACGGTCCAAAGAGATTGTCAACAATCCCAGAAATGCTATCATCAACATTCATTCCCATATCCCCTAAGAGGGGGCCAGATTCAGCACCGGAGTTTATTCCAAATGTTTCATTCTCCATAAACCTGGTTTCTCGATGTTCGAAGTCTGTGATTTCTTGTTCATGGTGCCCAGAAAAGAACGGATCGTCATCGTGGGGATTGTAGCTGTCGATGTGTTCTGCCTGGTCTTCTTCAAACACTTCTTCGTCGTCTTCAACCTCGTCACGATCAAACTCCACTACCTCCATTCGCTCATCCCATGTGACAGTCTTCCTGCGTTCCCTTTTGTAGACACTACTGACACGAGGCCCATGCATTCGGCGGGAAACGAGGTTTGACCGTCCAGGCGAAGGGCCGGTGCCATTACTGGAGGGAGTTGGTGGTTTCAGGGGAGTTGGTGCCGATGGTTCAGGCGAAGAGGACATGTCGTGCGTGCTGTCGGGAGTGTTCACCGCATTTGAAAGGGGCGCAGAAGGTTCCGGTAAAGGCGGAGGAGGCTCTGGTGCACTAGGCGTGCCTTTACTTCGGAAAGGACTTTTGCTGACTGGTGTCTTGTTCACTAGCCCTTGATAGCTCTTGGATTGACGCCTCTCCCGTTTCAATGCAAAAGGACGGTCATTTTCGTCCTCTGCTTGGTTATGGATTGATACGGGTCTCGGACGTTTCTCTCCAGAAACTCGTCGAGTGACTGGGAAAGGTATCGAGGAGTTTTTTGGAACGGGGATCTTCGGCTCAAGTCCTGCTTGCTTGAAAGGTGATTTGGAGACTAGGCTATTTGTTGCCATATGTTTATAGCTAGAAGATGAGCGTCGAGTGAGATGTTGGCCGGGTTGCTGTGGTAGGGGGCGTGATGACGACGACGACGTTCGTTTGGATATTCTTAGAGGGGAAGTAATCGACCCATTGGCTGAGTCTGAGTCTTGGGATGACTGGGAAGATGGGCCCCCATTGTTCGACGAGGGGGATGATAGCCAGCCTAAACCTGAATCACGAATTATGGATGACTTGATAGGATCGGGAGACAAGAGTCTATCCCGTAATGGTGACTTTATAGCAGCCATTCTGGCATAGAAGATGCCTCGAGACTTGCTCTAGTCACGTAAATGCCCGTGGTCGCTGCAGAAAACGATGAGCAGCGATCTAAGAAGAGAGGGTTCAAAGAGTAGCAAGTCAACCAACAACGAGTCGTGCAACGTGGGAAAATCGTTGCAACTCAGACGGCGCGTTCATCATGTGACCGCGATCTCTCCCTCCGACTTCCGACGTGACTTATCCGCAACTTCAAGTTGAATGCGCAGCTCAATCAGCGATAGAGTTGAATTGAGCAAATTCCCAGAATCAGTCGCAGCAGGTCGCAGCAGTGCTCGGGGTGTTGCAGCCCCCAATTGGTACACTTTCAAGCCCCATGGATCATGGGGATGACTCGGGTGCTTGGCCATCACTTGAATGTACTTGATCAGAACTACCTGTGCCATACGCTCGAAATGCTGCGAATGATCAGAAAAGAACACGATAAGAGTCGCTCACTGAATTTTGTCCCCATTGGCGACCGCCACATCTCAAGCGCAGCTCTGACTGACTTTGGTGATGGTGACGAAACCGTCAAATTGCACCCGTTATCCTCTCAGATGACCCCAACACTAATAGCCCCTGGGCAACTTTGCCGAGGCCCGGGAATCGAAAGAATCATGGGATTTTATGTGAAAAACAGAGTACTTATGTTCTCAAGTGACATCAAGCCAGTCCAGCTACTCGCTCGACATGCCATTGGCAAACTTGAACGTAGCGCTACCGGAACTACATCCCAGGTTTTGGGCGGTCGTCATTCCAGGTGAGTGAATTATCCTGTCCATTTTCAATTGATTCTCACGGCGTTGTTGTAGCGACCCTCGCCTGGATTGGCGCCTATAAACTGTGGATCTGGCCACTTCTTCTCTCTCCATTGAGGCACATACCGGGGCCACCTCTCGGCCATTGGATATTTGGACAGTCTCCTGTCATCATCAAGAGTGAGAGTGGCATCCCTCAGCGAGAGTGGGTCAAAGAATATGGGCCAGTCATTCGCAGCCTTGGACCTGTTGGGATCGAGCGTCTGATATTCATGCGGCCTGAGGCCCAACACCAGATCCTAGTTAAGGGTTGGTTACAATACCCACGCGTATGTGTAGTTTCCTGACCAGCCTTCTTTTGCAATCTACTCACTTCCGTAGCCGGGATTCTTGAGGCATATCTTGGGCCTAGTCACTGGATATGGTCTCCTCACTGTCACAGGCGATGAACACAGGCGTATGCGCAAGGCTATGAACCCTGCATTTTCCCTTCCAAACTTGATGGCCCGTACGTCGTTCAAATACTCTTCTACGCTTTGCCACTGAACTGAATGATATCGAAGAAACTGACATGTATCACCAGTCTGTAAATGGGTGCGTGCTAAGCCTTCCGTGAATCGCGCGCCGGAGCTAGAATATCTCTAACAGGCTTATTGACCTTCTGAAGGAAGAATTAGATAGAGAACCAAACTCCAAGCAAGGGAAAGTCTTCAAGGTCTATGAATGGAGTGCGTATCTCTGATCTATAGCGCAATCTGCTAGTCCTAAAAATGTTTGGCTCAGTGAGCAAGGCTACGCTCGACATCATCTGCGAGACTGCGTTTGGTTACAAGGCAGATTCTCTGCATAATCCTCATAACGAACTTGCGGAAGCGTATGAGGACCTTCTCAGCCTTCAATCTGGTACAAACACACTTGCATTCATGGGAGGATCCGAGTTAATCATTCTTTTGCTTCTTTGAAGGTGTTAACCTTGCCAAAATTGCTTCGTTGATGGCTATCCCAGGAGCTCCTCGGTTTCTTGCTTCCAATTTTGCCTTTAAGCATCGTAAGTGGTTCAGCAAGATTCCTTTCTTTGGTGCGTATCCGTTCCCCGAGCTTTGTGACATGCTTGCTTACTAGGATCTCGAAATGCAGCTGCGTTTTCAACCCTTGTCTATTCGATGCATCGTATCAAAAATGTGTCTTCGCAGATGCTGAAGGACAAGATTCGGGACACCTCGGTTCAAGTCTCTGACATTGAGGCTAAACGAGATATTATGAGCTTGCTTATTCGTGCTCGGAAAGCCGACCTTGACAAAGACAGTTCAACTTACGCTATGAGTGACCAAGCCATGATGGATCAGGTCGTGAGTTTCGGGCTATCATGTACTGCTTGGGGGCTTCAACTGATAGGTATGCCAAAGTTGACTTTTCTTGGTGCTGGCCATGAAACAACTGCTACCGGGCTGACATGGGTAGGTCCTAATCTTTGTGTGGCCAGATTCTACGTCTGAAAATCCAATCTAGACTTTGTGGCTTCTTGCGAATGATACTCGATCACAACAACGGCTTCGCGAGGAGGTTCAGCCTGTGTTCGCCGCCGATTCGAGGCCGGACTACCGGACTCTCAAAGACCTATCTTTCTTAGATTGTGTCGTGTTCGTTTGGTATCCTCCTTATTTGATGCTGATCTAAGTCGATGACCTATCATAGGATGGAAAGCCTGCGACTTTTGCCCCCTGTACCTCTTACGGTTCGTACCGCGGCGGAAACGGATTATATCGACGGCGTTCTGGTCCCGAAAGGAACCCTTCTCACGATTCCAGTGAGTAGCCTGCATCTACCAAAACCAGCAGGGAACCGATGACTTCCTCAGATCCGCGTCATTAACACATGGAAGGTTATTTGGGGTGAAGACGCAGAAGAGTACATTTATTTTGGACAAGTCACTATACTAGTAAATGAGATGCTGACATCTGTCCCAGGTTCAGGCCGAGCCGATGGCTCAACCTCCCTAAGAACTATCATCCGTCATATTCGATGCTTTCTTTTATTGCAGGGCCTCACGGATGCATTGGCAAGACCATGGCTATAATCGAGATGAAGACAGTGTTGGCGTTCGTGACTTTCTTTCACTACCTCCAAACACGCGGTCGCTGATCTCTGTCAAACACAGAGCCTTGATTGCCAACTTCACATTTGAGCCAGCTTATACTGGGCAGACCATCAAACCTGCGGCTGCTATCACCATGAGTGCGTGGCTAATGTACATTGAGAATTTCATTCTCTGACCGACAATTGTTACAGAGCCAACTGATGGCATGCCTCTTCTAATCAAGAAAGTCAATTGAAAGCTTAGCTACGCTGATATGAACGTAGTCTATTTATGTTTGTAATATTTTATTGGATTCCGCGCTGCCTGGGCGTCATTTTTTTCTGTACTTGGATTGCCGGGGGCAAGATTGAAAGCTTGGCAGGACCAGTATCGGCTCGGGCTGCGGCTTTCGGAAGACACGAAAAACACGGCTCGCGTCTGCTTTCCTAATTTGGAATACTGCCTTTTGCAAGAAACATATGACGACGACGAAATGGTCCTGCTAAGAAGAAATAAGCAGAAGGAAGGGGACAGTCCAGAGCCTTCACAAGACGTTGAAAAAGACGAGAATCCCATTGTCAAGGCCAAAAAGCTCAAGCATGAGGTTGAGAAGTTGAAGGCCGTACGTTTCTGAGTCGATAGCATTTGTGGTCAGCTCACATTCTTGTTGGCTTGTCGACAGGAAAGAGGAAGCTGGTTTTTCAATACAAGGAGGATGATTTTCTTGGCTGGACTTGTCTGTGAGTCTAGTTCTTTTGAGGAAATTACCTCTCTTGCTCACTGGCTTCCTCAGTCGGAACCGCCTTAGCACTTGCCTTTATCGAACCTAGCGACGTCCACGATTTTCACGCACATATGTCTGGTCTGGTCGACCAATACGACATCAACTTCCCCGACCTACCAGAGCTCGATTTTACCCGTTTGCAAGCTGAGTGGACGAGATTCAGGAATAGCATCCCTGACCCATTAAAATTCAACAACGACGGTCGTGAGTTCGAGGTGGGAGAGAAGGCGAGGGAGAGAGGTTTGACAGCTAGATACCCTGTTGTGCTAATTCCGGGCGTTATATCCACCGTAAGCTCGTTCCAATGTCGTAATATCGAGGCAGCCATAATGAAGCAACACACAGGGCCTGGAGTCTTGGTCAACTTCTCCCGACTACCGCGCTTTCTTCCGACAGAAACTGTGGGGAGGATTCAACATGATAACACAAGTGACATTCAACAAACAGAAGTGGATAGCCGCTATGATGCTGGATCCTACCACTGGACTTGATCCACCTGGAGCGAAGATTCGTGCGGCTGAGGGAATAGATGCTGCCAGCTCGTTCATCCAGGGCTTTTGGATCTGGTGAGTACTCAACTATGTAAACAGAACGCAAACTGATAAAACCTGCTGGTAGGTCAAAGATTGTAGAGAATCTAGCCGTGGTCAACTACGATACCAATAATCTCTATCTTGCTCCTTACGATTGGCGTTTGTCTTTCTACAACCTTGAAGAACGAGATGGCTATTTTTCCAGGCTGAAGAGCATTATTGAGGGCCTAAGGTAGGTACCGAACAGTATCTTCTAATTCTAGCTAACGAAAGGTAAAGAATTCGACAAAAGAGAAAGGTTGTAATTGCAGCGCACTCCATGGGGGCTAATGTGAGCTTCGTATGACGTAGACTGACCTTTACTTACCTGATGATTCGCAGGTCTTTTTGGTATGACTTTCCTCCTTGAATGCGACTATCTGTTCTCAACTATGATTTGCAGTATTTGTACGTTCCTTCAAGCTAAACCTTGTACTCGGCTTATTGACTTCATAGCTGTAAATGGGTCGAGTCACCCAATCACGGTAACGGTGGCGACGACTGGGTGGAGGTGAGCTTATTGGCAGCTCTCGTTTTACTGTTCTGAGGCATTTATGCAGAACCACATTGAAGCCTATATTTCCATAGCTGGAACTCACCTCGTGAGTGCTTTCACTCTTGTTCATTCATACATCTAAAGTAACACATGCTTCAGGGTGTGGTATGTCTGATTGAGTGGGAATTCAAAACGAGAAGAGACTAACGTACACCAGGCCAAAGCCATGGCAGCATTTCTGTCTGGCGAAATGAAAGATACAGTCCAGATGAATCCCGCTGGTGCATATGGTGGGTTCAAAACCTACGACCATACTTCCGAGGCTGATAAGCTTGTCTAGTGCTCGAACGCTTTTTCTCTAGGCAAGATCGACAAGATCTTTTCCGAAGCTGGGCAGGGAGCGCAAGCATGTGGATCAAAGGAGGAGACGCAGTATGGGGGAACGCGACATTTGCCCCAGACGATCCACAAAATGGATCTCATACGCATGGAGAGCTCATTGCGTTCCGGGATATCCCAACACCTCCGAAGGACGGAGCCAAAGTTGCTGAATCAGAATCGACTTCAACAGGGGAGGCTTTGGGCAAGGATGTCCCTGTTATGGAAGGATACGCACACGACAAGGGACCATTGAGTAATATGACTGCCGACCAAGCTGGGACTTGGATCCTTCGGAACACACCCAGTTCATTCCAGAAGATGATTGCGACGAATTATTCATTTGGAATCGAGAGGGATGTTGAGCAGCTGAAGAGAAATAATGGAGACCATACGAAGTGGTCCAATCCACTGGAGGTGCAACTTCCAAAAGCACCCAACATGAAAATCTATTGTGTGTATGGACACGGAAAGGAGACTGAGGTAGGCATTTCCGAAACGAAGATCTTCAAGTGTTGACAGGTTACAAAGAGATCGTATTGGTATGCACGAGGAACGACTCCACCCTTGGCACTCGACGAGTCTCTGGCTGCTAGCTCGGAATGTGAAGAACCATCTTCTCCGTTTTGCAACCACCCTCAGGTACCACTCCCTGCGCCGACATGGATAGATGCAGCGTTCTCAAGCGACAGTACAACACCAAGGGTCAAGAATGGGGTGAAATTAGGAGAAGGGGATGGTACTGTGAGTCTCTTGAGCCTTGGGGCGATGTGTGTAGATGGATGGAAGCGAGAACGATGGAATCCTGCAGGGATCAAGGTCACGACTGTTGAGGTATGCTGCTTGACTCCTTTTCATGTCGAGCCCTCTCTTAGTCCGAATTACAGTTGCCCCATAATCCGGATCCAAGCATCCCGCGAGGAGGAGCAAATACCTCAGATCATGTCGACGTGCTTGGAAGCACGAGACTGAATGAAATCATATTGCAAGTGGCTACTGGTGCTGGACACGAGGTAGAGGATCACTTTGTGAGCAATATTAGGGAGTATTCTGCGAGGATCAATTGGGATGTGTAAGGGATTGGTGGTATGTTGGGTGGAAAGTGGCATTATCGAGGTCAGCCAGGCGGTATACGTTGTATTGTAGAGGTATAGAGCAGATGGTGTCAAACACGGGAAAGCTATCTGTAATAGATAATTTGCGGTTAATTAGTCGATAGAGGTTGGTTGAAGGAAAACTCACTACGACCCAGAGACATTTTTCGACCCAACAAGCCCCTCGACAGCATCAGCGGCCCTGCTGACTTTATCTAGGAAATATTTTACAGTCGTCAGCAGAGCTTCCAGTTCGACTGGCGGCGGGTGCTCTTCGCGGAACTTGGGTGTTTGGAACGCTTGTGCAAAGGATGACTCGAGGTCGTTCTCCCGGATGTATCGTTTGGCCCATTTGACTGATTTGTGCGTGAATTCGCAGCAACCTTTGCCGACATTATACAGTTTATCGGATTCTTCTGGCGTGAGGTCACTGTGGAATGGCTGTGGACGTGTTTTGCCAGCAATGCGATGGTTAAAATTTGGAAAGTACTCGTTCAGCCTGAGCACAAACTCTGCAACGGAGGAGTCCTTTCCCGTCCAAAGCCAATACAAATCCAGCTGTATGAGGCTCTCCAAGAGACTGAGATATATCTTTCTATACGCCCCGCTCTGCTCTTCAATTGAATGCAGAAATTGCTCATCTTTGGCTGATAGTGCGACGGATGTCCTGTCGTCTTTGTAGTACTTCTGCCAGACCATTGCTGCCTGAACTTGGCCAACGATATGATGTCGATGGAGTTCGATTGTTGCTAGCAGGTCGAGTATGTCAGGTATCCTTTGGAGGACATTGTTGGTAGATGCGAGAATGTCGTTGAGCGTGTGGACGAGGACCTTCAATGGAGGGACGAGACCCAACGTGACGGAAGTTTTGGGAGAAAGTAAATTTTTCTCGATATAGTCGTAAATTTGTCGTCTTTTTTCTCTCGTTGTGGGCGAAGCGGTCGCTTCTTGCAGAACTTGTTCAAGTTCGGAGAGGGACATGATTGTTTATGGTAAACAACCTACCAAATTCGGGTTTTAGTCTTTTCGTTCAACGACTTCCTGCCAAGAATCATCCAAAATGACAAATTACTTCTTGAAATGCTACCAAACCACGTACAAGTCCTCGTTGTCGGTGGAGGTCCTAGTGGGTCGTATACAGCCTCTGTGCTTGCCCGAGAGGGCCTAAACGTTGCCCTTCTGGAAGCCGACAAGTTTCCTCGGTATCATGTGGGCGAAAGCCTCATTCCTTCTATAAGGCATCATTTGAAGTTCATTGGAGCAGAAGAAAAAGTAGCTGGCTATGGGTTTGTGAGGAAACCAGGTGCAGCTATCAAATTCAATCAATTTAAACGGGAGGGCTGTGAGTATCCGAGTCATCTCTCTGCCGACGAACCTGACTAGCGACCGCATATAGACACCGACTTCGTGGCTATAGGCGCCCACAATAACGCTTGGAACGTCCTTCGGTCTGAATTTGACCAAATCTTGCTTGCCCACGCACGTGAGCAAGGAGTCCAGGTGTTCGAACAGACGAAAGTTACTTCAATCCAATTCAGCGACGGACGACCTATTTTTGCCACTTGGGTATCCAACTGTACCTCAAAGAATGTTGAAAGCTCTATTGCATTTGACTTCCTAGTCGATGCCACTGGTCGCGCCGGGCTCTTGTCTACAAAATACCTAAAGAATAGACACTACAATCATAGTCTCAAGAACATCGCCGTCTGGGGCTACTGGACAGACACGGGCACATATGGGAAGGACTCTGGTCAGGTTGAAAGAGAAGGATCACCATGGTTTGAGGCTCTTATCGACGAGAGTGGTTGGGCATGGTTCATTCCTCTCCACGATGGTACGACCTCGGTTGGAATTGTCATGAACCAGGAGGTCTACAATTCGAAGCTCAAGACGCCACTTACCAACTCTCCCGTTCCCAATATCTCTTCACATGCCGGGTCGACGACACTTAGGCATTATCTCTTTAACTTGTCTCTAGCACCAAAATTGATGGAGCTCATGACTCCGAAATCTAAGCTGGTTGAGGGAAGTGTTAAATCAGCATCCGACTTTAGCTATTCAGCAAAGGAGTATGCTGGTACTCGTTGGAGAATTGTTGGAGACGCAGGAGGTATTTGCCTTTTACGCTACTTTCGATCCTTGTCTCATCACTTATTGGACAGCTTTCATTGACCCATTCTTCTCTTCTGGGATACACTTGGCTATGACCTCGGCCCTCTCAGCTTCCGCTACTATATGCGCTTCTCTTCGAGGTGACTGCTCAGAGGAGGAAGCTGCAGAATGGCATACGAAGCGGGTCGCCACTAGTTATACAAGGTCAGCATAGGTGACTTCCTTCCTGATTTCTTGCCATTGATATCGAGAGTAGATTCCAGATCGTCGTGTTGAGCGCATACAAGCAGATTAAAGCTCAAAGTACAGATATCCTAAGCGACGTTGATGAAGATAACTTTGATCGAGCATTTGCATTTCTCAGGCCAGGTTGGTCGACAACTTGATCTCAATATATATCTTCCTTACACTTTCTTGGTATAGTAATTCAAGGTGCTGCAGACCTAGGCACCCGCCTCTCTGAGTCTGAACTTCAGAAATCACTCGACTTCTGTGTCAACCTCTTCAATCCGACGACACCAGAGCAACATGAGCGGCTGCTTTCGTCCACAAATACAGCCTATGAGGACTTGAAAGGTCTAATGGACGTCACAGGGCCAGTGGTCGATCCAGACCTGTTGAGGGTTGTGATCAAACCGGAAGAGCATGATGTCAATCGCGGTGGGCGGCTCAAAGTAAGATCGGAGGGGGAGGACGAAGCGAAGATGGTCCTGGATAAAGTCAATGCTCGTCGGTTGATCCATCCGGAATACGCCATCAACAATATGGAGAAGGAAAAGTTGGGAGGGTTTGTCATGCGGTTGGAGAAGGGAAGCCTAGGGCTATCCATGGTGGAAAATAAGCCCGAGTGATCTACTATCTGTATGGCTCAAGCTCGTCAACACTGGATCAGCTCATTGAAGTTCGTCGTGTAGATGAAGTTGTGAACTAAAGAATGAAAGTGGGATAAAGTAGTATTGGTCCAATCGTAAAAACGTAAGGAGGTCGTAAAAAGTCGTTAGCTATCGTGATATAAGGCACTCTCGCGCCGGTGAACTCTTGCAGCCTTTTCCGTGCGTTTCTGTCGGTACAAACCGCGAGTTTCTCTCTCTGGATTCCCGCCTCGCTGACCATGTCTCGATGCTTCCGGCCGTTCTAGAATTGCTGGATGATCTACCACAGTATCACCACCAGTTCTTCCGGCTCCAATGTTCGGAGGCGCTGGAAAGGACGAATACAGCCAATCTTCACGTCTGTCATCTGTCGGGCTTGGTAGCCCAGAAACTGGAGGACGAAGCGTAGATGGATATCTACTATCTCGTCGAGAAAGTAGCTGGCTGGGTGGTGGCAGATCATCCAGATTTACTTGGCTGTAGTGACCTTCTCCAATTCCTTGTCGGCCATCTTGACCAGTGAACCGCGTTCCCGGGTCTTGATTGTGCTCTGAGAAGCGACTGTATATTCTGCGCCACCAAGTCGGATGCTTCATGTGGAGAGCTGGTGTAGCCTCGTGGAGCACTTGTGAGGTATCGGGCATTGGCATAGCCGATCTTGGGTCTATAAATGGCGGGAGCCTCAGTCACGAACATGCGAGCTCTAATTTCGACTCACTGTTAGAAAGACCTCGTCTTTGCAATTCTCGCTCAACCTGGACACCGAAGTCACTTGTCTCTCTTCTCGTGTGCTTTGCCTTTCCAACACCCAACCAATCCCTCACGCGTTCATGCGGATCGTAGGCGTCGACATCGTGATCAAGTTCGTCGATAACTGGCAGAGTTGGTAGTGCCTTTTCGTCTGCAGGATCTATCGATTCTCCAGACTTCTCGGTCTGCTTCTCGCTCGGAAGCATAGGCATCATTGATGGGTCTCTTTCTTTCCCGAAAATGACACCATACGCCTGGGCCCTTCTGGGTCGGATATCCTCTGGTACCTCTTGCTTCTTGAACTTATACCCCATGTATCTCATCCCATGCCATATCTCTTTGAACGTTTCACGGAAGTCGAAAGCATGGCCCAAAGAGCGGAAAAGAGGTGTGTGTTCAGGTGTGAGATAGATCTCAGAGGACTTGAGGACGTAAGGCTTGTAGCTAAAGGCGCGGATGTGGAGGAACGCAAAAATGCTAGAGTACAGTTAAGTGTGGATTTGGGATGATCTGAGGGAGACAGCATACGTCATCTCTACCGTCTCAAGTATTGCACCAATGCCAATGTTGACATCCGCCGCTGTCATGTATTTCGTCTGGCAGAAATTTCAGTGCGAAAGTTCAAAACGAAGTTCACAGCACATTTGACTTACAGCCTTGACCACTCCAAACAAGCTCAAGGCAGAGAGGAAAGTTGCCTGCCAGAATGTCAAGAAGACTATTCCAAGGGTTAATTAGCACTGCACAACATGAGAGCGGTCTTAATGTCACCTACCTACTGCTTTTATGGCGAAAAGCTTGAGCAGTGGGCGATGTGGCGCAAGATAGACAGAGACCGGAAGATACAGCTGAATCAGGCAGTACATTGCGATCGACACGGAGATGGAGACGATTATGACGATCTGAATCTTCGTTAGATGAAATTCTACGAATGAAAAGGCAGACCTACATAGGGATGCCCCCATCCGAGACCCCAAGATTCTTCGCAATATAATCCAAGGTATTCCAGAATGACTGCAGCCAGGGTGGTTGTGGGGCGTATGACACAGTACTGAAGAACGCCCCACTTCATTAGTTGAAGGAAATAAAGACCATCCTACGAGCGTGTTAGAATCCGTTCTAACGAGCAAACGGTCAAAACCCACTTTGGGTTTCCACTTTACAGATCCTAAGGGGAACATCCATTTCTGGGGTGTCTCGCCTTTCCTGAGTGCTTCTCGATCAGCCTCTTTAGAGAGCCCAGACTTGAGAAAGATTTTGCGTTGTCCCTCTGAGGTTGGGGAGAGATAGAGCAAAAGCAAATAAAAGAATGCGGTCAGTACCGTCGACTCGTAGCAGTCGCGGACCAGAATTAAGAGGGTGGCATGGTTCTGGCGAAGGGAGTGAATCACCAATGCTAGGATGGCTGATTGAGTCGACATACCCAGAAAAGAAACGATGCAAAGCTAACAAGCGCGTATATTGGCACCATAAATAAGATTCGTACGATATCTGGACGAAAATCATGAGTGGGCGTGATTTGAGTGAGAAGAATTGCAGCGTACATCTTTGCTCATGTTTCTGAGCGTATGCGTCCTCAGAATTTTTTCAGATATTCAATAATACGAAGACTCACGTTCGTATAATTTCGTAAATGCTTGCCGACAAGCCATAGTGAGACCACACATGCGATGAGTGTGAAGACACCAGTGATGATCCAACCAATCTAGGGCAAATAAGTGAGGAACATGTGCGAGCCGTCGTGAATCGTACATGGTAGTCTAAGCAAGAAGAAAATTTCAGTCACAATGACGCACGGTTTTTTTTGGATCCTACTCACTCTGCAACACAAGCTTCCCTCCCTGGAAAAGCGATGGACCGTCGGGCGCCTTCTCCTTGAAGCACCTAAGGTTCTCGGTGCTGTCCTCTGTGTGATTCGACATCGGCGGTAGCGCCTCTATGCAATGTCGGGTATCTGAGAGGTAGAAGCCTAGCGTGGCCCCCAAGGGAGGTCCCCTCACTGAATAGTGGTTGTCGTTACGGTCAACGTGCTTGAAGGCAATGGCATCATCTGGCAGGACTTGTCCATTATCGCAGAATGCCGAATGGGGATATACTACAGTTGTTCTCACGAGCCAAATAACGCGCAAATAAAAGGCCCTTGGGAGTAAACTTCGATCAAGTTTATAACGCTGCTTGTTCGGACTCTCAATGTCATCGACCATCCACGAGAAATTGTTTCTCGAAAGATGCTTCTGCCGTCTAGGGCCGTCCGAGAATATCCTCCAGCATGACTTTGCCGATGCTCCTCGCTCTTGAGGAGTCGCAGCTGACCACACATCATCGCCGACACATGTGCTTTGGAGAAAGATACGAGCTTCTTCCTTCGCATCATAGCTCTTAAAATATATTTCCTGGCGCGGAGCTCATCCTCGCTGCCAATCCTCTCTCTTCCACAAATGCCTCATACCCGGACGGAATGATTATTCTCTTTGCCGTCCATGGAATATGTCAGCTGCCTGGTTCCGAAGAAGCCGCTCGTGCTTCTGTAACTCGAAGAACGCTACTTCAAACATATGGTATAGCAACCATACCGATGCCCGAGCACACCATCCTTGATCTCAACATGTGCTTCATAGATTTCCTTCTTATCTATCCCCTTCATAATACTATGCTAATTCTTCACACATATAAATTCAAACCAGGGTTTTTGAACAATAGCCCAAACTCCAATGCTCATCTGTGTCGCCACATTACTTGTCGTTGTTCTTGCAACCCTGAAGCAGGCCGCTGCGTCAAGCAGCAATGCCATGCAGGGGATGCAAGACTCTATTGATCTCCAGAACGAGCAGATACAGAGGATGCGAACGTTTCTAACCACTAACGTCAACGTCGGTCCAAAAGATGACAACGCGTACATACAATTCAAGAACCCAAAGGCCAACGACTTCCGTGTCGACGGTAAAAATATTCCGGAAGGTAAGCCAATCGTCATATTGTATCTTCCTAGAGCGCTGAGTGTCACGGTCTGTCTGTTTAGTTGACTTCGATGCTGGACCATCTTGGGCAGGGTTGATGCCGATCTCTGCTGACCCCAATGAGACTAGGAAATTGTTCTTCTGGTATGTTTCAAGGATTATTCCTCCCAGTTTTTGAGTTTACATTCGATCAGGTTCTGGCCATCAAACAATCCAGCAAGCGCTGATGATCTCGTCTTCTGGACTAATGGTGAGGAGTATCGTGCCATAGGAAGTCTAATTCGACTAAATACAAAGCACACTTGCAGGTGGTCCGGGATGCTCCTCTCTTGAAGGTTTCCTCCAAGAAAATGGTCCGATTTCGTGGTCCTGGGGTCAATCTAAACCGACGCCGTGAGCAAAGCAACGTGCTCCTCCGTCCTCTGATTTGACACCTTAGATAGAAATCCTTGGTCATGGACGAACCTTTCCAATGTTCTTTGGGTTGAGCAACCGGTTGGGGTAAGCCGTGTGATTATGATTCGCTTTCAGCATCTGATTCAGTATGTCTTTAGACTGGGTTCAGCCAAGGCACCCCGAATATTACCAACGACGATCAACTGGCGGAACAAGTCTCTGGTTTCCTCACACAATTTTTGGAAGTGTTCAGCGAACTTAAAGGGAAGAACTTGTATCTCACCGGGGAAAGCGTCCGTTCTCCATCCGTGCTCACGATTGATTCTCGCATCGCTCACATTTCTGTACTAGTATGCAGGATACTGTGAGGCCTTTTATGCCCAACCACCGATATCTATGGGCCAACTGATTGAATTTAGATGTTCCTTACATCGCCAACTGGCTGTATGAGCACCCTGGACCTGAATTGAACTTGAAGGGTATTTGGATTGCCGACCCATCTCTTTCTTATGGTGTTGTGCAGCAAGAAATCCCAGCACTTCGCTTTGCTCAGGTGTGGATGAACGGGGGGCATTTTGAATGAAACTGCTGCTGATTTCTTGATAGGCGAACAAGAACCTCTTCCCGTTCAACTCCAGCTTCTGGAACTCCCTCCAACAAATCTCCGATAATTGTGGCTACACGGATTACTTGGACAAATACGTGACCTATCCGCCGGCCGGACAACTTCCCTTCCCGAATGCGACAAACGGAACATACTCCGTCACCCCTGCCTGCAGAATTCACAGTCCAATTCAAAGGGCGGTTCAAACGTATGTCTTGATCACAGGTTAGGCAGAGGTTATACTGATTTCTATCAAAGACTCAACCCAGTGTTTAATACCTACCGGTGAGCTCGTGCATGCACTCTCCCGTATCGAACTAACGTTTGTTATTCAGAGTCTCTGATACTTACCCGAACCTGTGTAAGTCTGCTATCCTCGTCCTCGAGGACAATCGTGGCGGACTCAGCTCGTTACTTTAGGGAGTGTTCTTGGCTTCCCCAGGTCAACCCAACAATTTGTTTACTTCAACAGGTGACTCTTTCTATTGCTGAGCTCTTTTCGCGACTCACATTTCTTCTCAGGACCGATGTAAGGATAATGAGTCACTTGTGTGAGGCGAGATTAAAATTGTTCACACCATTCACAGGTCCAAGATGCGATCCACGCACCGCATATTGAGTGGAACGATTGCTCCAACATCAATGTCTACGCTGGAAATGGTCGGGATAACTCTATCGCATCCACATTGAGTGTACTCCCCAACGTCATCGAGAAATCTGAGCGCACACTCATTGTCCATGGCGTGGCGGCAAGTTTCTTAAATTCGTATGAATGTTGCCCTTGGCTTATGTGGACGTGTTAGGATTACATCCTTATTGCAGAAGGCACGAGAATCGCGATCCAGTACGTAGGCACCATTCATTTTGATTGTTGCTCATATATCGGCGCAGAAACATGACCTGGGGAGGGGCGCAAGGTTTCCAGACACCCATTGAGCCTGAAAGCTTCGCAGTCAAGAATTTCGGCGTCTATGGCCACCAACACACCGAACGGAAATTGACCTGTGAGTTTAGGCAAGATGTTGCCCTATAGCCAATCTCACTTACACTCGCAGACGTCGAATTCTTCTTCAGCGGCCACATGACTCCTCGTAAGTACACAGAAATACATCTTGGACGATACTGGAAGCTTATGATCAACCCTCCTTGCTAGAATTTGTACCTTGGGCAGCATACAACACCATTTCTTATCTTCTAGGTCGGCAAGATAGCCCTTCTTCGTGATTATGATTATCTGGACCTATATATTATGGTGGCGAGGATTCGAAGCCTAAACGAAATTTATCCGGAATTTTATCGTTTTTACTCTGATCGGCTTTTGATGCATGATTTATCCAAATTTGGTAAAGGCTTGACTCAACCAAGTGTAAATGATCGTGATCGCGTCCAACTTTATAAGGACCTTACTTTCTTTCCCTTCCTCCCATATTCGCCCTCAGCCATGTCCAACCATGCGCTTCCCGCCGCAGTCGCTGGACCTCTCGACGTGCTCATGATAGATAACTTTGATTCCTTCACTTGGAATCTCTATCAACAAATATGTCTGCTAGGCGCAGATGTTACAGTCATTAGAAACGATGCAATCACCCCGGAGATGCTCCCACTCCTGAACATCAAGTTTTTGATTATCTCGCCGGGTCCAGGACACCCTAAAACAGATTCGGGCATTTCAAGAGCAGCAATTGAATACTTTCAAGGCAAGGTACCCGTGCTGGGTGTATGCATGGGCCTCGAGTGCTTAGTAGACTCGTTTGGTGGAGACATTGGGTGAGTTATTCGGCTTCCCAACAAAGGCTTCCAGACACATCACCTGCATATATGCATACTTCTCGAGCTCGATGACTTATTTAAGAACACTTTATAGGTACGCTGGAGAAATTATGCATGGCAAAGTTAGCAGCATCCGCCACGATAATCGGGGATGCTTCAAGGACATTCCTCAAGGGATTCAATCCATTCGATATCACTCGCTGAGTGCACAACACTTGTCATTACCTGCAGAGCTCGCTATCACCTCTATAACCGACTCCGGCGTCGTCATGGGTGTGCGGCACAGGAAGAACACACTGGAAGCTGTCCAATATCACCCAGAAAGTATCTTGAGTGAAGGAGGAGACGAACTCATTCGTAATTTCCTCTCCCTCAGAGGAGGGACCTGGGAGGAAAACCCTCACGTCGGTGTTCTTGACGCCAATCTTCCACCCTTCCCAGTCGAGGTGTTGCCCAAGGAGATCGCGTCCGACCCCGAAAAGGCAAAGAAAGTGCCGTCGATCCTCGAAAAGATCTATCAACAACGTCTTAAAGACGTCTCACTCGCTCAAACATCACCTGGAACAACGTTGGCGGATCTGGAGAAACTCTACAGCCTCAACATCGCACCCCCATTGACATCATTTGTTTCCCGCCTGAAAGGTTCCAGCACTGGACGACCATCGCTGATCGCTGAAATCAAACGTGCCTCACCCTCTAAGGGTGCTATCTCGCTGGCAACATCGCCGCCAGAGCAAGCGTTAACCTACGCATTAGCTGGAGCCAGCGCAGTCTCGGTCCTTACTGAACCGAAATGGTTCAATGGATCCTTGCAGGATATGCTACATGCTCGCCTCAGCGTCGCGAACCTTCCTGACAGACCTGCCATTCTCAGGAAAGACTTCATTCTTAGTCGGTACCAGGTTTTGGAATCGCGTATTTGGGGAGCAGATACAGTCTTGCTCATTGTTAGCATGCTCTCCGAGGCCGTCTTCCGTGATCTCTACGCATACAGTCTGGAGTTGGGCATGGAGCCACTCGTGGAGGTCAACAATGAGAGAGAAATGCAGATTGCGCTCTCCCTGCCTGCAAAGGTCATCGGCGTCAACAACAGAAATCTACACGATTTCAATGTCGACATGGCTACCACTAGTAGGCTCAGTGAGATGGTAAAGGGGAAGGATGTCATCTATTGCGCACTAAGCGGAATCTCAGGGCCTGAGGACATTGCAAGATATGCCTCTGACTCTGTAGACGCTGTCTTAGTCGGCGAGAGCCTCATGAGAGCGGAGGATCCCGCTGCACATATCCAGAAGATGCTGTCTCTCCCTGAAAAACCAACTGGAGAACCAGAATGGCGTAGCGGCAAACCTTTGGTCAAGATCTGCGGCATTCGAACCAAGGATGAAGCTCTCGAGGTGGCAGCAGCTGGCGCGGACATGCTCGGCCTGATGTTTGTGCCAAAATCGAAGAGATGTATCGACTTGGCCACTGCGAAGGATATTGCCGTAGCGATCAGGAATTCCCGTTTCTCGAAACAACTGGTGGGATCCACTGAGACAGGACCAGGCCCCTGGTTCACCACACATGCTAGTCGTCTTTCCTCATCCAACTCTGGCCCACTCCTCGTTGGTGTTTTCCAAAACGCACCTCTTTCCACCGTTCTTCAGACTGTTTCAGACGCTCAATTGGACGTGGTTCAGCTGCACGGATCCGAACCTTTTGAATGGGCACAGCAAATTCCGGTGCCCGTCATTCGGGTCTTCCATGTAGGTAGTGGGCGCGGTGCCCAAGGAATCACTCAACCCGGCGGCCACGAGTTCGTACTACTCGACAGCTTGAGGAGTGACGGTTTGAGTGGGGGTTCGGGCAAGGTGGTTGACCTGGAATATGCACAATCAATTGTTAAAGAAGGCGAAATCAAAGGCTCCAACAAATACCCCCTGCCAATTATCCTTGCTGGCGGCCTCACACCCTCGAATGTCGCCAATGCTGTTGGACAAGTTCGTCCTTGGGCAGTGGATGTTAGCGGTGGTGTCGAGACGGAGGACGGGAACTCAAAGGACATTCAAAAAGTTCAAGCCTTCGTCAAGGCTGTCAAGGCGTAAACACTGTTCGTACATGCCCTCCTCAGAAGTCACCCCAGCCGGCAGGAGCTCAAGAGGTACAATATTGGTATCGATAGCATTGTACAGTAGTTTGTAAAGATTGTTCACCATAGATAAGCACGCATTATTCCAAGATATCAGGGACATGTATGATGAAACGGAGCGGTGGTTCTAAGCGCGCTTGTTAAGCTCACGTTCAAACTCTACGCTGGGATCCTCCATGACTGGGCTGGGGGGCCTGCGCTGATTGGCAGGTGCGGTAAAGGAGGATGTGGCACCATGGAGGGGACCGTGCTCGGTGATGGGAGAGTTCATAATTTCGTCACGACTAGGAATCGGGAGGCTGTGGATTGTCGTCAGATGCTTAGTGTTCCGAGAAAAGGAAAGAGATTCTAACCTGTCTTGTCGGCGTATCTGGCCTGCAGCGCGAGCCTGAGCGCGGACTTCAGCACGGAAAGAATTGACTTCCTCAACAATCAACTTCTTCATTCCTTCAATACTGTCCTCCTCCTCGAAACCAAAATCAAATTTCTGTCGATTATGATCAGTTGACGCCCATGACTCATCTGCATCAGACTTACGTTCTCGCAGATTGGCTCATCAGCGGGATCATGCCAGACTTGCAAGTAGGGATGGTTGAGCGCTTGTTCGCAGCTGATACGTTTGGCGGGGTCAAAGCAAAGCATCTGGGACAGGAGATCGGTGGCGAGGGGGTTTGCATAGGGGAAGAGGGTGGAGAAAGGGACCCGAGGTTTGATCGGGAGGGATCGAATGTAATCTTGAGCCTATAGAGAAGATGAGGGCCAATACCCTGACATCAACTAAGATACATACACGAGGGGACCCAACACGGCGCAACGTGTCTTCGGAAGGCGTGCCCAGATAGTGAAGGACTTGATTGAGCTGATCAACGTAGCTAGGACCTTGGATGAGCGGAGGGATACCATGTTTAGAGACTATACTCACTCCCGGCCCTTGAAGATTGGTTTTCCGCCAAGAAGTTCGGCAAGAATACAGCCAACAGACCAGACGTCTATAGCGGTAGTCTTCAAAGGAGGATTAGTAGAGAGTTGAGGTGAAGGACTCCTCGAAACTGACATAGTTGCCGAAGCTTAACATGATTTCGGGAGCTCTGTACCAACGAGTTGCAACGTATTCTGTCATGAATCCTTGGTTTCCAGCTGCACGAGAGGTTCCACCATCTGCACTGTAGCCACGAGCAAGGCCAAAGTCACAGATCTTGAGATCACAGTCGGCATTGACGAGCAAATTTCCGGGCTTGAGGTCGCGGTGAAGGACGTTTGCGGAGTGGATGTACTTCAAGCCGCAGAGAGTCTGATACAGGAAGGACTGGAAGTGAGCATCCGTGAGAGGTTGTCTTGAGCGAATGATGGCATGCAGATCGGCCTCCATCAACTCTTCCTGGAAGATATGAGCACCTTGATGTTAGCACAGCACTACTGGATACTTACATAGAGATAGACTTCGTCGAAGTTACCATTCGGCTGGAAGACGATATCCATATCGTAAAGACATGTGATCTAGGCGAATAGAAAGTGTTAGAGAAATAGATCAACTCAAATGAAAGATGTATACTACATTCTTGTGGCCACGGAAGTGGTGAAGAAGCCTAGGATTTCGAATTATGAGCCTGAACAAGGATCGAGAAAGGCGCTAAACCGACCTGATCTCTCGAAGGCATCGTTTGGTGAGGATCCTCTAGAGAATTTGTACAAAGATCAGCAAACGATCGCGAGCATGGTCGTCGACGAAGACCAACCTTAGTGTTGATGTTAGTTATTTTCTTGATCGCGCAGCCCTCACCCGACCTGCGATGAGTAGCTGCGACAACGCAACCATATGCACCTTGACCAAGTTCCTTAACGAACTCATACTCCGCGTCGACGACAAAGGTGGAGTTGAGCGCGGTGAATGTGTGTCGTTTGACTTGCTGGTTCTCCATTGCTGTTGACTGGTGGTCGATGAAGGAGAATCACGATAGCAGGGTCTACCTGCTGTCCCTTCGCTGATATATGATCCTGGTCGGCGCTCATGAGTTTGATTGACAACACCCACAAATAGCAACATCCTTATTCTTCTACTACAATCAGGGTTTCGGCGAGGGCAGAACTTTTGGGGATCACAATGGATGCAAGGCGAATCGTTAAGGTCATCGCAATGAACCAGGAAAGAATTCTACGAGTAGGCAAGGTTGCGTCTCGGCTAGCTGGCTTAGCGCATCCTCCATTCTCCTGCTGGTGTCCTCTGAATACCTGACCACTGGGCACCACGTCCCATATGGTTTCTTGGCCGTGAGCGGATTTCAATTTGCCCACGGTGAATGCTCAAGGAAGTTCACTGGTGGTTCTCATACCAGCTTGGTACGGCGTGAAAGTCATCATGATGCATGACGATCAAGATATCAACCTCGGGATCCAGCTGTCGGATCTCTCAGGAATAGACACTCCAGTCCACCTCATCGGTCCGCACGTCAAGAGAGCTTCATGTACCCTTACCCTTTCACAAGTATGCCAAAGATATTGGCGTGCCACGCACGAAAGGCCCTTCCGAGTACTCGTATATGGATTCCTGGACCTGCTTTTCCTACTGTGATTGAGAACACAGTTCGATCTAAATTATCGATGGTCGATTGTTTCTGATCCTCGTTGCTTCGGCCAGGAGCATTCGAATCCACACTAGTACAGATTCCCTGAGATCTATTTGATCAGGGCATATTCACAAATCACAGAACTTCGCCCAACCATATCCAGGCATCGAAGAAAGCAAGGGAAAATCTGAATATCCTTCTACGCACGGCCTTTGGCACTGGCCGCTGGCTCAACGGTTCAAAGGGGTTTGATCCAATTGGGATGGGCGTTGAATGTGTGCTGCGCAACTCGGGATATCACGAAGTGAACGGAATCCGTTGCCATAGCACACGCCCGCCTGGAGGATTCCTCGTTTCAGGGCTACAGCTGTGCCACAGAGTTGGTGGGTTGCCACTTCCAAAAGGCAGGAGTTGGCGCCAAATCGGTATGCACACCCTTCCCGCAGTCAAGTTGATCCTTATCGTGTCAACAACCGTAAACAACGCGCATCGCCGTCTTTCATCGCCATGCCTTGGCGTCCATGCACACAATGTGTATTTAAGCTCTACGAGGAGTCAAGCAGTATACATTCCTTCTATTCCTTTCACTCAAATGGCCCCTAAGTTTCTTTGCTGCCTTCCTCTCCGTCTCGGAGTTTTCGTTATTTCTTTCATTCAATTCTTGCTAACTGGTGCCTCCGCTGCATTTGCGTGGTGGATTTTGTGGTACGGAGACCGACATGACAGTAAGTTTTGCTACAAACGCCTCTTCTTTTATGAGAAAAAACTGATGTCTCTGGCAGTCGAGAATTGGACGAGTGGACTGAGGATTGGCTTGATTGTGTATGGCGCGGTCTATACTGCTGCTGCTGTGCTCAGCTTCATTGGGTACGAGAAACTCCAGTCTCCACTTGAAAAATAGACTCTTACCTCTACCTACAGATTCTTAGGGGCGATTTTCAAGAAGATAGGCGCAATCCGATCATACCTGCTGGTCCTATACTGCACTGTCGCTGCGCAAATTGCGATTGCAGTCTTCGTTTTGATCACCTATTACAAGGCAAGGAATACATCGGGCTCAAGCTGCATTGTGAAGGATGAGCACTTCAACAATGGTCAAATCGATATCTGTGCAGAGATCCACAAAATTCCCCAATGGGCTGTCATCATCACCGTGGTCATCCCGATTATCATTGAAGCTTGTAAGTCACGTCTCTTTGTCAGAATCAAAAACAAACACTGACTTGTGTACAGACGCATGCTATGTCGTACAAATGTACAACAGCCGCCTCAGAGATCAGAAACGCGATAGCCAGTATCTTGCTTCTACGAACGCTGTCTTCAACGGTGCCCCTGCGTACATCCCGGTTGCTCGGTCCGATGAAGCGCAACCTCTTACCGAGCCCGCTGTCCAATACCCTTACAGCGACAAGCCACATTCTTTCGGAGGACAGACCCATAATTACGACGCTAGTCATCATGCTTAAAAGGACTTGTATCTACTGTATTTAATCCATGGACTTGTATTGTAAGATCAGGATAGTATTATGTTGTTTGGCACCCAAGTTGCTAGTAAACAAGAGTCTAGTGAGATTCATAGCCATGGCATCAAGCCGTTTCCAATAAGTTTGTACTACCATGAGCGAGGATTTCCTCCGGCTGGTGTCGCAGGCGAATCCAGCTTCAAGGGCATATCAGCCCACAGCTAACGATTTTAACGAATATCCACCGTCAAACTCCTCGACAAATTATTCTGGCCGAACCCAGCCGCAGTCTATGGACCCTTTCTTCGACGATGACGATGAACTTGTACCGGATTCAGCATTTGCTCGACCAGCACCCATGAGGTCACAGGAGAGTGGTTTGCCTTTGACTAGGGCAGCCGTACCGCCTGCAGGAACAGGTCCTTCAAAGTTTGGCGACGGTGTCCCGCAAGGCTGGAACTTCGATGATGATGATGTTCAGCCCACCAGTTCTCCAGCCCAGAATACGAAGGATGGGTCAGCAAGGTCGAAAAAGAGATGGAAGTGGAAGTGGCCATGGCAGAAGGAGAAGGAATTGAAAGGAGAGCGCATCGTAGCCCTGAACAACCCTTCCGCCAACGCCGATTTCTCATCCAATTTCGTTTCGACCAGCAAATATAACCTCGCAACCTTCATCCCAAAGTTCTTGGTCGGTGAGTGAAAGTTTAATCGCTCAAAGGACCTACCCCCTTAACGAATTGCAGAACAATTTTCGAAATACGCGAACTTATTTTTCCTGTTCACGGCATGCATACAACAGATCCCAGGCGTCTCTCCAACCAACAATTGGACTACGATAGTACCACTTGGTGTTGTGCTACTGGCCTCAGCGTTCAAAGAAGTACAGGAAGACCTAGTGAGTACATGGTTGAGCAGGTATGTGACTGGAGACTGACGCCAAGACTAGAAACGGCACCAGTCTGATTCCGAGCTCAACGCACGTCAGGCGAAGATTTTAACTGGCCAAATGGTCTTCGTGGAGAAGAAGTGGAAGAATATCGTAGTGGGCGATGTGGTTCGACTAGAGAGCGATGATTTCATTCCCGCAGACATGGTTCTGTTGAGTTCCTCGGAGCCAGAAGGCCTATGTTACATTGAAACTAGTAATCTGGACGGGTAAGCCTCTTAACCTCGACCCGGCTATCCTCTGAACTTCCGTCTTATTTAGAGAAACCAATCTGAAGATCAAGCAGGCCTCACCACACACAGCCCCCCTTGTCTCTCCTTCCATGGTCAATGCTCTACAAGGTGCACTACGTTCAGAGCAGCCTAACAATTCTCTGTACACATTCGAGGGAACCTTGGATCTACGAACGGCAGAAGGCATTCCAAAGCAAGTCCCATTGGGCCCCGACCAGATGCTGCTACGTGGTGCTCAACTGCGGAATACTCCTTGGGTATATGGTTTGGTTGTCTTCACTGGCCACGAGACAAAGTTGATGCGCAATGCAACGTGAGTCTGTTCCCTCTCCAAGATACCACTGATCTCAACCAACACTAGGGCCGCACCCATCAAGCGTACCGCGGTTGAGAAGCAGGTCAACACTCATATCATCTTCCTATTTGGTCTTCTTCTAGCCCTTTCCGTGGGATCAACTATTGGAAGCAGCATACGCTCCTGGTTCTTCTCTTCTCAACAATGGTATTTATTCGAGTCGTCATCAATAACTGGCAGAGCCAAAGAATTCATTGAAGGTTTGTTTCACTCGAGTCTCGTACCGGCTGGGAGCTCATCTCAAGTTGATAGATATTTTGACCTTTATAATCCTCTACAACAACTTAATCCCGATCTCCCTAATCGTCACCATGGAAGTCGTCAAATTTCAACAAGCGCAGCTAATCAACTTTGACCTCGATATGTATTACGCCAAAACCGATACCCCCGCCCTTTGCCGTACCTCTTCCTTGGTTGAGGAGCTCGGTCAAATCGAATATGTCTTCAGCGACAAGACTGGTACCCTAACTTGTAACGAAATGGAGTTCAGAATGTGCAGTATTGGTGGAGTGGCATATGCTGATGTTGTGGATGATTCGAAGCGAGAAGCGGAGGGAGACGGCTGGAAAACCTTTGCGGAGATGAAGTCCTTGTTGGAGGAGAACCATAACCCGTTCATTCAGGTCTCTGAGATGGATGGCAGTGAATCCGCAGCGCAGCAAAAGGAGGTTGTACAAGAATTTCTGACGCTTCTGGCCGTGTGCCACACCGTCATTCCAGAGATCAGGGATGGGAAGATGATCTACCAAGCAAGCAGCCCAGATGAGGCGGCTCTTGTCGCGGGTGCAGAACAGTTAGGCTTCCAATTCCACGTAGGTGGTTGTCCCTTACTTCTGTTCCGCGTCTCAAACGTCCTTTTAGACACGCAAACCCAAATCGGTCTTCGTCAATGTTATGGGAGACACCCAAGAATTCGACATTCTCAACGTCTGCGAGTTCAATTCTACTCGCAAACGCATGTCGACTGTCGTGCGCATGCCGAATGGGAAGATCAAGCTGTACACCAAGGGGGCAGATACGGTCATCCTTGAACGTCTGTCAAAGGTACAGCCATATACCGAGAAAACTTTAGCCCACCTGGAATCATACGCTACTGAGGGCCTTCGAACACTTTGCATCGCTTATCGCGATGTGTCGGAGCAAGAATATCAACAGTGGTCCGAAATATATACCCAGGCTGCTGCTACCATTAACGGGCGAGGAGAAGCTCTTGACCAGGCTGCGGAACTCATTGAGAAGGATCTCTTCCTCCTTGGTGCTACCGCGATTGAAGACAAGCTGCAGGATGGCGTTCCGGACACCATTCACACTTTGCAAATGGCCGGTATCAAGGTATGGGCTAATTTGATTTCTCTGTAGATTTTTCCTGACGGGGGAATAGGTTTGGGTTCTTACTGGTGATCGTCAGGAGACTGCCATCAACATTGGCATGTCATGTCGATTGATCTCGGAATCAATGAATCTGGTCCGTCGTTGTTTAACAGCTATTCGGATAGGAATTATACCTGATCGCGCATTTAGGTTATCGTCAATGAAGAAACCGCGAGAGAAACCGAGGTCTTCCTAAGTAAGCGACTAAATGCTATCAAGAACCAGCGGAGCACTGGCGAACTTGAGGACATGGCCCTCATCATTGGTACGTTCTCCCACTTCTTCCTGGTCAGCTACTGATCCTCGTAAAGACGGCAAGAGCCTTACTTTCGCCCTGGAGAAAGAGATCTCAAAAATCTTTCTGGAGTTGGCAATCATGTGCAAAGCCGTCATCTGCTGTAAGCTCTCTCCCCCCTGAGGTAATAACCCTGATCTGATGCGTCGATCAGGTCGTGTTTCCCCTTTGCAGAAAGCGCTGGTAGTCAAACTTGTCAAAAAACACCAGAAAGCTATTTTGCTCGCTATCGGAGATGGCGCCAATGATGTCAGCATGATACAGGCCGCACATGTCGGCGTGGGTATATCTGGTGTTGAGGTGAGTGCAAAGGCAGATGTCAATGGATGAGTTTCATGCTGAATGTGATTCAGGGCCTACAAGCTGCTCGATCCGCGGACGTTGCCATCTCGCAGTTCAGGTACTTGAAGAAACTCCTCCTTGTACATGGTGCTTGGAGTTACCGGCGTTTGGCGAATCTCATCCTTTGTAAGGACATCAGAATTCAGAAAGACCCCCATCTAACATTACGATAGATTCGTTCTATAAGAACATTGTACTGTATATGGTGCAGTTCTGGGTGAGTCTCGAATATCATAGAACATCAAGTAGACGATTAACCAATCGCCCTACTAGTATTCCTTCTTCAACAACTTCTCTGGTCAGATCGCGAATGAATCGTGGACTCTATCACTATACAACGTTGTATTCACGCTCCTACCGCCACTCGTACTCGGAATATTCGATCAATTCGTCTCTGCGCGTATTCTAGACAGGTATCCCCAGCTTTACATCCTCGGGCAGAAGAACACATTCTTCACCAAGACGGCTTTCTGGCTTTGGATCGGTAATGCTCTCTACCACAGCATAGTACGTGTCCATCACCACTCGGTAGTCGCCTCAGATCTCTGACATGACTATCAACAGGTGTTATTTGGCTTCACTGTAATCCTATTTTGGGGAGATTTGAAACAATCTTCCGGTTATGACTCTGGATTGTGGTTCTGGGGCACGACCCTCTACCTCGCCGTCCTGTTAACTGTTCTAGGCAAAGCTGCTTTGGTATCTGAGTATGTCATAACTCTATTTGGCTTGACAACAATGTCTCATCACTTTACTCTCTAGCCTGTGGACCAAATATACCGTTGCTGGTACGTCATCTAACTTAGTTTTACCATAAGTCGGTCTTGATAACCCGCGAATAGCGATTCCCGGATCTTTCGCCTTTACAATGGTCTTCTTGCCGCTCTACGCAATTGTCGCTCCGGCAATTGGATTCTCAACGGAGTATCAAGGCATCGTTCCGAGACTTTGGACCAATGGCGTGTTCTACTTCGTGTTGCTGTTGATCCCCATCTTCTGTCTGTCAAGAGACTTTGCCTGGAAATAGTGGGTTTCATGTTGCCCGCATCTACATTGATGGCATCGACTGATGATTGAATCAGTTATCGAAGGACATATCGACCGCTTTCATATCATATTGCGCAAGAACTGCAAAAATACAATATACCCGATTATCGACCACGCCAAGAGCAGTACGTATCTGTTGACGACGGAGGGTTGAGTATGTTTTTCTCATCTTGTTGTCTTTTTCCAGATTCCAGAAAGCAATCAAAAAGGTCCGAGCGACACAACGAATGCGTAGGAATCGTGGATTTGCTTTCAGTCAGACCGAGAACGCTGGTCGACAGGATCAAGCCAAGCTGATTCGTGCGTACGACACTTCGAAATCGCACTCTCGACCGAGTGGCTATTAGATCTAGACATCGGTAGTTTTGCTGATAGCTGGCTGTAATTTATATGATTTGGATCACCTGAGTAACTAACAGAGAAAGAAGCAAGACCGAGACAAATCGAGACGTTTGTGCCAACAATGACATTGCCGCATGTGCGCGCTGTGTTGTTATGATCATAATGCCAATCCGTCTCCAAGCGACAACGTCCAGTTATCCGGCCTGTTAAATATCTCTGCCTAGCACCGTCGCTGACCACCCCTCTCTCCTCGCTGTCCTGGAGACTTCGTGTCGCTTTTTTTTCTCTTCGTCCTTCTTTTTTTCTGCTGCGCTTTTTCCTGCTTCTTCTTGACCGTCAAGCCATTTTTCGCACTTTACCACATTCTTTTCTTCATCATCCAAAGTATCTCCCTGGCCGGCCAGAATGTCTCTCAAAGCAGAATTGGAAACATGGTCTTCCGCCTTGAAGGCGTATGATGCACAGGAGTTTGAGAAGGCTTTGGACCTTTTCTCGGTGAGCACGGATGATCCATCCAAATGCTCTCACAACTGACCCCAGATTAGCGGATAGCCGACTCGTCCAAAATCCTGACAAATATGGGGCTTATCTACGCTACGCTCGGAGAGCACGAAGCTGCCGTCGAACGGTTCATCGAGGCTACTAACTTGGATCAGTACCTCGCTGTTGCGTACGTCGCCGCAGTCCACCTTGTTCTCTTGCCTCTCTTGTTAACTCCGGCTCAGATACTTCCAATGCGGCGTCTCCAATTTTCTGCTCAGTCGCTACGAGATGGCTTTGAAGGACTTCGAAGAAGCATACCTATACCTTAGAGGCAATCAAGATATGTGGGTATACCCACTTGTTTCCACCCCGCTGGGTCTGACCATTTCTCAGTAATTACGAACAACTGGGCCTCAAGTTCCGACTATTCTCGGCAGAGGTCCTTTTTAATAGAGGTCTTTCTCTCATCTATCTAGGCCAAGTCCAAGAAGGTATGGCTGATATGGAGGAGGCCAAACGGCAGAAAGTCACTGAAGAACATAATGTCATTGACGACGCCATCCGAGAGCGCGCAGAAGGATATACCGTCTTCAGCATCGTAAGTTACCTCTCCGTCACCTATCGACCACGCATTCTGACATCGTTGCAGCCCGTTGGTATCTTGTACCGACCCTCGGAGAAGAAACTCAAGGGTGCGGTCACCAAGGACTACATGGGAAAGGCTGTAAGTTTTGCTACCCCTCTGTCCCTTCGCCCTTCATTGAAAATTTCCTGGATAGAAACTCGTGGCTGCCAGCGATCCCGGAGATGCATATACAGAATTCACCGGTGTGGCACGAATGAAGCAAGGAATCTCGCCATCTGGTGTTTTCCTCGATCGACCGGATGCCCCGCTAGGCCGCAGTGCTAGTGCTTCAGCTGCCGTGACCTCCCCCGTTGCCACAAGTAAGTCATTGATCTAAGTGTAACTGGGAATGAAACCTTGACAACACCATCCCAAGGCCCATTGGATGGTTCTCGATCTGCTGGACTGGAGAGGGCCAAAACAACCCTCAATGTGCCCGCCAACGCAAGAGAGCTGACGTCCCCAAGGCCATCTCCCTCCTCGGCCCAACCTGCTTCCGATGGAACACCAACAAGCGCTCGGCCACCATTCGGGTCTGCTGCGAGTGGCACACCAACCCCAACCCCAGGCATCGGCGGACCAGTTCGAGGATTATCCGTCCGGAGAGACAGTCCTCAACGCTCAGCACAACCTCTTGCCTCTGCGCCTCCCGCACCACCTAAAGGTATGCGTGCAACCTTGTCATTGAACCAACATTTCTGATGGTTGCCCTCAGATAATCGTGTTACTGAGTTCCTGGATGATTATATGGACTCCTATGCCGACGAACAGCCTCCCATCCCCCCTATTCGCAGTATCGGAGGACCTCCGGCAGCTCCAGATCGTGTAGCTGCATGGGCTCGTAACAATGCTGACCCCAATCTTGGGCGGTCGGGCTCACGCAGCGCGCCTGCTAGCAACTATGCTCCAAGCTCTTTTAATGGTGGCACTGTGCGTCGTAGGACCACCAGGCGTACACAGCGTGGACCTAGCCGTGTTCAGAGTGCATATGAGGAAGAGGAAGGTTACGCTAGTGGTGATTACGAGGATCCATTTGAGATCATTCGGGTCAAGGTAAACCGTCCTCTACACTCTTTGTTGAGACGGCGAAGCTCAACGTTATCGTAGATTCACTACCAGGACGACGTTCGTGGAATGACCCTGAACCCTGACACTCTATTCGAAGAATTCGTTGCCAAGCTGACAACTAAATTCGAGAGGAACTTCAGTGACATGGGCCTCAAGTTTGCTGATGAAGACGGTGTCAAGGTTACTCTGCGTGACGACTCTGATTTTGAACTCGCTATTGAGACCGCTCGCTCGACAGCGAAGGGTAGACCTGAAGGGAAATTAGTAATTTGGATGACTGACGTCTAAACCCAAGGAAATCTATACTTTAGTTCATGTACATTATGACGATCTTTCGGCTCTGTTCGTTGTACTTTATCTTGGTTTTCTCTGATCTTTCCTCATAGGTATATTACAATAAAGCGCACACATATATTCGCTTTCTCAATCACAATCTTTTTAGACAATTGAATTGGCATTACTATTGACGCCATCCACTCATTAACAATGACAAGCTTAAGCGCTCATGAAGCAGGCTGACTAAGCGAGATTTTTCGAAAATCCTGGACCGCCCGCTTATCTTTGGTACACGCTCTCGAAATGGGACTCTCAGGGAGAAAAGTCAAGCAGAGGATACCTAATGACCCAAGAAACTTGACTTGGGCAGATGGTAAGCTGTACTGCACGATCTCACCCTTTCCGGCCCATTCACACTTGTTGTATAGACGCCGCTAAATTTGGGTCAAATTATCTCGCCAAGTTTGGCTGGGACGCTTCCAAAGGGCTTGGTGCCAATGGAGACGGCATGAGGTCTCATATCAAGGTTGAACATAAACTGGATATGCTTGGGATTGGTGCTGCTCATACAAGGGATCCAAATGGTATCGCTTGGAAGCAGAACCAAGATTTCGAAAAACTTCTGGCTAGACTGAACTCTGGATCTAATGAAGAGACTCCTGCTGCTGAAGAACCTTCCGCACCTTCAGAGAAACCAGAGGTCGATCCTGAGTCTGCTGCTAGAGAGGGCAAGAAAGAGAAGAAGAGAAAGAAGAGGGAAGAGGATGTGTCGTCTGAGAAGAAAAGGAAAAAGAAAAGAAAGGCTGAAAATGTAGAAGAAAATGTCGTGGAAATCGTAGAGAAAAAGGTTGAAGTCGAGGAAACTATTGCCATCGCTGCCCCCACGCCTTCTTTACCAAGGCATCGAGCGTGAGTTCATATTATCAGCGTGCTAAAGTGCCTCTCTAACCTCCACGCTTCTTAGCCATCGGGCACGAGCCATTGCCTCCAAAAACATATCATCAAAATCTGCATCCGCCATCGCAGAAATTCTAGGAATCGCATCGTCCTCCTCGAACACGCCTTCAATTGCACCAACACCTGTGGATGATACACCAGCCATCGAGCAGCTCACAATTTCCTCGAAGAGTGTAGCCGATTACTTCAAGGAGAAATTAAAGGCAAAATCAGACAGTGCTACGGAGTCATCAACTCCAGCAACAGATGATTATGAAGAGGCGCTAGTTAGGATGGGACTTGGAGCTGGTTCGAGGTTGCATATGGAGACGACATTCAGTGCAGCAGGATCTAGCACCTCTCCCTCCTTCTCTAAACCTTCATTTGCATTCCCATCATTTGCAGCCTCTTCGACGTTGGTTGTGTCCGATTTGAATGAAGATCAAGAAGAGTCAGGCACATGCGCAACGGCCGAGGTTCAGGATGTACCAATAGAAGTGGAGGGAAAGAAGAATAAGAAGGAGAAGAAGGAGAAGCGTAGTAAATCAGAGGAGGATTCAGAGAGGAAAGATAGGACGAAAAAGAAGAAAAAAGACAACGAAATATCCGAGGATACCGCTGGAAAGGCAGAGGCGAAAAGGCAAAAGAAAGAAGGAAAAGAGGAGCGAAAGAAGAAAAAGAAGTCCAAAGAGGAGAAGGAACGGACTTGAATCAATAGCTTTTCAGTACTCACTACGCTTTCACCTTGCTTTCGCTACTGTGCTATACACTGACCGTCTTTTCAAACGACTCGGAGGATGTGCGTTTACAGAAATGGTTAAATCCTATTAAATCCGATATCGGAGTGTTGGCTGTTTACAGAAGCAATGTAATATATGCACATGGAAAGTGTCCGGAAAATAATATACTACTCTTCGGCAGAGGCAAACCCAGGTGTCGTCGATTCTGCGGGTTGATTGAGCAAGAATTCCGATGCAAATGACATTGTGGAATCCGCAGTGGTGCTGCCTTTGGTGCAATACTGCTCGAGGGTATCAAGCACAAGCGGGATCACGTCCTTGTGGACGTCTTTCCCCCATAGAATATCCAAATGTTCGTACCCATGCAATCGCTTAGCGACCGTGTGGGCTGGCAACTGGGTCAACATGGTATCAATATCAACAAGGCTATCGCAGTCCCCGTACATCAACACGATGGGTGCGACGATGTTGCGGGTGGGGAAACGAGCTGGTCGGTAGGAGGAGACTGAGGTGCGGAGGGCGGGTGTGATCAATTCGTCATCATACATCTGGAAAGCGGAATTGCGCATGATTTGGAACCAGTGCACGACGGATTTCACTGAGGCGAAAGAGTATAGGTGAGCGTAGGCTGCAATCTTTTGTTGAGTGGAGACGTTGTAGCTGCGCCAGTCAAAGAGGAAGGTGAGGGAGTAGTCGATGACTTTGGCGAAGATGGGTGGGTATAGGATTGATTGCCACATAGTGGCAGAAGATAGGATTGATTTCCGTCCGAATATGAGGAATAGGAGTGTTGGTCTGGAATAATTCCGTAAGTCGTGGGTAATATCGAGGTATCAAAGGTCACTCACGAAGTCTTCATGAGCCCATCTACGATGGGAGCAGCCAGGCCCGCTGGGCTCAAGGCGGGAGCAAGAGCAATGAAAACATCGACTTTCTCATTGAGTTGTGGGTGGATACTAAGAGCAGCAAAAGCTTGTGCTGTGCCTTGACTGAAGCCGATATAGCTAACCTTGGAGGCTTTGGCTATGTCTAGAATGTATTGGATGGAGTCGGGGATGTCATGCCACGCAAAATCATCGATGCTGTAGTCCCAGAATTTCGAAGAACTAGGGGCATGGTGGACAGACTTCTTTGAATACTTGTTGCCTCTGTAAAATGTTCAATAATAAGACCATGGAATGTACAATGAGACTCACCTGTTGTTTCCCAACCAGACATCATAGCCTTGCTCCACGAGCACAAATGGTAAAGAACGTTCGGCTTCTGTCAGACATATCCAGACTTCGCTGTTCATGAGCAAGCCATGATGAAGATACACAACAGGCTTTCCGGTGCTCGTTCCGGGGCTTGTTTTCTGCTCCCCTCTCTTTGACGGTAGCCTGTGGAGCCCAAGCAGGTATCCGTCCTTGGTCAAAACGACATGTTCTTCGGGAGTGTAGCCGTAGATACTGCAGAGGTCGAAGGAATCTCTTGCATTGAGGATCTTCTCTGCAGCTTCTCTTTCTTGGGACTTGCGCTTCACGTGTCGCCGCCGAGGATGACGTCTGGTAAGAGCGTCAAACAAAGTTCTTGACCGGTTGTAGAACCATTGTATGATCGGGGTCGGAATGAAGAGGATTAAAAGGCGAATAAAAGCCTCGATTATAATGAAAAGAAAGCCGAAAACGAGGGCGGTGTATTCACGAAAAGAGAGCCTTCCAATCAGCGGGACCTGGAGCATGATGATGATGGTTAGGGGTCATGAGCCATATGGACCCTTGTTGATCATTTTAGGGAGAAACGTTCGCGCACCGAGTGGTCCATACCGTGCCACCACCCGGTACTTCCGAGACCATATGGCAATCTTCCTGACTCGTATTATATATATAAAGCAAAGAATGCTGCCAGTTCACCCACATCTACCTTGACTTGGAACCATGCGTATGTTTTTCGATGCCAGCGCTGAAAAACTTTGCTGAAGGTGTTCCCAATCGTTAGGTCTCATCATCCGTGAAGACCCCCCTGCTGTTGGCGATTACATCGCAAACTACATCGCGAAAAGGTGCCTGCTAGCCATCATGGGTCTTTGTGCTGGCGCTCATTGTCTCCAGAATCAATGACTTCAAGCCAACAGCCGACCGACCATTCGTCCTTGGTCTACCTACGGGTTCCTCACCGATCCCGACATATAAGGCCTTGATCAAGATGGTCAAGGCTGGTACCTTGTCGTACGTTGCTCTTCTCAATAATATCTGATAAGTCTGACACCATATAGGTTCAAGCATGTTGTTACGTTCAACATGGACGAGTACGTTGGAATTCCTCGGGAACACCCCGAATCCTACCACACCTTTATGTTCCGAGAGTTTTTCTCGCACGGTACGTCCCTCCATCTACTTCATTCCCTTACATGTTCTGACTCTACTATCAGTCGACATCCCTCCTAACCAGGTCAACCTACTTGACGGTACCGCGATAGATCTCCTCACAGAGTGCAAGAGGTACGAGGCGAAGATCAAATCCTATGGCGGCATCGAACTCTTCCTCGGAGGTATCGGCGAGGATGGACACATCGCTTTCAATGTTTGTCCCCTTCCCTCAGTCTACCATGAACGTTAGACTCATCAAATGTATAGGAACCTGGTCAGCATCGTCTTTTTATCTCTTTTTGACCGGCTTTTGAGACCTTCCTTTCAGGTTCCTCCCTCTCTTCCAGGACTCGTATCAAGACTCTTGCATACGACACCATTCTAGCCAACGCTCGTTTCTTCAACAACGATGTCTCCGCTGTACCAAGGATGGCTCTCACAGTCGGTGTTGCTACCGTCCTTGAAAGCCGAGAAGTCGTCATCGTTGTCACTGGTCTCAAGAAAGCCCTTGCTTTGAGCAAAGCTATCGGTAAGTTGATCGTGTCCCTTCGTGACCACATGCTCATTAACCACATTTTCCAGAGGAGGGCGTCAACCATTTGTGGACCCTTTCTGCTCTCCAGCAGCACCCGTGGGCTCTGATCGTTGTTGATGAGGATGCCACCTCTGGTACGTCACATCCTGATAACTCAAGATCAGCTACTTATTGCCCTCTAGAGCTCCGCGTCAAGACCGTCAAGTACTTCAAATCCATTGAACGTGTCCAAGATGAGGTCGAGCAACACCATGCCCAGCTCAAGGCCAACGAGATCCTCCAGAAGCAAATGTTGGAGCAGGCTTAGATTGGTTCATCTTCACCGATCGGATCTATGTTTCCACCTCAAAAAAAAAAAAAAGTCCATGCCTTAGTTTATGCCTAAATATTCTTCGAAAGCCATCTTATGTAGGAATCAAGGTTGTACCGATGTGCCTCTAGGCTAGACTTTCGGACCGGAAGCAAATGAGTCGAGGTGTACATGTCCGGTAGGCATCGTGTTCGCAGGAATGGTCCTTCGTTTCATTCATACATAGAATAGACGTCATTTTTAGATATACCGTAACCATCAGTGTATATATTGAATTTAATCGGACTGGCTTATTTAGTCAAGTACAGGCGAAATAGCTAATTTCTATATGATCGGGCCGAAGAGGACAAGTTGAGATAGACACGAAACGCAGGCTTATTCTGTGCTTTCTACTTCCAAGTGCTGGAAACCGTGACCGAACCACTTGCAGGGGAAGTGTAGGACCTGTTGGGATCGGATTCCCAAGTGACGGCACCGTTATACTTGCGGATGAACTTGTACTCGAAGTAGGTGCTAGCGGGAACGTTGATAGTAACTGAAATTTCAAATCAGTCTCCATAGAACAAGACCGCCAGTCAAACGACTCACTCGACCAGACGGGGTAAGTATCAGCCGACAAAATCAGAGCATTGTCAGGAGACCAATTCTGCAGAGCGTCGATCGACCCAGTGATGTAGATGTTTTCTGACGGATCAACCATTTCAGTAACTCAAATTCGGAATCCGAAATATGGGGATCACTCACCTCCCCAAACTGTGGTGGCAGTCTCCTGAAAGGTGATAGCCACAGTGTTTCCACCGCCGCCTCCACCGCTCGTCTGGCAATTCGTCGGAACAGTAAGGCCACTGGCACCCCAGCTTGCGGGCGTAAAACCGCCACGAGCAGCATTTGCAGTCAGAAGAGAAGCATAGCTCCAAGTGAGATCGGTAGCGCTAGTGGGGGTGCCATCACTACGGGTGTATTGTTCGGAGAGTCCTCCGCCAGAAGGAGTATACTTGGCGATAACCGCAACAAAACTGTCAGCGTAATTCTTGACTGCGGTCGTAATGCTGGTATAAGTCGAGGTGGTACTGGCGTAGGAACCGACTGCGACACCGGAAACGAGATTGGTGAAGAAGGGCTGGGAAATGGACGTAACGTCGAGCGAGCCTTGGGCCTCCCAAACCGTTAAAGCATCGTAGAGTTGTTCAGCAACCGCGAGGGTGGTCAAATACCAGGGCTACATGCGGTGCCAGGATCAGTCAACAATCCTTACAAAGGGTGCGCTGGAAACATACATTACCACCATAATAGCTGTCTTCGGGGTATCGCCCAGTTGCCCAACCGACATTAGAAGCAAGGCCGGAGTTAACGGTATAAATGCTGAATGATTTAACATAAACGAGAAGGTTGGCTAACGCCTTGTCAGAACAGGGCTGGAACGTCGTAGCATCACATCCGGCGGCAGCATCAAAGGTGTGGATGGAGGTAAGGACAGTGTTTGCATCCTTTCCGGAACGACCACCACCAGTGTTGGCAGTGATATAACCACCTGTAGGGTTCCAATAGGACTATTACGAAGGCGTCATCAGGACATATTCCGGAGATAGGCGAAACGGAATCAAAGCACCTGAAGGAAGCATAGAACATTGGCTGCTTGGGTACTATAGGAAGTCGCTGACTGGCCGATGGCGGAGGCAAGGGTAGCACCTTGACGAAGAGCCTTGTGCTGGACGGCAGTGGTGAAGAAGGAAGAAGAACTGACTTCCTCCCAGAGATCAAAACTACGTGCAAGGTAAGCAAGGTCAATCTTGATGTCTAGCAGAGTTAACCTACCCAGTAGAGTTCCAATTAGAAACAACGTAGTCCAGGTCAAGCTTGATGATAGGCCAAAGGGAATTGGTCACGTAAGTCGTGTTTGACTGCGAGATCAGCCAGTTCGCGTAAGTAATCAAAGTAGAAGCGCGAAGTGCGGGACCATCTATCAAGAGCTTAATATGAGCTAAGTATTACAGAGAACAGGTTGCTGACCTCGTTGAGGGCGACTGGTCAGAAGAACAAAGTTCGTCAGTAAAGGACGACAATAAACGGATAGGTGCTATCTTACCCCCAGGCGCCGGTAAATGCCGTTTCGTCGACGTTGAACTTGGGTTCACCAAGACCGCCAGTGCTGACGGTGCCAGAAGGGTTAGACACCTGTTGGAGAATCTTCTGGGCAGCAACGTAATTGTCAATCTGCCCGCGAAGAGAACTGTCTTGGCCAGTGGTGAACCTGTAAATTGTCAAATTTCAGGTCTGGATGCCCGAGACGTCGATGGAAGTTACTTACTGGTCGGCAATGGTCTGGAAGACGAGAGCAGAGTCTCGGGTCCAGGTGTACCAATAGTCAGGGCTGGACTTCGACGGAGAGGCGACAACGATGCCCGACGCAGCCCCAGAGGCTTTGGCGCCTGAGGGGCCGATGTTGGCAAGAAGTCCCGCCTTCGCAATGGGGGACTCCGTCGCCAAGTATGTGTCGGCGGTGCTCGACTGTGCAAGAACGCCAGAGACGCCGCACAAGGAGACGAAATTCAAGAGAAGAGACCAACGCATGACAGACGAAGAGAAAACCTGAATGTTGGAGTTTGACTGCTAAAACTGCAGGGCTTTTATACTCAATCCTGGGGTCCTCTCCGCGTATTCGTCCCTGCGAGTTCTGCTGCCATTGGCTGAGTGGCTGCAATGAGCGCATGGTCATCTATTCCTTGATTGCTTGAGCGGTTCGGGAGAATTCTGTCGGTCCGCTTCCACGGGCAGACTAATTCTAGGTGAATGATCATCGTGACCATGTCAAGGGGACAGCAGTGCGGTCAGTTAACCAACGGGTGTGTCGATCGGTGACATTTGATTCTTTAATCTGAATGCTTGACTGAGGTCTTTGGTTGGTTAGCGCCGCACAAGGATTAAGAACCATGCGGTGCCGACTGGCCATCCATATGATGCACGCTAGGTTCGCTCACCATTTGAAAGCCCAGCGGTGCCAAATCTGTTGTGCCCTGATCGATATTAACAGGGAAGTCCACACTGAAGAGAATCAAGCCCGTTGCATCGGTCATCTAAGGCTTCCTAATTAGGCCAAACCGATGAAATAACCTTTACTTCCAGTCCCTTCGGAAATATCGGTCTTGTGCAGATCAATTTCTTCCCTTCTTTGCAATTCGCCCTCTTGCCATTTTCATGATCGGTGTGGGGTAATGCCACTGGGGTTCGATGTTCGGATCAGTGATGCTGGGAGTCGAGAGCATGGCCATTGTCGCACAATGAAGGGAACATGTGCGTCGACGTAGTCTATTTCCTCAATGATGGAAAAGCCTCAATAGAGAGTCGGGGTCGTAGCATCACAAGTTTGTGCCTAGGGTAATGGCTTCTCTTTTTGTCTGATCCACCCAACTTTCCACCCTTCCTCTATCAATATAGATGCCATGAGTAGCCTTCAAATGCCGGTGTAAATCATACGGCCTGGTGAAGGCGTACTCGCAATTGACCTCTGCAGGCGGCCGGTCATTTTTTGCAGTGTCCGAGTGTCTCGAGTAAATCTCTAAAGATACCGAGGGTGTGTGAGACTCGATTTGGTCAAGATGCGGCCAAGGGCAGTAGAGTGCTGAGAATCTGGCGACTTTCGTTCTTGCACGCTCAGCGTAAGATTTTCCAGTGATAAGGTCAATGTCCAGGACATCGGACTCGGTGTCTGAGAGTCCATCGTCCCTGAAGGTGGTGTCGGATTCGTCAGATGACGAAGTGGTAGCGTGTGCTTTGGCTGAATGGCGTTGGAGGAGATGCTTGTAACCAAAGCTTTTGCCACAGCCTTCATGGGAACAGACGAAATCTCTTCTTCCCAGATGAGCGACCTTGACATGAGTTGTAAGGGCTTTTTTCTGTTAAAGGAATGAGATCTTGAATGATAGCCAGGACAAGGGGTAAATTGTTCACCGATTTGAAATCTTTCAAACAATCGTTGACATCACATTTCCAATCTCTGCCAATTTCTCCCCCGCGCCTTCTCTTCCGGGGTATGGGGTTCCCCCCATCTTCTTGGTCAGAGTCAAGGGACCTCTCTAATTCCTTTTCTAGGTCATGTTGCTCGTGTATTTTTTGATGTGTGCGCAGGCCCTTCTGCGAGGTGAATGTACGACCGTTGCATTCGGGATGACGACAAGTTGGGGGATGAGTCGAGCGAATATGGTGCTGCAGGGATGTCCAAGTGGGGAAATATTCTGGCGAGCTGCCAGCCTCAGGTAGGCATGCCTGATGAACACAAGTATATCGTCGTTCTAAGGAAAACAGAAATAGAAGTTCAGTCAGAGTTGGTCGCGTAAGAACAAGGGCCTGAGCGGACCGTCATGAGTTTTCGCGTGGTTGCGGAGATGCTGGTTCGTTCGAAACGTCTTGGAGCAGTCTTCGTGATCACAGGCAAAGGGCTTTGCACCCGAGGGCATATGTTCGGCGCATATATGCGTTCGAAGCTGATGATGCTTCGAGAAGGCTTGATGACACCCGTCTTCTATGCACTGAAATGGTTTGGCCCCATTGTGCCAGTCTATGTGGGCACGTAAATGTTGTGGAGTCCAAAATCGCTTGTTACATTCTGATTGAGTACACTCCAGAGGCCTGTCTGACTCGGGAAGATGTGTCCGTGTGTGAGCGTGTAAGTGAGTCTCTCGAAGATAGGATTTGCTGCAGGTATCGCAAGTAAATGGGCGCTAAAGCCTCGATCAGCCTCCACTGAGTAGACACTTGGAAGATCAAAGTACCTCCCCAGTATGCGACCTTTCATGCTCAGCCAAGCGAGAAGGCTTGGTATACGACTTTTGACAGCCTTCGAAGGTGCATTGGAATTTTTTCTTGGTATTTGGGATCAGAATGCCATTCACGAGTATCGGCGATTTTGATTCCGAGTAAGGCAAAACTGACGGCCCAGCGTGATCATGAGGTTCAGGACTGGATGACAATCGCAGCACAAAGGTTTTGGGACGCGTAGTCCGCTTTCCTAGCACTGTGGTCGTTGTAGTCGCCATGATCATCAAACCGAAATTTTTGTGACGTGACCTTGCTCCTCGCAGACAAGGTCACACTTTCCTCATTTGCACCTAGTATTCCCACACTTGAAGCCTCCATCAGGCTGAGGCACACGCGATGTCAACGAGCCTCCTTAGGCTCGCCTTTCGTCAAATCCCCAAACCAGCAATAAAGCCGGGGATAAAACCACTTCAACTTAGCCAGAATTTTGTTCTGAGCTCTTGGGTGGTTCGGGAGACCTCGGCGAGGCTCGGCTGTGATGGGATGGCCGAATGCGGTAAGTGCCTTCCATTTTCGGCGCCCTCGTGATCTCCGACGCGTTGTTCGTCGTGTCGACGCGTGTGCTCGCCGTCAGCCACGATGAGCACGAATATTGGCGCAATCAGTGGGTAAAACACCGGAATTTTAAGCGGAGTACATAGGTAGTGTATATTTAGTGTACTATATACCCTTATATAGGAAAATACCTCCCTTAAAGCGTGTAAAAAGGTGGATGAAGTGATGGGGTCAGGAGGAGCACTACACCTAACTCGGTGAGGAGCTCATATATCACGACGCCACGTATGTCAGAGCCAAATGAGTATAATCGGCACTCGGGTAGCATCTTTGAGACCCGTACGCAGACCATAATGTGGCGCAAACTATGAAACGCCGGATCCACCGTTCAAGGCGTATTCCACCGTATGCTCCATTATTATGAGATATATTATAGTCTAAGATGCTACCTTAATAGTATATATAGTGAACTCGTAGGTATACAGGTGCTACGAAGTGCTCTATCAGTTAGAAGTACCGGAAAGGTTTGAGCGATGTTTTAATCATAGGGGCCCAGAAACTTTTGCAAATATTAAAAAAATGCGCCTACAAGGTAGTAAGATAGTATTTATACACCAGGAGCCCGCTCATACCGCTTAGTCATTGACTCAAAGCGCCACTTTCGCTGTTTCGCTCCCAAATGCGCCACTGCAAACACGCAGCGGTCTTCCATAACCGTATGTTGTAAAACAGTCAATACGTCACCTATTAGTGGATATAGACACCGTTGAGATATGCTATGTAGGTAACCGAACCTCGAGGGACGATGCGATCGTCTGATATGGCCTTGTTCAGCTAGTGCAATAAAATGGCAGTAATTCACGCTCACACAAAGCATCAAAGTACAATCAACTGATTTAATGCATTAAAGCCATGTATTATATACCATGACACAGTTCGGAGCCGTTTGAGAGGTCCTCAGATGTGTGTGGAAGGAAGGAGACGAGGAGGAGTGCCAATACCGCTGTATGCACACCCATCACTTGAAGCACGAGTCAGTGAGCACTTGCATCAATTCACTGAATCCAGGTCGTTTCGAAGCTCCCTCGTTCCACAACACATAGATACTCTCCAGAGAAGCTGTTAAAGGTACGCAAGTGCTATATCTACCGTTCAAAGCCCTAACATACCATTATATAAGGAGGACTCGATGATCCCGGAGTAAAATGATGTATTTCTACGCTTTTATTTCTTTTCCCTCCGCGGAATGCATTGCCCGCAACGTTGAGGCTATTTGCTACTGTAGAACTCAGGAATCAACTGTACAACATGCGTCTATGCCGTTGAATCTCAGGAGCCGTCTGTAATGAGAGAGTAATCACATTAGAAGTTGTGATTATGCGCCACGCTCAATGACGGCAGTCAGAGCTACCTAGAGACGTTGGACGCAATTTAAGCGGTCTGTATACGCCGGGATAGTGCAACTATATACTCTTGAGCAGCTCCGGGGGGAAGGTACTCCAGTCATGCGTCTGCTATTGACAAATATGTCCCCGATGTTATCCGGGTGTACATGAATAATAACACTCTTGCTAGGTATATACAGCCAATAAGACGCAGATAGTATACTGTAAGTAACTTATTTGACCTCTTCAATGGCTGTCTGGGTACTGGAATATAACTATTTAAATATGCGGCGGGTCAGTGGAGAGGAATGACGTTTGCGCCACATTCATCACTGTGCATGCTCCACAAATAGTCTTCCCAGTTAGGCATAGTGATCCTTAAGTTGTGCATATGCGTTATCCGCTGCTCTTTCTGCCCATTGTCGAGTTAGGTGTATTGCTCCTCCTGACCCCATCACTTGATCTACATTTTTACACGCTTTAAGGGAAATATATGCTTATATAAGGGTATATAGTACATTCAATATATACAACCTATGTACTCCGCTTAAATTTCCAGTGAATTCCCCTCCGATTACGCCAATACTCGTGCTCACCGTGGCTGACAGCGAGCTCACGCGTCGATGCGATGAACGACGCGTCGGAGATCACGGGGGCGCTCAAAATGGAAGGTACCTACCGGATTGGGCTATCCCATCACAGCCGAGCCTCGCCGAGGTCTCCCGAACCACCCAAGAGCTCAGAACAAAATTCTGGCTAAGTTGAAGTGGTTTTATCCCCGGCTTTATTGCTGGTTTGAGGATTTGACGGAAGTCGAGCCTAAGGAGGCTCGTTGACATCGCGTGTGCCTCAGCCTGATGGAGGCTTCAAGTGTGGGAACACTAGGTGCTCATTTGTGCAACCATGTTCAAGCAGACCGTTCAATATCGAACTTTGCAACCATGCAGTCTAGTCTACATTGCAATCGAAAGTTATAGGGGAGCCTCGGCATGCGATGCTGTTTCTGTACAGCGTCGACTATGCGCTTCCAACCGTTCCGCCAATTGGTACTCGGCAAGTCGCATCCCTTTCGATGTAAACCTGTGTCCTGATCGTTTCTCAGTCATTGTAATCGCAGTTTCACTGGGATCTACTGTAGTATGCGCCCAGATGCTACCACCTATACACCTCCGGAAAACGTCCTATCTAGCTGTGGCAATACAAAGTGCTTGTTTTGTTCGGTCACTCTACTCGTAAGTATACTCTATCTCCCACAACCAACCCTCCTTACTGACGCTATAACAAGGATCATTCGTAAACCACTCCTAAAGAGACCACAAGGGGTTGGCTCAGAGCTGATTGGTCTCTTTTTATTACTGCCGTTCGAAGCTGGTGAGTTTATAGAGCACAACACCTTTTCCTCACAGCTATATTAATCACACCATTCTCATAGTGCTAACGCTCATCATTAGCACGGACGCCTTCGATGAAAAGGATACGCAACCGATACCTCTGCAGGTCGTGGTCCTCGTCTTGTTCGGAAACTTGCTCAGTGAGTTTCTTTGATCATTTAGCGAACGAGGTGACTCACAGGGCTAGATTTGACATACACCGCGTTTGTCTTGATTGCGGCGATTTTGACTGCGATATTCTTCGATTCTGACGTCTGGCTCCGGGATATTGACTCTTCACCCTGTCCATTCCCAGGGCCAGTTTTTCTTAGTTGGCTGCGCAAGAAATGGACCACCCAGGGAAGACCGACCGACCTACCTGGAAATTGTGTTCCTTCACAGAATCGTTACTGTCTCCCAGGATGCACTTGTGGATCTAAACTTCGGCAATGCAATGACGAAGAAAGAACAAACTGTCCAACACTTGGACAGACACCATTGCTTCCTTCTCGAGATCCTCACGACAGTCACAGTGGCACGAGAGAAATTGTTCGGCCTCAGTCCCTCATCCGAGTGCCTAATCCAACAGAGCAAAGGACTGCAATTCCTGTCGCGTTCGATGTTGCATAGCACCTGGATCATATATCTTGATTCAATCATAATCACATACATTCCTTCAATAAATGCGTGTAAAAAGAGTACATTGTGAGCGCTTAACGCGACTGGTCACGATGTGACAGACGCGTCCTCCAAGTCATGCTCAACTTTTTACGCGTTGACACTGTCAACACTGACGAGCAGGGTAAGCTTAGTCATCAGCGCGTTGGTGTCCTCCCCTCAAGATGGCGACGAGGAATCTGGCGTTAAGAATACTTTACACGATAAACAGCTCCCCTCAGTACATCCTAGCCAGGTCTTTTGCCCCCATCGTCGCAACGCTCGTCGGCGAAGCCCCCTACCAGTATGCCACGGCACCCCTCAAAGCCTGTTTAGACGCCATTTGTCGGTCAAGTCCGGAACTTATACAAGACTACTCACGAGATTATTCTATCTACGTATTGGATCCACTCGAATCGAATACGGCACCTACCCCAATCAGTATTTCGTCTGGTGCAGCTTCGTCCTCAAATGCAACGAGTAGTGCACAGTCGCAAGCCCCAGGCGGAGTAGCCGTCGGGCTTGGTTTGATGTCGTGGGCCCTTGCAGACAGCAGCGACGCGGTCCAAGCAACAGGCACCCTCATAAGACTACCGACCGGCCAGGATGCCATCGAGGTCATATTTGCTTTGCGTGAGGTAAATGGTCTACATGCAACCCAATCAGTATCGAGTCTGACCTCTGATCGATATAGACAACCGCGACGCAGAAGCCACCCCAGCCAACTCCCTCTGCCTCAGGATCAGGATGGGGTATTTTGCATTCTTTCGTTACCTTGTGCGTATCTGAAACAATATTTTGCCGTCTAGGTACTTCCTCGAGTCCTCACTATCAAACGAATGCTGTCGCGTCGTCATCGCGTACTCCGCTCGCAACCTCTCACCAAGGCCATATGCCCGCGCCCACGGACGCAAGGACAAAGGCCACCATAGCCTCCATACAGATGCGATCACAAAGCAAGCGGCCGAGGTCGAAAAAACCTGTGCAAAGGCAAGATACCTTACCGAGCAGCGAGGCGGATCGATTGCTGCTCGCCCAAGACGTCTACATTGGCCCCGTCAAGAAGAAAGGCAGGCCAGTTCGGACTCCCAGTGCTCTCTCCTTCAATAACGAGACGAAAGCCCACATCAACTTGCACGACTCTGGCTCAGCCACCCACTCAGACGCGTCAGCCCCGCCCCCGAGCGATTCCTCCCAGCAAACAGCCACCCCCGGACCCACTCTTCAGGATATATTTTCTTTGCTTGCATCTACCACAGCCAAAGCCTCCGACCCTCAGCATGCGGCATTATCCACTGCACTGGGAAGTATTGATTCCTCAGCAGCCACGCAGAACTCAGGACAAAATCCTGACTTAGTCAACGCGTTGAAAACACTTTTAACTGCTGTCTCCCATTCTCAGCAAGAACCTTCAGCACAAGCTACCATTAATCCGACCCAACCAATACGACCTCGATCCCCAGATGACGAGATAGTCGTCTTGGACAAGGAGAATGTCAATCCAACAGCTTTCCGCAAGAAATCAGCGGAAGAGAAACCCCAAGTGGCTTCTCAACCATCTCAAACAGAGAACGGTCGGGATCGCAAATTAAGCAATCGTTCCAACACCCAGCCGAACACCCAGCCGGTTCCACCTGCCCCTACACCACCATCATCGTCCACCGCGTCGAGCCTCGGAAGGAAGAGGACGCTGAGTGACTATATGGACGAACGAGAAGCGTCTAAACAACGTCAGAAAATCGCAACGCTTGCGGATAGACGGGACGCTCACCGACAAGCTCATTCCACTCGCCCCGCAGCTGAATCCTCTGCACATCGATATTACCCTCGAATCGTCAGCGGCGACGGCCCGAGGTTAGGCGGCACCAACTCATATTATCGAACTGCTTTAGAGTGTGCAACCTCACCCCTTAAAGCCAGCGGTTCCGCAAGCTTTCTCAACGGTAATCGCTCACAAGCTTCTGAGAACTCAAACCCTTTCTCGCAGCGATCATTGATGAGCAGCCCAACGAGACCACCGAGGACTATTTCGGCCTCCTCACCAGTTCGACCAGTAGCTGCAAAGTCACGAAAGCCATATGTCGTACCAGTATGGGCTCGCACTGCAACTGCAACTCAACCTAGGTTATCCGAGCAAGCCCAACGGGCCCTCGAGGAGCAAGAGAAGCAGAAGAAGGAAGAGAGAGCACAACGAAAGGCGATGAGAGCTCTTAACGACAGAGAACGGAAGCGACATGTGGCAAGGACACCGAGCCCTGAGCCACCGTCTAGCTCGCAGGAAAATAATGTTCCGAGCGTCATGCAACCTCCGCGCACCCCGAAAAGATTACACAAACCTGCACCAGGGCCAATCGCAGCGATGAGCTACCCGGTATTCGCGAACAGCTCGCCTGTGAACAGCCTGTCCGTATTCAAGACACCTTCCACACCCAAACGACAGACTCCCCTACGAGTTACACCCCGTGTGGTCAGCTTCCCTGTTACCCCTACAAGAAGAGCAGGGTCAATGGTAGGTAGTCCAGCTGGCTCATTGTTCACACCAGGCGGCCTCTTTACTCCAAAGACTCCCTCCGCCAAAAGCTCTCTCACGGCTTCTTGTAGCCCTACTAGAAGGAGGTCTCAACCGCAGAGTTCAGACACACAGGGAAGCGATGGTGATGTTGAGGACGAGCTGGACAAGGAACTTGACAGTGCCATGGAAGAACTCACAAGCTCCCAGCCCGAGATGACTTCCGGAGACGACGATGACGACTCTTCCCTCGATGAAGATTATGTCCCTTCGAGTTCGGAGCTTTCGACGAGCACGGCAGAGCCTTCTGATATGGGGAGCTGTACACCTACACGGCCTACCACGCCACCTCCAAGGGAACACTGGGAAGGCCTTCCACCATCGTCTCCAATTCCACCGTCAAGTCCCATGCATATTCCTCAAGATATGGATGACGACGACGACGACGACGATGATAGGGAGCTTCCAGTAGCAACATCCGAGGCCGAGCAAGATATGACAGGGAACTATACTAGTGGAGCCAGCACGCCGTTATATGATGCATCCCCGCTACCTGCATCCGAAGCAGAGCAAACAGGCTTAGAGTCGGAAGGCGATCAGGATTGTAACATATTCCCTGATGTCGGCGGCTCAGAACAGTTCGGGGACCTGTCTGCATTCAATCCGGAATCCAATTTTCTGGACTCTTTCAACGACCAGAACTTTGGCCTTCAGCTTAGTGACGCAGAGCTGGCCGCATTCTCGGGCGACTTTATGCAAACATCAGTGGATCATGATTTTACACAATTTTTGGAGAGCTGTAAATCACTAGCACCAATGTGTCAGACAAACAACGGAGAAGGAAGCAGCTTGGGAGATGTCGCTACAACGCTAGCTAGTCTCCTAGAAAATGTAGATTACGAGAAGCTGGCGGAGGAAGTCCAGGGGCTGTATGGCGGCTGTGTTGTTTAGGGCGCGTCCGTCGCCCGCTGCTGTTGCATGTAATTCTGTAAATGTAATAAATATTTCCAATATTTCTAGCCCCCCAAATGGGAGACCACTGCCAGTGGCGGAGACCTGGTCCTTTACAAAGTCGTGGCTGTGTCTTGGCTGTGCCTCCTCTTGATGCGATCATTGTGCATTTGATGGCGTTTGGGATGACCATGGCGCAGTTCATTCGGTGAGACCGCTGAGATAGCTCTGCTCCTCTCTCCCATCTCGACCTTCTGCATTTTCAGGCGCTGGAACGCCTGCATTGGCCTGGTGCCTCATTTGTTGCTCTGAGAGCTCAAATTTGCAATGCTTTCTCGTGTGCTGGCCGCGCTTCTGATCTTTGCACTTTCACTGGCCGTTTCTGCAAGCCCTTTGTATTATCGGTCACCCGTCGGTTTGTTACCGTCTCAAACGCTGTCAAGTCCAAGCCAAACCACGACCCCGGAAACAACTCCAATGGATAGCACCGACTCGGATGACTCTGATTACTCGAGCCAGAAGACGAAAGAGAGTGAGATAACATTGGATTGGATGTATGTGGGGAATGAAGCATTCAGGGAAATGAAGGATGATATTATGAAGCAGGTTCAAGATGGTACGCCGAAATAAATCTAGTCCTCCGAACTCAATTTAACCTTCCCATTCAGCGCCCAAAGTTCTGTTCCTTGGATGCTCGGATAGCAGGTACGTGATCACTCGCCGAATGCGAAGGTGGAACTCACCGACCATTTAACAGGTTGAGCCCCGAAATCGTCTTCCAAACTGACCCTGGGACTGCCAATACTCACTTTAACCTGGGTAATCAATTTCAAAGTCAAGATCTCAGCTCGTCAGTCCTATAAGCTCCTTGCAATATCTCGAGCCGCCAACTAATGTGATCATGCAGGTCCTCGGCTTTGGAGTATGCCATCCAAGACCTCAAAGTTAAGCACATTGTCGTCCTAGGACACTATGGCTGTAAATGTGTTGAACGGGCTACCGACCAACTCTCGAAGAGCGAAGGTTCTGCTATGCGAAAATGGTTGCAGCCTATCGCCGACCTCTATACAAATTCCCAGAGGTACGATTCCTCTTCCAGGGAAAATCTTTCCCTAACCAGTCCGCGTAGGTTTGAAGTCAGAAGGCTGCGCGCTCTCAGGAAAGGCAGTAATCTCAGGTCAACTGCCAATGCTACGCCGAGCGGCTTGCGTGCCCTCGTCGAAGAAAATGTCAAGGCAAGCGTACAGAACCTGCAGAATGAGATCAAATCGCTACTCGTATGTACAAGCAGTCTATAATGCCTACTTCTATGAACTGACATTCATACTGTCAGGGCGAGACTGCATACAAAGAGGTCGAATTGTATGGGCATGGACTCGTTATCGACGAGGAGACGGGGGAAGTCCAGGATCTCAACGTCTCCTTCGGTCCTCCAGGTAAGGAGCTGGTGGAACCACCATTCGACAAGGTCCCAAAACCAAGGATGCACATCCCACTTGGCAAGTTCGAGGCCAAAAAGAAGAAGGTTCCCCCGACATTGGTGGACGGTGCACAGGTTGCATTTTCTGTTGATAGTTAGGCATGAAATACATGTAAATTTGCTTATTACTAGTAGAGTAGTGATGTGTTCATTTATAATTCGCGTTTGAATCACGAAATCCCTTAGCTCAGAAGAGTCCATCCTACCGAGGGTGACCATATTTGTCCGATAGCCAGCAAGCTCGTCGCCTCGCAGCCCAGTACTTCAGGTTCCTGCATTGTGTGCAAACGACATTGAACAGGGATCGACCTGCGCGTCACGGTGTTGCCGCATTTCCGAGAAAGGCAATCTGTATGACAACTGCTCTCTGCCGACTTTCACTCGCACCGCATGCCCTCGACACTCAGCGAGAAAGCCAAAGGCAAACAGAGGGCAGTAGATACAGCCTACGGAACCACAGAGGAACCCGGGCCTTCCTCACCTCCTCCCAACGCTCGAGAGCTAGTGATTCGGTTCACTGAAGGGGTCGAGGATCTAACCGTCACCGTCAAGGAAAGGGACACAGTGAGAGATATCAAGAGGAAGGTATGCCTGTCGCCCTCAATTTTGCACTGGACTCTTCCGAGCTTACAATTCGTTACCAGATATTCACGGAACGACCTGACCTCAAGGACCGGCGACTACGCTTAATTCATTCCGGTCGCTTGCTCACGGATGGCACCTTTCTCTTTTCCTGGCTGCAGTCATTAGAAGAGCGCCAGAAACGAGCTATAACAGACAGGGAGAGTGTTATACCTCCAATACCCACCACACAGAGTGGTTTGACATGGGTACACTGTTCGATCGGCCCGAAGCTGGAGCCTGGGGAATTGAAGGAGGAGAGCGAAATTCAGGTGAGTTGGATGTGTTTCTACAGTATGAACGACATGCTGAACAACTCCCGACTTTCAGAACGGACAACTTCAGCCTGTTCGAGGGTTTGACAGGCTATCATCTATCGGGTTTACACCAGAAGAAATCAACCAGTTTCGTCGCCAATTCCATAACCAGGACTCGACGCTCGACCATGATTTCGCAACTGAGGAAGAATGTACGCCATTCGTTCTTTTATCATGCAGTTCCGAGCTTATTTACCTCCCTTAGATGATGAACATGCCCGTGCACTGGAAGAGCAATGGATTGACTCGATGGATGATGCCGGAACTGCAGCAATATCACAATCTTCCTCCTCATCGAATAGCACCATTCTACAAGGCATGCTCATGGGTTTCTTCTTCCCCATAACCCCCTTCTTTTTCTTCGCGAGGATTAAGCCACCTGTTTACTGGGAAGACGGTAGTGAGCAAGAGGCTCCGAAGAATGTCATATTCTCGTAGGTGCTGTCTCTCTTAATTGTCTTACCGTGCTGAGTATTCCCTGACAGACGACGGATGCAGATGGGTCTGGTAGTCGGATTTCTGATAAACATCCTATTTGGATTATGGCGGTATCTGTTAGATTCATCCTAGAGTCGATCTCGCATGAATATACCCAACAGAGAATACCCAACCTTTGCGTTCTATTAGTTCTGGTGAAGGAAGAAACATAAATCGTAATGGTATTATCCACAATGCATGTAAGTATAAATAAGGTATGCCGACAATGAGACATGCGAGTTGCGAATAAGAGTGCGTGAAGGAAACCGAGTTCATGAAAGCAAGCCAATTACAGATTTGTATTGTAACGAAGCTTGAAAGGTCTTTAAGACGATCACAGCCGAACGAGTGATTTCATGGCATTGGCAATCTCGTAACTTGATTTTGCCATGACCTGCCGTGACTCCTTCGTGAGTTCAGGTAGAGATTGAACCTCGCTCAGCCTAGTCGCATGGTCACTAAGAAGGCGTAATATCTCGTTGCCTTCTTGTACCGCATTGGGAGGAAAGTTATCGTTGGAGACGGCAACGATGCTGGAAACTATGGTGATGATTTGGGTGAGGTTCTCGTTCAGCGATGGTGGTGGCACAGGGCTGCGAACAGACGAAAGCACGCTCTGTATAGCAAAGACGATCGACTCGGTCTGTGCCTCAAGGTAAGGCTGCAAGAGGAGGTTAGTACATGGAACTGACAAGCATTGTTGGGCCTTACCTTTAATTCCGACCATGCATCTTCCGGACCATCTGATTGATCATGAGCCGAATCGTCACTCATCACCCCAGAAGGCGCCTGCCGGTCAAAGATCGGTGGTGGAGAGTTCGTGTGCTCTGAGCTAGAGTTGGCTGAAGGAGGACTTCTGCTTGACTGCCCATACTGCCGTCCCAAGGGAGAACCATTGGATTCCAGACCTCTGTTGCGATTCGAAGCTGTCGAGCTGCCTTTGCGGTGGTGAGCCGATGACGACTTTAATTCGTCAACGGTACGTAGCGTAGGTGAGAAGCTGCTGGAAACGCTCATAGATTGCTGTGAGCTATGTGCGAACTGTTCCTGTTCAGCTTTGGTAGCTTTTCGAATCAAGACGGTCTTTGCCAGTTCTGTGATAGTTGCTGAAACATGGCTAGCGGCGGCGTCCAGCAGACTAATAGGTGATAAGCCAGAGCTAGTGGCATGTGTCTTTGTAGCTGTGACCAAGTTGCTGAGAGTCGCTTCCGCTCTCTCACGGAGTGACTTGAGGACATCGAGGTCAACATCAGAGCGATCTCGTGCTGGCCGACGTTCAAACGCCCGTATGTCATCCGTGATTGCTGTTACAGCGTTGATAACGGACTTCATTGGTGTCAAAACTTTGGTCGGTGCATTCGACCTTCCAGCTGTGAGAAGTCCGTCGATGGCGGATAAGAAAGCGGTGATGTGCATGTCCAGGATTGCTCCGTCTGGAGACACGGGAAGCTGATCCTCAGATTTGTCAAATCGAGGAGCTTGTAGGTAAATTTGCGAGGTCGCTGATTTGGAAATTAGTAATTAACGTCAATAACTGCGAGGGAACATGCATACCTTTCACACTCCTGAGCTCAGTCTTTGCCTGCTCATACTTGCGCTTGTAGTCCTTTAGCTGGGAGTCCAGATCCCGAATCACATTGAGGTCGGAATCTTTGGCATTCATGAGCTCGTCGTTGCGTCGGGAGAGGTCGCTCAGCTCCAATATCAGTCCTTCCATATCAGAGCGAAGCTGTTCCACAGAATCGGGATCCGCCTACAGAATTCAAGAAGGATAGTTGAGCATTTGGTTCTGACAGTGGGACATTCGCCTTACGTTTCTGTTTTGGCCGTACCCTTCATCTTCAAGCCTTTCACAGCGGTCACGAAGAGCCTGGATCTCATCCTCAGCGTCTCGAGCTCTAGATGTCGCATCTTCACGATCACGTTGGCGTAGTTCTCGGGCCTCTTCAAGGTCTCTTTGGAGGGCTCGCATCTTGACGCTTTGCTCCTCCGCTCGCTGAGCTGATGTTAGCCAGAAAGCGTGCCAGAGAAGCGGTTTATCACTCACCTGCCGGACGCCATCTAACTCGTCTTCCAGCTGCTGTACCCTTTCTTCAGCCTCCCGTTGTTTCCTGGTCGCTTCGTCCGCATCGCCAAGGTCTCTCTGCAAACTCGTTATTTGACTCTGCATCGCCGCAATCTTGCCCTCATACTCCTGCTTCAGCTGCTCATCCACCTGACTAGCTCCAAATCGCCCGCCAGATGGGTTCGAAGTGGCACGATCAATGGGGCCATTATTCCGGCCAAACTTGTTGTCGAAGTATTCTTCGCTGGTTCTTGTTCGTGGATCATCATCTCTGTCGACCTCTTGGAGCCTCGCGCTGAGTCCACTCAATCCTGCAGGTGGGCTCAACGGACTAGGATAGTCGCTGACACTCTCCAAATCATTATCCCTTCCCTCCCCACTGACCTCCCTGCTCCTGTCCCTACTCCCAGCCTCCTGTATATCCTGCCCATATGGAACTTCGATGTACTCCTCCTCGATTGTGCTCTTATTGGGAATGATCATAGCACTAGCTGCCGTGTTTCCGATGTTATTCTGGTTGACAGTGCTCCCACTATCGTTGGTTCCACTAGAACTGACGGCGTTGCTGGGTCTTCTTGGGTAGTCCCGCCCTTGAACAATGTCCTGGGATGCCTTCCTGCGAGATTGAGTAGGATAAGGAGAAGAGCTATCATCACTGGTTCTTCCACCATATGAATCTTCAAAACGTCGAAGGGTGTCCTCGCTCCGCCTCCCAGTGGGTATATCTTCACTTGGTCTTCTACGATCGCCCGAAGGTCGCCGGCTGGAAATACTCCCTCCATAACCGCTATCATACTGTTGGTCCGCCGACCTTCCCGAGGCACGGCTATCCACAACACGTGGAGGTGAACTGGAATATTCACCCGATGGACGTTCTTTGTAAGACCCTCCGGTCGGCTGTATCAAGATACGAGTCAGATTACGGGTATTGAGGCCTTGTTTCAGATACATACGTCTTCCTTGAACTCAGGATATCTCCTGGCCAGTTCAAAGTATACATCGCTGGAAAGATCTTCAAAACGTGGGGCGGGCAGAGTGGCTAGCTTTTGTCGAGCCTGATTCCGTTTAGGGTGGAAATCCTGGCGAACCGGGAGAAACGGGGCTAGACATCCATGTTCAGAAAGACCTTTACACAGAGGTAGAGGTTGAAGACGCACCTGATCCCTCGTTCTGCCGCCGTACTAGTTCATCATAGACATCTGTTGACAGTTCGTGGAATTGTTGGATTGTTAGCCTTGTCAATTTCTGACGAGCACTAGCGCGTGCATTTGGCGGTGCTATATTGAGCCCAAATCAGTATTTTGCATAGAATTCAGAGTCTCTAACAGCGTACATCTCGCAAGATATTCGACCAGATATCTTGATAACTCGTCGAAATGGGTTCTTGACACGGTCCTATAGTCAATCGTCGGTACAGCAGGCGCAGCCTTGTCTCGGATTGGACGATAGCTATCGGTCTTGTAGTTTGAAATGCCAGAGAACGCAGTAGGCGTTGGCGACGGCGCTCTCGATGGCATACGTTTCATGGCGGTATTAGGGAAAGGCTTGTTCGCATTGGCGTCGCTCTACGACAATGGCAACAACAAAACACGCCGTTGAGGCATGGCAATTACAAACAAACTACAACAAGGTTATCTATATAATATTCTATTCAGCCTTTTTGCTCTCTCTTTCGAGCTTTTTGAGTGCACGCTTTCGAATGCTTTTATGCAGGCCGTGAGTATAGCTGATGAAGAGGCTGGGTGCACCAATGACAGTCATAGCATAATCCAAAAGACCGTGGGACCAGTAAGGAGTCGAAGTGGCAGGTCGACCACTGAAGCCAGCACCGCAGGCCAAGCCAACTTTGGAAAGCACAGATCGAACATATGCAGTTGGGGTAGGAATCAATAGATTGGGCTTGCGAATCTTTGATAGCTTGGAGACCTGAGGTGGATGATTTCAGCGACTTTGATCAATCAAATCACATGGACGTAATAATTACCACAAAGTAGGTGTTGACATGCTCAACAATGATCTTGTTGGACTTGACTTCCTCTTGAAGAGCACTGGAGAAAGTGGACAGGAATGCCTTGGTGCCAGAGTAGGTTGCCAGCATGGGCGAGGGGACCGAACCAGCGAACGACCCAATATTCAGGATCAAACCACGCTTCTTGGAGATCATACCAGGAAGAACAGCATAGGTAACATGCAAGGTGGCATTGATGTTGATGGAAACAATGTCTGCTATCTCATCCTTGGGTGTTTCCTGGAAGTAGACAGGCATGTTGTGCGACTTGCCGACATTGTTGACTATGCATATAATATGTTAATCCCACGCTGATATCAACCCTGAAACCAACTCACCGAGAACACCGATATCTTTGCTGGCAAGAACAGAGGTCAAGGCTTCGTAGGCCTTTTCGTCGTTCTTGGAAAAGTCGATGGAATGGGTATCAGCAGAGACCTTGGGGTATTTGGTAGCTAAAACGCCACACGGTAAGAAACAATCACAATCTAAGGAACAGCAATAACATACTGATTTCTGCGGCAGTGGACTCTAGCAAAGCCTTATTGCGCGCGACAAGGAGAACGTTGAATCCAGCCTTGGCAAGTTGGAATGCGAATTCTTTACCAATACCATCAGAAGCTCCAGTCACGACAGCCCATGCGTTCTTTTTAGCACCAAATCTTGAAAGCTGAAGATCTAGTGTCAGGCGTAAAGGCCTTCTTCGGCATAGGATTGCGACTCACGCTAGCGCCAGGAAGAACGAACAGCTGAGAGAGCACGGTAAGGGTCCTGTACAAGCACTTGAGCACGTTCAGTGAACCTAGCACTACCAAGAAGGCAGTAACATATGGACGTTCGTGCACTGCAGCCGCGACCGTCAGAACTTTTGGTTCCGTGAATCTTGAAGAAAAATACTGACCAAACTTCAGCGCAATGTCCAACATTGTCGCGACGCGTAAAGGTTCTTTGCTGGCAGGAGGGAAAACCGTAACTGTAGTGGCTGTGCAGCCTGTCCAGCGCGTTGATCGGCTTTAGAGTTCCGAATGCCGAGCCGGTCAACCGAATATCCGCTTTCGCTCAATATTTTGGCGATCCTCGAAATCTGTCAGCGTCAAGTTTCTATCAAAGAACCTTCATGAAAGGTCAAATCTGATATCCAGTTATGTGTGATCCACATGGGAACATTTATAAATCTTTCTAAAGCATCTGAATAAACGTTCAGCAGATATCAGGCTCTTCCTGATCACGAAGTTCCAGAGCCGGGTTGATATTTAAGCCTTTCGCTTGCCGTCGTCCGATAAAATAACGCCAACTATCCCCGCCATCTCTTCTGTACCACTACTCATATGGATATTGAGCAGTACGTCGTCTCGACACGTCAGCGTTGCGATATGGACTAAACCTCGTATAGATTCAGGAAGGCTGGCTACCAAGCCATCGACCGGATTTGCGATTACTACTATTCTCTCCAGAACAAGCCAGTGGTGTCTGCAGTCGAGCCCGGCTATCTTAGAAAGAGCATTCCTGGTGAGCCGAGCCCCTCATTTGGATTTTCCCTTGGCTTTGCTCACTTAGAATCTAGATGCACCTCCCGAGGACGGGGAGGACTTTCAAGTCATTGCGGATGATTACCAGAAGCTCATAGTCCCTGGTAGGCTTGAACATCCAAATACACCAATCCTCTCCTAATACATCCTGTAGGTCTAACCCACTGGCAACACCCATCGTTCTTCGCCTACTACCCAACCGCTTGCACCTTCGAAGGCATGATCGCCGACCTTTATGCGACTAGTACATGCAATCCTGGATTCAACGTATATTATACATCCCATATACTCCATAGAATTCTTATTGACGCACTGTTCATAGTGGCTGGCTAGCCCAGCTTGTACCGAATTGGAGGCGATCACTATGGATTGGGCAGCACAATTGCTTGGTCTGGGTCCAGCCTTCATGAACTCTTCAAAGGTCGGAGGCGGCGCTATCCAGGTCAGCTTGCTTCCCCTTCTCAGAACTATTGATCTAAACGCTCGCAAAGACGACTGCTTCTGAGTCTGCCTTGATTGCTGTGGTTGCAGCCCGATCCCTCTATCAGCAACGATACCCGGATGTTAAGATGGAGGATCTGGTCATCTACACCACGACCCAGACTCACTCCCTCGGATTAAAGGCTGGTTTGGTACTAAGCCTTCAGGTTCGTGCTCTTGAAGTCACAGCTGAAGACAAGTTTTCCTTGCGAGGGGAAACGCTGCGAGCTGCATTGGACGAAGACCAGAAGGCTGGGAGGAAACCATTCATTCTAAGTACGTCAATTATGCTGTTTTCATCCCATCATCTAGACGCTCAGACCTTTCTAGTTGCAACTGTCGGAACAACTTCCTCTGGCGCTGTTGATAACCTTCCAGAAATCAAGGACGTGGGTTAGTATCATGTTTCCTGGCTTCCGTGTTCTCAAGAGGAAAGCCAGTCGCTAAGTCTCCTTGCTAGTCAAGGACCATCCATCGCTCTGGGTCCACATCGATGCCGCATGGGCGGGTGTAGCTCTTTGCTGCCCCGAATATCGTGAGATGTGCTACCTTGAGGAAATCAATGAATTTGCCGATTCTTTCTGCACGAATTTCCACAAGGTGGGCAGCCATACCTTCACTGATTCACATGCATTATTGACTTGCCATTGTAGTGGGGACTCGTCAACTTCGACGCTTCAACGCTCTGGGTCCGCGACAGGAAACATTTGACAGATGCCCTCGACGTGACGCCTCCGTTCTTGAGGACCAAACAGGGCGATGCAGGCGAGTCTATACTTTCGCTGTTCTCCAGGAGAAGTGTATTGAATGTCTACATAGGAACTGTGATTGACTATAGGAATTGGCATCTATCCCTTGGCAGGCGATTCCGTTCCCTCAAGCTCTGGTTTGTCCTCCGCAGCTTTGGAGTCAAGGGTTTCCAGGCATACATCCGACGAGTAAGTTTCAACGACATCCTCTCTAGCTTCGGTCTAGTTTAATCCTATTCAATCAGACGGTGGGCCTCAGCAACCACTTCGCAGACTTTGTCAAGACTTCCGAGATTCTCTCCCTCGTGACACCACCGTCCCTGGCCCTCACCGTCTTTAGAGTAGATCCTCGCCCGACCGGTGGCGCAGCGCCATATACTCTGGAATCCCTGAACGAACTCAACAAATTGTTCCACGAAAGAGTGACTTCAAGGCAAGATATCATGCTGACACAGACCAGTCTCAACGGTGTCTTCTGCATACGTCTCGCTGTGGGTGCTGCAAGAACAGAGCCACAACATATAGAAGCTGCGTGTGCACTGATAGAAACGGAGGCGAAGGCAGCCATTGGGACCTGGAAGGAGCGGGCTCTAGATCAACTGGCCAATTGATCATATTATTATTGCATGTGTATATAAGGTCTATGCCAACGTTGCTCGACTTCCGATGTTGCCTCCTTCAGGAGGTATAGTATTATTGCCCTCGCGGTCAGAGATAAAGGCACGATAGCTGTGAAACATAATGATTGAGATCCAGGCGGAGTATTCGGACGTTAAAACTTACATTCGATCCAGTCTGAACCGCTCATCATTTGTGACTGAAGGTCGCATCGAGTTCAATGCTTTCTCGATGTCGTCCATAGTGACAGCATGCTCCTTGGATTTACCCTTCCCCTTCGAAGACGCCGACTGCGCGAATTTTGTCTGTGCTGGGCGAGAGCTCGCTTGAATACGGCGCAGCTAGAAATAGTTGAGTTTCATTGTGGTTATAAAATGATAGTGGCATACGCGTTTCTGAAGTGCCATCTCCTCTGCTTTGCTTGCTGTTTTCTGATTCATCGAGCTTCCAAAAGTCAAATAGTTGACAGCGCCCTCTTCTTCATCTAGTTGCTTGACTTCATCAGATCGGTCTAAAGATGAGTGTATAGTTTCCAGGTGGGCATTGTACAACAATGCTTGCAAATCAGCGCCAGAAAATCCTTCCGTACGTTCGGCTACAACTGTCAGGTCCACGCTTGAAGACAGAGCAATCTTTTGCCCGACCACGGAGAGTATCTACACTGCAATTAAGTCGACTCGTTTGCAGTAAGTTTAGAAAACCAAACCTCTTCTCTGTCTTTTATGTCAGGCATACCACATAGTAGGGATTTGTCCAGTCGACCTGGTCGTAGCAGGGCAGAATCAATCAAGTCGGGTCGGCTGATGTAGGGGATGAGACAGAGCGCAATGCGAGAGTTATACCAATCCTACCTCGTAGCAGCTAGGACGTAGACGCCATCCAAACCTTCGGCTCCATCCATCTGGGTTAGCATTTGATTAACCACCCGATCTGTTACGCCAGTGCTATCGTGCCCTCTGTCATGATACAAACGGGTCAGATCAAATCAAGTTCTAAATAATGTATGGATGCCCACCTCTTCGGAGCGATAGATTCAAACTCATCAAAGAATAGGACACATGGTTTGGCGGCCGATGCTCTTTCGAAGAGATCCCGCACCTGAACCAGCGATTACTATCATGATTTGTAACGATCGAAGGCTGGGGGCAACATACCGACTTCTCACTAGCACCAATGTACTTGTTCAAGATTTCTGGCCCTTTAACACTGATGAAATTGAGTCCGCACTCCTTGGCTACAGCAGAGGCAAGCAGAGTTTTCCCACAACCTGGATGTCCATATAGTAGAAGACTATTATAGACAGTAGAGGCTGTAAGCTTCTTGCTCTTTCAATCACCATAGAAAGGACATATACGCACCCAGAGCGGAGTCGTAGTGGTGACTGGGCAAAAATAGGCCCATACTTCGTAGGCCATTCTAGGGTTTCCCGGAGTATCCTCCTCGTGTCCTGGAGACCACCGATATCAGCCCAAGCTACATCACTTGTTTGTAGCTTAGCGTCTCGGAGACTCAGAGGTACAAAGTTGGCTTGGGCAGCTTCAAAATCGGATGATGTTAAATAAGCCTACAGGCAGTAATCAGTCCCGAAGCCAACAATTGTAGGGGAAATGCACACATACTTCCTCGAGGTCCTTTTGTGAAGCTCTGATTGCGTACTGGTGCATGGCTCGACTGACAAGGTCTTTGAGATCAGTGGCCGAGTACCCTTCTGTCTGAGTTGCCAAGGCCGTGAAGTTAAGTGGGGATGATGCATCTTGTCGGATATCTTGTGCAATATCTAGTCTGTTCTGTACAATAGTCGATAGGATCTGGGAAAATTACCGTTCAATACGGACAAGATGGTTTCCAATAGGAAAAATATGAAACATACATCTCTTCGGGCATTTTTGTTAGGAGGTTGTAGATTAATAACGTCCTGGAATGTGTGTGCTGTATGCAACATTGGGTGGAGCGAGGCGGTTGAAGAAGCCGTAGCAAGTAGGACAATCCCACGAGCATTTGGCATAGCAGTTCTCGAGGAAGAAGAAAAGATAGACAAGAACAACTCCGTCAGATGTCGAGTTCTGAACGAGTCAGCATGCTGCAGAGGATTAGGCAGGAAATGCGAGAAGATTTACTCGGACAAACCTCTGATTCCGTGCCCAGTAGTTTGTCCAGATTGTCCAAAATCAAAACGCTGGGCTTGTGAAAGGCCGCCTTGTCGAACCAGTATTTCAACAGAGACTTGAGTGTTGCAACAGGTTGTTCTGAGTGCCTATCGATGTTGATATAATACGTGTCTGTATTCTCCTGGTAAGAAATAAGTTCCATCAGCTAAGATAGAATGCGCACAGGTAAACGTCTTTGGATCGTCCTGAAGGGTTCGTGCAATGGTCTTCACGATGGAGGTTTTCCCCGAACCAGTCCGACCAGTTATAAGGAGGGACGGTACTGGTTGACATTCTCAGTAAACAACAACTAATGCAGGGTGGTAAATCTGACCTCCATGGACAACCTGAGACAATGAATGCATTGCAAACTTCCTAAAGCAAAAGGCAGTGGCCTTGTCGAGTATGTCATCCACACCAGCGAGGGAATGTCTCCTTCTATGCGACATGTTTAGTGCTTTCTGATAAAGTCACATGTCATGAACATACGGGGTGGTTGAACGCAAAGTGACGCCATCGAGTTGAGGGGAAGGAACCTGATCTGAAAGCTCGTCTGAAGGGACGATACTAGGGAAAATGTCAGTAAATGCATCGTGAATGAAGCTGGAACCCAAACTGACGTGACTAGATCCCAGTCCCCTACTCCATTCGGAGTGCCAATAAAAACAATATGGTTTTCTGGTAGGCCTTGCGATGAACCGATAAAGACCTCCTTCTGCGTCTTCTCGTCTGTCTTCTCGTCCATAGCACTAGCTTTGTTGAGACTCAAACTCTTGGAAGGAAGTGGAGGTTCATCTTTGCTGGAAATGCCTGAGTTTGACGCAGATGGGTCTGTCGGTGGCGGCGCTCGTCCGACTGTGCACCTCACGCTTTCCGTGTCTCTACCAGCCCGAAGTGCGTCAAGTGTAGCTGGGGAAACATAGCCAAGGATTTCGGATCCTATATATTCATGAAGAGGGGTTGAGCACAATCTGGATGGAAGGACGCGCAGGGTCTGAGAGTTGGTGGGCGAGCGAGAATCCGTAGGTTTGGATGCTTCTCCCTCGCTACTAGGAAGTGGTTTGGGTTGCGTGGAGGGCTTGTTCGAGGAGGCGGGTTTGTGTGGTTTGGGAGCAATACTGACTTCTGTGTCGCTTGTAAGGAGCACAGCTCTGTCAGATGGTGGTTGAAGCGTCACTTTTAAGCATTGTATGGTGAGATACGCAACGTTACCGAAAGCAGAGCTTGTACTCACCTACTTTCAGCCGGATGCGCGTCCTTCCCATCACCCATACGTTGAGCTCTTGACCTGGTAAGGCGACGCGTACTTGGGATAGTAGATTCGATTCGACATGCGATGCATGGATTTCCTGAGCATATAAAGTTAGGGTAACGCAAACATATTCTGAATGGTATTACTCACGATGATCTCCCAGTCATCCGAAGTCACTGGCTCTGTGATGACCATGCTTGCAGATGGTAGGTCATGTAGCAGACCAATTTCCACCTAAGTTCCCTTAGCAGAACCTCTTTTGAACCACTGATGCTCGTACCGTATCCCCTTCATTGAAACCGAGGCTTTGAGCATATTGAGGGTCGATGTCGATGGATTCAAGCCCTTTCTCTGCTGATTGGAAATGGGCCAACGACGATGCTGATGCCAGACCGGTCCAACCCACGTATGCCTCACACGACGCTGCACCTTCGACACGCTTCAGATGAACGGCCAGGTGTTGGGGACGCTGTCAGGCTTGTCAGAATTGCATATAGGTTTGACGGCCCCGGATTCGAACGTACGACACTTCTTTCGAGCAATGGACCATACAACGATATTGGCAAATTGACGAGCGACGAACGCAGAGAAACGAAGTGTATACGAGCTCTTCTCGCCATTCGATACGTTCACAGGTAAAGGTGCAAGTACAGGATACAATTATTCCAATTCACATGGCTGGTAATGCTAGAACTATTGCTCCAAGGGGTTGTACGGCTCTACGGTCGATCATAACCGACGCTCAAGGAATAACTCGTCCCGCTCGGATGGCTTTCGCAGCTTCACTCTGGGCCTCATCCTTCAAATATCGATTGTAGATAACTTGCAGATGTTCCCTGTCCTGTGGAAAAGATCTCACCGTAAGTAAAGAAACCTACGTGAGAAGGTGAGTCGACCTACGCTGGTAGTCGCCACCAAACTATCTCTTTTCTCAACAAGGTTCGCGTACTTCTCCCATGCTTCACTAACGTCGCCACGCTTGAATCCGCGATGTTCCCTGACGACGTAATCTCTGGCAATCCAAGGTGCAATTGCGACGTCCACCAAGCTGAATTGCTCTCCGAGGAAGTAGGGGCCTTTGATCTTTTCTGCAAACTTCCGGAGCGAAGCATAGAGCTCTTCACGGGCTTCGCCCTGCTTCTCCTTGGTCTGAGCTTGAGTCAATCTCTGGTTGGCGGGAAGCGCGGTCTTGTTGAGGTGGTCGATCCAGATACGAGCATATGCTCGCTCAGCAGGATCGGACGGAAGGAGGGGGGTGTGGTCGGGGAAGGCATCTTCGAGGAATTCGCAGAGAATGAGGGATTCATAGAGTGCGCGACCTTTGTACTCGATAGCGGGAACCAAGCCTTTGGGATTGATGGCTACAAATTATCATTGTTAGTATGAATCACAAGCCCTTGGGTGCTTTTTTATACCTAGGAAGTGGTCTTCCTTCTTGTAAGGGTTGACCTCTTTATATTGGTACGGGATCTTCTTCTCCTCAAGTGTAATCCAAGTGCGTTGTACGAACGGACAGAACTATTGCACACGGCAGGTCAGATGCTAATGTTGGTGATGTTGTCTCAGCCACCTACCCATCCTGCCCAGAAGACAATCTCCTGCGGATCCTGGTGTTGTGCGACTGTCTTTGCGGCAGCAGCAGTGGCAACGGGGTGGATATTTGCGTCAGGAACGGCCATTGTAAGATTTAGTTGTTGTTCTGAAGAGTTGTATTGGGTAGCTTAGAATCTCCCCCTTTTATATCTTCCCTGCATTATTCGACATGATATCACCACCAGGTAATAGTTTGATTAGCAAGCAGCAATGGTGCCATTCAGCACGATTCAGTTGATTACAGAGGGAAACCTGATTCGTTGGTCATAAGGCCATCACGGAGAGATGTCGCAATTCTACTACTATCGGACCTGCTCTTGATCCTTACCAACCTTTGCATATGCAGTTCCTCGAACTACCAAGAGCAAAACACTCGGAGTCGCGAACAATCAAGGAATTCACACACGACATTGATCATTGTGCAGTCATGGTGGAAGCACGAATACCGTAGCGAATTCGCTATCATTCCGGACCCTCTTTGCAGCCGTGTCCGCTGTTCCACCATCTGCTTTAGCCCCTGAGTCTAGGAACAGCCTGACATCGACTATCTTCACAGGATCTCCTCTCTGTTGTGGTGGGCCATCCGCCTGGCCTTGATCCTCTCCTGCAGCCTGGACGCCAACGGTTGACCTACGATCTACAAGCCTGATCCTCGGGATCTTGACTCGGCCACATTCTATTGGGATAAGCTTCCACACCAATGTCTCTTCCGAACCAGGAAGGAGAATGGGGATCCTCCCACCTCTCAAGCCCGCAACGATGAAGCTATCGGATGGATCCAATTCCAGCTGAACTGTGACATTTGCTGACCTTGTTGTATGGCAATTCCGAATAGTCAATGTGAGAGGGATAGCCTTGTGCAAGACCGCTTCCGGGGGGACAGACAATAGAGCTATGAGACCTTCCACTGGCGGTTGCAATGGCGGTAGTGGAACCGAAGTCACAGTTTCAGTACCGAGCTCTCCGTTCGGCAGCGTCCTAGAAATTAGATACCGTCAGTTTTGGTCAACCATGCACGTATCCTCTTGTTGGCTAACCTTCTCCATGTTACCTTGTACACCCCTACGTCGCGAGTTGGTTCTTCGTCAGATCCTCTTGGTAAGAGAATGGCCCGGCAAAGATGAGCAATCTCGTCTCCAGGTAAGAGATCTATAAGCATCCCGCAGTCAATTGACGTTCTCTAGCCGCAGTTTACACACGAGGGCTTACCAAACGTGTCTTCGTCTAGTTCTTCATCGGTCGAACTGTCCAGAATTCTGGCGTTAGAGGTAGCCTTTTTTTCCAGCTCCACGCTCTCGATTACCAGTCCACTTGGCCCATTCACGACTATCTTTGTCTGTATCTCTGCCTCTCCCGCCAATCCATCATCCCAGACGTCGCCATCATAAACATTTAAGTCCACCAACCCTGGCCACTGCTTGAGATTCTGCCTATACGATACAGAATGAACCACCTTAAGTGGCTCAACGCAGGGCACCGTAATTGTCCTCAGAGTCTCTGTAACATCACGGTTCTCTGCGTCTTTCGTGTCCATAGTTGACGAAGACTGGATGGAGATGTCGAGGATCCTATCTCCCGCCGCACCCAGATTCAAGAGGTAAAGGTTCTTCGTTATGCTGCTGTCTGGTGGAAGGCGCCCAAATGAGACCCCCTTGATGAAGTTGGATGATTCTTCCTCCTCCAACCGAATGGTGTTCGCTATAGAATGTTGAAAAAGGTTCACCATAATACGGTTTATCAACATACCTGCCCCATCTATCTCCACGGGTTGAAGTAGCACATCGACCGTAATATCAAGTTCTCTATTCTCCGAGTTGGTGACGGTTATCGCGATGGGGTAGGTTTCATCTAGGTAGGCAGGCTGTTGGTGTTCTAAGGAAATAGATAATTCATGTTCCCTGTGCTTAACACTGCAAAGTGGTTCAAAGATATTCAAGAAACGAAATATGTGCACTCACATTGCTTCGGAAACAGGCCCTTCCCGCCGTATAGGTATCGATCTGCACGGATCCGCCAAGTCATACCACCTTGCAATAGGAGTTTGGCCATAACGGAAACTACATGGACTGCAGGGAATTTCTATGGTCCATAGGCCGCCTTTAATTGTGAATACGAGCTTGGAGATCTACGGTAGGGTTAGTACATGCATCTCTATTCCGAGATCGACTCCTACAGAAAGGGTTCCAGGAGCGTCTAGAGCCATAGTCCCATAGAACACAGTCGTACTATCGGGCTGCCAGCGTAAGTCCGCACTTATGTCTTCTTCCATCTCTTCAGAGGTTATTGAACCCAAAGACACCTTCCTGATCAAGAGGGAGTCTTCATCCGAGGCTTGGTGCCGAATCACCAGCGGCTCGTCATTATGCGAGAAATAAACAGCTAGTGATGAGAAAGGGATGCTGCTCATCGACGGTCCAGAAGGCGCTGTAAGAGACAATTGGAATGGTACAGGCTCATCAACGTGTATGTCGGTTTTCCAGAATACGACGTTAGAGTCGACTGGAAAACGATCAGCCTAGACTTTGGAATGAACGGAATTGCATACATATAGGGAAAGCTTCTGGTAGCTCAACAGTGAGAGGTTCTTCATCAGGTGGTGAGTTGCCCTACTTATTTTGAGATCTCGCTAGAACCTATTGAAACGCGAAGCACACCTTGAGGACTTCCAAAAGAGTCTTTTCGACAGGTTCTGCGACCTCTCCTTGTGACGGATCTATGACATGATCAGGAATGCTATTTGGCGTAATACTTCTTCTTACCATGTCCAAGCATCTCAATCAACAGCTTGATACTGAGTACGACGTCCCCAGATTTGATCGAGCAGATGTGCCAAGTTGACAAGAGAGGGTTCAACAGAGGTCCCCACTGTTCGCGACGATATGTTTTACCAATGCGTTCAAAGAAGCTGTAGTTCATGGTCAATTTGTCACCACCTTGTTCGCCAGAACATTACCTTACCGAAGTGCCATATCGAATTTACCAGTCGCATAATACGTCTGGGCGATTCTATATGCTATCCAGAGGGTAAAGCGACTTTGCAATGTGGTATCGGTGTTTGGGGTTGAATATTTCTTGAAGAGTTCATAAGCCTTGGTATAGAGCTATTTGATGTGCTCGTGAGCTCGTGGGTTGATAAAGGAGGTCAAAAGGTTACCTCGAGAATGATTGCCAGATGTTCCACCTTCTTCTCATTTGCGAAGCCGGGAGATGTGATCGTAGTGTCCTTCAGATATGTGAATATGCCATCTGGTTCGAGCTGATAACAATCTCACCTCCGCCTGCAAAGTAGCAACAAACCGCTCTCGTCTCTTCTCGGTGCATCTGGCAGCCATATAATAGTAAAATCCAGGGTGCTGGAGGGCATGGCTGGGGTTAATCCCGACGGCACGCAAAGATTCCAACTCTGCAGGTGGCAGATTAGCTGCCCGAGGGCCAACAACAGACGTTGGTATGTCGGGTTTATGCTTAGGAATGGTCAATGAGGATCGGAGGCCAAGTTCTAGCAGCTCGGCGAATATGCGATGCCTGAAGAAGTAATTAGAGCACGGCTTTACCAGAAAAGATGAGGGCTTACTGTCTCGCAATCCAACTCCAGTATTCGTAAGTGTCCTCTCCGATTCCCCATCCTCGTGAAAAGTCGCTGAAGAGCCTTATGTGGGAGTTGTGGTGTGACAATGCGAGTGCATGTTCGTTGTTGTAGAGATACAATTTCGAGATCTAAGGTGGATATTGAGAAGGGGAGATGAGGGCGGTATACATACTCACCTTGATGTTGATACAGTCAGCAAGCACTTTAGCTTCTGCCCAACGCTTCGTTCGTGGAGGTAACATAGCTGCGGACCCAAACATGAGTACAAGGGTGCTATGTGCATCCTGATAGTGCCTGCTCTCGAAAATGGATATCAATACATGCACAGTCTGGCGTTGATCACTCACTTCAGCGCTACCTCGTCTTCCCCACGAAACTCTGCAAAGCATGCCATCTTGTACTCATACCTCACTGTCCAACCTTCCGGCCTGAGGGGCCTCGGTACATTGTGGGGTCCACTAACGATCGGAGGAGGTGCATTTTGTGGGTGTCGATTTCGTTTCCTCCTCACGCGCTTTGAATGAGCAGTGTAATACTCAATGGCCGGGTCATAGAGTGCCTGTTGGAGACTAAACTGGGTTCAATTAAATTGGGAGACTAGAAGCACATATCTTCACCTCTTGATGAATTCGCCCAACTCTGACTGGCTGACAGGACTCAAAACGAACAACGCAGCTCTTGAATCCAAACCACTCTGCCTCCTTATGAATGACAATCTCGTGTCCAGGGTAGGATCATCTGAATTTCTGTATGAGATAAGGAAGAATGAACGTATATCCAAGGATATTACACCACCTAGGAGTTTCCGACTAGCCATAAGTACCACTGTCAACTTCATGCCGCGCTCATTCGTGGCCTTCTTCCGGCTTGCGATCTCTGCCGCCAGCTCTAAATCTTGTTTCCGTTCATCCTGCTCTCTTTCGCGAGCGAAACTTCCATCTGTGAGGTCAAGAGGGGAATTTGATGCAATTGGTGGGTGTTCGTATATCCTCAGGAACAACACGAATACCGATGGTACAAGAGTCGTATGTTTTCTAATCCAGATGGGTGCAATCAAGCCGTCCGGGTACAGTGGTGAAGTTGGGGTCAATGGAGAGAGAGGGGAGTGAGCATTGTTGTAGGAAGGATCTTCAGGCGGTACTAGTTTGCGCGGTGGGAATTGGACTTGCTTGTCGACGAGCATAATTTGGAAGGTCTTGTTCTTCTCTGGGGACCAGATCGTGACTTTCCGCTGTGATTGTAGGGAATCTCGCAATCTTTGGACGAGGATGGTGAATTCATTAGGTTTTGGAGGTGCCACATCTGGTGGAGACGCTGGAGGTGGAGGAACGTCGAGTCCAGCGACGAACATCACTGGCGACAGTTGGGCCAAGAGCTCGGTTGGGTATGAGTTCATCTTTGCCTACGTTCCTTGCTCTTTGGTCCGATAAAGGACGTATAAGCTGGGAAACTGCAGCGATGGCGTCGTCGAAAGAGATACGCGACTGGCCAAAGAGCTTATGTAAACGCACAGGACTTGCGAGAGGATCCAAAGAGATTCAGCAGCACTCAAGTTTAGTAGATAGTGGGATTACAAGCTGAAACACCTCTTCCAATAGTGTATCGAGAGGGAGGGGGTCAGGCAAAAATATTATTGCAGCTCCATTGATCAACCCTTGCCACTCAGAGTCTCCCGGTTCTCACAAGAAGCGATTGAATGGCTCAGCCGTCGATTAGCCCGGTATTAGAGACGGAACATCTGCCTCTGTATTAGTACATCTCCAAGCTCATTCCATCGTGAATCTCGTAGTCCTCTAGTGTGATGTGATCTTTGAATGTGGTATACCTATTCGCGGGCAGCTTCATCAGCAGAAGTCCTCTATAGATCGAAGCAGACTCACCATTTCTTCAACTGTATCTTCTCTGCTTTCGTACCCGTCTGGGCTGCAATCAACTTCTTCAAGTCACCAACTGTATCGTCTGGGCTACATTTTACACGGACTACGCACACGGAGCTGTTAGCAGGTCGCACGAGGAACAGCACAGGAGGCTTGCTTACCTTTACGGCCGAGCCGATCGTTGGCAATAATCTAAGAAATCGTCATCTAGTATTCGAATGCATTGAAGTTGACTGCTCACCTCGATTAAAGCCATTGAAAGATGAGCAGATGGAGGTACTGGTCAAGGATTGTTGTGTGGCGGCGGCACCGGTCCAGACGTCACTTTCCTTCTTTAGCAGTCTGAGCCGACGATACAGAGCGTCTAAATAAGGTTACCAGGAAAAGTCATTTCGATTCACAAAGTATCATTATTCGTCGAAAGAAGCTAGTAACAGGGGTATGTGGCATGGAAAAGGTCCGGAATCGTAAGGTATCGTGATAAAGGGTCCGAATGGTCATGATCATGCCCTGGGTTTGCACCCATTCCGTTTCGTCAGGTATCGTGAAGTGAAGAAGTCATTAAAGTCGTCAGAATGAAAACAGTCAAACTCAATCAGCAGAACTACTTGGAGAAATTTGGGCCATCTCAGGATGCTTATGGTGGTGGTGGTGGTGATGATGATGATGGGGTACATGTCTATTTTCAGAACTGATCAGCCTTCCAGCAGGTCAGGAGAGAGCGTGCAATAGCTTACCTTCTAACTCCGCAACAATAACAAGCTCTTGCAGAAAGTGTTACCACAGCAATCCACGTCAGTATGAATGCGACCAGCACCATCCATACCGCGGGTCCGAAGTCGACGTTAAAGTCGAAGCCCGAGACGTTCTTGATATTGTTCTTCACAGCGATGACCAAAGACAGATCAATGGCAAAGACGACCGTGATGAGAATTCCTGTCACAATGCTGACCAGCAGGCAAAGGATAGAAACTGCGTGCGACGCGAGCCAGAGGGAGAGAAGGAAGCCAAAGAAGGAGAGAGCTCCCGCGATCGGATGCAAGACTAATACCACAAGGAGTCCAGTCTTGACGGCTGTAACAAGGTCAGGAGAGACCCCCTTGAGTTGTGTAATTTCATCTGGTATTTGATACCCCAGAGCGGGTCCAAAACACACGCCTTGCTTGGTATCGAAGAGTCCCGATGGTTGGTCCAATTCACTGAAGAAAGGAGGGTCAGTGGCATCGAAGGGGAAGAAGTAGCATTTTACCTCGTAGCGCAGATGCCCCATACGCCAAATCTTAGTTCTGTGGCAATACTGGTGATGATGTCGCTCTGGAGAACTGATTTAACCGAAATAATGTATATGGGCTTAATGATTGGTAGAGAAAGTGCAACGAGGAGCAAAAGAATGAAAGCAGTAAAAAGACAGGTAAATGCAATACAGGAAACTTTTCTGTGTTGCGCTAAAGGACGATGCATGGTGGTTTAAAATAAAAGAAGAATGACGCTCAGGTTCCCATTGGCACTGCTTCAAGGTTCCCACTGAGTGTCCTCATGATGATGGGCGCCTTTGAGTGATCTGTTTGGTTTTGTTGAATTCTAGGGTCTCTCACCATCCTCCCTTCCACTCGCCCGACGACGGTAACGTCGAGGCGCTGCAAACCTCGCAGCTAATGTTTCTCCAGCTAGCCGTTTGTTGGATCTTCTCGACACTCGTGGCTGCACAGAGTCAGTTTGCTGAAGTTCTGTGAGCTTAGAATTTTCTCGTAATTCGGCTCCCATTGAATTGCTAAATTCTTCAGGTATGATGCGGATCCATATCTAGTGTATAGACCAGCCTTTGCTCGGTCTCTGCCAATACAGATACTCTTAACTGGCGTCGTCTTCACCCTCGTTGCGGTCCTTTTCATCCACCTCATCTTCACCGCACAGTACCATTGGCCCCTTGCACCTGTCAACTACGTGTTGCAGCTTTCCGGCGTAGCAACACTCCTCATATCCCTTATCGCAACTCTGCATGTCATCCTCTCCGCGGCACTCTCAGAGAGCTATCAATGGCCCTACATGCTCAGCTATCTCGCCGTCAGCGTCCCTCCGTTTGTTGATCCAGATGTGAATATCAAGAATTGGACCGCTGCTGAACAAGCCACTTGGTTGGTTATGAACGCCTCTACATCTGCTCTGATTCAGGTAACGCACATTTCAAAAATATGCTATAATTCTATGCTGAATTTTACTCCAGATAACACACATTCAATTTCTAACTTTGCTCTATCCTTCGCGGCTAGAGGGTCGACTCATTTTCACCCTATTAGGTATGTCTTTATTGTTTAAGAAACAGATTTCACCCTAATCGATTATCGACACTCCAGGTCCACTTGCAGTCGCAGCAGCCGTTATGCAGCTCATTCCACTCAGCCCTAGTGAAAATATCAACTACATCGCATCAGCCATCCGGAACGTCTGCAACGCGACTCTTTCCGTGCTATTCACCGCTGGATTATTCATCTGGGGCTTCCTTGTCAACCGCAAGCAGGCTTGGCGAACAGACGGAGGCACGGCGGCGTTCGGTTGTGCAGCTCTTTTCTTGGCAGTGGCTAGCACAGCCTTAAATATACTCTACGTTTCTCGGGAAGAAGAATTTGTCTGGCTGCCCAGCCTCATGTGGGCAGTCATCCTTTGGCAAAGTTTCCTGGGATGGTGGTGGTGGGTTGGAGCAGGAAGCGGAAGTGGCCTTCTGGATGACGAAGAGACCGTGAAGAAATTGGAACGCAAGGCAAGAAGGGAAATCAGACGGAAGGAAGCCCGGGAGCGTCGGAATCAGACGAAGAAGAGGGCTCAGAACGTTTGGAGAGGTGTCACAGGAGCATTTTCCCGAGAAGATGGATCGAACGATTCTACAGCTCTGGCGACTTCGAACATAGATTCAGATGTCGGGTCGCCTGTTGGACGACGAAGAACGTCTCGCAGTCCCGGTCAAGCGATCAGAGCGAGGCGGGCAGGGCAGGAAACCTCACCATCGCAGGCGTCCTCCGTCGGTTCCAACTCGTCGTCGTCCACATTCCACACACTACCCAGGCTTTTCCCCGCGGTCTTTCATCGGTGGTATGCCTCGCTCAGACATGCACATGCTGTGGCGGCCCGCCAACAGGCCGTCGAAAGGGTGGAGCGCATTCGGGAATTGGACAGGCAAGGCGCTCTCAGCACACCTCAACACGGTTGGGGTCTGGGAAGCTTCGGGTGGAGGATCAATCGTGAGCAAGCTTCAGGAGTACCATCGAGGGCACCTTCACGGGCACCACCTCTACCAGAAACAGACGGAGAAGGCGGAGCGTCTGACTATGAGCTTACTGACCGTCATGACCGGGTGAGCCAATGGCAACATGAAACTTCAAAAGAGGAGTCGGAGCTACAACCATCCGAAAAAACGTTACCCCGCGCTGAATCAATACCAATGCCTGAAGACACGACAGGAACTCCAGCACCGCCTGCGACCAGACCTGAAGAAGGACGCTCGTCGTTTCTATGGTGGGGACCATTAGGCAAATGGCGGTTGCAGGACTCAACAAGCTATCAATGATCTTCACCCATCTGTCTACCTAGTCCAATTGGCTTTCTGTATTTTTAGGTTGTACTTGTATAATTATTGTAGATCATTGTAACTGATACAGGAAGCGGAATATATATCTAACGAATAGCCCGCAAGAGGTTAACCATCTACTATAGATTACCCCTCTGGGTAGTCTTGTCTGTAAAGCCAATCTTACCATCAACCCAATCCCTGATAAGAACGCCCGCGATGGCTGTTGCAGGAGGCAACCTGAATGGTGGTTCTTCAATTACCGGTTTGGCCGTCTCCTCTGTCTGTGTGCTGTCGACTTTACCCTCATCATAGGCAGCGAGTTTCTTGTAGTCCGTACGTCCCAGACCTCCTTGCGGGTGGGCAAGGACAGCCTTAATTTCTTCACGTGTATACCACCTGGCATCTGGCAGAGTGTTATCACTGAGAAGCACACAAAGAATGCTGATGAGTACTTACCAACGAGTTCATTATCTAGATCCACTCGGATAGGTTGGCTAGAGTCTGCCCGTGCATAAAAGCCGACCATCAGATTTGCAGGGTATGGCTAGAAGGATATCAGCAATGAGATCGCAAGGAAGAGAACCACAGTTAACTAACCCATGGCTGGCCAGAATGGTATCTTACGTCCCAGACTGTAACGCCAGCTTCCTCCCACATTTCGCGAGCGACAGCATCTTCGAACGTCTCTCCCGGTTCGATGAATCCAGCCAAGGCAGAGTAGAACTTGCCAGGAAACTTTTTCTGCAAGTAAAGTCAGAATCAACCTTTGCCAAGAGTAGCCACAAATACTTACCCCCCGTCCCAGGAGAACCTTGTCTCCTGTCTCGTCGATTGCAATCATGATCACCACAGCATCGGTCCTTGGATGTGTGTAATTGTGGAGGCCCTTCGCAGAAGGGCAAGGTTTACGCTCCCCGTTGTCTGTCCATGGCAATAGCGAAGTACAGGCTATCTTCCAACCACCCCACATCGAGTAAGTAGGCGAGCCACAGGCTGGACAAAACTAACGGAGAATCAGGATGGCAATGTTTTGGGCAGATGTTGCCATATTCACCTTATTTCGCTGGTTCCAATCCACCAGACTCCTGGCGGATGCGAAAATGCCTCCGGATAGGCGATCTAATGTGGTCATGATCGACCTAGGTTCTGACCAGCTTAGGTTGGCACCGTCACGCGAAAGAGTTGTCGAGGCAAGTATTTCGTCGATTCGTGACGTCGGGAGGCTGAGGTCTTCGATATCAAGAGAGAAGTATGCAGTTCCGTTGACATTATCTGCAGCAGCCGTTGGATCACTGAATTCGGAGGAAGGGAGTGCTTGGGAATTCGAATCGGACGGTTCATGCAAGCCGAGGAAGACGACGCGCGGGTCTCTATGCCTGACAGCCATTGTTGGCGAGTGAGAGTCTCCGGATTCGACAACCAGGTCTCCTTCAAGTTGTGCTTGCCCAAAGAATGGTTCCGATCCCAAGAAAGGCTGGACATCATTGGTAGACAGGTACGCCAATGAAATCTTTGGGGTCCCCGTAGGACGCCGTGCGATCAGGGGTTGGCCAGAGTTGAATAGCACCCATCTGGTTGCAGGGGCTCGGGCGATTGCATTGAGAAATACATGGGAGGTGCGAAGCCAGGAGAGTCTGTTCAAGGGAGAACCTGAGAAGAAATTGACGCTAAAGAGAATATCAATTGCATGAATATCGAGGTAATAGCGGGAGAACTCTGACAATACCTTGGATTCATTTCTTTGCAAATAAAATGCGTCGGAGAGAGCAGAGATAGTGATACGGGATAAATACGAGTCTGACTGGGCCAATCATGGTTTGTAGGATTTGAAATCAAGCACTTGTCATTGTCATCAAGTTGGACAAAATAATTACACATGCTGATCGCCAACTCGGAGTCTCTTCCTCCCATCATAACCTCATCCGACAAGCAACCCCGCAGAACTGAACGAACCTCGTCAAGTTATAGTCAGAGGAATCTGATATATCGCTCATGTCATATTCTTCCATAAGAGACTTGCATCTCTCCCCTTCACAACCACACAAGTCAGCACTTGGAACATCGATTCAAGACCTTTACGCCGCTCACCGTTGAGACCGAACAACTCTTGCAGTGTATCAGGAAAGTTCTTGCTGACGGTTCCATCGGGCAGATGTATTGGTTCTAGGTGATCTTCAGCCCCCTTCCACTGGGCCGTCGCATTTTTCCTTCTACTTTCTCTGCAAGCAAATTCGTCAATGTGGTGGATGGGTACTATATCAGGCAGAGGCAAACGTACGAGTTCTGGAGTTCGACGCGTACTTCTTCAAGCTGCCTGGTTTGCTCTTCTAGCTCCTCTTGTATCCTATCTGGGATCAAGTCTTGTAAACAAAAGGCAACTTGCTCGTCCACGAGCTTGTCAATACTATCATCCACTTCCTTTTGAGCTACGGACTTGTCAACTGAGTGCCGCTAGTCCGGAAATGTAAATCTACCCAGAATTTTTAGCTGATCAAAGAGCGACGATTCGATACAGTCTTCAACGATGGCTACGCGTGTGATTCAGTTTGGACAATTATCAGATCTCCCTATTAACGTTTACCCTGAATCTCCGCAACTCCTTCTCGATGAAGCTCATCTTGTTCATTCATCTTATTGAACAACCTGTTTGGGTGAGCCCGCTATATATGACCCAACGAACGACCTCCGCTTACTTCGATAATTCCAAGGCGATCTCGGGAGATCCCTCATCTGCAATTTGCAGAGTCTGGCGGTGCAGCTCCTCGAAAAGAGACTAGAGAAGAATGAGCAGAGATTCGAGCAACTCTAAAGGAATTATACCGAGAGTGAGGCCGTTGCTGCTCTCATTGTTTGGAAGACTTCAGCTTGACTCAATGGCTGAGATGATAACGCAGCTGCGGCCATTCTTTCCAATGGTGGTGGGTATAATGTTCAGGTCAAGATAGGACAATCGTGGGTCTGCATGCAGCCGATTTCGTGCTAATCTTATACCGCGCCGGGTACCACGCCAGGAGCACGAGGCCATCGCATGTCCTTGACAACGTGAAGAAGGCCTCTAGGATTGGAATCTGAACAGTTTCTGACGGCAACTTGCGACATGCCTTCGAGGTATACATGCACCACCCTTTCGTGTTTAAACACGTGTATCTTCTGCTCCTACCTATGAATTTGAAAGTGCTCCTTCAATGCGGGCTAGCCCGTATATCACCAATCAGGACCAACCGTAGGCGCCCCAGCATTAGACAATCCCCTCCTGTCATCAGAGAGCTCTACAAACGTGAAGGAGTTTTACATATTCGAGATTCACCCAGGCCGCTTCCTGACCTAGATCTCGTACTAGCACCCTTTTCGTCAACCACTTACTCTAACCATCCCGTCTACCAAAACGACCAAAGCACCCGAGAATTGTGGCTTTTATAGTGTCCAACTGGTGTAGCTAGAGGGGTGATGCGCTCGTAAATGCTATGGGTCCGACACTGGCTGGTTATCCTGGTACTCAACCTGACCTAAAAACGTGACAGTACGAGTGACCTTCAAAATAGGAACCGAAAGTGAGATGACAGACCTATACCTTGGATGAAGAGACTACCCGACCTTGGTTAAGGTTTGCATCAAGTCGCCAACTTTGCAGGGACTATACTATACTAACCACAGCAAGTTTCTACAGCATTCTAGATAGCTCTGGTAAGTACAGACCTTTTTCTTCCTGCCTAAGCAATTCTGTCGATCATCATGCAAAACTATTGTGGAATGTAGGCGATATCTTATTTGCTCCATGGCATCACCAGGTTGTACCGCACATTCGTAAGTGCTATTACCACTGACATTGGTGAAAGGTCTTGGCTCAGAACATTCAAGTCCCAGAAATCGACGGACAAATCTCAGGAATGAACTTGATATCCAACACCGTCAGTTCTTACCCTGTATTGCACAAGTCCCCGTAAATAGTCCTCAACCACTTTCAGCGACCACAGATTTTATCCATCAAGCCTACGGTGTCGAGGTGTGCCGTTCCTCCCAAAACTCTTCTTTGTCTTCAGCGCTGGTTTCTGCTCCAGCTCGTGCAGGCTCTTTCGCGGTAACCTAGGTAGCCATGAGTGCCTTTGAATGTTGAGCTAGGCCAGCTGACGAGAGAACAGTAGCTTTCGGATTCCGTTACGTGTCGTTTGCAGGGTTGACTCAGAACTTTGTTCAGATCGGATATCAGAGAAGAAGAGCAGGTGTCATACCCTCTGAAACGACCTACAACGATTTGCTGCGTGTTCGGAAAGCTACCATCGCCTTTGACCCTGGAGCTCGCACTGGCGGGAGTGTCGTCAGCCGCTTGCTCTGACCAATCTATTCACCAAAATTACCAAAGCCCTTGACAATTATACTCCATCTGGCGTAGCTCGAGGGGTGATGCACTCGTAAATGCTGCGAGTCCGACACTGGTTGGTTATCTTGGGTGCTCAAGCTGGCAGGCCCAACGCCTGTCGACTCGAGTGACCTTCAAAGCAGGAGCCGAAAGTGATATGACAGACTCGAGCCTTGGATGAAGAGGCCACCCAACCTTGTTCAAAGGTTTGCATCGGAATAGCCAAATTGACAGGAACATGATGGAGCCCGGAGACTGACCATACTAACCACGCAGCAGAGCGCTACAGGATTGTGGTGGGTACTAACCTTTTTCTTCTCTGCCTACACGATTCTCTCGTGACATGCGCATCAGGCGCTTCAGAACGGGAACTGAAAGTCCCTCACAGATCAACAATTCCCTCCACGTTGAGAACGTCGTGTAAACATCACTTTCAGAGAGGATATATTGATGAGGGATGTAATGCTTCTATCGATAGTGGTGATTATAATGTTGTGTCTGTAATCTAAAGGTCCTTCATTGACGAGAGTTGCCTAGAGTGCGAGTGGCAATATCAGAATCTATGTTGGGAAGGGGTATCTGAATCGTGCGTCCGATTATTTCGTGTCCTTCTTCGATTCAACGGCCCGTTCTTCTCCGAACTCTTCCTGTTCTTCAGCCTCGGTCTCTGGTCTAGCATGCGAAGGCTCTTCTGCGGTGACAGCGTTTAGCTGGGCAGCCATGAGTGCCCTGAATCTCGAGTTATGTCGGCTGACGAGAGAATAGTAGCTTCCCGATTCGGTTATTCGTCCATCTACAGAGTTATGTCAGAACTTCATTCACGTCAGATGAAAGGAGCAGATGTCATACCCTCCAGAACGACGATACGTTCAGCACGAGCGATAGTGGATAACCTGTGTGCTACGATCAAGCATGTCGTTTGCCGTGATTGTAGGATTTTGTCAATGGCATCGTTGACCTAGAAATAATCTCAGCAAGACGGATAGGGCAGGTTTACAGGCGGACTGTATGTACCCTTCGTTCAGACGCAGCATCCAGTGCACTTGTGGCTTCATCTAGAGCCAGGATTGCAGGCTTCTTGAGGAGAGCACGGGCAATAGCGAGCCGTTGCCTCTGTCCTCCACTCAAGCTTGTCCGGCCGACTGTACCGAGGTGAGTGCTTCGCCCTCGATGTATGAAAGGACTGTACGAACTTGGTGTATCAAATCCTTTCGGTAAGCCCCATACAAACTCGCAGTTCGCGGCTCTTGCTGCTTCTTCTATATCTTCTCTTGCGACGTCGTCACGACCATAGGCGATGTTAGTTGCTATTGTACCTGTGAATAGAACGGGGTCCTGGGGTACGATGCCGATGCTCTGTCGCCATGAATCAACGGTAAAGTTCTTGATGTCTGTAAAGTTGAAGTCAGATTGAAAGGACGGGACCTCGAGAGAATGAAAAGCTCGCCTTCGCCATCAAAAAGTATCCTGCCCTTGACAGGATCATAGTATCTCATCAAGAGAGACTGGATGGACGATTTCCCACTACCACTTTGTCCACTACAAAAACAACTTCAATCAGCTACCTGTGACTTCCCTTTGGACCTGGAAAAGGCGTACACAATAGCCACACTCTCGCCAACTTCAAGCTCTAGGTTGAAGTCACTCAAGATCTCGACACCTTTTCTGCTTGGATACTCGAACTGAACGTTCTTGAAGCTGACGATGCCTCGCCGGGTTGGGTCGAAATGTTGCCCTTGACCGGTTGGTATAGCAGGTTGACGATCGAGAAGTTCGAAGATTCGGGTTCCAGCACCGATCCCACGCATAATTGAGGACTGGTGGGTGAAAGTTCATTATGGAGATGAAGGGTGGAATATCGTGGAACGTACAAAGAAAGAGCTGGAGGTGATGGATTTTGTCAGGTACGTTGGGGGACACTAAAGAGATATACTCACGTCAACATCTGGAGGCCACTGCCGACATAGACAGTATAGAGCAGCAAACTGCTCAGGTCTCCTACTGATATATCACCCCTAGAAACCAATGAACCACCTGCCTAACGTGTAAACTTCCAGGGTATAAGTATTGGTATTGGTTAAGGCAGCTCACCGTATCCCAGCAAGGCCAACACAGTAAGATTACCACTCCATCCGGTACTTCCAAAGAATATCCCACTCGCGATAGCTTCCTTCTTTGCAAGATCAAGAACCTTTGTGACCTTTTCGCTGAATTTGGCTTCCTCTTGAGGATGAGCATTGTACGCTTGCACGGTACGTAGAGCCGAAAGCGATTCGTTTGCTACCTTGGTCATCTCACCGAGGGCCTCTTGAGTTCGGTTGGATAGTTTCTTGAGGTAGCGACCGTAGAATACCTGGAGAGATGGAAAATTCAGGGTAGAATAGCCGGTGATTTACGGGAGCACGTACGGCACCCAAAGAGACGGGAGGGACGACGGTTAACATTAGCATCGTGAGTGTCGGTGAGATCCAGAACATTGCCCCAACTGTGAAAGATCAGGAATCTACTGGTTGAGAAGAGGGGGGAGAACATACGTCCGACTCCTGACATGACTAGTGCACGTAAACCATCCGAGAGATTTTGAGTAACACTATCCAAAGGTCAGCAATTGAAAGTCGGTTCAGCCCCAAGCCACTCCCACCTTGAACCAACAATGCTGGTGTCCACACTAAGCCTGCTTATCACGTCACCCTCTCCGCGTTCAACATAGTCCACATCCTGCTTGAGAGCAGCAGAGTATGTCCTTTCTCGTAGTCTTGCAATGATTCTTTGTCCTGTAACGCGTGTCAGATGGTGCATATGGCGTATGGAGCTGACTAGAGCAGACCTGCTATTTGCATAAGATACGCTCGACCGGCATTGGCTACAGCACCAGCAGTGAAAAGGGTGACAAGGATTGCGGAAGCAGACCATATCGAGAGTCCTAAAGGTAGTGCCTGGAGAGGACATGAGTATCACGTTACAAACGCGATTGAATTGAAATGAGCTCACAGGGTTCGCGGCGGAGAAAAAGTCGATCAGTTTACCAATAGTCAAAGGTATGCTCATTGACACAGCTGAAGAGACCAATAATAGTCCAATGGCTGTCGTGAGTGTCTTTTTCTCTGGTTTCGCGAGAGCAACAAGTTTTCGGAAGGAAGATATTGTTTTTGGAGATGCTTTGAGCATGGACAGGGTCGACTCCTTCTTGGGTTCCTCAGCCTTTGCCGGTGGTGTTGGTTTGGGTTCCTTGTCATTTCTTATTATCCGTGTTGTATGTAGACTTCTATGAAAGAGTGACTGGCGTAATAGTGAGAGCTGGGAGAGGGTCTTCAGGTTCGGAGTAGAAGTCGTCCTCGTCGTGATGCCATGGCGGATGATACCGTGTGGACCTGCTAAAAGAGACGTTCGCCTGTGTATTCGAACGCTCAGCCCGAGAAGATTTGGTGGGCGCATTGAAGCCAGACTTGCAACGAAGCAGTCTGAATGTCAGCAGTGTCAAGAGTTTTCGTGGATGACGCGCTTGCCGACAACCGGATTCGGATAAAGACCTTTACATCATTCCGCTTACCATTGCTTGCTGTTCCCCGCAAAGGATTTCACGTTCACTCTCAACAGAACCATGAGCAACGATTTGACTGAAGCTTGGCTTGAAGGGCCAGAATCTACAAAGTTCTACACAAGAAAATACGCTCGTTCAGATACTCCTGCTGCTGTTCTCGTCTTTCTTCACGGCTTCGCAGAACACATCGGCAGATATTCTCATTTCCATCCTCGGTTCCTCGAACACGACCTAGCAATCTTCACCTTTGACCAGCGAGGTTATGGAAAGACAGCACTCGACAAGGATAACAAAAGCCCCGAGAGCTCTTGGACGAAGACTTCCTGGACGCAGCAGCAGCTTGACATAGAGTGGGCAATTGAACATGTGAAGAAGGCATTCCCCTCTGTGCCTGTGTTCCTTATGGCTCATTCAATGGGAGGAGGCGAGTCTTTGGGCTTTGCCACGCTCCCAAAGACTTCCCCCTACTATGATGCTGTCAAATCTCTTTCTGGAATCATCGCTTTGAGCCCGTTGATTCTTCAAACATATCCTGCATCCAAAGCTCTTCGCTTTGTCGGCGGAAAAGCTAGCTCTCTCCTTCCTTGGGTGCTCATTGATGCCCCGGTTAACCCAGGCGTATGTTCTGTATCATCAGTTGTGGAGAATCAGATGGGACTGAACTTTCACTTAGGACCTTTCTCATGTCCCAGAAGTTGGCAAAGCCTACCTGGCCGATCCACTTGTGAAGGGCAAGGGTTCTTTGCGTGCATTGAATGACATGCTGTCACTGGTGGGTTATCTATCTGTTGTTTCCATTCGCAACCTGACCATCTTCATTTGATTCTAGGGCGAGAAACTCCTCTGGCCTTTGTATGAGAACTGGCCCAAAGAACTTCCTGTAAGAATCCGGCACCTATTTGTCTGCGCGCAAGCTCACTCGCCATAGTTACTGGTCTGTCATGGAAATGAGGACAAGGTAACTTTCAAGGAGTTTGTCGCGTATTCAGAAGTACTGACCCCAAACCCAAGGTCTGCTCGTTCAGAGCTTCTTCAGACTTTGTCGACAAGATCCTTGCAGACAAGAAGAAGCATGTCTCTTTCGAGGTAAATTCTTAAAGTTTTGCAAGGTGGATAAACTTCTTACCATGTCATTTAGGGCGGTTATCATGAACTACCAAATGAATCGGAGGAGGTGCAAGAGAAGTTGGTTAACACTATAGCCGAGTTTGTCAAGAAAGTCCTGGACGCAAAGGCAGGAGGGCAGACTAAGGAGCAGGCAGACGCTGACCAGTTGTACTGGGCTCATCCTCAGGTCAATCAGTAATATGTTGGGCGATCGACTTTCTTTGGGTGGGGACCATATATACCAAACCATTGGTCGAACTGCGACAATTTCAGATGGGATCATAGGTAGAATCAATCCAATGGGGTCAAATTAGGAGCGAATACAATGACGGATACAAGGAAGAGTCTAGTAGCCTCCTGCACCAGGAGCTTTGTCGCCTTCCCTCTTGAGGCGCAGCAAAACCTCCTTGAACCTCGTGAGATCAGTGGTACCGGGTCCAGCCCTTGAAATGGTCTTGCTCTGAGAGTTTTGGAGTTCAATGATATCGCAAATGCGTTCCCATGTGGTACCCGAGGCGAGGTTGGAAGAAAGGTTTTCAAGGAACTCTGCTTCGTGGTCCCTTTCCTGCAGTCAGAACACAAGTTCATGGATAATTGGAAGAAGAACGTACTTGTTCTCGCGGATGTTCCTCTCCTTCTTCTTGGCATATTCTTCATAGAACTCGTCGATTGAGCGTTCAGCCTTCGAGATAGTCTCTTGGCGCCTGGCTTTGGAAGCTTCATCACGGGCTTCAATCTCAGCCTGTTGCTTTCGACGCCATTCCCTGAAAGATTTGAAGTCAGATATGTGTGACGCGTCTCTCGAGTGATAGTTAACTCACTTGATGACTTCAGGCTCCTCTGCTTCGACTTGGTGGGTCAAGATCGGAGTCGAAGAGTAAACAGACGGCTGAGGGCGAGGTGCGAATGTAGGCTGGGTGAAGGATGATTGTTGGGAGATAGAAGGAGGTGAGGGCTAGATATTGGGAATTTGGTGAGTAACCACAGAGCGCAAGTTTGATCACCATTAAAATCTCACCTGGATATCAGGGAACTCGTTCTCGAATTTCTCGAGCTCATCATCTCCGGTTATTTTGACGGGTGGCTGAGAGGGGGCAGACTCGAATGAATCAAAGTCGAATGAGTTATTGGAAGCAGGTGCTCCTGCTGCAGGTGGTGCAGAAGGGGTAGGAAAGTCACCGTCTCCATCTAAAGAGATATCTGGGAAAGCAGAAGCAGCACGGTCGAGATCAATGTCGTCGCTGCTGTCAAAAAGGTTGGCCATTGTCGATGAGGTGAACGTTGAGAATGAGTTGGCAGCAACACGTCGAGATGTGCTACTGACTTCGCAGTCGCGTGGGAATTTTGAAGACGCGCCTTTGTTTTCCGACTTGACCATGCCGCTCAATATTCCAGGCATATTGGTGACTTTTCAGTTGATATTGAACCCTAGACTGGCGCTGCCTTCGGTAGCTGTAACAGGTGAATCGTCTCTCTAACATGCGGAGATCCTGAATTATTTACAACGGACTCCACACAGCAAGATATTCGGCATCTTAACTTTGCTGCTCTTCGAAAAGCTGGCTACAAAGGAGCAATATTCGACAAGGATAACTGCATAGTACGTTACTCTTAGGTCTTCCAGGGCTTGACAGCTGACTTTCCGCCGCAGACAATACCCCATAAGGACGAACTCGTTCCCGAAATACAGGTGAAGCTCTCTGTCATTGGGGGAGGAAATTTAGTTCTGACTCGTGTGCGAAAAGGATGCTTGGGATGAATGTAGACGGACATTTGGTGAAGGAAATGTTCTCATAGTCAGCAACTCTGCGGGAACAAAACATGACCCCGGTCAAATACAGGTTCGTTCTCTATTTAGGCTTGTCTTTCCGAAGCGTACTGAGGCGACTGATTCCTTGCTGCAGTGCGAGTCTGTGTCATACCACACGCGTGTGCCAGTGCTACGACACAAAGCTATGAAGCCTGCATACTCATGCATAAACTCCATCCATGACTACTTCTCATCCCTCCGAAACCCTATCAAGCCAAACGAGCTAATCGTAGTTGGCGACCGTATATTCACCGACGTGGTCATGGCCAACCGGATGCAACAAAAAGCCTCATCAGTTACACCTGAAAATTCCTCTCCAAGCCAATCTGGGCCTCTCGCGGTATGGACTACCGGTGTGTGGAAGAAGGAAGGGATGATAATGAGGTGGTTAGAGAAGAAGTTGGTTGACGTGGTTCGCCATTGGCATCCTGTCACCGAGGAAGATGAGGCTAGGACGCGACGGTTCGTTCGTAGAGATCTTTGAGGAACCTGGGACCCACTGGCGAGTTTGTTCCCCTGTTTCCGTGCCTCACAGAGTGTTAGAAATCTAGACACCCAGCTCGATCTGTCGTACTTTACAGCACAATTCTAGACCTAATCTCCTTTGAGTCCCGCGCCTGCTCCCAGTCTTTGAACATACGGCAAGAATTCAAAGGAAAGAGACTCAGGATTCCTGCGGCGCTAGAGAGCATTGATTGAATTCGACCAGATGATTGTCTGCCGTACAATTGCAAGTATCGGGGGATCGTCGGATAGAGATAACCCTTAACCTTTGCCACCTTTCACAGGTCAAGGTAATGTCCAGGGTTGACTCCCGTTCCTTGCCTTGACTCGCCTCTCTACGTTCCAAAGAGCCTGGTTCTTAACAGGGTCGACTCCACAGTGGGATCGTTGTAAGACCATATTCATCCGGATATTACCCACTACAGTCGCTGACGCGCCCATATGATTGACGCTCCCGTCAAGAGAGTCAGATGACGCACTTCTCGAAGGACTTCCGCAGGTCGTCGACGAGGATTTTACACATCGACTTCTCTACCGGACCGCTCTTGTTGGTTGTCCCACGTTAATCAATATATGCTATCGGCCCGCCAAGGAGCGTTTAGCATTTATTTTTGTACTCCTGCCTTTCATTAAAGCACCCTCGAGCGGATGCTTTTCAACTAACTCTCCCTCGAAAAGATGAAGTTGTACTCTCTTCTGGCTATCCTTGCTGCTGCTTCGGGAACTTTCGCTGCTCCCAGTGCAGATGCGTGTACCCTGTCTGCATCTGGAGGCGACGATGCCCCTGCATTCGTCAACGCTGTCAAAACTTGCCCTCTTGTCACTGTTCCCAAGTCCACGACTCTCCTCATCAACACCCGCCTCAACACAACAGGCCTCGCAAACACCAAAATAGTGCGTATCGACGTCCGTATCTTTTCGTTAATCAATTAATCCCTTTTGTAGAATCTTGCTGGTACCTTGAAGTTCAAGGCTGATACCGCATATTGGGCAGGGGTAGGTATCTAGAGTCGGTTTGTCTTCGCATGGGCGCTTACCATCAGCCTTTATAGAATGGATTCTACTTCCCCTTCCAGACTCAGATTACTTTTTGGATTCTTGGCGGGAAGAACGTCACCTTGACCGGAGGTGGCACGCTGGATGGCTCTGGACAGGTAAGTTGTCCTTGTACCTCACCAACTCACGTAAACCGACCTGAATCTCGAAGGCTTGGTATGATGCATTGTAAGCTACGAGCACAACTCGATATCTTCTATGTTTTGCGGTTCTGACCAGGTCGTAGCGCAAAGAACTCTTCCCTTCTGCGCCCCATTACCTTGACTATAACTCAAGCCACGACTGTACGAGTCGACAGCATCAACTTCGTCAATGGACCTGAATGGCACAACCTCGTACGTTTACATCTTTCTGACGCCCTCCTTTACTTCACCCCTTTGCCAGGTGAACGAGAGCAAGGATGTCGTCTATAATAACATCACCATTAACGCCAAGTCGACCTCTTCGAATGCTGCCAAGAACACCGATGGGTGGAATATCTATCGTAGTGACACGGTCACTATTCAGAACTCGGTGATCAAAAATGGAGACGATTGTGTCGCATTCAAACCCAGTCAGCCCACTCATAGTCTTCTTCGATGCATAATTGACTGATAAAACAGATGCTACCAATGTTCTTGTACAAAATTTGAGTTGCACTGGATCTCAGTGAGTAGTTTGACGAATTCGGAAGTGATTTCGAGATACTAATAGGTGTTCAGCGGTATCTCGGTCGGGTATTGAACGTTCTCTTGCACTTCGGACCACCGATTGACTATATACCACAGATCCCTGGGTCAATACGCGGGAATCTATGACATCGTGCAGAACGTCCTTGCGAAGTGCGTAATCGGATGTCTTCAGTGTATGCGCGCCCCTAAACAGGCGGCGTAGAAACATTACCATGGCCAATGCTCAGAACGGAGCAAGAATCAAGGCCTGGGCAGGCAACGGCGTGGGAAGCGGCCTTGTAAAGAACATCACTTTCCAGGGCTTTACCAATAGCAAGGTTGACCTCCCTGTTGTCATTGATCAGGTGCGGCATCCGAAATGTCCTTGTAGTAGCGCTAATCTGTGCACAGTGCTACGAGACGAGCTCTTCTGACTGCTCCAAATACCCCTCCAATACGTATATCCAGGATATCTGGTTCAATTCGTAAGTTGTTGTTCTCTCTGGTATCACAATGGGCGAGGCTGATGTTTTGTGCCCTTTAGGCAAAGTGGCACATCGTCTGGTTCCAAACTTGCAAGTATCGGTTGCTCCCCCGATGACCGCTGCTCGAACATTAATGTGAACGATTTCAGCCTCAAGTACGTTCACGTCACATTTGCTTTGTGCGAATCGCTGATCATCCTATTTTCACTCCTTTGGATAGACCTGGTTCTTCAAAAGGAACGTACACGTGCCAAAATATTGTTCTTCAAGGAAATGCCGTATCGCTATTCCCAACTTGTACAAGTACTTAGAATATACTCCGCCCTGGCCTCTCGAAAGGCTCCGTCACCGTTTATTCTCCACTGAACCGGCCCGCCCCTCGCTAAGCACGATGATCTGGGAACGAGGCCGACGGTCCGCAGAGCCATTCTCGAAGTTAAAAGGAATGAGACCGTCTTGCTCGAAAGTATCCTATAGTGACACCTACACCATGAAGCTTCTCACATCCACCCTAGCCATATTCCTGGCAGCCACGCTCAAGTTCGCACAAGCAACCGATCAGCATGGTCATGAGCCTCACAATCCGTGCAAATTAGTTGCTTCTGGCAGTGACGATGCCCCTGCCTTTGTACATGCCGTCAAAACATGCCCAGTCGTCACCATCCCAAAATCAGAGACGCTATTGATTAACACACGCCTGAATACGACCAATCTTAGGAACAGAAAGATTGTAAGCCTGCTCTATGTTGAATGCAGTTATCCTCTTTCCTGACCCACCATACAGGATCTAGCCGGAACTCTCAAGTTCAAAAACGATACCGCCTACTGGGCAGGGGTATGTACTTACTGACGACAATGCCATCCACTGAACCAATACCTTCCAGAATGGTTTCTACTTTCCTTTTCAGACTCAAATCACATTCTGGATCCTCGGGGGCGAAAATATTGAATTGACAGGAGGTGGAACACTGGACGGTTCCGGCCAGGTTGGTCTTCTATCTACTGGATCCCCGAGTATGCACGCTAAAGAATTGACCGTTAGGCTTGGTATGATGAATTGTTGGTCACGCTCTTCCGCAGGATCTTCGACCATACCTGACTTGCATTTACCAGTGCCACAAACTCGACCCTCCTACGCCCCATAATTCTGACGGTCACTCAATCCAAGAACGTCCGTGTCACCGATATCAATTACGTGAATGGGCCGGAATGGAACAACTTGGTATGAATGCTCAGCGTCTAGCTAAAGGCGCCATTAATCCGACATTGAATAGGTCAACGAAAGCAAGAATGTCGTCTACAACAACATTACCGTGAATGCAAAGTCCACTTCCTCGGTCACTGCAAAGAATACAGATGGCTGGAATATATATCGAAGCGATCATGTCACGATCACTAACTCTGTAATCAACAATGGCGACGACTGCGTTGCGTTCAAGCCAAGTGAGTTTTGTCTGAGGTTGTCCAATCGTGCCAAAGTTGCTTACAAGTCAAAGATGCTACCAATGTCTACGTAGCCAACCTCAACTGCACTGGTTCTCAGTAAGTAGTCTCCCCGCGGATCTCTGAACTAGTTCTCAGATTCCTACAGCGGAATTTCTGTTGGGTGAGGGTTTATTTTTCTTTCCAACCTTGAGTTGTACTAATCGTCGAGCAGATCCCTAGGTCAATACCCTGGTGTCTACGATATTGTGCAAAATGTCACAGCTGTGTCCGTACTGTCACCTCCTCTCAGCCAATTCACGCCTCTTGACGCCCGCTTTGTTCTATAGTAATATCAGGATGTCCAACGCCCAGAACGGGGCTAGAATCAAGGCATGGGCGGGACCGAATGTAGGTGGTGGGTTGGTCAAGAATATTACCTTCCAGGGGTTCATCCAGAGCAAAGTCGATCTCCCTGTGACGATCGACCAGGTAAGTGGATGAAAGCTATTTATCCTACGTTATTTCTTATCCATTTCACTACCAGTGTTACTTCACGAATGCAACCGCCTGTGCAGAGTACCCATCCAATACCTACATCCAAGACGTCTGGTTTGACACGTAAATGCCACATAATCACTTTGTCCCTCTCTGACACATTCACTAGGCAATCTGGGACATCCTCTGGAGCAAATGTTGCCAAAATTGCCTGTTCACCTCACGATCGGTGTTCAAACATCAATGTAAACAACTTCAACCTCACGTACGTCAAAAGACCTTCGCCTCATTAAAAGGGTACTTACATCCTCTCCATCAGCGCTGGATCGGGAACTGCCACTTACTCCTGCCAAAACATCGTGCTACAAGGCAATGCGGCCTCCCTCTTCCCTAGCTGTACAGTCACCATCTAATCAGAGTCCATGAACCTGAAATTGCCGCGCATAGGACGCGTCGACGCGTAGTGTACCCGTGTTTATGGCCTTATGTAACGTGAAATTACACCATCCCTTTGCTGTAACCTAAATCGCAAAGCTATGGCTTCCCGCTTGAGCTCTTTACGCTCAATATTTCTCCGAAATCCTGCCCGTGGTCGCTATACACGGGAGGATGGAGTACCTCCGTTTTTCGCGAGGGCTGTACCTTGGTGGGCAAAGTGGACGTGGGGGCTCATTGCTTGTGATATTTTCATGACGTGCGCTTTTTATTCATTCATGCGAGGACCTTGTTCTGACAAAATATGCATACAAAAGGAGCTCTGCAATCGAGCTTACCTGGAATAGATGGTCCAAACTTGTCACCGAAGAGAATGGATTGAAACATTATGAACAACGACCACTGTGGCAGAGAGCTGGCGTTTGCGTAGCCCACCTTGGTTTCGGTGTTGGCGTGGCCTGCGCACTCCTGGTTACTCAAATTCGCTTCGTGCGGAGTATGACTATCATTCCGGAAGGCAAACGCCTCTTTGTGCAATGTGCACACAATTCAAAAACTGGCGGCCTGTTCTTTCCCATGAGTCAATGCACACTTAGTCCTGGGAGGAACGACTCAGAGATGATTATGCGTGTCAAGGATCAATTGGGGCATTGGCATATTGACCTGGAGAGCGCGTATATCGCTGGGAAGAAGGTTGGAAAGGGAGAGGCACAGAAGAGTATTCTAGACCAGTGGGGACTAGAGAGTGCAACGAGCAAGCCAGTGTCTGATGCTGGCTGGAAGCGTGGTCCCATTCGTCGGTGAAAGGTATTGTCATTTCCGAGCATATTTGATACCAAGACATCGGCATAATTGCCAAGATCTAGAGATACACGATAATATCCCTGTAGATACATGTAGTTGCAAATATTGCATAAAGTTTAATCAAAGATAAAGGAATAATGGGGAGTTGGATGTTGACACCGTGACTCTGCCAGGGCCATCCTGTCCAGACCAGGAGATGCCACCAGAGGCGTGTCCATTGGAAATGCTGGTCTGAATATTTCTGTGACGATGTCTCCCGGAAGGATCCTCGACGTCAGCTTTGCGGAGGGTAGGCGTGAATGAAGACGACGAGCGCAAGTCGAATGAGCCTTCGTAGGTCGGATGCAATGAAACCGAGGCAGGCGAGTTGCTAGTTGTGGCTAACAGACGAAGTTCGGATTCTACGGGTGCATCCTGAAACCGAAGGTTCAGAGGACCATTCGTTGTGGCCGCCTCAATGAGGTATTTACCCCCCTTCGACTTCGGAGAGGTGAGGAAGATTTCGGATTCAATTTTGGTGAGGAAGATTTCGGATTCAATTTTGCTGCGGAAATGGGATGTTATCGTCGTGCGAAGAATAGAGATAGGCTTGAACTCACTTATTTGACGTCCGCAGGCTCAGGTGAGAAGCATACGAACCATTGTTCTGAAGAGTGAAATCCGCCAAGATGGGCGCATTTGTTGTCTTCAACTCTAATGATTCGGAGGCGGCGATTATCCCTTGGATGGGTGAATTGGACGTCTGGAGTTTGACCCCCTTTGCAGAGAGAGATTTCACGGTGATTGGGGCATTGGTGCTCTTCAGACTGATGGAATCAAGGTCAACCCTCCTAGTCAAATCACCAACTGCTTGGCTAGAATTGGGTAGATCGGTCTCAAAACTCTTGATATGTGCTGGCGGCGGGATCTGAGCATCAATTTCATAGTAGGTATGATATCTGAAATCATTATTGTTGTATGGTCGTCGGTTCTAAGCCTGTATGTCAGTCATTCTGTGCGGAGGACGCTGCTGTAGAGAAACGTACGAAAATTCCCACTCCAGTCGAGCCATCCCCCCTGTGGATGCGGCAAACCTGGGTGCCTCGATCCCGGACATCCCAGGTCCTGTATTTCACCGTGACCTGGACGCGGACAACGTCTGCGGGAATGCCCTCAGAAACCCTAATGCTGGCTGAACCAGACGTTGCGCCCCTTGACAGCAAAAAGAGCGTTTCGGAAGACAAGGGTAGATCGAAATGTGTACGAGAGGTATATGTAAACCAGGATCCTGGAGGTAGGCTCTTGTCTTGCTTGGTAATAACGTTCCACCATGTCTCCTCGGTAGCACAATCTGAAGTGTGAATGCCGGCAGGGACAGGGAAATTGCCTGTCCATTGTCCCTATAAGCCATGTTGTCAGTCCTGATGAGCAGCATATCACAATGCAATGAAATAGCTATTTACCCCTCGGTTAGTCCAGTGTGCAAGCCCGACTATGCTCTTCACCAGGAGCGACATGAGCAACCAGATGAGCACGGCGACTAGGAAAGCATTGCAGAAACGCGATCTCGCACTTCGTGTGGTGTAGTCGTGACCATTTGCGAGCAATGGCCTGCGCTGCTCGTCGGCATGAACAGACGCTGGGGGCGGACCCGAAGCCTGAGCAGGGACGGCTCCTGACGACGACGAAACATACGCTGGAGGAGGGTCGTTCGCCTCTGGTCGATTAGTGCTCGCTGCAGGACGATCAGATTGCTTTGGGTTGCTGTCCGTGGTGTTGGTAATAATCATCTTGAGAGCCGCAGCAGACTAGAGTCAAGCTGCGCCAAAGACGAAGTATATAAAGGCTCCTCTCGAGTCCGCCAATTGCGGATAAGATCTGTCTCACGGGGTCCCTATCAGGGTACAGTCCATGTGGTCAAGCGGAACTTCAGCCCGAGTTTTTCTGACAGTGATCTTTTCCTGGTGCCTCGACAGTCTCAGAGCTGCAGCGATTTGGACGAGGACATCGTCGAAGACGTCGAGCATAGAACTTCACGTGACCCTGGACCATCTTTCTTCTCGTCCGCATGCTGTCCGACTCTGAAAGCTCAGATGGAGAAGAGCTCCACGAGCTCACAATCAACGAGCATTATGCTAAGGCATTCGAATATAAAAAGGAGCGGGAAGAGCTTCAGAAATGTGCGTTAAATTCAATTTTACCGGACTATACCATTTGACGCGTTGTTCCTCTTCAGTGAAAGAAAAATACGGTTCTGATTTTGAGGAAGAAGGGGACGAGCTTGAGAGCGACTCTGAATCTGACGAGTCCGAAGACGAGGATGGAGAAGAGCTCACACCTGTTGTAGACGCTGCAATCCTCAGAACTTTGGCTAGGATCAAACGGAGAGATCCTGAAATTTATGATTCCGAGAAAAACATCTTTGGAGGTATGCATTCGACTCCCGTGTCTGGTTCTCGTGCTGATAGTGTTAGGTAGAGGAACAAAAGAAAATTGCACCTATCGCTAAGGTTCCTCGTGCTGCGAAAAACAAGGTTCGTTTGTTCCTTTGGCTGCCCATATATGCACTAATCAACAGTTTTCTAGTCTAAGGCTATCACAATCAAACAAGCTGCTCTCGACTCTGTGTTGAACCCGGCATCGCGCTCGCCGTCGCCCGAGCCATTGACCCATAATCAAGAGCAGGCTGCATTACGAGACGAGACCATTGCGGCTTTCCATAGCAACATTGCCGATGAAGAAGAGGATGACCTTCTAATACCAAGGGAAAAGACGAAAGATGAAGTTCAGCTAGAGGAAGAGGAATACCAGTCGTTCCTGGAACGTGAAGTTGGAGACGTCAATGCTCTGTTAGCTGAGGAAATAGCTGACCCCGGTAGCGAGCCAGAGGACGAAGCAGAGCTCAAGGAAACAAAGAAGAGCAGGAAGAAAAAGCAGAAATCGGGACAACTCACCGCGAAAGAGCCGAAGAAGTCAAAAGAAGAGGCTGATCAAGAATTCCTAACGAAGTCAGTAAACAGTATTCAATCCGGTCTCTCTTGCGCTAATCCACATCTTAAAGCTACATCCTAAACCGAGGTTGGATCGACCGGTCAGCAAAACGAATACCAACATATCAGGAAGTTACTTCATCGAAATCAAAGTCTAAGAAGAAGCAACAGGCAGCCAATGAATCTCCCTCGGGGTCTTCTGACGAGGCCGAGCAACCTATCTTACCAACAGAAGACCCCGAGATTGATGAGGATGACTTTGAGGAGATTGTTGATCGTTTCGAGAGTTCCTACAATTTCCGCTTTGAGGAGCCGTAAGTGCCCCTACAGCTTATATGGCTTCATTCGTTCACACATTTGACAGGGACGCTGCCGTCATCAAATCCTACCCTCGAGAATTGGATTCTACCGTGCGAAGGGGCGATACAACAAGGAAGGAAGCCCGTGAGCGAAAGAAGCAGCGCAAAGAAGAGAAGCTCCAGCAGAAAAAGGAGGAGATTAAGAGACTCAAGTCGCTCAAAATGAAACAGCTTCGGGCCAAGCTGGAGAAAATTGGTTACGAAGGCGGTAAGGATCTAGCCCGAGATGAAGGTATGTATTGCATCTATCCTATTCCGTGGGCGACTCTCATAGATATTGCTTCTAGCGCTACAAGCTCTGGACTTGGAAGGCGATTGGGATCCAGAAGCCCATGACAGGGAGATGGAGGCACTCTACGGTGCCGATGAGGAAGGAGAAGAGGTTGATGAAAAGCCGCAATGGGACGATGACATTGATATCGGTGACATAGAAGGATTTAGGCGGCCAGAAACGAAGAAAAAATCCAAAAAGAAGAAAAAGAAAGGTGGAGAAGACGATGACGGTGTGGATGTGGATGCTATGGATGCCGATATCCAACTTTCGGCTGACGAGGAATGGGACGGCACGGAGGAGACAAGAAAGAAAAAGGTTGCCGAATATATGGATGAGATCGACGCACTCGGTTTCAACGACATGGTACGTAGCTAGCTTGACGTTTCTCCGCCTCCACAATCAGCTAACGAGACCCCTTTATAGGTCGGAGATCTCCCTACACGATTCAATTATGTTCCCGTCCAACCTGAAAATTACGGTCTGACGCCTGTCGAAATTTTGATGGCAACAGACAAGGAATTGAATGAATTCGTGGGCATCAAGAAATTCGCACCTTATCGTTCAGGAGGAAGATGGGACAACAATAGGAACGACCGGTTGAAGGAACTGAGGCAAAAGTTGCAAGCTAGGATTGCTGGAAATAACCCGGATGTGACCGCAGAACCTCCGAAGAAGAAGAGGAAAGGAAAGAAGGAAAGAATGCGGCTCAAAGCTGCGGACGACGATGAGGTCACGGACGATGAAGCGGGGAAAGAGGAGTCGGTGCAGGGTCCTCAGTCGAAGAAACGAAAAATGGATGATGTTACCATCGATGATCAAGGGGCAGCAGATGAGGCAGAGGAAAAGTCCGCGAACAAAAAGAAGAAAAGGAGAAGAAAGCACAAGGGTGAGGCAAATGGGGTAGCCACGTAGAAAGCTGTTGAAATCTCAATTCAAACGTTATTCGTTCATCAATTCGCGGAATTATATTTGAACGGGCGTTGATTGAGGAGAAACTCAGAAAGATCTAGAATTGATCTATTTCTCAGGGTCTGAATGAGCGTCATAGGTTTTCAAGACAAATGGAGATTTTGTCATTAGAAAGCTCAACACATTGAATCGCTCGTCAGCTATAAATCTGAATCTATCAACGTTGCAATCCGTGCGGTCCTTCGCACCTCGAATATCACTCGAAAGTGCCCCACCACCACGGCGCCACAATGTCGTCTCCACCTTTCGAGCCAAGTCAATCACCTAACTATTCCTTTGTTCCCCCTCCCAATCCCTCACCAAATATGCAGGCACTGTTGCTCTACCTCGATGCTGTGAATGCGTGGGATTTGGACCGAATGCTGGACGCCTTTGACGAGGCCCTGGAGCACCGTATTCTCCCGAAATCCCTTGGTCGACCTGTGCTAAACAAGAACCAGTATTCGACATACTTGAAGTCGCTGCATGGGATGCTCAGGATTCAGAAGGTGAGTTCACTTGTTCCTTGTAGGCACTCTGCATCATCCGTGTGGACCGTACGTCTGGATCCACGGATTGTGTTCCTGAACTTGGTCCTCTCTCCTGTTCGCCCTCCGCATAGATAACGTCTCACGTTACGTAGATCGTTGTCCACGAAGTCATTGAAACTGAAAACACCATCACAATACATGTATGTGCCCACACAGATATTTCTAGTGCTGTTGACTGATTCCCTTCCTGCCAGGCTTCAACAAGTGGTGAAGGCAGAAGCGGAGCACCTTATGCAAACGAGGTTGTTCAGATTATGCACTTCACTCCTTCCCATGAGGAAGGGGGTCTCCCCAAGATGAAACTTGTCAAAGAGTTCGTGGATAGCTGCACGGTGAAGGACTTCTTCAAACAAGAAAGAGCAGCCCTGGCTCAGGCTGCGAAGAGCCAATAGATTTGAGTAGAATAACATTACATTTGTGCGTAATCTATGCAAAGCAAAATAATTATGTCCCAGGAGGATGCGTATTCGTTACATACAGAGCAAGGAAAGAGAAGAATGATAAAAGCATGCAGGTCAAACGACATAGACGTTTTCTTTGGCTACCTCGTAGTTGTCAAGCCTCTTGAAATACTCCACGCGCTCTTGTCGCTCTTTCTCTAGTTTCTGGAGGTCAAGTTAGTTGGCTCCAACATGCAGCAAACCAGAGAGATCGCACCTCCTTGACGTCAGGATCTTCTTTGATTTGTTTAGACTTGACAGCCCTCTTCCTCGTGACAGGTTTCTTTGGTCGGGATGACGTGCTTCTGGTCTTCTTCTTTAGAGGATCAGCCTTCAACTCCTCCGTGGCCGACGCAGACTTTCTCCGAGTGGAACGGCGCAGCACGGGGGCTTGAGCTGGGGAAGTCACGGGTGGCACGTTCTCTGATAGAGTTGGCTCCGCCTTTGCTTTGCCTTTGTTGAAACTCAAACTCAAACGGGGTTTGGAGGGTGAGGGTGTTCCTGGATCAGCTCCAAACTCAAAGGAGGGAAAGGTGTTTTCATCGTTGAAAACTTCCGAGAGCGGTAGAGCTCCAGACTCTCGTGGGCGGATGCGTTGCTTCTTTGGTGTGCATGGCGTGTTTGGGTACTCAACATGAGTCACCTGAAGTGGGGCTTTCGCCAACTTGTGAAGCCTCCTCGGTGCGGGAGCAGCAACACGTCTGGATTTCAGTTTCTTTTCCGCCGCAAAGAAAACAAAAGGATCCGAATCCCTTGAAGGTGATGAAGATCCAACGCGAGTCTTCAGCACAAGGTCCTTGGAATTGAAGTCCGAATCGACATATTCAAGTGCGGGTGAAGAGACTGAAGGCGGTGATGAAGGTGGCAATGGTGACTTGATACGAGGTGCTGCTGACGGTCCACCTTCTACGAAACGATGTGTTATGTCCTGGAGAGGACGCTTGGTAGGTTCAACGCTGCCTCGATGAGAACGAGTGTTGCGGGTGCGAGGCATGGTGGTTGATGATTAAGATTCCTATTGCGGTAAGAAGTTCGAGTACCTGATTTCATTTCCCACAACCGACAGCTGTGCCATTTGATTGCTTCCTGAACACTTTCTTGAATTATGGCCAGTTCACAGAATAACATACGATAGACATCGTCCAATCGTCGACAATGGTTATTCGTTCCTGACACCACGGCAATGGATGGAAATATACACGTGCCTACTCCTCATCCGGGTCTGGTCCGCTTACTTCGCCGGGTAGAGCCTCAGTCCATTTTACAACCATCGAAAGATTTTTCACAGCTCACATAAAACCACTCTTGCATCGTCTGATCCACATTTATTCTCCTTAAATCACTATAAATTGTCGCCTAATCAAGCCCTAAACCATACCGGATCATCGACGCTTCACCCACAATGATGCTTAGAACCTTGATCACCCACCAGCGAACGACGATCTTGCGAACATGGTGTCGTGCCATGAGCACGCGACCTCGGACAGAAGCTGATGGCACAGGTGAGTAGCAGTTCTTCTTGATGGCACCTGGAATGTATTCTGAATGAATGGCTCAATAGCCGCAGGGATCCCGAAATCTCGAAAGAAGGTCACAATCGAGACTCTCCGGGGCCAGAGAGAAGCCGGAGTACCGATAACGATGCTCACCGCATACGACTATTCGACAGCATTGGCATGCTCCTCGAACCCCAAGATCGACATTACCTTGGTCGGCGACTCGCTGGCGCAAGTTTGTTTAGGCTACCATTCCACGACGCAGTTGACTCTTTCCGAGATGATCCATCATACTAAAGCGGTTGCACGAGGGACAACACATCCTCTACTCGTTGCAGACATGCCTTTCGGCACGTATCATACGAGTGTATCCGATGCTATCGCAAACGCCGTACGAATGGTCCAAGAAGGGCATGTTGAAGCAGTCAAATTGGAAGGTGGTAAGGAGATTGCGGAAGTTGTGAGGGGACTCACAAAGATGGGGATACCTGTTATGGGACACATTGGCTTGCTGCCGCAACGGCACGTAGCCCTCTCTGGTTTCAAGGTTCAGGGAAGAGGATCGGAAAGAGCAAAGGAGATAGTGGAGGATGCTCTGGTTCTCGAAGAGGCTGGAGCTTTCTCGATGGTGGTAGAAGCGGTACCACAGGAACTTGGGACACAAATAACCCAGAAATTGAAGATCCCTACGATCGGAATTGGTGCTGGACCTCACACCAGCGGGCAGGTGAGTTTCATAGAATCTTCTAGACTTTTATGAATAACTAAAATTGGGATAGGTTCTTGTCTGGGACGATGTAATGGGAACATGGTCGGGTCATAAGCCAAAGTTTGTGCGCCGATTTGCGGATATAGGGGCAGTTCGAGCAGCAGGAGTAGAGAATTACGCAGAAGCAGTCCGAACTGGTTCATTTCCTAGTCCAGATACAGAAAGTTACTCTTAATTTGGAAATCTTGATGATGTCATCTATTTGGCTTAACTGGCGGAATAAACTCACTGCCACTTGTCCGACCAAGCGTCACGGTTACCTGCTCACCGTCCTCCTCCAACGAACCATGTCCTCTCAAAATCCCGTAGGTTTCTACCCTGCCTTCAGCTTCGAGAACGCGTATTAAGCCTTTAACTCAGATACGACGAAAGCTTGTCATCGTCGGAGATGGTTAGTCTTCTACAAGGTCCTACATGAGATTGTGATTGACTCGCTTCTCAAGGTGCCTGTGGAAAGACATCCCTTCTTTGCTCATTTGCCCTCGGAGAATTCCCCAAAGAATACGTACGTACTATATGTAACTGTACCACGTCAACCGACTCACCGCGATCTCTTGCAGCAACCAAGTACGCCCATACCTCTAGATCAAAATATCACAGTTCCGTTGTTGACGTGCTCTCTTTGTCTCTGCAGCTGTCTTCGACAACTATGTAGCGGAAATCAGGCTTGACGAAAAGCCTGTGCAACTCGCTCTATGGGATACTGCGTGAGTTTATCGATTTTCTCTGTGGAGACCTCGTTTTTTCTTATTCGGTTTCAATGCGCAGCGGCCAGGAGGAATACGAGGTCCGACTTCGTTCATGCCACCCGAACGAGTGACTGATAAAGATAACAGCGTCTACGGCCCATGTCGTACTCAAAGTCCCATGTTATACTCATTGCATTCGCTCTAGACACCCCTGATTCGTTGGAGAACGTTACCACAAAGGTATCATCCTGATGTGTGAAGTACATCAAATCACCATATGCTGACATCTTTCCTCTCCTAGTGGATAGAAGAGGTTCGTTCAATCTGCGGACCGACTATACCCGTCATCCTTGTGGGCTGTAAAGCTGACCTTCGGCCAAACCCCCCGACGCCCAATGGCAAATATGTTACGAGGGAACAGGGTGAACGGGTGGCAGCGGCGATTGGTGCTCGAGCCTACAAGGAGTGTTCGGCCTTGAAGATCGAGGGTGTCGACGATGTTTTCGAGACAGCGACACGTGCAAGCATGTTGATGCGCGAGGGGGTACCCACCAGCTCTCATGCTGGCGAAACCGAGGGCAGACATCACCGAAGGAAGAGCAGCGGCAAGAACAGCATCCCGGAAGCCGAACCCAAGAGTTCTTGGGGATGCTGTGTAATTTGTTAGACTTGCTGCATGGTCGGCGAACTCTTCCTCCCGACTCCAGCGACGTCGGGAGATGTTCTATGACAGGCAGAACGATACCGCACACCGGTTCGTTTCATCGGGCGTTGGACGCCGTTTTTGCATCGAATCCATTTATTCACTGACTTGCCTCATCTGATGAGGTTGTCGCGGACTGTATCTCGGAATATGGACTCTTTATATCATATCCATTTTTTGTCTCTTGCGTCTCTTTTCGGATTATACGTATAGCCCGCACATCCTTATGGATATTGATATTCTCTCTGCCTCTTTGTCATTATTTCTCCGCCGTATGTACCAAGTACCTCCCAAATAGATTTGTGTGGCTGTGTCCCGCCTTCACCTGACTAATCCGGCCAATATCGTACCAAACGTCGAGGGACTCTTGACTATGTCCATAACTGCGGCAAGGTTGACTTCAAGATTGAGGCCTTGGCTGATAGCAGGTCGTGCTTCAACGGTGACATGTCGCCGAAGAACACAAATTTCACCAAGATTAGCCCCTAGACTGACTCGATTGGCAACCTTCGCGGCACCTGCAGAAAGCCGGCCTACTTTGGTGCTCTCTTCGCCCTCTCCAGAGTACATTGAGCAAGAAGAGCTCGATGTGGAACTGCCTCCGCCAGAAGATGTCAAGCTGGTCATAACTGACAGTGCTGCAGAGGTACGTACGCGACCATACTTGGCGGTGGCCTGGCAGCTGACTTTCCGCAATGGTAGCAACTTCGGACAATAGCTGCGAGAGAAAACAACCCAGAGGCTGCATTGAGGATAGCAGTTGAATCAGGCGGATGTCATGGGTATCAATATAAGATGGAGCTTGCCAAGAGTAATGGCCCGGATGACTAGTATGTGAAATACATGTTCTCTCATTGTATGAACTGACTTATTGGGTTATAGTCATTTCTCACATCCAACGCTTCAGCCCTCCAATATTCTGATAGACGCTGTATCGTTTGGGTTGATCAATGGTTCGACTATAGATTATGCAACAGAGTTGATTGGAAGCAGCTTCAGAGTGGTGGACAACCCTAATGCGAAAGGTTCAGGGTGCGGATGCGGCGTCAGTTGGGAGCTCAAAGACCTGTAGTAGCGTCCCGAGCTGCGCTGCAACCACCTTCGCATTCTCACTGTATCTATACCACCATAATGATGTACTGCTTTGTACTTTACCTTTGAACTGGAAATACACACCCCACTGGATCGTATATCGAGGCTAACGACTCACGATTTCCAATAAATTGAATAGGACCGCTACATAGTAGCCAAGTCGAAGTTCGAGCTCTGCTCATTCTTCTCTCGTTTGAAGCAACAATTTCCCTCAAGAAACTCACTGCCAACCCCTCCTTGAACGCGCTGATCATGTGATGTGAAATTTCTGATCTACGGCTCCGGCAAAGCGCTAACCAATGGACTCAACCTTGGACAAAGACCACAATGACTTCAGCTCCTGAAAAGGTTTCTTTCACTGTCAGAAGGCCAAGCCCTATATCAAGAGCAGACTCTGGCACGGAATCTGACACTCTTCCAACCTTCAAGAAACCTGCCTTACCACGGCACCTCGCCAATGGCTCCACACCAGGAAGTCCCCTAGGACGCAGTGCTGCGTCTTCTCCAGGACCCGACACTCATAGGTGGCATTCTGGAGATACAAGCTCAGAAGACGAGTATGATGAAGAGATCAAGGATGAACTAGTCACTGGCTTTGACCGGTTTGGAGTTCAGCGGTGTGTTCCTCTCTCATCTCCTCGTAATCGGTCTTTGCAACTCACAAAAGTTGATTTTGAAAACGCATTTCATTTGCCTAGTTCTGGGAAAGACAATAAGCCCAAGGCATCGTCGCCCCTCGTTATACCGGCCCTCCAGAATCGAGATTGGAGAGAGGTTGCACGAAAACGCAAAAATCCAAACCAGTTTGTGCCCAATTCTGGAAGAGCACAGACAGGCGCAGATGGGAGCGTTGGTGGCCTTGGAACGAGAGATACCATTAACTCCGGCCCTGTACTGTCCGGGTTACAGAAGAAGACGAGGATAGTTAAGGAAGAAGAGGGTCAAGGGACAGATGGTATCTTGGTCGTCGAGGAGTCCGAGGATGTTAAGATGGAAGTTGAGGAGGAAGACGAAGACAAACGTGCACTGAGAGCTATATTGGCTGGTGCGAATGGCCTCGAAGAAACTGGTCCTGGCATCGACATAATACCCGCCGTGACGGAAGACGATGCTTTCAAGCAAGACGTCGTCGACCTTCCAGAGTCTGCCAGCCTAGCCGATTACGAGCGTGTGCCTGTATCCCAGTTCGGTGCTGCACTGCTGAGAGGAATGGGATGGAAGGAGGGAACAGCTGCCAGTAGAAAGCCAGGAAAGGGTATGGTGGAGCCTTATATCCCTCAGGCTCGCCCGGCACTGCTTGGTATCGGCGCAAAAGAGCAAGAAGTGCTGGATGATGGCAGTAAAAATGGACGAACCAACAAACGACCAGAAAAGCGATATGTCCCTGTTGTTCGGGCTGAACGAGAAGGAGACTCTCGCAAACGTGAACGTTCTCGGTCTCCAACCTCTAGAAGGGAGTCTCGCAGGAGTTCCAGAGAGCGTGGAAGCGACAGGGGTGGGGAACGCGATGACAGGAGGATAGAAAGCAGCAGGCGCGACAGGGAGAGGGATAGGGACTCTACCCGTGACCGCGACCGCGGTTATAAGAAGGACGAATATAGGAAAGACGATAGAAGAGAGAGAGACAAGTATAGGGATAGGGATTACGACAGGGATCGTCGAAGGGACAGGTCTCCTCGAGACAGTGACAGACGACGTCGCGACTGAGCTTGCTTACGCTCATTCAAGTGTATTACTTAGATGTGTCTAATGAACTTACAGACTCTCCTGGTCAACACAAATTGGGAGAGATAACGGGACGGGTGCCTCGAGTCGATTCTCGCTATTCTATATAACAACATGAAGCAAAAGGTGCTTGGACCCTTTACCTTTGAGAACTAGCGTAAATAGACCTCATGCGTTCCCTAGGAGGAGTTTGCAGAGGATCACGGTCAAAGTCGGACCCGTCCGAGGGTGGTGTTGCCACACTGGCTGGTTCTGACCTCAATTCATCGAGTGGATCAGGCCCGTTATACCGACCTGATACATGGCTCTGTGCATAAACAGGGCCAGGTGTTCCAGCATAATAGGAAGCATTGGCTGGCACACCACTTCTACGACTGCTGGTCACAGATCCGACACTCTGGCGGCGGGATAGAGATGGATGGTGAGACTGAGACTGTGTGCTCATGCGGGATGTAGGTCTTGACTGAATCAAAGGGTCAGAAAATATACAGGGAACACAAAGGAATTGTACTTACAGTCGTGACATGGGGATTGGGAGGAGGAACCGTGAGTACAGTGGTCCCATTCGACTCCTTCCTGGAATGACCACCCCCAGGAACAGATGCGGTATAGCCTGCAGGAGTTCTAGCTGAACGGATAGACTGGGTCTAAAACCAAAGCATCAAAATCTAGCAGGATATATGACATGACATTTCATACCAAAGATGGCCGTCTGCTGATGCTACCACCTCCTTCGGACGGTACTGGTGCTGGAGTGTGTTGGTAGGGTGTTGCCGCTGCACTATTAACCTCAGGAATAGCACTCAGAGGTGTGTTTGCTACCATATGATCTTGCATGAGGTCAAATTGGGATATCGTAGTAGAAAGGCTGGAACCAGTTCCTTCACGGCGTGTTCTGCGTGAACGATGAGAAGGAGCCGGAGATGATGTGATCGAGGCTGGAGGAATGGGTATGGGAGGTGCTTCCGCCTCTGGAAGAACAGGAGATAGAACACGTTCTGGAGTTGGCGGTGGTCTAGCCAACTCATGTGGGGGAGGTATCCGTAGCATGTTATCTTCGTCGAGGGATGGGATGAACCCGTCGGGAGGGATCTCAATATGTTCATGTTGGACTGACGGAGAGGCGTTGTGTATGCTTCGCGGAATCAGGATGGACTCAGCTCGTGGGCTGGCAACAATAGGACGAGGAGAAATTGGGAGAGGTTCAGGCGATGGAGGTGAAGAAGGAGGATCAGCAGCGACCGGAGGCGCAGGTTCATCTGGTTGTATAGCTGACAGAGGGCCTTCGGGTTCCTCATAGAAGTCTGTTGACCTGTCGCTTTCTGATTCTGGGAGAGCCTCCTGGTAGCTCCTCCTCTGGTGTTCCATATTCTGCCTCGTATCCCTGAAGACATTCTCAACACGTTTCTCTAGGTTGAGTACCCGAGCTTCTGTCCGGGCATCGAGAGCTGCTTGTTCTGCTTGATTCCGTTGCCGTTCTACGATGCGGAGAAGGTCCTGAGCGTAGTTTATCTCAGACTTCGCGTCGTCAAAGCGCAGTTTGTAAAGCCTAACATCAGAGGGAGAATTGGTGGGTCGTGGAACGCGACTAAGTCGTGATTTCACGTACCTAAGCTCCTCGTTCGCCCGTGCAGCGTCTTGTAAAGCATCCAGACGTTGCTGGTTGATTTGCTTCACAAGGGCTACGAGCGTCTGCATCTCAGTATCCTGCTCAGCTGCACGCTTCCTCATCGTTTGGATCTGCGACCTGGCTTCTATGAGCTGTTTGCGAAGATCATAGATTTGCTTGCGTTCTGAGCGCTGAGGTGACTCTGACCGTGGTCGTAAATCAGGGTGTAATGGCCCAGTACGATGGCTGCTGTCAGACCCATCGAAGTAATTAGAGCCGTCCATTGTCAGAAGTAGTTGAAAGTGGGTAGTTGAAATGCAAGGCCAAGGGTCCCAACATGTGGTACATTGTCAAACCCATCATGCTCATGATACAACACGTAAATTCGGGTAAATCAAACAATCCAGTAATATAGCCTCCATAAAACCCCAGCTTTCCCATGTAACCTGTTCGCCCTCTTCAGATCATCAATCTTGTCATCTTCCTCTTCTTGGTACTCCTCCTTGTATAGATCGACGGTATCGATATCCACGACATCAAAATACCACTGAATCCGCCGAATAAGGGTATCATTTGAGAGCGTAAGTGGCCGCCCGGGATATCGTCTTCTGACCACCAGGAGCCAGAATGTAAACATCACAATCATGACTGGGATCTCAATATAGAAGGAGACAAAGTCTACGGCAGTGAACTCGGGAATCACTGAGGACCAGCCTTGGACTATAACTTGGATTAGTTTATTGATAGGGGCTGAGCCACTCAAAACTCACCAATGATCATAAAGGCAACTGCAAAAACCTAGATCGACGTTCGAATTAAACCAACAGAACATTACCGAGATTAGCGTAAGGACTCACGACGAAAGGAGGACCCCATCCCCATGTCCATCTAGCACGAAACTTGAGTTCTTCAAGAGACCTTCCTTGCTTTACCCATGCTTTTCTGAACCTCCAACTGGCGAATCCAATAGACAACCAAGCAATCTTAGGTATGCATAGCTTAGCCATACGAATGCGCAAATACCGAAGAACAGGTTGACACACCTGGTTAGAAACGCCTACAATATTTTGGAGCCAGGCCCAAAGCTGACCACTTCCAATGAAGCTACTCCCGAAGCAGAGTATACTGATGCTGCTTGTGAGAATGAGTGCCGGTAAAGGAATACCATTCTTCGTCGTCCAAGCAAAGACCTTTGGCGCTTGCGGTGGTTCCGTCACTGCTAAACCGTAGAGCACCCGCGTACCAGCATAGAGGGCGTGGTTTCCAGCGGATAATACAGATGTGAGGATGACAGTGTTCATGAATGAACCAGCAACACCTGTGTGGCGTTTCAGAGTCAAGGCGGCAAAGAGTGAAAAAGGGTGACATACGAGACCCTGCTTGCTGGAATATGATCGTGAACGGCGATGTGGCGGTCGATTTGTTGGAGAGATTGGGGTAATCCCAGGGAACTTCAGACAAATGTCAGTCGTTGAGTAATCCCAGGAAGTGTATGCTGACCATCAAGTCCAATGAGGAGGATAGTCAGAACGTAGAATATGATGATCCTAAGGGTATCGTCAGCAAGTAGTCGGTCAGAGGTATTTGATACCTTACCGCCAGAAAACAAATTTCACGACTCTAGGCATATTCTTAGAAGGATTCTTGGTCTCCCCAGCAGTGATGCCCAAGCTCTCAGTGCCTCCAACTACATGAATGTGAGTCAGTATCACTAGGTCACCCATGAACAAAACGTACACGCAAAGCTTGCAGTTACGAAAACGCTTGCGAAGCCCCCGAAGCCCCCAACGAAGGGAGCACCAGGAATCCTCCAGTTGTGCCCTCCAATGTACTGATGCTCAGGGTTTACTCCAGCATTGACGATGATGCCAACGATGATGAAAACGATGATCGTGACGACCTTCAGCGAAGACAGCCAATATTCTGTACACAAGTCAAATTAAAGCCGACCAATGTTACGGGGCTATGAATACTTACCTAGTTCCCCGTAGGCTCTAACGTGAACAGAATTGATTCCGACCAAGAACACCCAGAAAAGGAGGCTGATAACCCATGAATGCCATGGTGTCCAGTATTGTAGCACAAGCTGCGCTGCTGTAAGATCCGACGCCACAGATACAGCGTCATTGAACCAATAGTTCCATGAGAGAGCGAACCCATATGAAGGCGAAAAGAACCGGGTTGCATATGCGTTAAATGATCCCGCGACGGGGTACTGAGTAGCCATTTCCCCAAGCAAAAGGAGAGTCACCCAGACCACGAAGCCAACGATGATATAGCATATGAGAATGCTCGCTGGTCCTCCCTTCGCGAGTGAACGTCCTGTCCCAAGAAAAAGACCCGTTCCGATTGTCCCTGCTATGGCTATCATCTGGACTTGACGCGCAGACAAGCCTCGATGCAGTTTTCTCGGTGGCTCCTGTGCATTCTCCTCTGTTGCTTCCGTTCCCGATGTCGTTCCGCCCCGAGGATGAATGTCGACAGTGCCGTAGTCTGTTGAGCCATTTTTTGTGCTAGTCTTGTCTATGGACCCTCTCGGGCTGCTTGGACCTGGAGCAGCCATGGCGGTCGCGGGAGAAGGAGAAGGAGCGAACGCGAGAAGGAGCAGACCAAAGTAGCACTCCGACGATAAATTGACTTTCGGTTTTAGTAACGGCGGTATGCATCTTTTCTGGTGAAGATCCGTTGTGGCGTTGAAATGGCGCAATTTACTCTCATCTTTGATCAATCGTCCTCGATTTTTGATGCGACCTCAGTTCCGTTCTCTCAGGACTTGGCAAAAACTGGCGTGGGTATCATAAAAAGTTCAATTGTCAAGGTAGCTTCAAAGACGCCCGGTCACGAATAAGTAAACAACATTAGATGGTCCCATAGTAGATAAAATCCAGCCGCGCATTATGACAAGTCCTTCCCGTAAAACAGGTATATTTTCCCCCTTCAAAGCAATTGCCTCCAACCAGCATCCTTGGTCTTCTTAACCAAACGCTTGACCTCCTGAGAACGGGCTCTGGTAGTCACGAGCAGGGTATCGGGCATGTCAACGATTACAAGATCATCAACTCCCAAGCAAGCGACAAGCCTTCCAGAACCGGGCACAATGATACCTCCAGCAACCTGTTCGGTGAGAACTAGAGCGTCGGTGAGTAACCATGAGTATGCATCGAGGAGCTCAAGCTTACCCAGTTGACTATCACCTAAGATACGAGGCTGGTTAAGTTCAGCAGGAAGCAAATCAGCGAGAGAGGAGAAGTCTCCAACATCGTCCCAACCTGTTAAAAAGGTCAAAACCGACATTCGGCGTCAGGATACATTGAACAATTACCAAAAGTCGCGGGCACGACAGCAACGCGGCCCTCCATTGCTGCAGGCTCTGCCACAGCATTATCAATAGGAATTTTCTCGAGACCAGGCCAGATCTCATTCAGCGCAATCTGCCTCGCTGCTTCATCGTCCCAGGACGCTGCAATCTTGACGAGTCCGTCGTGAAGATCCGGTTTGTACTCCTTCAGAAGCTCGAGAAGGAAGCTGGCTTTCACCACGAACATTCCAGCGTTCCATCTATAATTTCCAGTTGCTATGTAGGCTGCTGCAGTGCGAGCATCCGGTTTCTCCTTGAAGCTTGAAACAAGGCGAGCATTCGGCGCCTCCTTCATCTTAAGGTGTTCTCCGAGACGAACATAACCGAATCCGGTGGATGGGTGGGAAGGCGCGATACCAATGGTTACAAGGTAGTCGTTCCTTGCAACCTCGACTGCCTCCGCTACAGCAGACAGGAATGCATCGGCACCAGAAATCATGTGGTCTGCAGCGAAGGAGCCAATCACCGCCTCAGGATCTCGGAGCGCAAGGATCGCGGCAGCTAGACCAATAGCAGCCATGGAGTCCTTTGGCCCGGGTTCACAAATGAGATTATGGGGCAGAAGATCCGGTAGCTGTTCACTGATAGCCTGAATGTGACTTGGGCCAGCTACAACTGTCGTCCTTTCTGAAGATGATAGGGGCAAAAGGCGATCCCATGTCGCCTGAATTAGTGAACGTCCGCTTAGGGTAAGGTCAAGCAGGAATTTGGGGTGTCCTTCGCGAGAAAGAGGCCAGAGGCGAGTACCTGCTCCACCAGCTGGGATGACGACGTAGAAACCGGGTATATCGCGAGTTCCGAAGTGAAAGCTTGACTGAGAATTGCCGCCGAGGGGCGATGGACGGAACGGAGTCTCTGGAGGCAATGTTGCACTCAAAGTCGGAAGGCTGTGGGACATGAAAGGGGATATCTTCACCGGCCTCATCTGGGGGCTAGGGGGTGCAGGGGTCATGAATCCAGGGGTTGTGGTTCGAGACAAATGAAAGTTGTACTGCAAAGATCCTGGTTAGCCAAGTCGATGACGGGATGAAAGCAGACATTTACCTGAAGCCCATCTCGGATCTGACGTTCGAGATTCGCGTTCTGAAGCCTAAGTTCTGTCGTTTCCTGACGCAGGTCTGCTATTTCTGCTTGCTAAATCGCATAATAAAATCAGTCTATTTTGGCCTCGACAAAGTTTTCCGCCAATGAGCATACCGTCTTCTGCATCATCAGCAAAATTTGCTGAAACATCGTTTCGGTGCTAGCTGCAGGAGCTGCTTGGCCAGCAAGCTGAGCAGTAAGCGCGCTAGCGGGAGACATGGTGGTTGGAATGAAGGATCTCGAGGCGCTGCGGGGTTTAATGCACGATTTCAAGTCGTTGGTGGCTGCTATACATGGAACTATCCCCGGATCGGATAACACCGGCTAACTTCCCCCTTCCACGTATGTTACGACCAATATATATCCGACGATTAAAATACTACTTGGGCGGCATAAGAGGCCGAAACGTTTCAAATGCCACATTATTTAAAAGCTTATTGAAGGCGAGAATGTGCAGAAAGCGACATGATATCACTATCAGTATCACTCACGCGTCAATCACTTTCAAACTCGATGGCCTCGTATTTCCTGGCTTTCTTTGCTGGATGAGGTCTTGCCGTGGGCTTCTGCACAGGTGCAGGACTCTGCGATTTGTTCTTGGCCGCCTCTGTCGAACAAACGTGTCAGCTAACCAGAATAACACCACGATCAACACAAGCCTTACTACCAGACACTCCTGATCCCTCTCCAAGCGTTGGTCGGCCCACGTTCTGGACAGGTCGCGTTTTGACAGCTTCACGCTTATGTTCCGTTGCAGGAGTGGTTGCGTCCCTGTCCCTGGGCGACTCCTCGCTGTCATCTACACGTGTAGATGGAGTGGGCTTGGGTTTGGATGCACTATCCGTCGTTGTCTTTCTCGTTGCTACCATTGTTCTCGTCAGTTTATGCTCAGCCTTGATCATCCCATCAGGTCAAAGAATTTTGATTACCTTGTACATCAAAGGTGGACGTGAAAGAGGAGCTGGCATACGGGTCAGGATGTAGCCGGCATTTCCTAGACTGAGCCTGCAATGCTATCTTTGATTTATGAAAAACCAATAAGTAGACAGTTCGTGTAAGTGAGGGGTGACCTTGCCTCGAGGAATACATCTGTTGCATGAGACGCTGCCTCTTCAGAGGTCAACTCTTCAAGAGGCATATGCATGGGTTTTTTCGAGGTCGGACCGAAAGCCAGCTAGACAAATTATCCAGGTTTGTGAAATGCTCCCTGCATAGAATCGGAAGCATATAGTCACATTGATCTTAGCCCCCTTCTCGGCAGTCCAGTCGCCGACATGAAGTTCCCCTTGTATGATCGTTTCTGCCAATTTCTCGGCGAATGTTTCTAGTAGTTTGTCCGAGGACTTGGCTCCCTAATTTGTAGCTTGTCGGAAAAGAACGGATAGGAAGCCAAGACGCGGGAAAGAGAGAGACTAACGACAATTTGCAGGATGTCAGATTCAGCCCAGGAACCACGCCACCACCTTCCTTCTGGCCCAGAGAGGCCAAGGTGGATATACCATTTATCTGAGACCGTTGATAGAATCACAAATCGGTAGACGCTCTGATAGATGACTTGCAAGAGTTCATCTAGGCAAGTGAAGTTTCCCAGAACATCCGTGGACATGTCTGCTGAAGGTTATTGGTATTTGAGACTGGAGCAGTGCGTGGTTAGAGAACAACGTTCAAGCCGATCAATCACAAGTTACCTAGGATAGTCGCGTGTATAACAGGTAAGCTACTAATTGATGCGGGGGAATTTATTATGAACAGATATCGTACATAGGGTACATAACATACACCAAAAAACGCGAGAGAGCGAGGTCTCACTGGATAAGGGAAATCTGAGAGAAAAATACCATAAGTCAAAGAGTCCCAAGCGAAGGCATCACATGAGGCTTCCCTCCATGAGATTCTGCCGAAGCACCATGTCTTTGACGTTCCCTAAGATATGTTGTGTCGATTTAGAATCCTAGAATCTAATTTGAGAGCTAGGTAGTAAAGGTTAAAATTTCTGACCCACCGTCACTGTGGTAAGGTGGCAATAGAATGTTCTCTGTCGAGGTGAAAATTGCTTGTGTATGTTGGCTTCGTGGGACGTTGAGTTATGGTTAAGGACACTCGATGTCATGACTCACAAAATTTCCTGATAAGATCTACCGAGCCGGCCCTTTAGTATAGGAAGTTTTGTGACATGTCAAGGAGAAAACGCACATTTCGAGGTCGAATCAAAATCGTTAGGCCGATTGCCGTAAGATACGACATAGTGTCCGAACGAGACGCCAGAAGTCAGTTTTTCTGCATCATTATCTCTGTCAACCATTTGTGTAAGGTCCGGACTCTGGTGACTCGCCTTTGAACAGATCAATCTTGTTGAGGAAAAGCACGACCTCGGTATCTTTCAAAAGCGGATTCTTGATGATGGCCTGCCATAGCAATATCGAGTCCTCCTATGTCATAAAACACATATGTCAGTCTTGATGGCATGACAGTGACTCCAAATCATTCCACGAACCAGACGGTTGACATTTGGATCTTCGGCGAGCGTCTGGGGAAGAAGTTCAGAAGCTGGACCGTGGTATATAGTTTATTGGTTGTGGCGACACCCACCTCGTCAAAGCCCGAAATTGGCGCAAGGAAGATGATTGCATCCATGTTGTCGAAGAAAGGTACCCATGCTGCACGCTAGGGTAAAGGGGGAGAAATCAGGGCGGAAGGTCTGCAAGGCTGCCGAGGAAACGTACGTTGGAGCGGGCGCCGCCGACGTCAAACACTCTCCAATCATGGCTGACCATGTTGCCAGCTGCGGCAAGGGTGAGCTTGACATGGATAGCATGAGGGAGAACAATCTGCACGCACCGCCTTTCAGGGTGAACCGATGTTCAGATACACCGAGCGTCTTCAGCCGAGCCTTGAGGATGTCGTCTATGCAGGGATCAGCCCAAGCGAAGTACATGGAGGGGGAAGGAATATACCATCTGTGGGGACATATTTCAGGGAGGTCACACGAGCCAGCTCGTCAAGGAAACTGAGAGATGATCAGCATTGGCTGAGACGCCACAATGAACAACCTACAATCCCGACTTCTCCTGTAATCTGATCTTCTTGACCTGTAACAGTCTCCGAATGGTAGGATCATTCCACAGACTTATCATGTCGTCTGCGCATGCATTGAGAATATGTCCTGGGTCCTGGGGATCTCCAAAGTCAATGTTCTGACTGTCCATGCTGTCTCTGTTGGCGCTGAGGAGCCTAGTGAACGCATTTTTCCACTGTGTAGTTGAATTGACAGCGATTTCAGTGCGAGAGCGTCCTTCGTTTCCATTTGCACCGTTACCAGAACGGAAGCTATTATCGGGAAGGTTCGTAACTGGGGCCAAGTGTGTTGCTTCCCACTCGAGTGAACCCGCCGGACTAAGCCTGCGTAAGAGGGCTTCTTCGACCTGTTGAAGCGGAGAGAGCCGCATGCGGAGCGCACGATGCTCGGAATTGAGCTCAGGGAACGAGCCTCGGTCAGGGGGAGGCGTAGCTATAACATCGGCCATCGTATCAAGGATGGTGCGGATGGACTTGACGACGTTGAGCTGGACGACCGCTCGCCATGATGCTCTTTCTGCCTTGAATGCCTGAAGTTCAAAGCTGAATGTGTGCTTTCTGATTGTGAATGACGAAAGCGCTCACTTTATCCGAGTGGAAGAGTTGAAAATCTACGCATGTGGGATATCAGGTTTTTTTCCGACGAGACGCTACGGAGCGATAACGCACTTTTGAGGGTTGTGGATTTGCCTGGAGAAGGAATTCATGACGATCAGTATGGCTTTGAATACCGGAAGCGGGAAGGACCTATTAGCTTACCTGACTCGCTTTGCCCTGTTCAATTCAATTATAATGAATTCAGTCCCTGAGCCGAATTGAATAGCCGTTGCCGTAGGTCGCACTCACCAAGCAGTAGAATTCGAACGCACTTGTTTTTCTTGTTGGCCAGCCTCTCGCGGTTAATCTCCTCGTCGATAGCAGCTGACCTTAGTTGGGCCTCCTTCTCCCCCGCCAAGCGCACAGCTCTCTCCTCCGCTGTCTCGTTCGGCGGCGGTGCCATCGCTCTAGTGAGTGGGTCATCATCAAGGTTGCTCAAGTCAGATCTCCCCCGACTCCGGACCATAATTTGGGTATTCTGTGAAGGTGAGGGTAGTAGAACGAAGGAAAGCGGCGCAAGAAGGTACTAGCAGTGCAGAAGGAAAGGAGATTATGAGCATTTGAGTTGTATATTTCCCACTGTGTGTCCAATGACCGACCGATCAAGTCATCGTCCAGCATTTGACTTTTGGATATAGATCATCAATTGAATCCATCATTTCTGTTAGCAACCCTGATTCACGAACATGTCGGCTTCTACACTGTCCACCTCTTTTGGCTCATAGCTTATCCAGATTGAGCCAACTCTGGCAGTGGCGAGCTAGGACAAAGTGCCTTAACTTGGTCTTTAAAGGCATTTTCAAGCAAAAAAACCTTTAGGACACCCAAGGACAAACGAAATTTTGCATCCGAGTCGGTCATCATTCAGTGCCAGTAAAGTTGTCAAGGAAGAAGGGTTAAGCGTCCGATTTCTGAATATAATTACATTGTACAACCATGCAGTGACTTAATACATTATAGAATTGATTGACAGATCTACGCTCTCAAGTGTGCTTCTCTGCCCTCTTCTTGACATCGTCCGCAGATTCAGCCACCTTTCCTGCGGCGTCCTTTTTGGTCTCCTCAGCTTTCGACTTTCCCCAGCCAAGCCAGCTGAACCAACCCTCCTTTACTCGCTCACCCTTCTTCTCGGCTTCGGCTCTTGCTTCTTGGACTTTGCGATCAGCCGCATCCCTCGCCTCCTTGTAAAGGTTCTCCGTTGATTCTTTACCTTCCCGAAGGTGTTGCTGTGCCGACGATTTGTACGAATCGTACTTGGCTTGCGTATCCTGCCCTAGCTGACGTGCACGATCTTCGACTTCTTGAATCCTTCCATCAACGGATGACCGAGCAGAGGCAATCTTGTCTTTGCTAGCAGCCTGGAAGAAGCATGATCAGAAATGACATCACATCATCACGGCGACGAGGAGAACGCACCTTGGCCTCGTCGTACTTCTGTTGACCTTGTTGGTAGGCATAATCAGCACGAGCCTTGCCAGCTTGGATGGCTTCGCGAGCTTTACGGGCAGCCTCTTCCTCGTCCTGTTTCGCTTTCTTGCCCAGATCGACGGGTTCTTCAGCTTCCATAGCATAGTAGTAGTAAATACCGCCAGCAGCGAGAGCAATTCCGGTTACAATTAGAGGAGTATTGCTCTTTTCCGTTGGTTTAGTTGCACCTGGGCCTGGAGGCGGATGAGGAGGAACAGTCGCATACGGCCGTCGCGCAAGCTACAAAGATGGTACGATCAGCGATGAATTCAATTATTTGGCTGAAGATAAGCATACTGAGCGTGTAGCTACACGAGTAGCAGGTGCAGTACGGGCAATACGAAGAGCTTGAGATGAGAACATGGTGATAATGAATGAACACGAGCAAGTTGGCCTCACCTTTATTCGAAATGAGCGTGATAGATGACGCCGATGACGTAGGGACTTTGCTTGGACGAATCACGTGGTGCTGTCATCTTTTTATCTCCAGCAATCATCATGGCGCACTGGCAGGGCAACATTAAAGTCATCCTGGTTGGCGTAGGGTGCGTAAATGTTCTGGCCTTTTGATATGACGATTTAAATCTGAATCCATAACGAAAGAGGAGCAACTTGCTCAGGGAAAACTACATTGGCTAAACACCTAAGGAATATTTTACCTGATAGTGTGATCATTCACCAGGATGTGAGTCCAGTCATCCGTCCAAATATCTTGATCGTTGACCCACGATCGGTGCAGGACTTTGCCCCAGTTCGTAATTCTTCTTGATTCACCCTTATTTAGCTAACAAAGATCGGTTAGCCTCAAGAACTCGTTCCATACCATCCTGTTCATAAAGTACAGGACTGGGATGCCCCAAGTGGTGCCATAGAATGGCCCAGACTGACCAAGTTTCTTCGACAAGTGAAAGAAACTGGCGTTATACCACCGGATCATAGAAGTCACGATCATTTAAATGAACAGAAGGATGTCAAGATCGACGATACCACCCGGCAGAAATGGATAAAGACCTTTGAGGACCTCAAGACGAAGGCTGGGGTTGAGAAGCACCAGAAGGTGATTTGGGGTCTTGTAGATGGATTTCTACTGTATTGGCACCAGGTATGGTCTAGAACATGAGTGTGAACAACAAGCTAATGCTTTCGTCAGGGTGTCATTGATCAACTAGACGTCAAGTTCTTCCTAAGAGTGCCTGAGGCTGTCCTTCGACAACGACGACACGAGAGACATGGTTATCATACGGCAGGTAAGGAAACTCTTGGATCATCCCGACCTATTAAAACTAAACATCTTCCTTTCACATCAACTTCTCTGTCCCACTTTTCCTGGACGCGTTCTCCTTGGCCGGGCGTTCCATGTATTTCCGCTCGTTCTGGCCCGCGTTAAATCCGCGTAAATAACCTCAATATCCGACCATGGAGTGCAATCCGATCCAGAGGGAACCCTATGGCGCGACCCTCCTGGGTATTGGGAACAGATTGTATACCCAGCCTATGTAGAGGCGCATGCGGACGTTTTCATAGACGGGGACATTGATTCCGGTAAACCCAGTTCGAAGGTGCCGGGTTTGATCGTGATAGAGCCATTAAAGCTTTCCATGACTGAAGTTGTAGACCGGTGTTGTGAGGAGCTCCAGGCCTTAGAAATACAAATAGTATCACCCAGTTAGACACATTCAGCCAATAGAATATCCCATGTTTCGCAGATTCAATGCCTTCCGTTCATGATCTAGAGTCTGGACCGGGTAATTTCCATTTTCGGAAGCTGGAGAAATCACATGTCGGACCGGGACCGGCAACCATTGCTTACTATTAAAGGCCTCCCCAGGCCAAAGACGCAACTCACGGTCTCCTTACTCTTGAACCACATCCCCATCTCTACATTAAAATCTAATGGCTCAGGTCATCGTTGTTGGTGGCGGTCTCGCCGGTCTTTCTGCTGCCCACACTCTCCTCGAGCGTGGTGCTAATGTCTTGTTGCTCGACAAGCAACCGTGAGTAGCCTTTACTATTTTCCCCGAAATTTGAACAATCTTTCTGAACTCCATTCTCTTACCCCAGTTTCATGGGTGGTAACTCTACTAAAGCCACATCCGGTATCAACGGTGCTGGCACCAATGCCCAGCAAGACCTCAAGATTCCGGATAGCGCTCAAATCTTCTTCGAAGATACCAAGAAATCGGTAAGTTTTTGGGACTTTCAGACACTCTAACCCCCTAATCTCACCAATCTCCCTCCACCAGGCCCGTGACCTTGCCCGCGACGATCTCATCCGCGTCCTGACTGGCCGCTCTGGAGATGCCGTCAATTGGCTTCAGGCCAAGTTCGCTCTTGATCTCTCCAAGGTCTCCCGACTTGGTGGTCACAGCCAACCCCGTACACATCGTGGTGATGCTCAATTTCCTGGAATGGTCAGTAATTCTATTCATTTACTCGTCTCTTATCGGAGTAGTCGCTTATTTTTGCCCTATTTTCGTCCAATTGAATCCAGGTTATTACTTATGCCCAGATGGAGCGCCTCGAGGATCTAGCTGTCAGCAATCCTGAGCGTGTCAGGATTGTCAAGAAGGCAAGGGTCACCAAGCTCATCAAGGACTCCAATGGTGCCGTTATTGGTGCTGAATACACTCATGGTGGCAAGACCGAGTCCGCTGAGGGTCCCGTCATTCTCGCCACTGGTGGCTATGCTGCCGACTTCACAGAGGATTCCCTCTTGAAGAAGCACCGTCCCGAGTACTGGAATCTTCCTACCACCAACGGCGACCATTGCACTGGTGATGGCCAGAAGATGGCCATGGCTGTCGGTGCTAGCGCTGTCGACCTCGAAAAAGTCCAGGTTCATCCCACTGGTCTCGTCGACCCCACGGAGCCAGATGCCAAGGTCAAATTCCTTGCCGCTGAGGCTCTCCGTGGTGTCGGTGGTCTTCTCCTCGACAGCAAGGGTCAACGTTTCGTTGATGAGCTCCAGCACCGTGACTACGTCACTGGCAAGATCTGGGAGCAGAAGCATGCTGTAAGTTGATTCTGTCCTTCGCAAGCAGCAATACTGAGACGCTCGGTTTTAGCACCCCATCCGCCTCGTCCTCAACGGCTCAGCCTCTAAGGAGATTGAATGGCACTGCAAGCATTACGTTGGCCGTGGTCTCATGAAGCGCTTCGAGAATGGCGATGCTCTCGCCAAGGAGTTCGGCCTGGAACCCTCTGTCCTCAAGAAGACCTTCGAGACTTACAACCAAAGCGTCAGGACAAAGAAGGATCCCTTCGGGAAGAAATTCTTCCAAGGAGAGTGGAAGTACGACGACTTCTTCAATGTCGCCATCATGACACCCGTCCTTCACTACACTATGGGTGGCCTCGAGATCGACCCCGAATCTCGTGTGTTGGGCACTGATGGCAAGCCCATACCTGGCCTCTTCGCTGCTGGTGAGGTCGCTGGTGGTGTCCACGGTGCTAACCGTCTCGGCGGTTCATCCCTTCTCGGGTGTGTCGTCTTCGGACGTGTCTCTGGCGATTCCGCAGCCGCCTACACCCTCCAGACAACGAGTGCAGCCATCCAGAAGGCAGGCGGTCGTCTCAGCGCACTCTCAGGACAACTTTCGGGCTCCTCCCCATCCTCCTCATCAACACCCGCTGCTGGGACACCCTCTGCTGCACCAGCCGCACCAGTCGGAAAAGGTTCATCCAAAGCTTACAGCATGGCTGATGTCGCCAAACACAACAAGAAGGACGACGTCTGGGTTGTCATTGATGGTCAGGTGCTTGATGTGACTTCTTTCTTGCCTGACCACCCAGGAGGAGAGAAGGCCATCCTCCTCTACGCTGGCCGCGATGCCACTGAGGAGTTCGATATGCTTCATGATCGCAAGGTTATCTCCCGATATGCACCGGACTCTGTCATTGGCAAGATCCAGAAGTAAACTTGTAATAGTATCTTCTTCCTTGTATTTCGGCACGCATCTATATTATTCTCCCACCTTGTAGCATTTCATACTTTCACTATCATGTCATTCGGATACACCCAAAATAACAAACGTGTCTAATCACTCTCCAAGGTCCGAACCCTGCTCAACGTATACACACAAGGGTTGAATGAATGAATGAACTGTCATTTAGTTCTCAGCGACAGCTCGCGCAGGTTTGCCCCTGCTCTGCCGCGAGCCACCATCATCTCCGGTCTCCGCTTTCACACTGACTCTTTTCTCCTTTTCTTTGACATTTCCGGAGGGAATCTGTCATGGGGTACACATTAGCGCACGAGCGTGCCTGGATAAGCTGGACGTACTCGGAGGAGCCGAGAGGTTCTAAATCAAGAATCCGGGTTGTGAACGTCCCCGTGTCTGGATATCATGGTCTCCTCAGATAAACCGTCGAAGAAAATGTCAAAGTCTGCGTCTTCAAAGGTTTCGCCAAACGACAGCCCGTCTACCACGCAGAGAGTCATCTGGGCGGTCCTGGTCCTTGCAATCGCGGTGGGATTTGTACCTCTGGTCGGCTTACAAGATGCTCTACTGGACACAGTTCAGAACTGGGTGGTGACTTTGCCTACGGATCCTATGGAGGCCGCTTTGGCTATCATGGAAAAGGCTCCCGTGATTGTAAGTCACATCATGCTCTGAGCGAATGGCTTAAGGCTGAGAACGGCGACCGCAATAATTCAGGATGGCCATATCGGTAGCTTTTGGATTTTGTTTTGTCGAGAATTTGGAGCTGATTTATTCGACATTAGATACCCCACTCATCGCGCGCATATCGTACCAGAACAACGCAACTGCTATGGATTTATCAAAGGACTTACCTTCTCATGTTGACGTCCCAAAACTGAGAAAAGGAAAGGTTGGAGGCTTCTTCTGGTACAATACGCTGTTTCGCTCAGAGGACAAGAGTACTGAGGTGTACACCATTCTTTAGGTCGATCTATGTGCCCTGCGCAAAACCTGAAGAGGAAGGAACGGATTATCTCAACGCCACTTGGCAAGTTCGGTATGGTGCCATAGTTTTCGACTTTGGAATTCGACCAATTAACATATACTGTCAGAGACACCCTTGAGCAGATTGACATTACAAAGTTGCTCTTAGACAAACACTCGGACGTGAGTGGCGCTGTTCAATCATACTTTTCCTGACTTCACGCGAATGGAATGAAGGACTTTCAATTCGCGACGAGTACAAGGGAGATCAAGGCTGCTATCAAGGCACGGAAAATAGCAGGCCTATTGGGCATCGAAGGGTTAGTCAATGGCACTAGGAATGGTTTACACATCCTGCTGAAGGCTTAATCCAATAGTGGTCATTCTTTAGGGAACTCGATCGCCGCAATGCGCCAATTCTATGCTCTTGGAGTCCGTTATTTGACGTTGACGCATTGGTGCCATAATGCTTTTGCAGACTCCTGTGGCCTCCTAGAATCCCCGAACCCTGTTCATGGTGGTTTGAGGTGAGCTCGATCTCAGCTCATGAAGCCAGAACGAAACTCAGTGGTGATTCCCTCAAGCGCTCTTGGCCGCTCGTTGATTGATGAGATGAATCGCCTTGGTGTAATGGTTGACCTCTCCCATACGTCGGACGACACGGCTCGTCAAGCCTTTACACACTCTAAAGCACCTGTGATCTGGTCCCACTCATCGTCAAGGACGATACATGATGTGCCTAGGAACTTGCCAGACGATATATTGCATCTCATTGGTGAAGGTGGCAGTGGAAAAGATGCTATTGTCATGGTCCGTAGGCGACTGCGACTGCTGTGTGAAGGATGTACTGACGGGCAGCAAAGGTAAACTTCGCAGATTTCTTCATCGCGAAGCCTGGAAAAGCTACCGTCGGAGCCGTCGCCGATCATGTCGAACACATCGCGAGGATAGCTGGAAAGAAACAGTTCGTAGACCCTCTTTTCCCGTGATCTTCGCGCGCTAATATCTTCTCTGCGGCAGTATCGGGATTGGAAGTGACTACGATGGGATCGGCATAGATGAAGTTCCTATTGGCCTCGAGGACGTTTCCAAGTATCCTGCCCTGGTAGGTTGCATTATCATGAACGGGCGCTGGTCCTGACGCTGCCCGCAGATCGCTGAGCTCTACCAAAGGGGGTGGACTAGAAGCGAGCTTGCGGGCTTGACCAATGGAAACCTTCTACGAGTGTTTGAGGGTGTTGAGAGAACCGCCAAGAAGCTCCAATCAGAGGGAACCCTTCCGGTTATGAATCATTATCAGAAGAGGACAGATATACCCGCGCCCGAGCTTTGAGGGAGAGGTAAAATATACCACCCTTGTATATGTATATAGGTGCATTCGACGCAGTGAAATTGTGTATACTGAGGGCTCGCCAATGTGAAGAACTGATGTGTCCAATTGGTGATGGAACTTTTTCAAGGGTTGTTACAGCTCAGCACAGCCCCATTGCATCAAGTGTGAGCGACCCAGTGGTAGCTTTTCTCTCCCAACAGCCATCTGCTGCTCACCGTCGGCCAGGTGCCGTATAGATAATCCACAAGCCCCGGCGGCTATTATCTCGCAACATTCAAGAGGGCAGGACCCGTATACCACATCTCCAAATGCCGGCCATTCTGCGAGAGAGGTCAGTCTTCCGACCAGTAATTCCATGCCAATATCTTCTGACACAAGCTCTCGAAAGACATCTCTACCCAGTCTCGACGCCTGTTACATTCCGTCGTGAAGAGTCGTTTGGGGTGTGTCCTCGTCAGCCTTTATCTCACTCAAGAGTTATACTGACAGGCGGTTTAGAAAGTGCAATGGCTCCATCCCCTGGCCCAGATGTACGCAACAACCCCTGCGGATCAAACTCCTTCTCAGCGTACAGGGTTGCTAGTTCTTGCAATCGCGACACCTATCCTCGCGTTGTTGATTCTCCTGTTCTTGCTCACCTTCCGCAGGCGGACACAGCAACGCAAAGCCAGAGAACAGGGCTTTCAGATCAGCGACCCTCAAATGATCCCGGAACCGGCGAAGACCTACATGCCCCCTCATATGGGTTTTGATATGGCGAAAATTCCACCTGTAATGGGCATGGTTGACGAGAGACCTATCATCTCAATGCCCGAACCACAGGTCAATCGCCGGCCAGGAGGTACTCCCATCGTCTCTTTACCCAGCCTTGAGGTGACCCCGCCTTCCGAACCCAACTCCAAGGCTGCTACGCCGAACACACCGCGCACTCTGCAGGTACCGCGATCGCCAGGCTTTACGACGCCTCGGTCACCACGCTCGCCGCGTTCACCTCGAGCTCCCTATCACCATGCAGTTCCCCCTGGAACGCCCTTTGGTGATGTGTCTGACCAGCCGTTAAGTGCTAACAGCTTGGAACGTATGATAACGAGGATGGAGTCGGACTTGAAGAGCCCCGTACCCTCCCCAAGGCGTTTCTAACTAGGGATTGACGTATTTTGTACTTAGGATTTATGAAACTGGTTCCAATGAATTCTGGTATAGTGATGCCTGAGAGTGAGATCTCCATTGTGAAAGAAGAGGTGGCATACCAGCGGAAATCTCATGGTCTACGATTACAGGGGGGAAGCGGACGAATGTCGTGTCTACATATACTACTCAATCATCGTACATATCCTGTGTCCCACGCTTCTCAATCCTTGCCTTCATGGTAGCTTTAGCTTGCTCTTGAGCGGCTGACAGTTTTCCTGCCTTGGCCATAGAAAGAAGAAGGGTATGGACTAGCCCAAGATGGTTATGGCGCCTTAGGCTGTTCTCGAACTAGTGGAAGCATTCATGAGCGCTGTGTCTTGCCAACATGAAGAGACCTCTTACAGCCCATCGTTGGCGCTTGCTGTTCTCATTTGAGATCTGCGACATGATTTCAGCAGCAAGTGCTGAGTTCCCAGTCGACTGAGCTTGCTGCAGCTCCGTTTGAAGAGCGGGAAGTGGGTCATCTCGCAGAGCCAGGAGACTGAACTCGATCTAGTCCAAAATTCAGCTCAGCAACAGATAAAGCATTGTTTAGCCTCACCGCACCGGGAGGATACGTCGATATTCGCGCTTCTATCACTTCTCTGCCGTATAATAGTGTCAGTAATACCTTCGCCGTCAGAAGGATCAGAAGCAAACCTAGCTGCTTTTATCCAGCCCTCTCCATGTTCTTCGTATGGGCCATGCCTCACTGCATGTGGCTTCAGACCATCCAGCTCGTATAGAGCACCCATCACAGGAAGGTAGACAACAAAGTGATACGCATCCTCTGATTTTCTTGGAAGGCCCAGTCCTTCCAGAGAAATAGCGTTTGGCGGAGAGAGAGAGTTATGAGCTTCTCTCAACCAGTCTGCACTTGTGATCACAAGTCCACGAGTTTGCGGGTCCATACCGGTGGTGAAGCTATTTAACTCGGCCAATTGTGGACCAGTTTCAAGTGAGGGGATATTTCCGAGGGCATTGAGGACAGCAAGGGTTGCACATGCGTTGTTTACGACCTGGTGAGCGAAGAACCCGGAAAACTCTGGATCATATTCGCCAGCCATTTGAGAGTCTCCTGAGGAGGAAACCCACTTGAAAAGAAAGATAAGGGCATGGAGAGGTTGCAAAGAGGCCAAAGTATCTGCATCGAGGGAGTAGAGGTCGTCTACAATGACTGGTACTCCAAGAGTTTTGAGGAGCTCACTGTGGGCAGGGCGTCAAGTCGGAAGCGTCTAAAGTTCTGTAACTCTGATAAACCTACGTGAAGACTCCGGGGTCTGATTCTGTAAGCTGCCAACCGCTGCTATCATCTTCGTCGGCCATGACGATGAGATCTTGTTCTAGATGGATGTCGTCAAAAAGTGAGTTCAGGGTCTATGCGAGCCCCAATGAGCCATGCATGCGCGTGAGGTACGCGTCCTCTATCAGATCAGGACGAACTTTCCCCGTAAAGCCTTATATCTGGACCACCAACTTGTTCAAACGGCTTGGAAGGTATTGTTCATCAGGAATCTGCCATGAACGAAACTGCAGGTGCTGGATCGCCTGCTTCACCTCAAACCTTCGATCCAAAGGCTCTGAACCGAGCTAGGTTTGAGCTGGAGCTGGAATTCGTGCAATCGCTGGCGAACCCGTTTTGCCTGCATTCTCTCGCGCAACAAAATATCCTCGAGCAGCCTGCTTTCGTGAATTACCTGAAATACCTTCAGTACTTCAAAGACAAGGACTATGCTCGCTTCATCCAGTCAGTCATAAGCCCTAGCTTCTTGACTTGATGTTCACCTGGCCGTATTATAGTTACCCTCACGCTTTACATCATCTAGAACTCTTACAGCAGCCCCAATTTAGGGCTCAGATGAAAAAGGACGAATATCTCCGCGAATTCTTGAATCAGAAGCAGTTCGACCACTGGAGAACATGGTAAGCTGATGCCACAGCTTTTGTCTGGCTAATCTATTCACTTGTGCATGTGTGAATGTGCCTTTGTTTCAGGCGTGAGGTAAAGAAGGAATCCGAAGAGAAGCCATTGATTATTCAGGAAGGCGCCATGGACACGCAAAGCTAGAACGGTTCTCCCTTTTGATTTCAGGAGGATATCGATTCGAGTGGAATCACATGAGGAGAACTATTTCAATTTCGATGGGTGCCTCATGTCGATGATAGCGCGTTAAACGCGTCGATATGGGATTCGACACGAATGCTTCACCGTGATAATTGTAAATTCTCGTTAGAGAAGTATATGGTTCTTGCAACTTCTTGGAAACAAATGATGTGTGAACTGAATTAGCCGCATTGACAAAGTGGCGGAGTCGTGACCCGAAAAGGTAATGCCAGCTTCATCATGACCCAAACAGACTTTTCGCGGGACGAACACCTAAATCGACCTTCACTCGAGGAAAATGACGAGGAGCTCGATCATTATGCAGACTTGGATGGTGCACACCTGGCGTCAGTAGAGGAGAAGAAGCGGTTGTGGGTTAGAGGAGCAATAATCAATGCACTTTTCATGGCCGGCTGGTACGTGGCCAAAACAACCTGTGTCTGCACGAAGGTCCCTCAAGAGCGATGATTTCCAGGTTCACATTTTCAACCTTCCTTTCTGTGTACAACAAATGGATGTTCTCTGCAGACCATTATGGCTTTCCCTACCCGTTATTCGTGACGGCATTGCACATGATTGTCCAGTTCACCCTTGCAGCTTTCCTGCGGAACGTGTGGCCGAAACGTTTCAAACCTGAACATAGCCCTTCCCTCTCAGACTATGGGTGAGTGCGATTCTTATTCATCCATACGGGGTGACTCCCCGGGGACTGCAGCGTGCGTCAATGCGACCCCCAGCGGCGGCCTCGCTGCTTTGTGCGCTAACAAATCGCGACTAAACCAAAGCATCCCATGTGCCACCTCTATGCATATCCCCGTCAGATGTATCTCGGTGTTCTCACATTCCTTTCGAATATAGGAAGAAAGCTGCTCCTACCGCGATTGCGTCAGGTCTTGACATTGGATTGTCAAACCTTTCACTCAAAATCGTGACACTCTCATTTTACAGTGCGTTTCCGTGCCTTGTATTGTTTTACGTTACACTGATGCGACTGACTGGACCAGCAATGTGCAAATCATCCTCGCTAATCTTTGTGTTACTATTTGCTTTTCTCTTCCGACTGGAGAGGTTCTCCTGGCGCCTCATTGGCGTCATTTTCTTAATCTTCTCAGGAGTACTCTTGATGGTCGCAACGGAGACGAAGTTTGCAGCAGACGGCCTCATCCTCGTACTCAGCGCCAGCGCCCTCGGTGGTCTTCGCTGGAGTCTTACTCAGTTGCTACTTCACGACAAGAAGATGGGCCTGGATAACCCGGCTGCTACGGTCTACTGGCTTGCCCCAACAATGGGGCTTACACTTGCCATAGTGAGCGCGGCCGTGGACTCATGGAGTAAAATCTTCGCAAGTCGATTCTTTGCGACATTTGGCGCTACTATCTCTACATGCATATATCTGCTCATACCTGGGGTGATCGCGTTCTGTATGGTGCTGAGTGAATTCTAGTGCGTATCAATCGCACATGGTTTCTAAGAATGCACTTATCCACGTCCTTTGTCAGTATCATACAACGCACGGGAATTATTCCAATGTCGATCGCCGGGATCGCAAAAGAAGTAACCACAATCACGATTTCTGCCTGGTTTTTCGGGGATCAACTCACACCACTCAATATCACTGGGGTCTCTGTAGCCATCCTCGGTATGTTTTCAGACGTCTCTCATTTCTTTTCAATCAGTTCGGCAAGCTGAACATGTCATGTTTTCATCACAGGTATCATTTTGTTCACGTACCACAAGTATCGTAAATCTATCGACAGCCCAGTGCCGTTAGACGCTCACGGGAGGCCGTTGGCATCTGATGATGACCTCTCACGGCGGCTTAGCCTACACCAGAACGGATTCCATGGCATTCCCCAAGACACGATTCCGTTGACATCGACATCACGTGGAAATAGGCCTTTCAACGACGAGGTGAGATAAACGCTCCCTGTAGTTCGATCTTGAGCGCCGAGTACTGACTGTGCTTTCGGTTGCTTCAGGATGAAACCGTCGAACGAGAGCAGTTGCTTTTCTCGGCTGACCACGGCGACGATGACTCAGAGGATGTGCGCAGACATGACACGAGCAAGAACACGTTACCGCGAAGCACGGAGCAAGTTTGAACATGAGTTTCCGATGGAAGGACCCATACAAAAAGATACCCAATACCCGCGCACTGCACTAGACATTCAATAGAGGTTCCAAGACCAGGGCGCACATTGACACCAGGCATCGTAGATATGTTCTCGCCGGTCTAGGCGACGGATGTACACCGGATGGTCGGTGTCAAGCCAGCTCGCTATTGCTGGGTCAAAACGCATCAAAGGATCATTCCCCTGCCCTGTCTCCATTTGACAGCGCGCCTTGGGTAGAGGCGGTCTGTCTCGATGATGACGTTGTCCCTCAAATCAGAGGTTCAATCAATAGAAACGTTGTTGACGCGGTGAGAAAACCTTGTGGTGATTGAGTTCCTTGATCGAATGTACCCTCAATACCCACCGAACTAGGCGGGAAATCAAGATGCAACCCGATGTGTTACTTTGAGAAGCTGCGACAACCTGAAGGCAGGCTGCCAAATTTTCGCATGTTTTGATGAAAAGCAAGGAGTGGCCACGGTTGTTGTTGATCAATCACCACGTGGCAGATTACAGTGACGAAAGTCATTACCGAGACGTAACTAAGTAGCTATTGAGTGTAATGAGAGTATGATTGTACCAGAGTAAAAGGAACTTGGAATTAGGTACGATTGTTTGAAGGATCCAGGAGTGTCAGCATGTTGAGGTGTTCACGGTAGGACTGGATTTGAAAGACCCTTGATCGAATCAAGAAAGTGACAAGATTCGCCAACAGTTTGGAGCGCCAGGCTTGAAACGGCAGACGTGGGCCGGGATGTGTATTTTCCTCGGGCAACAAACACGGCTGCGGTGGTTCACTATCGCCCATCTTGTTGACTAGGCTGTGTAAACGCTTCCTTCTCAGGTAAACGCCTAAAGATCCGATCGTTAGAGGAAATTCGTTTCAAGATATTTGTGAATGCAAGTTGCCTTATATGACCTATATATTGATTATTACTAATAATTCAATATTCCCAACGGGCTTATATAGTCACTACCTAAATACTCAATAACGCCGAACGATCGGCTCTCTCCCTTTCTCGTTCTCTCTCAATCATGGAGGACTCGTTCCAGTTTATAATTGAATCTCCTCAACACAATACTGGTCATAAAAAGCGTCCAAGGCTCGTCACCTCCTGTGATAACTGGTAGGCTCATTTTTACAGCGACGCCCAACGTTCTCCTAATACACAACAACCCCAGTCGTCTCAAGAAGATCAAGTGTCTTCAACCCTCGCCGGAAACAAAATGCGAAGCTTGCAAAGCTGCAAAAATCCAATGCAAGTTCCGGGACAGAGAAAGGTACTTTGCTGAGCGCAGCCGGGCTATCGCGGGGCCTGGAACGCAGAACAACGGTAACAATTTTGGGGAAGATCAGAGGTGAGCGTACTTTACTCCCCTTCTTTTTCACTCAGAACTCGCTGCTCATACGAGCGTCAGAAGAAACGAACGAACTGGTTCTCTAGATGCATTCTCAGTTGGTTCCAACTCATCAAGCCCTGCGATGTCCTCGCATGCGCGGTCAAACTCGCACTCCCCTAAAGCAGGTGGAATGGTTTCTCCTGATGCTCCGTCGAATGGCAGATATCAATCTTATTCCCCAGATCCACGTCACGCAGCGGATCCAAGGTAGGGCACACGGTTTTACAGCGCATACACCCACTCACCCCTTGCTTAGACATGCTACACAATCATCAATGTATGCGCCACGGGGTTCAGATCCTGCTGGGTATGCTTATAATATGCAATCTTACGGTCAACCCTCTAGGGAATCGCCGCCACCGCTCTTCGACACCAGAGACCCTCAATATCCCGAGCAAGGGCTAATGCAACATCTTTGTGCTGTGTTTTTCCATCACTTCCATCGCCAATATCCGTTCCTCGCCTACGACGATGTCATGCAAGATCTATTCCAGCACGTTCTCCCAGCGCTCCTCCAGAACGTCCTTGCTGCCACGGCAGTCCGATATTCAGATAACCCGCATCTGAATGCTCAAGGTTTGGCTGATATTAGCGAGACGTATTCCACCAAGGCCAAGGTAACTTCTTCTCCTACTCTCGTTCCACAAACATCTCACCGTCATTCAACAGACCATACTGCGAAGCATCGGCCACATCCCAGATTTGCAGACTCTCCATGGTATCATGCTCCTTTCCTGGTTCGACTTCAGAAATAACAATGTCCCATGTAAGTTCTGAACATTGCCATTCCAATAGACTTTTCGAAGCTGATGACGTCGCAGCTGCTCGGTCGTATTTCCAAATGGCCTGGAGGATGGCGTACGATCTCGGTTTACCTGAGCAGAATCCTCACCAGCAACCCCATTTGAGTGATAAGGAACGCACTCGCCGTGCAGCGACCTGGGCCGCGATACACCAGTTGAACAATGACATAAATGCTCCAGGTTATAATGAGCAACGTTGAACGGACTTGCTTTCTTCCTACTTCTTTCTAGGTGTTTTCTACCGTCCATTGTCAATCTTGCTGCTGGTACACACTCTTCCGTTATATCTCCTCGCAATTATTTACTGTTAGCATACTGTATAATCAGCCGTACATCTGAGCTGTATGACGAGATTAATTCCATAATTCGATTCTCTGAGCACGTACACCTTTTTGCTTGGAATACACCTCCCCAGTGAAGTTACTGTGACAACAAACAGGCAGGATGAGATTTGTTCCTGAGAAGATGGCTTGGGCCTGCTTGGTCTGCCCTAGGTACATTTTAGGGTAAGATCCTTTTCATGCTGTTGAGATCTCCGAGATAAGATAATTCTGTCATCAAACCTTGGTATGGAGGCTGGGCCACCGCATCTACATGCGTGCGTGCGCTTATGGAACATCCTTGAGCAGCGGTCTACAATTTTATACCAAACCGTGTGCTAGGCGTCTACTGAATTGAATGGATTGCGTAGGCTTATAAAAAGTGTATATTGATCATTCTCCACATTGCCTGGGTCTTCCTAGTCATATCGCAGATATATATGCTCCTTTCAACTCCGAGTTAGGCGCAACAATCATGCGTACGCCACCATCTCTTGACGATGGTGGCTTCCTGCCTCCCCAACGTGAGGTGGACCACGGGAAATAGCTTGTAGAGGGGTGATAGACAGCTATGTGTTCAGGGTCGTTGAGCATACGAAGAAACATGCTACCCACAGCCTTGCCTACGCGCTGATTGCTGATCAAACGTCAAACGACCACCAAAGTAACAAGTGGTGGGTCTCGAGCGATTCGTCCAGTGTACTGTTCCACATGGGCACATGTTGAACAGTGATCTAACATCTGATTCAGCAAGCCCGATGAGGGACCAATCCACCGTGGTCGGTGTATCAAAATTTCAATTACGGGTTTTACGGGCCAGTTCTCACCTCTCCCCACCTTTACCCCTACTCTTAATCATAGTCGACGGCGGTTACTTATACAGTCGTCTCGACGGATTTGACGACCTAGGTGCCACTCTGCCCGGTGTTGCCCCCCCCTTCCTGCTGTCGTGCTACTTTGGTCTGGCAGCTGTGGCTTCCCCTCAGGCACCCGAGAAGCTGCAATGGATTCCGAGGCATACACAGTCTCTGCCTACCTACGCATTACATCAATCGCGGTTGCACTCTACGAGTAAACGAACTCTTCTTCAACGTGGTGTACCCGGCCTTTCGTTCTGATTGCGTTTTCCCTTTCCTTGCCGCACAGTTATCTAGAGACATTACCGACGGCGTGGCAGTTCTATAAGGATCAGTGGAGACAAAGAAGAATCTTGTGAGTGGCAAGGGAATTTAACCTCAGCAGCGATTGATGAATTCAATTTTAGGTCGTCTGGTGTACTCTTCGTATTGATTCGGTTCGTGTATCACATTCTTGATTTCCTGGGAAAGAATGAGCCCTGACCGATGGTTCAATAGAGCGACCAGCATCGCGGTACTGATACTGAGTAGTGTGGGTCAAGGCTCGACATATCAATTTCTCGTGCTAAACGGTCGCGGCCTACAGGTTGGATTCTTCTACTCTAATTTCAACACCGAATCATGTCGGAAATTCTACCTGCTTCCACCTGCGTTCAAAGGTCAATTGCCTGTCACTCGCCGGATGAACAGGCCAAGACTGACACTTATTCATCAATATAGTCGTGCAGGGGATGGTGTCCCAGGTTATTTTGGGGATTAGGTAGGTATACTTACTCCGGATTGTGCCCAGTGCTGGAGTCCGGCGGCCGCTAACATCTATACACTCAGGGCGTGGAACTTGTCGCGAAGATCTAAGGGGATTGCCTACCTACTGGCTGGGCTCTATTTCGCGGCTACGGTGGTAAGCCACCTATTATATCGGCGTGCGACGGCTGTGTTTAATGGGATGATTCTAGTTGCAATGGGTGTCTACCCTTTACGGGCGAAAACGTAAATTTCCTGCCATACCTTCCGTAATGCTCGGCTGATGAGCGCTTTCATATAGTAAGTTTGGCATTGGATGAAACAGGCCGTGTACAACAGGTATGCAATGTGCACCCACAGTTGTCCGATATTGATTGACTTTGCTTGATAGGGAAAGTATGACATTAATTAATTCTTTCATCAAGAGCCACTTCTCAACTCTATGAAATAGCTGCCGAGCCTTCAGTGCCGAAGGGGATGACTGGGGTGCTTGGGTGTACTATCTGGTCGCGTTCATTTATGATTTCACAACGGTCGCGATCTCCGTCTTCTTCTTGCTGAAGTATAAGCGGACGTCGAACAATTCTATGTGAGTTCTTTACCCATTTTGGACTGAAAACGGGCTAAACGAATTACCAGGATGAACAAAGTCATTAAAATGATGCTGTATGACGGATTATTCTATTTCGTGGCGGTCGCCGGTATGTTGCGCAACTGTCGACGCCCCAATCAGCCCCTAATGAATCTGCAGCTGTCAATTTCGTCAACCTCGTATTTTTCAGGACATCCGCGGGATTTCAGGTGTGCTCTCTTCATATCTACTTCTTTGGCTCATTCTGATGTGCATTAATAGACCGCTGCGTACGCCCTTTTCTTGAATGTATGCTCTACACGATATGCTGATTAGCATTTGGATCATTTCAGGGCATCGCTCGGCTACACAGTCTGCTGGATCATGTCACAGCGAATGCTGATACACGTTCATAGTACGTTCTCTCTATCTTAGAGAAGGTAATTGCTTACAAGGATTACAGACGCCACCCGTGAAAGGAACCAAGAGACTTCAGAGAAAGGGGTTACTATCACTGAGAATCTTTCAGCAAGGGACATTAGTCGTGCTGTGCGCACACAGTTCGAGCCAAAAGACTCGGAAGCAACATATGACCTTACTTTCCCTCGACGTTGCAGCGGCCCAGACGCACCTGATGATCTTGAAACGGATCCGAATGTGTCTGTTCAAGTGAGGATAGAGAGGACCGTCAAGATGGACCACGGTATGAGATCGTACGAGCTGGAGGATTATACCATGAGCTCGCGGAGACGGTAGCATTGTATATGTAGTGGAAACGACCTTTATCTATATTCATTTATTTGGGCTCCTAGCAGTAAAATTGTACTTTAGCGCATCACATTGTTTACCCACACCTCTACCCTATACTTTGCTATTTTCATGACCTTTTTCCCGAGCTTGCTCGACACCTCAATACACACTGATTGCCGTTCTCCTGTATATCAAGCTCGGTATGATATACCCGCTGTTCTGAGGAAATGAGGGGAGCTTCGAAACCAATTATCAGTGGATTACATCAGCCTGATACTGAAGAAAGTCGGCTGTGGCTGTTCAGCTTCCTTGGACTGGTTTCCCAAGACCTTCATCTACGTTGACCGTGGAAGGTTCTCTGCAGGCTAAGCAAGAGGCTGGTCCTTACCTCATACTCCTGCAAGACTATGTCGGCTCAAGCTCCTTACCGCTTACCGGACGGTGCGAAGCTCCTGACATTCGTACCATACGCTTCCCCAGAGAAACATGGTGTTACAGTGCGTGCAATCTCGTACATTCATTGAATGACACTTACCTTGTGAAATTATAGATTCTTGTTGTTATATCCTTTATCTCTCTCCTGACGGTCACGGCTTTGTTGATAGCGCTGGCGGTAAGCCCTTCCGAAGTGACACAAGGACGTCATGCCTAAGCTTACGGGTTACCTTAGTTGTCGTTCCTCACGTCCAGAACATCCCTAGAGAAACACCTGTTCGTCAGAACTCATGTTGCGGCGTATTTCGTCTCCCTTCTGTTGTGTGACTTGGTGCAAGGTTCGTCTTCCTCCCAAGCTGCCACTTCTCAAGCTGAAACGGCGTTCAGCTCTCGGGTCAATCACCAACATACGATGGATTGCTGCCATGGGTGTTTCACTTGGCCCCCTTTGTGCGCTTCAGGGTACGTTCCTTCGATCCGGCCTTGTTCACGAGCGCCTGACCTTCCTCCAGGAGCCCTCAAACAAACGGCAGATATCGGTATCGCACTATGGCAAATGGTAAGCCCGACTGGCCCTTTCGCTAACACAAGTCGGATACTGAAGGTGCTGTGGTGTCAGGTCATCGCCGGACATACATTCTGTTTGCTTTTCCTGGAACTCAAGGTCCGACAATTTGTCTTATGGGTGATGATGATTGGCGGGTGGTCTGTCGTCGCAGCACTTGTAATATATGGGCCTGCGACTGCTGATGAAACTAAGAAGGGACCGTTTTGTATGTTCAATGTTTGACTATGGCATTCTATGCGTCATGAATACTAAAAATAATCGCTATAGACGGTATCATCGGAGAGTGGTGTCTAATCTCACCGGTGTATAAGATTGAACGAATAACGTATGTGGAATTTCACTACCAATTGTAGTTTCATGTGCTAAATTGAATTTCGAAGGCTTGACTATTTGATTGTATGAAGTCACATCCAGACTGTCCATCAACATGTTACTTAAATATGTTGTAGATGTTCTTGGCTGCATTTGTTAGCGCGGTCTTGTACGTTTTAATATTCCTCAAGCTCCAAGGGAAGATCCGTAGTCGTCGCCCCTCAACGGCAGAGAGCCCTACAACCAGTTTGAAGACCTCGCAAGCAGAGGCCATCGCGAAACAGATGGTGTTGTAAGTGCGATTGCCCTCCCAGTAGAATTTGATGACTGACTATAATACTCTCAATCAGATACCCGGTAAACACAATGATTCACCTGGCTGAGGGGCGTGTCTAATTTCTCGTTTCTAGTTGGTCTACGTGATAATCATTTTGCCCACCGCATGTACCCAGTTCGCGACATGGGGTGGAATGCATGTTCCAGTTGCTGGTACAATTTTCTGGTCTGTCTGCTTCTTCAATCGTGCGAACGACATCTGAATGGGTTCCCTTAGCTCGGCGATTTTCCACCTGTCAGGTGTCCTCAATTCCACCATCTTTTTCATAGCCTTGCGAAGGATGCCTGGGGAAGCTATGAACTTGAAAATAGGCCGGTGGACGATCACAAGTGGCGGCAAGTTCAGTCACTCATCGGAAGATAGTTTGGAAGCTGGAAAACAAGATCGTACAAGCGTCCAAAGTAGCCCTACCTTGCGAACATCGGAGAGCAAGACAAATTCCTTTGCTTCAAGACGCACGAACAAAGCTCGCCCCCCAGACATTATCATCACAAGGGATAGTTTCGAGAGCATGTATAGCGTGTACGACGAAGAGCCGGTCCCTGTAGAGCATCACCCACAGCAGCAACATCCTCCAGCCACACGTTGGAGTCCAGATGGTCGACGCCAGCGACGTTACTAACACAATGTAACGGTACAATGCCTCAAATATATCATTATTCGATTCCTGTTTTGTGATCCAAGACATGCATTACGCAGTGCTGCTCTAAGTCCAAGGAAGACTGCCTTCGAAGAGGGCGGTAGGTCCCCCTTCTGATGAGCCAGGACACCAATTAAGGAGCTCTCTAATTTCTGGCGAGGATACCAAGTAGGAATGAAAACGCGCAAAACGATTCCTGTTCTTCCTTTTGTCGACGAGGGGTCGGTGACAACCGTAAAGGTCTTTGGTGTATGGTACATAACTGTTCTTAAGCTGACCACGACACGGAATGAGTACAAAAGAATTGGAGTGACTGGATCATACATACCTCGCCTTCGTGAATGACAGATAGATGTTTTTCCTCTGGGTCCATGCCAACATAATGGAATCGGTCCCGAGGCCATCGTAGCGCCGTTCTATGCAGCTCCATGAAGCGGGCTCTTTTGAATTCGTAGCCAACGACAGTGATTTTTTCTGGGTAACGACCCGTGTATTCATGGAATCGGGCAATAGAGAAGAGTAGGTTCTGGTATGAGTCTAAGGCATGGTCTTCTGTTGTTGCTCTTGAAAAGGTACCGGATGTTTGGAATGCATTACTTGCCACAGCCAGGCGCAAATACGATTCTGCTTCGGTTGTGGTAGAGGTGGGGCGTGTCTGGCCCCTGTAGGGAATAGTTAGCAGAAGTGACAGCGGTATGATGTGGATTGGTATTTACCCGCTGAATATGAGCAGAGAGTGTTGATCAGATCTGGCTAGTTCTGCACTAGTAGCAATGGTCAGCTGGTATTGACTGCTACAGTAGAAGTGTTCTACTTACCCCGCTAATATATGTGCGAAGAAAGTGGCGATTCGTCCAGCGCCATGCTGGTAAGGCTCAAGGATCCATTGATCATCCCGTAATCTCAGAGAGGGGTCTATGCCGGTCCATATAGCATGGCATGGTACCACAATCAAGTGCTTGAGAGACGTGACATCCTTCGACCGGTGGATAGTTTCTGTTATGCGAGATATACTGAACGGTGCGATGGAATCCGACGCGAGAAGAACGAGGTTTAGCAAGAAGGAAGCTATTGCAAAGCTGGCTAGTAGGCATACGGCTAGGTTGGTGAGCCGTGTACGCGTCCTCAGGACATTGAAGTAGGATCGGAACTTGGTAGGACGTCTAGACGAGTTCACAGGACGGGGAAGAAGCATAACATCTGGGTACAGTTTATTCGGTTACGTAATACAAGTTTAATACATTTAAGCGCTGACCCACTTTCGAGCCTTAACCTACACCTGACAGGTTGACCCACTCGAATCCATAGCTTATAGCGCCTTTTAATCGTCTGGGAGAAAAGCCAGAAGCCCTTCTTTCTCCTCATCCATTCCCAGCTCTATATCTTGCTGCAAAGCTTGCAGCCGCATCTTCATCAGCTCGTCCCAGAACGTAGTCGGGGTTTGGTCCCCCTTCCTTAAGAAGCCTCGAATATGCTTCAGCCAATGCTTGATCATCTTGAATCGACTATCTGGGTTTACGCTCATCATGGACTCTCGATCGAACGGAGGCATTACCTCCTGATAGGCCAATAGTGATAATTGACCGACCCAGTAAAACGGAAGCACTGGATAGAAACTTTAGCGACAATATCCTGGGAACGAAGTAGATGTCTTACCATTCATTATGAAAGGTGGTTCTTCTCTAGTATCAAGCATCTGTGGAGTTTCAGGAGAGCCTCTCCAAGAATTTAACCAATTGTGCAAAGCCCACTGCGATTCAAGAACATGTCCCTCGGTTACATCGACCGGCTGCCCAGTATTTCTTGACATGGTCTTTTCCCAACAGTTCATGAACAGACGGCGAAGAACCGTGTGAATCACCACGAAATGGGCAAATGGGTTGAGATTGAGGGGGGAAGATAGCTCTTGCATCGTGGACACGATCTCCAAGCATTTGAACATACTGAGGCCCTTCATTCTTGGAAGTCCTGCCCCGTACGGAGAGGATGACTGGAGTTGCATATACCACTCTCCACAGGTCTTTGCGTTCCAGAGGCCATCATCACATGGCAGGTATAGTTTTAGTTCATCCGACCGATACGACGGCGGCGTGGCAAAATAGATGCAGTGACAGCAGTCATGCATGTAGGACCACCACATTGCCCTAGGGTGAGGTCAGTTTCGGATTCCCGCTCTAGAGACGAAGGTGAGCATGCCTTTTAGCGGTTTCGTGAACAACCCAATCTCTCCAACGGGTTTCGAGGGGAATATTTGAGTTATGATCCAGTGGTTCCCACAGGGAATTTTGAGTGAGTAGGCCAGACCTGCGAATCATCTACCAAGGTGTGTAAGCCACTAGATCTTCCTCGAAGCAACTTGGCGCACCATTACGAGCAGGTTGTGGCCCATTCTAGATGACGTTCGTACTTCATCAGACTGGTGGAAGAGCCCGATAGTTTGAAGCAGGACGGTGGCTTGAATAAGGTACGTTAAGTCCATGAGGTCGTTCGACTCCTTCGACTGGTTCAACGAAACTTACTATCAACTGTGGATGGATCAGGATGGACACTTACGAATTCTTGGATAAGGAATTCTCGGGCGGCAGTGAGCGTTTTGTTGACGAATTGGGTGGCCTGCCTTGTCTTAACGAACACGGCGCCGCAAGCTTGCATAGCTTTTTTGAGGATAGGTGCGATATAATGGTTATCGAAGGCGGTCAGGTGAATGATAGGAAACTGGTTGGCGAAACTCGCTTGGAAGAGGTAGACTGGGAAGGGGTTAGAACTATGAGAAACACAAAGGGTGCAAGGGAACGTACGGTAATGTTCATCCTCTGGTGAAGTTGCTGATAATACCCACGATGGATCATTCCTTGGTATCTGTGCGACAGTGGCAGCAGCAGCGACCACTCGATTGTATTCGGGAGGGGCTGGTTGTGATAGAGGAGAGACATGGGGTATAAATGGAAAGATCTCGGGGGAGCAGGTATTGAAGTCGAGGTTTATTTGTGGGTATTCCTCTTGGTGAGGTGGGATGAAGATACTACTGAACAGGGGATCGAACATATCTTTTGAGTATATTGATGACAGATGGCTGGTGACAGGAACGACAGCATTGTCGGGGGATTCTGGGTCTTCATAGTCCTCTGGTATACCGGACGTTGCACTAAGCTGATAGGTGTCGCCAGAGGGGTCCGGGCCGGAAGAACCACTTCGATTGGAGGCAGAATCTGTTGCCAGCGAATCTGACGTGCTAAGCGCCGGTACGAAACCAGAAGACCGTCGAGCAGGCGGAAGGTAGATGCATTTCTTCGCTCTCGATACACATCTTGAACAAGGATCCTGTCGGTCACATTTGACCTTGGACTCCATGCATGACGCGCATGATTTTCGTCTCAACCGACTGTTCCTGTTATATTGAGGGGATTCAGCATGAGCACATAAAGAGCCGGTACTGGTTTCCGGTGAAGCTCAAGACGTACGGATCACTGCAGCTCTTCTTATGACGATTGAGCAGATCACTGCGTGTAAACTGGGATTGACATATCTGAGTTTGCGCATCAGCTTTTGTATAGTCGACCAAGGAAGATAGCACCCACATCACACCGATGTATCCGTTCATTTGTATCTGAAGGACCGCCATAGCCCCATGAGCGTCATGTCTCTGTTATGTAGCCGACTGGCACTTACGGGTGCGGAGGTGTCGATTGAGATGCGTTGTTCGGGTGAACTTTGCGGGACAATGAGGGCAGAGAATATTCTGGGGTAGACTGGGCTTGTTGCCGCCATGGTTGCGCATCTTGGAGACGGAGCCATCCTTCTTTCTAAACTGTAATGGCTGGTCCTCAGGCTGAGGGATGGCAATTTCTACGGTGGCCATGGGGGAAACAGGATGTTGGTGAGAATTCAAGGCTGATATTAGGCCGTTACATGTCTGACTTTGGGTTTGTCACCGTTCTCACAAACAATAGGGGAAACAACCATCCTTGGCCTCAACTTTCCCCAACGACTTACTGATTCGGACTTGTGTCCTGATTTTTCGCTGTACTTTTCCAAAAACTCTACCGAATACATAAGATCTACGGTTACCAAACGGAAGGACTTGCAGGATGACCCAAAATGCTTATTCTACGACATCCCCTTTTGACCGAGCTATTTCCCTTTCTATCGCCCACTTCACGGCGGCCTCGACATCCACCGCCTGATGAGTCGGTTTGTGTACTGGGTCCTGTTCTGGGTCATAAACACCAGTATGAACCAAGACCGATGGCCAACCAGCACCATTGGCACCAGCAATGTCTGGACGATTTTATCAGTAAAAATCTACAAATTATTCAATATCATTGGCAACACTCACCTGACTCTGGATTGTCTGGTTGAGCAAAATTTTTGATTTAGACTTGTGATCATCTTCGGGCTAGCAACAGCATTCCGAACTCACCTCCGACCATGTATCTGCGGAAAACCTCAGTAAATTGCGTTAATTGCAGCCACCAAATCGCTCACATGTTTGGCATTGGCTTGTGGACGTGGTACAACTCTCTCAGGCGATCGTTCATGACCTTCTCGGCAAAAGCATACGTTGGTGGAGTAGGTTTTCCGTACTGGACGTACGGATAAGTCGACCCTGTCAGTGCCTTTTCCAAGGAACTGTTGAGAACAAATGCATGTGTCACGAGTGTAGAACCTCACCTTGAAGACAGACTGAAAGGCTTCTTTGAATGCCCCCTGACCGAGTCGCGGACGAGGAAAATCAGAACGCCATAAAAGGTCCGGGTTGCAAAAGATCAATTCCACTGGAGGCGTCGACGAAGGTTGCGTGTTCGCGGGAGGTCCTCCGATAATTCCATTTGACAGAATGATGTCACAAAGAACCTGGACTGGGGATCAATTTTTTTCTGAGCGAGCTCAATGGGAGGTCACTGAGGGCGCTTACCATCTAGAGCCCAATTTCTGGGATCATGGAATACAAAAGCGGCTGCGATCTGGGTCGTCGAGAAATCTACTTGCTGAGGAAAATCAGTCTACGTTGGATCTGAAAATTTCGACCAAGTAGAAACCTTTGCTACCCGAACTTCCTCTTCGGAAAGACGATGGAAGGGCCATACCCTGTGACCTTGTTACAGGGCAGTTCTATGTTCACGAGCAACCACTTACGCAGGGTTCCATGCGAGGACGTCAATTGTTGTATATACCTTTCGAAATCCGTAGCTGATTGGCAACAGGTGAGCTCCGATTTGTACCGAGGATCCAAAAGAACGGGCATACCCCTCAGCCACACGACGAACTGTGTCCAATTTCCCCCCCAAAACAAGCACAGGCTTCTCGGCATATCTGTGAGCATGCGTCTTCAGTATCGTGTGTGCCTGGATATATTGGGAAGGACGGATCTGTTGCAAAGACTGAGTTTGTGACTTTGACATTAGAGAACATGAGAGCATACATGAGTGCCCAATTGGGTTGTTAGCTTATGACAGCGCTCTTCTTCGCCAACGCCTCCTCCGTTAGTGAGCTAGGATATGCGCTGTTAAGCTCGAGTGTCCCTGGTGCGAGAGGGGTCAAGATTACTGACCAGAATGTAAGGTATCTTCCTAACCAACCTAATCACTTCGATGCATATTCGAGAGGTAGAAGCGACCTACAGTCCGAACGGATTGTTTCCTTCCAGCATGCTCAGGGCACGTTTCGCCGCTGGGAGAACCTTCGGGCCCTGGAGCAGCACTCCATCCTAAAGGATAGCCTCAGCTCTCAATTCTTCATTGGAGTTTTACGACCTACAATGTCGAAGACGAACGCAAGTGGCGGTATTGCTGTGTTAACAGTGTGCAATCTTCCTGTGCACTAGCCATTAGAAACGCGACATGAAGTGTAAAACCTCGTCAAGAAGCTCACGCAGCCTTGAGGAAGAGCAAAGAGCAAAACCAGGGGTACGTTTCGTCCTCGCACTGACAATTGAGGACCAGGCATGTCGATGCATCACGGTCACTGGCACAAACCAAGGTCGCGTCATAGGTGCGTATCAGGGTCTCTCTCGGTGACCACCACCATCATGGGTCCATCAGGCTCGCCCTCTCGCCGCCATGCAGGTTCTTCACCGTCAGTCTCACTGGAAAGAGGACATTATCGCCTTCTTGGACCAAAGCAACCACGACCATTGCTTCTGAATCAAAAGTCCACTGGGCGGGATATCACCCACCGAATTCAACGGCATCTTTCCAAAAATTCGAATATGATGATACTTGTTGTAATCCTCATAGTCGCCTCTATATCTTCCTTTGGGACTGCTTACTATCTGCTGGTCACTAGGTGGGACGTTCGCAGCAATATACGACAGCCGTTTGCTGACTGGCACGATCAAGTCGCCCCCATTGACTTCAGCCAATTCGCGTCAACCTCTGTCCCCGAATCATCACATCGAAATCAAATGTACTTAGCTTATCTGCCCCATAGCGGCTTTAATAATCAACGAATTGCCTTCGAGAACGCGCTTGTACTTGCGCAGATGCTGAACCGCACATTACTCGTCCCACCACTTCGCCTAGGAACACCGCTGCACTACTATGACTTTGACACATTGCGGCTAGCATGGGAATGCAGCTCGGCCAAACACACTCAAGGTTGCAATACATTGGTTGAGAGATTGCCTTGGGAAGAGACACTTCTGTTTCACGACGAGCATACTATGGTATCATGGAACTGGTTATTTGAAATGACCATGATGGAACGAGCCCAGCCACTGTTGTATCGTTGGAACATGTCAGAGCACTGGATAGAAGACCACCTGGGGATCGCGGACAGCGATATTATGCACCTGAGGGATACTTCTCTCTATCAATACCGCTTTGTCGACACACCAACGCCTTTATCGGAAGACCAGAAGTTTGGAGTCGCAATACAGATCCAAGATTTGGCGCTGTGTAAGCAAAGGCTGGTCTATTTGGGCTCCCTCTTTGGATCCTCGCGTTTGCGACTTCGAAGGAAAGTAAACAAGCATCGGCGCCTCAACATTCGCAGAAACATGATTCACTTCAACCCGATATTGGCTCAAGCCGCCTCAAATATATCAGCCAGCCTTGAGCACTATGCTGCAGCCCATCTACGTACAAGCGACGGGCCCTTTGAAGCAAACCTGCTAGGCAATCTCGAAGTTATCCGAAACCAGCTTCTTCGCGCAATTACAAAACAAGATGCAGTTCCCAGTTTTGGGAACACCACACGCTATTCAAGAGTCTGGAGAACAGCATCCACGTTCGTAGAACGACCCTGCACAGAGACACCCATTTATTTAGCCACTGACGCAAATGCTTCAATGACAGAGACCATACTGTCCGATCTGCGAAGGACATTCCCTTGTATCTATAGTATTGGAGACTTTGGACCGTCCTTGGCCGCCCTGCAGACTCTTCGAAACGCGGAGGATGGCCTTGATCTCCAGAAATTCCTTGTTCCTTTTGTGGAGACAATAGTGCTTGCTCGAGCCGAGTTTATGGTTGGGACGGAGGGTAGTACATTTAGTCAATTTGTCCAGGATGTACTGTGGCCATCATATCATGGACAAAAGATAAAACAACGAGGTTAGGCTGTCCTACTAGTACTGTACATACATAGCTCTCTTACACTCCCTTCGATCGCTATATCAAATGTTTCGCACTGGCTTAGATCAAATGTAACTCCGTTGAGACAGATGGTTGCGATGCTGATTGTCCACAGTTGTGATGTTCCTAGCTGATGCCAGTTCCTAGCCCTCTAAATAGCCCACAGGCCGGCGGTCCTGGTTCTCCTTCAACACCCACACCACTCACGTAGGTCTACCTTGAAGGTAATACGTCGAGAAACCACTGCTCTAGCGATGTCCGCTGTTCAATCCACCACGGCTGCGCCCACCTCGGTCACTGAGGCTCCGACTGTCCTACCCTCTGGCGGACAGGGCAATCCGAGCACTGGTGCTCAGGGACTCGATTCTTGGATCGAGAATTTCCGCAAATATGAAGCTACGTTGCAAGAAGTGACAAAGGCTACTGCAGAACCCAAATTCAAAGCTGAGCTGGACACCATTGAGCATTGTAAGCATCCCGCGCTGTCAGGTTTGGCCGTAGTTATTGACCTGGTTGCCTAACAGGGTACAAGGTGCTGAATGAACCCGAACGGACTGCGTCCGTCTATACTCTCCTTATGCATTCCAATCAAGATCAGATTCGGTTCTACATCTCGGTGCTGCAGCAGATGGCCAAGCCTGACGCTGCAAAGGCTGAGCCCAAGACCGAAGAAGGTGGGATGGAACGGCATTATGTGAAGAATTCAGAAAACTGATCAGTATTCCCGCAGTTTCTACAACCCCCGTTAACTCGGCCAAGTTGAAATCCGGTGCACGCCGTCCCCCTACTTTGGACCTCCCTGAACTCGGCGATCCTACCACTCCCACTGCCAAAGAGTCTGGTGCTTTCCCTCCTGTCGATGCCTCCAAGAATCGATTGGCTGGTCTTCGTGGCAATGCTCAGGAAGCTGGCGAGCAAGCCGAAGGCATCGCTGGCCTTCCCGGTCTTGGCATGATGAGCCCCTACCATTTGAACATGATCGCCAACGCTGGCCTTTCCAAGGAGGCACAGTTACTCGCCGTTCAGCTTATCATGAGCGGCATTGTTCAACCCACCGGTGCCCCCGCTGCTCAACCTGCTCCCAAGGCTAAGAAGCCCATTCTTGATACCAAGAACTGGCGCACACCCACGAGTGCCAAGTACCCCGGTAGTGCATTGAGGACTGGCGGTCTTCGCGCTGCTGCTCTGAAGAGTGCTGGTATCAAGAACGGCAACCTTCCTCCTAGCCTCCCGAGCGCCAGCCTTCCTAGTGCTGGTCTCCAGAGCGCTGGCTTGGATAGTCCTTCCGTTGCTACCCCTCGCGAAGAAGATTTCCAACCCGAGATGCTGGATGACATCCCTTCCTGGCTCAGAGGCTTGAGGTTGCACAAGTATACTTCTTGCTTTGATGGACTTCCCTGGCAAGAGATGGTGGTCCTGGATGACGCCACTCTCGAAGCTAAGGGTGTCGCTGCCTTGGGTGCCAGGAGGCGTCTTTTGAGAACCTTCGAATTCGTCCGCAGGAGGATGGGTATGGAATCCTCAGACGGTGATGGTTCTAGCAGCGCTACACCTACCACTAGTACCCTCCCCAAGCCCGCTGAGGTCTCCGAAGGAAGTACTGTTCCCAAGAGCGCCGCCCCTAGCTCGAAGCTGTCTATCACTTCCCCTGTGTTCGTTCCTTCCTTCACGGCTCCTCAAAGTGCTGCACCTGCCGTCTCTGTCCCCGAGACCACCACCAAGGCCGAGTGAATGTTTACATTATCTAGTATACCACGATGTATGTAGGATGATTGGAATACCAGTATACCATTCTGAAACTTAAACTCGCAAAATCTAAGTTACGTACTGAATGGCAAGTGCCTGGTGACTTCTATTGATACCGTAATGATATTGAAGCGCGACCCTGCAAAATCTCGGAAGCCCTGTCATTCTCGTTGACTGGCCGTAAACGGCCATTTTGTATGCTCTCTCTCACCACGGTGGGGAGTCGCTACATCCTTTCTCCTCACTCTACTGTAATTCACGTGGCTCTTTGCCTCTGAAAAGGTGCTCCTTGACTGCCTCATCGACAACTTACCTGGATCCCATCAGTACACGGTGAACTGACATCTTTGGTGATGATCGCACCAGTCGTCGACAAAGCAACACGAACACAGAAAAACTCACAACTTGGGCCAAATTCCAATAACCAAGTAACTCAGGCTGGCTCGGCCTTAGTAAATGGCCATGGAGACACCGATATCTCTCACGACAACTTGAATGGGAGTGCACATGGGACAAGCTCGAGTGGACAGTCAAGTTCCACAAGCAGCGGAGAGGCAGCATGGGGTTCGCAGTTCTGGGTCACTATAGTTGATCCGCAGGTACGCAAATTCATCTACAAGTCTACTTTGTCTGTTGCTAATAAGCGCGTCTTCACGCGTTTTCCAGAGCCAAACTCAGTTTTATGCCTGCCCTGCAACGGGTCAAGTCAGCTGGGACCCACCTGTTGGCAATTTTGTGTGAGTCCGAGTCGTAAGACCACCACAGATCTTTAGCTGATAGCTCTGTGCTTTTCTCAGCTTGCCCCCGAGCGACGCTGGGGAGTGGTGGGAGTTGAGCGACGATTCACGAGGTGGTATTCCATATTATTACCATACAAAGACTGGCGAAACACAATGGGAACGGCCAGAGGACTTTGTGATACCTTTGAGCGCTATCCAGGTATCTAAAACACATTCCTATGTCTGCATTACTCTGATATAATTCCCACAGAATACTACCCTAGGAAGACGCCTTTCCTCTCGGTTCTCACAAGCCTTTGACAACCTTGACCTCTCCGCTGATGAACTCGGTTTCCGCCACTCATATCGCCCCTCAAGAGCTGGGGCCAACCATCGTCCTTCTCCAATTTCAGAAGAAAGCGATGGGCAGAAGCAGAATGGCTCTGAGCCACGTATTCAAGTTAGTCGCTCTGGGGCAAGATCATCCATGTCAAGACCTGCTATGATTGAGCCGAAATTAACACCAATACCAGGCTCAGAAGCATCTGATCAACAATCGTCTGCTTCTTCGCTCAGGAGCGTATCCCCGCCAGCGTCTCCGACCTCCCCGTCTCCTCTTTACTCCACAAGCGCGAAGGAAGAGCGAGAGGCCGTCGTGAAGACGGACGAAAAGCTAGCTGTCCCGCAAGCAGTCAGTCTACGGACGAGGTCTTCGTCGAGCGCCCTATACAATCGACAGCCTCAAAACCTTGATGCTGCCGCTCAGAAAATCGCAACGTCGGCCTCGGATAGTGGACATGGGACTGTTCCACGGTCGCCGACAATAAGATCCTCAGTTTCATCCGATGGGCGGTTAACTTCCAGTGCGGCGCATACGAATGCGACCAATCTAGGAACTACGCCTAGAAACCAGAATAATCGTTCTCCCATTCCACCTCGTTCTCCAAGATTGCCAAATGCCCCTACTGTTGGCGGGAAAGTGATCAGCGGTCCGATGCCTAACCATGGTGAGCATATTACGAATGCTTCTGGACGGGTTTTCTGATCGTAATCGTGCCTTCAAAAGCGGCGACAATTGAGATGGGACCTGTTAAAAATAGGGCGACTGGTGGGCCTATCCTTGTGCAGCCAAAGATTGCACCTCTTGCCGATTCTCGCCTCCCTCCGTCGGCAAATTCAGGGTATGTTATTCCTCTAGCTGGTTTGTATGATAGCTCTAGAGTTTCACTATTAACCCGCCACAGAAAATATCCTATATTGCCAGTTGAGCTTGCGTCAGATATCCAACAATTCTCAGAGACCGAGTTTGCGAAGCAATACTTTTCCAATCATCGGACTGGTTTTATATTCAAACGACGCACACCAGTTGACCAAGTCATGACTTGGCAAAAAGTAAGTCAGATTGTTGCCTGTATGCTATCGTCTTGTCCAATAACATATGATCACAAGGCGCCAATCGGAACCCCTCTACTTACACTCAACAAGTCTTTGAACAAGAATGCCCTCAAGGCATTTAAGATCATACAGCTCCTGATGGGCGATCGAGAACGAGAGAGAAGTGGAAACCGGCCTCCAATAGAAGCAGCTGGCGCTACGAACTTCGTTAGCGCAATGGCTGCCCTTGAAGAAGAGAAGTGGCTGCTGGCCGAAGGGCTCAGCCATGGCGAGCTCCGGGATGAGATATTTTGCCAGTTGATGAAGCAGCTCACTGGAAATCCAAACCCGTACGTTCTATCCCTGGCGTCTCTTTTCGCTTTCTCAGTCTTTGATAGCGAGAGTGTGTTCAAGGGGTGGCAGATACTCTGCGTCCTCTTAGTGACATTCCCCCCCTCCAAAAATTTCGAAACATACTTGTCGTCCTTCATTCAGCAACACACAAATCGATCGGAAGGACGGGTCGATATTATGGCAAAATACAGTCTGCGGAAGTTGGGGTACATATCCAAGAAAGGACCCCGAGGCAAACCACCGAACGTCACTGAGATCGAGGCAGCCGCTGTAAGCTTTTTCATTGTGTTCCCTGCCTTCACATGCTGAACTCCTGTAGGACGCCGCCTTCCACCCGTCGACCTTCGGAGAATCTCTCGACGCGATTATTCGCTTACAAGCAAGGAAATACCCAGAACAGAAAGTGCCCATAATCCTTCCCTTCCTCGCGAACGGTATCCTGGCTCTTGGCGGTACAAAGGCTGAGGGCATATTTCGAGTTCCTGGTGATGGAGATGCCGTTAGCGATCTGAAATTGCGCATTGACCGAGGCTACTACACCACAGATGGTGTAAATGACCCATATGTGCTCGCATCCTTGATGAAGCTCTGGCTTCGCGAACTGTACGACCCATTGATCCCTGAAGAAATGTACAACGAATGCCTTACCAAGGCGAAAGACCCCGATGCATGTGTCGGTATCATACAGCGACTCCCAACGATCAACCGACGAGTCATCTTGTTCGTCGTCAGCTTCCTACAGCTGTTCTTGGAGGATCGAATCCAGCGTATCACAAAAATGACACCTGCGAACTTAGCCCTTGTTATGGCTCCTAATTTGCTGCGATGCAACTCTGACTCCATGTCTGTAGTGTTTACCAACGCACAGTAAGTCAAGAGACATACCGTTGTGCAACGTAGTTGATCTGATTTTATACCGACAGATACGAGCAGATCTTCGTGTACCACTTGCTGCTCCATCTTCGTTGTGAGGTGGTCGATCCCCATTATGTCCCTTTACACGGCTTGAGTGCTGCCGATGCTTCAGCCAACAGTACCCCTCGAGCTCGCCCGCGCCGGTAAACTACTCGACTGTCACGCTCCTTCCGTTTCTTACCCTCACCTCCTTGTCTGTATCGCCTCCCTTGACACTTCTCAACGCACCCGTACATATCTTGTTCATTGATAATTTGAGTCTTCAAGGGTAGAGGCGCTAAGCATTAGAAGTATTATTATATTACTCTTGTATAATGAATGAAGTTAGCCCTGGCCACAGTAGTGTATGCTCTAATCCCCCCGAAGCCCGAATCGTCCACTTTTCCTCCTCGGTGCTGGTGCTGGTGCTGCTCGTGCCTGTTTTGATTCTTGTGTGCCTCCCCACTGGTTGAAACCCCATTCGTCTCCTTCGCTGTCCTGGAGGGGAGATGTTTTCCAGAAATCCCAGCCAAGCTTTGAGCTAGCCGCATTGGCTAGAGGTCGCTTGGAGCCGATGAAGGTGTACCCCTCGATCTTGGCAAGAAGATCCCAGGTTTCTCCACTTCCAAATTCCGACTCTTCGACCCATAGATTCTGTTGGGCTACACCTCTCCTTATTGATTCTACAATTTTACGTGTATGGGCATCGACTTTGACGGCATTGGTTTTCATCTCTTCAAGTGTTGTTGAAATGCTCTCCAGGTCCTTGAAGGCGTCCCAATAAGTTTGAAGGACTTCATTGTAGACCTGAGTTGTGCAGCCAAAGACGTATGATGCGATGGAGAGTCGACGAGCGTGATTAAACATAGCAAGAGCCAGATGAGGGTCGCCGTATTTTTCTCGGAAGGTTTTAATGAGGCGAGAAAGGAGGATATGGTAGTTTGGGGGTTGCAGTATTGGGAGCTCGGTCATTGAGCCAGGTGCAATGCTAGATTTGGCCATGGTAGCCCTAGCTTCCTCTTCATACCGTAGGGACTCGCCAAAGACCTCTGTCGTGGCCCAACCCAAGAGCTCCTGGTCTGTTACGCAGTTCTCCATCGCTTCCAACTGTCGATCAAGAATTTCATTGGTTGCTCGAGTTGCCTTCAGGCTCCGTGGGTATTTGCGTAGTCTGCCAATTAAGTCGTCTACAGCGCCTCTTCCAACGCCAATGCTTGGGTCATATGCAGGAGCAGCATTTGCTGATCGCTCATGTGCATCCACCGCGTTGAAAATCATCTCGAACATCTCATTAAACGCGTTCGATTCGCGCGCAGTCATGGCTTGCCGTGGGGATTGCCGCTGTACCACTGACTCCTGGGGTGAGGTGGGCTGAGAAGGTTCCATTCCATTGAAGAAATCCCATGCAGACGCTCTATCTGAGAAAATGCTTTCACTTCCTGATCTGTAATTTTGTTAGTTTGATACGATGAGGCATTGAATCTCCTTACACGTACCGAGTCGTGGATGTGCTGGAGAATCTCCTTCCATCTCTGAATATTGTGTAGCAAGAGGGACAACGCCTCACAATTGACTGCAAAGAGCGCAGGGCTAGAGCAAGATGTTTTTCAGTCTTTCGTCAATGATACACACGATGAGGAAAGCATACAGGACATCGGTAGCAGGAATACAGGCAATAGTACAGAGCAGGCGTGATGGTACAATGACACAGGAGTATTATGTAATAATTATCGAAAACTGTCAGTGCAAACTTTGATCTCAATCTCTATGTGCTATCTTCACGTTTAATGGTAAATTCTCCCCTTCAAGTTGCTCGCCTTCCAGTGTCGGCAGCATGACGAGACACGCTTCCCTGCGGAGCCTATTGATGTCCGGAGTGGGGGCAAGTTCGAAATTGTTGACGATCGCGACCGTCAACGCCTGCACTTCATGAACCGCGAAACGCCAACCGATACACGTTCTTACGCCCCCTGCGAATGTCAGCCTGGAAATCCCGGCGTAAATGTCAGTAGATTGACATGTGTACCTGCTGAGAAGACTTACAGATTCCCATACACGCCGAGTGTCGGTCCCTTTCGACCCTCATTCTCTCTGAACCATCGATCCGGGTTGAAGACGTCTGCGTCGTCTCCAAAGACCTCCTTATTCCTAAGATCAAGTCAGAATATATCCGCTTTTGTCTTATGTGGATCTCACCTCTGGTAGCCTGCTATTGAAAGGATGACTTTCGTGCCTTTGCCGACCGGTAATTCGTTGATGAGTTCCCCTGTGGTGGTCTTGATGGGAGTGGAAAGCGGTAGAACAGCATCATAAGCTGCTTCACGATAATTCTGGTACAATGCAGGGTGGAAACGCATGGACTCCTGAATATATATATTGAGAACTTTTCCTTTGCATGTGACCTGCAGACGTAGCATACCTTCAAAACCGCGGTCAGGTAGGGAAGTGAATCCAGGTCATTTGCTGTGAATTCAGATGACTGACGACCAAGCCTTTCCTCTGCACCGCGTATCTCTTCGCGAAGCTTACTCTGCACCTCTGGATGCCGAGCAAGCTCAAGTAATACCCAACACATCGTTGTTGCGCTCGTCTCATGACCAGCTAGCAGGATTGTGCTGACGGAAGGAGCGATGAGAGATGGGAATCGTCTTCTGTGTCTCGACACCTACCGCATTTGAGCCAGCATCTCCTCTTCGGTGAGCCCTGTCTCTGCGTTCTCGGAGTGATTTGCTTTCACTATGTGACCCGGCCAAGTTATGACCTGTTTCACGTCAATATCGATTGGGGAAAGTGCTTACCCAGTAAACTCATGATATCCTTGTTACCCTTACCATGCAGGAGTGCATCTGATTTGTTGGTGACCAATTCTCTGGTTACACCATTGGCCAGCTCCGCGGTATGGCGTGCATGAACGAGATTTCGCCTCTTCGAATATTTTGACATGAGTTGGAGAACCCAGATCGGCATAATTGTCTGCATAAAAATAGTATATCTTGATGGAGAACCTAGAGTATCCGCCCTACATGGAGTCAGTAACGCCACCAAGTAGTTTGACAGAAAGGGGACGTACATGAGGCCGAGATATGCTTTCATGAATTCATTATCTGAGTGCGCAAGTGCACCAAAATGAATGTCGAACGCGGCTATAGCGGTCGCTGTAAATTGCCAAGATCAAAGGATCTGTCGTCTGGTACTTACCTTCACCAACTGCATCCATGGTCGTTCGAGAGAGCCAGGGAGAAACATTGAGCGAAGCAGACTGATCTTTAGAACTGGCCAGAATATCGGTCCAGTATCCGACGAGCTAATGTCGATCTATATCAGCTCAGAACCGAACACTCAAAGAGAGCGATTACCTCGGACGCCGTTTTCTGGAATATAGGAACATATCCCCTAGCTTCGGGAGCTAGCATTAGGATGAATCGTTAGTCCGACCTCGAGGCTGAATGAGCTTAATTACGCACCTCCGAATCCAGGTAGCATCACTTTCCTTTGTCGTTTGTGGATTTCCCCTACACACGGTGCCTGTCGATATGCTTTTGATAACCAAATTATAATAGCGACACGCACCATCTGCCCATAGCAGTCCGCGGCCCATAAGGACGCGAGAAATCTCCGTCCTCTCGCTCCATTTCAGGAAGCCGTAGCCTAGAATCCCCCATAAAGTCGAACTTGAGTCGATCAGATATTTGTGGGCAGGTACAGAAGTCTTACCAGACGTATGGAAGATATATTGGAGGGCTTTGGGATCAGAGATGAGGAGCCTGTCCTCCTGCAACGAATGGGCCGTTCGCGTTAAGCGGGAAAATCTGACACCCACTACACACAGCTAGTGCTCACCCCGAATGGACCTTTGACGCGTACCACATCGCCATATTGGCGCTGATACTTGAAGTCCGGCTCGCCAGCCTGGCTCTGGAAGATTTCGCAGAGGTTGCCTGCGAAGCATGATGCATGAGAACCTGCACACCGGTACGTCGGACCTGCGAACTCACCTAGCCAGAATGATTCAGGATCTGGACCTGGAATATGAGCGATAGATATCCTCGTGTAGCGACGGTACAGATAAACAGCGAGGCCGACCAGAGAGACTAGCACTGTCGTCGAGGTATCCATGCAGAGATGAATAGGTTGATGTTTCACACGGAATGAAGAGTGAGAGAACGAAATAGCCAAGAGATGGCTGTTGCTACTTTTGAGCAGTCGCCTGATAGAAACAGTGTAGCGGCCGAGAAGTTAGCAGGAAGCCTCTGCGTAGTATCGGACTGTTATGTTTCCAAGGTTGATTGTACACCCGAGATGGGGATGATAGTGGGAGACCTGACCTCAGCGTCGCTGCTTACCACTAGGTTCCCACTAGTAGTGCGAGCTTTATAGGTCAAAAGGACACGTTAGAAATAATTAAGCGCACCAACCGATCTCATTTTGTGGGATCTGGTGGATCTCTCAACGATCCACGTTTAGGGATGTTCTTCTGACTGGCGGTGATTGGTGAGGCAGCTTTCCGCTGATGTCGATCCGGGAAGGAGAGCATCTGACAGCACCCACTATCATATCTTGTCCAAAACGAGGCTTTCAGCCATAAACAATTTATCCACGGTTGATCCTTTCATCCCGTCTGAGCGGAGAACGCAGCGAAGTGTCCATTGAATCGGAATTAGGTACACGACTCGTGAAAGCAAGAGGCAAGGTGATAGTTAAGAGTTATTCCGCCACCGACTATCAAATTGACTCTGATTCTGGTAACCAAGCTTTGTCAAGCTTACGCTGCTCGTACAACAGTTCCGTCCAACCTTCGAAGCCAAAATGGCGAGGTAAGGCCTTCCACACATCGTTGGTTGACTGCGCCATAGTCTTCCTGAATTCACTCATGCAAGACTTGCAAAGGTGCTTGTTTAGCACCCGTAAAGTCAGCTCGTCAAAGGTGACGAAAAGGCAATTCGGGGTTGAATCGATGAACCCCTTCTTGCAAAGGGAGAAGTAGAGGCGCGGGAGGAAATAGAAGCATGTGGACCCACTGGGTCTAGGCATGTTGGGACAGTCGGGGGAGGGGTAATGTAACATCTTGCCATCTTCGCTCAAGTCTGAGAGAAAACTAAAGGATTCAACTCGACGGGTACGTTTGAGAGATTCTCTGAGAGACATCAACTGCCCTATAATATTTATGGGAAGTTGCTCCTTTGTCCCATCTGGTCGGGGAACGCCGTACATTATTTCGTCGATAGAGAACTGAGCCGCTTGATAGAATGCCATCGGCTTCATGGCAAGGATCTCGTACTGGTCTACCGCCTTGACCATCTGGAAGACGTGTAGTTTGGCGAAGGTTGCCTTTTCGGTGGGGGAGAGGCCTAAGATTCTGGGCTTGATATTGGGATTGGGGACGTGTTCTCCGGAGAAGAAGATGTACGAAAGAGCTTCGATAGCTGCATTTCGAACCTCAAACATGGACATCTTGTGGCCAGCGTGAAGGAAGGCCATCGTAGCGTTCCATTTCACGATTGGGTACTCCGCCTCCTTCGGAAAAGTGACAAGCCGACTATTGAGAAGGGGGTCAGAGAAAAGGTTGCAATGTAGGGTAAGACTGACCGCACAATCTGTTATGGATGAATCGGAGGAACCATGAGACTTCCTCGGAAGTATCGAACACATTGGTGAACTCGATAACGGGGAGGCTGTCGATCCAGTCGTCCGGCTTGAGCGAAGCCAGATCAACGTCGAGCATATTTTCCAGAATGCCACCCATCGAAGTGAGCTTCTCTTTGTGTACACGGAACAGTGTCTGGTCCGCTTTGACTATGATGTCGCCACCGCGGAACCAAAGCTTGCGAAATCGTACCAAGCCTGGAGGGAGTGTGGCTAATTTGGGGATGGGAGGCTTGGATTTGGTAGGAAGACACTTCTTGCGAGGCTTTCTAGGGGGTAGCTTGGGTCTTCGCTCATCTGTCTTGGGTCGCTTGCCTTCTGGAAAGCCAGAGGCTTGATCATCGTGGTCAACATTGGAAGAGTTGCTTTCACGTTCTTTGCGCTTCAAGTTATTAATCGCCATGGTTGTGTGGGGGAGAAAATGGGATAACTTTGAGCGAAACAGGGCATTGAGAAAGCCCTTTATAACTGCAAAATACGCGCATTGTAGGTGGTCGCTTTGTCCGCCATGTTTGGGCCATCGCAAGGATATTCATTGTAATTTGGCCACACGTGACATGTCGCCTTCCTCTCTCAAGCCATGCCCAACGCGTCAGTTGCCGGCGAGAACAATGCAAATGCACCGAACCTGCCAACGTCGACTGGAGGCCTTAGCACAGCAGGGTACCAGGACTGCCTATCTTGTCGCATAATCGGCGCCGCAACGCTTTCAGGGACTGGAGCATATGCCATTTGGCAATCAAGAGCCGTTGCACCAGGACCACCGTGGCAGAAGAGAATTATGGCTGGTCTAGGTCTTGGTAAGTTAGATCCTTCGAATTTCCGTGAATGAGGCTAAAAGGATCTTGCCTATCCAGCTTTGATCGCAGGAGGAGCAGCTCGCTGGTACAAATAAGGGGAACATTGTGCTTTAATGGGTATTTGTCCAGCAACGTGTGAGGACGGAATTAATTCGAATTGACATGTAATGATACAGTTGGGTTGACATCAAGTCAGAGGTTGCTTAAACGATAGTCCACTGCTAATCTATTCATCCTACTCATCCTTATTCATGGGTAAAGGTCGCCTTCCTCTTCTCGACGAAGGCAGCCATTCCTGGTGTTCAGGTGACAGTGAGTTGACGCTGGCGTTCCGAATATAACGCAATATCACGTACCCTCTTTTTGATCCTTGGTTGCGAATGTACCATGGTAGATCCGTCGTTCGAACCTCAGACCCTCGTACATTGACAGTTCGTAGGCTGGAGTTGAAGATTAGTGGCTGTTGAGAACGGTATGAGGGAGAACACTACTGACCGGCATTGACAACCTCCTTGACGGCTTGAGCGGCAATTTGACTCTTGCTCGCAATCTCCTGAGCCATTTTGACGGCCTCCTTTACAACCTCACCTTCGCCTTCGCCGACAACACGGCTGACCATACCCCAGTCCGATGCTTCTTGAGCAGTAAACATGCGGCCGGTCAAGCAGATCTCCATGGCGCGAGACTTTCCAATGGTACGGCCAAGGCGCTGGGATCCACCACCGCCAGGGATGGTACCCAGGTTAATCTCTGGTTGACCGAACTTGGCTGTCGGTGAAGCCAAGATGATGTCACACATGAGTGCGAGCTCACATCCACCACCCAACTTGAGAGATCACGGTTAGGGTTATGCGATATACTGTAATAAAACGAGAAACGTACTGCATAGCCGCTAACGGCGGCAATGATAGGCTTCCTAATTTTGGTCATGTCGGCCCAGTCCTCCAAGAAACGGTTCCTGTAGGTATCATGATCTAAGAGGTAGAATTAAGCTAATTCAGTTGCGACACGATTCAACTTGAAATATACATTGCTTGTCTTTCATCTCCTTGATATCGGCACCGGCTGGTTGCAAAGTAAAGTATGAGCTACAAGAAGGATATGAATATGAACAGGATGACGAACCAGCAAAGGCCCTCTCGGAACCAGTGATGACAATTGCACCAATAGCGTCGTCGTTGTCTGCTTCAACTAAAGCATGGTTCAGCTCTGCAAACAGAGGTGTGCACAGAGCGTTGAGGGCCTTTGGCCTGTTGAGAGTGATGAGGCACACGGCCGGATCTGGGCGGGAGGTGAGAATGTAGGTATAGGCCGTCGACATTAGACGAATGTTTCCGAGAGCTGAAAGGAACGGTTTTGGGCGAGCAGCGACAGTTGCAGTGAGGCTGCCTCTGAGAGTAAACTGTTTATAGAGTGAGCGGCTGAATGAGTGGGACATGGTCGATCCACAAGGATGGTCAATGGTTTCTCACTCGGACCTGCGAACATTCACGGGTATCCGTTATAGCCGAATAACTCATCATATCAACATTTCGACATCTTTTACGAAAATCTACTACTTTAGGGTATCGGTGTTGCTGCGAGCAGAGGAAGAATAACCAAGCTGTCCTTGTCCCACTTTAATTGGAAGCTGTCAGTTAAAAACGATCGACAATGTAAGGAAACGAGCCTCTTACAACACCGGCTGTGAAGTATGGATCAGTTTCAACCTTCTTCCTGACTCTGCGGGTCAAGTCAATTATTGCGGACGGACGGAGTATACTTCAAGTTATTTGTAGCACTTACTCTTCAAGCGTCTCGGCTTCGCAGATGAAGATTGAACCGATCAACTTCTTGGTTGCGTCGGGGGTGGCAATCGACTCGGGGGTCAACAATGCACCTCCGATTCCTGTGCAAAGTACCGACAATCAGCACTGTCTTGGGGCGCGAGAAGATAAGCATGCGTACGGATGAAGCCGCCCTCAATTCGTTCTTTGGCAATCTCGAGATGGGTGGGCCGAACACCCATGCGCTTCTCGAAGGTGCCTTCCTCCTTATAATCAGGTGCATAAACGAAAAACTTGTGCTTGACGGGAGCTGTAGCCATTCTGCGGGCCAAGAAAGAGGTCCTTCTTAGGGATTGAGTGTAGATACGAGGGTAAAGGAATGGCATGCCACCAATTCTTTCCTCCTAGCACAGAACGAACCGTCACCGGACCGCTGCACCATGCTGACCACTTGGTAACCTGACCTTGATCAAACCCCGCTTCGGGCACCCATTTCTTTGATAACGCTTAGCCATACATGGTTCTGTCTCTCTGTTATGTCCACTGGCAAGTCCTGTCCGCACACGTCAGGCCTTTCCAACCCTCTCGCGTGTCGAAGGACTTGCGACGATCTCCAAAACCTTGGCATTTCCAAAATGAGTCATCTATGATGGTGGTCACATGATCGCTTCGTCGCGGTCACTCTGCCAGAAACGGCAGTCAATCGAATTTGAAAGTTGAACAAGCCTTTTACTCAGCTTATTCGACAGCCAGCAACACATTTTCGACAATGTCGACGGCACACAGGTCTTTGAGTCGCACTCAAAGCCGTACGAGCAGCGGAGACGCAAACCCACTCGGATTCAGGCCAGCAACGTCGCTGCTAACGAGTCCCAGGAGAGCCACAACCCCTAACCGAACAGCACCAGGAACGGCAAGATCTAAGGAAAGACCACCCCCAAAGCAGCTTGGGGAGGTCATAGAGATATCCTCTGACGAAGATGAAGAAATACCACCGCCTCGCGATAATACTATCCTCGCATTGCGCAAGGAAGTTGAACGATTGAAGCAGGTAGAATCGAAATCGCAACTGCCTCGAGGCTCTACCTCATCTCTTATCTTAGGAACAAGCATCTTACAAATACAAGCTAGAGAAGTCTCAAAGTGAGCTTGCACTAGCACAGCAACAACTCCAGGCGCCTCCTCCACCCGCAAAAGACAAAGTTGTCTTGGTACGTACTGGCTCAAGCCGTCACAATTGATTATCTTAATCGCCATCCACAGAGCTTCTCTCAAGTAGAGGACAGTATCAGCTGTGACATCTGCAGTACACGAATGTGGCAGCCACATATGTCTGTTGAACTTCTTTCTTCTATCCTTCCAGATCTCTCAAATTTTGCACAGCTTGCCAGATTGTGGCCATACATTCTGCCAGTCTTGTCTACAAGACTGGTTTGGCACGACACTTGCTCAATATATGCAAGCACATCCACATTACAACCCGGCCCGGCGTCATCAGCCCTATGCCAATAATTGGGGAGGTAATAACTGGGGAGGTTGGAATGCCTATAATCATCCCGACCCAGGACCTCAATATACCTGCCCGAGCTGCAGGAAAACTGTCACTAATCGGCCTGTGGAAGACTTTACCTTAAAAGCGCTTGTTCGGACAATAGCTGGCGCCACCGGAGAATCCAGTCCGAAAAAACCTCAGCTTCCTCCGTCTCACTCACGAGGCAAGACGAGAGCAGCTAGCTTGAAAACTAATGACATCTGGGAAGGTTTCTTCCCAGCCACACCAGCGGCAGTGCCGTATAACAATATGAACATGAACGTGTGGTAGCCTTTTGTCATTCTATTCTTCCCTCCCCCACCCCTTGTCTCCTGTATCACATATGAATTACATTACTGCTACATATTGGATCACACCATGCATTACATGTACTTGGTATAGTTATAACTAGATCAACACTGCCCATCTCTTTGGGTATCATCGCTTCTTTACTTTCGTCTTTGAAGCTGTCCTTGGCTTTGGTTTCTTCGAATCAGGTCGTACAGTATACGGCCCATCTACAATTTCGATCTCGTCATCGTCGGATCCAACTTCAATCACTTTCCTCTTCTTCGCTGCGCTCCTTTGGGAAGCTGGATACCGGAATGGTCAGCAACAGTCAATGAAACCATTTTGGAAAGGTCTTACCTGGGCTCTGACGGCCGGATGCACCCGACGTGCGTGTAGCAGTTGGGGTCCGTGAGGCATTGGTAGAAGCGGGAGACTGGTTAGGCGTGGCACGTCGATCAAGTCGCCCCATCCCGTGGTGATAGGGAACCCCGCTAGAATCATATTCAACTGGGCTCTTCATAGCCTGGGAGGGAACACGAGGGTTGGCTTCGCATTCTATCCTCGTCTCTCGCCAATCTCTCTGGAAAATGGGCTCTCCAGAAAGAGCAGACTCGAATGACCTCAACTTGTCCCCGTCATCGACGTTCTGCAGTATGGTGTCTCCAGTGACTTGTGCTTCAAAGAGTTGAAGGGGTAAGGAGCCAGAGTTTTTCACTTCATGTCTCGAATCAATTTTGGCCTGAGCTGATTTGTTGTGAGTTTGTCTACTGGATGTCGGTTTGGTGTCTGCTACTGGATTGTCGCCTAAATGTTCAATCCATTCCCAAGGTTGGTTGATCACTTGCGGTCCATAGACCGAGTTACCATTGGAGTCACGATGGGAATTGATCAAGTTGGTGGTAGCAGCAGTGGTAGGGAAATGAGGAAGGAAAGAAAGCAGCTGTCGCCGGTACGAAGATGGCAAGTCAGATGGTAGTTCATGAATGGAGACCGGAGGGTAATGCCGGAATGGGTCGTAGGGGGTGATTTTAGGATCACTGGGTATTTCTGAAGAGAATGGTGTTTGATCACCTGGTGTATCTCAGCAAAAGACAAGGACTTACCGGCATACAGGTAGTAAAGTGTATCGATGAGCACTGAGTATGTAGCGGGATCAACCAAGTCTTCTGAATTTCCGTGTATCTGTGCCAATTCTCTCATAAGTACGCGATGATGCTTGACAAAAGCGTGAACTTACGATAGCTAGTTTGAATAGCGAATTGGCAATCTTGGCAGAGATTTCCTTGATCTCGACGTTCCAACTGCTACCAAACCCGAGTTGGAACTGAAGCAGACGGAGAACGATCGCCAAGTCAACAGCATATCGATCCGTATCAGTGGTAGTGGTACTAGTTGTCACTTGAGAAGAAGGCAGGTGGGAAAGTAGCACCTGTAAGAAGGTAGATTGTTTGGCTGACTCAAGTTCGGGTGACATAACCGAGGGAGAGCGCCATATACTCTGGGCGACTTGGATCAGAACATGTAACAGGTCGCCCGCTTGTTGAAGTCGATGAGAGGGATCCAAGGTGGTCACTTTCAGCACGTCTGCAAGTTGTTTGATCCCGTTGTCCAGAAACTATAATGATTGATTAGCGTAACCGAAATGTAAAAGAGGTAGACGTTGTACTTTGGAAATAACCAACGAATCCACACCTTTCATCATTTCACCCACGTAGAAAGCCTCGTCTCTTGTTATTGCACGCTGAAGAAGCGATGCACAGAGTTCCCCGAGAGTCCTATTTGCGGTCCATTGGCTTGACTCACTCGCCAGATCACGGCCGAGCTGTTTCATGACCAGCTGCAACTCGACCATCGAGGCGGCGATTTGCCAAGGACTTAGCAAAGACTTGAATGTAGGCCATTTAGACGTCTCATGATCTGTGGATAGCGTCAACCGCTGTTCTTCATAAATTGGGGATGTAAAAACCTTGTCCTGGATCGTGGAAGAGCAGGGTAAGGCTTTCCATCAGGTGCTTGTTGAATCCGTCCCCCGGGGATGCGTCATTGAGGGGTTGCTCGAAGGCCAGACGTACTGCTTCCAGGTTCTGATAGGCCGCTTGTCGGAACTGAGACTTGAGAGACAAGTTTCGACGAAGGCTAGCGAGCTCTTCCCGTATTTCAGGTGGTTCACGGTTATTCCTCTCAATAAGAAGCAGTAAGGGAATTTGGGACACCAATAAAGCAAAACTTTCACTGCGGTAGGCTTCCTGGCGGCGTGAGCGTATGGCTTGAAGTTCGGGAAGGTTGACAGGTGAACTCGACTCCTCGGCGACATCTTCTTGAAGTAGAAGTTGACGAAACAATCTATTGGCCGATTTGAGCCAATTTGAGAGGTGAGCTGCATCTGCATCTGACTGGAACGAGGCTGCTTGCTGCCAGGCTGGGTAAACTAGACCTTCGAGGACGGTTGTCGTTCTGACAGCCCCTGATGTACAGCAATGGAGAACTACGGCAATTAGCATCTCCCATGCTTCTGATGATAAGGATCCGATATCGTGTCTGCCGGGACCAGCGGTGAGCCAATCGAGGACCTCCCGATCAAGCCCGAAAGCAAGATGCTGGTCGACGTGGTGGAGGAAAGACCCATATCGAACCGCTAGATGATGCCGTTCTTTCGTGTCGTACTGGAGCAAGGCAACCTCGCGTAAAGCGGCAACAGTCGAATTCCAGGTCTTCCATGCCCAGTGGGGAGAGGTTCGATATTTGATCCACAGGCTATTCGCAAGCATCGAAGATGCATCCAGATCGTCATCCCCTGCAAGTAGCAGAATCTCAGGAATGGTTTCGGGAATAGCGTCCATTCTGTCACTTCCGGATTGAAGGGCCTGCAGAAGAGGGTTAGTGCGACGCTTACGGAACTACACATTCGCTTTACCGTGGTGAAAGCATTGATGTCAGAACTGATTTGTTGCCGAGATTGCATGCTGAGGTACCTGCCATTGTCGAGGTCCAGCAGCAAACATAATAAAGGACGGCTTTGGACACCTCGAGCCTTCCAGCCATGATAAGCACCCTCGAGGGTGGAAACAATGTGACCCGTTTCATTCATGCATGCCCACGTTGTTGAATATGTATTCAACGTGTTGATGACAGCCGTCAGGACCTGAAGGGAAACTGCATGCTCCAGAACGCAAAGGGTCAACTGAAGCCGTCGACATCAGTATTGGTGTGAAATGAGATGAAGCCATACGTACCTCCAATATGGAATAGTAGCAGTCTGTTTGTACAAATAATTCCAGCGAGACGCAGTAGAGCTCAAGTAGCTCGCTTTGCTGACTTTCGTGGCTATACAGTATTTGTTAGATGCATCCATTAGGAGCCAAGAGACACCTACCCTGCAATATACTTCTTCAGCAGAGGTAATAGCCACAGATATAACATCCTGATTTGTTCATATCTCGGAGATTGAATCGTAAGGCTACAGCATTCAAGCAAAGCGGAGGTTGTCCGAGGCGTCTTGCTTTGATCTCCATCAAAGAGAGTCGGCAGAGCCAATCTCAACTCTCGCCGAATTTCGCGCTCGTTGGTATCTTCTGGTATATCTCTTGCTCTGACGCCATAGAGTGTAACTCTCCGCTGGCTGGTCAGAGACGAGTTCATCGAAATGATAGGTATCCAACGGAGAAACTGTCTATGTTTGGAAGAAGCGGCCCCCTGCACTGAGGTCAGAAAGGGTTGTCACAAACTAAATTGAGTGCTCTCACCTCAGGTTGCTGCAGCTGCTCTCCACGAGCTATGAGTCGTTGAACGTAATTGGAATACGAGAATAAGTCGTGCATGACGAGTTTTCCATATAGGAGTGATACAGCTCGAAGATTCTCTTGATCAATCGCAACCTCGGAGATGTCGAGCCAATCAAAGAGCTGATCTTGGAGAAACTCAGACGGGGAACCAAACTCTCGACGACTGGCTCTGTCGCATGCCTCATCGCGCCAACCACGCAGTATGGTAGCGGCTGCAAATGAACGATGTTCTCCGTATTGACAAGGGGTTACAGCCCAAGTGAGAAGCATGTCGAGTTTCTGAAGGAAAGCCGATTTATCTTGGAGTTGCTGTGAGAAAAAACGCAACTCATCCATATTACTCGTGCTTGATATATTGTTGAGAAGCTTTGAGTGAGGACTTCAGTATCAATCAACGTGTCGTGCCGAAGGAGACGATTATACCTGGATATCTTCAATAGCAGAACCCAACCTGGTCGACTTTTGAGTAAGCTGACACCGGAACAGCATTGCATCGTTTCTTCGCTGAATATCCACAAGGTTGTTCCTTATTATGTCCCGAATATCTCTTGCGTTCTGTTGAACGTGTTTAGAGGCCGATTCGTGAATGATATCCTCATCCATGATGCTCGTCAAGAGCTGTGCATGTAGTTTCCACATCTTCGGGTTAATGAATGCATCTGGGATAGCTATGCAAATCCTTTTGAGGAGTGTCTTCAGGAGTTCTTTTGTGTCCACGAGGAATTCTTCAGCAGGAGAGGAGTTGATCTTGAGCTGTTCGTCAGTGTTGTTTCTCTTCGATTGATGCCTCAGCTCACCTCCGTCAATTTCGCCAAGCAAGAGTCCACAAAAGGGCGAACCAACGCATGGTTGCCTGTGATACCTCCAAAATATTCATCTGACAGTCGTGTGATGAATCCAGCTTGGGCAAGATTACTTGTAGCCATTTGATGGACAACCCAAACCAGAAAGGTGCGATGATCGACCAACCCTTCGGAATAGAACGTTCTCAAAAGCCTCAAACTAAGGTACAGTTAGTTTGAAGTAGAAACAAGTAAGTATGGTGCTACTTGCCAGTAGGTGAATCGAGATATCCATCTTTCCCTAGTATCAGTGTCTGAAAGAACACCCTTGAACGTTTGCTTGATATTCAGACCAAGACGAGCAGCGCTGGGAAGGGCTATCTCAGACAGCAGTTTCTTGAGGTAGCTTGTCACCACATTAGCCCAGTCAACGCTGTATTGTGTTGGATTATATCCCGGTTTGTTGCGTAAGCCAGCCTGAGATGTGTAGTCAGATAGGTTCGCCAAAAGGTCAAATGTCTCCGAGCTACCGTTTCGTTCGCTCCTAAGACTCTGAGAAACCAGATGGCACGGGGTATCGCAATACTGAGGTTTTGTAGTAAATCCAGAAGGTCGTGGCCTTTTGGACCGTGAGGAACGCTCTTCCCTAGTTTGTGTAAGGGAACCTCCGGGTTAGCCAAGTCTGCAAACCATGCTTGTCGCTTTGCGTCGTTCAGGGTGACTCGTGTGGGTATTCGAAACGTTGATTGTCTATGAAGAGTCGTGAGCGAGTGGCAATGAGTGCATTCGTAGGACACGCACGAGACTGTAGATGTAGAGTCCGCCTGCCGTGCAAAGACTTCGTCGATAAGGGCTCCTATGCGCGAGAGTGTGTTTCCTTCGATATTGAGGAGATTATGAGCAGTAAAGGTTTCTGCCTAATGAAGGATGATCAAATGGGCCGTTTCTCAATGTTGACTGGCAACTCACCTGTACTTGCTGAGGCAAAACTAATCCCTTCTTGAGAACATCCTCAGTTAATTGATCTTCAACCTGCCCTGGTTTGGGAGGGAAGAATCCAAGATATCCTATGCAGACTATCAGCTCGTTGTTGGGCTGCCGAAATTAGCACGCATACCAAGCCCACCAGCACTGGAAGTGCGAGGCAGCCAGCTAGGGGGATGCAGCGAGTAGATGGAAACTACTTGTTCATCATCTTCAGCCATGAAAGCCGCCTGTTCAGATCTTTCAGAGCTATGATCTCGAGTTCATGAGGGCGAGAACGCCGGCTCGTGGGTGTGGTCGTCGGAGACGACGTCGAGAGTGTAAGGAAGCGCGCTTAGAATTGCTTACCCCGAAAGGTTGGCTAGGTATCCTCTCTCTCACACACTATGAAGCAGTCTGTTGCTCCAAACCGAGCCTCATACGCCGTACAGCCAACGAGCTCACAGCATGTAGTGAATGCCAAGCTTACGGAAAAGAAGAAAGAGTACGATGCGGTGACAGCATTGGAGAGAGCAAGCTCCCTGTACCTCCAACGATTAGAGGGACTTGCAGAGGATTGTAATATTATGGCTGATGCTGGGCAAGGTTGGGCACTTAGAAAATCTTACGATATTAGGAGTATCTGACGGTCAATAGCACATGGAAAGGTTCTGGAGCAATGGCCAAAGATGTTCGAAATCATGAGTTTGTTCTGTAGGACCCATCTACTTTTGCCCACGTTCTGAGCTCATCCCATTGCGATATCACTAGTAACATCTCGTCAAGCATCTGAGAACCAGCACGGTGAAACCTCACAAGAACGACAGCAAGTAGTCGAGGAACAACTTGTACGGATACCAATCGAAGAACTACAACAAACTTCTTAGATTACATTCGATATAAAATTACGTCTGGACTCGGTATAAAATAGGGTATGAAGCAAGTGCGGATCTACCTATCATGTCCTCCCAACCACTCCTGATCTGGAGGATTTCTTGAAACCTCAACCACCCCCTTTTCATCCATCGTCGATCCCAGATCACTAGCATCAACCCCAGCGTCATTCAGTTCCTTCACAAGTATCTTGCTGAACCCGAGACGATCTTGTGGCAACCAAATCCAAGGTTGCTCCTTGTACGTCGATGGGTGTGCGAATGCATTGTCATCTTCTTGTTCCTCTTTCTCCAGTTCGGCCGCGGGGTCAAATGCAGCAGCTGCCGCAGGATCCAGAACGGGGGCCGGTCCTACTATCCCGTCCAGAATATCGGTTGATTGCTCCGAAGTATGTGTGTGGTGTGAGGTATTGCTGGAACGGCGTGAAAGCTGTGTGAAAGACCGCTCCTCCAAATGTTCAGCATCCACACTTGGGCGTGGATCGATCGCAGAGGGGCTGGTGGTGACGCCAGTAGAGATCGCCTGTGTTTCTTCAGAGGGTCGAGCCCCTTCCTCTGGTGGATCCTCCTTCTCCTTCAGGTTGACCATCGGGATGAGATTCTTGGCAGGTAACGCCTCTGCCAACTGCAAACGGGGTTTGACTTTCTCTGGATCGACTGTTACAGCTGCTTGCAGCTTGTCCAGTTGCTTGTCGAGCTTATTGGTCGTTGCCTTGATCCTTTTCTTCACCTGCTTCAACTCTGGGACGCGGATGAGCTTGACAGATACGAAGCGTGTTAATAAAGACGTACGTTTGGTATTGAGGATATCCATCTTCTCAAACAAACCTTTTTGCTTGATTCCTTTCAGTTCGTCAATGCCGAGCGAGGCAGGAAGGAACTCGATCATCGCTGTAACTTGATGAGGGTCATGCTCAATAAGGACTCCGAAAAAACGCACGTTCGAAACTATTGTTATGTAGGATATGGGTGGCAATCGTTATCACGAGCAGAACCAACATTAGGATGGCTTCCACAAGTGAGGCAACTTTCTCTGTACTGATTTTGAGGAAGAACAAGCACGCTAGAGCGACCTGCTCAATATAAAGCCCGATGACTGTCGTAACAATGAGCTCGTTGCCCGTAAACAAGCGTGCGTACGTACAGAGATTGCTGATAGCCATTGGGAAGAAAAGTCCGCCAGTCTCGCTGTGCTCGGGCTGATCAAAGACCTGTGTGAACACTAAATCTTATTAGTAGAATGGCAATGGACACATATCATCCATACTCACAGAATTTGTAGGCAATGTAGAAGAGAATGAATGCTAAATGCAACGTTGTCAAGTTCGAGCCATAAAGGGTACGATGGCATACACTCACCAACGAAGGCTAGCAAGTTGATCAAAGGAGACAGAACGGAATACGTGAACGTTATTGCTGCGAGTAAGGACAGACGGGGCAACATGGTTTCAAAATCGCCCTGACAGATATTTCAGCATGGTTCGTGGGATCACATCTCGAAGTTCAAAAGCTACCGTTGGCATAGTGAACGTGACATTATACGCCTGACGAGGTGTCCTTCCGGTCAACCACTTCCGGACGAAATGCAAAATGAGCGGGAAAAGCTGAAGCAGGGCCCCGGCCGCACCAGCCAAACCTTGAGTCACTATATAAGGGATGTTTGAGTTCGGAATAACTTATCGTCGTACGGCATACATACCCATGTAGGTTAGGAAGAAGACGGCAGCGCCTGGGAGCTGGCTGGCAAGTTTCTGCACGGTTTGGGTGGGATTATTCACAATCTACAAAAAGTTGAGCACACAAAAGGATAGTACACCAGCGTGGGGTCCTTACATCTTCGATAGCTAGGGATGAATGAGTCAGCATTGACAATCATACATGGACCAACTACTAACCTCTGGTCAATCCGGAGGAGATGGTGACGATGAGGAAACCGTGGCTTAGATGTGATTGAGCTGTCAGGGGTTTTCGCATTTAGCCCAGTCAACTCACATGAGCAGGAAGAAGAAAAATCGCTTGTAAACACTAGTAGCGATCAACGAGTATCTGGGCAGACATTGATACCAGGCCAACGCTTTATTCCGAGTATCAGTGACCGCTATTCTGGGTATTCTGTGTCGACTCACCGCGAAGTACCAGAGGGAGCAACGCAAACAGTATTGCTAGGAGCAGAGGAGGCACCACACCAGTAATCAAATCGCCTACTATTGCAGGCGACGTGCAGATCCATCGGAGCCAGCTGGAATAGAGATGAGTATTTGATAGGACGTATGGGAATCACACGTACTGCACTTTGTTACACAAGTCACTAACATTGCTGAGCGTTCCAATGAATACAGCCGGGAACGACCAGGCCAGAATGAGTCCGATGGTAGCTGCCCACGAAATGACATATCTGATCCTCATCTCGAGGGCACCGTCATCTAAATTCTCCCATACAATGTCTTTGGGGCTTGCCTCAAGCCATTTGTTGTACATTTTCAACGGCTATTGCCAGATAAGTACGTATCACATGAGCGTCAACGGTAGGAACTCGCCTCATGATAGCTAACACATTGGGCCAACACATGGGCGCCAATTTGAAGATTGCATCTAATGAAGACACTGCCGAGAAATTTGCCCTCTGTCAAGTTGTTTCGCTCAGTGGCAATCTTCTTGTTCAGAGAGGCGATCTCGTCCTGTGTTCCTTATCAGCACCTTGTACACGATGATCGGGCGAAAGGTAACGACGAACCTTGCAATACTCGATTGAATCCACTTTGGCGCCGAACAGTCCTAGGAATCCCGTCTTCATCCTGGGACGTTTATCGGAAGGGACCAGTTCGTCTAGAAATTCCCTGGACGCCGCCTGGGCCTCCAGGGGGCCAGAAGTGGCTCTTTCTTCGTCGGTAAGGCGTTTTTGTCTCTTCTTGTGGTCTTTCAGTTTCGAACGCCAGGCTTTACTGGCAGACCATAGTATGGATGCGCAGGCTGTTTCTAGGTCCTCACAAAGTTCCTCGCGCCTTTTGTAATACTTGTTGAGAACGCTGTGATCGAAAGGTATCCAGACTCTGTCAATTCCCCCAGGGATGAAATTTCCAAAGGCCATCAGATTCTCTTCGTTCGCTAATTCATCTGGTACTGATGTGATAAGGACTGTCCTGGCTTGAGGAAGCCTGAGATGAGATTTGCTGACAAGGTACTGGTGGCGAGCATCGATAAAATGAAACATCTCTCGCCGCATCATGTATAGCACAAAAACTGCATGTGTCACGTTAATAACTTCTAACTTTTTATGATGCGGATACGCACACGTCAAAACGTAGGCGACAGCAACATGAGCCCCGAAACGTGGTTGGTCCTTCGCGTCAACGAGGCTGTCAAGGGTCAGAGAAAGATGAGTAGTTGAGCGCAGAAGTCGACAGAATGACTGACTTGACCCATGAGATGCGATCTACTCCTGAACGAGAATTGTCGACGTTGACCGCTACACTTGGCACAATGATGGCAAAAGTGAGGACAGTGAAAACGAGGAAAATCCAAATCATCATTCGGATGAAACGGAGAAACATGTATCTGTTCGGGGCATTGGTGAGATTACAGCGATGTTGAAACCAGCACAGGGGGTGGAAGCATACGCGTCAAGTCCATTCTTATGTATCTAAGAAGGTTGTCACTCGTGAGCTGGGGTCGATGAAGTTCTATCGTAAAACACTAACAATTTCCCGGGGAGGTGTGAAAAGGAGAGCAGGAAGCCACTTCCACGGGCCACTAGGCAAGGCTGGTGACCGTTTGCTGTAAGTCGCGTGAGTAGACGAAAATGGTGCAAAGGATTCTTGATTTTACTCTGGTGGCGGTAGGTATGCTCGTGGGCTGTATATGCGCCATAACTTCGTCTTCAGGAGGATGAACGCGCCGACTTCAATTGCCAATAATGCGCCGTTGAATGCGAGTGCTGTCAGAAAGGTCTTTGAGGCGCTATTCTTCGGGTTCTTGATGGCGTCCGGATTGATAGTGGACATTCCGTCGAGTAGGGACCTAACCCTGGAAGTGAAGGTAAACGATAAAGCAGAGTGAAGGAGCCTTTAGCGGCGTTGCTGGGATATGCGTAGCGCATGTCATCGGTAGAATTTCCACAGTTACATGTGCAGCTTGTCGTCGTTCCTTGTACCTCTTGATCTGATGTCATGGATTCTCACTGGCACCGAGTCCTGGGCTGTCCTGTGCGTATATTCCGGAACTCAAATAAAAAAGAATGATGACATATTTAAGTGTATAACAAGAAACGGTATCTACGGTGGAGAATGCAGGGTATATCTCAACATGAGGTCAGTTGCTACTGATTTGTTGCACGCTTTTGTTCTTTTAAAGCGGCGATTCGCTGCAGACGAGGTTGTGAGTATGATTCTGGAGAAATAGAACACGAGGCGGGTACTCTTACCTGCTTCCGTTCCTCCTTTCGCCTCGCCATTTCAGCGGCCTTCTCTTCCTTGCTCATGCCTGAGGTTGAAGGAACGGGTGTAGCTGGCGCTGAGGGCTTCAAGGCATTCACATTAGGTTTAGGCGACCGCTCCACAGATACTGGGGATACTGGAGTAGGGACTCGACTGATCGACGCGGGTGGCGATGCTAGTCCCCCATTTGACCAACTGGAACTGGAAGCTCCAAGCCCAGATGGCTTGGGCTTCGGGGTCGCAGGAGGTGCAGCCTCGAAGGCGCCTAATTTCACATCAGTACGAATTAGCGTAGGAGGGAGCAGAATACGACATACTCCAATCATCTTGATCTGCGTTGATGTCAATGAGATCATCATTCCCCCAGAGGTTGTCAGCCTTGGAACTTTCTTCGGCGAGAACAGAGGAAGCAATGTCAAAAGTTGATGACTTCGATCCCCCCAACTGCATTCCCTTCACTTTGGGCGCAGGCGAGGCCAAAGAACCAGGCATCGGCTGAGGCACAGAGTGAGTTCGATTAAGTTGAGGGTTAGGTGGCGTCAAAGCAGCTTGCGGGGGAGCGGACAGAGGTCGATCTGCATCTACAGTGCTCATCGATGTTTGTAGATCCGTTGTTCCGAGCTAGTTCATAGACCATTTGAACATCAATACACGAGAAGGCGAACTGGGACATACCTTCTTCCCTAGTGACGACAATGCCCACCCAGCCAAGGTACCTGCATGACCGGCGGCTCCCACTGCCACATTAGCCAGCATGCCATGGTCGACTGGTGGTGCACTGTTTGGATCATTCGGATCTGTGAGAATAGTCTCGGGCTGAAATGGTCAGTAGAGGCTTTAGATAGAGAGGAAGATTGTTTACCATGGATGCAGCGTGCTGTTCGAGCTTTTTGACATAAAGATCAATTGCTTTGAAGGCCGGATCTCTGACCACCCTACAGAGGCATGAGAAATGGTAGATATTATGGTTGAGGTTCCTACTTCTCTTTATCAATCATGGCAGACGCGAGGTTGGGGATTACTTTGGTTGCGATATCCTCTGCGTCGAAGCACTCGATAGCCGCAATGAAGGCCATCACACCGGCGATCCTTGCATGAACAAACGTATCCTTGATCGCGCGCATGAAAGCGGGGACGAGGACTTTCTTCTTTGTATTGTAACCAAGCGTAGGAGCAAGGCGACCGATCAGGATGCAAGTATTTGTTCGAATTGAAGGCTCTTGATCTGCTTGCATTCGAGCTAGATGCCGTAGGAGATCATTGTTGAGAATCCGTTCGGTGAACTGGTGGCCAAGGAAATTGAGCATAGGTACGGACTTCGACTTCGAACGGATAGCCTCACTTTCGGCGCCAACTGTATGATTGACTTGACTGTAGCCTCTCGGATAACAGGTACAGTGTCAGTGAATCCTGTGCTCTGGAATTTGGGTCAGACTAATGTGCATTTCCAAGATATATCACGCTTACAAGGTTTGAGAAAATTTTGTCGCTGACAGTCTTCTTGTCCAGACGATCGACATACTCTCCTAAGTGGTCCAGAAGCGCCATTCTTGTCCCTCTGTCTGGACTTGCGAAGAGTTTGGTTACAGGTCCGAGAATGATGGTGGGGTAGTCTTCAGGAGACACATTGATACCGATTTGTAGGACAAGAGGCAGAATCGTTGATGCAGATGCACCACCGAACTCGAGAGCCGAGACAAGTGAAGGCAAGACATGTTTCGTCGCAAATTCAGATGGGAACGACGAGATTGATTCTTTGAGTGTGCTACTCGGGGGTTTCTTTGAGTACAAGAGCCAGAAGGCATAAATCAATCTCACCGAAGGAGTTGATTCTTTTCTGCTTCACTGGCTAATGAGAAGTTCTCAAGACCGGCACACACTCTGACGAGTTTATTTGCCCCAAAGAAACCAGTTTCAACGACGCCAATTGCCAAGAAGCCTTTGGCGGTAAGCCTTCCCTTAGGATTAGGATTGAGTAGATTTTTGAAATGTGGGAATATTGAGGTGGGTATTGATCCTCGGGTAGAAGGTGCAGGTGGAGGATGAGGTGGGTTGGCCGTTGCCGGTAAAGGTGCATTTGGGTTGAACACAGTGTGAATCAGGAGACCCAGTGCATATGCATCTGCAACGGGAGGTTCATGCCTGTACTCAGAATCACTTCATCTGTGGCACAGAAAGGTTGTGAGTCAAGCTGGCTTACGATTTGAGGATGGACCATCCCGAAGCTTTAACTTCCGGAGAGGCCCAGGAAGAGGAGTGAGGATATGCACCGCCGTGAGTCTTATACCAGTCAGCACGGCGATGATGATGGGGGGAGAGGGTACTTACGTAGAGGATAGAAGCCTCGTCTTTTGGATTGCTGAAGAGCTCGAAGCCACCTAGTTTCCATTCCCCCGATGGAGAGATAAAGATGGAGTTGACGGAGATCTTCCCATGAGATGAGTTACATGGATCGTTCAGAAATGTGAGAGCAACCTGTGGAACAACGAATTGGTCGACATATAATACGGTGTCAATGGACGTACAGAAATGCGATGAAGTCCCCATATCAACCATTCCTCCCTTTCCTTCGCGTCGCGTGATGCCCAGGTCTGTAGGACTGACTCCAATGGCCGAACGCGTTCCGTCATGATATATACGTAGCTGTCCGTATCAACAGAATCCATGAATTTGAGTACGTCCGGGTGTCGAGTGGTCCGTAGCTTCTTGAGTGCATTGGAGGCGAATGGGCGTACATTCCTCTTTGCTTGGTCGGTGAAGTCGTATTCGAAGACAGAGACGACACTTCCATCGTCCTAAATAGATATGTGAGTATCTATGGCCTAACCGCGAGGATTGTCGACATACTCACACGTTTGGTCGCATCATATAGATTGCAGATGCCATCCAGGTTCGTTACTCTTGTCCCCAATGAAAAAGGCAGATTCAAGCCAGACTTTGCCACCACAGCAGAGACGGCAGCCGATCCAAGTGTCCTCAGGTAGTCCATTATAGTTCAGTTGAGTAAGAGCGCCGAAATCTGGCCTTTTAAGTCACCCGACACGTCTACGGATGCAGACTTTCACTGCGGCGACGTGCCCTGTTGAAAGGTGCTGGAAAGTGGCTGTGCTTGCAAATGGTGATTAGCATGATGGTGCCTCCGCATCCAAGCTCTTGCCCGTTCTCTCATTACCGACTTTCGTCTTTCTTCCTCTTAATGACATTTGGGCTTTGAAATCTCTCTCTGTATTGCTGGCGTCGTATCAAGGGCAAACAGCATGCAGAATGCCAGTACATCAGTCGACGCGGCCCAACAATCCACACCCACTATGCAGTTACACTCGTCCTTCCCTCAAGTTAACGGAATCCATGAGCCAACACTGGAGGAGCTAGAGGCAGAGCTCCCCATGGTTTGGGATGAACAATTTCCTATCGGGGAGGTGACGTCGCGTATAGCTCAGGCAATATACGCGGAACTTTTGGAAATGGCGGAAACGTGAGTGGTGGGACCATGCTGGCACTCTTGACAATTCTGACAATGAACAGAATGCCCAATATGTCTGACGCAGCAAGGAAACGGACCCTTGCGGACTGGGTAGTGAAGACCAAGAAGCAGGTCGTCAAGTTGTATGCAGTCGCCAAGTGGGCCAGAGAAGCTGAGACTGTGCAGAAATGCATGGTACGTCCTTTCCAGCCAGAGATTGGGGCTTAGCTCTGATACTTGGATAGAATATTACATCATTTCTACTGGGCCAAAATGCACAATTTGAGGGGGCTATGGCAGGATTAAAGTACGGGAAGGAGAGCCTTGATTCTGCTCGGTGCGTCATTCTGCCATTTTTCGGCGTTTACAACGAAAATGACGATTTCCCCCTAGATTGAGAAATCATGATCTCCTCACATCCCTAGACGTACTAACATCAGGGTCATACCTTCGACTTCCCACAATTATCAAGGTTCGACTACTGTTCCTTAGCTAGCGTTTTTGTAAACTCAATCAACTTCTGGAGTAGAAGTCCATCATCCCACCGACACCTTTTACAGATGCAGAAGTCACCAGGACCCTGGGAGATATGGAAAATGCCATACGATACCGTCTACGTACCTCAGAAATCGTCCCCGTTGAGATGGCGGCCTTCCGCATAGGTGAGAAACATCTTCCTCCCTTACAGTAACGTACACTCACATTAACGAAGCCGATGGAAGGGTTTTCTTCACCGTTCCAAAGCTGTTCGAAACTTCACTTTCCCTTCAAGGTGCTGAAAGCAGTGATGGTTGGTTCTTCCTACATGTCGAATTCCTATTGAATGTCGGAGGGGATCTGGTGGGTGTCCAAGGTTTGTGGGCAGACTTTTCGTGTTGAGGTCCCTTGCTCAGACCTTCGAATAGAATTCCCGAGGATTCCAACTGGTGTTATGCTCAGGCATATAACTGACGAAGCCGACGCACGACTTGGGTTTTTCACGCCCTACCCAGAAGGGTCGATACCGCCAGGTGTTGAATTACCTCCAAAAGCCCAGTTACCTGAGAACACATTCGATGCACCGCTTGTCCGGCTGTTTAACTTCTTGCGTGCGTACTTCAATTGGCTGTATGCTGGATTCTCTCAAACGTGGTTTATCATTGACAGAGATAATATCAATGTCATATCAGCTCGAAATTCTGTGGTTCCAAGCAGAGCGAATGCGCGCGCTTGGCTGGGCGGAATATCTATCCGTCCAGATGAGCCCAGACCGAAAGTCATTGACAGTCTCCTACTGGGTGTGAGTGGCTGTGCATGATTAGTACCGTTGGAAACACTAATAATAAGCTGACAGTCGGCCGCCTACCCCACCACAGAGGAAAATCAGGCTAGCACCGCACGGAGGGACATTGAAGATATCAATTATCGAGACTCACAGTCTGAATCAAGGCGATTCGAATCCAGCGAGGTCTGCCAAAGCGAGAGCATTTGCAAAGCTTCAGCGAAAAGCGCGTTTTGGCAATGCTAACCCATCAGATGAAGTCGAAAACTTGCAGTTCGAGATTATCTGGGAGCCAGCCAAAGGTGCTTTTGGAGTTGACTTGTCACCTTCCGATTCTGTACTACCTGCAGGGATGCTTCAAGTCGTAAGTAATCGTCATCTCTTGCATTTTCTCGTCAACTCATAGAACTGTGTCTAGGATGCCGATCATCTTGACTTGGAGGCGATGCTCAGGAAAGTGATCCACTACCATACGAAATGCGTTCTCTCCATATTTGAAAGCCAACTTCGACGAGTACCCAGTTTTGGCACCATTGGGTTACTCTCACTTATTTCGGAAGGTGAATCATGAAGCCTAGCAGTGTGACAAGATATAACCTCTTTGTAGGCGATTCGCATGCACTTCGCGTCCATCTATGTGGTAACGAGGTCGTCGTCGTTACAATAGACCCTCGAACCGGACGTATCGGCCTGAGAGATTGCGGCGATTTTGCTGCAGCTGGGCGCGGCCCAAGATTCAACAAAATAGCTGATCAAATAAATGAGGATCCCAGCAAGCTGTATGATGCATTGGGCAAGCTACGCTTCTGGGTAGGCGATCCTTTCTCAGTTCAAAGGGTTTTCTCTGATGTGTGTCCAAGACTATCACAGAGCTGGCAGAACAGAAGGCCAAGTACATCGGATTGCAAACATTCCGTTGGCGTAATTTCTCTCAACAAGGTATGTTAGCACTTCTTTGAAAGAGAGTTTCGAACTGACGGCATTCTCAGAATTGATGAAGCTGGGAATTTGTCGGGGTTTGCTGTATATCCAGCTCTCCAGCTTTCCGAATCATTATCTCGTCCTTGTGTTGACAGATGATAGATTCCGTTTTGCCCTCATTACAACGCGAACCTTGACAGAAACCACCATTGCTACAATGATCATGGAAGATATTGCTTGGCTGGATTTCGATCGAATTCGCTCCGGCGATTTTGGGTCTGGATCACGCAAGGCAGCAAATTTTGGACCATCGACGGGGTACGTGACAAGTGATTTTTCTTTTGACAGTTAAGTTGATGGCTTCGTTCGAAGATTCGACCTGGAGACACCCATTTTGCGTGAACTTTACAGTTACTGCTGGTACGTCCAACGGCATCTCGGCCCTCAGTATTGTCTAACTCCATCATCACCATAGTGCCCGTGTCGCATATATGAATGTCGAGCGCCAATTCAAGTTGCGCGCAATACCCTTCACACATGTCAACCCGTCAAATCATGAGGTTTCATCTGACCTTGCCGATATCCAATCTTCATTGGCACGTTCAGTTCCCGCTCTCTGTGTCCAATCTCAAGACATTTTATCTGGGGCACCTGCTGCCGAGGCGGCTATGCCCAATATTCGGGTAACACCGCTCAACTGGTGGTCTGAGAAGAAGGCCCAAGTTGTAACTTCGGTCAAGCTCAAGTATGTTCAACAACCTATGGGTAAATCGGCAGGATCAAGTACCGTCATTCGGCCGTCCAAGCGGATCATATACGATACTACTCAAGCGGTGGTCTCATTTCTTTCGGAGGACGTCAATACTTGTGTTGATGAGTTCCTGGAAGAATGGGCTCGAGTGTCAAAGATGGTTGTTATTGCGCGAGAAGGTGATCATTTTGTCCAATCGTTGAGTCAGCCCGTCTAAACCTCTGCTAGTCGCCCAAATGTCCAAAAAGAGGGATTGGCAAGATGTCAAGCTGCTTTCGTTCGACTTACAAACAGTGGAATTTGCCTATGCGCAGGTGCGAACAAGTCCAAAACGCAACCTTGAGCTCCAGTTCTGACTAAACAAACATCGTAGGACTACACTGTTTCTATAAGCTGTCAAGATCAGCTGTCTCCCCTAGGTGGCAACTTCGACCTTCGTTTCTCTCGGACGAAACGAACTTCAGCGCTACGCGTTGGAGCTGTTGAAGAAGACCTCTATAACCCCCACGACGAAGCGGAGCCATTCTTGAAGAATATCTTGCGTCATGGCCATGGGCGCCTCGCCCCCTCTTTGTCAAGGCTAGTAGCTCTGCTCAGGGACACCTTGCCGATCGTGGCAGAGTTGGAGGATATACGAGCAAACGGAGAAAAAGAAGGGCATGCTGTCGATGTTTTTGCCAAGGCCGCTGGATGGTATAGGTTGCTGTATGGAGATCGAAGGTCTGCTTTTTCTCTCGATTCTGAGTATGTCTAGTTTTAACTCGGCTTTTCAGACATGCACTGGATTTCCGGTTGTTGAACGAGCACCGAGTGGCTATTCTTGATGCGTCCCACTCCCTATTCACCCTACCCACAACCGAAAGAACGGCTTCGCGTGACGATACAAGCGACCTCACCGGCCTTATGGAAATACCCGACTTCAAAGAGATTGTTTCAAACGTTACAGGGGCCGCCATCAAATCTGGGGATGTCGAACTTGGGAAGGTGGCCAATATTGACATTGGCGTGATATGCGCTACAACAAATGTAAGGACTCTGGCGAGATCAATACACCAAAGGATACGACATCCGTAGCAAGGTATCGGGACTTCTACCCCTTCCCAATAGCATACTTTATCATTCCTGTAATCTATACATATTGTTCATTCCACACATGCTATTACGAGTTATGACTCTACCTGGCGTACACATTCGAATCAGCGAATTAGTAATACTACAGATCAAATACCCAGAGACAATGCTGCTAAAGTGGTCATGACATGACCCAGCTTACCATCAAGATGTCCTTTGGGTGCAGCATTGGCAGCGACATCCGACGATTCTGTCGACGAAGCATCACTGATACCAGCAAAGTCAAAGAATTCACCACTTGAGTCTGAGTTTGAGGGTTGAGCTTGAGTAGTGTACTGGCGCCTTGAACGCGGCTTCTTGGGCGCTTTCGTAGCAGGGATGATTGGACTGCAAGATGCTATGGTCGGATTTTTGGGAGGGCGTCCGCGTCGGCGAGGGGCAACATCCTTTTCACTGATATCTAGATCAGTGCCGTTAGGTGGCAAATTCTGCCGAGGGCGACCACGTCCACGAGTGATAGTAATATTTGTAGATGTAGACGCATCTGGGATAGTAGAACTTGGCATCTTTCGTGGGCGTCCGCGCTGAGGAGGAGCAGGTTCTGGACTCTGTCGAGGCCTGCCTCGCTTACGGGGGGAAGGAGGAGCCTCATTGGTTGGTGTACCTGAAGCTTCATCCTTAGTTGACACTTGCTCTGGATTCTTACGAGGGCGTCCCCGTTTGGGCGGAGAAGACGTTGCCGATAAATTGATACCGTCCACCTGCATATCATTGGAGGACATAGATGAGCTCCTAGATCTTGCTCTCCGGGTCGACTTTGTGCCATCGCCACTGGTGGACTTCAAGGAACGCGATCTCCGAGTTTTAAGTTGTGGGGATGCCAGAGTAGAAGTGACGACCTTGTCCAACTCGGCGTCGGATTCGTATAGGCCAGCCTCATCGTCGGTCACGTCTTCATTGTCTGGTTCACAGAGTACTCCACCTGCTTTACGCCTGAAAGACCCGCGTACGACGTCGCCCCAGAGAACATAATTGCGACAGGATTGGCAGGTACCACCTCGTGGGATGAGAGTTTGACTATTAGTCTGAGTGGAGAATTGTTTCGCTAAGCAAGACAAATGCGAAACTGAGGTGCAGTTCGTGGTTGGGCATAGGGCTGCAGAAACTGGGTCCTGTATATCGCCAGTTAGAATTGATCAGGGGTAGCAAAATAGACTACACCTTGACGTACAGATGCATAGTCGGTCATCGGTTCATTGCAAATTGAACAGGAATGTTGTTGTTCTGTGTTCAAGACGGTACTATTTTTCTTGAGATGATCATTGGTGAAGATTTCTGTGGAGGATTGGTTAGAATTCAAGGTCTGAAACAACAGAGGGGCGAAAGTTAAGCGACTTGCCATCTTTCACATCTATTGGTCCCTTTCGTCCAGACCCCACCTGGCCGGACTTGCCGTCCACACCCTCCAGCTCGATATGATAGGTAAAACCCGGAGGTAGAGGAATTGAATCTTCCGCAGAATCTGCATCCGTCCAAGCATTTACTGCTTCTTCGGTGAAAAACTTGACGTGGAGAGGCCAGGTATTGTATGGGTGGCTGCAAACCATCAAACGGACCATGCTACCCAAAGATAAAAGATAATGAAGATATCACGGAATTGCGTCAGATGCCAGATATCATGATAATATTAATCCAACGAAGTCACTCACTGCACATTGGCCTTGACATATCTAGGCTTCTGAGCGCTGACAGTGGCTCTGGAAGAAGCTGTTGCTTTTGCCGGAGTCGGGCCGCGAAGATGTCGAGATTTATTTGGGTGCTGCCAAGCCCATTCGAATTGCAGAGCTGCCTGCGCGGTAAATTTAGCAGTTTGATAGAAGACAGAAGATTTATCGATCAAATTGACTTACCAAGCGCGACGGAAAGCCGTAGACTATCATTTGCATGACCCACGGCCTCTTGGAACGTGTCTTTCTTGCTCCTGAAGCGAGCTCACCATTGTGCTGTCTATAGAAATGTCCAAGTAAACCAAGTGTATCCACCAAATACAGAAAAATTGAGGTTGCCACACCTAATTCGACGCGGAGGGTCTGGGGTGCTTCCTATATAAATCCTGTGGCATTGAATCAACGTTTACTGCTGTCAGTGGGTCAAGTCAACATACGATTTGGATTTTGGGGTCTGTATTGATTTTAGGAGATAGCACGCGTAGAAAGTCGGAAATGAATGAGAGAAAAGTGAAGACCTAGGACCAATTTGGCGAAGAGCCATGATAAACGCGACGAGACGAGTTCTTTCGGCGTCTGACACGCGAAAGTGCCAGCTCATCACATGGGCGGTCATCTGGAAAGCATATGCTGTGGCGCATTGGCTTCTCAAGGGAACTCGGCGAATGGCAAATAAGATCTAAAATCAATCTAGAAGAATACAGGATTACACCGAATATCTCACGTAGTTCTACAAATTATTGTTGCGAATAAAGACTACTAAAAATATACAAAACCTCTCATGAGGTATCCATCTCTTGAGCCCGTTTCGCAAGAACGATATAGATTGCGAATGACATCTGAGGCAATTCTCATGCCCATCTGTTTATAGAACTGCAAAGCCGAAGCATTGGATGTGGCGACGTTCGCATGGATCATGCTGCCATTTTGAATGTCGTACCCTTGAGCACGGAAGTGCTCATGCACGCGACGCACAAGGAGTTTGGCCAGGCCACGCTGGCGATAAGCGGGGAGGACTCCAAGAGTCAGGATCTCGATGTGGGTCTCTGGATAATCGAAAGAATGGAGATCTGGGGCTTCGGCAGAGACCCAGCTAATTGTCGGTGCCTGTCTTATGGATGCCGAAATAAAGGCTATTGGTGTCGTCGGATTTGATTTGCAGTATGCAGCGAAGCCGATGCGGGTTGGCTGCAGCAAGAGCTGAGTGAAGAAGGACGAGGGGTATTTTACGGGTAAAAGGTTCGCCTGTGGGTTTGGACAGTGTCAGATGACGGAAGTAAATAAACTATGGAGGACCGAGTATACGGACATGCAATTGTCGAACCAAGGGTAGATCCGTCGAGGAAACCTGCCTGACGATGAAAGATTCTGAGGAGGAGAAAAGAGACATGTTTTGTTCAAGAAACAACTAGTTTGGAGGCATTTTTATGTATAGGAGGACCCCCGTATACTGGTCTCTGGATGTCTGGACAATCTAGTGGCTCAATGATGAATTGGACTAGAATTACAGGCGGGATTCCGTAAGGACCGGAAAAGGCAAGTGGCCATGTGATATGTCGAGAACACGGTACATACACGGCAGCGATGATACAAGTAAAGCACAGCGTCGTCAATAAAGGGTTTATCGTTGTCCTCAGTCGGGCAATACCGGCCAGCAAGCTACTGTAGTCTGTGATTCAGCATAAGATACTCATTCCTTCTTTCCGTTCCCGACGGGACGTTGCATGCGCCATCGAATCTTGTCTGCAGCTATAAGAATCGGATGTCGGCCAACTCTCCCGTCAACAAAGCTTTACCCGCTTGTACCACAGCGAATCCGACCAATTAGCCAATTCGTGAGTGGATCTCCATTTACTAGGCTCCTTACCATAACTCGTCACGGGACGGATCATATCCAAATCTTATTTCTCCTATATAAGAGAAACCAGACTTACATTCTACCCCCCAGTCCGATATCACTCCTCATCCTCCTCACAATACAATGGTTCTTCCTCATCATACCCCATACGTTACCCCCCAAATCCTTCATAGGCATTACGCCCAGTCATACGACTCCGACCCATCGGGTTCCTGTAAGCGGTCTTCTTCTCTTCATCTAACCTGTCGTCGCTAACATTGTATATTACTAGTGATTGGGAAGGATCTCGAGTACTTCTCTCAAGCTGGCTTCGATATGGACAAGATCTACATCAAGCGCAACGCTCCCGTTGCCCAGCTCTACGAGGATGCTATTCGAAACGAAGGCGCTGTCCTCTCGTCTTCAGGAGCCTTGATCAACTTTTCAGGAAAGAAGACCGGAAGGAGCCCCAAGGACAAGCGTATTGTCTACGAGGAGACCAGCAAAGATAACATCTGGTGGGGCTCTGTCAATATCAAGATGGATGAGCGTGAGCCTTTTCAGCCACAACCCGCTTCGAACCCCACTCAGCGTAACTTTTCTTCCTTTTTCAGACACTTTCGAGATCAACCGCGAACGTGCCATCGATTACCTGAATACCAGAGAAAACGTCTACGTTTTCGATGGTTACGCAGGGGTATGTGCCTTCTACTCTGCTCAGTATTTCTGTCACTGATTTACTCTGACAGTGGGACCCAAAATACAGGATTAAAGTTCGGGTCATTTGCGCTCGTGCTTATCATGCTCTTTTCATGGTACGTCATTTCGCCTATTTCCATTTTGGGCAACTTTGCTGATTTACCCGTCGGCAGCATAACATGCTTATCCGCCCCACCGAAGAGCAATTGGCCGACTTTGGCGAACCAGACTTCATCATCTATAATGCTGGTCAGTTCCCCGCCAATCGTTTCACCAAGGGCATGAGCTCGACTACCTCCGTCGAGATCAACTTCAAGCGTATGGAGATGGTCATTCTCGGAACTGAATATGCTGGTGAGATGAAGAAGGGTGTCTTCTCCGTTATGGTAAATCATTGCCATCTACGGGTTCTTTGCATCTACTCATTCCGGCCATCATAGCATTATCTTCAACCCGTCAAGTTCGGTCAACTGTCTCTTCACTCTTCCGCCAATGTTGGCGTTGAGAACAACGATGTCACTCTTTTCTTCGGTCTTTCTGGTACTGGAAAGACCACCCTTTCCGCTGACCCCAAGCGTAACTTGATCGGAGATGACGAGCACGTCTGGTCAGACTCTGGTGTCTTCAACATCGAAGGTGGATGCTACGCCAAGACTATCAACCTCTCTGCTGAGAAAGAGCCCGATATCTTCAACGCCATCAAGTTTGGCTCTATCCTCGAGAACGTTGTCTACAACCCGGCCACCCGCCACCCCGACTATGACGATGTCAGCATCACCGAAAATACTCGCTGCGCTTATCCCATCGAGCACATCCCTAACGCTCAGATTCCCTGCCTTGTTGATCGCCAACCATCGAACATCATCATGTTGACCTGCGACGCGTTCGGTGTCCTACCCCCCGTCAGCAAGTTGTCCCCAGAGCAAGCTAGTTACCATTTCTTGGCCGGTTATACCTCGTAAGCTCACATTACTGTCTGTGAACATTGATCTGATTTCTGCATCAAGAAAAACCCCAGGAACTGAAGATGGTGTTCTGGAGCCCATTCCCACCTTCTCTACCTGCTACAGCGCGCCTTTCATTGTTCTCCATGTGAGTTGATATTTGCCCCTGTGACACGATCCTCCAATGTTGACCCCGTTCTTTGTAGCCTGGTCGCTACGCCGACATGCTTGCCGAGCGCATGTCCAAGCACAATGTTGACTGCTGGCTCATCAACACTGGCTGGACCGGCGGCAAGTTCGGTACCGGCAAGCGCTGCCCCCTCAAGTATACCCGTCGCATCGTGGATGCCGTTCACTCTGGTGAACTTGCAAAGGCCGAGTACGAGACCTTCGGCACTTTCGGCCTCCAGATACCCACTTCTCTCGAGGGCGTTCCCCGTGAACTCCTCAACCCCTCTTTGGCCTGGGCCGACAAGGCTGCCTTCGACAAAGAAGTTCGCAAGTTGGCTATCATGTTCCAGCGCGCCTTTGCCTTGTACGAGAGTGACGTGAACGAGAAGGTCAGGTTAGCAGGACCTCAGATCTAAGTTCTTTCTTTGCATATAAGCAGTGGATACAGGGAGATACTACCTAAAAGGACCTAATTTTAAGCGTTTCATCATAAAAAGAATGTATAAACACGATTGACTGTATGATTATACAAACACTAGAGATATGCACTTTCTCTTCCGCAATAGATTTGCATTGGCACTGCCACTTCTTCTCCTTATTGCCTGTGGTCAGAGCGCGATGCCAGCTCCTCCTTGTGTACGGTGCTCTAAGAACGATAGCACACCCAATAACTTTCTGCTGTCTTGCAGAGGCTGCTCGAGATGTTGGCACCATCGTACGTTGGTCAACTTTAATCACGCCTATGGTTCACCAACTCCTTCTCTTGCTTCTCCTAGGCTGCCACATCCCTGAAGTTTCTGATGCAGAACTCGTCAATCGTATCCGCGCCTTCAATACAGGTGATTTGGAGAACGGCATAAATGCATGGATGTGTAGAAGATGCCTTAAACGAGGATATAAAGGTCGACCCAAGACTGGAACAGAAGACGCGCCAATCCATGTCCCTGAAAGTACACCAATACCTGTGTCTTCTGGTGGACCAGTGACTTCAAGTTCGGTTGCGAGGAGTGTTGCAAGTGATTGGAGAGAGGAGCCATCTGGTTCAAGTGTCGAGGTCGTGGCTACCAGCTTTGTTGGGAAGCCTGATCATCCACAATCTAGTCAGGCTGAGCCTACCGTCGTTGGCCGCCGGGTCAAGTCCACATCGAGGCAGGCCACCGTATCTGGAGGCTCGAGCAAGCCAAATAGTAATTCGGAGAGCAATAAACTAACTCCTCAGGAGCCTTTGGCGCCCGCTCGGTCATTCCTACTTGCTAAACCGAAACCGAAACAACCTGCACCTTTACAGGCGACCTCTCCATCGGTATTCTCTCCATCTCCACCCGCACCAGATATGAGAATGGAGGTCCATGAGGAAGATGACGACGTCGTAGTGCTACCGAGTCCTCCTCTCAATCCAAGGCATGCACCTCCTCAAGAACCAGCTCCCCTATTTATACCATCTCCGTCGCCCGCAGATATTGAAGATCTATATGGTTCTCCAGAGCCTCCACCTCATAGGGAGCCAGAAGCATCGGCAGTACCTCTCACTGTAGAACCAGCATCCAACGAAAATGTTTCTCTTCCCGTTCAAGCAAAGATAAATATCCGACAGGAGTACGATTTAGCCCCCAAATGGGTGCGTAACTACGTGGAGGATATGCAAGACCCGGATGCTTGGCAGAGGTCCAAAGAAAGAAAAGAGCAGGATGGTCGGAGGAGACCTAGAAAAGGGCAAGCAAGGAGTCTGGCTTCGCTTGGGAAGTTTAATGAGTACTACTTTTCTGAGGATACGTTTCGTGCTCAGTATGCAAAGGTCTCGTCATAGCATTTATCCGCCTAGATACATGTAGGTAATTAACGAATCGGGATTCCTGTTCGACATAATTTACAAAGATCGGTGATATAAATAATATCATTCTGCTAATCTTGTTCTATAATTCATCAACTGGTCGTTCCCAATCGTCTTCTTCTGGCGGTGAGGGTTCAGAGTGAGGTACTTGTCCTGTGGTCAATCCAGGTACAATATCTTCCAAGGAATTCTTGACCTCTGAAGGGAGGATCAGTATCGAGAAATGCGCTCACAGGGTCCATACTCACCGGCCAGTTTCTCCTCCAAGTCTTCCACCGAAGCGGACGTCCCCTCTTGGTCAACCCAGTCTCCGGCGTCCTTGAGGACATTCAAGATTGAAGTCTTGTCTTCTTTCTTCAGTTTCCCACCAAGACCATTTGAATCGGTAACTTGATTCTTCAAACCAAAGACAAAGTTGGAGAGCTGGTTAGCTGTCTCCACGCGTTTCTTGAATGCCTCGTCGTCCGCTGCAAACTGTTCTGCTTCGTCGACCATCTTCTGGATTTGTTCAGGTGTGAAGCGGGTACGATCGTTGGTGATCTTGAAGGATTGGGATTTACCGCTGAGGGCAAATGAGTGTGAGTACCAGAGGAGGAGGGAAAGGCGAGGGAAATTGACTTACGTTCCCTTGTCGGAGGCAGAGATGGTGAGGATACCGTCTGCGTCGATCTCGAATGTGACTTCAATCTGCGGAACGCCGCGAGGTGCTGGTGGGATGCCGGTCAACTCGAATTTGCCCAATGGGTTGTTGAGTTTGGTTTGGCTACGTTCGCCCTCGAAGACCTGGATCAGAACAGTGTTCTGGTTGTCAGTCGATGTGGAGAAGCTGAAGATTTGATTTAGAACATGGGACATGCTATCAATCTACAGAAATTGACTTACATCTGACTCTTCCTGGTGGGGATGATAGTATTCCTTTGGATGATTGGGGCAAACACACCACCGTTGGTCTCGATTCCGAGGGTGAGTGAATTGACGTCCATGAGGGTCGGTGCATTCTCGGGTTTGACAACCCCAGAGATGATACCTGCTTGAACGGCTGCGCCATAGGCGACTGCTTCGTCAGGGTTGATTCCTTTCGAGAGCTCTTTGCCGAAATATTCCTTGAGAAGAGACTGAATCTTGGGGATTCGAGTGGAACCTCCGACCAGAACAATCTATGGGCATCCACTATTAGCTCAGGGATGATAGGAGTATTAAAGCTGAAATATACCTCGTCGACTTGCTTCTTGTTGATCTTGGCGTCCTTGAGAACCTGCTGAACGGGCTTCATGGTCTTCTTGAAGAGATCCAAATTAAGCTCCTCGAATTTGGCCCTGGTTAATGTCTCCGAGAAGTCATTTCCTCCCTCGAAACTCTCGATCTCGATCTTGGTACTTTGTTGGCTTGACAGAATACGCTTGGCGTTCTCAACCTCCTTCTTAAGTTTGCCCATGGCGCGAGAATTCTTCGTGACATCCGTGCCTGTCTTGATTTTGTAGTTCTTTGCCAAGTAGTCGATGACTCGGTTGTCGAAGTCTTCACCGCCAAGATGGGTGTCTCCTGCTGTCGCCAGAACCTCAAAGACACCATCTTCGATGGACAAGAGGGAGACATCGAAGGTTCCCCCACCAAGGTCATACACCAGGATGGTAGACTCAGATTTCTTGTCTAGACCATAGGCGAGGGCGGCGGCGGTAGGCTCGTTCAAGACACGGAGGACAGTGAGGCCGGCGATTGCGCCAGCGTCTTTTGTGGCTTGACGCTGAGCGTCATTGAAATCTGCCCGATGAAATCAGAAAGGTGGGGTACACGTAAGAACACGTAAGACACCTACATGCTGGTACAGTGACGACAGCGTGCGTAACCTTTTCGCCGAGATAGGCTTCCGCAGTCTCTTTCATTTTTGAAAGGACCATGGCGCTGATTTCCTCGGGTGACTAGAATGGGCAAATTGGCATTAGTCGGGCAGGCCACTGTAGAGGACGACGCGATACTTACAAAGTCGCGAGATTCATCCTTGTACTTGACCGTGATTGCAGGCTTGCCATTGGTTTCACGAACCTTGAAAGGCCAATGCTTCAAGTCTTGTCGGACACTCTCATCCGATAGCCTTCGCCCTATGAGCCGTTTGGCATCAAAGACCGTGTTTTTAGGGTTGGAGTGGAAGGCATTTTTGGCACTTTCTCCAATGCTGCGATCTGCGCGTTAGTATGGAACTAGTGTCGTGTGACGCATTACACCACTTACAGCCTTTCGTCGCCGTTAAAGCTGACCCATGACGGTGTTATACGGTTCCCTTGGTCATTGGCTATTATTTCAACTTGACCACCTTCCTTTTGAACGCTGTAAAATCCATTAGCATTGGCTGGCGAGTAAGAGTGACGGATTTGCTTACGCGACACATGAATAGCTAATTTACAAAGGAAGTTTGATTAGATGGTGCTATGAAGGCGCTAGACCAAACTCACGTAGTACCAAGATCTAATCATATCATCTATGATGAGCATTCTGAGGTCATGGGGAGTATCGAAAGGTGCATTACCGATGCCAATGACGGTGCCATAGTTGTCGGAGCCTGGTCTCGTACTTTCAGATCTTCCAGTTTTGGCGGATACCACAAGGGGACAGAGACAGAGTACCGCTAAGAGCACCAGAAAGAATATGAATATTGGACTCAATAGTCCAGGTTTCTTCGTCCGACGCGTTTTCTGAGGAGAATACATGTTGTTGGAGTACGCTCTATATTTTTCTTTAGCCTCATTTTATAGTGGTAGCCTGCCAGGTAGCAATACGTGTTCATCCACGTAGAATGGAATGGCCTCGAACGTGCCAAGCCGTCGGGGCCACATCACCCAGGTGATCGTCTTGCTCACGTAAGCAACAACCCGTGTTGGGAAATCTCCACGCACGTGACATGACGCACCTTACTTCCGGAATCCGCAGTGAATACAAAAGCTAGGGGCTTGCACGTTCCTTCCGCACTGCTCGACGACACCAACCACATCCACCATGGCAGACTCTTGGAAAGACGGCATCTTGCTCAAGGTAAGTGCTCACAGTCTACTGAGGTGGAAAGCCAGAAACTCAAAGCAATGACGACAGATTGTCAATGTTATTGTATACTTCCTATTCCTAGGTTCTAATATCTACACCGTCGCAGCTCCAGAGTCCGGGCCCTACTTCGGCGGCAAAGAGACATATATTACACCCGCACCATGGGCATTCCTCATATGGTCAGTCCCATGAGCACTATTGCGCATAATCGACGCCAACTGACGTATTTCTAGGTCTTTGATCCACGTTCTCCTTCTCGGAACCATCATTTACCAATTCTTCCCCGGTGGAAAGCGCACTGTCATCGACGGTATCTCCTGGCGCTTCCCTCTTCTTGGTGTTCTTAATGCTATCTACATCAACTTGTGGGCTACTCACCATTACATTATTGGTAACAGTCTACCTATCATCACAGTCAATACATTGCTAATTCGCTTCCTCAGCCTTCATCCTCGCTCTTTGCGTCAGCTCGGCTGTCACTCACATCTACTACATTGTCAAGAAGCACCATTCTTCTCAGAGCTTGGCTGACGAGATCTTCATTCACTTGCCCTTCTCTCTTTACCATGGCTGGACAACCGTTCTCGTCATCTTGACCGGTTTCGAGGCCTTCGGTGTCAATGCTTTGACTCACCGTGATGGTGTGTGGACCAAGGTGCTCGTCTTCCTGGGACTGTACGTGTTCGTACTTGTCTTATTCCCGTGCTCGAGCTCATATTTTCTATCCATAGCTTCTTCCTTGAGGGTACCGCCGCTGCCTATGCCTTCTCTACTCCGGAAGGAGATCTCCCTGCTTCAGTTGCCATTGCCTGGTCTCTCTGGGCTATCTTTGCCCACCAGAGGTCCTCTGGCTTCATCCATTGGAGCGCACTCGCTTTCTCCATTCTTGCCCTCGTTTGGGTTGTCAAGGGTGCATTTGGTCTCTACTCCAGCTCTCGTGGTGGCCGTGTCGCTCTCCATGATGAAGAGAGGGCTCCCCTCGTCGGGTCTTAAAATGCACCGGACTAGCTCATCTTGACTTCCTATTTTCATCTTTCTTCCATTTCTCAGCTTGTACTAGTATACTACTCTTGCTTTGTACTCATCTATCATATCCCATTCGTGATATTTTTGATTCAATTTACCCTTTTTCGCCTTTAACAAGTAACGTAGTACCACGAGTAGTTCTTTGTGCGCCGAATCACGAGGCTTCCACGTTTTTCTTTCACCTTTTTGTGGTCATTGTGCCCCCCTCCTTTGAGTTTGACGCGTCGCGTCGCGTGACCGTCACGCAACGTTTTCGCCTTCACCTCGACCATCATGGCTTCAGAGCCCATTGACGTTTCTCCAGGTACTTCAGCATCACATTATACGCATAGATATCTGACTGGAGGAACCAGAAATCATGCTGACGTACTATCGTCGCCTCTACCCATTCAAATCAATATTTAATTGGCTGAACCATGAACATGCACCGACAAAGCTGTTCACACATCGAGAGTTCGCGTTCACATTGCAGGGAGACGTGTATCTGCGTTACAACTCCTTTACCACTGCGGATGAATTGAAAAACAAAGTATGTCAACTAAATCCGACGCGTTTCGAGATCGGTCCAGTGTATTCAGTTCGGGTAAGTTCCTATGAATGAACCTCTTTTCCTAGTTACGTTTCTGACGTGTGGCAATTGTGATAGCCAAAAGACAAAAGAACGGCCAGGCCAGGGACTTTCAATCCACTGCTACGCGAACTGGTATTCGATATCGATATGACGGATTACGACCCTATCCGTACATGCTGTTCAGGTGCAGATATTTGCCGGATGTGCTGGAAATTCATTTCGGTAGCTGTCCAGGTGCTTGATCGAGCGATCAGGGAGCAGTATGGGTATGAACAACTACTGTGGGTGTATTCCGGACGACGTGGGATACATTTGTGGATTTCGGACAAGGAGGCGATGGCGTTAACGGATGAACAGAGGAAGGCGTTGGTTGGGTGGATGACGGTAATTCATGGAGGTGCGAAGGAAGCTAGTAAGAAGTTGAATGTGAGGAGCGCTGGGAGATTACCGCCTTCCCTGGAGTGAGTCCAAGATGCATGCTAGAAGATCAGGATCACTGACCTTGCGCATAGGACTGCTTTAGAAATTGTGGCAGAACACTTCCCAGAGGTGATCCTCGAGGATCAAGACCTCTTCGCCTCAAAAGAAGGTTACAGCACCATTTTGGAGTTCTTGCCAGAAAAGGCTGGAGACGGCGGCCTGGCCGAGAAATGGGAAGAAGATCCAGGTCGTTCATCTTCAGATAAATGGAATGACTTCAAACGTGTGATAAAGAAGAAGCGGGAAGATAAATCGGCGGCAGCGGCGGTAGTAAGTCTTTCTTTGCTCAACCATTAAACGTAACTTACCCTACGCCCTCAGAGTGCGATGAAGGCTGCATTAGAGGATCTTGTGCTGTATCATATGTACCCCCGCCTCGATGCCGAAGTCTCCAAACATCGGAACCATTTGCTCAAAGCACCATTTTGTATCCATCCGAAAACGGGGCGGGTTTGTGTACCGATCGACCCTCAACAGGTTGACAGGTTCAATCCTGAAACTGTTCCTACTGTCGGACAGTTATTAAAGGAATTGGACTCCCTGCAGGCCGATGATCCCATGTCCGGTGAACACCATTCAGGTAGGATCTAGAGTCCTGGGTTTTTCCCTTCTCCAGTATGGAAGCCTGAATGAATATGTACAGATTGGGAAAGGACGTCACTCAAGGAATATGTCGGTATAATGGACAAGCATGCCTTGCGGCTTATGGAACGCGTTAGGCAAGAGAAACGTGCCGCAGGTCAGTTTTTCCCGCTGTGCCTTCACTAATCACGTCTGAACCTTCACTTTGGTAGATGTCACCTGGTAGCTATGGCAGTAGTCTTCTCTTCGGATCTCTCATGGATGCATCTCGCATATGTTCTCAACAAACAGTTGTATTATTGTATGAATAATGATAGGTATACTTGTTGTGGCCCGAAAGTTCTCGACACGCAGAGGTAAGTAAGAGCAAGCACAGTCCAGTCATTGGAATACCCAGAATTTTATGAGCACAAATAGCGATACACCAAAGATGGAGAGAGAAAGCAGGTTTGTAGCAATGGTGACTATGGATAACAAATAGAATGATAATTTACGAGGCTAGATCACGCAGCTTCCGCCAAGGCTTCAGCAATTTCCATCTCCAGCCATTTGCAAACGACTGGATGCGCTGCATCAGTGCGTAACACTTCCAGAACGCGGGAGGCCACAGTGATGGCACATTCCTCTGCCCTGCCAAATCCTGACAGGCATTCCTGACGATATTCAGCGTCAGTCAGTCCGATGAGCCGAGCCACGGAAATCGGGTGAGGTGTTCCCTGTAGCAAGATGGGAAGAGCGATGAGGAGCGGAACCTCCGTGGCAAGGAGCTCCAACTTCTGAGCAACCTCGCTCAAGCGGCGAGGAGAATCGGCACCCGAAGGTGGTGTAACAGCAGAAGCTTCCAGCAACGGTGCCAGAGCTTCCAGGCCTTCGAACGCGTCGTCGACAACCTCTCTGGCAAGCTTTGTTGATTCATTCCCGTCATCAGGTCGGGGGAATAAGTTGAGGAGGCTATAGAGAGCCCGTGCATCTGCGGCAGTCGTTGCGCGGACGGGCTGCAGCGGCGGGGAAGGCGGTCGCGACGGAGGGAGCTTGATCATGAACCGGCTGGCAGGCGGCGTGGCGGGAGGTGTACCAGTTCCTTTACTCTTTTTCAGAGCAATTTGAGCAGGGACTGGTGACGATACTGGTGAGGGAGGGGTCTCGGGACGATGAGCCAGGGCTACAAGAGCCCGCCACAAAACGGTGACGAGAAACGTAGCAAGACTTGCTTGGCTGCCAGGATATGAGGCATATCTTGATAGTGCCCTTGCATAAATCGGGGCAAGGGTTTGCAAGGAAACAACAGAGGGGTGATAGAGAATTTGTTGTTTAACGCCGGGGGCTGACTTTGACGTCATGTTCGGTGTTTCTAACGCCTCAAGCAGAGGCATTATTTCATTGCGGATAGCCGCGAAAAGCGGGCTAATAATCCTGTTCAGGAGAGACACAAGCCCTTCACGAATTGGCTTCAAGCCATCACCACGGATGTCGGCATCTAAACCCAAGTCAAGAGCATCAAATGACTCGAGGAGTTCCTGGACAAAGGAAGCGATCGCGAGTGCATGCACTTGGGCAGGGTTGGGGTTGGGTTGCTGGACACTCGGAGCACTGGCGAATCGGAGAGCCGGGGAGGAAATGAGCGGGAGCAGCAACCCGGACAAGTTCGTTAGCAACACCGACAGCGGGCGATGTAGGGATCTAAGGAGCGCCCGGCGCAGATGTGGCTTATCTTGAGTTGCATTGAGCTCTCTGTAACAAAAGACCAAATTAAGGAACGAGGCCTGATGTATGAAGCAGCTAAGACTTACGAGGTAATCAAGGCACCCACAGCACGTCCACGACCAGGTGGAATCGGGCGTTTGCCGAGCACATACTCGCTGGCTGCAGCAGGACCTGTTGGTTGGGCCAATGCCTTGGAAACGGCCTCGCTAAGCTTCAAGGCCAACATCTCGAGGTATGAGCCATCCTGAATTAGGGGAGTCGGGGCTGGAGTAGCAGGATTGGCTGGAGCGGGGGACGGCCGACGGAAGTTGCTCAAGGAGAGTTTGTTGATTGAACGAGAGGCTCTGTCCGAGCCATTGGTGGTTGTTTGTGTCAAGTTCGAGGGGACGGCGGGGGTGAGAGGAGCAGGAGAGGAAGGCCGCGAACTTGGGCGGAAGAGAGACGGGTGCTTGAGCACGTTCATCATTGTTGACCGTGATGTGTTGGGGGTATAATAAGGATGGTCCGAGCAAATGCGAAGTCGAGGAAATCTATGTCTAGAAGTCTACTTTTCTTGTTCTGCAGCGAGCGATGCCAAAAGTTCGAAAGTCAGGTGTAGATTTATCCCATTGATTGAGGAGAAGGCCTATGTCCAGTAAGCTGAAAGACGAGGAAATCGTGTGGTTTTACGGGCGCTTTCTTAACCTTAAGGAGGGCGATCTGTGTCGACCAGGAGGAAGGCAAGCGGTGAGAAGAGAATGGTGGCGATGTTTGTGTGTGTCAAGCTTGAAAAAGGAAAAATCATGAGCTTTCAGCGTGGCCATTAAATCTCTGTGAAATGCGTACCAGCTGAGAGTGTCAACCATAAGATTGTTGAAGGTGGTCGTTGTCAATGATAACATCCACGCTGTCCGCTAAAAATTCTTGGAGTGCATAAATACGGACATAAGATTCCCACGATTGATGATCCGATCGGACTCAAAATGGCTCCTTCAGACTTTCAGCCAATCCGGCAGCGAGCTTTATTACAAGCACACTATTGCACTGTCGACAAAATCTGTTTCAATCGTTCGAGCAATGTTCTATCACCGCTTCGCAACCGCCATAGACAACTTTCATCGTCAGATTCTCGAAGTCTCAACAGGCCCATATTGCCTTCATCCTTCGTTGTTACGATAACTTTCAGGTCACCTGTAAATATCGCGAGTCAGTTGGAGTAATATTTGGGGCGTATAGCTATGCACCTTTGAATGGCGGCACGTCACTTGAGATGACTCGCAAACTGACACCGTCCAACTGTTGCATTTGCCGCACGACGTTGTCCATACTACTGCCTTGCCACCCACGCGAATCACCGCCCTCGATCATCCTGTTCCACAGTTTCTCAAAGTCAAGATCGTCTTCGGGTACATCTGGCTCTGCAGTAAACGGCGAGTCAAGTGTGATCAGGTTTGTACGCGGCGACGGCTGTATCAGGCTCGTGTCAGTAATGCCAACGGCTCCATGAACGCGGTGTATCGCACGCACCGACGGTTCTAACGCGGCCAAGGGCTCCACCGACAACCTCGACAAACCCTGCCGTGACCGAGGATGAAACGGGTTTAACGGAAATAGAACACGACTTTTCCTCACCTTCTCGATCTGTTCTAATTCGCCGGTCCCAGCCGCTAATGTCAGTTCACCAGGGGTCAGAGTCACAGTTTTCATCATAGAAGATGACGCCACAGAGCTGGCCCTACTATCTGGCCTCGCGCCAGAATGGGAGCTCGACTCGCTGTGGTTTGAAGATTGTCGATCACGAAGTTTGGGCGCTGCCACTGGTCGGTCATATGCTCTGTATCTTAGTTGGCTTACACCGATGTGACTTCGAGAAGGCGATCTTTCTTCGAGATTCACTGATTTCACAGACGGTGATTGATTTGAATGCGCTTCTAGTGAGGCCAGGAACTCTGGAAGCTAGTCGACCATGAGTAAGGAGACATAGAAATTATTCAAAAGGAATTTTCACCGATTTAGGGCGGTGGCTCTTGAGGATCTGTGACAGTGTATCTGTCTGACTGACGAAGGTCAAGAACATGTCACATCTCTGAGGAAGGAAAGGTGGGCATTCCAACCACTTGGACGAATGACAGTAACGTACCCGGCGTATCAAACGGCCAGCGCGCTTCTTCAACTCTTCGATTGAGCTCGGCACCGTGGTGGGTATTTCGTTACAATCGGGGACGATTCGGAGCATCGCCAATATACACGCATCCTGCACCGAAGCTGGAATATGAATCTTAGAAATTTCTGACGGTCGTATACAAGGCAATAGACTCACGTATACATGAGGGAAGGCGCGAGGAAAAGCCCAGTAGGATATCGACGGGATTAATTGCCAACTGGCCGCTATGTTCGGCCGCTAAAGCCGCAGAAATTATTAGGTTGGTTTGAGATACCTTCACTTGCGCATCAGCAATAAAGGCAAGCAACGTCGTAACGCAACCTATACGAAAGGAGGTCGTTGCTGATTCAGAGAAAACTGTCAGTTTTTTACCTGCAGTTGAGAACTGGCGAGCTCACCTGCGTGAATCTGGGAGAGGATGCGATCGACAGCCTTGTCCAAGATCACGTTGGAGTTCTCCGAACTCTCTTCGATTCTCGCAAGCGTTTCTGTGATTCCCCGTCCATAGAGTTCACCGTCATCAGAAGAACGAACCTCCAGAATCTCCAGCAATCGAATGGCACACTCGTTCAAGTCAATTATTGACAGCCCGTGGGGAATGGCACCGACGTTTCGGGCATAGTATGACGACACAATCTCGGTGTCGATTTTAATAAGAATGTGAAGAGTCTGTACCTGCGGTCAGCACCAAAAAGGAAAAGATCGTGCGGCGAGAAATACCAGTCGGCGTAGAGAACTGTCCGGAGACTCTAGAAAGTGCATTATACGCTCCACCTCCCATCCCTCCAAAGTTGGGGGGATCTCTGGGGACAGCCCAGCCCAAACGACTGGATCCAGGCAGTCAAGACATGTCAAAAAAAGGTATACATCGTTTGGCTCTGGTGACACCAAGAGCGGCCGGATATTTTCAGCCAATGGCAGGTGTCTGCTTTTTGCCAGCTTTAACTGCGACGCTTGAGAGACGGTCCGAAGCAACGAGAACGCCGCCCTTCTGATCGCTCCAGAAATATGTCAGAGAATAGAATAAATTACGGTGGCCAATATTTTACCTGATGGTAAATGCGGCTTCGTAAGCTTCCAAAGGATTGTGATATTCTCTTCAGAGATCCTGTTGGGGGTGTCAGCAATTGCACAGAACTCCAAGGACAGAGGGAGGTTAACCCCAGAATAGTAAGAGATGTCGTTAACACCAGGAGCAGGTGATCCGTTGTAGGATTCGATGAGGCACGATTCAGAGCGGAGAACCTGAAGAGCTGATTTGTTTTCTCCTTGATTTGGGCCATATCTGTGTCAGGTATCTAAAACAGGAGGAATCATTCACTTTATCTCGCACGTGCAGAGAGAGAAGTAGCAATCACCTCGGAAAGCCGACTCGAGGCAAGCAAGGCCGCATTCACGACGGATGAATCACTGTCATCTAACAGCAAAGCGATTTGACGGGTTATCCGGGTTAATAACTCTGCATGATGAAGGGCCAAGGAACGAAATGCCATAAGTGAGCGTCTTCTAACATGCGGGCTGGAAGAGAATTGTATTGGCTGTCAACTCCACTGTCAGATAGGTAATACATACTGACGAATTGTGCGAAAGTAGGTCAAGAAGCCGCGAATCTATGGCTGGAATCAAATCCTCGTTGGAGTAATTGATTATATTGTCGAGGGCAAGACAGATCCGAGATGACCGCTCATCTTCCAAATCCTACGCCTCATCTAGTCAGAATGTGAAGGGACAACGAAGAGGTCCCACCCACCTTTCGGAGAGTATTCACAAGCATTAATTGGAGTTCATGGCTCGCTGGCATAAGTTCTGCACAGAAAAGGTAACCTCCACGAATCTCAGATTCTTTAGCATTCATAAGTGGAAGGTAAGTAGGTGTACCTATTCGCTTCTGTTGTATGTCACGGCCAGCCTCCGCCAGATTTATGGCATGAGGTAATGCAAAGTCGAACCAATTGTGGTTCTCCACTGACGGTAAGGTCATGAAGCAATACAGGAGTATCACCAAACTTTCTTTGACATTCTCCTGATTTCGTGGGATGGAATCGGTCAGCCTGACTCGGCACGCAAGCCCTCGAGTCCGGAATATGTGAATACGAACCTTTGAGAGTGCCTGAGTTGTGAACCGATGCCGTACGGCGTTGATCTCATCGAGAAGGCGTTGTTGTATTGCTTGTGTCGATTTAGCTTCCTCTACATTTCGAACAAGGGTATAATGTGCCCTGCTGAGGGCTCCAGATGAAATGAATGGGACTTCCATGATTGTGGTCCTCGTTAAGGTGGACATTCAGGAGACAATTCCATTTGGAGGATATTCGGTAAACAGCGACAAACTTGACTCTCAGGCTCTCCAGGCTCGCATCACATCCGACTACATGTCCCAACCAGATCCAGCAACAGTCGCAGCAGCTAATTCTTTCAACAAAATCTTGAATCAAACGAAAGTTTCAACAAGATCTAAAGCATCAGGCGAGGTAGACGATGGAACTAAGAAACTGAGGCGCCTTATCCTCGTCGAAGGCGTGCCATCTGTTGTGGTAAGCATTATGCCCTATACATGGCTAACGATTGTCACCTCCCTATCCTTGACAGGACCAAACTTTGCGTCCTAGAATATGGAAAATTCTTTTACGCGTCACTGATATTCCAACAGACGTGTATCTTGAATATGTCGCGCGTGGACCTTGTGAAGTTCGAGAGAAGATAAGAAATGATACCTTCCGGTTTGTTCCCACTGAGTCGTCATAACGATGCTTGATTCGTCACCTCGGACAAATAGAACTCTTGCAACGGATAGAGGCTTCAAAGAACGTGTCAGTGAGGAAATGCTTGTCCGTTTATTGGATGCTTTTGTCTGGCGGAGCCAAGGTATACACAATTAGCTTAGCTTTGGCACCAACCGCCCTCATTTTCTATCTTCCGCTTCTACAGACAGGGAAGAGAATAACCATCTTGGTTTCACTTACGTGCAAGGAATGAACGTTCTCGCCGCACCATTCTTGTATACAATGCCGTCAGAACTCGAAGCTTTCTGGTGTTTCGCGAAGTTTATCGAGGAGTCTTGCCCCCTTTACGTCCAACCCACCTTGGAAGGTGTCCATCGTGGACTTAAGGTCGGTCAAACGCTCGGCCAGATGGTCCTGAACTTGACATCTTTACAGCTTCTCGACCGTTGTCTCAAGATCGTTGATCCAGAGTTATTCGCCCATCTACGTTCCAAAAATCTCTCGGCAGAAATCTATGCATTCCCCTGTAAGATCGCTGCCATGCTCTACACCGGGCTGATCTATATCAATCATTTTTGCAGCTGTTCTCACCTTGTGTGCGTGCACTCCACCTCTGAATCAGGTATTGCAACTCTGGGATTTTCTCCTGGCATTCGGAGTTCACTTGAACGTCCTTTGTGTCATTGCACAACTCCTCTTGATACGCGATGATGTCATGAAATCTTCAAGGTAATTCCACCCCAGTACATTCGTTGACAGCGTCTTACAACTTCATGTTCCTCGGCAGTCCAATGCGCTTGCTGCGCACATTCCCTGACCTGGAAGCATTGCCGGTGATCGGAATAGCCGTCACTCTTGTGCGAGATTTACCAGCAGAATTGTATGACGAACTTGTGAAGCATCCCTATGAAATATGAAAGAAAATGTCATTGGCTTTGATAACTCTTGACGAAGCCTTCGATAGCTAAGCGCTGAATAGACAATCATGACAGATGGCGCTAAACCTTTTATGTTTCTAGTGATGGCGAAGTCTCTGGCGCTAACCGCCGGGAATGGTTTCTCAGATGGGGTAGATGGAAAGGCTGTACGAAGTTCGAAGCTTGATACCTGCCCAGAGTTCTATACTAACCGACGAGAACCCTTACGGAACCTACCGTAAGCTTGCAAAGGGGCTGGACGGAGATCACACAACCCAATTCAATGAAGCCCTCCTTCAGTCAACTTCCGTTCCTTGGGGGTTCTTCGTGTTGATAGTGTCATTCACGGGCCATCGTGCCGACGAGCAGGTGCCCTGCTTTCGCGGAGTATGAAGAACCCCTCAGCTGATTTTATCAAACCTTGCTTGACATACCCTTGAATCCAGTCCAGAAGGGCGAAGCCGGGATACCGTACGCCTGAATCAATACGAGGATCTCATGACGAGGCATCATAATAGATAACCACGCCGTAGTGGCTACACCCCGGCACCTGTACCCTAGTTGAGCACAAGAACCCAATTGCAGCCTAGTCAATTTCAGGAACTTCATCTAGAATCCAAGCCTTTATCGGCATTGCTTCGCATCGTGCGATTTTCCACCTGGAGAAACTAAACTTGCGTTCTAATCTTACCGGATGCAGGTGTCGGAAGCGGTAAATTTATTGCTAGGCGAGTTGGATTCCGATTCAATTCATTTCGATATTCTCTGTGATCAGGGTTCATCCCATGTTTCACCAAATTGATTATTGATTGAGCTCGGCGCTCTCGAGGCATGTGGATCTGAACTCAGTTTCCTTTAGAATCCTAGTACAAGTTAAATTTTCTTCGCAGCATGACCTCAGAAATGAGCGAATCGAAGAGCGGAAAATACATGGAAGTGGCATAGCGTAGCGATTAGGCGAACAGATAGCAGGTAGCAGAGCAATAGTGGCCGGAGAATAAGTTACTGTATCTGTGATAGCTGTCTGAGCAGCGAGAAAGCAGGCAAGTAAATCTAAAACGTACTGTACATCATGGTGAACGCTGAGGAGGGTAGTCTCGATCGCTGGAATGGTCGTCACTGCTTTCTATGTGTTCATGACGGCCAACGAGGCCGCCATATTCTGAACCAATACTAGGACTTCTTGACATCCCTAGTCGATGAGATGCATATCTCCCATTTGACTCATTCGAGGAGTCAGGGGAATCTTCACGATAGAGGCGTTTCCTCCGAGGTGGGTAGTGTGACTGGGGAGATTCGGCCTTCGGCGGACGAATTCCATAATTGAAAGGCGGTGAAGGTGCAGGTGATGGAAACGATGCTGGCCGCAAGGTGCTCGGCGCTGGGCCAAGTGGAGGCAGCTGTCGCTCAGAAAGAAGTGCAGACGTTGGGGATCGTATTGGCATATTGCCAGCATTGGGCAGAGCTGCAGGTTGATCGATTATTGCTATTTGTTGAAACCTTGCCAGGGAATTGGAGGCAGCCGATAAGCTCTGCATTAATTCCGCCGATGCATGGGCCTATGGCGACTTTAGCTTGAAATACGTCTGTGGTGGATTGAAACGCACCAGTTGGGGAGAACAAGATATCCCTGGAGGTATTTGGGAAGCACGGGCCGCAGTCAACTCCGTACGAAGATGGGCATTTTCTTCTTCAGCCTGGCGAACTCGCTGTTCGAGTTCGGCAACATACTGAGCACGGCGAGCGCGATAGTCGCGCTGCTGGACGAGGGCACGAGTTGGTGGGATAGTGAGATCCTTCTTACGGCCTCTTGTCATGGTGGAACAAAAACATCATCAAGAGAAAGGCTTGGAGATTTAAACTGAGTTCCGTGTTGGGTGAGAATCGCCATAGATTGCGCAACAAATGGCGAGGGGGACGAAATCAATTTCAAAAGTTTAAGCACGTGGTTATCACCGAACAGGAGGTCTAGAGCTCTAGGTACAGATATCTATCCGTAAGGTACCGCTGTCATCATAGAATACCCTGATATCCCCACACGCGTTCCAACAACATCTTCAGTAACGTATCTGGTCCTGGTGTATCTGTGATGCAATAGATCCCAGGTGAAGCGACGTCAGATGTAGACGCTCCTTCCTCGATCTCAATTTGCGCGGGAACAGCAGTTGATTCCCAAGGACCATGGGTCAGGCCGCTCTTTTCAAGCTCGGCTTGCACCTTGGCACGATTAGCCCCGGGGGCGTAGGCAGATATGTCATTTCGTCTGTCCACGACCAACATTCCCCGGGTCAATTCTCCAGTACTGGAATGTGTGTTTTTATTAATTTTGATTTCGAATTTGAAATGTAAATCAAGCCTCACCGCTCTATCTCAAATACTCTCTTACGACCGGCCCAACCTTTAGAAAGGCCGACAGTATCGGGTGGGTTCTCGGTAGCACACCAGACTGCAACAATATCATGAAGCTCCATCCGATCTTCCCCAAACTGCCGCATGATCATCCGGGTGTGTTCAAGAAACGAGCTTGTGAAGTGGACAAGCGGTGGTTTATCCGCCGCGTTTGACAGGCCTGCCGACAGGCCAAACGAGTTGGACGTATCAATTTTGGACTCGTAAACATCGAATGGGAGTCCATGGGGTGTTGTGATGTCCAATGTAACTAGAAAAAATCGCTCCAAAGGTAACCCGAGTTGTTGCTGTGGAGGGAAGAGCAGCTCCTTCACAGCAAAAGGATCCGCGAAAAAATTGACTCCACAAGGGAAGGACAATTAGCATGAAATCGGTAGATGTTCTGTGTCCACTCACATTCGGCGGCAGGACTTGTATTACCGGGAACGTCGAGTGCACCTCCCATGCAGATAACGCGGCCAATCTTCTGCCTGAATAGATCTCCCTCCTTACGGAGCAATCGTGCAAGGTTCGTTAAAGGGCCAAGGACAATGTAAGTTATCGATCGTGCAGGATAACTGCGGATAAGTTCCAGGGCCACTTCGACGGCTGGTTTTTCTGAGAGTTGGAGAAACGCATGTTCTCCGCCGCGGTTGACATTCAACTCGGGGTGACGCTCATTGATGTTGCTCAAGCCATCCCTGAAATATGTTTCTCAGTAACCGTAACCAGACCCAAAATAAATGTCAACGTGCCGGCCGTGAAAATATTGAGCGCTGTGAAGTTCGCCTTCCAAGGGGCCGTCAGAACCTCGGGAAAGAATGGGTTTCTTGGCCGCATGGAAGTTGACAAAGCGCGCTGCATCGGCGGGGTTATGGTCGATTTGTAGTTGGACTGCTTGATATGCTTTCAGTATATTCACACTACCAGAACATTCAGTGAGCATTCAAAAGAATCAGATGCGAGATCTCCGACTAGGATGATTCGAGATCAGTATTCCCTGCAACCAAGAATAGACAGGAACGGTTCGTTACGCTTGCACCCCAATTGAGAAAATATGAGCACGCGCCAAAAGACACCAAATATGCCAGAATATCAATTTCAGGTGACGCAAGAGCGAAGAGGCTGACATGGTAGAGGACAAGATAAGGGCCGAACTTGTATCATCAGGAGTTGCACCAACATTGCGGTAATGTCATCGACACCCGGGTCAGTGTCAACTACAAGTCGAGAACATGGTCAGGAAGCAGAAGAGCCACAATTGCATCAACTTGCTGATAACGGGGATCTTCGAATTGTTCATCTTCGTTGCGCTACAAGAGGGGAAATGTGTCGAAGGGCAGAGTTGATGGCCTCAAGCTTATGTAAATTCAGAAGAAAGTTTGTTGCAGAATATCGCATACGTTGTGAAAATACATGCTACAGAATAGAGATTAGCTAGTCAAAGAGAGTTCACCTGAAAAATGGAATTAGCGCTCATTCTCGGACAAGCCGAATTTAGAAAGAAAACGGGTCAGAGATCTTGGTGGAAAAATTGTCTCATAGAGCTGAGCTCTCTGAAGTAGCAAATATAAAGATAATACATCATGGTGTAAAGGAGAAAGCATCTGTGAATTTTTGACTCACCTTGCGAAGGAGGGAAGGCAATCGTTGCTCGTCGTTGTTAACAGCGTTGAGCTGGCAAGCAAGGCCATAGAACGTGTGTCGGGAGATGCCGAGAGCTATACAGTCTTGTCACGGTGGCTTGTGTGCATGTGACCGCACAGAAAGTTAGGCCTACCTGTGCTGCCATCGACGTCTGCAACAGCCAGCACAACATCATGTCTGAGTCTTTGCGTTTCTTGGGTTCCCTGGAGGGCCACAAAGGATGGGTGACCGCCATTGCTACCTCCTCTGAAAACCCAGATATGATCTTGACTGCTTCACGAGGTGATTAGCTTCAGCCATCCAGATGGGTCGTCAAATCTAATCTCTTGCGCGTTCTAGACAAGACTATCATCGTCTGGCAATTGACTCGCGATGAAGATTCTTACGGATACCCCAAAAGGATTCTTCACGGCCACAACCACTTCGTCTCTGATGTCGTGATCTCTTCTGACGGCCAATTCGCCCTCTCTTCCTCCTGGGATCACACTCTCCGCCTCTGGGACCTGAACACTGGCCTTACCACCCGCCGCTTCGTTGGCCACACCTCCGATGTGCTCTCCGTCAGCTTCAGCGCCGATAACCGACAGATCGTCTCTGGTTCTCGTGACAGGACAATCAAGCTCTGGAACACTTTGGGAGAGTGCAAGTATGATATCAAGGATGAGGGTCACACCGAGTGGTACGTCTTTTATTACCATAGGACTCACCTCTCTCACTGATGCCGCTATAAAGGGTATCATGTGTGAGATTCAGTCCCAACATCCAGAACCCTGTCATCGTTTCCTGTGGTTGGGACAAGGTTGTCAAGGTTTGGGAGCTCTCCAAGTTCAAGCTGAAGACCAACCACTATGGACACACTGGTTACATCAACACCATCTCGGTCTCGCCCGATGGTTCACTCGCTGCTTCTGGTGGCAAGGATGGTATCACCATGCTCTGGGATTTGAACGAGGGCAAGCACCTCTACTCTTTGGAGGCCGGCGACATCGTCAACGCCCTCGTCTTCTCCCCCAACCGCTACTGGCTGTGTGCTGCCACTGCAAGCTGCGTCAAGATCTTCGATCTTGAGAGCAAGTGAGTGCTTAGCCGTTTTGAGACCGTCATGATCTCACATATCTCTAGATCCATCGTCGATGAGCTTCGACCAGCATATGCCGAGGCTGGCGACGACACCAAGCAACCCGAGTGTGTGTCTATTGCGTGGTCCGCTGATGGTCAGACCCTCTTCGCTGGCTTCACCGACAATGCCCTCCGTGTCTGGACCGTCACATCATGAGCGCGGGACGAATGAGCTAGTTGTTTATATTCATGATGCTATTATGTTTTGTCCATACTCTTCAAACCAAAAATGGAATGACAGATTCCAACTCTCCCAGTCGGTTCCAAGCAAAGCGTAGACTACATGAAATGGCGCACTAAGTCGGCAGATTACTTTGCTCCAAGTTCTTCTTTCTTTCACCAAGATCCCACCGGTCGAGGCCACCGAAATTTATCTTCATTCCAAGGAAGGACATATTGAACTGGAGTTCGCAGATATGACTTCCCTGCACGCGCCAGCTATCGCCGCTTCACAAGAATGCATGAATATGAAAATTCGGCATTGAGAGGAAAGATTTGACATACGTAGCGGTTCCGTAAATATCGCCTTCCTGACTTAGAAGACGAACGCATTGGTCGGTGTTGGATTTAGCGTCGTATATCCATAGTGTCTTCCCAGTATAGATCTCTTGCCATCCGGCTACGTCTATGAGGCGACTGGGGGGCTGATATCGCTTCTGTCCTTTAGGGGGGTCAGGCGCTTTTCGGATGTCCAGATCATTGAGGAGATGCAGGGCAGATAGGTTGGAAATGTTCTCGAGTAAGTTCTTCTCGGAGGGCGAGTCCACAACTCTTATCATAGGTCCTGGGGCGGAGCCTTCTTCGTCGCTTGATTCGTCCTCACTGTTTCGAGGCATCTCGTCCACGTCCATCTTCGTGGCACTCGATTCGGCGTCAGCGGTTTCACAGCATCAGCAATTTCCTGCTCGGCGATTGCAACTTTTTCACAGAATGCCTGCCAGGCATCGTCGTTTGAGAAGTCTGTTCGAAGGAGAAGCCCCTGTTCTGAACCCTCTAGGATGTCGTCGAACGGATCAGGATCCTGCATAAAGTCATCCTGAGCACGATCCAAAATTCGATCAGGAGCAAAAGGCAGGTAGAAAGGGGCCAAGCGCACGGGGTTAGGAAGCTCTGAGGTCGCATTTAACGCGTCTATCGCGTCTGGGTCCTTGACTAAAGCTTCCCAGAGTTCATGAATGGCCTTCAACTGCCACTTGCGTCGGCCGAGCCCAGGGAATTGGGACCGCAGAGCGGGGTACCTGCTCTTGTAAGTGATCTTGTAAGTTATGAGGCTTCGCAGATTAAGAGGAGCGTAGCTAACCGCGAATAAGGCGTGTAGCTTTTCATGCATGATGGTAGATAGAAACTGAGAAAATACTGATGCGGAAATATGACGGGCTACTAAAGTACACGGTATGTCGTCACTTTCCAGGTCCTCGGTGGCACTCAAGCTTATGACTCTGATTGTGGCTGAATTCATTCATTGAGGAGGCTTCTACTCATTGAAGGTTCAGCCTATTGCATGATGCTCCTCCACGAGGTAGTGCATGCTTCTCCTCCTCTTCTAATGGGTGAGGAGCGGAATTAAGTGTCGCGCGAGGAATTCAGGAGTGCGCGCCCGTTGGAAGCGAGGCCAAGAAGAGTACCAATTCTCATGGTCGATTGAGCGAGGCTTTTGGTATCGTGTGCCGAGGCACATCGACCGAACACCCTGCGCTTAGCATAGTCTTTCGTCCTTCAGAGTCAACTCAGGTCTATTCATAGAGATGCTACTGCGGGCTATACAGCAGAATTTCGTGACCCTGCAATCCTGTCTACGATCTGTCAGGCGGACGTCAGCCACATGGTCAGTGAGTTTAAAACAAGAGAACAGACGTACGGGTGCGATATAAGGCAATGAAAGGAAATTACCAATGAATGGTAGCTGCCGTAGGAAAGTAATGACCACAGGGAAGAAGTCACTGCCAAAAGCACATGAATTCGGGCAGCGATAAAGTCGAACTGAGAACGTACCCAAACAGGTTCAAGAACCCGAATGTCTCGACCAGCATGCCAATAAATGGCCATTTTAGAAACACGAGCAAGATACCGCCAACGAAGCATGCTGTTCCCCTGATCTTGTTCTTCCGTGCAAAGAATGCGAGGGTTTTTTGTGGACCAATGATGAGTGGTAGGCCGGCGATGAAGAGGATCTAGAACAGTGAGGTTGTAGCTCAGCATATGGACATAGTCGGACAGAAGTCAAGCCATACGTTGCCCAGAGCTAGCAGAGCACCATCAAAGAACAGCATGACACCCAAGAGCATGAAAAGCGCTCCGAAGACGGTGAGGGCGCAACCGATTTCTATGTTATGAACAGTAGTCAGTCTTTATCCATTCAAGCCAATATAATGAGCCATACTCTGAGTATCCGTCAACCACATTATTGTCTAGTATTTTCTGAGGATCCTAGGTCGTTAGCACCGGGCCTGCTGCAGTCTGAGGAAATGGACTTGAAAGTGTCGTGATGACGTGACAGGACGCGTCTGGCCACGTTGACTCTGTTTGGCTGCTTGACCATTTTGGGAACGACCATGATGATCTTGACACAGTGCACCTGAAATTTTGGGCGAAACTCTGAGAGGGAGATTCGTGCTAAATATCTGGCTAGAAACTCTGGAACCTTATGGAAAGTAACATTTCAACGCAGGCTAGTATGGCAGCACTGGAACACCTGCATGGTCTTGACCATCATGGTCCTTTGCAATCTTTCTGTCAATGTCGTGATCCCTCATGCTAATCCCCTCATGGATTTCTCGCTCGCTGTTAGGCCACGTCAGCTTCACCTGGTCCTCCTGCGTGCACCCATGCTCACTCGGCGCTGCTCACCATCTGGCTGTCCAAAGTTAACTCTATTGAATCTTCAAGCGATTCACCTGGATTCAAATCTCCGATCCGAAGAGAATCCAAGCGGTTCAATTCACTCGACTTCTTTCTTGAAGCTTCTGGACCCTTGATCATAGACTCGGGGCACAGTGTACCACCCACGCTGCGTGGCGCATAATTCGAAGTTAGCGCGTAAATCTAATTCAATACATGTTCAACTTGTCAAAACCTAAACTACGACGATCTAAGTAAGGTAGGATCCCCATCGTCCTTCCGCCGATTACGCTTTCGCTATGACATGATACGGACAAAAATATCCGCCATTGGCCGGTCGGTGTAACTGTTGAGGTATATGTTTCGATTTCACACTAGCAGAACGAAGAGACCCTTATCCAGCCGGCTCTTATCTCGCTATATTCAAATTCAGTGACCTGGCGACAAAATGGCGAATGTGAGCTCATTCATTTTCGATCGTATCGGCGGTGATTGATGTCAACTCAATGTCGACAGGGAAATGGCGGAGTAAGTGTTTTGTTCCAAGCTCACTTGGGGCTTGGGTAGCTGGGTATGTTGCGACTGCCGGCCGAGATTGTCAATGAAAGAATGATATGAGACAGCTTGGCGGTTGAGCCCCTCTGGAGCTTTACCGTCCGGAAATTAAGGACATTGTCTGGGAATAGAAGTGGCAAAGGTTGACCTGGCAGGTGACTTGCCGTGATGACCCCAGAAACAAGAGAAAGGATGCGATGTTCCTGAGATGGACTATCAGAGGACTGTTGCGGTCCTTTACATTTGGTCACCGGATCCTGGACGGTGAGGAGTTACAAGCTGGGCCTTGCAACGATAAGGTTTGAGAGATAACAGTATCTATCCATAGACTTTCCAGTTGGACAGGTGAATGATGTTCGCCTCATACGTCAGGCATTGAGTAATGAGACTTTCAGAAGTATGAGGTGCGGAAAAGTAGAACGGTCTATTGAAAGAGATGACGTTCAGTAGTGAAAAAATTACGGCAAAGGAAAAAACTAATAGCTCCTCATCTCCCTCTTCGCCCTTCCAACCCTTTCCCAACTCTCCCACACGGGATTCCTTCTTGCTAGTACTGCCAGATGATTTCCAATATAAGGCGGCGGTAGAAGAGGATGTATGCCCTCAATCTCATTCTTCACCTGTGTGTTCATCGGGGGGAAGAAGCTAATAGCCTGTGGTGAAGGGGGCCTCGTAACAGAAGGCAAATGCGAGAGTGAGGAAAGAGCAGTTTGGTGTTGTGCATTGGGGTATAGAGTTGCAGAAGACGATAGGCCAGAAGAAACGAGGGAGGAAAGCGCAGCGGCGGAGGAAGAATGTGAAAGTGAGGATGTCGTTCGTTTACGGTCATGCCCTCCACTAGGACCTCCGGGAAGAGACCAATTTGATCCTTGGACAGGGACTGTCATGGTTGAATGAACAGAGCTCACACTCGTTCTTCTTCCACCTGCGCCTCCTCCAGGACCGCCGGGACCTCTAGATCGATCTGGAGACCCAGGCGAGGTAAGTACAGTCTGTACACTCCCCGTAGGACTGGAAGATATGTAATGTGTATGTCTCCCATACCCTCCTTTGTCATCCTCAGGACTTCCACTAAGGACTCCAGAATCCTGGATAACAGTCAAAGGCTGAAGCTGAGATGGTAAGGGGGCGTGTTTAGGCGTCAACGGTGCCTCCGGGTGGTGTACAGAATTGGGTGTATTCCTCCCGCTTCCTGATCCTCCCAACCCGAAAGATTGGCCACGAATGAGGGGGTGTGGTCGGAGAGGCCCATGTCCATGGTGTTGGGAAACGTCCCCGGAGGAATGCCGTGAGGTATAGGTTGAGTGGGGACGAGAGGATGGGCGACGGGCATGGTCTCGTTCACCACGTTCCCGAGCGCGGGGGCTGGTCGGATTCGAGGTAACTTGGGGGGTAGCAGCTGGAGCCGGGGTACGCGCATTGGATGTGGGAGGGGTGGGGGATGTTGTTTGGATTGTTAATTTAGCATTTTCCTGAGGACGCTGCTGAGTAGGAGCCTGGGTCCTAGCAGAAGCGCCGTTGGAGGAAGCTTTGGCTAGAACAGAAGCAGGCACAGGAGGTGGTGGCATTTGAGCCGCCGAAGGCCCAGGAGCGGCTGCTCTGTCTTTACCTTTCGCAACAGCAGCATTAGATGATGTCCTGGAAATATCATCCGGTCTAGCTGTATCGACTCTAGTCAAATTCACAGCTCTAGGTTGTTGAGCAAGATGATTCCTAGGCTGAGGTGTCTCTGCAGTAGCACCATCCATGGCCTGAGCCGGAGGATGTGGAGGGGGAGCCTGTTGAGACCTCGCTCCCTTGCTAGGCGGAAGCTGTCCACTGTTCAGGAGGTCTCTTAGCTTTTCTTCCCTCTTTCTATCCAGCTCCCTGTCGCGTTTCTCCATCTCGTCCATCTCACTTCCGTCGCCACTGTTCGGCGTCTGTGCACCCGATTCAGAGGAAACCCATTCGTCATCATCGCCTGCTTCATTCTCGTCGTAGATACGGGTATCGGAAGAAGAGTCGTTTGAAGAATCTTCGTCTTCGTCTTCATCAGAGTGAGAAGTGTTAGAAGCAAGAGTAAAAGCAGCTTTTGGCTTATTTCCAGTTGCAGCTTTTCCGGAGGAGGCTTGACGAGAAGTTGTGTGGTGTGCCTGAATCTGACCTTGGGAGCGTTGCCTCGAGGGAGCACCGTAAGCAGAGACGTGTTCACGAGAAGATACGCGTTGAGCAGAGGATATTCTTGATGGAGGTTTAGGCTGCTGTTGGGTTGTCTATCGAGGGAAGATTGAGTTATTATTATAAGATAACGTGTCCTTGAGAAACCCGCATACCCCACGAGTACCACTTGCTTCACCTTTATGTTGGGATGTGGTGAATTGAAGGTTTGCACCTAACCTTGTCGCTGAAGATGATCGTGAATGAGGACGAAGACCCGACGTTCCCCGTCTGGTAGGCATTGTGCGAGCGAGAGGAGGTCGTGGTGGTTGTGATGAGGATGACGAACCAATCAGGCGTTGTTATTCTCAATTCGGACCGATCGAAAGTGCTCTCCATAAAATTTGGCTTAAACTTCGACTACTACAGAGAAGACAACGATGGAGAGGGTGGAGTTTCAGCAGGAGCAGATGCTCACTGAGCTGAAAGATTTGGTGGAGAGAAATCTTTTTACGGAGGTGTGTATGTGAAGGAACTCTCAAGATATTTGCTTATACCCGGACAAAGCAAGAAACAAAGATTATACTAAAGAAGCGGACGGCCTTTGAGACGGCTTTGGTGAGGAGAGTAGCTAAAAAGGCAGACTTTCTACGGTATGCTGCATTTGAGAGGGGGTTGGAAGATTTGAGGAGAAAGAGGGTCGAGAGGATGCGTGAGTTTGATCCTGGCTGGTGCACACTGCTATTGACCTATTTCGAGACAGAAACGGAAAGAGGACCAACGTCCATATCAGACTACGCACTAGTCCAAAGGCAGTTCAATATTTTTGAAAGGGCACTGAAAAAGTTTAAAGCCGATGTTGGATTGTGGATCCAATATATCGAATTGGCGAAAAAGGAAAAGGCAAAGGCGTTAGTCGGGCGAATAACAGCGAGGTGAGGATGATAGGTAAATAAGATTTACAGGAGGCTAAATCTATTCTACAGGGCGTTGCAGATGCACCCGAATGAGCCGTCGTTGTATATACTCGCAGCTGACCACGAGCTATCGCACAATTCACCGAGTACGGCTCGAACGTTGCTACAGAGGGGACTGCGGATCAACAAGGAGAGTATTGATCTATGGAAAGAATACGTCAAGATGGAAATGGGGTGGGTGGAGAGTCTAAGAAGACGATGGGGTGTCTTGGGGATCGACGATAACGAGGGCGACGACGAGGAAGGTGCATCAAGAAAAGAAATCATGCAAGGGGGAATTGTCAAGTCAGTGATTTCAAATGCCAGCCAAGGTAAGGTGGGCGTCACTTGGTTCTCAGGATTTGCGCTGATAATCGCCGTAGAGCTACCGAAAATAGAGCTATTCAATTCTCTAGAAGAGCTGATACTCCACTACCCAAGCACGCAGCAGCTGAAAGAATCTGTGTTGAGCCACTTGCATGCGACGCTTCGGGAATCGTTGCCGCGGCTCAAACAGGGCAAGGGCAAGGCTGTACGGTTACTCGCTAACAGTCATTTACCGGACGAGTCAGTGACAGTCGAGGGCATGCAAAAGGCTTGTGAAGAATTTTGCAGGGTCGAACCAAAAGACGACGAGGTGATTGTGGCATTTACGGAGTTTTATGAAGACTGGAGTGGATCGATGATTGACGAGAACTTGGTAAGTGTACGATGAGAGAGTGTGCCCTTTTCTGACGAGATTTGTACAGAAACTATACGTTTATGGTTCATTGAAACGATGCATGCGGATTTGAGGGCAGAGACCATGCAGTCTATGGTAATCCTTACACGCGGAGTGACATCGGATCAGATGTACACCATGTGCTCGCCAACGTTGGCTGTGTAATCCCCGTTGGCCTGTGCTCATATCTGTAGCTTCAGTAGACGATGAGGAGGTGTATTTAGACGATGAGCAGCATATATGCGTTGTAAAATAGTCTCTGGAATAGCAGAAATGTCCTCTAGATAACCCCCTCTATTTATTCGCAGCCCCCCAAGAGTGTATCGCGTGGAATTGTGGACCACATGGTGCGCTATCAATGACAGGTCAACTCCCTTTTGATCTCCCCTTTCTTCCTTTCTTTCCTTCTCCCTCTCACCATTACTCAAGAGTATCGAACGTCCCGACCAGCTGTGTACGTTGTTCTCGTCGCCGTCCTCGACGTTGAGCTCATTGCTCTATACAGCTAACAGCAACGACCTTCAACCCTCCCGCCAGGTAGCTAGCTCATTGTTTGCTCCGGCGTCGACGGGACGTCCCTCTCTTATTCTCGCTTCCCCCTCCCCTCCCCCTCCCCTCCTCCCGTTCTCTGTTTCTTTTCTTGTAATCTTCCCCCCTTTTTTTATTCTTTAATTGCTGGTGTTCTTACGGGAGCAAGCCTCGAACAACATCTTGTGCATGTATATCAGTCTCACCACATAGACCAGCTCAGATTCTTAGCAGCCGGTCAGAGAAATGTTGCAATACCCCGTTCAATTGCCACCTCTCGCCCTCAATGGTTCCCCTCAGCACAAGAATTCTCAACGACTCTCCCCGACGACTACCGATTATGTTCGTCCTAATGACTTTTCCATAACTCCCCCTTCCCCCACTGCGCCTACTGCTGCTCCTCGTCCCTTAACCGCCCCCAATCACAAGCAGAGGTTCTCCATCAACCACCAGAGGAAAGAAAGCTTTTCATCTCCCCGTACCGCTTTCACCGCCCTTCCTGGCCCCTTCATTCCTCCACCGACGACAACGGCTGCTGCGGCTACGTTAGCACCTCGTCGTCCTTCCTACACCTTATCGTCACGCCCCTCGTCTCGCCCTTCTTCCCGTCCCACCTCGTCTGCGTTCTCTACGACCAACTTCACTACACCGGCGACTTCTATCTCCGATGCTTGGTCTATTTCGCCTGCGACCGTCACTACCAAGCTTCCTGGTAACACCACTACGTACCCCAAGAAATCGTCATTCACTTCGTCGATATCTTCCAACCTTGTTGATGTCCTCTTCCCCGGCGACTTTGTCGGCGAAGGCGGTACACTACAAGGTGAAACCGTCAAGTTGGTGCCCATCACCGAGAACGTTTCGTTCAAGTCGGAGAGCTACGTCGAACCGGCACAAGAATTCCAGGTGAAGAGGACATTGGGACATGGTTCGTATGCGACGGTGTACCTTGTTCAGGAGGTCCTGGATCGTCCTCAGCCGAGCGATGATGGACATGGTGGCTTGTCGACAATTGGGTACATGGACTCGGACAGTGGTCGCGGGACGCCTCCTCCTACTGATGTGCGGTATGGCCGTGAGTATGCTATCAAGTGCTTGAGCAAAGCAAATTTGGATGAAGAAGAGTTGGCGGCGCAAATGTCAGAGGTCAGTCGTGATAAGGGTATGCAAATCGAATTCAATGCTCAACTACTCTACAGGTTACAATCCATCAAAGCCTTCGTCTACACCCCAACATCGTCGCTCTCCATCGTACCTTGGAGACGCCTTCTTTCCTGCTTCTCCTGCTCGAGTACGTTCCGGGGCAAGACTTGTTCTACTTCCTAGAACAGTCTCGCGATCAACAAGGGACAGATTCGCCTCTCATCACTGCGTCAACATTGCCTGGTACCCCTTCGTCTCAAGCTACAGCAATGCCTTCAACAGAGGGTGTTTTAGCGCGGACACCGCCCACGCCTTCGCTTCTTGGCAACACCAATCAACTGCTGTCGAGAACAAGGCTTCGCCTTATCGCGAGCATGTTCTCCCAGATGTGTGATGCCGTCAACGCTTGTCATGCTCAACAGGTGTTCCATCGTGATATCAAGCCGGAGAACTTTATTGTGACGGATGGATGGGTTGATGCGGGTAATGGCAGACAAGAGAGGAAGGTTATTGTGAAGCTATCGGATTTTGGATTGTCTACAATGGATTTGGAGAGTTCGGATATGGATTGTGGAAGTGCTCCGTATATGAGCTATGGTGCGTGCTCTTACTTCAAGCCTCGTATTATCACTAACACCACCAATCAATAGAATGTAGGAATAACGTCGCACCAACATATAGACCCCGTGCGGCTGATGTGTGGTCACTGGGCATCGTATTGATCAACATGTACGTTATTCCTTCCTTATCGTCACATGGGATCCTCTCTGATAAGGCTTTTCAGGCTCTACCACGTCAACCCGTGGACCGATACAGCCGAAGGCGCCTGTTCTTCGTTCGAGCTCTACCGCAAAGACCCTCTCTCGTTCTTCCTCAACCGCTTCCCTGGTATGACTCGTGTCGTCGCCGACTACCTCACTTCCAAGATCTTCTGCATCCTCGACCCCGAAAACTACCATGACGACTCGGCTCGTGCTACTGCGATCGAGTTCGGTCAGTGGGCGAGGAACCTCCCTGCACTGCTTAGCGGTGTTGGTGGACATGGATTGCAGAGGACTTTGAGCAGTAGCTCGACCAAGTGCCATCCAATCGCTTCTCCCTCTCCGATGAGCCATCGTCCTTGCTCGAGGCATCCTAGCGGAAGCACCACAGCTGGACGAACACCTGCGATGCCGACGAGGTCTCTTTCAAGAGCACCAAGTCTCACGCCGGCTTATGAAGGGAGGGAGCACAATGGTGCTGATTTGTCGACTGTGTTTGATCATGAGGTTGAGGAGCCGGAGGAACCTGAAGAGTCTTCGAGCGATGTTCCTCAGCCTGCCAATGCCGCTTCGTTCCTCTTTGAGGATCCTGAAGAGGATCAGGAAGGCGGTGATTCGAGGTCGACATCGACAACAAAGAGGAGAAAGCGTGGTGCTCGCAAGGGCAAGGGTTCGGCTGCTACGGATGCTGTCCCCGCCACAGATGACACTTTGGAGGTGTTGACCCATGCCAACCAGCGCCTAGTGCGGGAGATCAGTCTAGCATCGAGGAGTTCGTCAGTCAATAGGTCAGTTATGTCTTCGTCGAGGTCGACCAAGTCGGCGGCGGCGGTTTCTATACTCTCAACTACGACGACTTCTTCGAAGGGTTCAAGAGCGGCGAAACCGTCGTCGTCCTCTTTCGAGCCGATCTCTCTCTACGCCTTGCCAAGTGCTTTGCTTACTCCTGCGACTCGTAGTGCTACAAGGGCACAGCAGGTTGCTTCTCCTCCTCCCCCTCCTCCACCTGTCTCGGCACCGGCTACAACAACACCTAGACCTCCCGTTACGAAGAAACCCAGTAAATGGAAACTCACCTTCGGCAAGAACAGCTCTCTTTCAACTGCTGGACGTGTTTCCCCAGTTGAAGAGGTTGCTCCCCCTCCTCCCCCTCCTCAACAATCCATGACCACCACCGCTAGCAATGTGTCCAACCTCATCATGGGTCTTAATGCTCCCGCTCCCGCTTCTTCGACATCACCCTACGACAACGACGACGCTGCTTCGACCTGGAGTAGAGGTCGCAAGAATCGCAGTGGGCTCGCTCTTGGCAGCACTGTGAATGGCAGTCGAGGTTCACTTGTCCCTGCATCATCACCTGAACGCAGCAGTGAATACGATCAGCGCTGGGGATATGTCGATCGTCGCAACGAACGCGCAGTGTCTCCCAACAGCACTCGCAGCGGCCGACCTCTCGCGTCGAGTGCTAGCTCCGTCGTTTCAGGCAACTGGCGTAGTTCGATGAGCACTACCTCGTCTGCTGGCACGTCAACATCGGCGTTCACTCGCTACAGCAACTCGAGCATGAGGAGCGTCTCAACGACGGCGACAAGCGTCTCGTCAACGAGCTGGAGGACCAACCCCAAAAGCGTGTCTTCCAAGGCTACAAACGGCTCTGGAGGGTACGCTGCGGGTGCCCTGCCGAGGAATATCAAGAGTGAGTTTCGCTGGTCCAAACCTTTCCGGAATAATGTGCCGATCAATTTCCCCTAGTCATGTCTGGTGTTCCTTGGGAACTCGACCAAGTACCGAGGGGTCAATACCCCAATGCCCCAAGTGGAGATATTTTTGGACAACCGCCTGCTAGGAAACAACGGACAAGAAAACCCAAGGACGCAAAGTTGGATACTATTAATGAACGGCCTGGAACTGCCGCTGCCAAGGGCGTGAATGTTGCTGGTGCTGGTGCACTTTCTGTTGATGACTCTGTTAGGCGTGACGCGTCGACAAGTACGACGGATCTCGATGGATTGGCTGGTAGCAAGGAAGAGGTTGATGGTTCGAAGAAGGTCCAGAAGGGACAGATCAATGCATTGGCAAAGATGCTTTCAGCTCTGCGTCGATAATTTGGGCTGTTGTCTTTCCTCGGTGGTGGCTCGTGATCATCGTCGTCGGACTCGCTATGCACCTTCATCTTCTTGTTATCGTCGCTGATCTGGTTCTTAATTTGCATTAGTGATATGGTATATTAGCCCCCCCTTCTTGTACTCAATTGGTGTGCGCGCCGTCTGGATGATCACTTATATCCACTCCGCCGTCGATGTTTGTTGATCAAACTTCGGTTCTCATCCAACCTCATACGTGTCTGCTCACTGTGTTCACCGGAGTTCTCTCAACCATGGACCTCTTTACCGTCAACCCACTTGTATACTCACATCGTGCGACTCCGATTTCTTCTTTCTGCTGCACAAATCACAATTATACGCTCTCTAACACAATCTTCACCAGTCAATCATTGCATTTTTCAAATATCTTCTATTACCATTCTTCTTTTTTCCTTTCACATCACACATCGCCTTTCTCCCAACTTCTTACATACAAATAAATGGCAGTATTTAATAATCTTCCATTGTTCCTCTGCGGTTTCTATCTACGGAATTCCTGTGTTATAGTATTGTATCTCTGCATCCAAAATTTCACGAATCACCCATTTTTGGGTCTTTAGAGGAAGCCTGGGCTTGTTGTTCTCTAAGTGCCGCGAATGCCATGTTCTGTTCTATAGTGGGTCGTGGAATCATATCTTGCTGGATGTTAGGATCAGGCTCCATGAGTACGGATTGTCGAGAATGTTGTCGGGCTCCCGGTGGCGGCGGTTCAGCTTGTGCATCTGTATTCATGTCAGTTGCGTCGGGCGAAGACGGTGGTGTTGGTGAAGGTAAGTGTGGTCCCACAATGACGAATTCTCCTGTTCTATTTGTGCGCACGAGATTAACGTAATACTCTTGGAGAAGCTCTCGTGTGCACTAAAATAACGAACAAGTCAACAACCTGACAATTGACAGAAACTCCACGAGGAGACGAACCGTCAGGCGCCAATCAATGGCAGCAAGAAATTCTCGTTCTAGCATGTTTAGTTCCGTCACGGGAATGCCTCCCACTTTGGCGTAGAGACTGTTCGTGCAAAATGCGTCGCATAGGCCTTTGCTAGATACTGTGATAGATGCGATAATAAACCGATGGCATGTCAGTGAGGAGATGGTGAAGAGGGGCATGCGGGCGCAAATCTGATCGATGTAACACAATGTTATGAGAAGGCAGGTTTTCTAAGGAAACGAAAGATGCATGTCAAAATATGTTCTAAGCATTTATAGAATATATTGATTGGACGAACCTCGACATTGGTGAACTTTACAATCCGATTCAGATAGTCTAGGATTGAAATGCCTGGGGCAGACCGGGAGTGAAATCTTGTTAAACTTTCCCTATACGAGTAAAGGACCTGTATTTCATAGGCTGTTCGCGCGACGCAGACGAAAACATACGGCGTAAGAGGTATCTGGTCATTATGTGCCATCAACCGTTCGAACATATCGGCTACATTGGAGAAAACAAGAACTCGATGAGATTGTCGCGCAAAGTCAAAGAACGTTCAAGACGACCTAGGAGCATAGCAAGATGTTCAATAGGAGCATCCTCGAACGCAGCCGGTAACTCGACCTTTGCACTGCTGGCCGTGTCTTCCATGAACCCATTGCACGCTGAGGCCGTGGTGGCTTGCGGAGGGATTATCGGACTTCGGCAATGGAATCTTCTCCGAATCGTCGGTGTTGGATTTCAAAGACTTTGACAAACAAAGCAAAGCAAGTGCCAATCCATTCAGACTGTATAGTTGTTTGATCGGCGCTTGAACCTTAATTTTCCAGCTCTGACTGGCAGTGTGTTATCGTATCTGGCCACCGACCCCACCGTTGTAGACAATGGCACCAAAAGTCGTACGTCGCGCTCAATACGCTTGGAAAGAGTCTGGATGCTGAACTCATGGATGCTAGGATCCCAACGAAATCAAAATCATCTACCTCCGTGCCACCGGTGGTGAAGTTGGTGCCTCCTCTGCACTCGCACCCAAAATCGGTCCTCTTGGTCTCGTACGTTTGTTGTCACACTGGATGGAGAGTGTAGGCTCATGTATTTGTACAGTCACCGAAGAAGGTCGGTGAAGATATTGCCAAGGCCACAACACAATGGAAGGGTCTTAGGGTGACAGTCCAACTCACCATCCAAAACCGTCAAGCCGCTGTCTCTGTGGTTCCCTCCGCCTCTTCCCTCGTCATCAAGGCTCTTAAGGGTACGTTGGGTCTCCTTGGCCTTTCTCATGAATACTTACACGGTCTGCAGAGCCCCCTCGTGATCGCAAGAAGGAGAAGAACATCAAGCACTCTGGCAACATTCCTCTCGATGAGATCATTGACATTGCACGAACAATGAAGTCAAAATCCCTCGCAAAGGAGCTGTCTGGCACCGTCAAGGAGATTTTGGGAACCGCACAGAGTGTTGGATGCACAGTGGACGGCAAGCCTCCTCACGACATCATTGACGGCATAAACGATGGTGAGGTAGAGATCCCCGACGAGTAAATGTACTATCTACACCACTGCATTTCACTTCTTTCACCTACCGACTTGCCACGACCTCATACCTCAGAGTACACATGAGATGTACTAGCCACATCTCACGCAGAATCCATGATGCACACAGGAACTGTATTTTCGTCTGAACACTATCCAGATCGATTGGCTTTGGCCCAAACCCTTCCAGGTAAGCCCAGTGTGCCTCCGCGACGAGCAATCTCTGCAAGCTTCTCGGGCGCGAGCTCTGCTCCCATTGCTCCACTTATTTCAACCGCAACCCCTCGAGGTTTACTTTCATCATATGTAACCGAAATCTCGACAAGCCCCGACATCGGAGGGCGCTCTGGAGAGGTCATGACAATCTTTGGTCGACGTGGGTGTATTGGCATCGGGTCAAGCTCCGAGCCAGGCGTTTGGAACATGAGGTCGGTATCGATACTCTGGGATGGTAGGAACACGTTCACAGGAATCTTGCTGGGTGTGATGTTTCCTAACCGAAAATGACTTTATGGGCAAAGTATTTGAATGGGTCAAGACGCACCGCTCAGTACAGCCTGTAACTCTTCTTCTGTCGCCTCAGAATCTTCTACCATGGGTGTCCCACCTGCCGTTTGTAGTCCTTCTGCGGTCCATTTCTGGCCAACAATGATTTCATTCAACCAGCATTGTTCCCGTACAACCTGAAGGACGATCAATATAGCCTGAAGAAACGACCCAAATCCAATCCTACCTCAAGGATGCCCCAGACCTCTTTCATGCTGTGAACTGGGACCCTTTCCAGGCGGTATCCAGGTTCCAATGGCGCGGTCAGTCTCAGGCTTAGAGGTGGGTGAGCAGATGAGGGTGATTCCTGACCAACGATGAGGATGGTCTACGGGCTTTGAAGTACGGTACTCACATATAATGTAGTGTATCTTTCCGCAGGACGGCTTGCGTCTGGAGCGATCTATGTTCCGTCAGACGGAAGTTCACGAGGGGTCGCCTATAAAGTCACATACTAGCAGATCAACCCAGGAATGTTTTCCAAGGGACATCATATCCAAGGAATCATAACCACCCAGTGGGTTTACAATCAACTCGATATCTCGCATTCGGGACTGGCTCATGACAATGCCAGGCTTCTTGCCATCTTCCGTGAAGTCGAGTTGCCAAAAGTATGTTCCACCGTCTGGTTCATTGGCTGGTATCATGGACGCAACTAGATTGGTGATTTGGGGGAAAGTATGGTCGATGTCGGTTCCCTTGGGAGCAACCGTGAAGGTGGGACGGGATGAGAATGTTGACATTGACATAGATACAGAGAAGAGGTGCGCAGCGGAGGATGGTATCAAAGAGAGAGTGGCTGTCGCTACACCTGCTGGACGAGATAGCAGGTAGCTTCGGAGGGTGGAGGATGAGATGTCAAGATTGGGGAAGGCATCTTCTTTCTCTGGTTTCTTAGATCCAGATCCTTTGTCTTTCTGCAAGAGTGAAAGATATGACAAGGGTGAGATATGAACGAGGAAAGAGACCGAGGGGGCAGTGAGGTACGAGAGAGGGAGACCATGTGCCCGTACGAGGAATATATCTAGCGGGGCATGTTCAACACCTAAAGCGCTGTAAATGATAATCGTTCATTGTAATGTGCATATAGAAGGTCAATAGACTAACGTTGAAGTAGCTATCGCTTCGGTTTTTGCAAAGTTCATAAGAACGGGATAGAGTTCGTCGACATCACCGAACCACTTCAGTCCACCGTCTTCCTGACGCGCTGCGAGACGATCCAACATGAACAGATACCGAAGGTGGCCTAAGACTGCTTTTCCAAGCCGCGACGCTTCCCCATAGGCACGGGTATCTTCTGGTTTCTGGACTTCCGCGATAAAACGCTCAAACGCTTCGAAAAGAAACGCGTCTAGTGTCATGGCAGCTTCTCCACCACTATTGGGACGCATGGATTCTGATATCGCGTAAGAGGTCTTGACACTCTGTACATTTATTGTGGGGCGATTTGGCGTGCTTTCGTCGATAGCAAAATCGACATCAATGACCAACACCTTCCCTCCCAGGACGAGACTGATTTTGCCGGGCGTTTCGTTGTCTCTGAAGCATTCCATTCCAACCGATGAGCCCCATGTCTCGACACGGGATACACACCATTCAACCAGGAGGGTCGGGTCCAGCGGGATTTCTTCGTCGTAGTTCGATTTTGTCCTTTCGCGTAAAGTCTCGACAACGTGGTGTACATTTTGACTGGACTACCAGAAGGGCTGGTGAGCAGCGCAACTCGAAAGAAAACATTGGTCGTGATTCACTTCCTGAAGGGTCTTGGTTATCTGGGAACATTCGCGTAGGGTCGAAACAAGCTTGGGATTTTGCACTGGCATCCTGGCATATTGTGTCAAGGAATCTGCAAGTCGATCTGTGGCATGGACCAGGTTTTGCAGCCTCGCACACAAATCTTCCGTCCTCGCTGCAAAGGGATGAGTAGCATGAGCAGAGGTTATATCATGAGTCTGGAATTTCTGTATGGATCCGAGAAGGTTGTCACTAATCGTGGTGGTAGAGGAAGAGGCCATGGCCGCATTATTGATTCCGCTTAATCGACTAAACAGGGTATATCCATAGGGTAAACCAACAAACAACAGCTATACTACAAGCAAAATGCCAATAAAATCGTTGAAATATCATGTCGGCGGCCAGGATGCATCTGGTACAGTTTCCTTGCCATATGTCTCCCTAGCGGATATCTGGTAATGCCTGATAGTAGCCAACGATGCGTCCAAGAAATGTGTGATAGAAGCTTTCCAGCCTTCGACTCGCAGCTGGTCAGCCGCTGGGAGAGATGCCTCTTCAGCAGATGGGAGTGATCCATGTCGAGGGAGGTGGAGGTGTATATTGGGATAGAAGGGGTCGAGATATGTCGTTAGGTACATTTCCTTCGCTCGCCGAACGGAAGCCCTAGAATGGCATGAGTAAGTTAGCTCACTGCAGAAGGTTGATTCCACCGACCTATACATATACAAGAAGCATGCGAGTTGGAGGACCACGCAAGCCCAGAAAAAGTAAGATCTTGAAAAAGCGCTGCCGGCTGTGTGCAACCTTGTCCGTAGAGAACCATTTGTAGCTAGGCCGTTGGATGCTATAGATTGAGACGCCGTCTTTCTGGCTTCCTCGGCTTGAGAGGAGAGCTCTTTCAACTCCTTGATCCTGTCCCTGTCGAGCTCCATACCGGAGCTAGTGAAATGAAAGCTCAGTCATAGTATAAGGCACTACGAAAAGGAAAGCTTACTTGTCAAGCCCTTCAAGCCCTTGGGCAAGCTCCGAGAGACCCTGACGTACTCTGGCCAGTGCCTCCAACCTATCCACCGGGGCTTGTTCAATGTGTTCCCAAGTGTCATCAGCGATCGGTTCAGCTTCGTCCGTTGTATCAAGCTCTTCGGCTCGAGCTTTGCCATTGTCCATCGGAATGGGCTCCAGCGAATCCTCATTCACTACCTCCCTCCCATATGCGTCCAACATGCGGATCCCGGCTTTCCGACCAGCGCTCGAAGGAGTAGATGCAGTTTGTGTGACTTCGGCGGAGGCATTTGAAGACATATCAGTGCTATCACCATGTGTGTCGAAGCGAACCTTCAAGATGCTCTTCTTCGCTGCAGCTGGGGTTGCAAAATATGCACCTGGCGGGGCGGGCGTGCGGGTGGGCAACGTCGTCCTGGCGAAGGTGTGTTCAGGTTCAATCGAGCTGTCGCTGGGGGCATTATCTATGAAACCAGTTGTTGCTGCAGGAGTAGGTATATATGCTCCAGGCGGCCTTGGAGTCTTGAGCTCATGGATAGGTGTTCTGAGACTCTTCGGTGGGGAGAGCAACACATTGTCGGACACTCGATTGTCGGACGCTCGCTTGGGCTGTACTGGTGTTGCAAACCAGGCACCTGGGGGTTTAGGTGTCTTCATCGCAGTCAAGTTAGGCTGCTGAGTTGTGTCGGGTGTCTTAAGCCGACTGCTTTCATTGAAACCATCCTCAGATGATGACGGTGGGTCTGGAAGGTCTGGAAGATGTCGCGGTGGTGTGGGTATGTGGAAATCCACTCTGGATGAACTGAATGAAGCACGACGGGGTGGTGTCGCAAGAACAGACTGGAAAGAAGTATCCGCCCGTGATGGGGATTCAGGAGGCGGTGGGATCGGGGAAGGCTCTTCCATTTCTGGAGATGATTCTTCCATTGATACAAAGACGTCTGGGGCTGACTGATCCACTACCGGTCGTTCCACAGGCGCTGGACTAGCAGGAGGAGAAAGCTGGTGTTTGCCTCGTATTGTTGGAGTGTTGTCTTGTTGGATATCATCCAACAAGTCTTCCTCAACATGGTCTTCCACCACAGGTGGCAGTGGAGAAGCATCCATCACCTCCTCTTCCTCCTGTATAAAGTCACTCTCTACTCGAATCATGTCAGCAATGCTAGAGGTAGGGATATTGGAATACTCACCAGGATAGTCATCCCCCAGTTCATCTTCCGATAGTAAATGTTGTGAGACTTCATCATGTTCCTCAGACGACTCTTCTGGCATATGCTCGTCTTGTGAATGTTCAACTTCGGAAACTTGCAGATGAGGAATTTGACCATTCTGCATATTCAAGTTGATCTCAGGCTCTGTGTCGGTTTCAACATCCGTATCATTTGCAGGAGGTATCTCTTGTTGATTCCGCCTCAAAGCGGCCAAAGTTGGTTTCGGTGGTTGGGGCGACGTACGCGGATGATATAAAGTGGTATTCGACTGTGACTGCGAACTTGTACTGGAAGAGTTCGTTCTGGAACGAGGTATTCCACTGAGACGGAACGCAGCGGTTGGGGAGATAGATGGGGATTTGTGAGGCTGCCGGGATGTGCTTGGGCTTCCATAGAAAGAATGAGGACGGCCAGGTGATGGTTTGGGAATGCGAGATGGTGACGCTGAATTTGGTGGCGATCGTCTATGATGACCATTCCCATTCTGGGTGGGAGATGGTTGGGGTGATATATGCCCAAGTGAAGCATTCATCTTCTTCGCTACTGCAGATTGCAAACTCTCAGCTCGAACCCGCGGAGCAGGGCGAATTGTTGAAGGAGATTCTGGCCGGATGCTTTCGTGCGGTGGGCTACGCAATTTCTCTTGATGTTCCCATTTTGGCCTATTAGCATTCCAGTTGCGTTCTCGTTCGTGAAGAGCTTCAACAACTTCCGGTTCCGATCGACCATCGTAGCTCAAACCGTTCGCAGAATATGCCGGTGAACTCGCCCGAGAAGAGGAGAAAGAGTCAGCCCGCCCAAAGGTCCTTCTGCCCACGTCCGTGAGACTGCTGATGCTCGATTTTCGGCTCCGGCTGCCAGCAAGCTCGGGAGAGCGAAGACTAAGGCTGGAAGTCGGTCGAGTAAGTCGACTCTGAGGCTTATTCCAACTGTGTTCCCTCTCCAGAAGGCGACTTTTCTGTTTGACTGTCGCTTCACCATCTAGATTTCAAATTCAAAGAAGTCAATGCATTATTGTTGTGCTGGCTCTGAAGTACTCACTAGAGACAACAGAAGACGTCGACGTGGATGAAAGACTCAAATTAGAGCTATGTCTTCTAAGGCGATTCGTAGAAGACTGGGTAGAATGGTGATGGTGATGGTCTGGGGTGTCAGGTCGGTGTGGGGTGACCGGTTTATTCCACTTGCGTTCCAGGTCGTGTAGTTGTGAACTATCCCCTGCATGACTAGTGGAATGGTGCAACGAGGATTCAGCTGAAGGAAACAACGTGTCAAATAAAGTTCATCAATGCACAATGTATGCGCGTGCTCACCGTGAAGCAAACCCGCCAGTCTTTTGGCCGCACTCAGCGAGCGTGGTCTCTGTTGAGGACGTCCATGGGTCAATCCGTCTGGAAGGGATTTCTTCCCTTTGTTCACTGGAAAAGGCACGGGCGGGGCGGAAGCTGAGCAAAGCATGAGGTATGATCAAACACCTGGACAAACAGAGCTCACCAGATCCTTGACTTTGTCTGTCGCTTTCAGCGTCTGACGGAGGAAATTCATCCATTGCGCGTTGCATTGTCGTATCATCGCCTAGAAGGTCTGATTTGTGGCTTGGAATCAGCAATGGTAATGATAGTGGAATAGCGAGCACCAACTTGACTGGGATTTAGAAGTCATGTTCATCCGGAAGGATTCTCGGAATGAGCTCATTGCCGGAGTAGTCGAAATGTCAGCGGAGTTTCCAAGAATGTACCCTCCATGAACACTGTCCGTGTCAGATACTTCATCTAACGTGAACGGTCAGTAAACGGCCTTTGGGGCAATTAGGGTGGACATACGTGCGAATAGAGAGTTTGGTAGATGTTGGTCCTTTATTTGAGTATGGGAGTTGTTCAAGCGTTCTCGGAGGATGTCGAATGTAGATGCGGAACTTGATTTGTATGAAGCCTCGGACCGTTGAGCAGATTCTAATGCCACGAATTAGCGCTAGAATTGAACAGAAAATGCTGGGCCATACTAGCTGCTTCCAGTTCCTCGTCACTCATGCTCTTTTTCTTGCCCTTGATTTTCTCCCTCTCGTGGTGTACCATAGGGCTATTCTCCACCTCACTAACATCCACACTATTCCTTCTCAACCTTCCCGGCCCAGCCTTCCGCGGTGTGCTCCCAGGTTCACGTAACGCACGCGTAAATATATCCTTCACGCTCTTCTGTGCAAAACTATTCGCCTCTATCGAGCCCATGTCATACTGAGACTCCTGTTCGGGTGGTAGTGGTTTGTTTAAACCTGCTACAGGTGTTTTGTTTGGATCCGGTATTCGCGAAAGAACTGCCCTGAGACGTGCAGCCGGTGTTTCTGCTGAGTCCAAGTATGCTGTTGCGGGTTTTGGAGTAGGATGTTCGTCGTCTTCTAGACCGCCATTAGAGGAGTGTCCTTCTATCGCGTTATTTGGGGAATGAGTATCGCTTGCGGAGTCTGGCCACCGGCGAGTGCTTGAAGGACCTGCACCAGGTGTTTGAAGAGATTCACTACGTCTACTAAGACGTAGACGAGGAATGGGTAGGCCGTTCGACGACGGGCTAGCCATCGACGACAGCGTTGAGTACAAGGCGCGACGCTCAACACGCTCGGGAAAGGAAGATTGCTCCCACGTGATCCAAACGATGCTGCCGCCGAACTTACGAGCGCTCAAGCACTGTAGTACTTGAAGGCAAAATCAGGTTATATTGGTACAAGCGAAAATAATTTACATAAAACCCGAAGGAGAATCAGACCGTACCAACATACTTTCGAACTATCCTCTCCCAGCATTCACCCATTTGCATGTGAACACCTTCGCAAGTGTCAAAATCGACACCTCCCTTTTCATCCAATGTTCTCAGGCCAATCCAATCTTCTTTGTAAAGCTGCTGCTCGCGCATGGGTATTATAGTCTTGTCCTCAGATCCCATGACAATTTGTCCGGTGCTTGCAAAGTCGGATTTGATTGGCTCGGACCCAAACCATGAGCTCTCCTTAGGCACGACAGTTTCGTCCTCGCTGAATACAATGAGGACGAGTTTGTTCAGAGATGCAAGGTTATGAGCGTATGTTGTATTCCGGCTCTCTGGCCCCTCGTTGTTGATGTCAGGAAGGAAGTGGTTCCATTCGAGGTAAGTCTCGTAGTTGTTCACGTCGCGGAAGTATTGGGCCTGGATGAGGTTGTTCTGAGCCCATTCTGTGTATATAGCACCTCTTGCTGCCCGCCTAGCCACCTGGCAAAGGAAGTCAAATCTCTTGCAAGCTGGTATATCTGCAATGCCCATGTGCTGAGATCCAAAGGTGATGAGGTTGTTGACAGGTGGCGTATTGTATCGCTGAACGTATGCACGGAGGAATTGACCACCTATGGCGGGTTAGTCGCAATACTACCTTTCAAGGCGGAAGGCAAACCTTGGGATAGACCCATTGCATCGAATCCGCCAGCCAGCTCTGGTATTGAGGCAATCTGATCCGCGACCAACTCGATTTGTTCGTTCACATTTCCGTACTATTCACCAGTTGAACGTTAGCTTCCGCTGGTGTTCCCGAGTGCTCGAGTACGCACAAAGCCAGCCTGTCGATCTTTATCCAATTCCTCGTCAATGTAGACGGAATGAATGAAGATCCCAGGATATATCTCCTTTATCCGGTCTTGAAAATCGACCATTCCCGGCGAGGAATGGGAATCGCCTGTCGGTCATTTAGCTTCCGTACTGGTTAGCAATCAACCGGAAGGTGCATCGTACCGAGACCGTGCCAAATGACTAATGGCCGATATTTGACATGAGGTGCTGCATACGCAGCAGAGAACAGAGAAGACAGCGTACAGAGGCCGAAAAGCCAGAACTTGCCGGCGAGCTTCATCGTTGTGAGGCGAGGAGGTAGTTCGACTGCGAGACTACTGAGCCGCGATTGGCTAACGTCACGATCACATGCTCTGAAACTTGACCAGAGCACTCAGAAACGGGGCGATCGCTGTTGAAGACCTGCTTGGCGGTCATCAATGGGCATTTCGCGAGTCTCCCTCGGAACCCAGAGCCAAGCCTTCGCTACGCTGTGATTACTGCCCATCGACCGCCGAGATAAGGGTGCTTTCTCTGCCTGTGGAGGCTGATGAGAGTAGGCACGTTTCCGCCTCTGTTCCACCACGAATCTCGTGCGAATTGAATTGATGTTCCTGACAAGTAGATCGTTGCGCTGATATCTCGCCTTGTATCTGGATTGCTCGTGTGCACGGAACTTGAATCGAAAACTTCTTGGTACACGACTGTTGGTGGCTGTGGAAAGTCACCAAACGCGGTTATGGTGGTTATCTCTGCCATTAAGACTCGGCGCTGCCTTGTTGCGCTGATTGGAACGAAACGGATGAATACCAGGAGCGACTTGCACACGGTGTATCTCGGTGTTTGATTCACGAGCACACCGTGGTAATGCGACCCTTTCTTTCTAACATGAATGCAGGCCAAAGTAGAGCGTGGTATCTCATGATACCGTTGAAATGATTATCGCTTGGACTTGACATGGTGATCTCCATTGATGGAGACCTTTCAACTTTGACAATATCAGCCATATGGACCCAATTCCATCAATCCATATGGATCCCTCAAGCTCCTCCTCCTCCATATATCGACCCCGGTTCCACTCTCACCGAGTATAGCCTATTAGTCTTGAGTTCAAGGCAGTGTACAGGCTTTCTAATACCTCTTTCTTTTTTCTTTGGAGTGCTTGATAGTGGGACAGTAATCTCGAATGTAAATACAAACGTCAAACAAGGATAGTTGTCAGATACGATGCTCCTTGGAATTCGGCTCCAGGCACCCCCGCCCTCACGGGATATCCACATGGACAGTACCCACCGCTACCTTATCGAGTTATCAGAGACCCTTGAGTGAAGGCGCTTGTGTTTATATAAATGTGTGGGGAAGCAAATTTCTCGAGTCCCCCGGTGGTTCCTTCTGACCTCCTCGCACCTCACGCCTTTGCTCTGAGACTACCATCTCAACGTCGACAGACGCAATGGCCACTATCCAAGATGAGGAACGCAAAGGTGCCTCTGCCGTCGCGCTTCATCAAACCCAGCCCGGCGTCATGAAGCGCACTTCCTCAGAGTCCTTTACCAAGGACAAGACCGCGTTCGAGGAGAAACATGGCAGTGATGATCCTGAAATTGCCCAGGTTGAGGAAGAGAACAGGCCTACTCTTTACCAGAGGTTCCGTCCTCTGGTACTCGCAGGAGTTGCTGCTGTCATTTTGGGCTGGTGGATTAGTTCGACAATTCTCAAGGACACTCGGCATAGATGGTCAGTAACTCCGGACACCACAGGGTCATATTGACAGCGGATGCTTATGCTTTTGAATTAAAGGATCGTTCAAACCTTCTTTGCATGGTCATTCCTTGCGTATGTCCTCGATATTTCCAACTCTCGCTCTCAGGACTGAATAGAATTTCTAGAATCATTGCCTTCCGCTTCATCCCCAATACAGTCATCACACGACCTGTTGAAGCTATTTGGGCCCCCGTCGTCGAGAAACCGTTCTACCGCCTCCCCTATTACACAAGGCTCGCTGGTGGATGGCTCTGCCTTTTGGGTATTGTCTTTGGCTCCGCTTTCGGATTCCCCCTCCAAGACGTGAGTCCCTGTACAAGTTCCTGATTTTTTACCTGGCGCACTAACACACTCCGTGAAGGGCACATCTTACGGTGACCGTGCTATTTCCGTGCTCGGCCTCGCCATCTTCCAATTCTGCTTCTGGCTCTCCTCGAGGAAACGCAAGGAAGTTCCCTGGTATGAATATTTTCACAAAAATTCCTAGTTCAGATGCTACATGATCCGTAGGCCAACGATCATCGTCGGTCTCTTCCTGCAACAAGCCATCGCTCTCTTCGTTTTGAGGACCGATGCTGGTTTCAAGATCTTCAAGTGGATTGCCACTCTCGCTGGTGATTTCCTCAACCAAGCACTTGCTGGCGCTGGATTCTTCTTCGACCAAGAGACCATCGACAAGCACTGGTTCTTCGTCAACACACTCTCGTCCATCATCTTCTTCATTGCCTTCGTCCAGATGCTCTACTATTTGGGCGTTATGCAATGGGTCATCAAGAACTTGTGGGTCTTCTTTGCAAATCGTTGCGAGAACCCTATACTGACGACGTTCGAAGCGCTTGGTTCTTCTTCAAGCTCATGAACGTTTCTGGTGCTGAGGCTGTTGTCGCTGCTGCATCTCCTTGGATTGGACAAGGAGAGTCTGCTTGTCTCGTCCGCCCCTATGTTGATCGTAAGTCGGTCGCTATCATACGACGCATATAGTCTGATTGAATCTTCTAGTCATGACCGAGTCCGAGCTCCGTTCGTATATTCCTTTGGCTGACCGAGACTTTCCTGCTCAACTCCCATTCTCGTAGATGTTACAATGACCTCTGGATTCTCGACTATTGCTGGTTCCGTGCTCGCTGCCTACATCAACTTGGGTGTCCCCGCTCAGAATCTCGTCACCTCCTCCGTCATGTCCATCCCCGCTTCAATTGCCATCTCCAAGATGCGCCTCCCCGAGACTGAGGAGCCTGTCACTCGTGGACAAGTCACTGTTGATCGTGGAGATGAAGGCAAGCACAAGCCAGTGAGTTCACTCATTTCTCCTGGTTTGCATCGTGGTCGAGTCTGACACCTCGCTTGACAGGCCAACGCCCTCCATGCTTTCAGCAATGGTGCTACTTTCGGTCTTATTGTCGCTGGACAGATTTTGTGAGCACCTTGCGCCCTTATCAAATTCGCTCCACAGCATTGACTTCTCCACAAGGACCAACGTCTTGACTGTCCTCGCACTTGTGGCTACGTGAGTTCATCTCCGAACCTTGACGTTGGCAGCATCATCTGATCTCTATTGCCCCTTCCAGCATCAACGGTCTGCTCACTTGGGTTGGACGAGGCTTTGGTATCCACCATTTGACCTTGGAACTCATCATTGGTTACATCTTCTACCCCATCACCTTCTTCCTCGGTGTTCCCCGCCATGAGATTCTCCGTGTTTCCCAGCTCTTTGCTGAGAAGCTCGTAGCTAATGAATTCGCCGCCTATCTCACCCTCCAGGATATCCAAGGTGGCCCTAACCCATTGACGCCTCGTGCATACACCATTGCATCCTACGGTCTTTGTGGTTTCGCTAATCTTGGATCCCTCGGTATCCAGATTGGTGTCCTTGGCGCTTTGGCACCTTCGCGAGGCAAAGTTATTGCCCGTATTGCCCTTTCTGCCATGATTTGTGGCTTCATGTCCACTCTCCAAACGGCCGGTATTGTGTACGTGCTTTCGCTTCGACACTGTGAAAAGTGACAACTGACCACCATCCACAGAGGCATGCTGGTGTAATCTATGTTCAGGCTGCTAGTCCTTTTACGCATCTCAATGATCTAATGATACCTTGTATATATATGGAAGAAGGGGTTTATGGTTGATTCTAATACAATCTGCTTTCTCTGATCGAATGGTATTGTGCTCAGTGCAATGGCTACAAGAACGTAAACCCTATACTTTGAGTGCTTTGATTGACTTTCCACATGTGATTGCTATCCACTCTCCTGCCGCCGTTTGAGTGCCTGTGTTCATTGTCATCGCTGGTATCTTCGGCGACCAAGCAAGGTTTGTTATTTGACTCGACGCCGTGTATGCCATGACAGGGTCTGTGATAACCCGCTTCTTCGTTTCTGGTCGAGGGGAATTCAGCCGTGAACCTCCTGGTCGTGGTGAGGGTGCTACGAAGGTTGAGTAGTTTGAGAGATCCCAGAGCAAAAGTTGGCAGTCGTCCGCTGCACGAGGAAGGTGAGCAAATGGAGTATGGTGTATAAAGATAAGAATTTACCTGCTGTTGCCAGTAGAGGATTCTCTGCTGATCCCCACCCAAAGGCGTTGATAGGTGCCAAATGCCCTCTGAGTTCCATCACTGGCTGTCCGGGTGAACGCATATCAAGAATCTGGATCTCTGAACCATCCATATGGAAGGTGGACATGTAGTTATTGTCGGAGGGGTTGAAGCCGATCCGTAATAGAGGAGAGGTTGGGGGCCGTGCAGAAGCAGACGGCGAGACGGAGGGTGGAGGTACGTTCTTGGGCGCGGGCGTTTCGTACAGAATGGTTGAATGTTCAAGGCTGCGCAGATCGAACGCTCGCAAACTGCCATCAGCCCCTACAGAAACAAAAATGTCTGTAGATCCAGGGAGCCATGCAACGTCGTAGACTTCACGATCGTGTGCAATCAGTTGTGTCAGAGCGGATTGGTTTTCAATGTTCCAGACTGTGCAGGTGGTGTCGATTGAGGAGGTCACAATGAGTTTTGGCGCCTTTTCGTTCCACGAAAAGCTTGTGAGGGGAGGACCACTGGTAGATTGCGTCTGTACTTTGGATTGCTAACCAGTAGTCATAAGCGCTGCTGCCATTCGAGAGGTGTTCATAGTACGTACCCCAGATAAAGCCATCTTTACGGTAAGACTGTGCCCAGAAGAAGTCGCTTGCCTTCCGACATAACTCGAAACTTGAGAGGGCCCATCCCCACTGTATTCAAAGACACGAAGCGCGTCCGAAGTTGTGGCCAGCAGCTCCGTTGAAGACGGCTGCCATGAGCTGTTTGAAACGGGTTGCCACTGGAGGGCAGTTGCTGGGTATCCATGAGTTGCCTCACACAGCGTAACGAAATCAGGGTAATCGGCATAATCATCCTCCACCAATACTCGATCGTCTTGTAGCCCAACCACTGCTATTCTGTTCCCATAATTCTCGATGAAGGATGATAGACCAAGCCGGAAGGCGGATCGCGCCCGGGATTGTTGTCCTCCACCTTTACACCAGTCGATGCAGTGTACAGGCCCTAGAGAGGTGTTATAACCGCTTTTCGGATACGATATAGGGATAATGTAGCCTTACATGGCGCTTCATACTGCAAAAGAGTGGCCTGTGTCATGGCGGTAGGAGAGAATGTTGTTCAGGCGTTCCATCAATACTTAGCAGCTGGCGAGCATTGCCTCATCGGGTGAAGAACAAGAAGTGTCCACAATACAATAATATTACTTGTACACTATATTACAACATCGGAATAGTACAATAGTTTGTGCATAGAAATGTTTGCTTTACATCTTTCCTTTCAAGCTCATAATTTTTACACCGCCGACTTGTTTCGAGGCTTCTCGTTCGGGACCCCAGTCCCAAAGCTCTGCTCAGACCCTGATGAGAGGTGAACCTGTTCATGATGGTATAACGGCGGCAAGTCTGGCACATTCTTCATACGGAAAATATGTCTCTTGATGTTGCGAGGAAGCGCCTTGATCTGGTAAGAGGCATGTATGTGCGTTGGCACACTGAAAACTGTGGCCCTGTCAGTCTTGAGGCACATCTACGGTCAAAAGTAACAAACCTTGGTCTAGCTCTTCGAGTGAAAGTGACTTCGTCTCCGGTACAAATAACAGGACGGCAAAGAATCCTACGACATTCCAAGCTGCATACCAGCCAAATGCACCCTGAGGCTGGAAAGCGCCCAATAGTCTAGGGAAGGTGATGGAAATGATGAAGTTGCTACACGGATGCGTAAGCCTTTATTTCTCCTGTATATATAGAAGCATCACTCACAAAAACCATAGCACCGCGGTGGCAAGACTCATGCCGATCTCACGGATGTAGAGAGGATAAGCCTCAGCAGAGTACTATGATCAAGGATTGGGTGATTAGGTTTACAGTCTAGGAGATTGATCGACTTGACATACTGTGAATGGGACAGGACCTTCACCTGGCGAGTAGGCCATTCCAAAGAGGTATATCCCGAGAGCAACGACTCCGATACGAGCCTTGCTATCTTCCGGAATCCAGCTGGATGGAATGTGAGTGGGATGAGAGGAAGTGTTACTGGATACTTTGATTACGCACAATGCGAAGCCCGTCAACAAAAGGAAGATAGCCATGAGAGGGAATGTTGTCAGGAGGAGATTCCTTCGACCAAAGGTGTCAATCGTATACACCGCTGGTAGAGCGAAAACGAAGTTGACAGCGCCGAAACCCCAAGACGCAAGTAGTGACTGAATCTGGCTGAAGTTTGCTTCGCGGAAAATGTTGGACTATCCCGGAAGTGAGTTTTAGCTCGGATACGAGGAGCCTGCTCGATTACTTACAGAATAGTATGCGATGACGTTTACTCCACAGCTGTGAGGAGAATTAGCACTTGAGCGATATCAGAGCAAGGTGGTACTGACAATTGTTGCATGAACATGACAATGAGGGAAGCCTGCGCAGCGCGGCGATTTCTAGGAACAGTGAATAGTTCAAGGTAGCGATTACGCCCACGCATTATGTCTTTCTCTGCCTCTAGCAAGGCGTGGATATCTGGGAACGTCAGTCAATGCTCAAAGACAAGGTATATGTGATGTACATACAGTAGACATCTCGGGCCGCCTGTAAGGGAGTGTTGCGGAGTCGGCAGAGAGATTTGAACGCCTCGTCATATCGGCCTTTTGAGATGTACCAACGAGGAGACTCGGGGCAGAAAAACACTTGAAACATGATGAGCAGAGCGGGGATACCAGCCTGAGAACACAAAAAGCAGTCAGTACTCTCCAGCTGCTGGCGATGATCTGCCCGTGAACTTACACTTGCTAACATCAACCGCCAGTTGAGACCAGTGATATGTGGCTTATCTGGAACCTTGAAGAAGGCAAGATCGGCGACGAACCCAATCATGATACCGAACGCGGTCCACATCTGCCACATCATGACGAGTGCACCGCGAATGGCTGGCGGTGAGCATTCTGCAGCATAGACAGGGACGGTAGCGCTCTTGGGACCAATGCCGAGACCGAGGACAAACCGGGCAACGAAGAGATGAGGCCAAGAATTGGTGACGCCTTGCCATATACAGGTAAGGAAAGAGATCGTGGCTGTGATGAAGATGGTTCCTCGGCGGCCAAATAGTTTGTTCAGCTATACACTGCTTTAGAATCGGGATTGAATGAATGCAAATGACAGAGATAAGACGAACAGGATCGGTCAACCAGCAGCCCAAGACGGCACAGCATAGCTTAACAGGACAGAAAGGTCAGGACCTGATAGTAGAGGAAGAGAAACCACGGCGTACGTAGGGAGCGGAGTTCACAAGACCAAGTAGCCATTCACTTCTCTCTTTTTGCGCAGGATCAGTGGCATCTTGTGGATCAATGCCGAACTGGTGAGCAAAAAATAGGTTGGCTCCGTTGATGACGGTTTCGTCCATCTGCGGTAGAATATGATCAATACGCGTCAAAAAACTTGCAAGGCGAGCCTACTCCTTGAACAGCAGCGGCGACTAATAGGTCCGAATCAGTCTGCCAATTCTCAAATAGGAGTAGTGCCGTGAAACATACGAGAACAAAGGATAACCAGATAATAAAGCATCTTTGGTTGCCGCCACTTGTGGGTAGTCTCCATTCGCAATGCATCCTTGTCTTCCTCCGTAAGGAGAGGGAGCGAGTCGAACGCTAGAGGATCTTGCGCCACCAAAGCCCCTTTTGAGAATAGCTCGGCGTGTTCGCCAAGATTGTGGGCCTTTGCGAAAGCTGCAGCATCGGCCATGAGCTTGTCGTGGGGTATGCCAGCCAATGGATTCTCAAGCTTGGCGTTGACATTATCCGCCGGTATATGGTGCTCTGTCATTGAAATGACCTCGCCATTTTTGGCTTTAGGTGACGAGGTGTCCACATGAGTTGCGGACTGGTCTGTCGAGGAGCGTCGGTCAGAAGACATCACGCTTGGGAGGGAATAAATGTAGAGATACCTTCATCCATAGCGTGTGGCAGATTTTATATAGAACTTGAGGAGAATTGGAGTCGGGGAAGGTTTGCCCCAGACTCGGGATGATGTCATCTGAATATGGTCCACCGCGGTTGGCGGGGAGCTGTCCAAACGCCAAGATCAGAATATTTCATCGCATTGTGGCCAATTGTTACAGAATACATCAGGTTTGCTACCTAGAATAAATATTTACAGTGCAAGAGAAGTCTGATGATGGAGCATCGAATTCGTTCTTCGTTTCGGTTCTTCTTTCCCGGAAAGCTGGTGCAACGTATCCGGGATCCACGACTAGAAATTGTATGATATAAGAGAGGAATAGTAAGCAAATTCACCAGCAGAATGTAAAGCTTGTCGACAAGAGAGAGAGAGCAATTAGCGGCAGAAGTCGTGGGCGGAGTTGTCGGTCGGTCGGTTTTTTGATAGAAATAACGAATAAGTCAGATGGTGTCAGGTCGAAGTCGACGAGAGCAATTTAGGTTACTTAGGTTGGAGTCGAGGTGGTCGCCAGCGAGTCGGGTCCGTTTAATCGCTTTCAACCATTGAGATGGCGCCGCATTGCTCGCAGAAACTCCACATTGTTCTTTGGCCGTTGAGTCCGGGGTTGCAGGCGACGCGTAGTTTTGGAACTTGAGAGCATCCATTACTAAATGGGGTTACATGCGTTAATGAATTGATGCGTCGACATTGAACGGGTCGACGACTTACCCGTGGTGGACGAATGAACTCGAAGGTTGAAGCAATCCGACAGGTGGTGTTGAGGGGAATCTTGTATAATGTGAATACTCATGAGATTTAGTATTAACAGACCCCTCATTGCTGAAGAACGGCAGAGGATAGATGTCGAAGGTGGGATAGCAAGCCGCTGCTTTGAGGAGAATTAGGACCCTATATATGCGTCAAAGAAAGGAGTATATGCATACGTGAACCGTTGGTCGGAGAGCCAGATGAGTCGGAGGATGCAGAGCTGGCATTTGAAGACAAGCGCGAATGGTGAGGATCAGCAGGGAGGGGCGCTGAATCAAACATGACAGTATCTTCGTCAACTTCCATGTTGGGGAAAGGAATGAGCTTCAATTGCTTTGCATTCTGAGAGGCGCATTGAAGAATGTAATTTAGTTAGCCGAGTTTAATTAAGCTAGTCTGGGCGCACGTACATGAGGGGTTGCGTCTTCGAGGTCAACGTCGAACTTCCTCTTGAGAGCCATGATATATGACGGTAAATACCAGTTAAGAGGGGGGGACTGGACAGGAGGGAGACAACCGAGGGTGCTCGGAGGTTAGGAGGGTAATTAGACCTCTAAACCTTCAGAACTTATAGACTTCGTATTTGTGCATGTTTGGTTTTGACCGGGATCTCAATCGTGGAAGTTTGGCTGTGAGTAATGATGTGCCGGCGTCTGCCGGTTGCCACCGGAGTGGCCGTAAAAGGCATGAACCCCATTTTTTACTGTGTGCCAGTTGCCTAATTGGGATGCCGAAAGGGGTGAAGGCCTTCAGGAATATTTTATTCCTTCCATCAATTCCTGTCTGACCCGTGACGGTCACGCAAGCAACTGACACCGAGGTCACTCAGCACGTGATGACTCAATTTGGACACGCGATTACATCACTGACACTTTCCGAATTCATCGAACCAGTGTCGTGTCCTTTTCTCTGCGAAGCTGCCATGAATGTCGACGGGATACTACCTGAATTTGTGGACACTGCCCTCTTATATCTAGAGGACAATTTACCGCCGCCACTCTACTCATTTCTGGTCAAAGCACTCTCTCATGGCCTCGCTCTAGTAACTGCAGCACAAGGTGTCTTTGCCGCGTTGTTGTCCCGAAGCCCAGCCGAATGGGACGCACAGACCATCCTCCCTCCCCTCATCACTTTACTGGCAGCGTATTGGGCGCTCCTGAGTTTTTATCGAACAACAACATGGGTTTTACGAACCAGCTTTTCCATCTTTAAATGGACTGCAATAATTGGGTCTCTAATGGCTGCAACTGGGTTTATCAGGGGTGACAACGTTGCGGACATGATTGGAGGAAATGCAAACGTAGCAGCGCAAGTTGGAAAGTTCCTTTACACCCAGATGTGGGGCGCTGGTCAAAATCAACCTGATCGCTCGTCATCCTGGACTGGGGGGAATAAGCGCACTCGCACGGGTTCATCCTCTCATCAACGCAACAAACAGAAGCCCAAGCCTTGGGATTCGTTCGAGCAGCATCGGCAGTGGAGGGAGGAAGAAGCAGCCAGGACACCAGATGTAGAACAAATCATCAACAATATTGCGGCCGCTGCAGACGAAGCCTTGCAGGATAATCAATGGTGGTCGGCAGCGCGGAGATTTATTCCTGCCATGTCGGGACTGGCTGGACAACAGCCGTCGAATGAACAGCAGGAGAGGCGAAGTTCTCGGTCTTCCAAGAATAAGGCAGGCTCTAGGTCTCGGTAGATTGATGTTTCGGGTATGTCAAGTAGAATCTGTAAGAATATAATTGAAACCAATCTACTTCTACTTTGTAGTCAAACTCAAAGTAATACAAGTCTAATGGGAATCATGACTTCTGAGCTGGTACTTTTGCTGCTTCATTCTGCTGGTATCGGTAGCTGGTGAAGCTAAAGTTAGCCTTCGGAGAAATCGTCCGAACATGGAGAAATACGCACTGCGCTATCCGGCCCAGTTGTGAAAGACCGGACAAACCGACGAAGAAGTTGACCTAAGGATATGTATGAGCTTCGTATGAATCATAAGACACAGAGACTGCTCACAGCTGCCAAACTGTAGTTGACGGGGGTAATCACGAAAGAGTAGCGGACCCAAATGAGGCCAGTTGCGGCGAGAGCTGGGACATGGTGTTAGCAATGAACAAGGAATAAGACAAAGTGGAGCACACCTGCGTTCTGAGAGACACTAAGCTTTTCTGCAGGTCGAGTCAAATCCTTAAGTCCTGCAGCGACTAAGCACCATTTCATCATGGGGGCCCAGAAGAACACGGTTTTAGGTCCTGTGACATAGAATGTCTAATTTTTCCTGGACAAACATGAGTTAACTGCTTACCCGCAGGGTGGTTCATGAAGGAAGACCATTTCGAGGCTGCTGCTGAAGCTGCTGCACCAGACATTGTGTGTAGGAAAGAATGACCAAACGGACGAAATTATGCGGGCAACCCCAACGGTGACAACTTTGTCACTTTGTCACACGACGTGATACCCTCTTCGTCCAGTCTTCCGAGTCCGAGAGTCTGGAGCTCAGAATAAAGATCCACTGGCGTTCAGTTCGTGCTCGAGGACACTGCAAGGTTTCTTAAAATCAAGGCGTTAATCTGTTAACAACCGGGAGATTCGCTGTCATATGAGTTTACCGTTGCAAATGGGAATAGAGCTGCCTCATGTTCAATGACGACTGTCCTCCTTGTCTAGTCCTTGGCGGGAAGAATGAACGTGAAGATCAGATAAACCTTCCACTCTTCACTTACCTATCGAGGTTGATCTTATTGCCGTGGCGCCGTCTCCGCAGCAGTTGGCATGAGATACATAAGAGCCTTCCCATCCTCGACGGTCTTGTCAAGCACTTCTTGCTTTCCAAGTCATATCCATCTGTCATCGTTTCTTCAACTGCAATGGCCGCTTATTGGGAACCTGGTACTCAATATAACTTGAATGATGTTGTTGAGTACGAAGGTGACGCCCTCCGCGTTCTACTTCAAGCCGACCGATCTACTCACTGTCCAACTCTCAGGCAACTTCTACAAAATCATCCAACCTCACCGCTCTCAAGTAGGTTCCATTCCTCAACTTCCAAGCCAACTGTTAGGCTGATCTACTTCCAGTCCGATTGGGCACCCTCTGTAACCCCAGCTCTCTGGGGACGTGTCTCCCAGCATGACATCTATAATCAATCCAACCAGCAGCAGCATCAACAACACCACGACCAAGGTCACCAGCAATGGCAACAGCAGCAGCAGCAGCCTCAACAACAATACCAGAACCCCAACGATGGCCTGCAACAAGGTGAGTAAGAGGCCATGCCAAATTCTAGAACGATCTGTGCTCAGAAGATTTCGCGTGTAGCGCCGTATCAGGATAACAAGCCTGAGGCTCAGCCACACAACGAGGATAAGCCTTGGTACAAGCTCGACAATGACCATAAGAATGCTATCGGAGTAAGTAGACATTAAGCTTGACATCGCGCGCTTTGACAGGGACACGCTTCCCAGCTTGCTGCTGGTCTGATTGGAGGTCTCGGTGCAATCGGAGGTGCGGCCCTTATTTACAAGGAACACGAAAAGTCCAAAGCAGAGGTATCATCCATTCCTCCCGTCTTCAACGTATATCATCTGAGTTTTCCCCATAGAAAGAACACGAGGCCAAAGCCTTCGACAATTGGGTCGAAACTGCAAAATTCCATACTGACGAGTTTTATCGAAATGGCCCTCGCGCTCCATATACTTGGGTTCTTACTCACGGCAAGACCATCCCTCAGGGTGCGATCGTCGTCGCGAGGGAGCACGATTGGCTGCTCCACCCTGCCAGAGCTTACTGCGATGTAGGTACCTTGTTATGGTTTGTGCAATATCTTGCTGATAGTTCCTCTTCTTAGGGAGGCATCCGTAAGCCACCGACTCCTTCCATATGATCTCCAAGTCCATTGATCCCTTAACTAGAGGTCGGCAAGGCGTCCAGTGCTTTCCAGAAAGGCGCCGTTCTAGGGTATCAGAGGGAGGAGCACCATGTGGGTCCATTCTTGCCCCTTCCTTCAGTTTTGTGAAAGTTGATGTTAACCCTCCAGGTTGATGTATATGAAATCCTTCTCGGTGATATGAGGGGTCTCAAATGGGTCCCCACGCGTGGCAGGCTTAACGTCAATTCACTCGGCGCTCGCCCCGTAGAAGGTGGAAAGGAGAACGACGGTACTCCTCTCTATGTTGCAAAGGCACTGCATAAGGGTGTTGAACACCCTGGCAAGGCTAGCGAGAAACTCGATGGTTCGTACGACATCTCCAATCAACTACCACTTGCTTAACCTCTTTCGTAGGAGCCTACATTCCATACGATGGCAAGGAGAAGAAGATTGATGAATACTATGTTCTTTGTACCAACTAAAATCTCAAGCTTTCAATCAGTCAATCAATCGATGTACCTCTTAGCCTAATGTTACCAATGCAACTCTTCAACGCATTTGTGCCCGAACGATCGACTGAGAAAAGAGAGGAAAATTGAATTAAAGAGAGACTTTGACTATTGGCAGAGAGGTACATCTTGAACTAGAGTATTTACCAAGCCTCAGTATCTTTGACGACTCCTTCAACCGCATTCTCATCTGCGAGCTGACCAGCGTAATTGCTGACAATGACACAGCCCCCTGGAAGAAATCGCTGAATAAATCTAGTGGTAGGAGAAGAAGGAAAGCACGTACAGATTTCAAGCAACCAGAACACAATGAAAATGGTGACACTGACACCCTTGATGACCCGCAATCCTTCGTAGCAGACTTTGGTTGCGTTTGTCACAGTGGCATTGGCGGCCACACAGTTATCGACGAAGACGTGGCCATCTCGGAAGATGCGGAACAGAGCGTAAATCCCAACACCCAAGCTGAACATGAGGTGTGCAAAGATCATCCCGAAGTAGATCTTGACGAGAGTGAGCTTTCGGGCGCTGGCACCGATCAAGCTGTGGTGAGCGGTGATTGTTAGTTTATGAATACGAAGAATGCGAGCATTTCACGTACCCGACGAATGAGAAAACAGCTAAGAGACCATAGAGGGCGATGGTCAAGGCTATCGATACTTTGCTTCCCTCAACCTTCTTGGCGTTCAGGCCACCTACGATCGCAACGGCTCCACCTCCCAGGAACCCAAAGATTGCAATCAGCTAGGAGGGAAAGGTCATGTCAGAACCCAGCGCCCATTTCTGGATAGCCATGTGCCACGTACGATAGTCCCGACCCTAGTAGGGATGCAGCAGCAGAAAGTGCGGGTGGTCACCACAGTCATTTCGTTTATAAAGTTGTTGTGTCGTAAGAAAAGTGTCTTTGGTGTTGCGAATGCGTGGATATGGATTCAAACCAGCTGAAGATTTTTTTTTGCTTCCTAGAGTCGATGGGGGAACAGGGCCAGCCTATTGATGAACCAGAAACATAGCTGCAGGTTTATATATGCCCTGGAAGCGTGGGACACCCGGCTAAGATGATGAGCGCAGCCTCTCGGTCACCAAGGACTTGCCCCGTGTGCACTGCAATCCTGATGATGGGCGTGATGCAAGTCCCTATCGTGTTTCATTGATGTTTCCAAGCACCAGAAGCTTTTTAAGAGAACCCTACAAGCAAGTGCTCATATCCTAGAAAATATATCGCATGAGCTGAGGACAAATCCCTCGGTAAAGTAGAGGTTGGCTGGATGTCATCGACCTGGTAAGCCTGAGAGTACGGTCATCCACGCAATCCATAATTCGAATGATCGAGCCGTCCGGAACGCCGATCCATCAGTAGGTGGGCATTATATTTAGAGAAATATTGTTTAGAAATACATTGGAAGTAGCATACTCAAGGTAGGGTATATCAACATGTTCCACATATATTGTTCTTTGAGAACATCTACACAGTAGCAAGAAGGTTGAGAGAAGATTGAGAATCAGTTTCCATACAAGTCGATTCCAGCTCGATAACAAAACAGCGACAGAGGATTCGGTATCCTCATTTTCATACATAGCGATAGCCGGGAGGATAGTGATCAATGTAGGGGTCGACACTCTTTGAGCGATGATCATGGTGTCTGCTACTGCGGGAGTGGGACCGGTGGCGACGAGAGCGTGAGCGATGTCGATGCTTCGACTTGTGGTGATGGTGCGAATGCGCCTTGTCAAGAATGAGTGGTTGCTGTTGTAGCTGAGGTATCAACACAGTGCCACCAGCCATATAGGGAGCTTGAGGGTAGGTTGACATGGTGGGACTGTGTCCAAATGAGCTGTATGATGAAGCGCTGTGAGGTACTCCGCCATATTGAGACCCTCCATAGCCGGAACCGTTCATGGACACTGGCATTCCAGCAGGTACATACTGTTGCTGTCCAGGGACCATTTGCATTCCTCCTGCACTTGGTGCAAAGCCTCCGTAGGGTTGACCGCCATGACTGAGGCTGACCCCAACAGGCATGGAGGTCGCATAACCACCCGGATAACTCCCACCTTGGAAGCTGCCTGAATGGGAATGCGCATGTCCTACAATAGGCACTCCTCGTGAGTGTGATCGGTATCTCGAACGGGAACGGCCCCTATCACGCTCCCGTAGTTCATCATCATACGCGTAAGGATCGTCATAGGAGCCTCCGTAAGAGCTGTTAGACCCAGATCCCCAACGAGAATGTGAGCGACCCCGATGACCATCATGTTCGCGATGATGATGATGCCCTTCTCTGGCCTATGAATGGTATGTAAGCCTCTCGTGCCCTGTTTCCCCGGGAGAGGAAGGTATTTACCGCGAAGAAAAGCGCACAGGCGGTAGCGGCTGCAGCTTCTGCTACAGCCCGCCTTGATGCATGGTCTCGATCGCGGCCGGCGTAGGGGAGAAGACGAGAGGCTGAGATCAAAGAAACAGTGAGAAAGTGACGACAAATAAGTAACCGTACTCACCTTCAGCAACGGCGAGACCTACTAGCCCCTCTCGTTGTCGATGATGATCCCCACTTAGAGGTTCGTATATCGAACGATTGTGCAGCCACGTTCGATAGGCTTCATAAGCTGCCGCATGACCTATTGCTGAGGGCTGCATTCGACCAAGTTCACCCTAAAAAGCATCAGGACGCGTAATTCTCGGAGATACCCAAAGTTGACTTACAGCACCTGCATATGCGCGACGGTGCCATTCTCGAGCCTCATGGAGGCCGACGCCCACAAGACCAATTGCTTCTTCGTAGTTGTTGTATTCGCGAACACGATTCCAGGCATGTTCATATAAAGATCTAAATTCATTTGTTTTATCCTTTTCTTTGAGTTTCTTGCTGTTGGACTTTTTAAGCTGCATGAGGAGGCTTACAGGTCAGGGGAGTGTGCGTGAGCGCGATAGAAGTCATAGCCGCCCCCTATTTAACAGAAAAGTAGTGGAGATCAGTGCCTCATGTTATGTGGTAATAGGATGCGAAAGGCTGTGGAGATAAAGTGTGCGCTCACAAGTAGATTGGGGCTGAAAACTTGGAGTCGGAGGAGGGCCAAATCGGTACTGAATGATGTTCCAATGAGAAAGACGTGGCTCAGACTAGTAAAGGACAAACCTGGCTCGTTCCCCAGCCAGGCTGAGATTCCTGGTAGTAATTGAAGGACATGAGGATTCCAGAGATCCACTGGGCACTTCCATCACTTTATCATCTGAACGCTATAACATATCATGAGCGTGACGTCACGGGATACTCGCAGAAGGGGTTATTGGCATGAGGCCTGCTTGCTGTGAACGACGACGACCAGAATCAGCCAAGGAACGTGTTTTGTTCCGTGCTGAACGCTGTTACTGTCGAACGAGAACGGTGCAAGGCACTGAGGCAAGCCTTACACGTGACCGCACGGACCATCGCGTCGCGTTCGATTGCGACCATGACCTCGACTGCATCCTCGTACACCTTGCCGCAGGAATATGCGGTCTTTTCGAATCCAGATTTCAATGCAAATGACTATGCAAACTCTATATTGTCAGGAGAGCCTTACAGTGTCGAGACTGAACAAGCTCCTGGCAAGACAGCTGCCGCCACCAGACTTTCACAGGATGGACCCGCGAAAGAGGACATATCTGGGGCGATAACCAAGCTGTCCACTGGCATAGATGATATCTCCAAACAGATAAAACAAGTGGTATGCGTATCGTTGTGGCTATATTATGGGATTTGATTAACCGGTTCCACAAAGGTGGTTAATCATCATGAAGATCTACTTTCTCAAGCTGCCAATACGAGCAATTTATCGGGCTCTATCATCTCTCTGAAAGGAGGGCTGAATGATCTCAACTCTTCTCTTGACAAGTCAGTCATCGCCTAGTGGTTCATTTTGTGATGCCCGTTAAACCACAGAAAATAGGCTGAAGTCTAGGATTCGTGTGCCATACCAATCACTGGAACAAAACGTATCATGTTTGCAAAGGTTTCAACAGGCCGCAGAAATCTTGCGCAGGACCTCGCGATTTGTGATCCTAGCCAGAAGGCTTCAGGTTCAGATGTCGGAAATCGAGAATCACGTACCAGTTCCTCACATCGCCTCCAAAAAGATAAATGGAAAGCCAGTCGTGGAAAACACTACCACCGAAGACGAAAAGGAAAGGTTGCTAGCCAAAGCTGCCTTGAGCATCGCAGAATTAGGCACGATTACCATTGTTGTCGCCGTTGCATACCACTAATCGAGTTCCTTAGAAACCTTGGTAGGACCACCGAGCTCTCATGTTCAGCCAGCAGAGGAGTCTGAAGAAGCCCCTGAAACTATTGGATCTACCATTCCTCTAGATTCGATTGATGCAGTTGCGGCGCACGTCCCTTTCCTAAAGGATGCCCGCCAACGAGTCACTACAGAGATGGAGGAGATGGTCGCGACGGGTTTGTCCAGTCTGGTACGAACCTTCGTGCTAGTCGTGGCCCGGCCAAAGCAGTTGACAAGCGTTTAGAACCAAACCCTGTTGGCATCATCCTTACAGACCGCTTACAATCTGCGCGTTCTTCCTGGGCTAACACAGAAGCTCGTTATGGAATTATCGCAAACCGCTGAAACACGAATAGCCGACGCGTTTGACCTGTCAAAGATATCCAAAGACGCTCTGGCAAAGGGTAGGATATCTTCTATCAAGGCTCGAAGGCTCAACTAATCCGTTCACAGAAACACCATCAGCGTCAGCTCCACATGCATCCCCTGCGTATCGGTCTCGAGTTCGAACAGAGCCTACCAGCGTGACTGCTCCACAATTTACAGCTGCGCTGTGGTCCAGGCTGGAATCTATGATCGAAGATATTTCAGAGTGCTGCGTCAAGGCAAGCGGATTCTCCCGACACGATTCGTTCTCCTAGCTCTTCCTCTCACTTTCAGATACCTCGAGGCACGAGCGCGAATGCTGTGAAGCGCTGAAAGGGATGGAATATCATATCACCTTATCGTTTAGGCGCTTGCCGCATCGTGTCGAGGATCGCACGGTGGGGTGTCTGGAAGCCCCTATCAAATGATTACGATTCTCCCTTCCTTCTCGGGCCACGCGTTATTTTTGCGTTACGCTAAATTTCAGATCTTATGCTGATCCTCGGTTTACCGTGTAGGTTTATGCTCTTGAAAAGGTGCTCAAGATCAAGAAGGATCCTGCGACACAAGTACTGTTTATGGATGAAGCCATGAAGGTATAGTAGTTTCCTTTAAAAGATCCCTCCGTTCAACTCAAAGGTTATGTAGGTTCTGGAAAACAAACCGAGTGCTACATTCTGGACCTCGTTGGGCCGAGCATTGGAAAAGCATACTAGAGAATCTGCAAAAAGTACTGTTTTTATTTTCGAGAGGCAGTTGGGATTGAAATTCATCTTTCGCCTCAGGTTCCACGTTCTTGCAGCAAACTCTGAGTGCTGGATACCCGAGGTTACTGAGACTTTTCCATGAATTCTTCTCAAAGATAGCTGTACAATCTGATACTGTGTACAGTGCAACACAGCAGAGGTAAGTAGGCCAGCTCAAATTACGGACACCCTTGAAATTCAATCTATCCAAAGTCCAGAAACAGTCTTTGTGTTACGATCACTCTCCAACTTCGAGACACTCTATCTGTCCCGTTCAACAAACAAATTGAACGAGGTTGTCGGTCAAGCTGTGGCCGGTGGATCCCGAGCACCTCCTGGATCCACAGAGGGTATCAATATCGCCAGGACGCTGATTAATGAACTGGACTCTGCTCGCTTTGACCCGCTTTTAGTTCGTTCTGTGGCGAAGAATGCAGTATCAAGCCTTGATATGTTCTTGACACGGATCGATGCACTGGTCAGGAGTATTTCCTTTGTGACAATAATGCAATCTGACCCAGTGAATGCAGGTTAATCGAGACCGCTCAGTAACCAACTTCACTGCATCGACAACTTCCCCTCAACTTGTCTCTAATGCGCAATTGGCCACCTGCTTGTACCAATGTTGGACCCGGCTGGACAAACTCAGAGGTGACCACACCGAGACGATTATTACACTCCTGCGCCCTGCTATAGATGTGAGTGATTTACGTACCTGTGCTCTCCGGGCGTTGATGCTGATCCAGACAACAGAAAATGAAGGTTGCGTGTGAGAGTGTGATTGAGCCTGTCAAGACAGCCATCCGCAGAGAGCTTGGCGCTATTATAGCCAAGTTGCATCGTGTTGACCTGAGCAAGGCACCGGATCCAACATCAAGCATGGGGGGCTCCAGCCTCTACATGAAGGAAATGACAGAGAAGCTGACATTCATCAAGTCAGAAGTTCTTGGTAGATTCGGCATTGGCGAAGGAGCATTAGTATGGTCAGTTTGCATCCCCCTTATTTCGATGGCCCGCCCTGATGGTGTTGGTATAGGACAAGGGAAATAGCCATATTTGTGCTCAAAACCTTCGTTCTGCATGTCTCCATTGCGCGACCGCTAGGCGAAAGTGGCAAGCTTACGTTGACAAGCGATATGACTGAGCTGGAATTCGCCCTGAGTGCGTTCATTGCTGAAGGACAAAGCAAGCGTGGAGGTAATTTGGAGTCCCTTGGAGATGATTATCGGGCTTTGAGAGCCCTGAGGTACGACAATTGTGTCAATCAATGCAGTTTACGATCTAATGAATTTATGACCAGGCCACTCCTCTTCCTCGACAATTCAATGTTGGCTGATCCCAACCGCACAGCGGGTTTACCTCCGCTTATCGTTCTACACCACATTTTGGTCCGCTCCCCTCTTCCGCTGCCGCATGAGCTACATGGATGGCAGGAGACTGAGTACGTGCGATGGGTTGAAGAGCATACGGAACAGGAAGCCTGGTCTCTGATCGAAGGTGGATTGAGTCATTGGGAAAAGACATGTGAAAGCGAAGGAACGGCGAATGTTGCAGAGGAATATATAAACTTGGCGAGGAAAGTCCTTAACCAGTAGAATTTACCCATTTCGGAATCGGAATTATCGGATTTATTTTATTCACGCCTCTGTTCGCTAAAATCGAGTCAATTGACTTTTCAACCAACCTCATCGTCTCCAATGGCATCCCTCATCGCATTTCGTTCGCGTGCAGCGTCGCGAGCGTTATCAACAAGACTGTTTACAACGACGACCATAGCCCGCAATGACTTTCCAAAACCACCCAAACCTATTGAAGACTCGACTTCTGCACTTGAGTACAAGAGACAACATAAAGTCCGCCCACCCCCTTTACCTGCCATGGACTTGCCTAGGTCAAGGAGTGCTGAGGAAGCCGTGACTAACATCCTCTACAATACGCCTCCTCCAAGCCTGCAACCCTTCAAAAAGTATGTTCGAAAATATTCACATCCGGCTCTCATGCCAAGGTGGCTAATGTCCTCTCATTCGTTAGACATGTACTGAACTGCTTGGTCCAAAATGAACCGGGTGTCCTCTCCCGTGTATCTGGGATCCTTGCTGGAAGAGGTTTCAACATTGACTCCTTGGTTGTCTGCCGAACGGAAATTCGTGACCTCAGCCGAATGTGTATCGTCCTCAATGGCCAAGACGGTGTCGTCGAGCAAGCACGGAGACAGTTGGAAGACCTTGTAAGCTCCTGTTAGATTTGATTGAATGCCTGACTGACGATTCTGCTCTTAGGTCCCCGTCTGGGCTGTCCTGGACTACACAGAAACGCGAACCATCCAACGCGAACTCCTCCTTGTCAAGGTATCTATTCTGGGTCCTGAATACCTTGAAGACCAACTCGCTGGAGGTCCTTCGCATGACCCTCGTGCTTCCTCCACGCTGGAGCAAGAAACCACCCTCGCCCAAAACTTTGAACATAGCACTCATCCCGCCAACGCCGACTTCCCCTCCGTCCCTGTCACCCCTTCTCAAGCCCTCCGTGCCAAGCACCAGCATCTGCAGTCAATCCATACCCTCGCCAGTCAATTTGGTGCTAAAATCGCAGATGTCAGTGAAAACAGCGTCATCGTTGAAATGACCGCCAAAACATCGAGAGTTGAGGCATTCTTGGGCCTCCTCAAGCCTTTTGGTATCCTGGAGTCGGCGCGTACAGGTAAGTTTCTCTACTCGACAACATGCGGAGTATGCTAACTGACATTTGTGGTAGGTTTGATGGCTATGCCTAGGACACCAATTCACGCCCTAGCGGAAGAAGAGGACGCCGCTGTTGAAGCAGGTGGCCCCATTGATGCTAGCTTGCTTCCTCCTGGCTAAGTTCAGAATTGAATCTACGCACGAATTTGGGTTTCAAGGAGGAATGTACATCTTTAATATCTACCGATACATATATACATACACTGCTTGCTTTGAGAATACAGATTACATATCTTACATGTGCCTTTGAGAGAACAAAAGAAAGCCCAGGTCCCCATTTGCCCAAAAGTCCTTTATGTCCGTCCTTTCGAAGCCTGTCGCCCATTATATACAAGTGCATTGTTAATCTTTTCGATCCAAGTTCTGGTAAGATTGGAATCACCAGTTGCATAACTGTATGCTTTTGAAGACTAAATATGTGTCTATATCAGAGGTCGAGTGGCTGAAGGACAAAGAACTTACTGTTAGAACAACGAATTCTGAGTCGCTTTTGCGCTCAACACTGGCGATGATTCCACGTGCGTCCTTCTCCTTCTCTTTTTCCTTGAGTTTCTCCGAGGCACGCAGCGCGAGCTCTGCTTTGATAGATACTTCTCCTTGACCCTTTGGCTGATGCTTCAAGCAGAGAAGACGTCGGGACGTGAGGACAAGGTCTCGAGACTTTGCCCTGCTAGCAGGTACTCGTAGAGGTATAAGACGGCTCGCTCGCCGTCGGAGAGAACGCGCTTCTACTATTGAGTGGAACAGGACCTCTTCTCTTTCTGGCAGATGCAAGAGAGTACCACTACAGTCCAAGGGTCAGTAGCTGTATTCTGTCATAATCGGCGTCACTCACTAATCGATAGGGTTGGAGGGTCCATTTCCCTGAATAGGCGAGGTAGCTTGTGTCCTTCCTCGTTCTGGTTCTATGAATGGGACGTCTTCCGAACCAGGCGCTCTAAAGGCAGCCACTCTGGATGCCAACTCAGCCATCTGCCCGTCATGGTCTGAGGAGCTTGTAGGTGACCCAGTAGATGTCGAGCGTTCGCGATGACGATGGGTATTTTCAGTGGTAATCGAATGAGGATTCGAAGGGGTATGCCGAATGGTTGGTCCTGTCCCTCGTCTTGAGAGATCTGGTCGCCGAATTTCTCCAAGAGGACCAACCTCAACTTGGCCTGCTTGCTGACTTTGGTGAGCTTCGTGTCCCTCCCCATTTACTTGAAGCTCTTGAGAATCGCGTGAGTGAGAATCAGATGCCCACTCTATCTCGTCATCTGATCCGTCATGTCTAACGAGGTCATTCCAGTGGCCCTCGAATGCTTCATCGTCTCCCTTAGTTGGAGGAGGTTTCTTGATCAAGCCAGCCTCAATTGACGGCGGAGGTGCTGTCCATAGCGTTTCCCAATCGATCGATGCAAAAAATGGATGGGAGCGAAGGGCCTGCACGTCGTTTCCGCTTCCTGGAGGACCCGCACCCAGTCTCTGCGACGGGTCACGCACCTGGTTCCTAAATTAGGGCGCCACTCAAATGAACTAAAATTACGACTCTTAACTTACCAGCAGTTTCTCCACTAGGTCCTTGGCGTCCTCATCGAAACCTTCTGGAAAACTATACTCCAGTTGCTTGATTTTTTGCCAAGTAAGGTAGTCAGATAGACCTTGGAATGCGAATCGGCCAGCGATCATCTGGTATAGAATACAACCAAGTGCCCAATAGTCAGAACTAAAATCGAATTCAGGAACCGGTTCATTGGGCGGTGGAGCCAGCTTACCTCCTGCTCGTCTCGCGTGCCTCCAGCAATTCTGGTGAGACATATTGCGCAGTGCCAACCCAGGTCCCGGCCTTGTCCGCTGTAGAACAGGTGTCAAAGGCTGAAGGATTGGTCGTGAAAGAGAATGATACTCACAACTAGATTCAAGGACCTTTCCTGTACCAAAATCAGTAATCTTGACGCGAAACTCATCGTCGAAGAGGATGTTTTCAGGCTTGAGGTCTCTGGTAACGAGTTGAGAGTGCGTTGGAGTGATTAAGGTCGGGTGCATACCTATGTATCACCCCTTTGGAATGCATATAATCAAGTGCATCCACAATCTGGGCAGCATAATACCTTGCACAGTTCGTTGATAGAGAACCAAGGTTAGAGATCAAGGTCTGCATTTCTCCATTCCTTGCCAAGTCGATAACAAAGTCTGTTAGCATGAGAATTTTGCATTAGCGTCGGAAGGGGTACGGAAAGGAGGATGCCTGCCGCACATAGTCGAGCATCGTTTTGAAAAGCGTAGTACAGGCGGACGATACCGGGATGTCCTGCACCAAGCCTCACGAGTGCGTTCTTCTCAGCGAGAGCGGTGGACATCTTGTCCTTCTTGATAAGGTGGACTTTCTCGAGGACCTTTACAGCATATTGATTTCCAGTCCGGATATGTGTAGCTTGCTTGACCTGGTAGAGGTCAATGCGTCAACCTGAGTACCATTTGCTCGCAGTGATGCACGTACGGTAGAATAGGATCCTTCCCCTAGCAACCTTCCGAACTTGAAATCTTCCACCGATACACCTACATTCCGTGGCCGGGATTTCGACCGTGCTTTACTGCTCGGTGCATCCTGAGTTTGTTTCGTCGGTGCTGAGGAGAGTCCAAGCTCTCCAGCGAGATAGGTTGGAGGGCTTTGACCGAGCGGTGTCCTGGTATTTGGACTGACAGAGCGTGGTGCAGAAAATGTACGGATCGGACGAGGAGGCCTTAGGGGCATCTGGAGTGATGCTGAGTCCGAGCTCGAGGTGGAGATGACGGATGCATTTCTGCTGAGAGCAGCAAGATCTGCGGCGCTGGTGGCCTCATGAGCTTGCAGCATCCAGGTCCAAAAATTTCGGGAACGAGGACGATGTTGACTGTGCGCGACAGCGGCTTCACCAGGTTGTGGCTAAGCGGAGGCTCGATGAAGCTGTGCTGATCACTCCTTCCCACGACGACACTCAGTTTCTTGGAACCAGGGTTTCATGAATTGTTTCTGGCTAATGTTACAGATAAGAAAACTAATAGGAGAGGATATATGATAAGGAGGAGATTGAGCGCGTTCTTGTATGGTAAAATTTCAGATCAAGGTGGAAAGCGAGGACATACACGACGAAAGCAATAGATGCATGGAGATGAAAGCAAGTTCTTGACAAGTTCAATGAAGTTTGTGCTGAAAAAGGTGGTGGAGGTGGTGGAGGAGTTGATGCAGAAGAATAGAAGGCGAGAGCGTCAAGAAAGCATAGATAGCAAAGAAAGCAAGAGGATAAAGATAACCCGAATTGAGGAGAGCGTGTAGATGACTAGCTCGACTAGTTCAAGAAGAATTGTGAAACCTTTCTAATGTTGCAGGTACGGATACGCGTTCCATTCGCGTTCATTCCACTGCATGACTTCAATATTCTGGGACTCCCCAGACACCTCTCCGGGGGCTTGATTTCCGAAGCCGTTGAAATCGAACCAATTCTGCATTTCGTCCTCAACAGGGGGTGGTGGTGGGACTATCGCGGTAGATGCGCTCGATACTGGCTGCGCATAGAACCCGTTCGAAGTATAGTGGACGCCGGCACTAGGGCCAACGTTACACAGCAGACTCCCTGAGTCGACAGAGGCCGCATGGTATTCTTTCCAATCATACTGAGCCGGTTGGTTGGGATCCACCATCCACGAAGTGTACGATTTGAAGTTGCCCATCTCCAGCTCAAACGAAGGAGCTTCAACCGCTTGAGCTTCGTCAAATCGAGGCGATACAGCAACTGCTGGTCCATAGAACTCAGTTGTGGGGTATACTGGCAATCGAGTGCCTTGCTCAGAAGCCCACTTGGTTGCTGTCTGACTGGCCGCCGGCTTGACGGCGTAAATATGGGAGTCCTAGAAGCAATGTGAATACGTGACAAGGCAAGGAAGGGGGTTCTCCGGCATACCTGAGAATAAATACCGACCGCGCCTGCACTGCTAGAGTTTGGAGCTGTAGGGTGTTGCGCGTGCCGGACGGTCGTAGAACGGGTATATGGGACTATCTGACGCGTCCGTCGAGAGATGGCCCTGCGGTTGTCGGCCGTTGTAGTGACTTGGTCGTCGGAGAAGGGATGAGTCAAAGTAGTGTCGTCGGAAGTGGCAGGGCTCGGGGAATTGTTGACAGAGAGGGGAGGGGTAGGCCCACCGGTTGAGATAGAAGAAACACTAGGTGTGCTGGCGGTGGTAGAGTAGATAGTGGCAGCTAGGCAATTTGCGCCATTCGCTCGAGCAGCAGGGCGACGTCGCGTCTTTTGAGACGCAGTTGCAGCAGCTTTATCAAGTCGCTTTTGTTTTTTCTCGCGTTCTTTTTGCTCCTTGCTTTTTGGGGTGTACCGGTAGTCGGGATATTTAAGCGCGTGTTCCATTTTCTTGATTTCTGCAAGCCGTTCGTAATGTTGCTTTGTTGGTCCATCCAAAGAGTTCCACATTTTGGATATGACCTTGGACACGGCTGATTGGGACATATTTCCCGTGTTGTTGCCAGAGTTCATGGATCTGAAAATGTCTGCGCGAAAGAGGATCCAAGCATTGGGAGGGCGAGGAATCTTTTCCTCTGAAGGTTCTTCTTTCTTCACGACAACATGGCTGGCCTGAGGAACGATCTGAAAAGCCGGAATGTCGTTCCTCTCAGCCATAGCGTTGGCGTTGACAGCGACGAAGAAGAAAGCGTGAACGAAGTGAGGAAGGTTGTAGGCGGCTGTGGGTCCTTGTGGTGTTTATTTGTGTAAGCTTGTTTGATCTACACGTGTGGGGTTGAAAGGGCCCTTAGCCTGGGAGCGAACGAGAAGGCTCAATATATATCCTTCTTCCAAGTCAAAGCGATTATCGTATAAATCACAAAGCGTATGAAGGACGATGAGCCATCGACGTGCGAGCTTTGGCTGCCACGCGTAGCAGTGGCCACTGCCTGCTTGAGCCGCCCAAATCCTTTGACGGCGAACTTGACATTGGCCGGCGGCATGGCCACTTTAGGAAATATGCGTGGTCGTTGCTGGCCATGACGAGCTCACGGTTAACTCGTTGTCAGGTTATGTAATAATACCGAACGATGGCAAATCTCAAATCAATTTTTCTTCTCTGTGTGGACACAACAATGGAATGCCTTGCAGGTACTCGAATTGCATGAAATTCATTGGATATGGAAGCCCGGCTAGAAGTACAGCGTGTGCAAAGAAACAGGGTGATATCGTTAATCATTACATGAAGACTCGCAGAAAGGACTGAATGAAGAGACGCGGATAGAGGAACACATGAGAAGACGACGACGATCAAGTAGAGTACCATAAGACAATCAAGCGATGATTTAGTATCCTCCACCGCCGTAGCCACCTTCAAAAAGTCTAAGTACAACTTTCTTCCAATAGGGTTGCGAAAAGACCTTACCGTATCCGCCACCACCTTGTTGATAACCACCTTGCTGATAACCACCACCTTGGTTGTAACCCCCACCGTAGCCGCCACCGCCTTGGTCTTGAATGAAATAGTCAGAATAAATTCGAGAAGATAATAGATCGAGAAACTCACATCCACCTCCACCTCCACCTCCACCGTAACCTTCACGATGAGAATCAATATACTGAGTGTCAAGTGAAAGGGTAATCACGGACCTCCGCCAGAGGGCTTAGCATTGGCAAGATTTACTTTAATTCGGCGACCATCGAGCTCCTGCTCGTTGAGACTGTTGATAGCGTTGTTAGCTTCGTCGGCGCTACTGAATGTGACGAAGCCGAATCCACGAGAACGACCAGTGTCGCGATCGCGCATCACAATGGACTATGCACAACAATCAGTCATCTTATCTCTCACAAGATAAACGATCACGCTAGGCGATCAGAGATAAAACCATTGCGTACATCGAGGACCTGCCCATATGGTGAAAATGCCTATAATTGGAAACAAGAGACGTTGAGAATCTATGACAAGACACAGCGAAACACGGAACCAGGAAGCCTGTCCCAAAATATACTAACACTACGCAGATTGTCGTCGGTAGTGTTCCAACTCAAGTTACTAGAGCCGGGATACATGTCAGTCAAATTTTCCCCAAGCAACGGGGACGACTAGGAGCCCATATGGATAACGCAGACTGACCCAACATATACTTTTGCAGACATAGTGCAGGCTTAATATACACCGAAGCCGAGACAACTCGTAACAGGGCAATAGAAATCCGGAACGGGAGCACGTTATGGATGAAAGCACGATGCTTGTTTAGAGGACACAACGACGCCACCAAGATTATATACGGTCTGGGAGCTCTTACAAACTCCGCCCGTTACCTCAGCGAAACCCTTTTGAGCCGGGATTTCTGGAAGGCTTCATCGAGTTCATGTGGCCTACTGGACTGGTCATGGGATGGTAACGAGATGATATTTGCAGACCCGGTCCGATGAGATACATGATTGAATGGGTGAACTGCGAGGATGAGGGGATAAGATGGTTCATAGAAACATTAAGTACACTAAGGAAGTCATATGGAGGTCGTAAAATCGTGAAATCAAGCTGACGCCCCTTGGGCTCGCACCGAAGAAGAATCTAGGTGGAAGAACCCTTCCTGTCCTTATCCTTCTTATCCTTCTTCGTCTTGCTCTTGTCAGTATCACCCTTGATGCTTCCGGTAGCACTATCGGTGCCAGCATCTATTGAAGGTCGCGGGGAATCCTTATCTTTCTTGAGACCAGGGAAACTGAATCCAGAGCCGCTGGTCTGTCGGCGAGCCGAGATTGAGATTCGGCGGGCAAGACGCTGGAAGTTCTGCGACGAGATGCGCTTCCGTTTGGGCTCGCTATCTGGGTCAGGAGTGCCTGTTCGTGTTGGAGTGTCCACACTCGCTCCAAATGTTACACCGGGCGCTTGCGAAGGCGTCTGAGCCCGTTCAGCAGCTGGATCTTGACCCTCTGAGGACGGGAATGCAAGGGGTTCGGCAACTTGCTGAGTGGACGTAATGTTGGCAGGTGTCGTCGGCGCAGGTTCGGCAACCTCTTCAGCACTTCTATCATCGTCACCAGAGGAAGGGAATGCGATAGGAGCTGCTGAATCGGGAATTTCAGGCAAGTCCTTGGATGCAGGCACCTCATTCTGCTCCTCCGTTGTAGATCCGTCTTTCACGACATCAGCGTATGATACGCCTGCCTGTGGCTGAGAAGCAATGACAGGATCAGCGTGGCCATTATCTGGTGCATGTGACCCTTCCTCTTCGATCGCATATCCAGATACCTCCTTCTTCTGGATGCTTTCGACGATAGAAGTGCGATCATCTGAGGAGACTTGCTCCGCCCACATTGCGGCAAAGATGCCATCTTTGGCGAGGAGCTCCTTGTGATTGCCTTGTTCAACGATCTGACCATCTCTCAGAACCAGGATACTACGGAATATTTTAAATAGGAGTCCGTCTAAAGAGAGATTAAGGGAACTTACAGGTCAGCGGATGCGATAGTCTAAAGGTGGCCAGTCAGCTGGTTGTTCAATTGTATGGATAGTTTCCCACGTACTGATAAGCGATGAGCAATGGATAACGACGACCGGCCGTTCATGAGGTTCTGCAAGGCTTTCTGGATGTCTTTTTCGGTTGAAGTATCGAGTGCGCTATAACGTGGCGTCAGCTCGTATATTCGAGGGCTTAGCTGAGGAATCACCTTGTGGCCTCGTCCAGAAGAAGAATGGGTGGATTCTTCAATAAGGTTCGGGCAATGGCTACACGCTGTTTCTCGCCACCGCTCAGACGGACACCGCGCTCTCCGACCTTAGTATCGTACCCTGCTTAGGGTGAGATAGGCGCCGTACCTCATATCAAGGATGCTTACCATCAGGGAATGACATGATCTTATCATGCATCTGAGCAGATCTTGCAGCAGCTTCGATCTCATCCAACGAAGCGCCGAATTTCCCATAGCTACGACATATGAGCCTTTGATTTGAAGTATGTCGCAAGACACCTACCCAATGTTGTATTGAATGCTAGAATTGAAGAGAATAGAGTCTTGAGGAACAACACCAATGGCTTGGCGCAAGCTCTTCTGAGTAACTTCCCTGCAACAGGGTTAGATGCCGGTTAAGTGATAACGAAGCTGTGGCGAACCTGATATCCTGACCATCAACCAAGATGCGACCTTCTCCCTCTTTCAGGTCGTAGAAACGGTACAACAGGCGAAGAATCGTCGATTTCCCTGAACCAGATTCACCGACTAGTGCAACCGAATGTCCCTTTGCGACTTTGAAAGAAACACCATTGAGAGCGGTGGTTCGGCCGTCGTAAGAGAAGCTAACGTTGTCTAGTAACAATTGTCAGGGGCTTAGGATAAAAAGAATAGTCATGAGAACTAACTGAATTCAATCTCGCCATCGGATACCAGAAGATCAGGTGCTCCCGGGTTGTCGTTGACTTCGGTAGGCTCGTTAAGGAGGTCGAGAAGCTTCTCGGTATCGACCAGAGATTGGTTGATGGAACGGTAGATGTATCCTAGCTGATTCAAAGGACCATAGAGCTGAATGGAGAGGCTCAGTGGTCAGTGTGTGTTACTGGCAGAACACGGCAGCACGTACCTGAGCAAGGTAGGTGATGAAAAGGACGAAACCTCCAGCGTCGGTTAGGCCTTTGGTAACCCTCAATGCGACAATCATTGAACCAACAAGGAGGCCAAGAGTCTGCACCAGTGTTAGCAGGAGAACTCTGCGAAACAAGTTCGAGGCGTACGATGATGAGGTTTTGGACCATGTTCAAGATGTTCAACGAGACTACATCGAATTGAGCGATAATACAACGGAAAGAACAGGAGCACTGACCAATGACTTTGTACTCCAAAAGCTGGTATTCTTGAAGAGCATCTCTGTACCTCTGACCCTCATGCTCTTCCCCGCCGAAATACTTGACAGTCTCATAATTGAGAAGGCAATCGGTATGAATTCCTCGTGTTACCTGAAAGGTTCTCTCCGTTCAACGGGTACACCGAGGATTAGGAATACTTGAGAGCACGTACAATATCACGTTCATTCATCTTTCGGCGGATCTTGGTACGCCATTGGGTCAGTACCACACTAGCAGTGACTGCGGGGATAGTGAGATGTGCATAACTGGATTAGAAAGGAGATTCTCACCATACGCAAACATTACGACAAAGATGACGAGGGCAAGAGACCATTCAAAAATGACGCAGAAAGCAACCAAGGCCACCAGTATGTCAACAAAGGTAGGTATGATGTTGAAGAGAATTAACTAGATAACATGTCGAAAGAAGCCAATAGATTTAGGTGAATGCACATACCTCGAAAGTGTGGTTAATGGCTGCACCGCGATCCAAGACTCGGAGGACCTCCCCAGTCTTCCTACGCGTGTGCCATGCAAAGGATAGTTGCAAAAGGTGATCGAAAGACAACTGGGACATCTCTAGAACGTGCGTGAGCCACTTCGGCAGCGATTTGATATAGATAAAATCCTACGTCTGTCTGAATATTGCATCACAGGAGCCCAGAGTGCCTGCATTCTAGTCAGTTTGCATCGGGATTGCTAAATTGATGAGGTGCATACATCTCGAACTGCGGAAAGCCCACCACTTCCCTGGAGGAAGCGCAGTCCGACATAAAAGAACAACCAAGGCCAGGGCGATGGGCCGGAAGGCTCAGCAAGGAGGCGGACAACTTGCGCCAGAGCGATGGGCATCAAGAAGTTGATTACACGACCAATCACGAGAATGATTATGCAAAGACCCTGTTCAAACAATTAGCTGAGAAGCTACTACAATGACTTGAAATCAACCTACGGCGAGTAGCTGGAGATATCGATCTTTATTTGGCCATAGATAGGGCGTCAGCCTACGGATGCGCCTTCCAATCTCAGCCCAAGACGGGTCAAGAACCAAGTCACGTTTGCCGTCAGCCTGAAAGGATCTAATTGAGCACAACAGAGAGAGTAACGTGAAGGTATGAGCAGACCTTGGTATCGGGGGCATTTGATGGGGCAGGCGTCGGCGCTCGAGTGGTTGGCGTAGACCTCTGGAGGGTGGAACGTGCAGTGGGGCGGAAGGTGCCATACTTGGCTTGTTCGCTAAGCGATCCATTTCCAGGGGAGAGTCCACTGGATGTCTGAGGAAGTGTGCCGGGTGGAAGAAGGAATGAAGAGTCGGTAGGGGTCTGTTGGTCCGAGTAATCGTCCCCATCCACTGGACCGTACACGGTTCGAGGGAACAAGACTGCTATCAGAAGGGGTAAAAGAACCAGAAGTCGGAGAGCTGGGAAGATGAAATGGAGTAGGGTGAAAATAGGAACATGTGTAGGATCTATTCACTTCACGTTAAGCTCTCTTCCCCCGCTGTAATTCCAATGTGCTCTCACCTGTTCGTAAAGTCGGAATGGCTAACCCAAGCAAGACAACCAGGGCAATGTCCAACCCGAGAGTTGTGGCAAGTGCAAGCCTAGTTCTATTGAAGGACCATACATCGACGCCTTGTACGTCCTTCAATGATCCCAAAACCGCCAGGCCAGCGAATGCCAAGAGACCAGTTACTGCACTGATCTCAATGCCGGTATCGTATTGCCAATGCTTGCTCAGGACGGTATTCACAACGAAAGCAATGCCATCCGTGAAATATGTTAAAGCAGAGATTGAAAGGAAAACAAGAATTGGTGCACGGCGGGGCACCTTCGAGGCTACGACGACTGAAGTAATGGGCGAAGATGAATTTCTGGTTGGTATTTGAGGTCGTGCCGATAAGAGTGAAGCCGTTGTGACCAGAACCAACAACGGAGAAAGTACTCTGAGGGCAAAAACGGGCGTTATCAAGGCTCCCCACGAAGGCACCATCTTGAATGCCTTGGTCGCCGCCTCCGACACGATGGTCGTCGTTGAAGGTCAAGATGAGCACAGCCGGGCGCGGAACGCTTGGGAGCTTATATTTTGTCAACACGTGTTGTGAGCTCCTTAGGGACATCTTTGACGTAAATTTTCCATTAACGGCATGGCTAAGCATGGCTAGCGATATCTATCACATCTTCCTGCTCGCCTTAATTGTAAGGCAGGCAGCATGAATGATCCATAGTTCGGAATAATTTCTATACAGTAAATGCTTTTGGCGAACTCTGCGTATCCACTTTTCTACATTGTCAACGAGGCTAGCACAAAAAGATAACGTCAAGGGCCTCGTTCCGATTTCCGTCTTTAAAACGCCTCGTGTTGCTTAGTCGACGCTTAATCCTACAATCCGTATCCATTCTGATTCCAGGTCGCATGTTTTGGAGACGGTGAATGCCCTGGAATCCGGCAAAGACCACCGGTACATCACCACCAAGAGGGTCCGCCGCAGGAATGCGAGTGGATCTCTCATACAAGTGGAGAGTGTCCCTCAGTCAATTCACTGCTGTGAAATAAGATTAATCCGGAGTTCAACATTCCAGGGTATTCGAAGTTCACCTTAGCCTCAAGTCCACGATCCACCTCCTCCAATTCCTGACGAATCTTTTCCACCTTGTCACCTTGGACAGCCACGTCTCCCTGGTCCTGGATCTCGATTGCCTTTCTCGCCTCTTGAATAAACACCTGTGATGACTCGCCACCTTCTTCTAGGCCATTCGATCCACCAGTTGCCTGCCCTGTAGCGTCTGCTGGAACAAGAGAAGATAGGTCGATGTCGGAAGCGCGTAGAACGGCGAGATCCCTTAGAATTGAAGGCAACGGAAGAGGATGGGCATTTTTGGAATTGGCTTTCCGAGTGTCATTAGCGGCGGTGGTGGAGGACATGAGGCAGGGGGTCGTGGGACGTCAGTGTGATGAGATTAAATTCAAGTGGACCCGAGATCCACAATTTAGGTAGGTGTGTCAAGACTATAACAGATTGATCAGAAAGTACAGACGCTATCTATGAACGAGGTTCCTATCAGATTTCCCTTCTTTTTAAGTGGTGGTAAGAACTTCAAGAATCAGCACTACTGTCGCTGGCATTGCTGTCACTCTCGTCATGTCCGAAGACTGCAAATGCTCGGCGATGGTGGTGATCTGCAGACCTACTCCTCCGAGAGTGGCTATTGCGAGTCCTGTTGACTTGGCGATGACTCAAAGTATGAGGGGTTGGCGTCTGAACGGTGTCGGTATCCCTATGGGAGCGTGCCCCGAGAGTAGGAGGGATTGGCCTGCCGGATGGTTCGGGTGGTTCAGTGGGTTCAGTTTCCGAGATTTCAGGTGTCGATTCCGCCGCGAACCCAACACGTCGCTCCGAACGAGGAAGTAAATGAGGGGAAGGCCCGGCGAACCGATTGGGAGATTCAACACCTGACTGCATCCCAGAGCGAGATCGAGACCTTGATTTCGATTTGCGTCCTTTGGATAGAGCTGCTGCCGACCTTCGCATCTCCCTTTCTAAGCCTATGTCCTTGGTTTTCTGCTGGCCGATTGACTCCTCTCGCGTGTTCAGTCCATGCAGAGCGTCCTTGGTAATAGGCGCATCGGAGGAAGAGTCATCAATATCGAATTTCTCGTCCTCGTCCTCGTCTTCCTCCTCGTCTTCCTCCTCATCTTCGTCTTCGTCTTCAATTGCGTTTTCGTTCAATCGATCATCGGCTTTCGCGTCGTTACCGGATCCTTTGGCACGCCGTTTCTTTGGTTTCGATGGCCCCTCTTCCTCTACTACAACGAAAGATTTCTGGCGTTCGCGTTCATTCCACTTGAGCGTCCTGGAGATGGCATGGAACCAGTCCGTCGACTGTTTATCAGCGCATACAGTTGGGAAAGGATACTTGGAGGCTGTCACTTTGATATGATCACCCTCTGCATGGTATTTAAGTTGACATGATTCGATCCACTCGAAAGGATATAGCAACTCACGCTTGAGCTCGACACGACCTCGTCCATCGAAAGAAGCCCATGCCGTACTTCTGGAGTTGTAAGGGACGCAGATCCTCAACTCCATGCTGTCGGGTAGAAGCATCGGTCGGAAAGACAGAGTATGCGGACAGATGGGCGTGATCAGAATGGCTGGGATTTCAGGATGTACCAGTGAACCTCCAGCAGAGAGCTGGAAGCTGGTAAGTAGACATCGACTCGCATATAAAATCGACGCACTGAGTAGGCGGTAGAGCCCGTAGGTGTTGAGACTGTGAGGCCATCAGCTTGAACGGTCGTCATATGGTGCTCGTCCCCTGGAGATCTCAATGAATGTTGCAAACGTGCAGAGAAAAGTCCAACACAAACCAAAGAGTTCCAATTGACTAACGTAAGGGCTTGGACCCCTATCCACCACCAAGTCATTCAGAACTTCGAAAGTCTCGACAGGGCGAGTGGTGAAGCATTTTATCTCCCTATCTTTGACGACCTTATTATTCCCATCTAGGAAGTGTTGAGGCACAGTTTGCCCGTTCTCCAAGGCTTCCCATCCGCCTTCACCAACGTCCCTCATCATGATCTCCCCGGTTGCACCCTTGCGCATTGCTCGAGTGCGCTTACACTCTGTGTTAGACACCGCTCGGTAGATGGTGCAAGTAAACCGCATTCGTAGATTGACCCGTATACCCTTGTCGAGTGCAGCATCCATGACAGGGCGATGGTCGGCAAAGTCAAAGTTGGTGAGGAAACCAAGGGAGCCGAGAGCGAAAGAGAGGACAGGAGGGACTATCCTTTGGAAAAGCCAAGAGGTGAAGAGTACAGTTCCGTCACCTCCAAGCTGGAAGAAGGTTCAGACAACATAAAGAGATAATGAAACGACCTCACCGTGACTACAAAGTCGAAGAGATGCGGACTATCACTGCACATTCGACTCGTCCAATAGCGTAGTTGACCTTTATCCTGCAATTGCGAGTCATCGCTGCCGCTCAAGCTTGATGCCAAGGAGGAAAGCGACGTCGTACTGGGTGCCCTGGTCTTCTGGATTGGAGCAAAGAGTTCTGGATGGTCATGTCGTATACCTTCTGCGTCGAATCTCCTCGAATGTCGCAGTTGGTTATCAACATAGCTGTAATTCAATGAGATTCGCTTTATCATAGCTATAGATAATACATACACGATGAGTCCGCGTTTTTGCCCCTCCCGAGGCTTCAACATCAAGTAGACCGCTAGTTCTCGGGTCAACTTAATGAGACGGTTGTCTCGAGCCTTCGTGATGATGAGCACAGACTGAACGTTGCTTCTGACACGAGCGCGACCTACATGAAAAATGAGTTCCGATCTGAATGATGAAGACGACACTACATACCAAGCTGTTTGCTCATCTCCCTGACACCGATGGCTGTCTCTGCTAGCTGTTTGGTCAAACTGGCCCGATAGTCGTCGGCTTCTTCGTCATCGCCAAAATCACTGACATCCGCGACGCCCTCTGACGAGCTGGGTGAGCTGTCCTGAGACTCGAGCGCGGGAGCTGCACCTTTGGAGTGTTGAAGGGACTTGGCGACACCAACGTCACCTTTCTCCAAGAGTGCGTGTTGTTTGGCCTGTATCCATTCAGACAGGGAAGCACCCTTGTCCAGCTGTGAATGGACGAAGCAAGGGGAGTCTATGGGTTGCCGAGGTCTTGTAGCTGTTTTTGGAGGATCGGTAGAAGGCAAAGGGCAATCGGAGGTTAACCGGGGAGTCACAGTGGCTTGATCTGTGGGAGAAGGTGATTCCAAATCATCGCCTTGAGCTCGTGAAACTTGGGGAGACGATTTCTCTAGAACAACATTTGGTGCATAGCCAGTTTGGTTGGTTTGGATTGAAGAAGGTCGAGAGCTTCGCCTTGAAAGCGAAGGCTTGATTGCTTGCAAAGATGCGACGCCTGGCGTTGTGGGAGGTGTAGAGAACGTTTCGGTATCTGGAGAGAAGAGGCGGGACATTCTATGCTCGTTCTCAGTGCTCTAGAGGACGTTCTGGGTGCTGAGCTGGATGTTCAACAGTGAAAGAGGATTTCAGGTGTGAAAAGGTCTCGCCAGTTGTTTCTGATTACGATGATGATATATGGAGGTGACCTGAGTGACCGCTGCCATCTCGATGCCGATCGTTTCTGACGTGGAGCAATATCTTTGCATTGACTCTGCTACTATCATAGCCATGGAAACTGTCTGTTCCTCGTATGCATGGCTACTGACTCTCGTGGCTTCTTGTAATCAGCGATTCTGAAAGCGATCATTCGGCGTTGGACGATATTTCTCGGCAGTCATATACCACTGTTGACCACAAACGTGCAACAACCACAGGACGGTCTAGAACCAACAAATCTGCATGAAACCTGATATTCTCTAGATTGATTGTTGGGGCGAATGCTGATATCCTCAGATTGAGAACCCACGAACTGGCTTATTCCGATTTCCGTCAATATACATGCGTTTGTCACCTTGTTACAAAAATCAAAACAGAACGGTATCCTTTAAAGCGAATCTAGGTAGATTCCTATAATCCTCGCGATCTTTGGCCACCGCCCAAAGCCACATATCCAGGTCCGGTAGCGTGATGCCTTTTAGCCAGTCCAGAGACCCATCGTCTGGCAATGTTAGTTTGTCAGAGTGGGCAAACCGCACGATAAGCTCGCAGGCGTCGATAGCGGCGGCTCTCATCATGAAGGCTTGATTTGACGAAACAACTGGACCTTCGTTACGGTTGGGCACAACTGATTGATTCTCTGCCTTGTATACATCAAGCAGAGGTGACAGTATGTCAGAAGAGCCAGCGCCGGGGAAGAGGTTGGACAAGGAGGCGCATCTTGAGACATCAAGAACGCCCAAGTGTATTAGCATTGATGGGACGACGTTATCGGTGAAGATAGGACTGTTGATCGTTGAAGGGATGGGGAAAGGAGCTGGAGATATGGAACCGAAGCGAACGACAATGGCATGAACTAGGAAGAGTGCTTTCTTGAAGCAATAAGCGGCTGTTGGAGTAAGTCAATGAGAGTTCACTTTGTGACACACGAAGCGTACGCTGTCCGTTCACCGTGGCCATGTCTTGGAAGCCTGGAAAGGCACGTACGAGCTGAAGGAAAGGAAAGTGTCAGTAATTTGGCACCTGTCGCTCAGGTGAAAGATAGCTTACTCGCTCGAGCACAACATTCATTGCGACATCTTTGTCTGAAGATTGGTTTTGAGCTCTTTCACCCTCTCGAAGGGCTTCAGCGACAAATGCTCCGAGATTGGGATATCCAGACTCGATGAGGATCGCCCCAGTTCCATTAAGGACGCCAGTGATCAACGTCATCAGGTCGAACATCGGTCCAGTCAGCTCTCCGACGGTCACTCCAGGAATTGTCGGATGGGGCTTTTCGACGTGAATGTTCACCCCAAAAAGCTCTGCAACTTTCCCGATCACGAGAGACTGCATTCCCTTGGCTGACAAAAGATCTTCACCATCGCCAGAAGACGTGATGTATAGACCGAATACAAAGGCCCTGATAGAGTCCCATGCACCACGCCTGATTTCTGAGTGAAGTTGTGCGCGATATCCTGAGGCGAAATTGAGGAGACACAGGACAGACAACAAGTTGAGTTCGTCCAACGGTGATGCGAAGTTCAAAGGCAAAGCTAACCCGTGAACGGCTGAGACTCGTTTGAACGTTGTGGTGAAAGCAGGGGATAAAAGTAGTCTCTTGATTGATTCGTCAGTCACCTATATATCCAAGAAATCTCAGTGTCAGGATTGGTGCATCAGGCAAAGTAACTAACCTCGATCTGACAGGATTCACGAAGTTCCCTCGAGGAGTCCCGGATAGCCTGGACGAAATGTCCCTTCTGAGGGAAAGGCGGTAACTCTGGAGAGGACATGGCTTCGTTGCTGGAAGAGGCTATCGACTCAGACCCATCAGAATAATTGCCTAACATTCGGAGCTCGAGGTCTCCTGATCTAATCTCTATTGATGGAATTCTCATTCGTGTTAGCAGGCGTCTGTTCTGTTCCCTTTGTACCCCCGGTCATTGGGAATTGCAAGCGCTAATTTGGCGCTAATGCGAAAAAAATTGCTGTCCCTGCAAGCTTTGCACAATGCTTTCCGGAGCCATTCCTTCCGAAGCAGCTCTCTTAAGCGCCTTGATTAGCGCCTTGCTTACTTCAGCCTTGCCGTGACTATCCAGCTCACAGAGTCAAGGTCGCGCTGACCCCATTGACCTCTCATTCACGCGTCATTCCACTTTACCGACAGAACGATTCCAGCACCATGTGGGCAACTGCAAGAAGACGCTTGACGACGCCAAACTATTTCGCTGGCGCTTATGGGCGCCTGCGGTTCAACTCAACCTCTACCCATGTATCAGAAGGTACGGAATAACTTCAGGGGTCTTGACTCCCGGCAAGTTAAATGCTTTCCCTAAAGATCTCAGAGCACGGCTCTTATCCGGCGTGAAAACGGCTTTGAAGGTCCGTGTTTTGTCCAACCTTTGGGGTTAATGTACAACTAATTGAATCGGATGTATTGTTTTCTAGAGCAAAGACGCCGTGACGTCCACAACTCTGAGAGTATGTACCCCGTTCCTCCATGCACGAGAACTTTTCTTTTCCTTTTTTAAAAGAAATAAGCGCTCATACCATATGCTTCATGTAGAGCATTCTATCAGAAGTGTATTCGGCCGACAAAATTGCTGGCACCCCTGTACCTTCATCAGCAATAGTAAGCCCTTTCTTGCGTATCGTGGCACCTACATAGGCTGAAAGGGCTATGAATCGAAGACAGGGATCCTCCGGAAGGCTGTTGCGCGGCGTGTAAGACTCACCCTTGAAGTTTAACCCTAATTGACTCATCTTTATACAGCAAGATGCAGCCATGAAATTTGCTCAAGCTTCGCGTCTAGACTTGGCTGAGAAGGAGAATAACGAGGTTGCAATCGTGTCTAGATTCCTTCCAGCCCTTCTCACGGAAGAGCAAATCGACTCGGCGCTTCGAGAGGTTCTGGAAACCCTTCCAGAAGGCGTTAATGTGAAATCAAAAGGCCTTCTGCTCAAGGGTTTCTACTCCAAGATTGACAAGTCCATGGTGGATGGTAAGCTTGTGAATGACCGAGTTACCCAGTTGTTGAGCCAATCCAAATGAAGACGTAGCTGAAAAGTATCTGTATTCACCGCTATCTTGTATTGGCTATTTCATAATGCATGTAGATATTACCGAATAGTAATTGAGAAATTGAGAAATAACATTTCACGGAGTTCAAACTGGTGACCCTGCGACGATTTCCTGCTGCTTGCCTTTGTCTTGTAGGTGACTTGACCCTGCATAGTACTGCTCAGCTGATCCTGTTGGTCCCTTGTGGGCTTGATTCGCTATCCTACTTTCCGTGACTGGCGGCAAGGTACTCCTCATCTGGGTTAATTCATCGATGCAGCCGTAAAGCGTGTTCGATACACGTTCAAGAACCTGTAGGCGCTCATCGATAGCTTCTCGGGTGATACGGTCCAGTGTCGCAAGTTCATCGATAGTGTTGGGGGAGGTCGACTCCGTGTTGGCAATGATGGATCCATTCCCCAATGCACTGGAACCAGCGCGATTTGGCTGAGAGTTGCTTGGAGCATGGCCTGAACTTGAGTTGGCTGAAAGGCTTGGGGTACTGACATCACCTCCAAGCGAGAACGGATACAATGGAATCAGGGCAGGGACATCAGCAGGAGAAGAGTTTGGGCTGCGGTCGTTTGTTTCTCCGTTGGATCGTGGTGAATTTGACGCCTGTGTTTCGGAATTTGGGACCGATGCAAGGCGTCGAAGTGCGGCACGACGTGCTGCTTCTCGTGGGTCTGTTGGGACATCTCCCTGAGCAGTCAAGTCATCATTTGATTGGGATGATTGTCCAGCCGGCCCCTGGGCGTCAAGAGGTGGAGGAGGTCCATTCAACTGCCTAACAGGCCATTGCTGCCATGCGCCATTTGGACCAACAAACCCTTGGTAGGCCGGGGTATTTTGTAACACTCTTTCTTGTGGTTGCGGTTGCGGTTGGGCACCAGCGGGAACGCGATATCGAATGAGAACCTCGTGAAATTGCTGGTCGCCTCGGTTGCGCGCATCGGCGATGGGTGCTCTGTGTGTGTTACCGTTGTTCGCCGCAGGAGTGGGTTCGTTCGGCTGAGGCGGGGCGCCTAATAACCTATTCACCAGTCCCAAGGGGTTCCCCAGTAGGTTGTTGTCCGGTTGGTTTTGATTCTGTAAAGGCTGGACGTTGTCTTGTGGCTGAGGGGCAGCAGGTGGCTGAGGCTGTTGCGCGGGGACAGGAGGAGTTCCAGTAGCAGGCTGGGTGTCCAGAACGGTACGGCGGCTAGAAGAATGAATTTGATCAGAACCTGAAGAGTGTTTTTTTAGTGGAAATTGACCAACCATGTAGGACAACTCTGTTGACGCTCAAGCCATGACCTGAGGCAATGGAAATGGAAAATGTGGCCACAGGGTAGCTTCTTCGGCGTCATATTAGGCCCGTCGCCAGCCTGGGGTTGACCTTGCCCATGTGTAGGTTCTGGAAGCGTCATTTCCTCTCGACAGATGATGCACGCATTGTCACTCATGGTTGCAAGTTCTTCGGGTGTCGCATTCGGGTAACGTTGGTCCATATTACGAGTGGCAGTTTGATACCGATGTAGAGCACGGAGTCGTGTGACGAAAGACCTAGCCGTGAGATACACATCCCTGATAATATTGAGAGGAACACCGTAGAAGGTGATGATGATTGTGAAGAAGGCCAAATATGTGGTCAACTTGAGGAAATCTACTAGAAGTTAGTTGCCACGCGACGTTCTAGAATCATACATACATACCAGTAACGAGTTCGATATAGAAAGTCCACATGCTCTTGTTCTCCCAAGGGGGAGCATTTTCTCCACCACGCCGGCCAGCTCGCCTGAGCTCGTATGCGGATAAGAAGTATTTGGCGATTGTATTGAGAATGCTGGCCATGAGGATGCCATACTTGAAATGTATTGGCTTTCAAGTTATGTTTGAGATTTAGACGCTCACCTCGCTTGCAAATAACACCATACCGCCGACGCCTTGTGTTAAAGTGTTCTCCACGGCGAATAAGAACATGAGGAGATCGATACACCAGAGCAAACTGAATAGAGAGATCATCCGGATGTGAAATGACAAGGGAGGGCCTGGGTACGGTCGCTGATCCATCTAAAGAAAAGAAGAGTTAGCTACTAAAAGAATGCGTAAGGAGGATAGTATATACCCATTCAATGCGATCCCCAGCAAGCCAGTGGAAGGATTTCACGAAGAGCAAGAAGCCAAACATCATTGCAAATGGGAAGTCAAATTCATCCCGAAAGATCGTAAACGCAAGGAGGGATTCAGTTACGAAAAACCACAGGCGGTCATAAAGCCTCTGCATGCAGTCAGTATATGCGTTTGAAGGAGGAAGCTAAGGCTCACCTCGACTTCATTCTCGCGCAAAGATCCGAAGAAGATTCTCTGTACGAGGTGTCCGAAAGCAAGAGCAATTAAGAACGCAAAATTAGCTAGAGCCTTAGCCACATGTGTCAATGGTGTTGATTTTCGGTGAAACAGAGGATTGCATACCAGGACACTGCGACTGCTCTTAGAAAGGGACACTGCTACGGCATAGAAGTTACTGTAGTTCCGCAAAGCATTGAGGACGACAGCTGAGACAGAGGCCAAAGAAAGAACAAAGTATGCGAGAAGTCTGTGGTTGAGGATCGTTGTCCCCACTCTGCTGTAGACCGCATTGAGCAGAGGCATGGCTGATGGAGGGCACGATGGAGAGCACCGTTAGTTTGTGACGCCGTGTCACCGACGTGGCCCAATATCGCCTCATGGAGTAACTAAGCGCCAATGTGATCACACTGGTTAGGGAGTTAAACGCCCAAAGCATGAGGCCGATTAATTTTTAAAATTCAACCGGGGTCTGTGCTTCGCTGCACAGCAAGGCAATGCAAAATCCTTTAAAAGCTCGTAGGAGGACCAGATGTCTATAAATTCTTACATCCCCCCTCAAACAACCGCGCGAGGAAACCAGCCCCAAGTGTTAACAGTACCAGCTATCTGCTTGCTTGCATTGTCCTTCGAGGATGGATAAAGTGAATGGGAAACGTGCTCAGAACGGCACAACGGGGAAGCTAGTCAAGACATCTACAGGTGGTTTCAACTCGGCTTTTCGAAGCCTTGTATGGATTTCCATAACCTTGGCCTCGAGCTATCTTCTTGTTGGCTTTCGACAGCCCTCTAATCGCTACGCTCTCTGCTCCAAGGAAGGGAACAACATATACACCGTCGATGCTCGGAATTCGAGGGTCCAGTGTATGGTGATCAATGGGCCTATCATTCAAGATGTTGGCAGTCTCCGTTCGTGACAATTTGGTTTCTGATAGGCACCGCCACTCGAATCTCAAACTTTCCTCTTCTGGGTTCTTTTTTTGAAATAGAGGAAATTCAAGAGAGATCTAGAGGAAATATTATTTCCAAGATATTTTCTCGTGACGCATTGGAAATTCGTTTCATTCAGCCAGGCGCAGCCGTATTTCCAGGCTTGGTTGGTGAGAAAACACGCAGACTACGTGTGATGAAGCCTATATTCCTCTGTCACCAGATTCTCATGGCCACATCTTGGAATACGGGGCTGCAAAAGAACTTCCGCTTGAAGGCACAAAGACTATAGAGGGTAAGGGCTGGCGTTCTTACCCAAATAACTGCGCCTCCTTCTGATGTTTTGGCTAGATACTGTTGCCCGTGTACGCGCTTTTATTCTCTCTAACCCTGACATTCAGAACGATACTTCGAAATTCATTCTTGGCGGCGGATGGGATCACACTGTTTGGCCTACGAGTGGATGGCCTACCTCTGTTCGGAGTTATTTTCTTCCGTCAGTGGAAAGCTATCTCATTAGAAAACATGTAGGCGCATTTAGAGGCTGACCCCATCGTCCGTGGACGCCCAGTGGTTCTCCAGAGCAAGGATTGTCACGCTTTGTGGGTATCTTCCAAGGCTATAGAAGCAAGTTTGCCTCTCCCCACAGACGTGGATGGTGGAATCATAGTCCGTGACAATTCCGGGCAGCCTACCGGTACACATTCCGCCTATTCTGAGCTGAGCTTGACCTGATGGACCCACAGGCGTACTATTGGATAACGCGCAGGAGCTTTTGAAGCAGCCTGCTTTGACGGAGGCTGATCTAATTCGCCGTTTTGGCGTCGCAGTCAGGGATGCCCATGCTTTTGGCCTCACAGCAATTCATGACGCTGGGCTTGATCCGGTTTCCCTTGCATTTTTCAAACGGTGAGATTTCCATGAAAACCCAATGAGTCGGTGTTTGATTCTTGGTTATAGTCGCTCTGAGCTTGGAACCTTACCGGTGACAACACTCTCATTGGAGCTTTATACCTTGCTCATCTGGGCTAGATTCGCATCTATGGCATGACCTACTTCGACGAGAATAAACCGTACTGGGGAGACACTATGAAGCCTATCATTGGTGGCCCAGAGTCCCGATTGACAGCAAGAAGCGTCAAAATCTTTGCCGATGGTACGCCAGTGATCACAGACTCTCAACGCTAATATCAGTTTAATTGGTTCCTCGTTCATCAAGGTGCTCTCAGGACAGGTGGTGCTGCAGTGTGTTACTCTTCTCACCCATCCCTCTCCCATTTGAATCTGCCACACTGATGCATCCCGATTAGCTCTTTGAACCTTATGCAGACAATCCTTCAACCAACGGGTTCATGAGGCTAAATGAAAGTATCCTGTATGATGTGATCCCCAAGTACCTCCGTGATGGCTGGCAAGTTGTATGTCATGCGTTGCAAGCATGCTTTCAAAAGGCGCTCATAAAGCTTAGAATGTCCACGCAATTGGCGATCGCGCCAACAACATAGTCATTAACGCCTTCGATGCTTCTCTCAAGGGTGCTAATGTGACCGCTTTACGTCCCAGAATCGAGCACGCTCAATTCATGACCGAGGCGGATATGCAACGTCTGGGACGCCTGGGAGGTAAGCCTCCTGTGACATCGGGGCATGCCTCACGTTTATGCCATTCATTCAGTGATTGCAAGCATCCAGCCTACTCACGCGTGCGTCCGTGTCTTTTTCTATAATTCCCGGGGTCACTGAAGCGCCCATTTCTGAGCAGCATCAGCGACATGTGGTATGCGCAAGACCGTCTGGTTAGTAAAAGTTCTCACTGCACAGCACCAAAATTTCAACTCCAACACTTTCAAGGGTCCAGAAAGGGTTAAAGGACTCTATGCATTCCGATCTTTTATGGATAACGGTGCTCGTATCGCCATAGGATCCGACTTTCCCGTGGAGTCCATGAATCCCCTCTCGGGCTTTTATGCAGCAATTACTAGGGTTTCTCCCAAGGGTGAATCTCCCCATGGTCCTGGTGGATGGTACGCGTTTTCACTGAAAGCTTCCATAGTTTATCACAAATTCACCACAAACCCCTTGGTAGGTTCCCGGAGGAAAGACTTACCCGTGAAGAAGCTCTCCGAGGTGAGGCGAGATAGCGTGGCGGTTGGAAGCGGTCAAGTTTCAACTCACCCATATCACATGGTTTATTAAGGGATGACAATAGATGCCGCATACGCATCCTTCGCCGAGGACAGCCTGGGCTCCCTAGAAATCTCCAAGAGGGCCGATTACACGGTTTTATCTCAAGATATCATGTCCATTCCTGAAAACAGGATTCTAGACACTCAAGTTCTTGTCACAGCCATCGATGGAGAGTCGGTCTACGAGAGAGACTGACGCACCAGCGAGGGTGGCGTCAATGGTGCAACTCGGTTACGTTCGCAACTTCTATTGGTTCCTTTCCGCATTATATTCGTTAGTTCTCTCACTCTCCTCAGCGTGTCTAGGCTAACCACCGAACCGATCTGCAGTCTAGTTCGTCTGGACGGCTAGCAATTCTTTTCTACTTATGGTGCTCAAGGACGAAGGGTGGACTGCTCCCCCACCGTGTCGACTATCCACCGTGCCATCCTTGTTGTATCATATCACCCCTTTTCTGTGTCGATCAACATGTTTGTACTGTCTTGGCAGATGGTGCCCGAGGGGCGTCTTTCTGCCCCTCAGTGGCAGTCGGCGCCGCTCTGGTCTCGTCTTAACTGGATTTGCTCTTCTCTTCATCGCGTCAAACTTTCGACTGGCCGCCCGAGGGAGATTATTATACTTAATCATGGAGTATCAACAAATCTGCGTTGGGTTTTCAGTCATATACCCTGTTCTCTATTACTTGAATCATTGTCTTTTTGTTTGAGCGTGAAAGGAGAGCGGCAGATACGGAAGCCTATCTTCCTACAAATTTTCATTGCATTGGCCTCAAGAGTCAAGTGCGATAGCAACATTAATCACCTTCAGTACAGACGTCCATCGCAGCTGCATTGTCTATCCATTGCTCAACTTCTCCGAAGGCGGAAGACCGCTCGAAGAGGAACGTTATTGAACCACCTGAGATGTCATGGTAGGGGGTGTGAGCAGTGGCCGACTCTTCCCTGCTAGCTTTATTCAGTGGCCGGGAAGAATTAATCATCTGTTTCAGAACATCATCCTGAATTTTGCCTTCGTTGGAGTGTTGAGTGCAATTGTAGTGCCTCCACTCTCCGAGAGCGGCCAGCCCTGCTTTTTGCTTTTTCAGATACTAAGAGGAAGTGTTGAAAAGTGAGAACGTCAAACACAATATTCCACATACCAATCTATCAGCTTTCTCTGAGAAGTCAGCTTTCAGGTTGGCCGCCTTTGTGAAGCCAGCTTGGAGGTCTTCGTCGTCCTCGGCTTCTGAGACGGATGACTCCTCTGCTGGCGCTGCGAAAATACCTTCGCAGGGGCATTCTAAGAGTTCGTGTGTATGGCATACAGTTTCTGGATGTATTCGAAAGATATCTCGGAGCTGTGTTTGACGTTCAGTGACATGATTAGCAACTTCCATCCCATGGAGAACTCACGTCCTTCTTGGTGAATGAATCGGACTGCCCACTAGCGGATGACTGAAGGGATGTAAGGATGACGCGTTAACCCAGACGCCGAGAATGTGATCCACTTACTGAGCCCATGAGAGCTGGGGAATTTCAAGGTCAGGCGGGTGATACTAACACGAAAATGCGACTTACAGTCACTTAATCCAAGTTTGGTGACTTGTCGTTGATAGATCTTCTCTATCGAAACTTGTGAGTCCGAGAACAAGCAGGTCGGAATGGGAGGAGATATACCATCTATGGCCCCCGTTGTCAGGAACCGGTAGATGTAGACTGGTCGTTTTTGCCCATCTCTGCTCAGAAATGATCAGCCAGTTTTTCATGAGAAAGCGCCAAGATGCTACCTGTAACAACGAGCCATTGATTGAAGATCATGTCTAGACGAGAATCAGCCCGACAACGTTCCCAACTTCTGTTCAAGACCTTACGTGGGGTTCCAATCTGAGTCTACTAAGCATAGGCGAGAGGCGCCTTAAGTGGATGTCAGTCCCTAAGCACAATCGTCCAGGATAATTAGCACCTATGAGATTGAGGCCAACACCGCCTGCGGAGATGCGAAAGCGATCAGTCAACCAATACGCAGCAGGTCGGAATACTCACCGGCCTTCGAACTGAGGAGAAAAACGACTGGACTTGGCTCAGAGTGGCGAATCTTGAGAGAGAGGAAGAGGACTTACAGCTTTGCTTTCGCGATGACTTGTTGAAGGTAGTTACAAGCTCTTGACGCTTGTTAGCTGGCGTTTGCCTATTAGATGGTGTTAGGACTGATAGATCAAGTTGGTGTATTAAGGCCTACCCATCCAAGCGATGGTACGAATAATGTTTTTCTCGACAGAAGGCTTCAAGAATGTTGATGGTCGAAGTATAATGAGAAACCAAGATGCATTTCTCTTCAGTGGTCTACAATCGGTTCAGGCATCATGGGCAATAGTAAAGGGTGATGGATGTACTTTGTATACTGTTTTCAACAGTTTTGCAATTGCAATCAATTTACCTGGTCACAGAGTCTACATCAGGACTGGCTCCAGATCTCTCAATGAGCGGCTTACCGCTTAGTGTAACATCCGATATCTGAGCGTTTTCCGGCAGAAGTGTCACTGCTTCCTTTATACCGGCGTGAAGTAGGTTCTCGGAGTTCGCTTTGGCCTTGTCGGCAGTGGCTTTCAGCAGAATGGGGCTGTTGCTGATCTTCGTGAGTGTATTGATCACCGCAAGTGATTCTGCAGTTGATCCCTGTATGATTTCGTCGATCTTTGCTGGTTGCAATATCCTTGAAAACAAAGAGAGCTGAAGGGATGTTGGCCGAATAAAAACGACATATTCGTCTGGACACTATCAGCAAGCGCGTGCACTAAAGCGTGGGGATACTCACGTTTAGGAGGCAGCTGGTTCTGCAGAATATTCGTCTCGCGCCGAAGAACGAAGCTCTTGGACACAGATAGAAGCTTTGATCACGGGATATAAGACATTGGTAGAAACGTAGATATATTGGAATCACCTGTGCTGTTCGAGCCCGTCCGAGCTCGACTTCCTTGGCTGTTGCGTCTGGTGCCCTACTTCGCACGATAGGTGTTTCGTAGATTTTGCGGAAGGCGGCATAAGTGTCTAAACAGCAAAGTTAGAAAGAGCAAATCAATCGAGCAGTCGACCAACCCAGTAAACCCGGATTGCAGAAGTCTGCCTGGCAGGGAACAGGCGATCAGCAAGATTTGGAGTATGTGATAAATGGATTAGGTTTACCATTGTGTGGAACTCGCTGAGATCATTTTGGATTGGGGTGCCAGAGAGAATCACACGCCTCTGGGTCCTAATGGCCATAAGCATTTGCACGGTCTTATTATTTGCTGTTTTCAGCCTGTGTCCTGAATTGCCGTTAAAAAGACCCCGCGGAATGTCGACATTCATTACCTTCGTCGCAAACAACCAATCCAATTGGTGGTCTATGCAATTCCTGTTAGAGGCAAACATTGCCCAGTCACGAAGGAGAGAACGTACATCATGGAAGCAAGGTCGTCTCTGATGGATGACGGAGTAAGCGTTTGAAAATGTCTGCGTTCGATGAACATACATGACGGTTCGTAACCTCTCGTAGCCGATCACAAGCACTTGCTGATTCTTGCTATGAAGCTCGTGAGTACGAGCAAGGGTTGCGTCTGTTGCAAATTACCTACGCGTTCATGAACATGAGTGCTGCCTTCTTGTCCTTGTCACAAACGACGACACCAACTCGGTCTCTACCAAGCCATTTGTGGAATTCGGCCTTCCAATTCTACTCAAAACAAACGTCGGCTTGGAGATTGGGGCCATAGAGCAGTGTAACTGACGTTCAGAAGGGAGACCGGTGCAACAATTAGCACTTTCTGTGCTGCTGGTATCGAAGAACCGTAAGGGTTCTGCTCTGTGTTGGATGTTAAATTTGCAGCAGAGGAGGCAAAGATAAACACACTGAGCAACGTCCAGACCAAGGCAACAGTCTGGAGAGTTTTTCCGAGCCCCCTTTGGAGGGTGTGAGGACACGAAACTCTCCTAGATAGAACTCACTCACATCTCGTCTGCCAGGATACAGCCCTGGCCTTCATGTTTCCTGAGGCCCATGACTGCTTCGTACATGAACCTGACACCTGATGCGGCTTTTTAGCAACTAATATAGTCCGACGGGGCGGCCTCAACGCACCTTCAATCTGATGAGGGCGCATCTTGCGAGATAGGATTGGATCTAGGACGACTGCAACCACGGGATAATTCCTAGCATGCTGTCTAGCCAGGTAAACGCGAGCGATTTTGGAAGACTGACTTTTTGTTAAACATAGCGATATGGTCTTTTGTCGGTGCCTTCATGACGATTGCACCTTCAGCCTCCGGGTCATGACTGTAGAATGTGAATGGTTAGAGGAAATGCCACTAAAGTTGCGCATATGCACCCACACTGGTCCTCGTGTTTTCTTCGCCACTCCTGGAGATGCATAGAAAGAAGCAGGAGCGACGAATTTACTCGATACTTTGGCCACGGCCGGTTGGGGAGAAGCGGCGATGCCTGAGCTGATAACAGCTCTCGACTGGTCTAACTCTGCGCTCAGGTCTACATCGACGAGGTCCTCCAACTCTCGATCCTTGCCACTTATTCTGGGCACTTGAGCCCCATTGACCTGGACGTCGAGCTCGATGAACTTCCCACTAATAGACGTTGTATATCCAGAAAAGAGTTCGTCGCCCTTCCACTTCGTTGAACCCATCCTAAGCGGACTCAATAGAAGACACCAAGATGCTTGAAGGCGGAGACTTACAACTTTCCCTCTTCTGAGATCATAGTCAGCTTATTGTCTTTCAGTACTATGAATGCGTCTCCTTCCCAAGTCTGGTGCTTCTTATTCGATGGTTTTCGCCTAATAACGCTGTTAATTCGCTGCTCTAACTTGATAAGGGCTTGAGTTACCAGTTGGCAGTCCAGTGCTGAGTTACATTGGCAGGTGCACAATTGACCGAGATACTTGCATCACTCAGGGGAGCCTTCTTTGTGGTGGGTGGATTGGAGACCGAGCTGATGGTTGGTGCTTTGAAGGCTGTCGGGCGGTTCGAGGGAGTAATGAAGGGCTTCATTTGACGAGAAGGGATGACAGAGGGAGCTGATACTGAGCTGGTCCCTCCGAAAGCATTACCGGAAATGTATTCGGCCCTGCTAAGCCGCCGATCCAACTCCAGGTCTTTGTTTGACCAGGAGAGTGCACGACCTTCAGTCAGCGGCCCTTCAACCTTCCCTGATGCAAGCCTGAGGGTATAAGGCTGAGGATAAAGATGCTAGGTGATTGATAAGGAATCTCACGGATTCCTTTCCTCATCATAGAGGGTGCCTTTACCCCCAGCAATAACAAGGATGCCATCTCCATCCCATGTCTTGTGCTTCTTCGTTTGTAGATGCCGCCTGTTAGCACAATATTACGATGCGACTTTGCACTTGCAAGTACTGCTTCTCACCACTGCACCATCCAGTACTCCTCCGAACCCCCTGCTCCGTTTGCGACACGCTTCCTCGCCGTCTCTTCGTCTGATGAATCTAGTTTTCTCTTTTGAGCCAGCATATTGCTTGAACAAGTAGAGGAGTTTGCTCCCGTTCAGAGTTGAAATTGCCGCTGTTGCTGGGTCACAGCGTTGACTGAAGTTCTGACACGGTCGTTGTTGCCCACGCGTCACGACACATCGTGGGTAAGCAGGCGCGGTATGTCACATCACGTTGTTGATGGTCACAGTCCTGTCACCCTTCACAATAAGAACAGAAAATGGCTTCAGGGATCCAAGTCTGTGAAAATGAGTTCGATGACACCGCTGCTTGGGAGGAACTAATACTGTAGGGTGGGGTGGCTTCTGTCCTTCCTTAGTGATCGAGACGGAAAATGAATTAACCATGTAGGGAATATTACTAGTTAGAATTACTGTCGCGGTGGAATCAGTGAGGAAGGCGTTGCAGACGTCTGGGATTGAAGTCATCTTCACGTCCCAGAGTCTGAAGGAACAGCTCTATTAAGGTCTTCGATACTCCACTGAGAGCGTAGATCCATGCTATAATCGTCATATTCTCCTTTGAGGAACCGAGGAATAGATGCCCAGCCAATCATTACTGCATTATCTATGGGGAAGAATGACTCTGAATACGTGAAGTCAGGATATCGGCGAATAGACTGACCAGTGCATAGAGCTGGAGGTGGAAAGATCACTCTAACCGGGTAGTGAAGTTTTTTCAAACAAAGGTCGAGCCTTCATACGAATGTGAACTTCCGTTTTCGACTAAAACTGCATCAACCCACCTGGTACGTAAAAGCATATTGCTGGCTACTCCTCCACTAACGACGACGTCTCGAACATCGACGCCTTTGCGCTCACACCAGGCGAAGGCTAGCAGGAGTTTTTCCTCCAATTGTAGGAAGGACCCTGATTGAAAGCTCCGAGCTAATGCAATTTTGGTGGGTAGATCGACATTGTCAATACCACCCTGTGCTGCTATATAGCGTTCCACAAACGAGTGCATGGAAGCATAGGAGAAAGCGAGTTGACCTCGCAAAGGTCGTGGAGGGTCCGGAATGGTAGGTGGCGAGGAGCCGAGATCCTGCTCGCAAAACTTCTCGAGTGCGGCACCGGGTCCCAACCCTTGCCAGTCGATCTTGAGTATTTTAGCAACATGATCAAAGGCTCTCCCTATGCTGGCATCAGGTGTAGTAGCGAGAACCTTGAATTCAGTTGTCGAGGTAGCGAGCAGAAGTAGAGTGTGACCACCAGATATCAGGAGTGTCAGGAAGGGAAATTTGGGAGGGTCAGATTTCGCTGTCAACAGCGGCGTTAATGCATGCGCTTGCTTTGACGAAAAAAAGGATGAGAGGCAAATCTCCGAGGTTTAGGTTGGGCAATACTCACCATATGGTGAACGCCGACGATTGGCACGTCGAATACGGCAGCAAGTGTTTGAGCAGCGTTGAGGCCCACACTGAGGCATCCCGCCATTCCTGTTGAATGGGTCAGGCATTGAAGACCATAAACATGGATATCAGCTTGCCTGGACCTCTTGTGAAAGCAACACCATTGATATCCCTTGCCATATCAGCGTTGGCCTCTTTGAGAGCTCTTGATACTGCAATGGGCTAGGGTGAATGAGCAATGGAATGAGAAAATAATCCAGATGGAGAGGTAAATACCATATTTCTCTGGTGACCTTTGATAGCCTTAAAAGGGTGTATCCCGCCATATTTTTCATGTCTAATCCAAAAGGTGAGATGCTTGTAAAACCAGAAACCTGTTTACGCACAAGTCATGTTGCTTGATGACAACATTAGACAGTATATCACCGGCTGAAGTTACAACTGCTGCACACGTATCATCTGCTGAAGATTCCACAGCAAGGACTGTAAATCTGCGAGTCGCTGGGCGCACAAGGCATCGTGGAATGTGACGGCGAAGGAGATTCAAAGGTGAGAGTTGCATGTCATGGCGTCACCAAACCAAACACCACGACGTCTAACCGCGCCGACGACCCGTAGAAACTCCAGGGTAACTCTGGCCTCAAGCTGCAATTCTTATTGAAATTTCAACAGTAACCACCATCGCTGTTGCTTGTTGCTGCGAGCAACGGTGAGAGGTTCATTGTCGCATAAATAAGTCTGAGTTGCGGTTCATACACCCATTGTTGCGATGCCTGCCTGGGGGAGCTCAAATCCCCATGTTCCTCGAAGGTCCCACGAAATCTCATCTCATAGTTCTTCGCCATCGCCGCTTTCTGACGATAGCGTAGAATCGGCCCCTCGACGGATGTCAAGCGAGGTGACACCACGACCTACACCAGCTACAACTCGATTCTTATCTTCACCGACTGGCGAGCAAGGAGATAGTGGCAGCACCCCTTCCAGACGACTGGGGTATATAGCTGACAAGCTCACGTCTTCCCTCACGGGGACCGCCCACCATAATACATCGTCGAAACAATCGTTGCACCCTAATCATTTGCCTATGCCAGTGTTGCGAGGCAGCCATCAACATTCTCGCAGTGATCCAAATCAAGACTCGCTTTCACAAAGTCAAATGTCATCCAACTCTGCCGTGGCAAGTGCGTCCAAATCGCATACGTCGCCCTCAAAGGTCAGATTTTCTGATAAATTCCGACGTTCAGGGATCATTTTCTTATCGTTTATTCGTTATTTGTAGGCATCTTATGGACGAACATATGATTCCAAGCTTGTCTCACGCGAGATGCATCGTCTCGGAAATCTGGGCCATATACCATCAGCTCTTGCCCCTCCTATAACGACTGCGCCCTCTACTGCTTCTCACAGCTTGCCAACTCCAGCGTCCCAAGCTACTTTCAATCTCAACACGTCAAATGATCCATGGGGAGCACTGCATGTCCATGTACTACCCTTGTTCAATGGGGAACCTCTTAGGATACCAATGTGAGTTTTCTTCATCCTCGATACGTCACACTACTAACTTTGAACAGAGAAGACTTGAATACCCTAGTCAAGCGCCATATTCAGACTGTTGTCCCATCGGCTCCCTCAAAGGCTGTCAGCGTCTTGGAGAGGAATGCCTCCGAATTGATAGCTTCAGGCATGGTCACCCTCAATGCGAAGCTGATGGGCACAGAGGACTCAAAGTTAGTGGCTCGCGTAGTAGAGATATGGGGATTTTTCTGGGACCAAGTCTTGACCTACGTTGAAGGCGTAAGTCTTCCGGTTCTTTGGACGCACTTCGCTCACAGAATCTCCTCCTGTGTAGGTTCTTCTTCCTCTTCAAACAGATCCACTTCTCTCATCGCTTCATCGTGCTCCGAAATCCCACCATCGAGCAACATCCCCTGTCAGACAAGCCACTAAAAGCAGCATTTCTACATCTCTATCTAGTCAGATTTCGGCAACACATATCGACGTCCGCAGTCTCGCCCTCAGGTCGTTCAGGGACAAGGTCATCCTTCCGCTCTTTTCCAGGCTTCATGTCCGCCTTTCTATGCCGAGTGGACAAGATCAGTATCAAGAGCCGTCAGCTTACCAGCAGCCGAGACTGCAGCAGATGTTAGTAACTTGAATGTCAGATATGAAGGCTTCGTCCGTAATGACAACTTTGTAGGCTCCTTGTTTTAGCTTCGCAACGTCGACAACGACCCATCGCTTCGCTCACCGCACCAATTCCACCTCCGACTCCAGGAGAAGCAGCTATTGACGATCTTCTCCATGTGGTTCGCAATCCTCGTCCTCGATGGCAATCAGGTCTGCAGAATTCCAAGAAGATGGCGCCCATGAGCCCGTTGGCAAGAGCCCCCAGCTTCTTATCAGGTGCACAACCTCGTGATAGAAGGGGAAGGATTGCACTCAAGCAAAATGGGAAGCGGCCAGCTTTTCTTACTGGGTTGCAAGGGGATGATGATGAAGACCATAACAATGCTGCTGATCGGGATAAGGAAAGAGAGTTCCTCGATGCATTAAGGTTTGGACGATACCTTGAGGTTTCCGAGCTTGGGCTAATTTCAGCGTGTAGGAGCCCAGATGGGCATACATCCGGGCCACGAGGTAGTGTTGGGGGCTGGGGGCTAGGGGCTGGACATGAAGAACCTGGAAGTGATGAAGAAGACTTTGCAATGGACATGCGTCAAGCTCAGGTGGGTTGATTGTCGCAGTATTTGGTGAAGATTTTTTCACCCTGACATTTCTCGATAGGAAGAGGTTGAGCGCATGGTTGGCATGAGCTCCCCACCGCCGAAGCCCGGAAAAATATGAAGGACCAAGTCGCATTTTGCTCAATTCTATATCTCTGTATATTACGTGTAACATTGAAACTGCTTGTGGGGTATAATTGCATATAAAACTGGTATTCGACATCTTCGCTGTCTGGTGCTACGCTCGATTCAGTTCCTCTAACCTATTGCTCAGCCCATCGATCCTACTTTCCAAGCCAGTAACATTTTCTTTGACAACAATACGATTCTGCTCAACTGCCTTCTCCATCCTTCCGACCGCGCTCTCGATTTCAGCCAGTGAATCATGGACCTTTTGTTGTTGCTCCGTGAGCGAATTCATCGTTTCTTGAAATTCTGAGGCAGAGGCATGAAGCGCTGATAGCGTTCGCAAGCGCGTCAAAATGTGGGGTAGTTGCGGTAACAATGGTCCAAGTCGGTTTAACAAGGGCAGAATTTGCTCCTGTACCTGAGGGGGAAGCGGGGTAGGTGCTGCTGCTGGTGCTTGAGACTGTTGTCGGCGATGTGCATTGTTTTGTTGAGAAGTGGTGCGATCGAGCTCGGTAACAAGAAGCTTGAGCCGGCGAGATATAGAATCAATATGCCTTGGCTGGGTCAACAAGTTGAGCTGCGCATTCAGCCGTGGTATCAAGGGGAGCAGCGGTGGGGGAAGGAGGGAGGTCTAAATCGCCGAGAAACAAGGGTTGTTAGCTGCGCTCCTCAAAGAGAAACACCCACTTACGTCGTCTATTGTCGTGTTTGCAGACCCAACAGTCTTTTCGAGCTCACTGACGCGCTTGTCCATGTCTACCACCGTTTGAGTCTGTGGTTTGCCATCGCCTGGTGTCTGCTCATTTTCGGAGACATTTTCGTGAGGTGACACTTCTGCTTCTACTTCTGCTGCCTGCTGGTCTTCCAGAATAACCCCAACGAGCTTTCCTCTGCCTTCCTTGTCCTTTCGAATCCTATCCAGGCGTGCCCTCACATCGACAACACCACGAATCAGTTCTCCGGGGTCAACATTCTCTTCCTCTCGTTCCTTGGTGAGCTGAGGATTCGAAGGATCGGCGAGCTCTGACTCCAAAGAAAGAAGTTCAGTTTGGAGTAGACGCAGACGTTGTGAGAGGCTCAATGGGCGTGCAATTCCGGATGATCTTGAAGGGGAGCGGGATCGGGTCGGCGACGAGGAGAGTGTGTAGGCAAGGGTACGATCTTTCAGTAGAGTAGAGTTAGTACAACATACTGGTTGGCAAGGAAAGGTCAATGCACCTCGTCGACGTTCTGCCCGCCTGAAGTGCTTTGTCGCCTTTTCAGGGTCTATTAAGCTGGAGTCAATCTCTTCCTTCGTGGGTTCGAGACGTCCTCGTGCTGCCCGTTGATTTTGCTGAGTTTCTTCCTCACTATCATCTCCTTCCTGAGTGATTGGTATCAGAATTTAGAGTTAATGTGGAAAGAAAGAAACGTACCACATTCTCTTCTGACGGCTCGACGTCTTCAGTCTCGTAGATATCCGGTGCGGTATCCTTCGGCTGTTTGAGTAGTTGCTACAGCAAGTGCCCAAGTTGTTACGTACTATGTCAGGGAGGTCAGCATATTTATTGGTATTCATGTTCGGGACGAGGTTCAAGTTCAAAGGATGCTTATTCGCGACGCGATGATCGCGATCAATTCTTTATGCACAAAAAGTGTCAAAAATATCGTCACCTGTGCGATTCGAACACACGCGCTCAAAGAGCAACCGCTACGATGCTATGGAAATAGCAGGCGATCCCGTTAACCACTCCGGCAAAGTGACCTTATCTTCATAGAACGGTTTGTATCATTACATAGTGTAGGTCATCTGGAAAGACAAGCGCCGAGATCAACACTTGGTCCTCTGACTTGCCTCTGACGGACTAGTCATGGGCAACGAGAAGACGCCACTCCTACCAACATACTCCAAGAAACCAGGCCGTTATGTGCTCGTCATTCATGGTGGTGCGGGGACCATGTCGAAAGAGGGTTCTACGCCCTCTCAACGAGCCGCATACAAAGCTGCTCTTACGACTGCTCTCAAGGAGGTGCGTTCCGTCTTGAGGATTATGCACTTCTGATTAACACTCCATGAAATAAGGGCTATAAAGTTCTGAGAGAAGGTGGGGAAGCTATGGATGCCGCGGTTGCAGCAGTCACTTCAATGGAAGGTTGGAGCTTTCATTTGGCCTTCGCTTGTAGTTCTCATCTGACGCTTTATCAAGATAACGAACTCTTCAACGCAGGGAAAGGAGCTGTCTTCAACGTCGCAGGGAAGGTTCGACAGCCTTGACCTTGAAGTGTTGATCCTTATGATTCTGAACTCTCCCTCGCATGCACAGAACGAGCTTGAGGCTTCCATCATGCTCTCTAAACCACCAAAGTCGTATCCTGATATCCCTGAGAGTCGGCGAGGGCTTGGACTAACCCTGCTTACACGTACAAAGAATCCCTCTCAGCTAGCCCGCGCTCTTTACCTGTCTCCCTCTGCAGCACCACACACCTTCCTCTCGGGGAGCACGCCTGAAATCCTTGGAGAAGAAAGAGGAGAAGTACTTGTAGAGCCTTCTTATTTCTGGACGGAAAAACGATGGCTGGAACATCGTCGAGGTCTTGGTCTGCCAGATGATATACCTCCCGAACACCGCTCGGATTCAGTATCACCTTGGCCAATGGACCTGCTACCGAAAGGGACCGTTGGTGCTGTCGCCCTCGACGTCAACGGTTGCATTGCAGCGGTAACGTCGACAGGTGGTCGGACGAACAAGCTTGTTGGAAGAGTTGGAGATACGCCAAGCATGGGTAGTGGGTATTGGGCGGAACAATGGTCCGATACTCCTAAGCACAAGGGCATTTTTGCAAGGATTCTAGCCAAACTGTGCAAGAGGAGAACCGCGACTGCTGTAGGTGTCAGCGGGACTGGTGACGGAGATGTGAGCAGCTTTTTCGCGCTTTGAACACCAGTCCAACTAGATTGATCGTCCTGAACCTCAGTATTTCATCCGACTTGCAACAGCCTCAACAATTGCTAGGCGTATGCAATACAATAAAGAGAGTGTAAAGCACGCTGCCAAGGCTGCTGTGACCGATCTCCTCAGGGAAGGTGGCATCGGAGGGGTTATTGCTTTGGATAATCTGGGCAACGGTGAACAAGCTATTGTTTAAATCTAACCTTCAATCTACTAAGCACATTCTATTGCAGTTGCGTTGCCTTTGAATTGCCCAGGAATGTATCGAGGTGTTGTAAGAGAAGACGGTATACCCATGACTGCCATATTTCACGATGACCCGTTGGAATCGTGATCAACACTTAGACCAGCCTTGGGAACGGAGACTATGAACGTAGAGCATAGATTGTACTACTGTTACATGTGACTTTACATGTAGCCTTGATGTGAGCTACGTAGAGCGGTATAATCAGTCTGATACTGCGTCAGGACGATTTTGTCGAGCTTTTCGAGAGTGCTTTCCTAAGTCTCTGGCGGAGAGGACTTTCTTCCTCCTGAGAGTCAGTCCTTGCGATGGTACCCATTGCCGTTATCTCGTCGTTGACCGAAGGGGGAGAGTTTACAGGGAGATCAATCGACGAATCGGTGGAATGGGCAACTGTCTGTTCATTACGAGCTTGTTTGATGGGGGTTCGCTCGGGAGCATTGTCGAGGATGTCATCAACTACATCCACTGTTTCGCAAACGACTGCAATGCGAGTCCAACGCCGATAGCGGGTATACTTGGATGTCAGGTTAGACGTTTGTTGTGTCAACGAAGTAATCGTTGACTTACCTTCCCCATTCCGCCCTTTCCACTCAGTCCTTCCCATTTATTGTCACCATATATCCAACCGTCCGGATCGGTCGATATTCGGTCCTCCTCCTTTTCTTCGTGTGCCCCGTCGAAGCTGTCTTCTTCGTCTGGAGAGGAGATATTATTGTTGCCGATGATTCCGGACTCGCGCATCTTGCCAGCAGCTTTCAGCAGTCTTCCACTATTGCTGTTGGGAGCGGGTGGATTCTCGTCCGGAAGAGGACGTTCGATGCGGTTGGTTCCAGTAGTGTCTGTACGAACAAGGACTTTCCACTCAGGTTCCTCCCAGAACCATGTCGCAGTCCGTTTGACTCGCTTTCCTTGACCGTCAGGAAGGTATATCGTCGTTGAGTCGGGGAGTGTAAAGGCACTTGGAGGAGAGACTGGGGACTGAGCTGGTGGAGCAGAACACCAAGATGGACGTTCACCCGGGAGAAGGGCAGCAGTCCAGTCCAGTCCCATCCACCAACGTTGATTCTCATAAATGGTGAAGAGGAATCTGAGGTCAGATGCAGCGTTCGGTGAGGTCGTAGTAGGTTGTTTGGACAGGATGATGGATGGAAGGGGCGTGTTAGTCACGAAGGACAAAGTATATCGTGCCATCCATCTTAGCCAGGCGCTCCTAGCTAATATGGCGAGGATGACGGCGAAGAATGGCGCGCGTAGGATAAGGACTAGCGTTCCGGCGCACGCGAGCAGAATCCTCAGCGAAGCGAAATACGTGACGAAAAGATAAGGGAGATATGTTGTAGCCACAATACGCAACAGTAGCTGAGAAGATGGTACAGTTTTTGGAAGCCCTGGAATGAGGGATTGGATGGTGGTGAGGTCGGTCATGATTTGCTGGACCGTCTGCTCTGTGGTCAGAGACGACGGTGTTCGAAGCGGTCGGACATATTTCAGACACAGGACAAGGGCAATGGGTAAGAAGTAACGAAGCAGCGGCGCCGAGAAGAGGCAGATGGCCCACCACGCTGCGACAGCTAGCCACCCCCTGTACCATGATTGACGCCAACTGGTGATCTCGAGAACATTGCGAGCTATGGAGAGAACTGGCGCCAATTGGATGAGAACGCCGAGCAGTGGTTGGGGTACTGACCTCACGAGGTCAGCAAGGATAACGACGGGCATTTGAGAAGGAAGGACGTCGAAGTCGATGAGCAAGGACTGCGTGAGTCGGCAGCAATGATGAGGTCAAGGAGGTCAACTCATGTGAAATTCCGCGTTCATGGCTCTAACCGCCGCCACAGTTCTATCACGGTCGTTCTTTCTGGCAACTCTCATATTGGCGGCTCAGTGGCTGCCGCTATTCGATGCATCGCCAAAGCTCGAATATCACCGTAGAACGTGGCTTACACGACCATTTTTGAGATGGGATACCTTCCACTTCGAAGGGATCGCGACACAAGGATATACCTATGAACACCAATGGGCATTTCTCACTGGAACTCCATTGCTACTTCGTCTATTCTTCAATGATTTTGCATGGACAATTGCTGTTCTCTTGGTCACGTATAAGACATCTCAAGCAATCCACCAGTTGACATTACACCATTTTCCCCAATCCCCTGCATTCGCCCGCCTTGTCACCTTTCTATCGCTCCTTTCAAGCAGCCCTGCTACATTGCTATTCGCTCCGTATGCGGAACCTTTTTTCACGTATCTTTCTTATCAAGGTATGGGCCAACACTTCATCTCCATCGCCCTGTTCTGACAGGGGTCTAGGAATGCTGTATGCAGCTCAGGAAAGGTGGTTACACACTTGTGTGCTGTTCGCTCTGGCAACATCATTCCGCTCAAATGGTATCCTTCTGAGCGGATACATTGTCTGGGGCTTGGGTTTTCGACCGTTTTTGGAGGGAAATAAGGTATGTGTCCAATGTCAGGTAATTATCTCGTGCTCAACTTGCCCTCCCTTAGTGCTCTATTCGAAAGTGTAGCATGGCGATTCTGCTTTCCCTGGTTTCTTGCTCACCATTCCTATATCACAACTACCTCGCATTTTTGGCCTTCTGTTCTGCTGGCTCAGTCGCGCCTCTATGGTGCAACCAATTTCCTCCATCGATTTATACCTACGCCCAGGCGAAGTATTGGAATGTCGGTTTCCTCAAATACTGGACCATTTCTCAAATACCCAACTTTATCCTCGCCTTACCCCCTCTTCTTCTAATGATTGTATTTTCTGTGAGGTATATGCGCACCCAGGTCAACTTATATACTTCGCAGGCTTCGCTGACTTGGCATATATCCATCCTACCTCATGTTTTGCATACTGTCTTCCTTTGCCTTACTTTGATCTTCTTTTCGCACACACAAATTGTCTTACGGCTAGCACCTTCATTGCCAACCTTGTATTGGGCAGCTGGGCGATTGTTCGTAGAACCAGAGCCAGGGAAACGATACCAAAATCCATTCTGGCCTCATGCATGGGTTTGGTGGAGTTGTACTTGGGGCCTTCTTAGTGTAGGGCTGTGGGTCGCTTTCCTTCCACCAGCATAAGAAAAGAAGACGGATACAAGCAATTTGATTCGATTTGATTTGAGAGTATACAGTATCGTGGAGATTCGACGTAGGATATATGTACACTACTGCCACTCGAAAGGAAACACCTAAACAACCGTAAGACTACAGGAACACGCTTTGGTATACATATTGCGCGAAGAATAAGCAACAACGTAAGATGATCAAGTCAAAAAATAACATTGGTCGCAATCATTATCATCAAGGTATAAATTTTGAATGAAGTCCGTGGTATGACAATTATCGAAGAAAAGGAGAAAGGGGTATGATTGGATAACGCAAGTCCATGTTCATGCGAGTAAAAAGGTGCAAAGATCATGCCGATGATTTGGGTGCTGGTGTTTCCGAAGCCTCAGACTTGGGCTCGGGCGCTGGCGTTGTCGACGGGGTGCTATCTGCTTTCTCCGAAGTCGTTGGCTCTGGTGTCGAACTGGCCTCGGAAGACGGTTGCTTCGATGAGCTAGGCACCACAGATCCTGAAGGTGAGGCAGAGCCCGACGCAGTCGATGAAGCTGCGCTGGAGACTGAACTCGCCTTGGCGGCTTTCTTCATGGCGCCCAGGCTGAGATCGAGGGTGTACACCGTCGGGACGTTGGTCTGCTCGAGCGGCAACCAGGGAATCTCGTACCCATCGGCTCCCCCGACACGAACTGTTGACCTGGCGCTGACATCGAGATATCCGAGTGGAATGATGTCCAGAGAATTGAGGGCACCCTGTGTTAGGAGAACATTGTCGAACTTGCCAGAATTTGCGGTGCCCTTTGGTGGAATTACGAAGCCACTAAAGGCTTGGTCGAAGTGGGCGTATGTCTGCCCTTGCACTCCGGAATCTGATTGAACAAATTCGATGATCAGTTCCGCATCCAAAGGATTTTGAACCTAGTGTGACTATAGTTAGAATCATTTACAAGAAGGGGACGAAGTAACTTACGTCGAAATCAATTGAGACGAGATTGGTCACGAGGGAGTCCAAGGTGATGTACACATTGACGTGGGTAATAAATGTGGGTTGATTCAAGGCTGTATAGAACGATGAGTAATCTGAACAGTAACAGTAGAAGGTGGTCGTTCTTACCCGCCAGCTCAGTGTTGATTACCAACTGAGACAATCCAGCAGAGAGGGAAGGGAAAGGACTGCTATTTGAATCACCATGGATTGTAAGAGGCAGCTGCTTGTCGGACTGAATGAAGTCCGCAAGGAATTGCTAAAGACATAGCAAGTTAGGACCGTCAAATGGAAATAACCAAGCAACGTACTTGAGCAGTCGTGTCGTTAGCATTATCAGGTTGGTAACGGAACTCTGTGGCCTGTGCGTTGGTACCAGGTTTGAGATCGAAAGGCTGTGGTTGACTGTGAGCTAGCGTTACAAATCAAGATGCAAGTGACCAACATTGACAACAGCCCGTCCAATTTTCACGTCATTATAAAGGACAGGGAGAGAGATATCGACGGTGTTGAGTGTGACATTCGAAGGATTATTCAGAGTTGTTGTCAAGGGGGTACTGATATATGCGCCTCCACCGCCACTTCCTTGGACTGTGACATTCGTCAATTGAGCAGCGTGGCCGAACGAGTTGATGCCTGAATAAGTCGATCAGATTACAATATTTCATGGCAGAGATGGAAGAGGAAGTGTATCACCTTTCAAGCTCGAGGTAACGTCAAATGGAATCCCCGCAATTGGGACATCGCCAGCTGTCGTCCTCGCCGTCACATCTGCAGTTCCTCGTAAGCCGACCTCAATGTCGTCCGTCAAGGTTACTGCAGCGAATAGCTGTGCAAATGCGGCATTGTTGAGAGATTTCAGCGGGATGTTTTGGAACGAAAGCTGTAAATCAGCGACGTTTCCTGTGGAAACGCCTCCATTGGCTGCAACTTTCGGGATTACCAACTGGAAGAATGGTTTGAATATTAAAAAGGTAAAACACAGCAGTCAGAGATTACCTCAGCGATGTCAGTGCCATGAGAGTTGAGCTTGATGTCTTGGCCAGAAGCAATGACTTGAAGTGAGAAACCGAAGGGGTTTTTATACTTCGCAAGCGTGTCCTGAGAGCTCGCGGGCGGTGCGAATGCTTGGTCGCCATTCTGCATCGTCACTTCAAGGTCGTTTAGAGCTATTGATTGTATGATCTACCGTTCAAGGTCAGCATATGACACTTTGACGCGAGATAGAAGAAGACTCACATCATACTTCTGACCAGGTAGGGTCACCTGAAGCGATAAGGTCTTGAAGGCGGTGCTGAGCCACGAAACGGGACCAGATGATCCGCTTGGTTGAACAGTATCGCCCTTGGCCACCAAGGTCTGGTTATCGCCAGCAAGGAAATGAGAAAAGAGAACACCCAGATTCTCCAAGTCGTGCCCGCTTTGAGGCTCAATGCGACCAGTGAGATGGCTACGGGTTTGGGATGCTGGAGCGAGGAACAGGTTGTTCCCTTGGAGAGCTATTGGATGATCGTCAGATTGAATACATGTCAGCGTATACAATGTATACTCACGCCCCAGGCGAGTGCCCTCGAAATATGACTGGAAGGTGACCGTACCGAGGTCGATGCCCAGTTCTGAGGGGAATTAGCGGCAGTTTACAGGAGTCTGGATCTGATACTCACGAGCTGGCGAGGGAATCAGAGCATCAGTCTCAATATGAATACCACCGGCAGGGTCATCGGAAGGCAATTGGAAGTTGCTGATGGTGACTCCAGGCAGATTATTGAAGGCCTTGAGCGATATGGTCTTTTGCAAGGAGATATTATCAAAGATGGTGCCGAGGGCAGTAACGCGAAGTTTAGAAGTAGAGATCGTCCACTCGAATGACTCTCCATGCAGCAATTGTGTAGCGAACTCGGTAAAGGTGTCGTGGTTGATGATGATGAGATGACCCTTGGCTCGGTAATCTGGGACACCCTCGTTCGCAGCTGCGCAAATTGGCGGCAGACTGATACGACCGATAAGCTGGTTGTTCCAGGAAACGTCAACATCTTCGGTGAATGTGATGACTGCGTCTAATGGTCCAATATTTGTAAGGGATCCCGCAAGGGAGATGTCGAATCCATCATCTGAAATGTTTGTGATGTTAACCTCGGTAAACTTGAGTACGGAACCATCGACCAAATGCTGGGTGACAGGACCAGCGACAGCACCGATGAGGTAGAGGGCAGTCTTGTCAGTCTTTGCCGGGACGCCCAACTGATTGAAAGCCAAGTCGGTGGGGAAATCGTCGATCTTGACGGATGAATCAACGGCCAGGTCGACTTTGAGGTTCGCAAGGGTCTTGAGAATAGCACCCGCAGCGTCGAACTGCTTACCGCTCACACAGGTCGGCGCATTGGTGTCGACTGAGCTCGTAACGGGTGGGTGATAGTCGGGGTTTTGTACGATGAACTGGAATAGTTGCGTCAAAGGGCCGAGATCCACATGGTTCTCTTGAGAAGCAAGGGTCAACAGCTGGATTATCGCCAATGGCTGCAAGTTGTACTGGATGGGCAGCGTAGGGGACGTTACAGAGCCGTGGCCATCTGCATGGATAGGGTGGGATGAGGCGTCAACGTTGTTGATTTTACCGACCAAGACTCCGTGATATGTGGCAGTCGCACCAACTTTGAGAAGGTTCAAGGATGCGGTGAAAGGGTTGGCTAGAGTGAATGACGTCTGGGCTACACCTGTCTTAACGATGTCGATGGGGAAAACTAGAGATGCACTCTGGATCAACGTCTTGTTCAATGCCGGGATGGTAACGGGAGAGAGGCGAATTTGTGAGAGTGCTTCCTGTAGGGACTGTATGGGGGTAGAGCCAGTAGTTCCTGCGATGATTGTGTCCGCATTGACACCTTGGAGGTAATTTTGCAACAAGGCACGCCCTGCACCGACAGCAGAGCCTTGAGGAGCATAGTGAACATTAATAGGGTAGGTTTGAGCCCCAGGTACAATGACTAGGTCGTTGATCACGGCAGCGCCAATGGTCTGACCTTCGTACTGCAGTGAAAACGAGACATCGTCAGTACCGATGGTCAAGTTACTCGGATTGAAGAGGGCGCTGTTCGCTTTAATCAACAGATAGTCTGGATATCCGTGGTTGACGTCCAGATCGCTGACAGTGACGCGTTTGGTATTGAGACCCTGGAGACCTTGGATGTTGGAATCGACAGCAAAGTCGATGCCTTGGAGGGACAAGGTACCGACCGCGGTTTTGGCGTCGGCATTAGCCGTTCCAGAGAGGCGTAGAGTCTCGGTTGTACCCACGGTGGTCGCCGCGACGAAGTCGTTAAAGTGAGAGTGTGCATTATCGAATACTTGCAACGGAATATTGCTGAAGCTGAGATGGATGATACGATTCTGGACGTCGGTTTGACTTGGGCCCTTCGGGATGGCCAATTGACCGAATGAATTGCCTTGGTAACCGAGGGTAATGGTTTGCTCGAGTGCTGAGATATCAATGGGGAAGCCAAACGGTAAGGTGAAAGCAGCATCTGTCGCCTTGCTTGAAGACGATGGGCTGTATGCAGTCTGTTGAGTGAAATCTAATTCGAGCTGCTTCAAGTCGATGGACTTGATGATATTTTGCTTGCCGCGATTGGGCAGGATTGTAGCGATCTTGAGCGACTTGATACCATCGTTGAGCCATGTTACCTATAAAATAGCTAGCATTAGCGGGTGATGGGAATGCGTGTTCTTGAGGTGCTCACATCTGCAGGGCCAGCGCTGTCACCTTGGACTTCGACGTTACTGTCTTTGCCTTGAACGAAGTTATTGAACACGTTCGACACAGTGGAGAGGCCTTCTGGCGTGGTCTGGGGGACGAGACGCCCTACCAGAGGTAGATTGGAACTAGATTGAGGTGCGAGGGTGACCTGACCGGAGCTCTTGACTGGTGCAATCATTACGCCGTCAACATATGTGTTGAACCCAATCGAGCTTAGTTGAATACCGACTTGCGAGGGCTACAAATGGTGAGGCGTTGCTGCTGCACGTCTAAGTGAGTTGTACTTACGTTCGATGTTGTAGTATCCAAAGTCAAATGGATACCGCCGGCTGGATCGTTATTAGGAAGATCGAATGTGTTGATCTTGACACCATTCTTGAGCCCATTGAAACCCTTGAGAGTAACTGCCTTCGTTGGCAGGCTAATGCCGGAAACACTGATACCTATGCAAGCATAAGTTTTTGGGAAATTTTAAAACAGAAAACTCTATTATCAACTTACCCAAAGCACTGACGGTGAGATTGTCTCCTGAGATCTCCCAGTCGAAAGACTCCTCAGTCAAAAGTACTTTAGTGAAGTCGGTCAGGTGGCCCACATCGGCGACCTCGAAAGAGGATTGAGCGTCAATGGTACCACCGACATCACCCGTGACTTTAACGTCCTTCATCGCGATTTTACCGAGGGGTTTGCCACCCCAAGATACGGTCAGGCCAGAGGGGAAGGATATGGTTGCATCGACTAAGGAGGTTGATTGGTGAGACAACTAGTGTAGGGGTCCAAAGGACAACCGGAAACTTACACGGCCCAGCATTGGTGATGCTACCCTTTAACTGAGAGTCTATCGCAGAGTTAGCGTAATATTAGTCAAACGAAAACCAGACACCGACTGAAAGCATTCTGTTTTGGGTCTTGAATTATAACGGAGTCGATGCTGTGGGCAATCATGAGGTCATATATACCGAACGGTTGCGAAGTGCCCTCACCCAAGCGACGAGCCACTGACAATCTTTTGTACAATGGGTTGGGCAAGTACCGGAAGAATCAGATTCAATGTATCATCGGTCTTGGTGGGGACTCCCGTCTGAGTGTACTGCAAAGACGTTTGGTATTGGCCTATCACAGAATACTCATCAGAATTCTTTGCGCGGCAAGCCAACAGGTATTGAACAAACCGATCAGCAATTCAGTTGTCAATTCAACATCTGACTGAAGTTTCTTGAATGCAGTGTCCACGAAATTTGGCAAGTTGAAGCCCCTGCGAAGGATAAGACGACTTTCTTGCTCCATGGCATAGGTCACTCACTCGAATAACTGCCTACTCTGCCTAGGCTCAATGAATGACCGAGAAGAAGGACCAGAGGTGGATGCGTAGGTGATACCACCCAATTTGACGATTCCATCGAGGGGCTCGGGGTTGAGTCCGGCATCAACAGCCAAGGCTCGCGTGAGCGCGAAGAGTACGGATGGGTCGAAGTTCATGTTCAGATCCAAGGATGGGGATTCTGTCGTGGATTTTGGATTCGACTTGAAACCAGTTGTCGAGTCGATCGTGCCCAGCGCGAGGCCATGGGACTTGACGGTGGACGTGATCTTGGTTATCTGGAGGGGCGAGGAGAAAGGATTGACGAGGCTGACAGAGACATGACTAATGTTGTTGGTTTTCCCAGTCGTGGGGAGAACTGGAGACAGTTAGCAACACCGCATCAAGAAAAAACAGGGAGTCAATACTTACTAGTGAGGCTAGCGGCGTCGAGGAGACTGGTATTCAGGCCAGGAAGAGTCACCGGGATTGACAGAGTCTCGAAAGCCTGAAGGAGAGATCCGACCTTTGAACTTCCGTCGTATCCAGCAATGACAAGGGCGACATCTATTACGAAGATCAATCAGAAGGAAGATGGCTTCGGGGAGGGCTCGTTCTCACCTTTCTTGCCAACAAAGTCGTTGAGGGTTTGTTGCCCCTGTGGGCTGCTGTTTGCCTGGGAATTGGATAAGTATCACGTCCGAGGCACGCTAGAGACTTCCTACATCGAAATCCGATGTAGCTCGGAGAGAGTTGTTGCCGCGGTTCAGAGTGAAATTCGACAGGAGAGTGGTCCCAAGTGGTACGCCATCCCGAAGAAGTTGCAGACCTAGCAATGTGGATGAGTAAAGTGGCAAAGGGATGAGTTGACTGCATACTCAGATCTCCAGTGGCTAAATCGAGACTGGATGGATTTTCGATTGCAACTGGGAGTAATTGTCAGTACCGGTTCCGCAACGGTTTAGTTTTCCTATACCTTGGATAGCGAGGTTGATCGCGCTTGTAGAGCCACCAGTGACATCGACATTGCTGATGATAGTCCGTCCCTTCAAACCGCCCAAGCCCTTCAAACTGGTCGGAACATTGACCTTGATAGGGTCAAGAGTAAGCTGGCCAAGGCTGGTGTTGGCAATGGTTCGAGACTGCCCAACAAGGCGGAAGTTGGCCGTATCTTGGCTGGTGAGATCAGCATTGAAGGCGGAGAAGGCCGAATGCTGAGGGTCGGGGCAGCTAAGACGAGTATCTTTGATAGAGATATTGATATTGCCTTCGGTATCCGTTGGACTCAACACTGCAATCTTGGAAGTTGAAGCTCCGAGGGGCGTTGACAACCCAGCAACAAGACTATCGTTCGAAACAATGTTGAACTGGTTCTCGATCTGGCCAATGACAAGGTTGAAACCAAAAGGTAGCTTGATAGCGGCAGTGACGGTGTCGCTGTTTGCCAAAGGATCCCAAGCATGGTTCTCATCAAAGCCAAGGTTGAGACTACCTATGTTGATGGTCTGGATTGGACTGATAGGCCCTTGTGCCTTGAAGGGAACGGTGAGAGACAGCTGCTGCAGGCCAGCGCTCAACCATGCGATGGCAGTTCCGTCGGACTGAAGAGTTGAGACGCCCTTGGCGATGACAGGAGATGATTCGCCATTGAGGTAGCTAGTGAAGAGGGTGGATACTTTCTGCAACTCGGTAGCGTCTGTATGGGGTTTGAGAACACCGGTTAGAACAATTGAATTGTTCCCTGGATTCTGGAATACCATTCAATACAATGTAAGGAGAGCAGGCGCTGAATGACGTACTATGACCGTGTTCGTGCTTGTACCAGTCCCCAAAGGTACGCCGTCGTAGCTGAGGTCGAAGACCACAGTACCGAGAGAAATCGAGAAAGGGCTCGGGTTAGTGAGGATGGTCGTAGTCTTGAAATCAATGCCTCCGGCGGCGTTATCGCTGGGAAGCTGTAGGTCTTCGAGAATGACGTTCCCGTTAAAACTACCGAAACCTGCAGACAGTGGCGTCAGCTGAGTGGATGAGGTAGACCTAAGGATGCATTTGCCTTTGATTTCCACCACCTTGTCGAAGGTAATGCCCTTAGCAACAGGGAACTTCAGTGCGTGCGCCTTGAGGTTGTTACTCTTCAAACGCCACTTGAAACTTGTAGACGTGATCAGGAAGCCAGAGAACCGCGCGAATGCCGCGTCATCCGTGATTTGGAAAGTTGTGTTCTGGTTGACGTCGGCCCTACTGCTCTTCGACTTGAGAGGCGAGAGTGTCATTGTACCAATGGGGGTGTCTGTTTGGTCATTCTCTCTCCAAAAGACTTGGACGGGTTCCGTGAACTCGATGGTAGCTGGGATCTTTCCCGTGTGTGCAACCTAGATCAGCAGGTCAGATAAGGACAGTAAAGGCTAGTCGCTGATGGGAGAAAACACATACATTTCCTTGCAAATTAAGGGCGAAGCTACGGGCAAATTAACTCCGGCGTGTATTGTGAGGCCGCTGTAACTCACCTATTGTTTTGTGGCTGCGTTATAACAGCTCCTTGGACATCTAAGGTTGACTTCTTCACGATGGTCTGTACGATTGCCCGGACGACAGGGAAGAGCAGGATGAACAAGAGGGCAATACCGAGCAACCCGCCAACGATCGCTGCAACAATGAACCACTTCTTCTTGTAAAAGGGCTGCTTGTCTGCTTCGGCGGGCGTCGTGGTTGCAGGTGCTGAGGTATCATCAAAGCCTGCTTGTGTAGCGCCGTGACCTGTCGACACGCTTCAGCAGTGAGAAACACGCGACGACCAGCTTGGACTCACCTCTGAGAGAAGTCATGCTGCCATAATCGATCCCGCTGCTGCGTCGAGCAGGTCTCAATTGCTCCATGTTCGCTCTACCGATGCTCGCTGGTTGCAAACACGAAGGCGGTCGAGGAAACACGAGGAACGACAAAAGGAAATCTGAGTGACTGATGAATTTTGGTATATAAACGGAGGGCTGCTCGATTACTGCACCCAGGAGATCCGTCAACTCGGTTTGGTTACATCAGAACTGGAGAACCCAGGAACAAGGGAGACGGCACATGGTCAAGGTGGAGATATCAATCAAGCGTAGAGTTCCCTGCCATTGAGGGTGATGGCTTCATCATTGTAGACCGGGTTCACGAGACCAGTCGACTCAATTCAGTCCTAAAAACAGCATTGTAACGTCATTATCGGCATTTAAGCCGTGGCGCACGAATACTTCTTTCCCTCGCGTTCGCCTTTTATCCCAGTATTCTCTCCAAACTTGGTTGTTACTTCTTGCATAGCTTCAGTCTTGCTATAATCATATTCCACTTCGATTGCTAAAAAAAGCCGAGCAAGCAACTCGACGACGGGGTAACCACATGCACAGGGGAACTGCATTCCCACAGATCACAGGAGCCTATACACGGCTGCAGTGGTGTTGCCTGTCCGAAGCCATTGACGGGAAATTTTTGACGGCGCATAATGAATGGTAGATGTATGCTGAGAAGGTAGTATTTCAGCTGCAGCAAGCATCAGGAAGTCAAACCCGTTGTAGGGAAATGGAGGAGAGTTCGAGTGAATCCGGGGGAGGGGATTGGGGAAAGGGGTTCCGCGAAATCGAAGACCCCGCATCTCCACACCTCCGCAACCCCGCAAAAAGTTGTTCGACATCTGAAGATGGTTTTGAAGCGAGCATTTGACCGGGGAAAGGGAGGGAAAAGGCAAGAATCAGTTTCTCGTTGCGCCATCAAACGTCCGCGCCGAAAGGATTCGTTGGAATTCACATGCAATCATCTTGATCATGGCATTTTCACGTTGAATCGATAAATGTCCCATGACTTTTGGTGGCTGAATAGCTTCTTTCATATCGATTTCAGAAGCAAGCAGATCTAGGGCAGAAACTCTTAATGTCCATTTTTTATACACAGAATACAGATATAGAATACCAATAAACTTAAACTCATGTCCAATTTAAACGGGTGCAATCGTCGAATTGTTGGAGACGCCAGGTTCGGCTCTTCCGTGCCCTTCGTCCTGGTCATGACTCGAACTGGATGGATTCTCTTCCTTCTCCACAATGGAGTCTGTCGATGGGGCGTCGCTCAACCCAGAATCAGCCCGTTGTATTGGGCCTCTTGACCTTGTCTGTCGCCGTTCAACAGGTTCCTCCGATAGTTCACGAAAAGGCGCCTTTGCCTCCACCACAATGTCATCTACCTGTGCTGTGACACTACGCGCGGGCCCTCTCGCACGTCTGGCAGGATAGGCGCTGTCTCCATCGTCCGGATCTTTGCGTTTGCGCTTGGTACCTCCGCCGCCTGATCGCCGTTTTGGGGTACCTGATTCGGTTTTACCGTCGGCTTCATTCTGAGGCCCCGATGTTGTCAAAGATGTCAAACCGCCTTTTTCATCAGTGGCTTGTGGCCGAAGCTGCGAGGCAGCATATGCATATGTTTTTCCAGGTGAGTTAGGAAGGCCAGAAGATGTTGGGTCAAATGGGGGCAAGGATGCGGCTAACTTCCCAAGTGGATGGTACAGGGGAAGGCGGTCCTGCCAAGATGGCATGTCCAACTTCGAGTGTCGCTTCGACGGCGCCGCTGTAGGCGAATGCGTCGAGACAGGAGTGGGAGAAGATGGAGTTCCGACCTGTGAAAACAAGACAGCTGATTTCTGCTGCTTTGTTTGTGTCCTGAGGATATAGGGTCGTGTGTTGCATGGATCCTTCGGTGGTGAAGGATATGTGATGACTGGTTTTCGTCGCTTTGGAGATGTCGGGGGCGTAATTTGGTTAACAAGGACGGTGCCCTCCATTATCGTGAGATTGAGACTGAGTACTGAATGTCCATCTGAATGTGCCCATCTCTTAGTGAATTGGTATGGCACACCTTGGTCCTTACTTTTCCCTCCTCAATTATCTGGTTCTATGGGCCTTGCTGATATGATTGATGTGAAAGGGAAACCCGCTCAGCATGCCACCATCCAGCGCGGTCCTCGAACATCAAGCGTCTTGAGAATAATGAAGAGAGAGGTGGCATGGAGCAACCTAGCAATCAATAGATCGTGGTCCGCTAACTCAGACTGATTTGGCCTCCACGTGGCGGTCATGCTCACAAGAATGAACGCATCAAAGAGGCAAGCGGCCGGCCCTTAGAGAATCAATTCGATTTGAAAGCGAAATGCCATAGCGATATCTAACTTATAAGCAAAAGTATCTGAGATGAATAATGAACAGTAGGTCAACGGCATCCTTGCGTCCTCATGGCTCGGGTTATGTCGATCAAGCAGAAAGGAGCTGGCCTAAGTTCATGAGATGCTTCTCGCAGATCGCGGAGAAATAAAACTCGTGCTCCGAGTTATGGGGTTGAACGAGATTGTGTGCAACCTCATGTGCGAGAGTGAAGTACCTGTAAGGAGGTAAAGCTGATTGAGTTTCGATGGTCGGATATGATCTGCGTTTGTACGAACCACGAGATATAGGCTGCATTGAGGCTGCCGGCAAGAACCTCGGTTTCATCTATACAAAAGTGTGATGATGTCTAGCGATGAATCATATTGGTGACTTACGCCATTCCTGGAAATATCGTAGATTGAGGAAGATGCTCCCATTGCGATTGAAAGCGATGAGTGTCCCTCCGAGGTCGTAGAATATATGCATGCTGCTTAAGGGGATGTCGTACACCCGAGCAAGCCTTGTAATTAGATACACAAAGCGACTGATTGAGTCCTTATGCAGGGACACAAAATCCTTTTGCTCTGGTACGTCTAGGAATGTTGCTTTTAGGACGCTGCACCGCAAATTGCTCTAACTTACCGTATGAAAGGTATACTTTGATCTTCCCAACTTCGCCTGTTTGTCTATGAGGAGTTGAACAAAATGAATCGCATCAAAAGAACTAACCGACTCGATTCAGATCCCCGATTTTTCCAGAGATGTCGCAGTAGCCTTCATTGAGGGATTCCCGAATTTGCCGCATCTCCTCCCTATTCCTTAGCAAATTACCTGATTCAGGTCGACAGGCTTTCACAGCCATATCGATATTGGAAGCTGCGCAAGATGCATAAATGCCCCGGTCAACATTATTGTCGATGAACCCACCTATGCTGCTGAGGGGTGTCGCCCGGGTCCCTTTAGAGTTTATGGACTTAGAACCGTCGCCTGACGCACTGGACGCTGGGGGTGGGATGACTGGAGGAAGTTCAGGAGGAATAGAGGGCTTTCGCGCGAACAATTTCAAGGGGTTCTTGATGTTACTTGAGGACGGCAAGGGCACTGGGCGTTTAATCTGGTTCGCGCCAAGAGAAGAAGAGGATTCCTTCTCTGGTAATGGAGGGGGTGATGTGGGTGATTCGAGATTGTCATATTGGGGTCTGGATAGTAGCTGTGCTTTCTCTGCTTTTTTGGTGGCCTCGGCAGCCCTTTGAGCTTGTTGTTGTCGTAGAATGCGATCCACTGTCGTGACATTAGACGTTAGTAGTGACTAGAGTGGCTCCATTCTCACCATTGTATCCCCGACGTTTGAGGGCCTTGAGATCAGTCGAGAGAATCGTCATAAATAACAAAGCATCATTGGCCTGTGGTGACTCAAATATCAAGCGATTCAAAGACATTGCAACTCTGTTTACTCAGAATAAGTACTGAGCGAACCTGCAAGGAGTCTGAAAGCATAACTCACTCATACATGTCTATCTGCGCGTTTCCGGCGATAGCCAGTTCTATTGCGCCATATCTACTTGGGCGACGAGCTATCGCGGAAGCATCCTGTTTGCGAGATAATCTGAGATCGCCAAAGGTTAGCGACTTGTTGACAGTGAGCTTTCCGTAGCTCTTGACATTAAAATTGTCTGGAGAGTTTAACCATGAATATGTCACTCGTGTTCTGGCATGGCTGTGCTCGTGGAGGAAGAGTGGTAGCCTTTCTAGAACAAGAGCACGAACATCTTGTGCTGTTTTGGAATCCCTGATTTCTGTGGTGGCCTGATAGTCTTCGATGACGAGGGCACTCAGCCGCTTAGAGCCCAATTCCGCGTAGAAGCCTATCCCTTAGTTTAAGAAAGAACAAAAGTACATTAGGAAAAATAGTACCTTCCAAGATATCTTCTTGAGGCGCAATGAAAAGCGAGTCACCAAAAGCCTGGAGCGCATGTGTATCGTCAGCAATGACGATTTCTGAAGGCCGCTTTAGGTCGTATTCGAGTTCAGAATCCTCTTCATAATCATCAGCTTGGGTATTCTCATCTCCCTTTTGGACCTTGCGCCTCGAACCCAGCAGAATCGGAGCTGTCTTCATGCGTGTGATTGTAGACGATTTTAGCAACCGCTGATTCACGGCTAGATTGCGAAGCTCCGACAAGAATCTGTTTGTGCAAGATGGTCAGCGGATATTACGAAAGGTGTTCAATGGCCTGGAAGATTTACTGTGTTGGCCCCTGAGCAGAATCGTAGAATTCATGGGGATTTTCAAGCAAAGCTAAGGCAACTTCATCGACGCTTGGTTCATGTTTGGTTCCACAAGCTGTCAAAAATCCGTTTGCTGGCTGTCCGAAATTGACGAACACAAAAAGCTTTGAGTGAAACTTCATCTGTACGTCCCCGCCTAGATAACATTTTGACGGTGCGTGCCAGCGAACCGAGTCATCTTTCTTGTCGTTTACAGGCACAATCTTCATTTGGGATAAGCGTTGCAGCTCTGCAGTGGAGAAGTCTTTCGACGCCCGATGAGACCATGTCAAAGCATGACTAAGGATTGACAACGTACCGGAAATTCGAGCTGAAAGAATGCCAAACCACGTTCTCGCTACAGATTGGGTAGCAGGTGGCTGCTTCTCCAGCACCTCAACAATACGAGGGGTAGCTGGATGTTGAGCTATTCTCAATTTTGCGATGGCATCCGGTGGTAGATTTGGGCTAGTGACTAAGAAGCCGAAACTAGTCCAATCTGGGTTCCAAACCACCTATGAAAAGAATAAGATTGAGCATGCCTTGTGGAACACATACTAACCTCTTTTAGCGTTCCCATACAACTCTCAGAGCCTCGAATCGCAGGAATGAATGCAATATCTCCGAAACTCGAAGGTTCATAATCCTTGTAATGAGTTTGCATATGATCAAGGAGATACTTCAACCCGTGGGTTCGGATCTGATTCAATCGACGGTGAGCAGCGAGTTGTCAAAGAGATTCTTATGGATCTACCTTCAAGTCAGAGCTAGCACATATATTGATGAGCACTGGCAGGGGTGGATGGCGCTTCAGACCTAGTTGATCAAACAGAAAGCGCGCTAAAGTAAGGTCGTGTCAGTGGTCGAAGTTGCGGGATGCTTGAAACCAAACCTTCATCGGAGGAACTACGCCACTTGTGCTGCTTTCCCCAGTCTAGTATTGGGAGGCCGAGTTGTCGCAAAATCTCCGAGGGCTCATAGAGTTGCTGTGCTTGATATCTTGTAGGTTTCTGCTCATTTCCTCCTGGATCTCCCTCCTTGAAGAAGGCCGCCGTGACTTTGAGGCGTGATCTTTCCTCGTCTGATAAAGTTGATTCGACGGACACCAGATACTTGACAAGATCGGCAACTGTCCACTCGTTGGTTTTGATCATTCTGCGAGGGATGTGAGCGTTTCTAATCTCCTTTGTAGAGACGAACATACCGATTGAAGATGACTTGAAGTTCTACGTGCCTACGAACACCAACCGCCTGTAAAACCCTCTCCAGCTGTCCTTTTGGCGTAGTTCCAGACGGTAGCGTGACTACAGGCAAATCATTAAAGATATTTGCTTGGGAGAAGTATGCTTGCTCTGCCAGCTTCATTCCCGAAGAAGTCGGGATGCATGCCAAGTTTTTAAGACATGCTATAACCTCGTTCTTTGATGATTGAGGAAGATTCGTCCAAGCGCGTGCGAGGATTGAAAGAACGCGCTCGGCCCAAGCGGCAGATATGGTGATATCGTAATCCGTTTTAGATTTGCGAACCGCTGGAAGGCAAATGTGCTGGAGCCATTGAGGGATAGTGAGTTCATGCCACGGGAATGAGTCACTCAGGTCTTCCGCGGAAAGCCTTTTAGAAAGACTAGTGGGGAAGAGATTGTCCGGCAAAGGGCCGTCAAGGGGAATGATATTGGCAATACTCTTCGTATTGATGAAGCTACGAACCGAGTTGAGTGGGATGATCTTCTCCTCGGTTTGATCAGTCTTTCCTATGAGAAGAATAGCAGCATCCAGGAATTGTGCACGAGGGCCTTGTTGTAACTTCACTGTCTGCTTGCTCAGGCCAATCCACCATTTCAAGCAAGCAGCCATCTCGTCTTGGTTTAATGGTCGGGCTCTAAGTTCCTGCAACACGTCATCAAATGTGATATTTTTTATCATGCCTCGATTCTGCAGTGTTGCCACCATGGTTGATGCCTCTGCTAAGACGTCGTCCGGCAGAACGGGAAGGTGCTTGAGGAAGTCTTTGAAGGCGGGATCCGGGAGGCGAATGCTGCCCCCGCCGCGTACACCCACGTTGGATACCAGAGGAAAGGTGCCACGAGTATCGCAGGAAAAGAAAGCAGCCTCAAGTAGGGTGCTGAGATCATTGGAGGGAGTTGAAGGGTGAAAGGTGAAGAACTTTAGAGCATGGATACATCGACTGCGAAGCCAGTTCTGCAAGTCTTCATCGATCTCAGATCCAATGCCGGAAGCACCATCCCATAGGTTTTTGATCACATCCAATTCACGCTCATACGCAGCGCGAGCCAAATACCCGCCAATAGATAACAGATCTTTATTCCAGACTGTAGATGAGAAGGTCAGCCGTATAAATGGAATGATCGGATATGAGATCTTACGGGCAACATTGCGGTCCCTGAGCGAATCAATGCACTGCACATATGAATACTTTTAGAGGGGCTTACATTAGGTCTATTGACTCCCGTTCAACTGTTGGTATAAAACGAGATGCCATATGGCCGCCGAGTCCGGTTGTTTGACCAGTCGCATGCCCCTGGAGGAAGGTCAACTCGGAAATTTTGTCTACATCAAGGAACTTACGATGAAGATTCGCGTGGCACCCGACCTGAGTAGTCATTATTGTCACCAAAAGGCCCGAACAAAACGATATTGTCTCTCACCCCTCGAGATCAGCCCTCAAGCCTTGGAAAATACTCCCAGTCGAATATGCATGAAGCTCATCTTCCTTTCTGCTTTTATCGTATTCGTCCTTCGCGGTCTGCGGAACATCATATCATCAAGGGACAGGGGATGAAATGAATGAACCTACGTATATAAGTTCGTATTTGACTTTAGTTGGTGGATTCTTCTTTGTTGACCGATAGAGCTCTGTTGATATCTTCTTGTTCAGCTTAACATCGACCTCCGCGGAGAATACGGACAAGGTGACGCTTGTCTCATTGATATCCAGGGGATTGGTATTTGCATTATCTGGCAAAGGTGTGGTTCCACGCTGAGGTGTTGCACTTCCAGCGATAGAGGTGAATAAGCTCGAGAAGAAACCTCCCAGTTTGGGCTTTGCGACTGGGGCTGGTCGGGATTTCTTTTCAGATCCCGACGTATAAACACAGTGCATAACTTGTGCTTTGATGTGAAGGGCTGAATCAAACGATGAGTCGAAGTTCATGATGGTGGATAGATCTGCGCACAAGTGGATTGCAAACCCTTCACATTCATCATACCAGAAGCAGAAGCGGTGCGTAGCCCTTTGGGTAAATCTATTTGCTGAGGTAGTCCGGGCGTTTTCTTCAAATGCGCAAGTCGTTTGTCATCCAAAAAGAGGCTGACCTCTCGCAAGTGCATCATGAAGGTTATGGAAGAGGCGAGAAAACGGGTGAAGTCGAAAGCAACAGGAATGGGAGCTGGCTCTCTGAGGGGCATTTCAAACGTCGTCCATGAGGATTCTGATTCGTTGGAGGGAAGGGAGCCTCTGCGAGCAAATAACTAATGTAAACTTGAAGGATAAGTAAACCGTAGCACTCTTTCCATTTTCTTTGTAACTCCCCTGGTCTTTCTTGTCTTTCCAATAGAATCCCATCCATTGGTCTATACGAACTTGAGCATACCATTATTTGCAGTGTATTCAAGAAGCTCCGACCTCCGGATGTAACAAAGGGTTCCTCAGTCACAGAGAAGAGTGAGTAGAAGCCTATAGTGACGGTCAGAATGTCGCATCCACTGGCTATATAACCACCTACCCACTCCGAATGCCCCTATTTTCTCCTCGTCAGGATTACCTTCAGCTGGAAGACATGTAGATGAGACGTAGTGCTTATTCAAGAAAACCTCACTTGCCAATCTTTTTCAGTCTGGTCCAGTCTTCCTCCCTAAAGTTGATCCCGTTATTCTTGAACACCCATCTGTAAATCTAACACAGGAATGAAGACGCGCAACCCATCGTTCCGAGAAGTCAAACCTACAAGCGCTGTCCTTAGATCTGGTAAAGTGGCTTCATCAATATGCTCGTCCTCAGAATTTGCCTCTGCCCTATCTAGACGATCTTTCGTCTCAAAGTGTATCTCCACGCTGGTGGCTTGTGCGTCGTCCGAATTTTGCAAGAGCTCTCGGAACACGGTGAATTCTCCGGAGTAGCGAGCGAGGACCTTGTCGATTAAGGCTCTCTGATTGACTTCGACGGATTCGTCATGGCCGCTGGCCCACTGCAGAATTTGTGTAGTATGTCAGTCGTTATCTCTTTACAGTAGGTATACAACCTACAAGTGTATCTCTCGCTTTAGTAGACATTCACAAAACCTTGAGCTCCTTGTTCTATTGTAATTGGGAGGCTAAGGATAGGAAAATCTCCCATGCGCAAGTTTCCAGAATCTTGCGCTGGGGTATCTTGACCGGGGTGTTTGCGCTCTGTCGTCTGGCTGCGGCTCTGATATTATAAGTCACAGGGGAAGATGTGACGATGAGCTGATGTTGCTGAAACAGAGCCAGTTGAATTGGGCGTCAACACGGCTACGCACAGCTTTCATCAGGCGCCTTTGGGTTGGTTATCAACGTATTTATGAACCTTGACACTGTTACTCAAGCTGAGGTCATCCAGGAACTCTTCGAATCTATTTACTGATTGATATTTACTAACAAGTCTGAAATATGTCCGCAAAACTAATGAGACAACGTATGTATATGTAGGTATGAACATGCGAGAATATGCCAGTGTGAATGTCGAACCAACAACAACCGCTCGGGTATTAAAAGACTATTGTGTATGGGAGAAGGTGCACTGAAGAGGTCTGCCAGAAGATACATACATACAATCTGGAGATGCAATGTAGGGTATATCACAAGGATGAGGAATCCCAGCGTTCATGCGCCTCACGGTGAGGAAGAGTCGTGTGTCATTAAAACCTCGTTGCGGGATCCAGAGGACCGAGAGGGCCATATCGTTCTCCGTTGGCATGTCGCCCTCCAGGGGCGCGAGGAGGCTCGCCGCTCATTTGAATTGTGGGAGACGTGGGGGATAATTGATTTGAGTGGGGAACGGGAAGACCAGGCGATGACGATCTGGTTAATGGTGCGTACCCGTTGCCTCCAACGTCAGCTAACTGGACTGTCGAACCAGTCTCAGATAGTTGATACCGGGGTGCATATGTGGAAGTTGGGGGTGTTCGCTTGTCGTCAAACCCAGACTCCAGCATCGCCTCTAGTTCTGCGCCGCCCACAGTTTTCCCACCCCGTAGATGATCGAGGGGTACATGGAGGCCAACTGGGGGAGGAGGGTATTGAGAATGGTTCTCATTGTAACCTCCGATTTGCGGGCCCCAATGGTCCTCTTCTGATGAGGTGACGGAGATTGTATCTGAACCGTCAAATTGACTGCGAGCATCGATTCCACGAACGCTCAGTAGGTCACCCTCTCCTGTAACAAATCCTCCCGGATGCGACCTCTCTAAATCTTTGCGTCTCCGTTCTTCACGCTTGAGCTTCCTCAGTCTCGACCGTTCCCAGTCTTCCCAGCGGCGCATCGGAATCGTGGCACCCTTGTACCCAGCACTGCCTGTTCCGTGGCCTTCCCCTTTAGCTTCACCTTCTACTTTCCTATGAGAGGGTCAGTATACATAGGCTGGAGGCGTTGGTAAAACATACCTTGTTTCGCCCCAAGAGAAGTCGTCAAAATGCCAGAAGGCATATAGAGGCAGAACACAGTTCCAGATTGGGAGCGCGAGTAGATAAATGAACATCCAAAAGACGTAAATGACTTTTCTTGTTGTGATCATGATTAGTATGGCGGGTAGACCGAGGACGGCGACGAGAAGGATGAGGGGAATGGCTTCGGCGAAACTCTTTGGAGGATTCAGTGCCGAACCGATGATGAGGGCGTAAGTCAGCGAGATGGCGATGGGCAGCACAATTGTGCCAAGAAGGTCGAGCGCAACAACGAACTGCATGCTGAAGCAGAAGGTACCGCACAAATTGCGAACCAAAACGAGTTCCATGAGATTGTGGATTGTAGAGTTGATCCATCGGCGACGTTGCGATAGAAGGACAGAGAAGGTGTCTGGGACAATGGTTCTACACTTGGCTTGAGGCAGGAACATCATTTTCCTGTTTGGGAAAGTTCTGAGGAGACAGGTGGTCAAGAAGCGATCCTCGCCCAACAGCAACAGATTTTTCTGATGCAGTGTCGTCACATCGCATTGACTGTACTCCTTCACAATTTCCGGTTTGACGATGAGGGGAACCCAGTCGTCTCCACTCGCTTTTCTTGCCTTCAAGCGAAACATGGAGAAACACCCTGGTAGGCAGGAGACACCTCCAAAAACGGACTCGAATGCCTTGGCGAGATGATGGGAAATGAAGTATTCGAACACCTGGATAGCAGTGACCCAAGATTGTCGTTTGTTGGCAATGCGCGTTTCACCACATACGCCCATGATCATTTGATCATGATGCATGCAATTGACCAGGTATCCGAGTGAGTCGGGAAAGACCTTCGTATCAGCATCGACCTGGGAGAGCGATTAGCATTGTAGAGACAGCTGCAGCTTTGAGTGCTCACCATAAGCACCACTTCGAAGAAGTCAGGCGTAACACCCATTAAAACATGAATTTTCCTAAAGAGATCGAAGTCGAGGGGTGTCATCCGGTCATTGTAGGTCACGCGAGAGAAGAAGTTCATGAGGATCAGCTGGCTATCACGCTTGCCACGATTTCCAGGCTTTTTCTCTGTTCGCGCTTCCTCCTCCGTACCGCATTTGACGATGATGATGGTTGGAGTACGACGGCCAGCAACGGCTGTTTGAATTTAGCGACAGCTTTGGTAACACAGTGAAGTGACTTACTGTAATGCCCAGCATAGACCAACGCCCTATTTTGAGCTTTGGAACCTGACCCAACGGCACCATAGCTCATGGGCATGGGGTTCCCGAAGCGGGGATCTGCATCCAGAAGGGAGACACAAATGTCCGGGGTACTCCGTTTCTCTCCAGCTCCAGTAATCATCCCGTCCGCTACTACAAACAGCAGCTTTCTCGCATCAGAGTATGTGGTCTGCGAAATGGAATCCAACGTGGTTCGCAAGGATTCTTCACCCTCTGAGTAGCACGTCACCAGACACACGGCAAAGAGTTCGGCGCCTATCTGGGTCAAGCTCATGACTGGAGCGGCTGGGTCGGAAGCAGCCAAGGTAGCGGTCGACGACGCGAACGACCTCATTGACTTTGTCAGTTTCATGTTCTTTGTTCCACCGGGTCCCGCCCAAGGCGCAGTTCCATTCCGATTGTCGATTGATACGTTGGCACCCTCCGGTAAAACTGCAGGACTGATGGCTGATCTATTAAGTTCCTGGCTCGTTGGTGGGCCAGCCAATTTTGCTGACAGGAACCAATTGAAGATGCATGCCATTATGAAGCGGACGATGACAAGTCCGAGGATGACAATGAGGCCGGCATATAATACGAGATTGGTGACGAAACAACCCGGCGTGACTTTGTCGATGTTTCCTGCGTAATAGCGCTGTTTGAGACAAGGGATGGCAGAATTGGTGTCTGCTCGGCTGGCGAACAAACGGGTCCCATCCTTGCCACTCCCGGTGTTGCCCTTCTTCAGTAGAGCTCGGATAGCCTTGTCGACAGGGTCGGATGGAACGGCAGAGATGTGCACCTCAAGGTACGGCTTCAAATTGATAACCGCCCCATCCAACACAATATATTGGCTCAGGTCTGCGACCTGGTCCCAAGAGTAACCAGCAAGGAAACTCGTCTTGATGAGGGAAAGAGACTGGTAAGTGCTGTCTGCGCTGATCTCGGGGAGAGGGCAATCCTTGGCGGTCTGGCAAGGAGCATCTTTAGCAATGAGAAAGTTGAGCCCTTTGCATCGAGGGTAGTCGTTGGCGGTCCGTGTAAATAGGTTGGTGATATCCTGTCCTGGTTTCCTTGCGTAGTCAGAAAAATCGACGTCGGCCGTCGACTTGGCATTTGTCACGTTGTAAATGACACCTTGAATGCCCACGGTGCCCTGAACAGAGCCAACGTGTAGAAACCTTGCATCTGAGGTGGAATCTTGGGGGCAGAGAACTTTTTGAAAACCGACTGTGACGAAACCTATTGCAGCACACATCACAGCGATGATAAAACAAAGAGCAATCTTCTCCCTCCATGCCTGCCTGACGTTCTTGTCTTTGAAGCGGCCTATCGTACTGAGGAAGAAGTCTGGGGCCCAAAAGGTGACGATGATGGAAAACCATTTCCAAACGACAGAACCGTCGTAACTTTCTTGGGAGGGTTGGCTGGGAGATGTTGGGGAACGGTGAGGGTTTATGAGGGGCACTGGGGCGACACCACGCTCTGGGCGGGTGAGAGTCTTTGCTCTGCGGACGGTCGCACCTGACAGCTGTGCTTGAGGTTGTCGTGTTGTGGGTATTGGTACATCATTGGCGTGAATTACTGGTGATTGCTGAAAACGAAGGGCCATTTAAGGAGAGTTGGGCAGCCACGACGGTCTGCAGCTGTGGTGGGGGAGGGAATGGCAGGCCTGCTGGGAGTTGACTGAGGATTGCAAAAGATTGTTGCTGGTTACTACTCGGGAGGCAAGCACGACAAGGCTTGATTGACATGCCCACGTGCTTGATTGATGCAGGGACAGCATTCTCAATTTATGCAATGGTAAGCCTCTGTTCGCAGGGCAGAGCAACAAGAAATGTCAAATTTAGCCGCTATAAGCTATTATACAGACCAGGTAAGTATACGATCTAAACTCTGGTGAGCTACTTGAAATTTGACTGCGACCGTTGAGCTTGCGCCTTTGGCATCACAGCATCACACAAGCGAATATAACCGTCTTAAATTCGGACCCAAGGGTAAGCAACAGCTAGTCGACAGAAACTAGCACACGCTCAGGAGAACGACCTCTCATAGGATGTCCGATGAAATACTTGCCGCTTTCAGTCCAATTACCGGACATATTCCAGGAACTTAGGCTACGACAAGAGCAATCCTCGCTTTCAAAGCCATGGTGGCCCAGTTACAAACCCTCTGCCGACAGTCAGCCAGTCATCCTAGATTCACGCGGCTTCGTTCCGGAATCTGTTGCCCTGCAGCTAGAGAAAGACATGAATGCCGCCCTAAGCTCCTCCCTGGACATAGTTGTACCACCACCAGTCCCGGTCGGCCCGGCCGTGAAGACTTCCTCTACTCATCCAATAAAGTGAGTAATCTCACTTTTGTGCTTCTTGGGTTGATTTTATCTTTTTGCAGTGTATCATCTATTGTGCCTCCGGAACTGCTATCTTTCATCTCTATGCATATCACCCCAGCACCTCCTTCATACCCAACCCTATTCACAATATCTCCCTCACTCACATTGGATCGCCTGGCTCCTCCTTCTCCTACCACTAATCAGGCAGGACTTGGCACCTTGTTGTCTCACTCAAAACCGCCCAGAAGCGTCACGGAAGCTCTGAAGGCTGCGATCACAGATTCCTTCGCCTTCTCTGTATGGAGTAACAATATTACAAGCGGTCCCTCTTTCCCTCCTACGCGATCACTCTCAGTTCAGTCCTCACCTGTGATATCTGGTGTATCGCCTCCCCAGCCACCCCCCGTTTCGCTGTCGTTATCCTTACCCATTCTGCATGCCACAGCTGATCTCGCCGTCTTGACGGATTCATCATTCGCCTCCTTAGAGCTAGATTCCGACGCGGGGGCCTCAGAGTGAGTAAAAGCCCATGCTACAAGTTTACCTCACTAACAAGTCCCTAGACCATATCCAATTGCTCCAGCGGGTAGCCCTCTGAGTAGCAATCTTCTGTTACCGCCCAGTCCAGACATCAAGCTTGGCAACTTGTTCCTATCTTCATGTCCTGGAAAAAAAGGTATTGCTAGTTGATCTTCCGAAAGCATCTTGATAGATGACTTGCCAGTGCGGTTGCATGGCCCTGTGAAAGGTCGCGGAGGTGTTTGTCGAGACCTCGAAATGGATCTGCGACGTATTAGACAATTGGGTGTTGGTTGTTTGATATGGTTTGCACCTCTTTCTGACCATCATGTCGGTGCTATCTTTGATTCTTCTCCAGCTGCTTGGATGACTTCGAGCTCGAATTTCTGGGTGCACCGTGGCCTCACTACGAATCTCTCGCCAGGAATAATGGTCTGGATGTTTTGCGGTTAGTTGATATGGCCTATCGTGAAACCTCTTCGAGTTTTTACTTATACGATGCCAGAATTCCTACGCCTGAAGGTCTCGCCCCTTTGGAACCGTCCTCTCTCAATGACCACCTTTCCAGGGTCATTGAGAATTATACGCTTTCTGGAATCCACGTCCTGGTCCACTGTCGTGGAGGCGTTGGCCGCGCTGGAGTTATCGCTTGCTGCTGGCTTATTCGGCTCGGGATCTGCGGATGGTTCGAGCATCCGCTTGAAGATTCATCCCCACTGACGGATAGCTCCCCCTTTGCGATCCCTTCTCAAACTAATTTGCCATTCGGCAGCTCAGACCCCTCAATCCAGCGAGGCACAGGAGGGGCGGTGAGAGATACAATCCAGTTTGTGGAACGAATTATTTCTTTTGTGCGCAGACGGCGAAGCATGAAGGCCATTGAAACATATGAACAGGTACGATTTTTAGTTGAATTTGTTGAATACCTGAAGCAGCACGGTTATCACAAACCTTAAGTCAGCAGGTGGAGGTGCTTCTCGTGTTGCCTGCAGTAGGCTAGTATATAGCAGAGTACTACGACGCGTTCGATTGATTTGTTGTATACTGGACACCCATTGTACAAGAATGAGGATTCAGTTCAATATGGAACAATTGAATGTCAAGCGACAATGACAGATGTCCCCGGTCCACGTCCAAACTCCATGTGGCATGTCCCCTCAGAGGCAACAGAAGTAAGAGCGCATTTCAAATCGCGAAACACTTCTCAGGCATGGTTGAAATTGGATGGTAAATACGATTCGTCTATGTGGCATCTGGCTGGCCCTCATTTACAACAGAAAGATGGTCTTGAGAATTGTCTGAATCTATCGCCAATGGCCTATGATTGTCTGGCTCGGCAACGTCGCTTTCGTATCGAGGTCTGAAAATGATTTAGCGCGAGAAATACACACAACGAGAAAGGCTTGCTCACCTTTCGACATCCTCGTGCGGTTTCTCTCTGTGGGTCGATGGCGAGCTTGCCACCGTATGGCTATCGCGGTATACTTCACGATGGGGTCGAGTACTCCGATGAGGATCTATTTGGAGAGATCATTGAGCAACGGCGTCAACCCCAGGATAAGGCTACCATGATATGTTGAGAGGACTTACACGGATAAGCAAATTTGCACACCCTGGAGTCCGACTTGTTCGAATCGGAGGTAGAGGGTTCTTGATCAGTGCCTTCCGTGGATTTGCTCCTTGTGTTATTGCCTAAAGTCGGATACATGTGTGAAGAGCACAGCGGGGTGCATTCGTTCAGATACGTACGGGAGTTCGTCCGAGACAGTAAACGCTGCGGGCCAAAAGCAGAGCCAGATGACGCTGTCGAATTCGGTGAAGATTGAGCGTCTGAAGGAGCTGGATGCTATTGACAAGATCTAAGGTGAGCCATCGTTTCGAAAACCCTCATGGTGACACATACATCATCATGACCTGAAGGGGCCGAAGGGCTCGTGGAGCCCTGCATCACAGTCACCTCGGGAGGTCTGCTGGGTACTGGTAAAGGTGGAGGTGGTCGGAAAGCACGGGTGATAGGCGCCGAACCTGGTTCAGGTTGGTTTGCAGATGTTGGTTGCTTGGACGGTGTATCATTTCTATCATCTCGTCTGGGGCGTTTGAGTGGTCGCATTTCACTATCAACCCCGCTGTGTGTTTTATTGTGATGACGATGCTGAGAATCCAGAGCAGGCATGGACCGTGGCAACCTGTGACCCCCAATTTCCATAAGTGAAGACGACATTCGGCGGACTGATTCGAGGCTATGAGTACAGTAGCTGTCAGATAGAATTTGAGGCGTACCATGTTGAGGACTCCTTGGATGATCCACTGAAGCATTGCTTTTGGGAAGGTCTTGTGCATAGATCCCTAGACCCTGAACGCTGGGGTGCGTGGTTGCTTTGGAGACGATAATTCTTTCATGCCTTTCTGGTCCTGGAGGGACGGTCATTTTTGGGGAAGGGCGGGGTAAAGGAGGTTGTCCTGAACGTTGAGAGTTGGTTTGCATGACTGGTACCATCTGTGTGGTTGGCTCATCCCATACAGAAAGAGCGGCCTCTACTTGCATACTCAGCCACCCTATGACCATATATCTCAGTAGAAAGTGATTATTGAAGTTCGGCTCGTCTTCAGCTGGGACGGCTTGTATCTGTTGAATAGCAACTTGAACCACTTGGCAAAACTGGTCTTCCTCCGCACGAACAATCTGTGCCAGGTCAAATCTGGAGTCATTACTGGTAGACCTTCGTGCCTTTGTGCTGCTGTCTTGAATATCTGTGCCCCATTGCCAGGCGCTCATGACAGCGTCGAGTTGGTCATTTAGGGTACCAACTAAGGCCAATCGCTTGAAGAGTGCTTCGATATTGTGATCAGGTCGAGAATGAATCTCCTTGATCCCTTTTATTGCCCTGGCTGTTACTTGTAAGAAATTGTGTTCTGCACTATGGAGATGTTCGAGGTTCAGATAACAAGAGAGTTTGCGTTGAGGTCGCATGACATTCGGATGAGTTTGTCAGGGGAGTAGAAAGAGGGCTAACAATACTGAAGCCAAGCATTCTCGTCGAGTATAGTGCAGCCATTGAGACGGCTAATCTACCCATAGAAGGTCTAGTAGGGCACGTTGCTCTTTTATTCGGGAGCTCCTACTAACATCACGGTAAACTTGATCGGCTCCGTCATGTAGTTGTTTGGCATTGTCCTTAGATATACACAGTCGGTTTACATTGATTCCCAATCGACGAGACTGCAGACCACACGGTGACCAGGCTCGTCTTCGTGGTTTATGGCGTTTGTCAAGAGCAAACTCAAGGCTGCGCGAGATGCACTCACAAAAAAGGACTTTATCGCTGCTTCCGAGGCTTCAAGCGTGGTCCTCGAATATGAACCCGAGAATTACAACGCGTGAGAGAGCTTGCTTGTTTCTAGACTAGACTATCGAAGCTGAGTGCTGAGCCTCTAACAGCAATGTATTTCTGGGGCTCTCTCTCCTTGAGCTAGGAAAATACGAGCAAAGCGAACAGGTAGGCTTCAATCTCGCGTTGCTCAACAAAGTAAAGTCAATATTGATTTAGTTCTCAGGCGTATCGTCGAGCAGTGAAGCTCAATCCAGAACAGCCTCTAGCCTGGCAGGTCCTCAATCCCCAAATCCGCCTGACATGTATCTCTGTTTGACGCCATTGGCCAGGGACTCGCAAAATTCTATGAGAAAACCAATAACGGGAAGCAATACAGCGACACTTTGAACGAGCTCATTCATGTTTACGATAAAGGGTTAGCCCGCTTTCTGACAGCACTAACTCGTGGTTTATTAATCACATTGTCAGTAGTCATGATGCCGTCAAATGCGCGGAAACATGGCAGCGATTATTGGAGTTTCGACGGGAACATAATTCCAAGCCGGAGGTCCGTACTAAGCAAACATGGCAGACCAAGTTTGACCAACCCCCCTCCTCTCAGATAGCGGATACTCTAGCACTTCTTCTCCCAAATGGCTCTTTATATCCTTTACTCTCAAATTTACCCCAGCCGAACCCTTCCGAGCCTGAGGCAACCACTACTTTCAAAGCACAGATGATAATACACTTCTCTCTGGATGCGCTTACAGAGATAGTCCAGCTACTAGAAAGCTACGAGGAAGAATATATTCGAAGGGAAATTGAAAAGCGCAGGACACGACTAGGCGCAAAAGGCCCCGAGATCATACGAAAAGAGGTCGGGTGCGAAGTGTGGGGATCGTCTAAGGTAGGTAATTATCCTAGCTTTGCCGGAAAAGATCGAGATTATAAACTCGCCACAAGCTCCCGCTCTACTATGACGAGATCATCAGTCATCCAGGTACCACAGACGAGCTTCGTCGCGCAACAGAGCGAAATCTTCTACAATACAAGGAGCGATACTTGCATGCCATTCCAAATGATACTGAATCAGCTTCTCGGAAAGCCCAAATCCGAGAGGACATCGATAAGCTAGTGGAAGGAATAGTGGTGCTGCATATTCCAGATGAACTGGCTTGGAGATTATATCTGGAAGCCCAGGATTACGACTCCATCCGTAAGAGCTCGCCTTTCTGAAAAGATATGCATGCTGACAAACGCAGTCTCTTATCCGCCTTTAATTGTTCGAGAGTTCTTGAATTTATTTGCCTCTTCTCCTCTGGCTTCTATCCTTCGGGGTTACCACCTCTACTTCAATCAGCCCCTAGAGGAGGAAGTGGACGACTCTGTAGCAAAGCCAGAAATTCAAACTACAGAGAACCAGCTAGACCAGATCATTGTGCGTAGCTGCGTACCAACGTGCATCGAGGCATTCTCAATCTTGTCAAGGATGCCTTTTCTCTACTACCTGATTCTTTGCTTGCGACCAGGGTGATGGTCGAGGTCTCTATCGCAGAAGCAGACTACGAAAATGTCGAGAAATTTGGGAAAAGTGGTCTTGAATTACTCAAGCGTGCAACCGAGAACACTGGCCGACTTTTACCAACGTACGTGTTTATCTGCGGTAATCTTGTTTGTTTGTCTGACGGCATATGGAAAATATATAGCGTTCACAAACAGCTAAAGGTGGCTTTGGCAACGGCATATGTGCATTTGTACCCTCCAAAACATCACAGTCGGGCATTGCCTCTTGTCGACGAGGTCCTATCAGACGATCCCAATAACGTCACATGCCTTATGAATCGCGGCTATATCATGGAGGCTGCGGGCCAGTGGGTGGACGGTGCAGCACTGTTTCAAAAGGCATTTTCGCTGGAAACAAGCGCTAGTCTTACGGGCCTGCGAGCAAAGGAAGAGTATGCATGGTGCCTTTGTCACTCCCAACAAGCGGAGCTGGGAGTCGAGCAACTTCAGCAAGTACTAGATGCGCTGAAAGGAGTTGGTGATCACTCCCAGGATATAGCGCGGGTTACTTGGAGGATGGGCGATACGCACTGGAAGATGGGAAGCATTCACCAACAAGATGCCTACGCGCTCTTTATTGCAGCACTCAAAGCCAATTCTACCTTTGCCCCTGCATTCACATCTCTTGGCGTCTACTATGAAGAATTTGTGGATCCCCCGGACCTCAGTAGAGCTTCTAAGTGTTTCCAGAAGGCTTTCGAACTTGACCCTAGGGAAGCCGATGCCGCTCGACGGCTAGCGGAAGGTTTTGCCAACGACAGAGAATGGGATCTTGTTGAAGTGGTTGCTCGACGAACTATCGAGGGTGAGGGAACCCAACCGGGGGGTGGATCCGTCTCTACCAGGTACATACCACAGAATGCTTGGGCATGGAAGGCACTAGGGGCTGTTGAATTCGTACGTCGTTGTTTGAAACCTGATAGGTGGCCTTTGCTTACAACCTTTGGGTAGCACCGCCATAACTACGAAGCTGCGATCAATGCCTTTCAGATTACACTGAGGGCGACGATGGAGGACGGGGTGGCTTGGCTTCGACTCGGAGAGGCATACAATCGCGCCGGACGACACATGGCCGCCATCAAGGCATTGGAAAGAGCTAAAGAATTGAGCCCAGGCGATTGGATGCCTATCTACTTGACAGGCGAAGTAAAACAGCGAATGGGGCTTCATCAAGAAGCGATCGATGCTCTCAGCTTGGTGCTTGAGGCGCGGCCGTCAGAGACCGGTGTTCTGCTCTCTCTGGGTCAGGCATACATAGATCAGGGTCGCTCTGAGTTAGTAGACGGCTTTCGCGAAAGGAGTGAAGATTCCTTCCTTAAGGCGATCACAACGGGTTTGCAAGTGTTGCAGGAGAGTCCCGGATTCCGTGGGGTTGCGTGGAAGATCATCGGTGATGGTATCTTCTCTATGTCGAGTGGTACCCATTACTGCAACGAGCTTCGCGTTGGAAGAGCATTGAGAAGCATATCTGATCTCCTTCCGGATGAGACACAATATCTCCCGAAGCCAATTATGAAGGGAGCTCACCCTCTGCCACAGGCCCCCACGTCATCCGACGGTCTCAGAGTCGCGACGGCAGTCTATGGATATCGAGCAGCCCTCGCCTCTGGCGATGGAGGTGTATCTAAAAACGGCAGCGCTTGGTATGACCTCGCCATGTGCATCCAGGCGTGGTTCTCAAGATATCCAAAGAATGCACCCCCAGACTCTGAAGAGAAGGTTTCTTTCTTTCTCAACAAAGCTCTGCGCGAAGATCCGGGAAATAGTCTTTCTTGGGCTGGATTGGGAGATGCTTGCTTTATGAGCAAGCCCAAAGTCTCGCAGCATGCATACATAAAATCTTTGGAGATCGATTCAAAGGTGCATACTCGAACACCGCGTTCTTCGTGAAAGCGCCGCTGATTCCTTATAGAATGCCTCCACGTGGACCAAGCTGGGGCTTTTGTATCTTCATCACGACGATGTAGAATTGGCGAATGAGGCTTTCTATCGAGCTCAAACTCTTGATCCTGACTACTCGGGTGCTTGGATAGGCCAGGCACTTGTTGCAACAATCAATAGCCACCACCATGAAGCAAACGCCATGTTCGAGCATGCCATTACTCTGTCAAATAACATGGTGAACTCTAGTAACCCTTGTCAAGTGCGATAATAATCTGACAGCTTGGTTCAGCCTCAGGGAGATCTTGAATTTGCTTCACGATCTCTGAAGAAGATGAACAGACTCACCTCTTATGATCCATTAGCTCGATTGGATATTCTGCCACCAACATTCCACCTTCTACAGCGTTACATCAAGAGTCATCCCGTGGACGCGACCGGTTTGCACCTCTTTGCTCTCATATGCGAAGGCCTCGGCCATTATGAGCTAGGGGCAATTCATGCCGCCAAATCGATAACACACCTCGAAGCAAGTTATGAAGAAACTGAAGACCCTCAAGTTGAAATGCACTACACAATTGCGAATGTTACACTCGGTCGATTGTACACAGCAGAGCGCAAATTCCAAGAAGCATGCGATGCGTTTGAAACTGCGAATGGCCTACTATCCAGCATGGAAGCAGATGATATGTCCACACAGACGCTCAAAGCTCAAGCACGCTTGGGTTTGGGACTTGCCAGTTTTCTGGGCGGTGATTTACCGACGGCGTTAACTACTCTCGAGTCTGCCTTGGAGGCCACCAGTGTAGACGTGCCAGTTCACGGCCAGATCACCGTGCTCTTAGCAAAAGTGCTGTGGGCCATGGGTACAGAAGAGACAAGGGAAAACGCGAAGAGCCTGCTGCTAGAATGGTGAGTTAGAGCCTTTTTCGTAGAGAACAAGCCTGACGAACGATGTCTAGCATCACCGTTGATCCCGAAAACCTCATTGCCGTCAATACCTTGGCTGGAATGGGTATCCTGACAGATGATGAAAATTTAGTGGATGCGGCAATGTCAGAACTTTTATCCTTGCCAATCCAACAGAGGCAACAACTCGATCCTGGCCGAGAGATTGACTATCTCCTCATCAGATACCACCTTGCGTGGGTAAGTCTACATCTTAAGAGTGCCCAAACTGCGCAAGCTTACCTCGAATGCGAACAGGATGATTACACGAAGGCTTTATCGGTGGCCCAGAAGGCTTTACTCACAGACCCAACGAACCAACCACTTCGCATTTCATTGGCTACTTTATTGCTTCAGGGCCAAGACAATCAATCTGCGGCAGCAATCCTTACTGCTAGCAATAACAAGGATTTGCAGTCGCAGCACACTAGTCTTCAGCTCCAGTCAGTGGCCTCACCGAGTGACCCTGTTGGCAGTCTGCGCAGCATTGAACGAGCGATCAATGCATCACCATGGACGTCGAAAAATTGGGGGACACTGGCGCTTGTAAGGGCTCGATAGATTATAGAACAGGGGAGAGTGGAATTATAATGTATTATCTAGGACCGCCAGATGACCGAGATGATCCCCAAATTAGGCTATATAAAATACAAACGAAAAAGCAAGGGTAAGTAATCTATAGTCTACTGATGAGGAGGTGAAGACGGCGAGACTCTTCGGAAGAGTCGCCGACAGAGTCGAGCCACCACTTGAGGCGTGATTGCATAGCTTGCTTAGACAAGCCCTGCGATAATCTGGCAACGAATCAATGAAAAGAGTGCATAACAACAAGGTGGCAACGCACAAGCCGCGCTCTTGAAGAGCTTCAAGAAGATCCCGCTCCGAAAAGCTCTGTAAACTGTCGAGAGGAATCAGGCTATCGTCCACAGCGAGGAACTGCAAATGTTTGCGTATTCTTCGAACTCTGAGAGCGTCAACACCCAAGGTGGATAACCTCAATACGCTACCGCATATATTAGCAAAGGAAAGTGATGGGATTGTGGTATTCTACTCACGCGCATATGGCAGTTGTGGCACCCGCTTGAGCCAGCTTATCCAAGCCAATATGACCGGAAGGACCCTCCAATTGCTGAAGTTGGGCAATATTATTCCTGTATTCAGTCACATGAGACAAGGTCTTTTCCGTGAGTTTCTCTTGAATTCGCTCTTGCTGAGAGGGAAGGATGCATGTCGAAGGCAACGTCGAAGGCGCCCAGATGGCAATTAGAGGAATGATTTCTTCTAGGAGCAAGGCAATGAAGAGGAAAGGAACAACTCTATAGAAGATATTAGCCGCTGAAAGAGGGTAAAGGAATGCGAACTGACTTCGTCACGTCTTGCCTCTGAATCCGGATTAACCTGTTCTCAGCGCGGGTAAGAGGTGGACCACCTTGCTGGATTCGGGCACGAATCACCGCAACCTCTCCACGACGTATCCAGATGAGCTTGACACCGCGATAATAGAATTTCTTGAGACGTGAAGAACAATGAGAAGAATATCATTTCACGTGCAATGTGTTGGACGTACGGCGAGTTCAATACCCTTGTGAAGCGTTCTCTTGAACCAGTTGGCGTCGGGTGGTGGTGGCTTGAGGATGCCATGAGCCTCCGCTAGTTCTATGTCCCGGACAGCTTCATTCTTGATTTCTGACAAGGATGGATTGGACGAGGAGGACGGGGGAGTCTTGGGTTGGAGATTTGAGTTGAGTGTAGGCTTTACTGGGGTACGTGTGGCAGACTCGGTACTTGATAGAGGGTGGGAGCCCTTTTGTGGTCGTATGGGGGCGGGGCGTAATTCTACCTTAGGCTTGCGAGTGTTATTTGGCGCTGGCGGGGGCGGTGACGAGGATTTTGAGGTGGAAGTTGGAGTTGGGGCAGGGGTGGAATAAAAAAGGGAATTATGTCCAATTAAAATGAGTGTCGATGGAAACTGCTGTTGGCACGCTCGTAAACGGACTGCAGCGGACGAGGAGCGCAATAAATTCGTCCTTGCTGCCAACATGGACGAGTGAAAATGAGGTTTAGTGGTCACAGCACGTCACATGTCACAATGACCAACTTGCCCATGTCCCTCGACCTCAAGTCGATCAGCTTCAAATCTCAGCTCACAGATGCAATTTTGAATGCAAATGACCCTCCAACATTGGATAAGGCTTCAGCAGCTGCTATTGCTTCAACTGCACTCATGATCGCAGAGTTGCAGGGTTGGAGCGGTGAGAACGTGTCCCATTCCCAATTTATCCCTCATCAACTCGTACTCCTACCCCCATCTGCGACCCAACGGCCCAGCCAAAAAACGGGAGAATACCTTTCCAACTTGGTTCTATCCGCTGAAAAGGCAGCCGCCAGTCAAGCCTGTTCTAGTATTCTTGCCGGGCAAAGTAGTGAGAGTGATGATACTGGAGACATTGCATTTTGGTTGGGTGAGATCGGCGAGGGTGTCTCCAACGAGCAAAGTGTTCTCATAGCACTCGGCCTATCGGAGTGGGGGGAGAAAGGCAATGTTGATTTACCACTATCATGGGTCACGAGTGCATTCTCAGTTCTTCAAACAGATCGTCAACGGAAAGCCGCCAGCGATGATCGACATTCCCGAATTGGCATTGCTCGAGGATGCCTTCAGTTTCCGCGTTTCCTCAGAAGCAACTGGTGGAATAACTGCATTTTTCTACGCTGGAAAGTATGGCGATGAATGGGCAGGGTTACTTGGGATTGGGACATTGCAATGAACGGATTAACGCCGCATATGGGAGGGATCTTCATCTTATGTAAGCGACACTGTAACTCTCTAATGGACGACAATGAACAAACAACAACCAAGCTACGCGCCCAAATCCAGTTATTGTCAGATCTTCGAATCCAGATACAGAACTTGAAGCGGCTCCCTACAAATCTCGTCAAAGCACCAGGAAATGACAATCTTTTGCTACCAGACAACACCAACACTGCTGCTGGCAAACTTCGAAATGAGTTTTCTGAAGTGCGGTCGATCACGGAAAGGATACGGTCTTCCCCCGTTCAGGAAGCACTCTCTACAGCAAGGGATAGATTGGAAATGGATGGGGCAGACCTCAAGCCCAGATTGCGCCATGACGGTCGGAGCCGGGGGTAAGCCTCTTGACACCATGGTACGAATAACATCTGACTGGAAGCAGCCGGGAGGAATCGTTCCCAAAGTCACCGGAGCCATATATCGCAAGTACCGCGGACAAAAAAATAAGAAAATTTCCGCCAAATGAAAATGGGGTGATCGACATGGAAGGAGTATGTCGGTATATTCGGGAATTCAACTCGAAGAATGAAGCACGCCTACACATATGGCAGCAACGGAGGGAAGAACAAGCGCCTCGGTCGATTTCTAGGAAACTGGTGGTGCGATTCACGATAAAAGATGTGCTGACGGCGTATATGACGCTCGTCAATAATTCTGAAAAGAAACAAGTCGTTGAGAGTGTTACTGCATTCGGTCCGCGTGAAAAGGTGTGTAATCGAGTTAACTCATGACGTCGGCTGATCACGACCCCCTCTTAACTTCTAGAAAGGACCCCACTGCGAATCCGATTATGGGGTTTATCGCCTGGTGTCTCAACAAATGGCACAAATGCTTGAGGGCGAAAGCATTGGGATAGAAACGATTGCGAGCGTACTCTCATCGTACAAGTCACTCTTTATTGGGCGATGTCGAATATGTTCACGGGTTGTATCTAACGAAGGTGCTGTACCCGCCGTCGTACGGGAATGGATGGACGATGAATGGTCAGCAAGACATGTTGGGTGTAGAGATCGAGGAGTATCCTAAAAAGGAAATACGTCCGTCCGTTCTATACTCCACCCCGGTGATTTCTAAATATGGTAATGAGCCCCTGTTGTTCGATCTGTAATATACAAAGGAGGGTCATCGTCGAAAATCCCTCTTAAATCCTCGAGAAATATTCCTTTGGCTGTCCTGCTATGGCTGCTCCTCTCGCTCAGGCCGTTCTCTCGGAAAACGGTATCATTCACGTCCTAGGATATACCCCTGCAGAAGGAGAGCCTGGCACCCCGATTTCTGCTCGTGTACACTTTCATCCTGACTTTGCGGATGCAATTTATGTCCGTCTCGTTCTGGGCAACAAAGCAGTGGCGACGACTGTGCGAGAGATGCAGGACGCTGCCTACGGCAAATGGCAGCTCGACGCTCTCGCGCCTCCTTTCGACAACGCACACTTTCAATCTAACAAAGTCCCTATTTCTGTCCAAGCACTCGATCAGAGTAACAAAGTACTTGACTCCATTACTTTTGGGGAGTTCTCCTATTGGACACCAGGTTCGTCTTAATAGGGGCCTCTATGCCCTTTAATAACTAATCTTACTTATTCGTAGGAATCTCTCCTTCCTCTGCCGTCGACTTTCCTTCCATCATGAACCACAAGAAATCTTCCTCCCAGTCAAGTTCTGGCCCTCCAATTGACAACATCGCATTTCGTCGGAGAAGTTCACATATCCCAACCCCTTCCCCACCTTCCCACAGCCGTCTCCGCTCTGCCTCCTCCTCGTCGTCAAAACCGGTGTCATATCATCCCAAATCGATCAATGGCGGTCCACAGAAACCAAATCAAGTGCAGCTCCATCGTCGAACCAAAGCAGAGGCCATGTTGCGCCACAAGAACGGCAAACACAACATAAATCCGCATATACAGACCCCTATTTTGCAATTGGCGACTCCTCTACATGATATATGCATTAGCTGGTCACCCGCAGAAGTTGCTGTAGGTCGCCGACTCGTTCGATTCACCAAAGTCCAAGACGGCTGCCGCCTTATTGTCTCCTGCGAGCCAATAAATGCGGAAGACTACCAGGACACCGACAGCGTCATATCTTGCATATATCGAGAGGAGTCGAAAACATTCTATGTCACTTCCGTCGATATCATCTTTTTGCTGGAGCGCCTCACAAACAGCGACTTTCCGGTTGAAGAAAAAAACCGGATCCGGCGGAACCTAGAAGGCCTCCGCCCTACCACTGTCTCGAAGCATAAAGCCGGCTTTGAATGTTTCTTCCAACGTATCATGGAATTTCCCGATCCGAAGCCAAGGAATATAGAAAAGGATCTGAAAGTATTCGAATGGGGCCAACTGGATCAGGCGCTGGAAAAGATATTGTCGAAATACGTGAGTCTTAAAAAGCATACTTCTCAGTAAAAGACGACGAATCACCTCAACGTACCTACAGACAATTGATATCTCTGCAATCCCCAGAGTTATTCATTCTTCCCATTCCTCTCAAGCGCCTTCCCCCGTTTCAAGCACAGGAAGCTCAGAGGATGCTCCAGGAGAGTATGAATTCGCATACCCCATTGCCTTGACAGAGGACTCCTATCTTGACGAACTGCATGCGGCCGCAGCTGCTTCAGCGAGCAGCACTTCTCTACCCTCCACCTATGACTCCGTTCAAGAAGAATTCGCCTTCTTAGCCTCTTCAGACAGTTCCGACATCCTCTGCTCTCCATTGGACGGAGCGGCGCCGTCTTCCTTCCCTTTCTTTGACGCAGATATGATGACCACCCCTCATACACCGATTTCAGCAAGTGCACCCGCCGCTGCAGCAGGTTGGGTAGGCCCGGTGTCTGTATCCGATTTCGACAAGGCGGCAGAGGTGATGATCGAAAATTATGCTACCTACGGTGACATTCAGCACCATACGACTGACCACGCCGTTATATACGACATGGAACTTTCTCCTTATGAGGCCTTCGCGCCTTTTCACGGGGCTATACCAACCGAAGCGGCGGACATTGCTGATCATCCATACTTATGATTTTTTCTGTCGCAGGGTCTTGATTTCCTTTGGGTTGGGTTTCTTCGGTTTATGTAGCATATAGTCTTTTCAATTACCAGTGGACATTGGGCAGCCTTTTTTCTCTTATCTGGCGTTAAAGCGGATTCCTCATTTGTATCAACACCGTCTCCACAACTATCTTATGCGCGACACATCTTGTATTATCAGACTGATTTGTGGCATGCAGGCTCAATGTAGCCATGTTGTTTCCTTTTAGCACTCAAAAACATCACATTCATGATTTCCACACTTGAGATGACGCTAGTCGGAAAATTATAAGAATATATAATGTAGTCCTAGATAGATGATCGGAGTATCATATCAAACGATTGGTCAATGATTCTTCCTTCCAAAATTAAGGCTTCCAAATCTTGAGAAACGACCCTTCAAGGAATTCCCCAGAGAGCCGATACTGCTCGCTTGTGACGTTACGACCGAGGCTCCCGAAATCTTGGCTGCCGCTGATGGGTGAAGGGCATTACCCACGTTCACGATAGAATCTCGGGGGGATTCCACCATGGAGAGGGAGTCCACGCCGCCAAGGTCGCCGGGTGCCGACGACAGGCCATTCATACCATAACGAGCTAAATGGGCCAGGTGCCTTTGAAGAGGCGTCTGCTTCTGAGGAGGCGGCATGTTATTGACACTTGATGGGGATTGGGGTGGGAAGAGCGTTGGGCTTAGCCCCGAGTTTAATCCAGCTGCAGCACCCAGTTGAAGGGGGGGAAGAACATAGTTTCCTCGAGCAGTCTCGGTGGATGAGGCCGTCCGGTGGGTGGACTGATCGAAGAGCGATGAAGGGTAAGAGGACGACGGCGCGTTCGCATAGGATGGCGGAGAGGGAGCTATCGATTCGGAGAGTCCGTCTACAGCAAGTCGTTTGTATTCGTCCCTGAAGTTTTTCTTGAAGAGTTTTTCGAGCTCTTCGTGGAACGGTATGAATTCCGGAGGGCACAGGTGTCCATGAAGCTTCAGACAGCTGTCGATGACACGCACCTAAAAAAAAATCAGAGAAAGCCAGTAAATGCTCGGCCAGACAATACCTGATCATCAATACAATTTTTCAGTTTCTCAACCAGTTCTGCCCTTTCCGGGTTCCTCGCGACGTAATCAGGACCAAAGAAGATCTGACGGTAGTATGAAATCCCGCTGTTGAGGGGAGCATCCACCGCGCCGTTAAGAGCCATGGCAAGAGCATTGGTTGTGACAAGCTGGGACGTCTTCGCTAACGCTTGGAATTTCATGTTGAGAGTTGCAAGCTCCTTCGTCTTTTCGTCGACTTCATTGATTGCGTTCTCTAGAGGAGAAATTTCTATGACCGCTACCTCGACCACCTCGGAGCGACGAAGGACGGTAGGGAAGGCCTCTTCTGTGGTATAATATGTCTTCTCAAGCCACATTTCCTCGGTTCCGTCTCGATTGACTTTCTTGAGTTGCCGTGATGAGGAAAACAAGTTGATGGCGCTGACAACACATTAATAGAGACATTTGCTTGACCGAGAAGCCAACACTGACCTATGCTCGTAGTAAGTGCGTACAGGTAGAGGCACATCAGGATTAGTGAAAATTGGCCGAGTCCTGTCAGGTTCCGGGGTGACAGCGACACATTGTATCCATTGCTCATTTCCAAAACGAATGTCCACGGGAGGTTCTCCAGAACCTCTGAATTGTTGGGCTCCAGGGTGCTTGCTAAGCATACGTTCACAAAAAGCTCCAAATTTCTCCCAATCGTATCCGCGGTACTGTAGACTGTTAGTTCTCCCTCAAATATCATACGAAGTTCGTTGCGACTTACGATGAATCGCTTGTCCCGAATCGCAGCAGGGAACTTCCCATAAAATGTGACCCGGTAGTAGTCCGGATAGCATCGCTGATCCGTCACTATATGTTCGAGTAGAGTGGCCTGATGTCGCAATATATCCGACAATCGTCGACTTATGAAGTTCCGTTAGCGAAGACAAACTTCAGGGAGGTAGTGCTACCCACTAATTGAAGGTCACCTCTGCATGCTGATGTGCCAGTTCTTTGCAGATATCAATCGCTCGCTCCCATGCCTTCCCCTTGCCTGTTGAAAGGGAGTCAGCAGATGATTGTTACACAAAATAGATGTGAGCAGACCAAGATAATCCAGAATGAGAAGACAGAGAGTTTCTTTTCGGTGGAAGTGAGATTGTTGCGGAAGGCCGAGGTCCTCCATCGGCCCGACGAAGGTGTTGAGGTCCCATTCATGAAGGTCTGCATGGAGCTTGAGAGTCAACGCTGCCTCAACATAATTCTGTGACTGGAGGTGCATCTGTGGAACTTTAACACAGGGATCTTGTTGATAAAGACGAGGCTTACATTAACGAGTTGATGGACGTATTTGATATAAATCTCATCTCGGCCAATTCTCCTTATGAAGTTCATGAGACGTAACTAGATAGAGGTCAGACAGATGGATGATAATGTGGACCTGCGAACTTACTGTTGCGATGACTCTGTCGTCAGCAAACTCCTCACCCTCAGGGAGATCTCGCACACTTAACAAAAGATCGAGGAATAGATCCACCGAATCAAGGAAAGTCGACACGCGTTCCTGGAGCGGTTCCTCGACGTCGTATGTTTCGAATAAAAGTCGTAAATGAGCCACAAAGTATGCACGGGATATGTCATCACCCTTGCTATCCGACATGAACAGCGAGTCAAGGCGGGTGACGAGTTCATGTTCAATGTCATCAAAATGGCCGACTTGATGATACTCAGAGACGATCATACTGTAGAGGACTTGGACAGCGTTGATCCGTAACTGATCGTGATGGCTCAGGCAAAGATTTACCACTTGCCCCACCAAAGCGTGAAGGTAAGTTTGGTAGCCCTATGAACAAATGAGTAAAGTGAGATGGATGAAGGATAAATAAACAGACTCCATATCGAATCGGCGGTTCCCCTGTAGTAGTCTGGTTTTCGGCCCATCCTAGTCCTTGCCACAGAGTCAGAAGAATCGAAGCCCCTTCACCTCGGAGGTCCCCTGCCAAGCGCCACACAGCACGTCGTTTCTAGAGAAGTATATTTAGCCTCCATCATCCAGAATATGGGATTGCGTCACCTGTGGACTGAACTCTTCGATGACGAGTTGATCAGACGACAACAACTTCAGAAGCATGGTGAAGGCTTCTCGCCAGAGGCCAGCATCAAAGAGGATTTCGGATTCTTGTGGGGGGATGAATTCTTTCTCTAATATAGCTGCGACCGGGTCCATCATCTTGATAAGTACCTTATGAGCTAGGATATTGACATTGAGCCATGTTTTTGGAAAGGCCTCATTGTCAAGGATAGACGTGGCAACGGTGAAGAACTGAGAAAGTAGGGACACGAACCGATCCCGGCCTTCTAGCTCAAGACTGGTCTCGAGGAAATCCAATATTTGGCCTACAGGAGAAGCAAGGATCAGAACCAAGAATACGATGGCGGTTTCCCCAAGACCAGGGTTGAACAGTGTTTCAGCTTGTCCTGTCGTTGGAGCACTACCAGCCCGTTTTGGAACGTCTGGTAAGTATGCCAAGAGTGAGAAGGGGTAGGATTCGGGGAAAGTAATGGGAATTGGCGCTTTCAGCGTTGTCGGGGACCGCTCAATGGCTCGCTTGGATGCTGGACTTTGAAATTCCCGGTAGGAATCCAACAGACTAGATTGCCAGACATCAGGTTAGTCGGGACAATCCTGCAAAGGCGGCTGAGACGTACTGAGGTAACAAGGAAAGGAGATACTCGATGTTTTCCTTCTCTAGCCGATAGGCATTTCGATCTGCAACAACCTCCGGATTGACAAGATTCTGCTGTAGCTTGTCGAGCATGACAGCAACAATTGTGACGCAGAGTCGAATGCTCTCCAACCAGCCAACACGAGCGGCATCCCTGGCGGCATCGCCATCATTGGTTTGAACATGCACAAATTCCTCGTATCGCCCGAAATGGGGTTTGATGCAGATAATGACGGCTTCAACGAGAAGGGGGCGGGATTGAGGTATGTCAAATAGGAAGCCTTTCACAATTTGAAGATACATGATTAGCTTCCAGATGAGTATCTTTCCTTTCCCAACAGTCACAGCATTGGCAAAGGAAGTGACAATTGTTACCAATTCTACCGTCGGGAAAATCTTCGCGAGCTCGGGTAGGACCGAATTGAAATGTTGCAGGGCGATAGTTTGGGTACCTATGATTGCGGGCGGGGAGTTGGTTGACATCATTTTGGTGACCTCCACCAAATGTGAGTGAACCTCCCGTTTAAACTTTGTCTCGAAATGTTCTGCAGTAGCATCGCCGCCTACCCCAGCTTCCTTTGTTTTCTGGAGTTCGCGAGATCGGATTATGAATCTGAAGATGTAATGCCAGACCTTCAGGGCGGCACGGAGTGGAGAAGCCGCCTCTGGCCCTGTTGGGTTGACCAAAAGTTGGTTCATGGAGCGAAGCATTCGGAAAGATGCCGTTGTGCAACTAAAATGATCCTCGATGTACACATCAAGTACGGGCTGAAAGTTACTGAAGCGCCGGTCTTGCACTATTCCCAGAACGGTGACCAAAGCGTTGAAAACGAGGTGATCCAGATCGCCCGTTTGGTTACTGAACGATACCAGGATACCAAACAGAGCATCGAAGATGTCTCTGAGGAATTTGACGATTTCTCCTTCGCCAACGAACGTGAACTTCGAGAGAATGGTAGGAAGCGTCTCCAAATCAATTTTCTCCCAGTTGAGTAGTTGAAGTAAGATGGCGTTCTGTGTATAGCGCGTTGAGCATAAGGAGGAGCGGACTGTCAGAGTATCTCGCAATGGTGGTGCTAGACGTTGCATCTCCGATGGGATAGTGAGATTCTCTGGTTTAAGACCGGGGGCCAGAACAGAGGGAGCCGACAAATATAGATCGGGTGATAGCTGTGAGAGCTTGTCGGCGCGATACATGACCAGAACTCTGCTTCCGTCCTCGACAAACGCGTTTTGATCGGGGAACAGAGGTTGTGCAGCAAAGGCAAATGGCCGATCTGCAGACTCGGCCAGATTGCGCGTTCCCGTCCTGTCACGAGACGTCCTGTTTTTGAAGGTGAAGAAGAGGTGCCAGAGTGGCTTGCCTTCAAGGGGTAATTGTACTTTGATCAATTCGCCGAAGGTAGGCTCATTGCATCGTTGGAATACCATGGAATTGAACTGGGTCATGAGAGGTTCCCCACTACCTTGAGAAATCACGTTCTCCACAGGCCTTCCAAGATGATCTCTAACCTCTACGGTCACCTGAACATTGTTTTGTGACGGTCCCATCTGCCCTCTGGCAAGGTTCGCAACACTGATACGGGATCCTTGACTATGCGAAGACGTAAAATCGCCACACCAAAGTTTGATGTAGAGCTCGTTGCGAACGTCGCCAGGAAATACCACGTCCGGAAAACCAAGACGCAATGTCTGCGATGCCCCTTGCAGGAGAGCCACATTCTCTCGCTTGACATTCTCAGCGTTCCCGCGAAAGATTTTGACAGACACAGCAAGCATTTCAGCTCTAAGGGAAAGTTTAATTCCAGACAGGGCAGACGTAGAAGATCACAAACCTCGGCGATTTTTCGAAGTCTTTTGCGCTGTTATCGATGATATTCTGATGGAGCATTGAGAAAGAGGATTCGTTCGTGGGCACAAATATGGGCATTGTATGCTCTCTCAGCGGTGTAACTTCCGCATGCTCAGCGTACATTTTGCCAAGTTGTGTGAGTTCCAGGACAGCACAACCAAAGGGCCGGCGAGCTTGAGTCGAAGGGTCCCCAACTCCATTGGTTCTCGTACCATTGCCGATTGGGCTCATTGGACCATCCTGGAACGTTCCGTTTGGGCTCGCCTCAGGTCGAGAGGAAGCCTCGGAGCCGCGCCTGCCTGTGTCAGGATTTGCGCTCTTAAGAGAACCATTACGCACTATCCGACAGACCAGATAGACCGGTTCACCGACATCAGAAGGAGAGAGATCAGTGAAAAGAGTGCGAATATGGCTGGAAGGATCGCGGGCCAAGACACCATTATGGTTAAGGACGACGCAAAAGTCCTCTGTCACAAATTGAGTGCCCTGTTTCTTGTAGAGAGAGAAAAAGAGTTCTGCGGTTTCCCCCGGTGCGCAGGGAGAGGCAACAAATGCCCTCAGATCTAGGAAAATGTGATAAAACTTGGCACTAGACGACTTGCTTCCAGCCAGACTTGAAAACAAGGGAAGGCTGTGCGAGCGTGATCGAGTATGATGCGCCAATTCGGGGAATGCTGAGTGTGCTGGTGTGGGCAGAGGGCCAAAGGATGGGTATTCGGAGCTGGTTCTGTGCCCATAAGGTCGGGCCTCATCGGAGGATACATTCAGGTAAGCAAGTGATGTCTGCATGGCATACATTCGAATGGCGCTGACCCAACTTCGAGGGTCGATCTCTCCTTCCACGTCCACATTGACGAGACCACCCCAAGTCGGGTGCCGAACAATAACATCTAGGCCCTGCACAATGTTGCCACTAACCAACCGGGTTACACAGTCCCGTCGCATGTTTGTGGTCTCTTCAGTGCTGAGGGTTTCCGCAAGTAATTGTCGTCGGCCTGAATGGAGCGCTTCGATATGTTCTTTCACAGTCTGAAAGAGCTTGTAATCGCGTCGGGCCAAATACTGAAACATGAGTGTGTGCCATTCACGCAAGGCCGATGCAATTTCGTCGATAATCGGTTGGCTAGCACCGGAAGCGGTGTCATCACCAGATTTCAGTGAAGGACGTGGAGGAAATGCTTTGATGATTTGAGAACCATTTGGGGAAGATGGTGGCAGACTGGGGGTATAGACTGGAAGTCCTGCTCGGGAGGAAGAAGGTGCCTGGTCGGGACGAGGACCTAAACGGAAAGACTTTCGATCCAAATCAGAGGTCGTCGCCGACACGATGCTATTCCGGCTACGAGCGTAGTTTGGCGCCTGTGCGTTGGACGTAGCAATGCCTGCTAGAGATGATGGATTGGTAAAGCCAGGAAGACGACCTTCGGCATCAGAGAGGTGGTCGCGAATGATAATGTGGGATGCAGGGAATATTCCAATGTAGACTTGCTGGGGCTCTTCTACTTTGGGAGTCGACTTTTGAGGAGTGGTCGACGTCGGATCGTTAGAAGCCCAAGTCACTTGTGGACGCCTAGTTGTGCAGACCACATATCTGCATTGCGGAGGTCATGCGAAATAATATCTAGCAGCAGTACAACGACTACTCACCCTCTATACCACACAGAATCATGGCTACTAGACGGCGTATATTTCTCAAAGGCATAGACTTCGTCTCCAAGTTCCAATGAAACCACGTCGCGGTGAATGAAATGATCGTCAGTGGAGGCTTCAGTCACCGTTGAGAGGCGGTTTTTTCCTGAAAACTTTGTATCTCTTCGGTTTGGCGTGAGGGGGTGAATCGCATAACCGTAAGCAATGAGAGGCAATGGCTCCCACATGGAAGGGGTATGAGGGTATAAGAGTAAGCACTGCGTTTATTTGGTCAGTTACTCGGTAGAGTGTCAAATCATATCATCAATTTCACATATAATGGCCTCTTTATCCGACCAGATCGACCGTTTAGCTCGCAATACTCGTTCAATAAAATCGACAGCGGAACTCATTGTTGGCGATAATGGCAGTAAAGCTAGCATTGGTCCTTACACGCGTGCTGTGCTCTCGGCCGAGCTTGGCGATTTAATTCGTGATATCGATTCCTCTGAATTAGCACTCTTCACGCTCCAGAAACCAGCACAGGCCGAACGCATAGCACCCCCTCCAGAATTAGCCCGGGCTACCTTTACAGGAGCAACTCCACTTCGTCAGCCAACTATCAAACGCGAAGACTCGTCAAAGCCAGGAGGTGTAGAGCCGGAGGTTTATGCACATGCTGCTCTCAAATGTATTGATAGGTAGTGAGTACATCGCCCACTACTCTTAGACTGAAATTATAATGACGAATAATGAACAGCCAAACGATCCGGCCTATGCCAAGGGCCAAGTCTAGAATCCTAGATATCATCGCACGCTTGAAAGCAGCTCGAGCAGAGATCACTGGCTTGAATAGTTCTCTGGAAGTACGTTCTACAACTCATTGCGCGCTGCATCCATCCAGACTTCTCGCAGAAAGCGCCCGCTCTGGATGCCTCAACACAAAGGCTCGTTGACGAAGAAGAACAAGGCATTCGAGACTTGCAGCAAAAGTTATTAGAACTTCGTCAAAGGGTACGCGCGACTTGTACATAACCGACAGCATGTTCACAAGCTTTTCTCTCCAGAAACAGCAAGCTATCAAGGACAATGAGAAAGAGGGTCAAATGACTTCTAAGGGTAAAAACAAGCCTCAAATACGAGCCCCACCACCTCCGTCCCCACAAGATGCATTCTGGAACACTCCCATGGCTTCAGCAAAGACCTTGCGATTCACAGACAATCTGATGAACGAGCAGGTTAATCTCGAGGATGTGTCGATGACCTCTTTCTCTGAGGTCTCCCCTCTTACGGAAAGATTCAGCGGGCCCAGCGGATCCACCCTTGCGGATATTCCTGCATCTCTCACACCCTTGGCAAAACCAGCTTTCGGGAAAGTTTCACAAGGGGACGATAAACTGCACAAGGACTCGGTGCCTCCTGTGGATCACAAGTCACAACTTTCAGAAATGCTTGTCACTCCGAAAGCGCCTTCACCCGTCCCACAATCGAAGCCTAGTGGTCTCCAATCAGGTGCTTCAGAGAACCGAGACGACGCTTTAGAACCCTATATTGTAGGTGGTGTCCTTCATGTTTAGTAACAGTTCGTGAACCTGATTCACCTCTAGGAAAAATTTTGGTCTACAATGGGCGACAGCATCCTCGCTGGCCATGTCATATCAAAGGACAAGAAGCAGCGTATCAAGGACACACTGTACAGTATTATTGTACTATCACCCCAACCTCACTAACGTAAAATCCTTAGATTGGGACTGCGTTCGGTATCAAATTCTACACCAACCCCCAGTTCACCTTCGGCATCAACATTATCCTCTGCAACCTCTGCTGACACCACGCCCACACCACAGCAGATCCTTACGGCTTACCTTCTTCTCACACTACTCACGTCTCCGCCTGAGTTCGCGATTTCCATGAACAAAGCAAAGGAACTGCTAAGTGTGAAGGGTGCTGACTGGGGAAGCACCGTGGTTGCTGGTCAAGGCACCTCAAGGATTATATACAGCTGCGTGGCTAAGCGCTTGCTGAAAATTGATAGAGGGGGAGGGGAACAGAAAGTCAGGTTCGATGTATAATAAGAACGATATACTGTGCGCGGTAGCCAACGGGGTCGTCTAGTTTGAGTACCAATACCTCCTAACTACAAAGCTCATCGGTTGATGCCGATACAGATATTTAGCCAGCCGTCAGCTCCGGCCATACATGCACCCAGCCAAGCCATATCTGAGTCCAAGGGAGTCCGGACACCTTGCACAATAGCAAATGCCAGTTCCGAGGTTCCATCAGCGCTCATGGCAAGATCCTGGTGAGTCGGAGTAGGAGGCCGAGTCTGAGGAGGGAAGAGTAATGGTATATGCGAGGTCAAGAATTGCGCCAGAGTGTGAGACGTGCCTGTATTCATTATCAGCCTAATCCGACCACTTGAGGGACAATAGCATACCATCGTCTAAGACGGGGGCAACGAGGTCTTGAACGACGGGCCCTTCAGGCAGATAGATCCTTGCGGGAACACTTCTAACATTATAAGCACCGTCCTTATCAGGTGGGCCGCCTGGATCTGCAGAAGGCGGGCGGGTGTGTAGAGATATTGATGGTGTGTTCGGTGGAGATCTTGGCCTAATAGGGCCAGCAGTTGGTGTAACTTTACTTGCGACTCGCCAATAATTGTCAAAATTGTCTAGTTTTTCCATTGGTCAGGAGGGCGAGAGCTCAAGATATGCGGGACTTACGTTCTCTTATTCCTTCCCAGATACCATCCTGATCTGCCTTCCGAAGACCAGTCATACGCTTGGTGTTGCCCCAGCGAATAAAGTCTGCTTCCTTGAGTTGGCCCATGAAAGACTGCTTGCAGGCTTCAGCACTCGGCGATTGTAGAAGTTTATCGGTTGGAGGAGAGGCGAGGTGCAGAATCAGACGTAAAGGGATAGAGGAAGCCTGTGACTGAGACGAAGGTGCTCGAAGAGAAGATGCAATAGTGTGAGAATCGTATATAAGGCCAATAGGCCAATGCCTATGTGATAAGTATATGTTCAGATCAATTGATATAGAACGACGTCGAGAGACTCAACACACCATTTCAATAGTGTGCCTTCTGCACTCTCAAACCACCAGTCGTCTTCCTTCAGTACTTGTGCTGCAGTCTCATCGAACACCACGTCCATCAGAAAGCGATGTATTTCCGGCATCAGCAGAGGCAAGTAGCTGACTCTAGGCGCTTGAATGTAGTAGCATTCGAGACCACGATCTGAGTTAGCGGGGAGTTCCTTGGGGTCTACACGTATCTCAAGTGGTACAGTTCCTTCCCATATCAGTCGCCGGAATAAGGTCGTTGTATAATCCGTGTTATTTTCCTTCGTAGATGTAGGGTCATGATGATGTCGAGTGGTCCCGTATGTTGCTGCCATCGCTGGACGTCGCGACTAGGTCGAGGCTAGTCTGAGCTTGGCTCAAGCAGCTTGCAATGACTGGCCACTTCATGTTCTGAGTCACGTGGTTAACGACTAGCACTGGCAACACGCGCCACCTTTTGAGAAGTTCTTCGCGTCTTTTGGCTCTAAAACTCAAGCAATGAGCAGAGTTTCGTATCTAAGGAGAGACCGAGATACAGCTGACCAAAAATACTGATCAATCGAAATATATCGTGAGGGTCTCTTGAGATTAACGAGCCATTGGCGAACTTGTGATGATTGTTGACGTGACCATTTCGTGTGACCAAACGCGTCTGCAATTTACCCTCAGCTCTTGCCACCTGCGTTGCAGGAGGGTTGGCGCCTTTCACCTTACGCTCACTTTCTTTCTTGTTATACCTTTCTTGTACTCTCATGGCTACCCTCAATCGTCGCCCTTTGGCAAATAGACCGGTACCACAGAATGTCCCATCTACCAGTGTCCTAAAATCATCAAGGGTGGTGTCTGGTAGCAAGAGACCTAGGTCGCCAGAGCGGCTTTTCGACCCTACCATCTCACATGGCACACTAAAACGCGCAAAGTCAACTACGGGAGCCTCTATCTCCTTAACTGTTGCATCTCGGGATTCAGCCAAGGAACGTAACCGACGAGAACGCGAGCAAGAATTCCGAGATAAATTCACCCGTGCATTTCCCGAATGGGTCTTCTATTTTGAAGAGGGACAACTACCTCCGCACGTCCAAACAAGATACGAGGACGACATAGAGCAACTCGGCGGAGTGGGTGGACTGTCTGAGCCTCTCCATCACAATGGGACTAACTGGTACTTTGCAGCGTGTAGTCAAGTTTTTCGACGCCAAAGAAGTCTCTCATTTCATCACCGATCGCACTATTTCGAACACTCCTTCTACTTCCAATGAGAAGGAAAATGTTCGCAAGCCTACGTCTCGGGGAAATCTCAAAAGCCCTATCAATTTGAAAGTATTGTGAGTGCCCATAACTTTGTCATCTCCAATTCGGTCTCATCCTACGATCACAGGAAGAAGGAGGATACCGAGTCAGCCTCTTTCAACGATCCCTTGCTGACTTTCGCGACGCTCGAGAAGAAAATATGGACAACGACTAAATTGGAAAGTGTTTTGAGTAGGCTACTCGATTCCAAACCCAATCCCGTTCCTGCTGCCTCAACCACGAAGCCACAGACGGCATCTCTAGCAAAGCTTCTGAAAAAGGAGCAGTTGTATGGATCAACCGAGCGCGATCCAACACAGAGGCGGAATGACTTCAAATACTTCTCTAAAGGAAGTAAATTCGTTCTCGTTGAGGATATGCGGCAAGAACTTGCAACCATTGCAGTTCATGAGTATACCCTAAGGACTCGCGGGAAGGATCTCAGAGAAACGTGGCCTGTCCTGCACTGTCACCCTTACGCCAGGGGCCCGTTCATTGCTTTCGACGAAAAGGAGAAACGACGCTGGGAAAAACAGCAACAGATCGAAGAAGGGGACAGGGAAGAGGCCAGGCGAAATCACAAACAGCTTGCCAAGCAAGTGGAGGGTCTTCACCGTCGAACGGCTTCCAACCTACAACAGACCTGTGACCTGCGACGCACGGTGTCGATGAACAACCTCCATCGACGTGGTCAACTTGGTGCCCAACCTGACGACGATCTTGCCGGTGTGGACCTATTCGATTCCGCCAACGCGTCTGGCTTTATGCCATCGGGCAACAATGGATACATGGCAGCATCGGGCAATAGTGTTGGCATCACCTCTACGGTAGGGACAACATCGACTGTGGGGCATCCGTCCCGCAATGGCATGTTCTCTGCAGCTCTCAGCGGGAGTATCAACAAGCATGTCACCACTTCCTTGAAATTCCCATCCATCGCCGCCGACAAAGAGAATAAGGCTCCTACAATGGGTCCACCAAGTATAATTCCCGAAAGGCAGCCATTCTTAAGGAAGAGCAAGAGTACAAATACGCTGAAGCTCCCGAAGAGAGAAGAGGGTAGTAAACCGGGGTATTGTGAAAGCTGTCGACAGAAGTTCGACGACTTTAAAGAGGTAAGTGTTCGACTCTGTTCGTTGATCTTTGGCTGACTATACGATGACAGCATATTGAATCTCGCAAACATGTACGGTTTGCGAGCGACGACGCTAACTTTGCCCAGTTGGACCTTCTCCTAGCTCGTGTACGCAGGCGAACCAGGCAGGAAGTAGCAATAGAGCGCAGGCGCAAACTTTCCACACGTCGTTATCTCTGCGGTCGTATACAGTCCGAGGATGCAGCAAGCGAACCCTCCAGCTGCCTGGTTGAACTTGAACAAGATGAAGATATGGATATGTCATAACCAACCCTTGATGCCACTCCCTTTCAATTGTATATTTATCATTCGCAATGACGCTTGTATTGTAGAAGACACAGTCTGTAATGTCGTGGAACGAATACATGTATAACACTCGCCCCTGGTCGTTTGATAAGTTTCACACAAAACCTAACCCGCGGCCTGCGATCTTTATTTAAGATATTCTTATATCTCTGAAACAACTGGGTAGAATTCCAATCAGATAAAACAAGATATTACACAGATCGGGTTAACAGATCAAATCTGGAGAAACTACTCCTTTGAAATTTGGTACAATGAGTCGCAAATGAGAGTAAAATTGTGTCAGTCTATGCGTTGGAAACTAGCAAAGGCAAGGTCATAGCCCCCGAATTCGTAATTGATCTTGTCGGTTCTGCGGTATCTGCCATTCGAAGCGCAGCTTGAGGGTGTGTCCCTCTTGTGCACCGCGGGCTGAGCCAGCGCAAGCCTAAATGCGCGTTGGGCAGCTTCAACGGCGGATTCTGCTTGATCGGTGTCGTCGCCTTCCTGAGAAATGAAGAGGGTCAGGCTGAGCCGTCCAGGTTGAAAGATGCTGACAACGCGTTGAATGAGGGTTTGGAGGTCGGGAACGGTATATGTGCTCTTAGAAGAGTGAGAGGGGATATTACATTCGAAGCTGGCATACGACCAGCCTTCTTCTGGTGTGACATGAATGGTGTAATACCCTTCTCTGAGGGATTCTTCCGATATGGGATCATCCTCTCCCCATTTAACCAAGGCGTTGGCAGAATAACCGCAAGGAGAGAAGGTATATGCGTCGAGAGTGGTGAGGTGAGGTGGGAATATATCCGAAATCCCTAATTTCGCGGACAGCATAGCAGCATGGGCGTGGGGATCGTCGGAGGGCGATAATTGAGAGAAGAAGGGCGTGCGCGCAGGAGTGCTCAGCTCACTCATGAGGATTTCGATGGTATAATCCGGAATGGCCTGATTACAACTCGTGGGTTGATCTAGGGGTATATTAGGTAGTTCCCGTGTGACGGCATCCGAAGGATTGGTCAGGTAGAGCAGCCAGTGATCACCGTTGACTTTACCGACGGTATAGGCAGAGCCATTTTTGAAGATATTATCCAGGTATTCGATTTCCTGCTTCCAGTCTCTGTGGGGACCGAGTTGACGGTCTGGAAACATGAAAGCCTTTCTTGAATAGAAACACCGCCAGACATCCGGCATTTTCGCATGGACCGCGGCTATTTCTAAGATGCGAGGGAGCCCCAAGAGGTTGAGAGTTGTGCCACAGGTTTTGAGAATGAGGCGGTGAGGGGCAACAAAGAAAGAGGATTCGCTATTCAAGAGCCATAAGTTCCTTCGTAAAACAATTGAATGGCAAAAGCATGCGAACCTAAGGAGGTATGCATCCATCTCAGCGCCTTCAACGGCACTCAACACTTGGCACTTGACGATGTCAAGCATCTCCTCCCAAATTTTACGATCGACTTTGCGAAGACCAGTCTTTTGACCTGTGGCAGAATCTGCTGCATCAGGAACGTCTTCGGCTGAAGGTTTGAACCATATTTCTAGTAGCTTTTCAGGGCCCTCGAAAGGGCAATGCGGTTCATCATGAGCGTGTTGGTCCATTCACTGTTGGGAGTAGCGATGCTATCGAACAGAGGCGAAGCAAATGTGAGGGCCGCTGAGGGCAACTTCTGGATGCATATAACGGTGGAAAGCAGGAATAGAGAATCCTTGACGAGAGGACTCTCAAGTTAAAAGTCGAAACCAATCGATGATTGCCTTTTCCGGCAACTGCTTTCCAAAAATTTCGTTGCGGTGCTTGCCGCGGTCACATGGCTGGAAATGAGATGCCGAATGGTGAGCGTCATGGCAGCCAAACGCATTTAACATACAGAGTCGAGCTCAAATCGAGAATCGACATACAACGCATACATGGTTCGCGCTTTTTTACTTCGACTAGCTCCCCGTTTTGCGACAAAACCACTTCTCCCTTTGGCTCGTCTGCGGCCTCAGGCATCTCCATCCCTAATTCATCCTCCAAGACCCTCTCGATTATTCCATCATTTCCCTGCCCGTCTGACGGATTCTAATGCCAACCCGGCTCATCACAATAACTCTACTCTGCCGCCGAATGCAACGTTATCACAGCGTCTCAAACACTTGATCAAATCGTACGGGTGGTATGCGCTTGGAGTATACATAATGCTTTCAGCCTTAGACTTCGGTGTTGCCTTCGCTGGGGTGAATCTCCTTGGCGCAGAATACGTCTCGCAGGTCGCGACCCATGTGAAGGAGACCATATCAAGGACTCTTCATTCCCATCCACCGGAACCAGGATTAGACGAAATGGAAGCCACTCGCAATCCAGCAGCGCAGTCGGGACAGGAAGGTCTATACGCCATGCTCGTCCTAGCTTACACCATCCATAAAACACTTTTCCTGCCCGTTCGGGTAGGCTTGACAGCTGCAGTTACACCGAAGCTAGTTCAATGGCTTGGAAGAAGAGGTTGGACTGGTGCTGCAGGTACGAAACGTGCTGCCGTAGAGATGCGAGAAAGGCTTCGAGAAAGAAGAAGTCGACAGCAAGATTGAATCTGGTGAATGTATTTATCACTATCTTACATTGGGCATAATTTCATGTTAGTAAACTCTCATATGTCGCTTGTTTTACATCCTGCTTAACCAGTTTGACAGAGATTTGCGCTAATATTTCAGGCGTTCGTCACGTCAGACTCTGCTTGCCAAGCTTCAGATGGCTAGATTGCAACCTCATGTTGGATTATTTACATACCAGTCAGAATCCCTCCCTTGACAAGTTCTTCCTGCTTTGGACGATGTTGTAAAGCGTGTTCAAGCTTATCCTAAGGGCGCGACCCAGTTACTCATCGCTAGACACCATTAGACTTTCTACTTACCTGCAATTGAGAACGCTCTAATTGCTCCTTGGCCGCAACCAAGCGAGGTGAGATTCCGGTGTCATCTGAATGGACAGAGCCGTCAGTCTCCGTGGATTCTTTCGGTAGGCTTAGATACCTTTGAGTACATTGCGCTCGATCAGCTCCTTCTTGTCTGGTCGGGAGCTGAGGCGTTTCTCGAGTTCCGAAAGGGTCCTCTCATCAAGAGATGACTTCCTTTCTGGAGCAGGTGGTTGTTGAGAAGCTACACTTTCTTGGTTCAGAAGAGTAGCAGGTATGGGGTATATCACGTACACATATCGCTTGGTTACTATGTGGTTCAGATGAGAGATGGATCGCAAGTATATGCCGTAGACATTGCTGTGAGCGACGGGTCACAAGACTGAGTTCACAAGACTGGATTCGACAGATCACCCAGGATGGAAGCAAATCCGAACAGCATCACTATCGGTTGTCTGCTGGAACAGATGCGCAAATTCCACAATGCCCTCACCATCTATTTCACCTCGACGCCCTTCTGTTCGCGGATACCTCATGGCAATAATATTAGGGACTCATAATATCGCTGTTCAAACTAGAGCACTTGATAATATATTCGGTAAATTCCCCATTTCCTTATATTCCTAGATCCCGCCTTGACGGAATCCTAATATCTATTGGTGAAGTACTAATCATTTCATGCAAGTAGCTCTACTCGTTTCCGAGCGCATTGTGCGCCCAATACCTCATCTTCCGTTCGAACTTGGTACAGCATGTCAGAATAGATAGAATGGATACTTGATCCATCCATAGGCGTATCGCGATTGGGAAGGTAGTTATATCGACGGATAAGACAGATTATTGAGAGATGCAGACATAGATGTCCAAGGGGCCTAACTTAGTTTCTGCACAACAATGGATATATCATCCAACCACTTGTTCTCCATCTCGACCGTTATCAGCCTTGACACCTTTTCCAGATCATCTCCTCCAAGCCCATGGCGCAGGAGGTAGTTCGCCAGATTGACTTGCTTCTCGTCTTCCTGAAGTGGTTTCGATAAAGCCTGGAACCAAATGTCAGCGAGACCTTTAAGGTCATTTGTTTCGTGTTTGTAGAGATCAGCGAGTCCATCAGAGCATAGTAGAAGGCAGGCATCCTTGCCCTTGATATTGGCATGATGAGCGTCCGCTTGGTTAGACAAATAAGGAGGAGTCTTGTTCCGGTCGAGAAACTCATGGATATTCTTGTTGAATTGAAAGCCGGCTTGTGCATTCATGAAGATACGCTTTGTATACACCACTGGAAGCTTGAATAGATGATCACCAACCGCTAAAGAAGACGTTAGATTATTTTGTGTCAACAGGTAATTTCTCTACCTCTGGTGACTGCAATCGCCCCGAGGACGCGGTCACCCCGGACACAGTCAGGTTCATCAGGGTGCTCTTTCCTGATCCTCGCTTGCTCGGCAGGGTCGCTTCCATTATGGAAGCCACTAAGCAAGGTCGTCTGCCATTCTTGCTCGTTTCTGATACCAAGGACTGCAATGAGAATATAAGCTACAGTGGCGATAATCGATGATCAATATTCTCACCTGCTTGACAGTCACCGAGACTGGCAGTCCATACATTTTCCCAGTTGGGGTCAATCAGCGAGATGAGGACGGTAGTGCCCCTCATACATCTCGCAAGAATGGCTGCGTTCTTTCCTCCAGATACTTGGTCGTTAATAATTACTTTGATTTGATCGTCCGACAGAGACGAGATGGAGTCTGGGGTGGGAAAGATCTCTAGAAGTGCCTTCGTAAGGTCATCATCTAAGGATGAGATAGACTTTACAAGAAGTTCTGACACGGCAGCTATTTCCAAGGGTCCGCCGTCAGATAGATACGTTGTCAGTGAGGTCTTCACGAGCAGTGGCAAATTTTGCGCGGTCCAATCCACGGTGTCATGTCCAGCATGCCCTACGAGGCTCGTGAGGATTCCGTCGTGACTTAAGCAAACTGGTGATTGTTACCGTCGAAGACAGCACGGAACCTCCAAGTACCATCCGAGAGACTCCAATCTTGCACAACAACTCTATCCTGATTTCTCTCCTCTGGGTTAGGGCATGGTTGAAACGAGACGCAGTCTGCTTCGAGATAGCGCGCTGCTCTAGCGAGGCGACTGAGCTCAGAAGAAAGCTGGGGTTCGGGGAGGGAAGTATATTTCCAGTGGGCTTCATATTCTGGATATTGCATATTGGTATACTTGATGTTGGCTCCTGCCATGATAGATGGTGCTCGTCGTTCAGAGAATGCTCCGGCATATCCGGAGCCAATCGTCCGGACTCCGAAGATCGATGCAGTAGTTCGCGGCCACGTGATGTCAACACGCAATTGTTCAAGGTCACGCTGTTACTCACTTTCTACCAGATTCGCTGAATTGTGAACTGCATCCTCAGTGAACCTTGGATCTACCTCTGACGCCTGTAGATATGGCAAATAAGGTACGAGTGCTCCTATGAACCTGGACAGAATCTGACATTCCCTCTAGCAGGCAATCATCAACTCTGCCGCCGACTTGAAGACGGCTTTTGGTCGCCTCGAGCCTGATATCCGCAGACCTGAGACGGAGGAGACATGGGACAAGATACTCAAGGCCATATCAAGCCTCCTAGCCTTATGCCACAATGGCGCATGTGAATATCCCCAAGAACTAACCCAACATATTCGGAGTCTCTCATCACCACTGACAAGCAGCATGTTGTCCGAGAGAACACGGCTCTCTGGGGCCGCAGTTGACCTTATGAGCGCTATTGCCTCGGGATTAGGATCCAAATTTGAGCCACTAGTGCCCATTTTCCTACCCCCACTTCTGACTCTCAGCGGCAGGACCACCAAGGTTTTCGTCACGCGTGCCAAATCTTGTATTACCACTATTGTGGAGACCACTCAGCTTCCATCCATCCTACCATACTTTCTCAACTCAATCAAGGATAAATCCAACTCTATACGACTGGCGTCTGCAGAAGGAAGCCTCGCTTGCCTAAATTGCTTGAACCCACCCGATCTAGAGAAGGATGCAAGAGTGCGGGACATCGAAGCTATTATCAAAGCTACAGCAACAGACCCGCAAGCGGATATACGAAGAGTAGGGAAGAAGCTGTTTGACGCTTACAAGATGTTATTTCCGTCGAGAATCGATATGTATGTGATCCTCATACGTGACCCTTTGACCGTGCTGAGATCCCACAAGCTTCACAGATCCATTGACACCTACAATCAAGAAATATCTTGATATCAAATCTGCTAGCTTATTGAAGCACGAACCCCTTCCCCGATTATTGCCTGTTGAAGCCAAGAAACTTCTTTCCTCGTCAACCTCTTCTGCCATTGGCCGCGGCCGGCCACCTAAACATCAGCCACCCTCCCACATCAGGTCGACATCGACCTCAGCCCTTTCCGACTCAACTAAGTCCACTGGAACCTTGGACCAAGGTGCAAGGGCTGAAGCAAAGAAGCTGAAAACAGATATGCCTCCACCACCTTTCGTCCCAATACGGACAGTCCGTAGCCAAACAGATCTCCCGAGGGCTATTCCAGGCAAACCAAGCGGACCCTCAAGACAGCCTCAGCCAACCCTGGCAAAGGAGCCGTCGTCCTCAACGTCACGCACACTTCCCCATCGACCACCTAGGTTGCCGTCCAAAGATGGCCCCGAAGGGACAGTCACCCAACCGAAGTCTCTGCCTCAACGAACTGGATTCCCGCCCTCTTCCACCCCCGCATCTGACACGCGCGATACTGGGCAAGGAACCGTTACGATTAATGGGGCCGAAAGAGTTGTACCACCTAAGGCACCCTTGCGACCTGTGGAAAAATCGTCAAAGCCTGTGATTGCGAAAGTTACAAAGAAACCTCAACCCCCCGCCCCTTCTAAAGAACCCAAAACCCGTAGCCTCACACAGCCTACTCTCGCACAGCTGTCTCGAGCAGCTGCTGTGGCCAAGGAGAAGAACGCACCCACTAGGGCTCTACCCGATCGTCGGCCACAGCATCCCGCGAAGAGTTCATTGAATTCTTCGACATCTGCGCCCTCACGTACGGTGCAACCAGGGAAGATACCACTGTCGCGCCCAAAAGAACGAGGTGAGGGGCGGACGCCGCCAGAGATACCGTTGCCTCCCTCTCCAGAGCCAGCGGATATTGTGCTATCGCAGGCCAGTGTTGTAGTTGTCGCGATGACGGAGGATGCGAGCACCAATGCGTTGACTCGATCGGACCGGTTTGCTTTGGAAGACTCTGATAGCCGTCCAACAGCGTTGGACGTCCGTGACGTTCAGAGACCGGGTCCAGAAACGGTTGCTGAGGTGCCGGTCAACGTTTCAATGGTGGCTCATACGTTGGGGGCTGACGATAATGGCTCACTTGTGGAGAAAACTGAGCCTGAACCTGGCACTCCCGTTCGTTCAGTACCGTCCGACAACCTGGCAAACCTATCAACGAAAACGCCTATCTCAGCTTTACTGAGCTCGATACAGCAAGGCTTCCTTCTGTCACCATCTGAGCCACTGTCCCCACCACAATCCTATCTTGAACACAAGATGCCAGCACCATCAGCGTTGCGTGCAGTGAAAGGGCCATTTATATTTGGGAAGCGCGATGACGAAGAAGCGCGAGGGGTGCTTGACAGTATGGAAAATGTAATGAATGCCCAGGTTTGAGGCAAATTCTCTTGGTGTATCGTAGGATTACCGTAGATATAGTTATACAGTCACTATCATACTTAATTTGAACATTTGTCGCCCAGGCTGTCTAAAAGAGCTAATCTCAAACAAAACGACCGTGTTTGTGCATCAAAAGACCTTCCAAGTGGAGATGTAGGTACAGTAGTCGAGACACGTTGAACTAGTGATGATGAACGTCAATAACTTGAATGCCCGTTGTCTGTTGGTATGAAAATGAGCCAGAGTGCAGTGGTAGCAATATATCGCACACCTGCGTCGTGACAACACATTTAATGGCTAAGATATCTTCTCCCTTTAATGAGACGTCGCTTGAGGATATTCTTGCCACCAAGACTCCTTTTACGAGCTAGGAAACCGTGCTTCCTCTTGCGTTTCCTCTGAGATGGTTGGTATTCGGTACCAAATGTCCTAAAACGTAACTGCCCCAATGCACTAAGGATTGGAGACGGTTGAGTCGAACGTGGGACTAGCCCGAGAGGTGTAAACACGGCTGGTCGAGCAAGGGAGGATGCTCTTGGTGCATGTCCAATGGCAAGGCTAGTCAAGCTACGCGTAAGACTTTGGATATGTGTTGTCGACAGAGTCGGTGGTCGTTTGAGTAATTTTGAGAGGGCCAGCGGAATGCGAGGCATTGTTTTGGGCCAACGGCAACAAAGTTGAGTAAACCTGGCTAAATTGGGATTTCGAGGATTCAGGATTTTCGAGGTTTCGTGACACGTGAACGCGGCAACATCCGTCACGAGTCAGAGTCTTTCCAGATTAGAGCTAAAGATTGGGAAATCAGTCGGATGCTGCTGATATCCAGGCTTGTATTTCGACCACCATCGATCGTTTCTAGGACTTTATTCAAGCGCCAATTTTCTGCTATGGAAAACAAGCCCTATACGGGGCCCTGGACTGCTACAAAGGTCCGACAGCAGTTTTTCGACTTTTTCACATCCAAAGGCCACACTTTTGTGCCTTCCTCTTCGACCATTCCTTACGATGACCCCACTCTCCTCTTTGCCAATGCTGGCATGAACCAGGCAAGTCAAAGCGCCACAAGTCTCAAAGATGACCGTCTGAATTTCGTTCTTCTTCCACCTAGTACAAGTCCATATTCTTGGGCACAGTCGATCCTCATTCTGACCTGGCGAAACTCAAACGCGCCTACAACTCTCAGAAATGCATTCGGGCCGGGGGTAAACATAATGGTATACCTGGTCTTTGTCTTCTTGAGACCACCCTCTCAAGTTATATCTGCAGACTTGGACGATGTTGGGAAGGATTCATATCATCATACCTTCTTCGAAATGCTGGGAAATTGGTCGTTCGGAGACTACTTCAAGGTGTGTCACTACATGGTATTACAATATGTTGGTTGCTCATTGAGGCACGCAGAAAGATGCCATCGCGTATTCCTGGGAACTGCTCACGGAGGTGTACGCCCTACCGAAGGATCGGCTATATGTGACCTACTTTGAGGGCGATCCTAAGAATGGCTTAGAACCCGATTTGGAAGCAAAGGAGTATTGGCTCGCCCAAGGGGTTTCCGAGGACCACATTCTTCCTGGAAATGCCAAGGACAACTTCTGGGGTAGGTTTCTTTTCTTCGCTCTGCGTCTAAATATTGAACTCTTTTCTGAAGAAATGGGAGCAACGGGACCTTGCGGACCATGCAGGTATGCAACTTTCTTCTGAACTATGCATGATTTTCTTATCGTTCTGCAGCGAAATCCACTTTGATCGAATTGGCGGAAGAAATGCTGCCCATTTAGTCAACCAGGATGATCCCGATGTCCTTGAAATTTGGAACAATGTGTTCATCCAATTTAACCGTGAAGATGATGGGTCGCTCAAGTCGTTACCAGCCAAACATGTTGATACAGGAATGGGATTCGAACGCCTGGTTTCCGTCGTTCAGGATAAGCGCTCGAACTATGACACCGACGTCTTCACCCCCATCTTTGAGCGTATACAACAACTTACAGGCGTCCGCCCATATCAAGGACGTTTTGGAGACGAGGATGAGGATGGTATCGACACTGCCTACAGAGTGGTTGCCGATCACGTCCGAACTTTGACTTTCGCTCTCAGTGACGGAGGTGTCCCGAACAAGGACGGCAGGGGTTACGTCCTTCGGCGCATTCTCCGACGAGGTTCTCGCTACGCCCGTAAGAAGCTGGGGGTACAAATTGGAAGTTTCTTCTCCTCCCTAATGCCTGTTGTTGTGGAGACAATGGTAAGAAATTGTATTTTCCATTGTTCAAGTTGCCTAACAGCTTGTAGGGAAGCGCTTTCCCTGAAATCACAAAAAGGCTGGACGAGATCAAGGAAATTCTTGACGAAGAAGAGGAATCATTTTCGCGCACCCTGGATCGTGGTGAAAAGCTCTTTGACGAGTATGCTTCTGCCACCAAGGAAAAGGGTTTATCCGTGCTAAATGGGAGTGACGTTTGGCGTTTATACGATACATTTGGCTTCCCCGTGGATCTCACTACGATAATGGCCGAAGAATTAGGTCTCCAGATCAATGACGCTGAGTTTGAGGCTGCCCAAGCAGCTTCCAAAGAAGCAAGCAAAGGTTCCGGGAAGAAAGGTGCAACTGATCTTGTCAAATTCGATGTTCACGACATTGCCTCTCTGGAGAAAAACCCCGATGTGCCAAAGACCGATGACTCCGCCAAATTCGGTGAGTAAGCCCCAAGATGAGTTTAGATTTATATGCTTAGGTGTCCAAGGTTTCGGTAACATCGTGGCTACCGTCAAAGCCATCTTCCACGACAAGTCCTTTGTCTCCTCTACGTCTAGCATACCGGACAATGCGTCATTTGGCGTCTTACTCGATAAAACTTGCTTTTACGCCGAGTCTGGTGGACAAGAATTCGACACCGGAAACATTGTGGTCGACGGAGTAGCTGATTTTGATGTAGCAAACGTTCAAGTTTATAACGGCTACGTGTTACACACTGGAACCCTAAAATATGGAGTTCTCAACGTTGGAGATCAGGTTGTTGCGTCTTATGATGAGGTATGGTACAATTTTTAACCCTATTTTGTTACTGATATACGACTGTAGCTCCGCCGCTGGCCACTTCGGAACAATCACACTGCGACACATATTCTGAACTACGCCCTGAGAGAAATACTAGGCGATCACATTGACCAGAAAGGCTCATTGGTCGCACCGACGAAGCTTCGCTTCGACTTTTCTCATAAGGCATCAATACCTCTACCGGACCTCTCGAAGATCGAGTCCATGAGCGTCGACTGGATAAAAAAGAATGTTCCTGTGTATAGTAAAGAGTTAGATCTCCAAACCGCTCGGAAGATACCAGGACTTCGTGCCGTCTTTGGGGAGACCTATCCGGATCCCGTCCGTGTCGTATCTCTAGAGTTCGACGTTGAAGACATTGCGAAGAATGTTGAGAATCCCCTCTGGCGAAATACAAGTGTTGAGTTTTGCGGTGGAACGTGGGTACCTCGTTACTTTGGTTTTCGAATCGCGACTGATATACCAGCTTCAAAAGCCATGTCGCCAAAACAGGTGACATACGAGATTTTGTGGTGACGGAGGAATCTGGTATTGCCAAAGGAATCCGTCGAATAATCGCCGTAACTGGCCACGAAGCCCACGAGGTCACTCGCGTTGCTAGGGCTCTGAAGACCAAGCTCGATCTGTTAGAGAAAGCGGATGGCAAAGCTAAGGATGCCGGCCTCAAAGCACTCACTGTGGTAAATAATTTGCCAAAAAAGATCCCCGTAACGCGTCTGATATGATTTTTGGCAGGAACTGAATCAAGCCGACATTTCTGTCATTAAAAAGGCCGAGCTCAAAGACCAACTGGGCACCATGAGGAAAGCTTTTGACAAGCAGCTCAAAGACAAGGAGACAACCGCTAGCAAACAGGTAAGGCACTTTGTGCCACTCCTCTAGATTCTCAACTGATTCTTTGAAAGGCGCTGGAACAACTACAGAAGCATTTCGAGGAGAACCCTACATCGCAGGCGTTCATTGCTAATGTAGAGGTTGGGGGCAGTTCAAAGGTGATTCACGAAGGTCATTGGCTTCTAAATGCATGCTTATATGCCCGAAATCATTCAGATTCTACAAAGTTTGGCTTCGCAGAGCAAGAAAATTGGAAAGGGCCTCTACGTCCTTAGCGTTGACCATGAGACTGGGAAAGTTGCCCACGTCAACTATGTTACACCAAGCTTGAGGGAGAAGGGAGTAGACGCACGCCAATGGGCGTCTGCAGTTAGTAACATCCTAGGTGGAAAGGTGGGCCCCCCTTCTGTTTGTCAACATAGCCTCGAGCTTATTCTTAATAGGCTGGTGGAAAGGAAGAGAGTGCCCAAGGGGTAGGGACTGAGACAGGCAGAGTCGGCGAAGCTGTTACTGCTGCTCAACAGTACTTTTTGGATATCGTGAAAGCATAAGTTAATTAAGGGTCTCACACTAGATTTAATCAACACGAGCAAACGTCCTTTTACCATCTGTTGACGCGGAAGTATTTATTCAAATTGAGTTTTCTCGAAGAATTACCCTAAGCCCGGAGGTGTGAGAATTTCTTGCATAACCCCGGCCGACCACGGCTTTTGCCGAGCGTTAGTCCGCAGGAGCCCATCCACACCGACCAAGTCATTAAGAAGCGTCTACACGACGTTGGCCAAGGTAAGGCAGAATTCATGACCCTCCAGACGACGCATTATGGGCCTTTGGTAGAGGATGTCGTTGAAAGAGTGGTGGATGAGATGGATTTGGGATGGATGTTTCGTTGGGCATCTGGATGACTGGGCTGGAATCCGCGCAGAAAACTGATTGTTCATTACACAGGCTTCAACAACATGTCCCTCGTCCTTCCCGAACAACACCAGCAATTCCAGGTCAGCCATTTCGTCTACTTGCTACCAAAAATAACTGTATAGAATTGAATTTCGACATTTCAGCACATTCTCCGTCTTCTCAACACCAATGTTGACGGAAAGCGCAAGATCATGTATGCCTTGACAGAGATCAAGGGTGTCGGTCGCCGTTACTCGAATCTAGTTTGCAAGAAGGCCGATGTCGATCTTAACAAGCGGTGAGGAACTTGCCTAGTATCCTTACCTATCGCACCCAACTTGATTTTCCAGGGCTGGAGAGCTCAATTCTGACGAGCTGGAACGCATTGTTACTATCATTCAAAATCCCACCCAATTCAAAATTCCCACATGGTTCCTCAACAGGCAGAAGGACATTATCGATGGCAAGAATTCACAGATTCTGTCGAATGGTGTTGACTCCAAGCTCCGTGACGACCTCGAGAGGCTAAAGAAGATCCGCGCCCACCGTGGTCTAAGGCACTACTGGGGCCTCCGTGTTAGAGGCCAGCATACAAAAACTACAGGTTCGTGCTGTAACGCAATATCTGTCGTCTTCGACCATCTGACATTCTTTTAGGTCGCCGTGGCAAGACTGTCGGTGTGTCCAAGAAGCGTGGTTAAACATCTCTTTACATACATGTCTGTCGAGTTTCTTCTCATTCAATGTACGATGTATGCTCGATAAGGCCCTCCACAATGTCCATCGCCTGTGTAGTACGATCATCGATTCTCCACGTGACCCGAGGTGTCTGGAAAGTTCTTGAGTTGAGGGGTTGAGAGTTTCATCTAAGGTTTACACACGTTCCTAGCAATGACTACCTGGGCGCCTTCATATAGTCACACCCATTTGCACCACCCTTGGTTTGCGAAGCCTTCGATGAAGCGAAAATTGACAAATCCTCCCAGTCCGCCATCCACTTCATCGTCAAGTAGTCGCCGTTCCTCTGAAAGCGCTTCTCCTCCGCCTTCCAAACGTCGCAGGCAAACAGCATTAGAGACTACCTTCTCAAGCCTGTCTCTCCAAAATAGCCAGGCTCGCGCATCCTCTGATAAAGGTTCTTATGTGCCTCCAATCCCGTCCTTTACAGGCACAGTTGCTCCTAATTACAGAGAGGTCTTGACACCAGACGTCAAGATGAAGACCTCAACGTGGTACGAACGTGAACCTGATAGTGAGTATTCATTAAATTGAAAAGACCTATTCTCATTGGCATAACATTGTTAGGAATTGTTGTAACAGACCTGGATTCGTCTTCCGACGAGGAACCAGATAACCAGACTGGATCCTCCCTACAGATATCCCCCATGGTTCTACGGAAGCTGGCTGCCCAATCTCAAAAACAATACTTGTCTAACAACACTCCGAGCCAAGCCTTAGTCCTGTACAAACCTCTGCCCGTGGCAGGAATACCTTCCTCGGTTCTAGATGACAATGTCAACGAAGAAGGCCATAGTGATAATGGAACTTTGAATAGCTGGAGAGATGAAGATGCAATGGATATAGAACCGTAGCGAAGATATATTGTAATAAATAGCCGAGGTCTAATGTCAAGACACTAACCAGCCCAAGGAAGACGCCGTTTCGCAATTTATTCATTTGTAGTCCGTCCAAGCAAGAGTATGGCACCTTTTCTGGAAGGCCGAAAATTATTATTCAGTCCGTTGCATGGCAGCATGAGCCATTGTATCTGTATTATTGCCGTACAAATGTTGGCCATAATAATGGTGACGCGCATGGGCGTGAGGGTGGGGGACGTGATGCATTCGCGCTGTGCCGTAGGGCGCGTTGAGGGGGACTCCTTGACGCGTGAATGATCCATCGACAATGGGGGTTTTGTGTTGCTCCATGTCGAGGGAAATATCTGACGTTGGCTGGTGGGAGGGAGTGTGGGTATTCATGGGGACCTGGGATGCTCCGTCGAGCCCATAGATGTTTTCCATGGTGTCTGGGAATGCCTCGTGATTATGAGTGACAACGACAGGAGAAGTTGATACATCCATAGATGCGTCTTCCTCTGGATCTCCTCCATGTTCTGTGTTGGGAGACTCGTTCTGATCATTCGTAACCGTTTTCTGAGCAGCTATTTCCTCAGCGGTGAGGAATCGCCCGCCTGGCCCTCTCGGCCTGCGCATTGCATGCTTATGTCGAGATTCATGAAGATAGGGCTACAGACAAGTTATCAGAGTTCTGTGTGGGTGACAGCATGGAAGCGATTAAGAAGCGAACCTTGCGTTGGCGAGACAGGCGGTGAACTTCTTCTAGACGTGCCCTAGCGACTCGACGTTTGAGAATTCGGAAATATTGTTTTGCATTGACATAGAGAGGTTCGTCGTCTATAGGCTGGTCATCTGTAGAATTGAATATGGGTTGCTGAAATGTTGGTTGTTGTCGGTCAAAGTTGAGCTGATAGGCAGGTGGAAACAGTTCCATCGCCCCAAACGACGAGGATGGCTTGCGATTGGTTGTGCGCCAACCTTGTCACGGTCACGGTCACACATCCTCAACACGCTCTTCAATGGACTCCAAACTCAAATCTTTGAAGGTCGTCGATCTCAGAGCCATTCTCACACAAGCTGGCGTTTCTGTACCTGCGAAAGCCACAAAGTCCGACTTGATTACTAGAATCACCTCCTCGCCAGCTGCTATAGACGCATATAACAGCCTCTATGCGGTCGAGAAGCCCAATGACACCGCGATTGCCAGTGCTGAGTATGTACCTAACATGACCATGGCGAGAAAATCTAACGGATTTAACTAGGGCTGAACATTTTACTGAGGACACGACGAATGCAGCTCACGAAGAGTCTACAACGGTCTTGACCTCAGAAGTGCCTGTGGCAGAAGACGCCGTTGCTTCCTCAACAGTTGAGGAGACAGAGGAAGAAAAAAGAAAGAGACGAGCAGCGCGATTCGGTATACCTGTGGTTGAAGCTAAACCTGTTAGAACGAAAACCAAAATTACGGCAGCACCCGCAGAGGTGGGTTTTTGTAGATTTGCATTGATACTACACTAACCTACGTCTCGATACAGGATGCAGACAAGCTCAAGACTCGCGCGCAGCGATTTGGTATATCCACGCAGGGTTCTGATCGTCAAAAACGTCCAGCTGAAGCGGAACTGGACCCAGAAGAGGTGGAACGACGTAGAAAGCGCGCTGAACGCTTTGGAATGCCTGTAGTATGTGTTCCACGGTACAGGATTACGCTGGATGCTAATTTCTTTTGCCTTTATCTAGAGTGATAAATCAGCGAGTTGACCGTTGGATAGCATATAAAGCGACTGCCATTTGTATTCGACAGAAATTAGGAGTTGAATGTTCTAAATGGAGATAGACTTCGCCTCCGTATATTGGCAAACTTTTTGATTCATAATCAGTCATTTCTCAATCTTAGCGTTAACCACAATGGCTGCCTCGAATAATGCGCAAGCTCTTTTCACTTGTCTCTCGTGTTCTATCGCATTTACGTCTCCAGATGAGCAGAGTGAGTCCTCGAACTGATTCCTCTGATGAGCAGTCAATTCACAGCAGTTCGCAGGAATTCACTATCGCTCAGATTTTCATCGGTATAATATGAAGCGTCGTGTTGCTTCGCTACCGCCTGTATCTCTATCTGTCTTCCAGCAAAAGATGTCTGAGCGGGCGGCGGAAGGCAGTGCTCCTGATGTCAGTAAAGAATATCTTTGCCAGGGGTGCAGGTAGGTGGTATCACTTGGCCTCTTTTGCATTCGACTAACTGATCAACTCCCAAGCAAATCGTTCTCCTCACAAGGAGCTTATCAATCTCACCTCAACTCTAAGAAGCACAAAGAAACCGAAGCTAAGGGTCCGGCTCAATCGGAAGACGTTCTACAAAAAAAGCAAATGATACAAACCCGGGAATCCACTGCTGTCGATGTCAGGGAAATTGTGGCACCCACTGGCACACAAGAGGATACACTAGAGACAGTTGAGGCAATCATCGACCAGAAAATAGCGGCTGCCAAAGAACATCTGTCTTCGCTTCATTGCTTATTCTGTGTGACAGAATCCCCTTCCATCGACGAGAACCTTTCCCACATGTCGTCCGCTCATTCATTCTTCATCCCTGACGCGGATTACCTCGTCAGTCTCGAAGGCCTTATCACCTATCTAGGAGAGAAGATTGCCGTTGGGAATGTGTGCATTTTCTGCAATGAACGGGGAAGAGAGTTTAGATCTTTAGAGGCTGTCAGGAAGCACATGGTTGACAAGAGTCACTGCAAGATTGCGTACTCCAACCAGTCCGACAAGCTGGAGATTTCTGATTTCTATGACTTCTCCTCGTCCTATCCCACATTTGGAAGAAAACGGTCGCAAAAGGTCACTGACGGTGAATGGGAGGATGCAGATGACGATGATGATCAGGAGGTTGATGAAATTGTTGATGAGGAGGCTTCTGATGCCAGTGATGATATACAAGAAGAGGACGATAGCCAGCTCAAGTATGGCGATTCGCCATATGAGTTGGTTCTACCATCGGGCGCAAGGATCGGCCATCGGTCAATGCGACGGTACTACGCTCAATCATTCCGACCCATTGGCTCTCAGGGCGACGAAGACCCGGAATCGGGAAGAGCCCTCGTTCGACGGTTATTATCGGATAGGAACTCGGCACTTGTTCCTCGTAAAGGAGGGTTCGGTGCATTTGGTCAGGGAACGGATGTGATAAAGGCAAAGAATCGTGGAGAAGCGCGTGAAGCTGGAAGACATGTCAGAGAGTTTAGAGATCAGAAACGCCGAGAAGACTTCAAAACTAAAGTCGGGTTCATTGGGAACAGCCAAAAACATTATCGCGATCCTCGTGAGTTCTTAATTATCCAGTACCCCATTTCATATCTGATTCTCTACCGCAGTTCTGCAATGAGGCTACTGGTGTAATTATTCAAACAAAGTGCATTATTTTCACGTAAACTACACAATCGAGGAAATTCACAGCTTTGCAAAGGAAATTGGAATCGGAATAGGGTATAAGCCTACGACGGAAGTCGCATGGAACTGATCTAGTATAAATATGCAGCTGGAACGACGCCCTCTTGACCCGTTCGAACGTCTCGAGCGTACCACCACCTGAAAACAGTTCAGAGTCAGACAGAACCTGAGTAGCCCCAAAGAAAGCACGCACGCAGGATCCCGATCGTCTAAGACTTCCAACTGTGCGCCTGCAGAAATGGGCAACTCGCCTTCACCTGCTCCGTCAAAAGAATATCTTGCATGTGCCGGTCGACTGATTTCCTCCGCGCCCAACCCTCCAGCAGCGTCGAGAGGTGTTTCCGCACGCAGATAGTTACTGGCATCAGGCCCAAACGGATCATTGTCCTCTCCCCTGCGGTCTTCTTCCTTCTCTGCCGACAAACCGACCGCGCCTGCGCCAAAAATAGTAGTCCGCGTGGCAGCGTTTATGTGTTCCAGCAAAGATGATGGTCTATGATGTGTCGAGTCGTCATCGTCCTCCTCTTGAACAGCCAACTTGTTCAGTTCGTGATCACGCCTTGAGAATAGCGACCATAGAATGCCAATCAGTGCTATGAGGAAAACAACACCCGCCGCAATGGCGATCGAAATCAATATGACTACTCCAGTTGCCAGGAAGTCTGAATATTTGTCAGTAATACTGGACCAGCAACGAAATTGAGGGTAACTTACGATGCTTGTTGAAGCTGAAAGTCGCCAGCGAGCGGAACAGAGAGGCGATTGCGCCGCTTCCCCCAGATGAGTCAGTTGTGCGGATGTATGGAATCAAAGATGTTCCATCGAAAAGGGCTGAAGATGCAGTACCGAATGTTGGATCAGAGAGGAAGCCTGAGATTAACAGCATTCGGTCTGATTGTATCAGATCATTTCCGCTGTGCGAATCTTGGAGAGGCACCATGGTGAGCTGTGATACACTGGTGTTTGCGTGCAAAACAGAGTCTGCCAGGAAAACCTGAGTGGGGCTTTAGTCGATTAGATAGCTCAGTCTTACCTAGGTTTGACCAAGAAGCACCGTTCCAGAATGCGAAAAATGGACTTGAATCGCTGCTTGACCTATGAAATTACCAATGTTGTCAGATACCCATTTTTCGAGTCAGGCACAAGACGGGAGCCTCACCTGCCAGCGACAAAAATGCTGCTTTCATTGCGATCATTGACTTCCAGGGCGGTAACTGGACCTGGGAGTTTATCAACATCGCCGAGAGGTGCCCAACTAGTATTGGAGAAGCTGAACTGAACGACGTTGGAGGCCGAGTTGCCGGCTAGTGCGACTGAGCCTGACGCGATCAAGAGTTCCTGGTTTGTCTGGTCAAGCGTCAGAAGAGGTAGTAGCTGAAACGAGGAAGAAACACTAACACCAGCATAATTGACAGAGGAGACGTCGCCTTTGATACCATTCCCAAGAGTATTCCACTGCTTGGTGGCGATATCGTAACTACAAATCGATTGGCAAGACAGCGACCCTACCCGCGAGAACGAACCCGCGATAATAATCACATTTGGATTAGAGGAGGGCTTGGAGATGGACCGTACAACGACCGGCGAGCCGTTATCCGTCGACAAGGGCTGGAAGGAGTCAGAAGCCCAACTTCCATTGGCCAGGTCATAGACCGCGAAGCCCCTTGTCTGCGACCCTGACACGGTAAAGTCACCGCCAATGTAGAGCTGATTACCATCCACAAATAAGGTAAGAGCAGTGCCATTCAATTGAGGGCCATTCAGACCGTTCAAGGTATTTTTTGTGGGGTCGTAGATGGCGACTGTTTGGAATGGGGTGGAAGAATCGGGTAAATCAAAAGTGAAATTGCCTCCGATAAGGACAACATCGGTGGATCCGTTCTTCCAGAATGCGCCAGTGAGAACAGCAGGCGCTGGAGTAGACAAAGAAGGGGGCAGTGGTGGTAGTTGCGGTGAACTCGTTTGTCTGACGAGCAGAGAGGACTTGATATGAGAAAGCCATCCAAGATTTCTTCTTGAGTGAACATGACTTCTTGTGGACAGGGTGGTAGAATTGGTAGGGGAGGCGGTGTGTGACAATTGAATGCCGAGAGGGGAAACTCTTGGTTCGTTGGCGTTGCCGTTCTTGAGCAGTACCATACCAGATGCACCGTATTTCCTAGAGGCGTTGACATTACCCGCCATCAATGTCGATGAATCGGTGCTGTTTGTGATCATGGCCATTTTTCCAATCAGGAAACCACCACTGTTGACCCACTCCCGGGCCACAAGATTATACGTCGCAAAACCTCCCACAGGAAGCCCAACATCATCACCTCCCGAAGTGAAAACCCTCGTAAAATTGCCTGCAACCTGCACAATCTGGCCCTGGACATTGATAGCTGTAACAGCACCGTCTGTGCCGCCCCCCACAGAGTCCCAAGTATCTGTGTTGAGGTCGTAGACAGCGATCCCTCGCAAGGCGCCATTTGCATTGCCAACGAGGTTATCACTGAATTCTCCTCCAACGAGCAATTTATCTCCATCCAAGAAGAGGACGTTGACAGGGCCGTTGAGCCCATTAGCTGCTACGTGGGTGAGAGCCCCATTTTTGAAGGCAACAAGATTGGATGTGCCCGTTGCAGATCCAGAGGAAAGGCTGAATGCCCCGCCAATATAGATCGCTCCAGACGGGTGATGGGTAACAGCAGATACAAACGATGGTCGGTCGAAGGACAGTCCATTGGTTCCTCCAGAACCATCGAAGAGATCGAAGCCGATATTGTCGAGGAAGGTGGTGGTTGTGTTGGGTAGTGTCTGCGTTGCATCCGCTGAAGATCCGGGTCCATTACGAACCCATTCAAAGAACCCGAAGCCGTGCTTCGACTGGCTCGCACCAGAAGATGCACCAGAAGAATCGCTAGTATCATTACTGGCTGATTTCAGAATCAATTGCACGCGATCTGCAACGATTTCATACTGTCCATCTTGACCGGTGCCAGATGGATTATCGGCTAGGGTAAGAGAGACGGTGGTCACGAAAGCGGGGGAAGATGGAAGAATGGGGCCAGAGTAGATGACAATGGAGGTATCTTCGTTGTTCCTCTGAGAGACGGTAGAGGTTTGGGGATTCAACCCTTCTCCAGGAAAAACGGTAACCTTCACCGAGGTTCGCTTCTCGCAATCTTGTAGAGCCACGCAGCCTGGTACCAACAAATTGACGTCGTAATTGCCGGAGGCTGAGACGTAAGGTACCCATGTCAAAGAAGGCGCCGACGCAGAAGGCGTTCCCACTTTGACATCGGACACCAATACAGACTGGATGGTACCCGCTATGTTGGTGTTGGCCACTTTAACAACCCAGTCACCAGTTCGGGTGATATTGGATGGATTCGGCGCGAAGCAAGAGGCACCATTATCCTCTTCGATTGCGGATGCAAAGGCTCCAGAGGACAATAATTGTAGAATGTGCAATCCTGGGGCATTTCCAGAAAACTGCGAGAGCTTGATCTGGACACCCGTAATGTCCAAGGTACCATCGAAGAGAAAGTCTTGATAAAGGAGAGACGAGTCGGTCGAGAGGGGGCATGGATCGGTACAAGTTTGCATTTGTCCGGAAGTTGGATCTCGGAAACGCATTGTCTGGACTTTGTTGTCGGGGATCGTCGTGACACTAGGGGATGAAAGTTACAACTCATTCAACGTCCTAGTGATCGGGCACTTGCCTGAAACCAGTCGTTCCATGGTCCGGTTGGAAGGTGTTTCCCAGTCGAACGCCATTTGCAGAGATGAAAGTGAAAGTCCTTACAGTCACCAGAGCTTGGTTATGATCGGCAGCAAACCAAGAGTGACCTGGTCCATCTGGTCCAGAGGGGCACAAAATCTGCTTGATGTTGCTATATTGAGGGTCTGTCGAGGATGCTGATCCTTCTATTTCAGCATTGGAGAGGGGAACTGGCACTAGTGAGGATGAAAATGGGGTAGCACCAGCTGAGAAAGGGACATTGGGGTTGTTTGTGCCATTCAGGATGGGCCCGCCGAGTCCTTGGAACGAGGTCTGGAAAGATCCAGCGAAGAATATGCTCGAGTCTGACGAATTGGTGGTGATGGACAAGACCCTGGGTTGGGGACCACCAATGCCAGTAAAGGGGGGTTTGGACCATGACTTCGCTTTATTATCCCAGACCGCCACTGCATTTCCAGGAGACGTAAAGTTTCCACCAACCCACAACTTATTTTCTCGGGAATCGCAATAGACAGCATCAATCTCGCCATTTGGACCCCCTGCTGCAAGGCTGGAGAAAGATCCAGATTTAGGAGAATATGATGCTACATTGGAGACTTGTTGGTTGTCGATAGTGGAAAAGGAGCCTGCGAGGTAGACGTTCTCGCCCAGGACACACCCGGCGGATATACGTCCTCCAGAGTTGGTGGAAGCAAGGGGAGTAAGGGCACCGTCTTGCGTGCGTAAAAGAATGGTGGAGCTTGACGGGTCAAAAGTGAAGGAAGTGTTCTGTATAAAATCTAAACCATTGAATGCCCCTGCAAGACCGACGGTGCCCATACGGTCGAAGTCAACCTGAGGCAAAGACGACGCAGAGGCAGCCATGCAAAGGGAAAGGAGTGGGATGTAACGTGCAGAAGTGACCATTATTGCAATGTAAGCTTCATGCAGGGTATAAAGAAGAAAAACCGACTAAGGCGTGGTTGGAACGATGAGGGTATACAACTGGCGCGAGCGTTGTCAAGCACGTTTCCTGACCGAGTTTACATGTCCTCTTCAAGGCAAATTGTCACACGCTCTCAATTCTCGAATACCGTACTCCGAAATTAGAGAATAAAATACTGCATTAATCTGTCTGCTATCTAAATACTATTTCTCAGCCTGGACTTTCACCGGCGTGGTGTCTTTCGATGATTCTACCGGGGTAAGGAATGGAGAGACTTGTTCGAATGTTCTGAACACATTGTGTGAGTACATGAGGGATGGAGAGTAGACGGGATACTCACTGAGGGTATCTGTAGCGATGGACAGGGGGTCTTTGAGCATCCGAGAAGATGAGTTCTGTTTCAGAGCTTTCAAGGGACATGCTAGTGTGTTTGACCGCTCGTTCCGTCCAAAGGTCTCGTGGCGCGGTATACAGCTGAATCCAACGTGTGAGATAGGTGTCCTCCGAGGCCTCCGGGGCGAGTTTGTATGCTCCGACAGCTAAAAGAGAGCAGAGGACTGCGTTACGCCAGAACGGCCCGCTGAAGCCTGAGTAGTTGCGTCAAAATGAATGTATTCCCGGAAAATGAACGAGGCCACCTTCAGTAGGATATTCATGTCCCTCTGCTTGAGAATCATGGGCGTGGGACGACCCGTATCGACGGGGAGACAATCGTACAGCTTGACTGAGAGACCGAGAGCTTCTAGAGAGGATCGACATAATCGTCGTATTCAGCGAGTTGGACAGGATTATTCGTGCGGACTCGGCGAGGTCGTGTGTACACTTGTTTGTGCCTTGAAGTTAGGCGCCTTCCTTCGAGTTGAAGTTCAACTGGAAGGCAACCGGGACGAAGCTTGTCCCGCAATCCCAATTCGTCGGTCCGGCTGCTCTCAGATGAATCCGTCATGCCTTCACTTACTGTCCAAACCAGGCTGTCATATGGCCTGGAAGCATGCGGGAAAACCAGTCACTGTTCCCAACCATCGCTTGCTGTCGACTGTGAAAATGGATCTGACCTCTTTCTCTCTCCCGTGAGGCTCGCCTTCGAGTGCCGCAGGTCTCCTCCTTCAAACTCTGTTCGAGATACGCATCTACACTCGGGACGGCATTTTTCGGGTTGAAAATGGATTGAAATGCCATCACGATATTCCCTAGCATACCAGCTCCTCTTGCAAACCCAGACGAACCGCACGGATCCGTGATTCTCATTATGCTCCACAACTTGTCCGTATTTACTACGACAATCCTCCCAGCCTGCCCACCCAATTCACTAGGCGGTTCAAAACGGGTAATATCGCGGACCGTACGCGGAGGGAGAGGGACCAACGGAATACCACTGGACCTTGGTAACAATTGGGGAAGTTATAAGCAGGCAAAGAAGGTTTAAACACGCTAGGACCATGTTCATTTCTCTTTTTGCTACAATGCGCACTTCGACTCTCCTGTACTGTTTGGCCGCCGTTACGACAGTTAAAGCAGACAGCTGGGGACCAGCTTGGTCGCTTGGACCTACACATGGGTCTGCTGCTGTCATCGAAGCAACGACCCATTTCACTCCAGGTGCCGCCCCGAACCCCTCTGTACGTGATGTCGTGCCATCTGAGAGAAACCGATTTCTTACTACCGATCCAGTATGACGGACTGTTCCTCTGGCCCGGCACCAGTAACGGAACCAGTGGGTTGGTATATTCGAGAATATATATGCCGTACTATCTGATAAATCATTATTTCTTAGTCTCATTCAGGCGGGATGCGATTCGGTGGCGAATATGGCAGGATAGTACGTCTTCGGTTACTCGACGCCTATCCATTTCTCAATCATCTTAGTTGCGGGGCAGCCACAGGTCAATGGTGTTGCGGCGCGAGCTATTTTGGGTACGTTGAATTTATCAGTTGAGCCTTTCCCGCCTAATCTCGCTGCAGGTGTATTAACGGCGCATGCTCTCAATACTCTGGTTCATACGTCCCTGTCAATGCTTGCGATACTCTTACAATCAATTATAAAGTATGTTATCACCACTCTCTACCTGACAACTATTTGTGTTTACTCGCTGGTCTGTTGTAGCTCCAATCAGATCAAAAGACATGGGTTCAGACTGTCACGCTGGCTGGAAAGGTCATCAGTACGCTTCAGAGTTGTAAGCATACCGCATTTTTCTAGGAATTCCTCTCAGATTTTGGTCCTGTAGACGATGGCCCGTTACTGCAAGGAGGTTTTGGAACAGGGACAGAATGTCAAACCAACTGCCACGGTTCTGTAGCCACCCAAGTGAGTGTTGGATTGTATACTCTTACAGTTGACTGAGGATGTCCCAGTTCTATACAGATACCACTGTTGTACTTTCCTCGGCCGATTCGCAATTTGGCAATACCCTTGGGGTCGGTGCCGGTATTGTCTCTACAGCGCTGTACACACCAGACGGCGGTAAAACCTGGAAAGTAGATAGCATAAGAATTCCGCCTATGAAAATTGATGCGAACGGCAATCCCGTCTCGCATCCGGAAACTTCAACGTGCACTCCACAGGCTACAGGTACTGCGACTACTACCAAACCAGTCACCACCACGACATCGGCCACCCCAACAGCAACTGGAGTTGTTCCAAAGTACGGACAGTGTGGTGGTATTGGTTACACAGGATCGACGACATGTGCGGCAGGTTCAACGTGCACTTACAGGTGTGTATTTACCCTCTCATTACATTGTTAAAACTAACGCCAGAGCCCCTTCTCCCATTCAGCAACGCCTACTACTCTCAATGCTTATGATTGAGTCTCCTCTCTTCCCTTTTACGGCGGTTGTACAGCAATTCGCATTTTTGACCGACTTTGTTTCATGTATTAATATGAGAGATCACAAACCAGGGTTAGGATGTAGTAGGACATTGAAATCAAGTTTGACCATTGCTAGATTGTTGCGTCCTTGTCCTCCCAAATGTTGGCCTTAATGCACTACCACAAAATCTTGAGGGACGTGAAGCTGGCCGCCGCACAACTTTATGGTTTGATTATATGAGCTGCCTGATATCTGTGACTGTATTGGATATCTGAATAAGGGTCCTCAAGCATTGGTGCAAGCTTGAAGAAGTGGCAGGCTCCTATATCAGGGCTCCTTAGTCAAATGCATAAATCCTCCCCGAAGTTGCTTCTGGTTGGTCTCAATTTCACCAAACGGCGGAAATTCCCACGGTTCAAATAGCTCGCGCTTCCAACGCGCTTCTTGAAAAGCCCAGCGAAATCCGGGTTTCTGAGTGCCAGTAACCCCTCAAACAACGATCTGCAGCTACTAGTGTGCCTACAATACTATATCTATCCATAAAATGAGAGAAAATTCAGGGGGAAAGGGGCTATTTGAGTGCACACTCACCCCTCCAGCCAAACTCGCAGTTGGTTTTGACGGGTGTGGGTAAGGGTTGGGGTCAGTATACCCCAGGGTTACCCCTGCAGAACACTAGCTCAGCCTCCTCCTGTTGCAGTGCTGGTTCCCTTTGAACAAAGAATGTCCTTTCTTTCCACAACAGCAGATTAACAAGGATGCCCAGTCAAGACTCATGAGAAGGCTCAATAAATATAGGTGTGGTGGCCCAAGAAATTAAATAAAGTTAATTGATCAATCAGAAGTGGAGAAAGAGGGGAAAATTAAATGAACATTGAAAGCAGAGTCCCGGACAAAGAACAGGCACAGTCCCAATACTCTGAGACTTTTAGTCCTGATCAGGCTGATCTCCTTCCTGGCATATACTTGGCATATGCTTTGTGCCAATTCACGCTGTTCCCCTGGTAGCAACACTTTCTGACTAGTGACAGAGATGAGCTTTGGAGAACTACTCTCTAAACTTGATGCATGAACTGCACACCACTGCTTTCTCTATAGACAATTCTAACACTTGTGCATCAGGTTGGGCTCCGATCCACTTGGCATACAAGCAACGCCTCATAGAAATGAATGATGTCCAATTGAACTTGTTCATTCCAAAACCCTTGTTGTTCCATCAATGTGTCTGGTCACATGACATATCACATGACATCACATGACAAGTACATGTGATTAGGGCATAGGGTTTAGGTTTGGGGGAAAAACTGAGGTTTTTTTTTACTGGAACTAGTAATTAACCGGTAAATAAGTGGTAAAAAATAACTAGTAAATTACCTTCTTGCAAACTTGGCTGAGATTATTTACCACCTACTATGTAGGCCATAGCCCGACCAAATTTAAGCTAGGCGTGGATGTCAAATTTAGACGGCATTTGTGTGAATTTGTACACAGTTTTTCTGCGTCTGATTTTGTGTGATTTTGACCAAATTTTGACTGCACCGCATTGAGATTGAACGATGTCAGGATCCGACGTCTGCATTCCAAGAGCCTCAGATGTACAATTCCAACAACCCTCAGCACAACCACCATCCGCGTTGAAATTGCACAACCACAGCATGTGCTTGCCAACTGTCCATATTCAACATTCACTTCTCGGAGATGGCAAGAGGTACAAATCTCACATTGTCGTATATCCTGTTCTATTACCCCATTGTAGCTACTGCCGAACATGTTGCTAGAATCAATACAAGGTGTTTTGAACCAACTTGCTTGCTTTCTTGCTCAAAGGTCCCTGCCTGATGCCACGTGCACCCTCGAGCACTGGCAGTCAGGCTGCCTGTGTCTCTCAAGATCAACTGCCCTCTCCAAGTCCCTTACCAGCCAAGAAAAAGAGTTTGTCATCGACACCTACTTAAAAGCCATGCCAGCCTTGGAAAGAAAAGGTAACGGCTGGTACTTTGGGATCCCAGACCTCCACCAGTGGAACAGAGAATGCACTATTGCTTCAAGATCTGTTGAGCAAGAGCAGCCTGACAACAGATGAATGGTACAAGGCTGTACAAACAAAATCTGGATATGCCAATTATGTGAAGAATGGAAAGCTTTTGCTTGCTGAATGGACAAGCTTGGACTCGGAAGACCAACGACACGATCTCCCTCAGATACCCTTAACCACTACTGGTGACTCTCAAAACAACCCAACTGGTGAACAGGTCCAGAATTTCCGGGACAATGCTGACTTTGCTCAGGTGTTTGACAAGCTCTTAGGCTACATACCGCTTGCACTGAAGCTTGTCACTGCTTACAAGTGTGAGCATGAAAACAGGGCCTTTTCTATGGCAGAAGGCCTACATTCAGCATTCAAGCATTATTTTGAAAGATAAGACCCATTACATCTATCAGAGTTCCAGGTTGTCGAGCAGCTCACTTATTAAATACGCAGAGTTCTTGGATGCCAGGGAGATAACTGTTGGCGATACAACCCATACACCTCAACTTGGGAGGGAAATCCTGTCTTTGACGCAGATTACAAGGCCTACTACGAGTCACTTAAGAACTGCAACCGACAAACAAATGTCACCACTCAGGCCTTGCCAATGCTTTTGAAGGATTTGAAGATCATCTTTGATTATCTTGACAGCACCAAAGGCATGCAGAAGTTTGATCTCATCAAACGGCTCCATCAGAAAAATCTAAATTTACTTATTAGCACTTATTCATAACTTATTCACCTACTTATATGCTGAATAAGTTATGAATAAGTTGAGAGTGCTGCAAGTTGAATAAGCTCAGGGGGGTATTTTTGTAGCAACCTTATTTATGTCTTGTATAAAAATTTGCTCAACTTATTTATTACTATATAGCCTAGATCTACTTCAAATTACAAAATATTCACTAGGATCTCAATCTATACTTTTTAAAATAACTTATTTCACAACTTGAGTACAACTTATACTATTGAACCTAGCTCTACAAGCTCTGAATAAGTCAAATCTGTAATAAGTTGTAATAAGTTGTAATAAGTAAATTCAGATTTTTCTGATGTCTACTTCAAGGCCTTTGCATCTACAGCATTTAACCTTTGGACAAGGTAAGTTCTTGCTCCATATTCCTACTGCACCATATTAACTGAGTACACTGGCACCAGAAATAATAAGCTTATCAACCTTCAAATGTGCAACGTGACCTACATGCCAGCTTCTGCTGACCTCTGTTCCTATTTTGTCTTTCAACTGGTTTTCTGCAAAACAAACAAGGACCCTCTGAAAGGTAGATCTCCTCAATTTGCACCATAGTACCAGCTGACAGTACAGCAGGCCAGGCATACCAGATTCCCCCCGATCCAGACAATCCTGAACTTGACTGCTATTTGCATATGTTACACTGGTTGGAGCATATGAACTCGCTCATTTCCTAGTTTGGCAAGGCTATGAGCCACCCAGGTTTGAATCACTACTTGAAGATATTGTTGAAGCATTAGGAGTAGCCAAGGGCTGCAATGGGAAGTTTACAACACATTGCTTTTGGAGAGGTGGTGCACAGTACAGGTTTATGTGGGCAAAGAAAAAGTGGTCTTTAAAAGCAGTGAAGTGGTGGGGTGGATGGTCATCAAATGACCGGGTGAGTTTTCAAATTTCATTTTAACTATACAATTTAAAGCTTACTTTTACAACCAGGTTGGAACTGTCATGCGCTATCTGCTTGATGGACTTACTGCATACAAAGATGGATTTGGAGACATTCTCATGCTAGAGCGGAATCCAGAGCGCCACAAAACCTTTATGGCAGACACTGACCCAAAGGCTCTAGTTGTAAGAGAAGACCTTGATGCTCTTAGCAAACAGTTTACTCAAGGATTTACCAAGATATATACCTTCTTGCAGGAGTCTTGTTATGCTGAAGCCTTCTCTTCTGGTAAGTATAATTTTTGAAGCTGCGGCAATGTCGTCCCTTATCTCTCATTCATCACAGCTGAGCCCAACCTCTACACCGCCCCTTCAGCATCATCTACTCCATCACAACTGCTGGCCAATCTCTCTCTACAGACCCTGCAACGGCTGCATGAGAAAAGTACTTCATCCCTCTCTGCAGTGGCAACAACTCTCTTTCACGCACCAACTACTAACCCTGCCTCCAAGTCATCTCCACACCCATGTCAAATTCCAGAAGTTCACACTCTGGACAATGTCATACAGTACTAGATTCATGGTGTACTCAAGAAAGGCCTTGTAATCCCCCTTAATGATTGGGCAGACACTTTTTCTTCCAAGGACTATGCCGGGTCAGAAGCTGTCAAATTGGGTAATATACAATCCATATGGAAAGAGTATAGTGTGCAATGTAGTAGTAATATGACATTGTTTGAAGAGCAATATTCAGGGCTGCAAACACAGTATATAAAACTTTTGAAGGCAGTACGTCAAGCCAGGATTGATAGAGGAGATGCTAAGCCAAGAAAGTGTTGTAAATAGCTTGTACCTTACTATTTAATTATAATTCAATCTGGGCCTTCTGTTCACCTTTCTTGATTACGCTGTGAGATAAAGTGTGTGTGTGACTAGACCAGACCAAGGCAGACTGTGTGCGTAGCTCACGTCCAAATGCAACAAGTGCCCTTAAATCTCCCACAATTATGTTGACCCTTATGTGTCCACTAAGAAGGTTACGCAACATAAACACACTAGATTTAGCCTGAATTTACCAGGATTTAGACATTTGTCTAAATTAAACCAGTTGTAAGATGACATCATATCTGTTTGCCCCCCACATTTGTAGGTTTGCAACATAATGCAACAACCAATCAGATCCAGTTTAAATGGACCCTCCACGTTCGACCTATTTTTTTCTTCCGGGAATCTGAAGGGTTAATGCATAGATTAAGGAGTAAGCAGACCCCATGCTTGTTTCATTTATTGTTGTCTGGCCAGATATATCTGAGAGCAAATATGATATGCATGATTTTGTCCAGAAAGTGGACTTGATTTCCATATGTCTTCTATGATTTTATGCACAACTACCATGGGTCGTGCTGCAAAATTATTTACTGTGGCAGAAACTCAGGCACAAGCCTGTAAATGTAAAGCTGAACGTGACAGGCCCCCCTTGTAAGTCATATATTGGTTTAATCTTTGGTATTCTACTATTAATTATACGCTATGACAGAGGGCAAGCACAGAAGAGAGAACAGCGCCAACGAGCATACTGGAGAAAACACGGCCGCCAGGGTTCTGCAGGGCAAATTAGGCTTCCTGCAGATCTTCTTGCAGATGCAGAGAAGCCTATACCCAAGTGGGCTCCATTGTTTTGAGCAGCACTGCAAAGAGCTGATTCCTTAGATGAGAGCAGGTTAGAGATCTGGGATAATGGGCCTCCATATGCCACTGATGAGTTGGTAGACTCACCTCAAGAACATTACTATATAGAGAGGTTGTCAGAGGTGATGCATGGACGACAAAAGAGAGCTCTACAGGAACAGTTAGCAATTTGGAAGGGGATGAGAACAAGCAAGCAATCTGAGATGCTTCACATGCTTATATCTTCATGAAAAGATAGAGAAGCTTTCATCAGGCTATATGAGGCTGGGCACTGCAAAATAATCATGGGAAACCTGTAGAAGGAGTAGTTGGCAAGGCGGACAGAGAGCTTATAGAGATTGGTTTATAAAGGCCGGGGAGCAATAGTAGATTGAAAAGCAGATGAATTGAAGGTGTTAATACAGATAGAGTAGCTAAGGGTAGCTGGTGTTACACAATGTAGAGTTGGTGGTTGTGCAGGATAGGGTGAATTCAAGGAATACATGCAGTATGACCTTGTGTCATATCCAGAGATGTATCTGGGATGAAGGAGTCAGGAGGGGAGCCAGTATAAGGTAGGATAGAGGTGTAGGAACAGAAATAGCAGAGGGACCATCTAAAGCAGACAAGAGGCATAAGTGAATCAGTCTGAGAAGTACCATTGTGTCACATACCAGGCATCCTTCCCACCTATCATCTCTATGCTCCTCTTCCCTGTCTAGGTCTGTCAGCTTATCACCATGCTTCTCTTCCCCCTCAAGCCCTGCCAGCTTATCTTCCTTCCATCAGTCACCTCCTGCAGCCTATAGAGAGCAGAGGAGAGTCAGCATAGGCAGCACCAAGAATAAGTTTCATACTTACCTCAACAGGACAAAAAGCAGACAGTTTCTATTCTTGGGAGCAGCCACAGTACAAGATGAGATATCAGCCTTGATATTCAGAGCTCTGAAGGCTCAAAGAGGCAGAGTAAATGGGTGCTGCAGATGCTAGGTGGCACATTACCAGAAGGCTGGTCCAAGCTCCCTGCAGATTCCAAGCACCTAGAGAGCCAGAAGGAGTAAGGAGTAAACATGAACAGAGGTGTTTCAGCCTGCTGTTCACTCAGAAAGCTATGGTGTTGTGCTGGAGATGGTGGGATGGTGGAAGATGGCAGCAAGAGCAAATGTGGCTGTGAACTCCATTGGTTGGCTGAACTTGAATGCACTCCCTGCGTTTGCCCAACTGGAGCCACAGACTGCTCTGGACTGCTTGGAGTACAGGTAACAGCAGGCAATGCATGTCTAGAGTCCTGTCTAGAGTAGAAAATGAGGAAAAATAAATGTAGGATAGTGTCTTGTGAAATTTTGTGTCAGTAAGAATTTATGAACTTTCCCACCAGCCAAATTCCTGTGAACTGTTCACAACAGTTCACAGAAATTTGGCTGGCGCGCTTTGCCTTAATTGTGCTTAGTGTTTACAAGTCCAGTTGATGCAACCGCAAAACAACCGCAACTCAACCGGACTGCGCACTGGTTGCAACCAAACTGCAGTTGTTGGTTGCATGGTTGGTGGCCAGTTGCGGTTGTGGTTGGGCCAATTTGGGAAGTCAGGTCAACTGGGCTCAACTGGGCATGAACCCGTTGCAACCGGTTGCATCTGACTTTGCTTACCACAGCGTTGGGGCCCACATTTCTTAGTATTTTAGTAAATATACATGTTCATTAAGGTTTTCATCACATTTCTATGTTATTACAAATGTCATTTAATCCCTTATTCTCTTTCAAAATTGCATTTGGTGGTGTTTTGCGCATTATGTTTACGAATTGAACCATGGAAAATCGTGATCAAAACTGACCAAATTGGGATTTCTTGTTCTACATGTTAAATTGATGTGAAATGAATGGTTCTCAGACCTGTTTTGAGTCATAAGTATACTTACAAACAATAAATTTGTGTTTTATAAGTGGGATAGTCTCAGGAAAGCATTCCATGCGTGCTGTCACTCAAATTCTCAACGGTTTGACACGATCAAAACCGCGATCAAAAACAGCCTAAAGCGGTAGCATCGCCGAGAATGCTTGAGAAACTGCAAAACAACGGTTTTCTGGTGAATTTCCATGCTTATTTTTGTTAATACAACTAAGTATAGTAGCATATATATGAAATCTACCATTTACAAGCATTTTTACAGCGTTAATAGCAAAATTGAGCGAAAAAAACTAGTTGCAACTAGTTACAACCGGTTTTTTCACACAACTCAACTGCTAACAACCAGTTGGGGTGGTTGTGGTCCAGTTGAGCCCAAATTGGGAGTCTGGTGCAACTGGTTGCGGTTGCGGTTGACCAACAAAATGGAAAAACACCAGACCCAACTGGACCTGTAAACACTAATTGTGCTCACCTCTTTCCCTCTTGCTCATACCACAAAAGCATCAACAATCATACTCAGATGGTTAAGCTGGATATTGAAAACTCTCTTACCTTTCAAATTCTGCAGGAACTGAGGTATATTCAACAAGTCTTGCCAGCACATCGAACTTCTCTTGGGCTTTGTCAACTGGAGAGATTTTTGAACAAGAATGCTCCTGCATACACCTCCAAGAAGAGAAAGAGAACACGTAAGGCAGAAGGAGCTAGAGAGAGGTGGTGGTGGTGATGGTGGTGATGGTGGCAGAAATGGCAGATTTGTCGCAAACTACAACTGGACACCTGACTGTAGCCGGAATGCAGAATTATAGCGAACAGGCAAGTTGGACATCTACAAGTCCATCTAGCCCACAATGCTGATGGAGGTGTTTTCTTCTAGAGTCAGTCTACTGTTCTTCTCTTTTTCCGTCCAACTTGGCGCAGTGGCACTCCTCCTACTGCATCACAGGAGCAAGCTGGGGAGGAGCATTCTACTTCAAGACTAGAGCCTCTCCAGGCTTTGTCCTTAGATATTCAGACGGGCCCTAGCTCAAGCACTGATACCTCTAGCCCAGAGGTAGTTGTTTCTGATGCAACATTGCCTGCTGAGCTACACGTTACTACCCAGGTTGGACGTGTCGCGCATTCTGGGTGTGTCTTGGCACGTGAGAGTGGTGATACACAACATGCTGCCCAGAATTCTGGGTCACTGGCACCTGAACCCGAGCATATCAACAATTTCAACAATGACAGCAACAGCCAGGAGATACAAAAACCTGACAGACGTAAGGATAATGAGGAGAAAGAGGAGGAGAACAGGAATAAGGATGGGGACAAGAATGAGGATAATGGCAAGGACGGGGATGAGGATGAGGATGATAGCGAGGATGATGGCAAGGAGGAGGAAGCTAAAGGTGGTGAAAACAATGGTGACCCCCTCCCAATGGCACCAACCTCATCAGGAAAATTTGGGAGACCTATAGGCTGCTATGAGTTGCTATAAAGCCTCATAGTGGCCTGTAGCCTTGTAGCAAATCCCCTATTCTATGTATGAATATGCAGCAATCTATATCTATATTACTAGAATATCTACAATATACCAAAATGAGTATACAATATGTGTATATTTATAAGCTTCCATCTGAACTATCTATTCAAATCCTAACTACCTAGTTGGAAGATACTATAAGAGACATCTAATTCTATAAGACTTATTTTGCTGCTATAGTAGATTTATTCTATTACAATAGTAATAGCTAAGTATATAGTATAGCTCATTCTATACCAGATAGACTTTCAACTGTAACATTAGAAATATGTATAGATCATAAAACATTTGGTAGAATTGTGTTGTCTGTATATAACAGAATATAATATACATAAAATAGATCTACAGAAGGGAAACATAATGCTATAGATGCTTTTTTTTTTGCCTGTACAGATAGTAAAGCTTATAGCCCTCTTGAGCAGTTATGTTGTTTTTGGAAAGAAATATCCTATCAACTTATCAACAGACTCTGGGTGCTAGGAAATGCTATAGTGCTATAAAAAGAGTAATTTTAGCTATGTAGTACTTCATAGTATGCTGTAGCTCACCAAGAGTTTGCTAATAAAGATGAATGCAACTGCAAGAAAAAAATACATTACCATAGATGTCTCTTCTACTTATAGAAATCAAAAAGTCCATAGTTCTATGATACATGGTAAATTAATCTCATATTGCTCATAGATTATTTAGCTTTCTGAACTTTGGTTGCTGCAAGATTAGATTGTAGAATTACTAGGCAAAATTTACGAGATATAGGAAATTACAGACCTAGCTAGAACTAGACAATACAGGTATATACAAGCAAGGATAGAACTTGGGATAGAAGTACAGTCTGAACTTTGAAGGCATATTTGTAGATATGAAAAAAAACAGAAGCATAGCAGATTAGAAGCTGGTATGATAAAGCAGAGGTAAAGAATGGAGAAAAGTATAAGAATTCAGAAAATGCACTTCTAATCATCCTCAGCCAATAGCCCAAAATCTTCAGGTTTGAGTTGAGGGGTTGCTGACTCTGGCTGTTTAAGTTCTGCCCTTTAAAACATATTAGTCTTATCTCTTTGTAGTAGATTTTAACTACTTACATGCCCTTTAAAGCATGAAGTCTTCTCTTTTCTTCAAAGCTTCTCATTCTCATGGGATACTTTGGATCCTCAAGATAGTCATGAATGAACTTGATAGCACCATCATAAAACTTGGAGTATTCCTTGGCAGCCAATTTTTTATTGTCATAGACTTCTTCTCTCTGTTTATACCCATCAAAAATATTCTTGAGCTAGAAAGAAGCATAATTAGAAGTTATCTAGAATAGTTTAATTATTTTCTTACTGTGGTAATGACCAGAGCTATAAGCTGGATAGGAGTAGGTACTCCAAAGATTTCTGGAAAGTGGGAAGCAATTGCACTTTCATGTTTGTTGAAATCTTCTACAATCATAGTTCTAAGTTCTGGATGATCAAAATTGCCTATAACTCCCTAGATTCAAATTCTTAATAAGAATTAAATAAATGTAGATTAAAAATACTTACAAATCTGTCTTTGGATTTAACATGACAATATGCCATATTCTTTGAATATAAATTGATTTTCTGAAGGATATGCTGCTTCTGGCTAGCTTGATTTGGAGAAGGAGTAGCCTGAAAGATCTCAGGATAGCACTTTTCAAACTGGGCAAGTATGAGAGTCTTCAGCTTTCCTCTATAAGTAGATCTTTCCTGCCAAATCTATCACATCAATAAGCAAAGCTATCTTAGGCCTTGCCCTCAAAAAATACCTACAATAAAGGTCATAGCTTGTGTATGCCCATGATCTATGGCAAGTTTTATTAATATTTTTTCCAACAACTAATAGGGGACATCAGAAAAATCTGAATTTACTTATTAGCACTTATTTATAACTTATTCGCCTACTTATATGCTAGATAAGTTCTGAATAAGTTGAGAGTGCTGCAAGTTGAATAAGCTCAGAGGGGTATTTTTGTAGCAACCTTATTTATGTCTTGTAGAAAAATTTGCTTAACTTATTTATTACTATATGTCCTAGATCTACTTCAAATTATAAAATATTTACTAGGATCTCAATTTATACTTTTTGAAATAACTTGTATCACAACTTGAGTACAACTTATACTCTTGAACCTAGCTCTACAAGTTCTAAATAAGTCAAATCTGTAATAAGTTGTAATACGTTGTAATAAGTTATAATAAGTAAATTCAGATTTTTCTGATGGAGTAGAGAATACTTACTTTCTACTGAGAGATCTACCCCTGCATCTGTGGCCTCAGCCATAGATGTTTTGATAGCTTTCCAGGCAACAGTGTCCAGACCAGATCTAGCTTCAGGAAAAGCATCATCTACAGCAAGTTTGCATCTCATGACAAGCTTGGCATTCTTTAGCACAGCTTTTGTCAGGGGCTTGTAAAACTTGAGAGTGATATCCTCTGGTTTGGCATAGCTGCCAGTGTTCCTCTCTACCCTCTTCTTCCTACCCTGCTCCTCAGGCTGTTCTTCCTCAGGCTCTTCAGACTCTTCTTCTCTCTCAGGCTCCTCAAGCTGTTCTTCCTTATTATTTCTATTAGCCTTCTCCTTCAGACCTTGCCTCCTCACCATCTCTTTCTTTTTCATCTCCTTCTTCTCCTCTTCAGAATCTGAAGGAGGGACTACAGATGGGCTTTTATCTCTGCTGGCTTGCAAAGATCTCTTCTGGATCAAATACATCAATTCAAGCAAACTTCTTATAAGTTCATATTGTCATGAACCGACTGTTTTCCATTTCCTTTGCTAAGTCCCTCTTACTCCTTTTGGTATATCTTATTCACAGTATCTTTCCGTTACATTCCACATCATTCTAGTACTATACAGTTCTTTCCCACGCTCATATCGTTTCACTATATATACTGCGCTTAGATACCTTGTTCTAGTTTCCCATCTTGACCTCTTAGTTGTCATCTTGGAAATCCAGGTGTGTACTTTATTTTCTATTACAATATATGTTTCTTAGTCGTTATCTTGGGAATCCAGCTCACGTCTTCGTTGTTATTGCTGCTCCTCCGTAGCCTCTCCACGACACATATTAAATACCTTGTTAGCTTCCTCTTTCCCCCAGTAATTCTCAGCTTTAAATTCTGAAAATGAAGAAAATAGAAGACCCCAAGCTGTGCAGTGCTCTCTGATCTGTCTGATAACTAGAGATTATTTTATTCAAGAGAGATAAAGGCAGTTGAAAAGCTTATACTCACCTTCCTTTCTCAACCCAAAATAAACACTCCACTCTCTTTTAATCTTCCTTGTCCTAGGCAGATATGGCTCTGGTAGTCCTCTGAACTTTCTCGCATAGGCTCTCTGTTCTTCAGGTGGAAAGGTATTCTAAATAGAACAAAAAGCACACATGAACAAAGCAAAGCAAGATGAGAATGAAAACTAACCACAAATTCCTCTCTCAAATCATCAAACTTGCTATTCTCTGGGATTAATCAGCTACAATTCTGAGTGCAAATTTAATAGTAGCAGAAACTCACCTTTCTTCATCTTTTCATCATACTCCTCAACATTCTGTGCCAGAACTCTTAATGTCTGATGAATATTTTCCTCTGTCTGGTGCTACTCCTGCTGCTTTTGCTGTTCCTCCTCATCCTCTTGTAGCACAGAGTTAATGTACTTCTCCTGCATGATCTAACCATCTTCTATGGTTTCTTCTTCTGTTTTTTCTTCTTTCTCTTTTTTATTAGATTCAGGAGTGCATGAGAAAAAGCGATAAAGTTGAATAGACTTGTATAGGCGTGCACCTTGCACAGCCAGCTGAAGGTCGAAGTGCCCCCTTTGACGGCACAGAGATTCACCCCTCTGCTACTGCTTAGCCACACCACCGTAGTGTGGTGGTACCCTCTTCGTAAATGAGGCCCCGCCCCAAGGCTCCAATCTAGAAGCCAGCTAATACAATTGCAACCTAGTCTTCTTTGAATGGAAGACCAGCCGCCTGCGTGATGGACCGTTTGGCCCATTGGAAATGTCTGGTTGAGGGACGCGAACTGCCCTAGGACGGTTGAGGAAAGGAGAATCCCGGTTGAGAAGACCAGGAGCCCCACCAGGACATTTGTCTGGGTGTTTCTTCTTTCGCTTCTTCTTTGGCTCTGGGAAGGGTGTCTGTTCACTGTTATAAAGGAACAAGAACGCATGTGGATTTTCTTTGAGAAGTCTCTGGTATGCCCAGGATTCTTGTTGCAACTGTAATGAGGACAAGACTTGAGTATGTGCTCTCAAGTTTCTCGAGCACCACACTTGCAAGTATCCAAGTCTGAAAGATTAAATCTGACTCGATACTCCCCACATCAGAAAAACCTGAAACTACTTATACCAACTTAAACCAACTTATAGAAATCTAACTTGTGAACAGCTTATAGGTTAAATGTAAAAGCTGTAAGTTGGATAAGTAATTAATTATCAAGCAAGACAAACATGAGATAGAATAGCCACACTATAGATTATTACAATTAAAGCTATTTTAGATGATGGACTAGAAGATAAGTAGAGAAAAAGATTGGATTTAAGAAGTGTACTTGACTTACTCAACTTAGAGACTTTCTAACTTATGGTAGTCTTGCTGCTCCTTTAAGACAAGCATAATCTTGGGATAAAGTTTGAATAAGTTGTTTCAGGTTTTTCTGACGGCCAAAGGGACCATGATTGAGAATAGAACGAGTCATCCTCACAGTATGGACCGACGATTGGCTGATCATCTTGAGCCACGGACCACCTTTGAGGTGGGACCGCTGCATTGGGGCTCCTAGCGACCGAAGGTGCAGGAAGGAGTGTCCGGAATACTCAGGATCTTGGAACAAATGAGTCCAGTTAGACATCATTCGCTTGACCATGAGGCGTTGCTCATATGACAGGTGGATTGGAGCCCGACTTGGTGCACGAGTGTTGAACCTCACCTTAAGCTGGGTAGCAGCAAGGTGGGCGCGATGGTGTAAATCCCAGTTGAGCGCACTGGGTACATGGTAGAAATGGACGGTGAGATTGGGGTTATTGCCTAGCCATTTGCGAAGGGACTTGCATACTGCAATTGAGTACGACTGTTCAGAATGTAGAGATGGATCCAATGCAAGTTGGATTGCCTTTACGGAGTCTAAAAACAGAACGATCTTAGAACCATTTTGTTGTCTAGTAGCTCGTCCCATGGCTAACTCAATAGCACAAAGTTCAGCGTCATCGGATGTGGCTTTACCACATGGAACGGAGAAGTCAAGTGGAACAATGTCCCCTTGTGCAAGAGAGCAGGCACCAGTGGCCTGGAATTTGTGTTTGACGGGTACTGACCCATCGGCTGCTACTAGAACGGTAGTAGGAGAGGATTTTGCTGCCGAGCGAATGATATCCAAGAAGATACCCCGTTGGTGTCTAGCTTCTTTCAAAGCAGCTACCTCAATGTTGAAGTGTATTCAACTAGAATAGACATCGCGTACGCGGTGTCCGGGAGTGGCCTTGTTGTTGACGGCGTCCAGTGGTTCTGTAACAGTACCAACGGTGGCGTCGATATCCATTATAGGCGATAGGGTCTTCTTCTTGGCCCTTTGCAGGAGTTTACCTCCGCGCACCAAATTGCACTCAGAACGCGTAGGAACTGCGCAAAGATGGCTAGAACTATCATACAGACCGTGTTTCTCGTTATCGAGTAACGAGAGAGTCAGGTGCGAAGAAACAAGACCTCGCGTCCTGGCTTGAGACTGTTCAACGAGTTTCTTGATATGCAAGTGGATGGGTGGAAGGCCCGCGATGGTCTCCACCCCTCCAGTTGGCGATGTGCAAAACACACCAGTGATCCAGCAGGCAGCCTTACGCTGCAGTCATCAGGAAAACCTGAAACTACTTATACCAACTTAGACCAACTTATAGAAATCTAACTTGTAAACAGCTTATAGATTAAATGTGAAAGCTGTAAGTTGGATAAGTAATCAATTATCAAGCAAGACAAACATAAAATAGAATAGCCACACTATAGATTCTTACAGTTAAAGCTATTTTAAATAATAAACCAGAAGATAAGTAGAGAAAAAGATCTGATTTAAGAAGTGTACTTGACTTACTCAACTTAGAGACTTTCTAACTTATAGTAGTCTTGCTGCTCCTTTAAGACAAGCATAATTTTGGAATAAAGCTTGAATAAGTTGTTTCAGGTTTTTCTGATGGCCATCTGCTTAAGCGCTTTGAGGGTACCTTTGATCTTTGCACCCTTGTAGTACCACAGTCTACAGCCGTATGTAGCTAGGGGGACTACGCACGCTCTGTAGAGAAGGCACTTCTGAAGAGGTGTAATGCCTCTCGACGAGTTACCAAGCATTACCATGGCTTTCACTGTAGTAAGTGCTTTGGTGGAGTAGAACTTGACGTGTTTCTCAAATGAGAGACGATGATCAAAGTAGAAGCCAAGGTACCATCCCTTCTTGATCGCGCACCACCACATGCACAGCCACCAAGAAACAGCATCCCAGCACATTTCGACGTTCACAAGCACTTTTCTCTGCTATAAACCTCTAGATGTCAAAGTCTGGAGGTCGTTCCAACAATTCCAACCCTCCAGGGGACAGAACTCGTCGACGCCTCTTCTGCGAAGAGCTGGAGAGGCGGCCACCATCCAGGGACAAGGGCCCTGCTGCCTTTGGCGGTGAAACCCCTACCATTGTTCGGACTTGCCCGTCTGAACCCAAGAGGACTACAGAGGAGAGTCCTAGCACCCTTTGTTCTGATGGAAAGAAGCAGGCGAAGGCAGGAGAGGGGGAGGAGGGAGGGGAGGGGAGTAGCGGTGAGGATGATGGAGATGATGAAGGATCTGCCCAACCACAACCTCAGGCCTTGGCGTCTGAAGCCCCAGAGGCTCAGATGGAGGGCGCTGATGATGAGCCAGTGGTCTTTGCCTGCTACCTTGACGGTGGTGAGGAGGAGACTATTCTCTCAAGGGATGTCTCGGCTGTCACCTCTTTGCTCAAGGGCATTTGAGCTTGGCTCAAATCCCACCAGCGTGGACCTGGGGTTATCACCAGCAACCAACACACAGATATCCTTAGGGAGATCTACAACCTCCTCGGCCAAGCCGAGGGCCCTGGAGTCCTCAACTGGGCTCGATACCAATCTGACGAAGTGAGGGAAAGCTTTGCCTCTATCTTCTTACCTTTCATTACACCCCCTGAGTTTCAGGACCTTACTGCCACTGTCAGACGCCTCCAGGACGAGCTGGAGGTGATGAAGGTCAACAATGCTTCCCTCCAATCTCAAGGGGAGCAGTTCTCTCAGGCGTTTGAGGACGCCCGCCGTACCATTGCCTCTCTGCAGGCACAGCTTCAATCTACCCAGGTCCGTCCCGCGGAATCTGACCAAGCAATGGGCCAGCCTGGACCCAACACTGCCACGTCACAGTTGGTGATGTCACAAGTGACTCTGCCTGTGACAGGTCACAGTGCAGTCACACCCCATGGAATTCTATCTGTGTCAGGTGACCAGCCCAGGTCACGTGACCAGACCACCTAGGGTGTTGGAGCGTCTAGGCACGCTCCTGCCCAGGGCACTTCCAGCGCTGATACCAGCGCCTCCTCCTCCGTTCCACCTGGGCCTAGGCCTGGTGACGAACCTGATCCAGACACTCAGATGGCTGAGCCTCCTGCCCCTCCTAAGGGAAAGGACAAGACGTCTAAAGCGGCTAGCAAGCCCAACTTTAGGCCTCCTGCCGCCCTCTCTGGACGTCAAGATGCCCCTCTGCCTGTCAATCGTGCTACTAGGCCTCTGCTGCGTGGCTCTTTTGCAGGCGTTGCTTGTAACACTGCTTCCCTCCCACAACCTCAGCGTTGTCCACGCCTTATGGGCTTGTCCCGTGAGGAGTCTGACCGTCGTCACGATGAGTCTGAACGTGTTGCTCGTGAAAATGAGATTCCCTGGTCGCTCACTGCTGAGCTGATCAGACAGTTCCCAGAACTCCACCGTTCTGAAATCAACCACCTTGCATGTAACGTCATGGCCAACACTCAGCAACGTCATCATTCGGAGCAAACTGGAACCGCTGAAGGTCGAGACCCTCCCCAGGGCGCTCGTGCCAAGAAGCTCAAGTCCACTACTTGTGGACCTTCCAGGAAGATGGTCTTTGTGCATGTCACAAAGAAGGTCAATGGGGAGGACATCCAAGTCCACCTACCTGCTGCCGGTGAACGTGCTGTCACCTCTCTCAACCACCGACTCAGGTCTGTGCGTTCCTGGTCAAACCAAGTCTTGCACGTCGAACAGTCTGATTGTCAGGCTGGTGCTACTGTCCATTTGGACACCCCCTCCTCGGATGGAGATGCTCTTGCTCTGTCTGAGGCCATCAACAATGTCTTCTTCCACACTGGCAAGAAGGAGACTCACCAGACCGTCAGTGTTGCGATTGAGAGGGCTGCCTCTTGGTCCTATGCTTGCATCACTGGGGTGCCGTTCTACAACGGTGGCCTCAATCCTATCACTCTGGAGATAGCCCTGCAGCGTTTGCGTCAGGACCCTATCACCCGTGGTCTGGACTTGGCAGGAATGCCTCGTGTTTTCGTCCATCAAAAGATAGCAACATGTGTGTTATCTTTTTTTTTTTTTTTTTTTTAAAAAAATCAACACTACGCCCCCAGAGGGGGCGTCGATAAAATTTTGTATCCCAGTGCTTGAACGCAGCCCGGCCTGAGTTATACATGAGAACTTGTAGTAACAAAGATCTTTCGCCGACAAAGAGGCTGTCTTGTATATTCCCCACGTCAACTTTGGAGGGTCGAGGTAGAAAAAGCAATTAAGCCTAAAAGACTTGTATAGGCGTGCACCTTGCACAGCCAGCTGAAGGTCGAAGTGCCCTCTTTGACGGCATAGAGATCCACCCCCCTACTACTGCTTAGCCACACCACCTTGATGTTGTGGTACCCTCTTTGTAAATAAGGCCCCCGCCCCAAGGCTCTGACCTAGAAGCCAGCCAATACAATTACAACCTAGTCCTCCCTGAATGGAAGACCAGCCGCCTGCGCGATGGATTGTTTGACCCATTGGAAGTGCCCGATCAACCAGACAAGATCGTCTGGCTGGGGGACGTGAACTGTCCTAGGACAATTAAGGAACGCCCCTCGAAGGATAGCAACATGTGTGTTATCTTCTTCAACTTCTGGGACTCGCGAGCCGGTTCTCGCCTCTGGTCTATCGTCAACCAGAGGATTCTATTTGAGAATCGTCTCTGTGTTATCACTGCCGCTCGTAAGCATGCCGGTGTACCTCTCTGTCAGCGCTGCTGGTATTGGGGTCATACCACAGACGGCTGTCGTCAGTCGTTCTACTCCTGCGCCCACTGTGGTGACGGTCATGAGACTCGTCATCATTGTGTCCTCGGTAGGTGCTGCAAAGGCGACAAGAACGCCAATCCCATGGTTGATTCGACAGAGTCGAATCAACCGTGTCCTCATGCACCTTGGTGCATCAACTGTGGCAAACAACACCAAGCAGACGACGGCCACTGCGTCTTCTCCAAGAACCGATTCGACCGTGGTTGGATCGAGCGCTGGTATGGGATCAACGACGCGGTAGGTTTCTCTCGTTGTGCCCCCGTTCCTATTCTGATGTCGACCCTCCCAGACAGACACGGACACAAACCCCAGTTCAGACGACGACTACGGGTTCACCGAGCTCTAGGGAGGCGGCTGCACCGCAATAATTTGTATTATTTACTTATGCGAATACAAACTCTTGCATCACTTCGTATCTATTCACAGAATGTGAATAGGAATTATGATTTCGTATCATCACTTCTGGAGGAGCGTAAGAGCGACTTTGATGTGATCCTACTCCAAGAGCCGCCTTGGAGACTCATTCGGCGCACCGTCTCGTCATTGAATCCTGAAGGTGAACCTGTCATCGGTGCACCTACTCACCCTGACTGGCTCGTTATGTTTTATCGACCAGTCAACAAGGATGACCATCCTAGGGTCATGACTTTCATCCACAAGAGGCTGGCTGGACTTCGTCTGTCGTACCAGTCAGACCTTGCGAACCATCAAGATATTCTCATCTCTACTCTCTACGGGCATCATAACGAGCCCATTAACATTGCCAACATCTACTCTGACGATGACTCCACAGCCATCCAGTGGCTGTCCAATCATATTCAAGGACTACCGCCCATGCGTTGCATGGCTGGTGACTTTAATTGTCACTCCAACATCTGGGATCCCGATTTCCCGCATATCAACGTCAACGCTACGTCCCTCTGCAACTCTGCATTTGACCTTGGGTTGGAGGTGAGCGTCTTGCAAGAGCGTTCCCCTACCCACTTTCCCCATAATCCAAATCTCAATAGTTCGGTTATTGATCTTATGTTCCTACCCCTCGATAGACGGGTAGGACTTGTCCACTCGGTGGCTACCGACTGGCGTGGTCCTGTGGATTATGCTCCGTTGGTGGTCACTCTGCCCATCGTACCTTCGCAGGTACGTGTCAAACGCCTGTCTATGCCTCGTGAGAGCAAGGAGGAATCCAAGTTTTTTTTTTTTTTTAATCAAAACCTTCGCACCCTCCAGACCCCCCAGAGGGGGGTCCAGAAGGTTTGAAAATATATTTCTATCCCGGTGTTCGAACACAGCCCGGCAGGTATATAATACAACCGAAATCGTACTACAGTGACAGATGGAAATGGACGAGGAGGTGATCCGTTACGTGGACAAGCCTAGATACGCGTCGCAGACACGTGGAGTGTAGCACCCGAAGGGCGGTATGGCAGAAGAACTGCCCAGAAGACGTCGTAACCCACCGAAATGGACGACGACTATGTGGTTGGTAATTCTTGCCTACGGACCGGTATACCAGCCGTTAGCAATGGCGAGGGCAGTTGGTACCCACTGGTTCAACGTTTGGACCCAGACAGTGTCGTCTATGCCCGCCGGTTGAGGGGCACGCTGTACATCTTGATGCTGTTGTGGCAAAGCGTGATTAGACCGACGTTCCTCGGAACGACGATGGACGGGTGGTGAATCCTTGTCCGGAGGACCGCGAGCCCATTTCCTTCTTGCACCAGGGAAGGGAGGAGGGGGAGCCTGGCCTGGAAAGGCAAAGGCAGACGGGTTCTTCTCCAAGAACTTTAAGAAGACGGTCAAATCGCGAAGTTCATCACGAGTCGCCGACCTGGCATACTTAGGACAGTTACCCAGTATGTGCGTTCGAGTTTCAATAACGCGCCGTGGACAATCACCTCTAACCTCGTCAGAGAGATTAAAGCGAAGTCGGAATTCTCCAATCGGAGCGTGGCCAAGTATGGAGCGAGCCATACGAGAGGTATGAGTATTAGATTGGCCCATTGTTTTGAGCCAAGGTCCACCGTGCAGATGAGATGGAGGAATGCGAATACCCTTGTCCTTGATGGGTAAGAACTGGCTGCCCAAATATGAAGCCGTCTGGTGGAGTCTAGTCCACTCGACGGTCATACTGGTAACAGCGGCTTTACGAGCGTATCCAAGATACACCTTTGGTCTAGTACCAACGGCCACCTGGAGAGCAGTTGCTGCCAGGTGGGCACGATGGTGGATATCCCACTCAAGCTTGGAGGGGACGTGAATGAACTTGACTGTACGAGACGCACCCGCCTCTAGCCAAGTTCGGAGTTTAGAGCAGATCGATATAGAATGACCTTGCCCAGAGTGAACTGACGGGTCGAGCGCCAATTTAAGCGCTGTGACCGAATCAGAGAAGATGAGCAACTTAGTAGCCGCTTCGCGACAAACAGCACGAGAAACGGCAAAGTCAATTGCCGCCAACTCAGCGTCGTCAGATGTGGCCTTACCAGACGGTACAGCAAAGTCGTCGGGTCCAAATGGACCGTGAACGAGGGAGCACGCTGCAGTAGACTGCAGATTTGTGTCTTTCGGAACAGACGCATCAGCCCCAACCAAGATGGTCGAGGCACTGGCGCTGTTGACGTAGGCGTCAAGTACACCTCGTCGAGCCTGGACAGCCTCATCAGAGTTGGCCAAGTCGACATCAAACTGGACTCGAGACTTGTACAAGTCCCGAATCCGGGTACCAGGAGAGGCCTCCCAGGTGACAGGATCGAACTCCTCCGTGGAAAGAGAGACATTCATATCGGTTGAAACGATGGGAGACAAAATCTTTGACTCCTCAACGAGAGACAAGTGCTTGAGTGAGCACTGGTGGTGAGTACCCCCAAATGGTACATCTCTGCGCGGCCTCAAGAGGGAGAGCGTAGGGTGGGAGGAGAGAAACGTACGAGTCCTGACGTAGGAACGTCCGACCAACTTCTTGATATGCAGGTGGATAGGAGGAAGACCAGCGATGGTCTCCGACCCACCCACGGGTGAGGTACGGAAGGCACCAAGTATCCAGACTGCAGCTTGACGTTGCATCTGGTGCAAGAGCTTGAGAACACCCTTGTTCTTGGCTCCATTATAGAACCATAGTCTACAGCCGTATGTTGCTAGAGGAAGCACGCATGCGCGGTAGAGGAGACGCTTCTGGAGAGGTGTGATACCCCTCATAGAGTTACCAAGCATAACCATAGCTTTCACTGTGGTTAACGCCTTGGTGGCGTAGAATTTCGCATGCTCCTTGAAGGCGAGCCTGCGATGAAAGTAGAACCCAAGATACCGCCAGACGGTCTTGGGTTTAAGGGGGGTGTCACCGGTGTAGGGTGCAAATCGTAAGTCGATAGGAAGAAAGGTCCGTTACGTGGACTAGCCTAGATATACGTCGCAGACGTATGGAGTGTAGCACCCGAAGGGCTGTATGGCAGATGAACTGCCCAGAAGTCATCGTAACCCACCGAGGTGGACGACAACTATATGGTTGGTAGATCTCGCTTAAGGGTTGGTATACCACCCTTCGGCAATGGCTTGGGCAGTTGGTACCCAGTCGTTCAAGTCGTGAGACCAGACAATATCATCTGGACCGTTGGCTTGAGGCTGACGTCGATCGGCCTGGCCTTCTTGAGTCGACGATTGATTGGACCGATGTTCGTTGGAACGACGGTGACCGGTACTCGCATCCTTGTCCGGGGGACCACGAGCCCGTTTCCTTCTTGCACCAGGAAAGGGAGGAGGGGGAGCCTGGCCTGGGAAGGCGAAGGCAGACGGGTTCTTTTCCAAGAACTTTAGGAAGACAGAAAAGTCGCGAAGTTCATCGCGAGTTGCTGTCCTGGCATACTTCGGACAATTACGGAGTATGTGCGTTCGAGTTTCGATAACGCGTCGAGGGCAATCGCATCTAACCTCATCTGAGAGGTTAAAGCGAAGCCAAAACTCTCCGATAGGAGCGTGGCCAAGTATGGATCTGGCCTGGAGTCCTCAACTAGGCTCGTTACCACTCTGAGGACGCAACGGCTGGCTTTTCAGCCATCTTTGCCCCCTTTGTCTCACCTCCTGACTCTCAGGATCTCACTACCACCGTCAATCGCCTTCAGAACGAGCTGGAGGAGATGAAGGTCAACAATTCCTCGCTCCAATCCCAAGGAGAGGAGCTTGCCCAGGCGTTTGAGGACGCCCGCCGTACCATTGCCTCTCTGCAGGCACAGCTTCAGTCTACCCAGGTCCGTCCCGCGGAATCTGACCAAGCAATGGGCCAGCCTGGACCCAACACTGCCACGTCACAGTCTGTGATGTCACAAGTGACTCCGCCTGTGACAGGTCGCGGGGCAGTCACACCCCATGGAATTCTATCCGTGTCAGGTGACCAGCCTGGGTCACGTGACCAAACCACCCAGGGTGTTGGAGCGTCTAGATATGCTCCTGCCCGGGGCGCTTCCAGCGCTAATACCGGCGCCTCTTCCTCCGTTCCACCTGGGCCTAGGCCTGGTGACGAACCCGATCCAGACACTCAGATGGCTGAGCCTCCTGCCCCTCCTAAGGGCAAGGACAAGACGTCTAAAGCGGCTAGCAAGCCCAACTTTAGGCCTCCGGCTGCCCTCTCTGGGCGTCAAGGTGCCCCTCCGCCTGTTAATCGTGCTACTAGGCCTCTGCCATGTGGCTCTTTTGCAGGCGTTGCTCGTAACGCTGCTCCCCTTCCCCAACCTCAGCGTCGTCCACGCCTCATAGGCCTGTCTCGTGAGGAGTCTGACCGTCGTCACGATGAGTCTGAACGTGTCGCTCGTGAGAACGAGATCCCCTGGTCGCTCACCACTGAGCTGATCAGACAGTTCCCAGAGCTTCACCGCTCTGAAATCAACCGCCTTGCACGCAACGTCATGGCCAACGCTCAGCAACGTTGTCGTTCGGAGCAAACCGGAACCGCTGAAGGTCGAGACCCCCCCCAGGGTCCTCGTGCCGAGAAGCTCAAGTCCACTACTCGTGGACCTTCCAGGAAGATGGTCTTTGTGCACGTCACAAAGAAGGTTGATGGAGAGGACAACCAAGTCCACCTACCTGCTGCCGGCGAACGTGCTGTTGCCTCTCTCAACCACCGACTCAAGTCTGCGCATTCCTGGTCGAACCGCGTCTTGCACGTCGAACAGTCTGATCGTCAGGCTGGTGCCACTGTCCACTTGGACACCCCCCCCTCCGATGGAGATGCTCTCGCTCTGTCTGAGGCGATCAACGATGTCTTCTTCTGCACCGGCGAGAAGGAGACTCATCAAGCCGTCAGTGTTAGGATTGAGAGGGCTGCCTCTCGTTCCTACGCTCGCATCACTGGGGTGCCGTACTACAACGGTGGCCTCAATCCTATCACTCCGGAGATAGCCCTGCAGCGTTTGCGACAGGATCCTATCACCCGTAGTCTAGACTTGGCAGGAATGCCTCGTGTCTTCCGTCCATCAAAAGATAGCAACATGTGTGTTATCTTCTTCGATTTCTGGGACTCTCGTGCCGGGTCCAACCTCAAAGCCATCGTCAACAAGAAGATCCTCATTGGGGGTCGTCTTTGTGTCATCACTGCTGCCAAGAAGCACGCCGGTGTACCCCTCTGCCAACGTTGTTGGTACTGGGGTCATACCACCGATGGATGCCGTCAGGCGTTCTACTCCTGTGCTCATTGTGGCTCTGGCCATGAGACACGTCACCACGTCGCCCTCTCTCGCTGTTGCAGAGGTGATCCTGACGCCAACCCACCGGTCGACCCGACTCCATCTGGTCAACCGTGCCCTCATGCACCTAGGTGCATCAACTGCGGAAAGGCACACCGTGCAGATGACGGTCACTGCGTTTTCTCTAAGAATCGGTTCGACCATGGTTGGATCGCCCGCCGGTACGGGATACAGGATGCGGTAAATTTCTCCGCTTGTGCACCTCGTTCCTTCGCTGATGTCGAACCTCCCAGACGGACACGGACAGTAACCCAAGCTCAGACGACGACTTCGGGTTCACCGAGTACTAGGGGGGCGGCTGCGCCGCAATAATTTGTTTACTTTGTTATGCGTACACAACATATTGCATCTATACGAGTCTATTCACAGAATGTGAATAGAAATTATGATTTTGTTTCATCCCTGTTGGAGGAGCGTAAGAGCGACTTTGACGTGATTATGATCCAAGAACCACCTTGGAGACTCATTCGACGTACGGTATCGTCGTCGAATCCCGAGGGAGAACCTGTCGTCGGTGCTCCCACTCACCCTGACTGGCCGATAGTCATGTTCTATCGTCCAAGAGATGATGATGACCGCCCTAGGGTCATGACCTACATCCACAAGCGTCTAGCTGGTATGCGTCCATCGTTCCGGTCAGACCTCGTCCACCATCGAGATATTGCTATCTCCACCCTCTACGGGCATCACAACGAGCCAGTAAACCTCGTCAACGTCTACTCCGACGACGACTCCACCGCCATTCAATGGTTGTCCGCCAACGTCGACAGACTTCCTCCCATGCGATGCATGGCTGGTGACTTTAACTGTCACTCCAACATCTGGGACCCTGAGTTCCCTCATATCAACGTCAACGCTACGTCCTTATGCGACTCTGCGTTTGAGCTTGGGCTGGAGGTGAGCGTCTTGCAAGAGCGTTCCCCCACCCACTTTCCCCATAATCCGAACCTCAACAACTCGGTTATTGATCTTATGTTCCTGCCCCTCGATAGAAGGGCAGGACTCGTTCACTTGGTAGCTACTGACTGGCGTGGTCCTGTGGATCACGCTCCGTTGGTAGTCACCTTGCCCATTGTACCCACCCGGGTGCTCGCCGAACGCAAGTCTATGCCTAGAGAGAGCCCGGAGGAATCCAAGTTCCTCGAAGCGATGATTACGTTCCTGAAGGAGGAGTGGGCTGTGCCCAACCTCAACACTCCAGAGGCTATTGAAGCGTGCGTGAGCGCGTTTGGTACCTCCACTAAGGCGATCTGGGAATCCAACGCCAAGACCTCCCGTATCTCCACCAAGTCTAAGGCGTGGTGGACTGACGACTGCACTACTGCAATTGAGAAATACCGTGCTTCAAAGTCTCGTGATGATCACAAGGCCTTTAAGCGCACTGTTAAAGAGGCCCTCCACTCTACCTACAACTCGGCCTCCAACAGGCCAGTTGATCTATCTATCCTCGATGAAGTCCAGCCGGTACCTGGTAGGCGCTGGGTGGACTTCTCGTCTACCGAATTGCTGGACGAGCTCTCGAAGTGCTCGAACACGTCTGCACCTGGACCAGATCGCTTGACTTGGTTCCACCTTAAGCGCCTAGTTCAAGACGAGGATGTCTTGGACAAGCTCGTCCGAGTGGCCAGTGCCTGCCTTAGGGTTGGGTACTGGCCCACTCACTTTAAGGAGTCAAATTCGGTTATCCTCCCGAAGCCGAATAAGCCTCACTACTCCACTCCGAAGATGTTTCGCCCCATCGTGCTTCTCAACACCTTGGGCAAGCTCTTCGAGAAGATGTTGGCCAACCGTATGCAGTACGAGGCCCAGAGATACAATATCTTCCACCCCAACCAATTTGGTGGAGTGCGTCAGCACTCTACTGAGGACGCTGGTGTCTACCTTACTCATATCGTCAAGGCTGGCTGGACAGCTGGCCGGAAGACGAGCGTTGTCGCCTTTGACCTCGCTCAGTTCTTTCCCTCCCTCAATCACGAGGTCCTTATCGCCACGCTGCAAAAGATGGGTTTTGCCCCTCAAGTAGTCGCGTTCTTCAGATCGTACCTAGTCCAACGGTCCACCTCCTACATCTGGAACAATGAGACGTCGGGTAAATATGGAGCAGATGTTGGCGTTGGCCAGGGTTCTGCCCTCTCCCCCATCCTGTCAGCCCTGTATCTCATCACTGTGATGCGAGTCTTTCAGGATCGCATACCACCGGACGAGTGTACACTCATGTCTTATGTGGACGACGGCTCACTTATTGTGCAGTCACCAACACTTGAGGAGAACATCCTTAAGCTTCAATCCGCCTACAAGGTCATTGAGGAGCTTGTCTCCAAGCTTGGCCTTGTACTTGAACATGATAAGACCGAGGTCTTTCACTTTACCCGTAACTCGAGGGACCCTAACCCTCCTATCAACTTACGATTTGCACCGTACACCGGTGACACTCCCCTCAAACCCAAGACCGTCTGGCGGTACCTTGGGTTCTACTTCGATCGCAGACTCGCCTTCAAGGAGCACGCGAAATTCTACGCCACCAAGGCGTTAACCACGGTGAAAGCTATGGTTATGCTTGGTAACTCTACGAGGGGTATCACACCTCTCCAGAAGCGTCTTCTCTACCGCGCATGCGTGCTTCCCCTAGCAACATACGGCTGTAGACTATGGTTCTATAATGGAGCCAAGAACAAGGGTGTTCTTAAAACTCTTGCGCCAGATGCAACGTCAAGCTGCAGTCTGGATACTCGGTGCATTCCATACCTCCCCCTCAGGTGGATCGGAGACCATTGCTGGTCTTCCCCCTATCCACCTGCACATCAAGAAGCTCGTCGAGCGTTCCTATGTCAGGACTCGTACGCTTCTCTCCTCGCACCCTACGCTTTCCCTTCTCAGGCCGCATAGAGATGTACCATTCAGAGGTACTCACCACCAGTGCTCCCTGAAGCACTTGTCTCTCGTTGAGGAGTCGAAGATCTCGTCTCCCATCGTCTCGACCGATACGAGCATCACTCTATCCACGGAGGAGTTCGATCCTGTCACCTGGGAGGCCTCTCCTGGTACCCGGATTCACGACTTGTACAAGTCTCGAGTCCACTTCGATGTCGACCTGGCCAACTCTGACGAGGCTGTCCATGCTCGACGAGGTGTACTTGACGCCTACGTCAACAACGCTAATGCCTCAACCATCTTGGTTGGGGCGGACGTGTCTGTTCCAAAAGACACGAATCTGCAGTCTACTGCAGCGTGTTCCCTCGTCCACGGTCCATTTGGACCTGACAACTTTGCTGTACCTTCTGGTAAGGCCACGTCCAATGACGCCGAGTTGGCAGCGATTGACTTTGCTGTCTCTCGTGCTGTTCGTTGCGAAGCAGCTACCAAGCTGCTCATCTTCTCTGACTCGGTCACAGCGCTTAAACTAGCACTCGACCCGTCAGTTCATTCTGGGCAGGGTCACTCCATATCGATCTGCTCAAAACTCCGGACTTGGCTCGAGGCTGACGTGTCTCGTACAGTCAAGTTCATCCACGTTCCCTCCAAGCTTGAATGGGACATCCACCATCGTGCTCACTTGGCAGCAACTGCTCTCCAGGTGGCCGTCGGTACTAGACCCAAGGTGTATCTTGGATACGCTCGTAAAGCCGCTGTTACTAGTATGACCGCCGAGTGGACTAGACTCCACCAGACGGCTTCGTACTCGGGCAGCCAGTTCTTACCCCTCAAGGACAAGGGTATTCGCATCCCTCCATCTCATTTGCACGGTGGACCTTGGCTCAAAACGATGGGTCAATCCAGCACTCATACCTCTCGTATGGCTCGTTCCATACTTGGTCACGCTCCGATTGGAGAATTCCGGCTTCGCTTTAATCTCTCTGACGAGGTCAGATGCGACTGTCCACGACGCGTTATCGAGACTCGAACGCACATACTAGGTAATTGTCCTAAGTATGCCAGGTCGGCGACTCGCGATGAACTTCGCGACTTCACCGTCTTCTTAAAGTTCTTGGAAAAGAACCCGTCTGCCTTTGCCTTTCCAGGCCAGGCTCCCCCTCCTCCCTTCCCTGGTGCAAGAAGGAAGCGGGCTCGTGGTCCTCCGGACAAGGATTCACCACCCGTCCATCGTCGTTCCGTTGAACGTCGGTCTCAACATGCTACGATCCAGGTCGATCGTCAAGATGTTCAGCATGCTCCTCAACCGGCGGGAGTAGACGACACTGTCTGGGTCCAAACGTTGAACCAATGGGTACCGACTGCCCTCGCCATTGCTAACGGCTGGTATACCGGTCCATAGGCAAGAATTACCAACCATATAGGCGTCGTCCATTTCAGTGGGTTACGATGTCTTCTGGGCAGTTCTTCTGCCATATCGCCCTTCGGGAGCCACACTCCATGTGTCTGCGACACGTATTCAGATTTGTGCACTCAACGCATCACCTCTCGTCCACTTCGTCACTGTAGTACGAACTCGTTTGTATTATATACCTGCCGGGCTGTGTTCAAACACCGGGATACAAATATATTTTCAAACCTTCTGGACCCCCCTCTGGGGGGTCTGGAGGGTGCGAAGGTTTTGATTAAAAAAAAAAAAAAAAAAATATCACGTCCCCAGTGCTCTCAACTGGGATTTGCACCATCAGGCACACCAAGCAGCTACGAGCCTTAAAGTTCGTGCTGGTCCTCGTCAGCGAACGTACCTTGACTACACTCGCAAACTCACCATAGACCGGATGTTGGCAGAGTGGACACGTCTACACTTTCAACCCGGCCACTGTGGCACCAACTTCATGCACCTCGAGGAGAGAGGACAACGGCTGTCACCGACGCATATCAAGAATGGTCCGTGGCTTCGAACTATGGGTCAGTCATCGACTCACACAGCTCGTATGGTACGCACCATGACGAACCATGCTCCTATCGGCGAGTATCGCGTTCACTTCAAATTGAGTGACGATGCTGGCTGTGAGTGCAATAAGCACATCCCTCAGACTCGACGACACGTACTCCGTCGATGTCCTAAACATAATCGCCCCCCAGGTGACGCCGTCGAGAAGAAGTTCTCGAAATTCTTGGGATTCCTAGAGGATAATCCTACATCGTTCGCCTTCCCAAGTGAACAACCACCTCCACCCTTTCCCAAGGTGCGCTCTAGGAAGAAGAAGAAGCCTCCTGATAAGAGAGGTCCCTCACCCGAGCGCGACTTTGATGGTCGTCTCATTACCCTTGACCCTACGGTCATAGCACGATTGGGCATCAACCCACCACCGGTACCTCAGTATCAACCACGTTACGACTACGACGGTCGTCTCATCACAGGTCCCATTGTACCTGCCTACGTCCCGCCTGCTCAACCAGTAGCACCTCCAACAGCTGGACCTTCTCGTGCCCAGCCACCACCATTCGGTCTGCAGGGTCTACCCTCAGCTGTACCTCAAGCACCCCGCCCAGACGATCAGGTCTGGGTCGCAGGTGTTAACCAATACGTTCGTCGCGATATCGCGACCTATAAAGGCTGGGATTTTGATCCCTGGTCTGCTATTCAACATCATCAAGGCTAGGGCGGAGGAGACGAAGCCAATCAGCTGGCAGAGGGGAGGACATATAGCGGGTCTTTTTTTTTTTTTTTTGACTCCAAGTCCTCGCTCCAACGCCCCCAGAGGGGGCGTCAGAGGTCTAAGGACAATTTATTGACCGGCGCCCGTACGCAGTCCGGTTGGTATGCAAGTACATCGGTTTACGTAGTAAATACTAGGTGTCCTCGCAGTGACGGATAAAGAAAATGAGCGACTATGCACGTCGAGCAGTGATAACGGGGCTCGAGAGATCCGTTGGGTGATATCGAACGTCATTGGACGTTGTGTCGAGGGCAGCTGAGAGCCCAGAAGCAAGCCGAGTCCACCGGAGTGGTGACTCGCTATATGTCCTCCCCTCTGCCAGCTGAATGGCTTCGTCTCCTCCGCCCTAGCCTTGATGATGTTGAATTGCAGACCAAGGATCAAAATCCCAGCCTTTGTAGGTTGCGACATCGCGACGGACATATTGGTTAACACCTGCGACCCAGACCTGATCGTCTGGGCGGGGTGCTTGAGGTACAGCTGAGGGTAGACCCTGCAGACCGAATGGTGGTGGCTGGGCACGAGAAGGTCCAGCTGTTGGAGGTGCTACTGGTTGAGCAGGCGGGACGTAGGCAGGTACAATGGGACCTGTGATGAGACGACCGTCGTAGTCGTAACGTGGTTGATACTGAGGTACCGGTGGTGGGTTGATGCCCAATCGTGCTATGACCGTAGGGTCAAGGGTAATGAGACGACCATCAAAGTCGCGCTCGGGTGAGGGACCTCTCTTATCAGGAGGCTTCTTCTTCTTCCTAGAGCGCACCTTGGGAAAGGGTGGAGGTGGTTGTTCACTTGGGAAGGCGAACGATGTAGGATTATCCTCTAGGAATCCCAAGAATTTCGAGAACTTCTTCTCGACGGCGTCACCTGGGGGGCGATTATGTTTAGGACATCGACGGAGTACGTGTCGTCGAGTCTGAGGGATGTGCTTATTGCACTCACAGCCAGCATCGTCACTCAATTTGAAGTGAACGCGATACTCGCCGATAGGAGCATGGTTCGTCATGGTGCGTACCATACGAGCTGTGTGAGTCGATGACTGACCCATAGTTCGAAGCCACGGACCATTCTTGATATGCGTCGGTGACAGCCGTTGTCCTCTCTCCTCGAGGTGCATGAAGTTGGTGCCACAGTGGCCGGGTTGAAAGTGTAGACGTGTCCACTCTGCCAACATCCGGTCTATGGTGAGTTTGCGAGTGTAGTCAAGGTACGTTCGCTGACGAGGACCAGCACGAACTTTAAGGCTCGTAGCTGCTTGGTGTGCCTGATGGTGCAAATCCCAGTTGAGAGCACTGGGGACGTGATATTTTTTTTTTTTTTTTTTAATCAAAACCTTCGCACCCTCCAGACCCCCCGGAGGGGGGTCCAGAAGGTTTGAAAATATATTTGTATCCGGTGTTTGAACACAGCCCGGCAGGTATATAATACAAACGAGTTCGTACTACAGTGACGAAGTGGACGAGAGGTGATGCGTTGAGTGCACAAATCTGAATACGTGTCGCAGACACATGGAGTGTGGCTCCCGAAGGGCGATATGGCAGAAGAACTGCCCAGAAGACATCGTAACCCACTGAAATGGACGACGCCTATATGGTTGGTAATTCTTGCCTATGGACCGGTATACCAGCCGTTAGCAATGGCGAGGGCAGTCGGTACCCATTGGTTCAACGTTTGGACCCAGACAGTGTCGTCTACTCCCGCCGGTTGAGGAGCATGCTGAACATCTTGACGATCGACCTGGATCGTAGCATGTTGAGACCGACGTTCAACGGAACGACGATGGACGGGTGGTGAATCCTTGTCCGGAGGACCACGAGCCCGCTTCCTTCTTGCACCAGGGAAGGGAGGAGGGGGAGCCTGGCCTGGAAAGGCAAAGGCAGACGGGTTCTTTTCCAAGAACTTTAAGAAGACGGTGAAGTCGCGAAGTTCATCGCGAGTCGCCGACCTGGCATACTTAGGACAATTACCTAGTATGTGCGTTCGAGTCTCGATAACGCGTCGTGGACAGTCGCATCTGACCTCGTCAGAGAGATTAAAGCGAAGCCGGAATTCTCCAATCGGAGCGTGACCAAGTATGGAACGAGCCATACGAGAGGTATGAGTGCTGGATTGACCCATCGTTTTGAGCCAAGGTCCACCGTGCAAATGAGATGGAGGGATGCGAATACCCTTGTCCTTGAGGGGTAAGAACTGGCTGCCCGAGTACGAAGCCGTCTGGTGGAGTCTAGTCCACTCGGCGGTCATACTAGTAACAGCGGCTTTACGAGCGTATCCAAGATACACCTTGGGTCTAGTACCGACGGCCACCTGGAGAGCAGTTGCTGCCAAGTGAGCACGATGGTGGATGTCCCATTCAAGCTTGGAGGGAACGTGGATGAACTTGACTGTACGAGACACGTCAGCCTCGAGCCAAGTCCGGAGTTTTGAGCAGATCGATATGGAGTGACCCTGCCCAGAATGAACTGACGGGTCGAGTGCTAGTTTAAGCGCTGTGACCGAGTCAGAGAAGATGAGCAGCTTGGTAGCTGCTTCGCAACGAACAGCACGAGAGACAGCAAAGTCAATCGCTGCCAACTCGGCGTCATTGGACGTGGCCTTACCAGAAGGTACAGCAAAGTTGTCAGGTCCAAATGGACCGTGGACGAGGGAACACGCTGCAGTAGACTGCAGATTCGTGTCTTTTGGAACAGACACGTCCGCCCCAACCAAGATGGTTGAGGCATTAGCGTTGTTGACGTAGGCGTCAAGTACACCTCGTCGAGCATGGACAGCCTCGTCAGAGTTGGCCAGGTCGACATCGAAGTGGACTCGAGACTTGTACAAGTCGTGAATCCGGGTACCAGGAGAGGCCTCCCAGGTGACAGGATCGAACTCCTCCGTGGATAGAGTGATGCTCGTATCGGTCGAGACGATGGGAGACGAGATCTTCGACTCCTCAACGAGAGACAAGTGCTTCAGGGAGCACTGGTGGTGAGTACCTCTGAATGGTACATCTCTATGCGGCCTGAGAAGGGAAAGCGTAGGGTGCGAGGAGAGAAGCGTACGAGTCCTGACATAGGAACGCTCGACGAGCTTCTTGATGTGCAGGTGGATAGGGGGAAGACCAGCAATGGTCTCCGATCCACCTGAGGGGGAGGTATGGAATGCACCGAGTATCCAGACTGCAGCTTGACGTTGCATCTGGCGCAAGAGTTTAAGAACACCCTTGTTCTTGGCTCCATTATAGAACCATAGTCTACAGCCGTATGTTGCTAGGGGAAGCACGCATGCGCGGTAGAGAAGACGCTTCTGGAGAGGTGTGATACCCCTCGTAGAGTTACCAAGCATAACCATAGCTTTCACCGTGGTTAACGCCTTGGTGGCGTAGAATTTCGCGTGCTCCTTGAAGGCGAGTCTGCGATCGAAGTAGAACCCAAGGTACCGCCAGACGGTCTTGGGTTTGAGGGGAGTGTCACCGGTGTACGGTGCAAATCGTAAGTTGATAGGAGGGTTAGGGTCCCTCGAGTTACGGGTAAAGTGAAAGACCTCGGTCTTATCATGTTCAAGTACAAGGCCAAGCTTGGAGACAAGCTCCTCAATGACCTTGTAGGCGGATTGAAGCTTAAGGATGTTCTCCTCAAGTGTTGGTGACTGCACAATAAGTGAGCCGTCGTCCACATAAGACATGAGTGTACACTCGTCCGGTGGTATGCGATCCTGAAAGACTCGCATCACAGTGATGAGATACAGGGCTGACAGGATGGGGGAGAGGGCAGAACCCTGGCCAACGCCAACATCTGCTCCATATTTACCCGACGTCTCATTGTTCCAGATGTAGGAGGTGGACCGTTGGACTAGGTACGATCTGAAGAACGCGACTACTTGAGGGGCAAAACCCATCTTTTGCAGCGTGGCGATAAGGACCTCGTGATTGAGGGAGGGAAAGAACTGAGCGAGGTCAAAGGCGACAACGCTCGTCTTCCGGCCAGCTGTCCAGCCAGCCTTGACGATATGAGTAAGGTAGACACCAGCGTCCTCAGTAGAGTGCTGACGCACTCCACCAAATTGGTTGGGGTGGAAGATATTGTATCTCTGGGCCTCGTACTGCATACGGTTGGCCAACATCTTCTCGAAGAGCTTGCCCAAGGTGTTGAGAAGCACGATGGGGCGAAACATCTTCGGAGTGGAGTAGTGAGGCTTATTCGGCTTCGGGAGGATAACCGAATTTGACTCCTTAAAGTGAGTGGGCCAGTACCCAACCCTAAGGCAGGCACTGGCCACTCGGACGAGCTTGTCCAAGACATCCTCGTCTTGAACTAGGCGCTTAAGGTGGAACCAAGTCAAGCGATCTGGTCCAGGTGCAGACGTGTTCGAGCACTTCGAGAGCTCGTCCAGCAATTCGGTAGACGAGAAGTCCACCCAGCGCCTACCAGGTACCGGCTGGACTTCATCGAGGATAGATAGATCAACTGGCCTGTTGGAGGCCGAGTTGTAGGTAGAGTGGAGGGCCTCTTTAACAGTGCGCTTAAAGGCCTTGTGATCATCACGAGACTTTGAAGCACGGTATTTCTCAATTGCAGTAGTGCAGTCGTCAGTCCACCACGCCTTAGACTTGGTGGAGATACGGGAGGTCTTGGCGTTGGATTCCCAGATCGCCTTAGTGGAGGTACCAAACGCGCTCACGCACGCTTCAATAGCCTCTGGAGTGTTGAGGTTGGGCACAGCCCACTCCTCCTTCAGGAACGTAATCATCGCTTCGAGGAACTTGGATTCCTCCGGGCTCTCTCTAGGCATAGACTTGCGTTCGGCGAGCACCCGGGTGGGTACAATGGGCAAGGTGACTACCAACGGAGCGTGATCCACAGGACCACGCCAGTCAGTAGCTACCAAGTGAACGAGTCCTGCCCTTCTATCGAGGGGCAGGAACATAAGATCAATAACCGAGTTGTTGAGGTTCGGATTATGGGGAAAGTGGGTGGGGGAACGCTCTTGCAAGACGCTCACCTCCAGCCCAAGCTCAAACGCAGAGTCGCATAAGGACGTAGCGTTGACGTTGATATGAGGGAACTCAGGGTCCCAGATGTTGGAGTGACAGTGACAGTTAAAGTCACCAGCCATGCATCGCATGGGAGGAAGTCTGTCGACGTTGGCGGACAACCATTGAATGGCGGTGGAGTCGTCGTCGGAGTAGACGTTGACGAGGTTTACTGGCTCGTTGTGATGCCCGTAGAGGGTGGAGATAGCAATATCTCGATGGTGGACGAGGTCTGACCGGAACGATGGACGCATACCAGCTAGACGCTTGTGGATGTAGGTCATGACCCTAGGGCGGTCATCATCATCTCTTGGACGATAGAACATGACTATCGGCCAGTCAGGGTGAGTGGGAGCACCGACGACAGGTTCTCCCTCGGGATTCGACGACGATACCGTACGTCGAATGAGTCTCCAAGGTGGTTCTTGGATCATAATCACGTCAAAGTCGCTCTTACGCTCCTCCAACAGGGATGAAACAAAATCATAATTTCTATTCACATTCTGTGAATAGACTCGTATAGATGCAATATGTTGTGTACGCATAACAAAGTAAACAAATTATTGCGGCGCAGCCGCCCCCCTAGTACTCGGTGAACCCGAAGTCGTCGTCTGAGCTTGGGTTACTGTCCGTGTCCGTCTGGGAGGTTCGACATCAGCGAAGGAACGAGGTGCACAAGCGGAGAAATTTACCGCATCCTGTATCCCGTACCGGCGGGCGATCCAACCATGGTCGAACCGATTCTTAGAGAAAACGCAGTGACCGTCATCTGCACGGTGTGCCTTTCCGCAGTTGATGCACCTAGGTGCATGAGGGCACGGTTGACCAGATGGAGTCGGGTCGACCGGTGGGTTGGCGTCAGGATCACCTCTGCAACAGCGAGAGAGGGCGACGTGGTGACGTGTCTCATGGCCAGAGCCACAATGAGCACAGGAGTAGAACGCCTGACGGCATCCATCGGTGGTATGACCCCAGTACCAACAACGTTGGCAGAGGGGTACACCGGCGTGCTTCTTGGCAGCAGTGATGACACAAAGACGACCCCCAATGAGGATCTTCTTGTTGACGATGGCTTTGAGGTTGGACCCGGCACGAGAGTCCCAGAAATCGAAGAAGATAACACACATGTTGCTATCTTTTGATGGACGGAAGACACGAGGCATTCCTGCCAAGTCTAGACTACGGGTGATAGGATCCTGTCGCAAACGCTGCAGGGCTATCTCCGGAGTGATAGGATTGAGGCCACCGTTGTAGTACGGCACCCCAGTGATGCGAGCGTAGGAACGAGAGGCAGCCCTCTCAATCCTAACACTGACGGCTTGATGAGTCTCCTTCTCGCCGGTGCAGAAGAAGACATCGTTGATCGCCTCAGACAGAGCGAGAGCATCTCCATCGGAGGGGGGGGTGTCCAAGTGGACAGTGGCACCAGCCTGACGATCAGACTGTTCGACGTGCAAGACGCGGTTCGACCAGGAATGCGCAGACTTGAGTCGGTGGTTGAGAGAGGCAACAGCACGTTCGCCGGCAGCAGGTAGGTGGACTTGGTTGTCCTCTCCATCAACCTTCTTTGTGACGTGCACAAAGACCATCTTCCTGGAAGGTCCACGAGTAGTGGACTTGAGCTTCTCGGCACGAGGACCCTGGGGGGGGTCTCGACCTTCAGCGGTTCCGGTTTGCTCTGAACGACAACGTTGCTGAGCGTTGGCCATGACGTTGCGTGCAAGGCGGTTGATTTCAGAGCGGTGAAGCTCTGGGAACTGTCTGATCAGCTCAGTGGTGAGCGACCAGGGGATCTCGTTCTCACGAGCGACACGTTCAGACTCATCGTGACGACGGTCAGACTCCTCACGAGACAGGCCTATGAGGCGTGGACGACGCTGAGGTTGGGGAAGGGGAGCAGCGTTACGAGCAACGCCTGCAAAAGAGCCACATGGCAGAGGCCTAGTAGCACGATTAACAGGCGGAGGGGCACCTTGACGCCCAGAGAGGGCAGCCGGAGGCCTAAAGTTGGGCTTGCTAGCCGCTTTAGACGTCTTGTCCTTGCCCTTAGGAGGGGCAGGAGGCTCAGCCATCTGAGTGTCTGGATCGGGTTCGTCACCAGGCCTAGGCCCAGGTGGAACGGAGGAAGAGGCGCCGGTATTAGCGCTGGAAGCGCCCCGGGCAGGAGCATATCTAGACGCTCCAACACCCTGGGTGGTTTGGTCACGTGACCCAGGCTGGTCACCTGACACGGATAGAATTCCATGGGGTGTGACTGCCCCGCGACCTGTCACAGGCGGAGTCACTTGTGACATCACAGACTGTGACGTGGCAGTGTTGGGTCCAGGCTGGCCCATTGCTTGGTCAGATTCCGCGGGACGGACCTGGGTAGACTGAAGCTGTGCCTGCAGAGAGGCAATGGTACGGCGGGCGTCCTCAAACGCCTGGGCAAGCTCCTCTCCTTGGGATTGGAGCGAGGAATTGTTGACCTTCATCTCCTCCAGCTCGTTCTGAAGGCGATTGACGGTGGTAGTGAGATCCTGAGAGTCAGGAGGTGAGACAAAGGGGGCAAAGATGGCTGAAAAGCCAGCCGTTGCGTCCTCAGAGTGGTAACGAGCCCAGTTGAGGACTCCAGGGCCCTCGGCGTGACCAAGGAGGTCATAGATCTCGTTGAGAATCTTGGTACGCTGGTCGAACGTAACGACCCCAGGTCCACGCTGGTGGGCCTCGAGCCAATCTCGAATGCCCTTGAGCGAGGAGGTGACAGCCGAGACATCCCTTGATAGAATGGCCTCCTCCTCACCACCGTCAAGATGGCAGGCGAAGACCACTGGCTCGTCGTCAGCGCCTTCTATCTGAGCCTCTGGGGCTTCAGACGTCGAGGCCTGAGGTTGTGGTTGGGCAGATCCTTCATCATCTCCGTCGTCCTCACTGCTACTCCCCTCCCCTTCCCCCTTCTCCTCTCCTGCCTTTGCCTTCTTCTTTCCATCAGAACGAAGGGTACTAGGACTCTCCTCTGCAGTCCTCTTAGGTTCAGACGAGAAAGTCCGAACAATAGTAGGGGTTTCACCGCCAAAGGTGATAGGGCCCTCGTCCCTAGGTGGTAGAGCTCGTTGAGCAAGCTCCGCGCGGAAGAGCTTCTTCCTCTTGGGTGGTACCTTCCCCGGAGGGTCAGGTTTGTTGGATCGGCCTCCAGACGTCGCCATCTAGAGGATAAGAGCAGAGAAAAGTGCTGAAGAACGTCGAAAAGTGCTTGGTAGCTGTTTCTTGGTGGCTATGCACGTGGTGGTGCGCGATCAAGAAGGGATGACTGGGGACGTGATAAAAGTAGACACGACGTTCGTTGTTAGACGATAGCCAAGTCCGGAGTTTAGAGCAAATAGCCAGGGAGTGGCCTTGCCCAGAATGTAAAGACGGATCCAGAGCAAGGCGTATGGCCTTGGTGGAGTCTGAGAAGATGACCATCTTGCGAGTGTCAGGTTGAGTGGTAGCTCTGCTTATTGCTAAGTCAAGAGCCGCGAGTTCGGCGTCGTTTGAGGTACCTCGACCGACTACCATAGTAGAATCCATAGGGCCGTAGTCGTTATGGATGATGGAGCATGCAGCCGTAGCCAAATACGCAGTGTTTGAGGGGACAGATCCGTCTGCAGCCACCATAACAGTGGCTGGGTCTTCATCCCCTCGAGATCGAACATCGTCAAGTAGAGATTTGCGATGTTGAAGTGCCTTTTCACCAGCGGCAATGTCAACGTCGTAGATCACCCTATCTAAGAGAATGTCTCTGACACGCTGTCCTGGAACCGCCTCGTCATCTAAGGGGTTTTTTTTTTTTTTTTTTTTTTTTGATCCAAGTCCTCGCTCCAACGCCCCCAGAGGGGGCGTCAGAGGTCTAAGGACAATTTATTTACCGGCGCCCATACGCAGTCCGGTTGGTATGCAAGTACATCGTTTTACGTAGTTCTACAAGGTGCACCTGCAGTGACAAATGAAGTGATTGGTCGACTATGCACGCCGAGCAGTGATAACAGGGCTCGAGAGACCCGTTGGGCGATATCGAACGTCGTTGGACGTTGTTCCGAGGGCAGTCGAGAGCCCAGAAGCAAGCCGAGTCCACCGGAGTGGTGACTCGCTATATGTCCTCCCCTCTGCCAGCTGAATGGCTTCGTTTCCTCCGCCCTAGCCTTGATGGTGTTGAATTGCAGACCAAGGATCAAAATCCCAGCCTCTATAAGTCGCGATGTCGCGACGGACATATTGGTTAACACTCGCGACCCAGACTTGATCGTCTGGGCGGGGTGCTAGAGGTACAGCTGAGGGTAAACCCTGCAGACCGAATGGTGGTGGCTGGGCACGGGATGGTCCAGCTGTTGGAGGCGCTGCTGGTTGAGCAGGCGGAACGTAGGCAGGTACAATGGGACCTGTGATGAGACGACCGTCATAGTCGTAGCGTGGTTGGTATTGAGGTACCGGTGGAGGGTTGATCCCAAGTCGTGCTATGGCCGTAGGGTCAAGGGTGATGAGACGACCATTGTAGTCGCGCTCAGGTGAGGGACCTCTCTTATCAGGAGGCTTCTTCTTCTTCTTAGACCGCGCCTTGGGAAAGGGCGGAGGTGGTTGTTCACTTGGGAAAGCGAACGAGGTAGGATTATCTTCTAGAAATCCCAAGAATTTTGAGAATTTCTTCTCAACGGCGTCGCCTGGAGGACGATTATGTTTAGGACATCGACGAAGTATATGTCGTCGAGTCTGAGGGATGTGCTTATTGCACTCACAGCCAGCATCGTCGCCCAACTTGAAGCGTACACGATACTCGCCGATTGGAGCATGGTTCGATATGGTACGTACCATGCGAGCTGTGTGAGATGAGGACTGTCCCATAGTTTTGAGCCACGGACCATTCTTGATATGAGTCGGTGACAGACGTTGCCCTCTCTCCTCGAGGTGCATGAAGTTGGTACCACAGTATCCGGGTTGGAAGTGCAGACGAGTCCACTCCGCCAGCATCCGGTCTATGGTGAGTTTGCGAGCGTAGTCAAGGTACGTTCGCTGACGTGGACCAGCACGAACTTTGAGATTCGTAGCTGCTTGGTGTGCACAATGGTGCAGATCCCAGTTGAGAGCGCTGGGAACGTGATAAAAGTAGACTCGACGATCGTTGTTGGACGACAGCCAGGTCCGAAGCTTGGAACAGATAGCCAGTGAGTGGCCCTGTCCAGAGTGTAGGGACGGATCCAGAGCAAGGCGGATGGCCTTGGTTGAATCTGAGAAGACGACCATCTTACGAGTGTCAGGTCTGGTGGTAGCTCTGCTTATTGCTAAGTCGAGAGCAGCGAGTTCGGCGTCGTTCGAGGTACCTCGACCAACCACCATAGTAGAATCCATAGGGCCGTAGTCGTTATGGATGATGGAGCATGCGGCCGTAGCCAGATATGCAGTGTTAGAGGGGACAGATCCGTCAGCAGCCACCATAACAGTGGCTGGGTCTCCATCCCCTTGGGATCGAACATCGTCAAGAAGAGACTTGCGATGTTGGAGTGCCTTTTCACCAGCGGCAATGTCAACGTCGTAGATCACCCTATCTAAGAGAATGTCTCTAACACGCTGTCCTGGAACCGCCTCGTCATCTAAGGGGTTCAGAGGTTCAGAGGTGTCGTTTATCTGCATCGACGATGGGGGACAGAGTCCCGTTCTTTGCTCTAGCAGTAAGACTTGAGAGCGATTTGGGATGGTGAGGGATGGTATCGTTCACTCCCTTCCTCCTGAGGCGGAGAGAGAGCGTCGGGTGGGATTTCAAGAGAGTACGTGTTCTGGCTAGAGAACGATTGATCAACTTCTTGATATGCAAGTGAATGGGTGGCAGTCCAGCCATAGACTCAACAGTGCCAGTTGGGGTGGTTTTGAACGCACCGAGTATCCAGACTGCAGCTCTACGCTGCATTTGGTGGAGGAGTTTCATAACTGTCTTGTTACGAGCCCCAGAGTAGAACCATAGTTGACAGCCGTAAGTTGCCAGAGGCACAACACACGCTCTGTAGAGAAGGTGTTTTTGCGAGGGAGTGATACCCCGAGAGGAATTACCAAGCATAGCCATGGCTTTCACCGTGGTTAGTGATTTGGTGGCGTAGTATTTGACATGCGCGTTAAAAGAAAGGCGCCTATCAAAGTAGAATCCAAGATACCACCATACGGTCTTGGGCTGTAGAGGTGTGTCCCCGGTGTAGGGTGCAAACTTCAGGTCGATAGACGGATTGTCATCGTTGTGCTTGCGGGAGAAGTGAAACACTTCGGTTTTATCATGCTCGAGTACCAGTCCTAGACCAGTGACGAGCTTGTTGATGACGGCATATGCCTATATAGCGGGTCACCACTTCGGTGGACTCGGCCTGCTTCTGGGCTCTCAGCTGCCCTCGACACAACGTCCAACAACGTTCGATATCACCCAACGGGTCTCTCGAGCCCTGTTATCACTGCTCGGCGTGCATAGTCGACCACTTTCATTTTGTCACTGCGACTGCGACTCGTATTTACTACATAAACTGTTGTATTTGCATACCAACCGGACTGCGTATGGGCGCCTGTATAATAAATTGTCCTTAGACCTCTGACGCCCCCTCTGGGGGCGTTGGAGTGAGGACTTGGATCAAAAAAAAAAAAAAAAAAAAAAGTCCACCCAGCGCCTATTGGGCGCCTGTTGGACTTCATCGAGGATAGACAAGTCGACGGGACGATTTGACACCGAATTGTAGGTAGTGTGGAGGGCATTGAAGAGGTCCTCCAAGGAGTGCATAGGCTCGTTATTATAACAAATAGCCTCGTGGGTGGGGAGCTCACGTTGCTTGGTCCAGCTCATGAGGTCCCACGGGCGCTTGTTGGTGGTAGCAATATCCTGGATACGCTGGTCAAAGAACTTGCGTTTAGCAAGTCTGGTAGTGCGCTTGAAGGCCTTGTGGTCATCACGAGACCTTGAAGTGCGGTACTTCTCGATTGCCTTGGTGCAATCGTTGTTCCACCAAGCTTTAGACTTGGTGGAGATACGAGACTTCTTGGCGTTGGATTCCCAAATCGCCTTGACAGACGTGCCAAACGCACATACGCACGTCTCAATCGCCCGGGGTGTGGTGAGGGCAGGTACGACCCACTCCTCCTTAAGGAACGTAGTCAGTGCCTCGAGGAACTTGGATTCCTCCTTGCTCTCACGAGGCATAGACAGACGTTCGACGCGTACCTGTGAAGGTACGATGGGCAGGGTGACTACCAACGGAGCATGATCTACAGGACCACGCCAGTCAGTAGCTACCGAGTGGACGAGCCCTACCCGCCGGTCAAGGGGTAGGAACATAAGGTCAATCACCGAATTGTTGAGATTTGGATTATGGGGAAAGTGGGTGGGGGAACGCTCTTGAAGGACGCTCACCTCCAGCCCAAGGTCGAACGCAGAGTCGCATAACGACGTAGCGTTGACGTTGATATGTGGGACGTCGGGATCCCAGATGTTGGAGTGACAATTAAAGTCACCAGCCATGCAACGCATGGGCGGTAGTCCATGAACATGGTTGGGCAGCCACTGAATGGCCGTGGAGCCGTCATCTGAGTAGACGTTGACGATGTTGATGGGCTTGTTATGATGCCCATACAGGGTGGAGATAAGGATATCTCTATGGTTCGCGAGGTCTGACCGGTACGACGGACGAAGTCCAGCCAGCCTCTTGTGGATGAAAGTCATGACCCTAGGGCGGTCATCTTCGTCGACTGGTTGGTAAAACATAACGAGCCAGTCTGGATGGGCAGGCGCACCGACGACAGGTTCGCCTTCAGGATTCGACGACGAGACAGTACGCCGAATGAGTCTCCAAGGTGGCTCTTGGAGTAGGATCACATCGAAGTCGCTCTTCCGCTCCTCCAGAAGTGATGAAACAAAATCATAATTCCTATTCACGTTCTGTGAATAGATACGAAGTGATGCAAAAGTTTGTATTCTTATATATAAAATAATACAAATTATTGCGGCGCAGCCGCCTCCCTAGAGCTCAGTGAACCCGTAGTCGTCGTCTGAGGTAGGGTTCAAATCCGTGTCCGTCTGGGAGGGTCGACATCAGTAAAGGAACGGGGAGCACGACGAGAGAAACCTACCCCGTTGTTGATCCCGTACCGGCGCTCGATCCAACCTCTGTCGAATCGGTTCTTGGAGAAGACGCAGTGGCTGTCGTCTGCTCGGTGTTGTTTACCACAATTGATGCACCGAGGTGCATGAGGACATGGTTGGTTCGACGGAGTCGGTTCAACTGGGGGGTTGGCGTTCTTATCGCCCTTGCAGCACCTACTGAGAACACGATGATGACGAGTCTCATGACCGTCACCACAGTGGGCGCAGGAGTAGAACGACTGACGACAGCCGTCTGTGGTGTACCCCTCTGCCAGCACAAAATAATGAAGGAATTGGACTTTGATGTATTGCCATCACTAGATCAAATCCCCATAAGGAAACATCTCCATTTGGAAATTTATAAAAGCTCAAAATAGTAATTTTAAACAGTTTGGGCAATTATTAAAAATTACTATATATAGTAATAAAGATTGTTTATTATTATTTGTATCTCAGATATCCATATAAGGTAATATTTTCTATAAAAGGCAATTTTCTTTGTGGCTCTATAAAAGGCATTTTTCTTTGTGGCTCTATAAATGCATTTCTGACTGACAAATAATATAAAGCAAATACAAATAAATAAATCTAATATAGTAATAAATGAATATTTCCAAATTGAGTAATAAGTCTATTACGACAAATCAACAGTCCCAACCCCAGCCTAGGGTGGCTAGAGTTAGTAAATTTGCCTTATTTTTAGGTGGCTAGCTCCAGGTTGAATAGCTAAACGTTACCACCACTGGTGGAGAATGTTGTGGAGTCCTTCCTCGAGCAAATCCAGAACGGTAAGACGGATCTCTTGATGGAGACGGGTGTGGGTGACCTGTGTGATCGTAGCGTTCGGTGGTTGTGGAATGTCTATAATGCTATCAATACAACAGAACTTGTTGTCAAGGTAAGTAGAAATCTGTACTGTAATAGGCATGCACTAATATATCTTGCAGTCCTGGGAGCTCTGCCGAGCTGGCGACCTCAATTATTCGTATTTGTGCCTCACAGGTTTTGAAGTTTGCAAAAAGCTTCGGTCCCTCAAAACCACTGACCCGAAGTTCTGGGCAGAGCTGGAGGGGGGTATCGATTCTTCGTTGCCAGGAAAAGGTGTTGAGCTTGCTGAGGACCAAGAAAATGAAGAATTTGATGACGATGACGGTGATGATGATGCTGAAGTCCCACTTTCAGAAGTCCTACGGTCCGCCACTAGGGCTGGTACACAGTCAAAATGTGTTGTTGTCAACAAACAAGCTGGATTCAGCCTGCATACTGCAGCTGAAGCAGAAGACGGGGTTTTAGGGCCCGGGCGCGGTAAGCGCCGGAAGTTTGCAAACAGTCTATATAACTCCGTGACATTCTAGAGACATGACGATGAGGATAATGAAGAGAGCAGCAATGATGAAGAGGGTGAGGAAAAGGAGGAGAGTGGGGAGAGTGGAGATGATAAGGAGGAGGCAGAAGTTGACGACTGCGAGGAAGAAGGTAGCGATGGTGAATGGACTGCCAGCACGGAGTAAGCTGTCAAATACTGGGCGTTCAGGCGATTTACATCCGCCATCACACTTCCACCGACTTCATCAACGCAAACACTGCTTTAAACTGGTTGGGTCACTTCATTGTGAACAATTTACAGCTCCCTACGGCCCCATTTCTATCGAATACACAAGTTATTGAAAATACAATTTTTGCTTCTGGCAATGCTAGGTGTGACCAAGGACATGCGTGACACATTGGCAAATTGCAACTATGAGGAACGCGTAACTGCTGGACTGCTCGATTTCATACAGTATGCTTAAAATCCCAAGGGCTCTATATTAATTCTAACTCAGACTTATTTTTCTTGCTTGCATCACAGCTTGAACATAGCTTGTATAAATTTGAATGACTTGAGCCTACTAAATAAGTATGAAATAAGCAAATTTCTGGCAAGTTGAAATAAGTTAAAATAAGTAAATTTAGATCTTTCTGATGGCCCACCTTCTATATTTACACCTGGCAAACTTGCCTATGCCTTTTAGGCTCAAGGCATCCAATAATGCTGGCATAATGCTAGCCTTAATTCTTTGTCCTGTCTATCCCAGAAGGCTGAAGAAGCTTGCTTCTGTCCTGGAGAATAGGCTAATTCATAAAGCCCTAGACATATTCTGCTACCTCTCAAGCTGGCAGCTATCTGGGGAAAGTTAATGACTGACCCCAGAGGCTACTCAAGGCTTTGCTTTACCCCTCTGGCTGCATGCATTGTAGACACTCCTGAGTCTGCACTGCTTACTGGAGTTGGTAGAAACACTTCTCCAGTTACCATGGCCTTTAATGATAAATTTGGAGACTCATCTAGGTGTCCACCTAGAACTGGGAAAAAAAACTCTTGCTCTACACAGAAAGTTAGAGACAAAGCATCAACCCTGGGCTCAGCTTAGAAACTACCTTGCAACTGCGAAAACCCTTAGGTTGAATGGTATTCATAAGCTCTTTTGGAGGGATTGGCCTCTTGCTGAACCCTCTATTTTCATTACCCCAGAGCCCCTTCACTACTAGCACAAGATATTCTGGAATCATGACAGGAAATAGTGTGCCAATCTTGTTGAAAATCAAGAACTTAACTTCAGGTTCTTTGTTTTCTAGCCCCACACAGGATTCAGGCATTTCCACAAAGGAATTATAGGCCTAAGCCAAATAACTGGTAGAGAACACAGAGATATGCAGATATATATTATCTCTGTTATAGCTGATGCAGTTCCTGAAGACTTTGCCATTGCCATCAAATCTCTCATCACCTTTAGATACCTAGCCCAGGCTTCTGAAATAACAGACACACTCCTCCAGAAAATCCAGTCTCACCTGAAGACTTTTCACCAGAAGAAGCATGTTATTCTTGATTTAAATGCTAGAAGAGGGGCTAAGGAGAGATCTATCAAATCTAATCTAATAATAATCTTTTCTTGGCTAAAGTTTAATTACAGGGCACCAGGTAGTGGAAGCCAAGCTTATATTCAGGATTGTCAAAACAACTATTACCCCAGAGTGCCTTTCTGATGGATTTCTGGTCTATGCTCAAAGATTTAACATTGTTCCTCAAGTCAATCCAGAGTTCTCAGAAAATAAAAGAGCAGGACTATATCCAGAAAGGTCTACTTTTCTTTATTTGCTGAAAAGATCAACAAGAAGCAATCAGGGGCCAACTGGAGACATTATCCCTGTATCAAGCTTCAGGTCTCTGGTTGATCTGGTTCCCAAGTTTGGAGCACAAGCAGGCTCCAGATTAAGATTTAACAATTCTTTCCATTTTAACAATGAGTTCAGACTAAACTTCTTCTTTGAAAAAGAGTTGTTCTACTCTCTTTATCAGATGTAGCAACAGAATACAAGACAAACCATATATTTTTGGTATATTCATAGCTTATTCTGGAGAATAATAGTGATCTGATAGAATCAACAAGCCTTTGGCTATTGGCCAACCAAGCTTGGCTCAGTGGTGGAGCCAAAATGATGGTTGTATTAACTGGTTGCTAGAACTTGTATTTTCCACACTATGACAATATAAGTAGAGCTTGGACTTGGAGCACTATATATACCACTAATTTTTGACTGTTTCCACTTTTTGCACTTATTCTCCAACCACAACTACTCAGAATCAAGAACTTGCTCTTTATTTTCAGAATTAAACATTATGGCTTCTATCAAGAATACTATCAAGAAGAATACTACCAAGGCAGAAGGCAAGGGGGCTCCAATCTCTAGAGCTACTAGTAGGTGCTGCTAATAGTCATGCTTTACAACTCTAAAAAATATTGTAAACTCAGGAGCTAGTGCTAGAAAGGAACAAGAACAGGAGAACATCCCTGCTCCAGCTCTTCCTGCACAAAGGACATATAGAACTCATGCTCAGAAGGCTGGAGGTGGAGGTGGAGGTAGAGATGGTCAAGGAGGAGATAGAAAGAGAAAAGCTCTGGCTGATATTCCAGAAAATATATCAGATAATGATATGGCTCCTACTATTCAGACTCAGAAGAAAGACAAGACAGGAAGGAAGAAAGTAAGTACAATATTCTAACTTGAGCTATTTAATCTCAAACTCTATTCTAGGCCAGAGTTTCTGCCAAAGACATGTCCAGTAAAAAGACTGATGTGGATGATCCTCTCTCTCTCTTACCTTCTCAACATGCCAAATCTAAGAGTATTCCTCTGAAACAGCCTGATGGCTTTGGACTCCCTAATCCTATGAAAATTGGACCTCTTAGAGGAAAGCCCAGGACAAAGCCTTCTAAATCACAATCCAATCTTTCTATCACTACTAGAAAGCCACTCAAGTTTCAAGTCCTTCTTTCAGGTACTTATTTTCAAAAAGATACTCTTGTTAAATTTCTAAACATTTCTTAGCTATAAAATACACAAAATCTGCTGCAAATACAGCTTTCAATAAACCTCCAAGTGTGTTTTTTCCTCTTTGGTATTTTTGGACATAATCACTAAGTTTTATTATTTAATAGCTCCTTCTAAAAACTCTAGAGGGCATTCTGGAAGAAAGAAGATTACTGATTACTTCCAGGCTCAGAAGAAGCCTCCTGTTACTTTTCAATACTCCAGTAAGAGCAAAAAGCTAGGTTCTCTAAGCTTTTTTGGCAGAGGTATGTTTTTATTGATTTGACTACTACCTTGGCTAATATTTTCCATAGAGATAGACAGGTCTTCTTTGAAAGAAGATAATCAGATGGAAGATATTAAATGTACAAGCCAAGAAGAAAATAGTGAAAACAAGGATAAAGTAGCAACAGTAGCAGACAATGAAGATTTTGAGATGGAGGGAGAGGAGGAGAAGGAGGAGAATGATAATGGTGATGATGATAATGATGATTTTGAACTAGAGGAGGAGAACAACTTGGCACAAAATATCTTATAGTCATCTTGGATATTCATCAGTAATCCCAGGCCCTACTATGTATTGCTATAAATGGCTAGTGTAGGTAAATAGCACAAATAGCTGAATAGTCAAAGGTGCCTGGTATATAGTACAAGATAGTTTGATTACTACTCAAAAGCCTGTACACTAAGAAAGTGTACATTCTATTATAAAACTGGAACTATGCTATGAATTTTTGAATTAACTATGCACACAAAGTATACTCTATAGCTTTGTACAATCTATGGAATTATATTCTATTAGAAAATCTAGTTTTAACTACATAGAGCTCAGCCTGCTATTATAGAAATAAATAGTTCAACAGAATCCAAATACTAGGCATTTTTGTATGCAAATAAGAGAATTTCTACTAATATATTATACTGCTAATTTATAAGTAGTCTTGCTAGAAGGGTCCTTTTATCTACTATAGCTAGAACAAATTTTATAGGATAAAGAATATAAAATACTGTGTCCATCTTGTAGCATAAAATACCAAGTATAGTGAGTCTGAATTTAGAATCAGGTGTATCTGTGTTAAATTTCCTCCAAGGTTGCATAGTTATTTTCTTTCTCTACACAATTACCCTTGCTTGTTAAGTTAGACTTATATTTTTCTGACTTTCAGAAATTAAAGAAGAAATCAAGCAAAATTACATTGTATAACAAGCAGGCTAAAAGCTATAGCTGAGGCCAGGTATGTATGTGCAAGAAAGTAGGAGAATTGTACATGCAGGAAAAGTCAGATAGGTATCACTTGTAATAAAAGAAGGAAAGAAGTACTAGTATGCACAAGAAGCTAAATGTTATAAGAGGAGAAGGAATAAACTAGCTAGTATCAATCTTAGTAGCAGAAGAGCAGCAAATGAGTCTGTACAGCTATTGACAGAAGAAGAGCCAAGAACAAGCATAGAACAGAGGTGATATGCATAGATCTGAAGAGATTTTAGATGGATATAAAAATAATAGTTGTCCTTCAAGTAGAGTCTATTAAGCATTATCAGGAGTATCATCTTCAGACATTAGACCAATTTCCTCAGAGTAGTCAGGCTGTTTGCTCTGAGTAGCAGCAGGCAAAACCTGTTTCCTATACAAATTTTGAAAAGAGTGTTTAAAAGATTACTCTAAATTAAACTTACCAGCCTTCCTTTGCCCAAGCTTGTCTTTTAGCATTCAAGCTCAGCCTTCTATTAGGATGTGCTGCATCATTGTTATACTCTTCAATCTTATCATAGACTTTATCATAGAAGTGATAAAAGTTTTTGGCAGAAGTTTCCTTCATTGCAAAGGTTCCTTCTCCAGCAACATATCCATCAAAGATTGATTTTATCTTGAGCAAAATATTAGAAGAGACTACTTAAAAAGGGCAAAATCAATCTCACCAGAGTAATAACCAGAGCAATGGCTTTAACAGGCACCATGTTCTTGAATTCCTTTTCATGATGGACAGCCACACCATGATTCTTGTAGAAGCATTCAATAATCATGGTTTTGAGTGCTGGGTGGCTGAAATTGCCGACACATCCCTGCAGAATTGTTACAGATTATTTGAGAGTGAAATTCTGAAGTAATCTTACGAATTTGTCTTTTCCCCTGTGGCTATCATGGCAAAATCCCATCATTTTCACATGCTTCTTGACATTGTTAAGAACCAATTTAGCTTGTTCAGCCTGATTGGAAGCAGGAAATGAGGATGGCTGGAAGATCTCTGGATATGACCTTTCAATAAGATGGTGAACAATTTTTTTGAGCCTTGATCTGTATGTAGATCTTTCAGCCCAGAGCTAAATTTGCTTTGAGTACAGTAATGGTGCTAGAAAAGAAACATATACTAACCAGACTGTTCATCTTCTCAGTATGGCCATGACCTGTATAATAGTTAATTCTTCAGTAAATGATTTAAGTTATGGAATAATTATAATAATTACCTTCAAAAGCTAGTGCTTCAATTATTTTCTTGTCCTTGATCATGGCATGAGAAATAGTTTCTTCTGCCAGACGCTTGCCATCTTTTCTTGCATCTGGAAAGGCATCCTTGACTGCAATATACCCTCTGAACAGAAACTTGGCTCTTTTTAGCATAGCTTGAGTAGTAGGGCCATAGAAACGCATCGTCAGCTCATGATCCTTCTGGAAATTCCCTGAATGTCTTTCCCTCCTCTGTCTTCCACTATCACCACCATTTTGCCCACAGTCTTGATCCTCCATATCAACATCCTCAGGATCAATATCAGCATCCTCCTCATCCTGCTCAATATCCATATTGACCTCATTCTCCTCATTCTGTCGGCCCTCCTTGTTCAACAAGTCCAAAATGTCTACATTCTCAGCATGTTGCTCAACATCCATGTCATCATCCAGCCTATTCTTCTTATTCAACTGCTGAACCTTGAGAGAAGACTTGGATATTCCTTGAGAGGTAGAGGCAACAGGAGGCTGAGAGGTAGAGGCAACAGGAGGCTGAGAGGTAGAGGCAACAGGAGGCTGAGAGGTAGAGGCAACAGGGGGAGCTTTGGATGTTCCTTGAGAGAGAGAGGTGATAGGGGGAGGCTTGGACTTTTTGGACAACCTCCTATGTTCAGATAGAACGTCTATTGAATTTTGAGAGGGTTGTTTATCTGGAGAGGACTGTGGAGATTTCTGATTGGAAGTAGCTGATTGCTGCTTTTCAGCTTGATCCTGTAGAAAGATTTAGAAATAGTACTAGATGCAATAAAAATAGATTAATAACTCACATGTTTGTCTTTCTGTGTTGAGTTCGGGACATGCTGTTTCTCATTCCCTTTGCCACTCATGCCAGCCCCCTGCTCATAGTTCCAGCGATTGCCGTCCTGATTATTGACAGCTTGAAGAAGATCCTCCAAGTCATCTTTTTCTGGAACTGGATCCTCCACAGCAGCCTCAAATATCGCCAGATCTTCTGTAACTATGGAAAATTTAGACAAGAAGGTCTGACAGTGGCACAGCAAAGCTACTTACTAGACTCCAGCAACACCATGTTCGTTTTCCAAGACTTTTTAAGCAATTGCTTGGTAGTTGCATAAGGCTCAGGCAAAATGTGAGGCAGATCCTCAATGGAGTCTATGCCAAGATAGGCCTAATATTCATTGAGCCCAGTAGAAGAAAATAAAGAATGATAGACAACTTACTGCGCATTCTTCCTTATTTACTCTGTATCTTATGCCCACTAAGCACAGACAAGTTAGATATTCTGAAAGGGCTGAGTGAACATGCAGATGGAAACTTACAGCCTTGACGCTCCCGTTTTAATTCAACAAGTTGTTCCCTCAACCTGTGGATTTCTTGTTCCACATCATCACCAGTATCTTCCCGCTCACCCTCCTCTTCTGGTTCTGCCGTTTTGGAATCGTCCTCCTGAATGAGCTGGACATCTTCCTCAACCTCCTCTGGCTCTGGTGTATAATCTAAGAAATCCCCATTTCAGAATAGGCACGGGTTCAAGAAAAGACTATACTTACAAACTTTTCTTCCTTTTTGCTTTTCTGATGCAGTAAACCTAGGACGATTTGATTCAATCTGTGATTCTTCTTCTTCCAAATCTTCCTCCTCTTCTCCCTCCTCTCCCTCCTCCTCTCCCTCCTCTCCCTCCTCTTCTCCCTCCTCTCCCTCCTCTTCTTCCGAATCTTTCTCTTCCTGGTTTGAGTCCTCGTACTCATCACTGTCCTCGTCCTCATCCTCATCCTCCTCACTTTGGATATGGACTTCAGGCTCTTGATCTTCAACATCAGAGGGTGTTTGCGTTTGCTTTGATGGTTCGGATTCTGAGAGCAGCAGGCATTTATTAGTCACTGATATATATGAAAGGTAAAGGAAATACTTTTTGAGAACTTTAGCCCTGGCACGGTCTTATATTGATTGGAAGACTTTGCGGATTGGAAGTAGGATGTAATTTTAACGGGGCCAGTAGACCTAGAACTCCTGCCTTCCAGTTTGACATCTGTGAATAGAAGAGAAGGGTCAGGTCAAACCTTGACCTGACAGCCTTAGTGACTTACTGGAAGCTGCTTGACCTGGCTGATTGAGGGTCCTGGGTTGGTCTCCGAAAGCAGGCACAGGTTTAGGGTCTACCTTGGCACTTGCCAGCTCAGGTTTATTCGCTTTGGGTTTGAAGCTCTCCTGAGCTTGGTGTCTTTCTGTTGTAGCCATTGAGAAAGTGCATCAAATGTCTCAAGACAAGGAGACTTACTTGGCAGGACAACTCCATCAAAGACCATTGTGGGTTTAGAAAGACCAGGGCCTGAGGGCCCAGACTTGGTAAGATTGTTGGCTGCTGGGGGTGGGCCTAAGGGCTTGGGGGGAGAAGCTGCCACCTTTAACTTGGCCGCCTTCCTTGGAGGCCCAATCTTCATAGGCCCTGCACCAAACCCATCAGGAGGCTTCATGAGTACACCTCCTCCTTGAGACTTCAAGTCCGGAAGATGTGCATTCTCTTCCTCCGAGGCTGATTCTGCATCAGAGGAGAAAAGATTGCTAGCTATCACCTATGGAATAATTGAGAATTTTAAACACTGAATGTAATCAAGAATAACACGAATATTTCGCCTTTTCCTCCTCTTTGTTTTGGGTTGTGGTGCCATTTCATTTTCAGACGCATTGTCAGGTATGTCCACCAGAGCCTTCCTCTTCCTTCCTGTTCCCCCAAGTCTACCAACCCCTCCACTGGCAGATGTTAGCTTTTTACCAGCTTGAAGTGCTTTGCCAGTAGACGGATTGGAGGGATTGGAGACAGGAACGTTAGGAGCATTTTCCTTGTCTCTCATGGCAAGAGAACCTGCAGGAGCCAGAATTAGATCTTTCAGGTTATCGATGGTTTCAAAGTCATGGTCCCACTTACGGGTCACTCTGTTTGTAGAGCTGAAGGTCTTGGGGGCCGAGGCTGTAGGCATGTTTCAAGTTGTAAAATAAGAAAATTTGAGTCACTTTGGGATGTGGATGTTCAGCGTAGTTGCAGTTAGAAATTTGGGAAGGGAAAATTTCTTTCAGCCTAGCTTTGTATTTATTGTGCTTGAAGTGAGCACTCCACTTGTATGGAGCAACTTTACCTATGATGTCAAGTGTGGAGCGCACGTTGCAACTCTTGGTTTGGAAGCCTTTGCTACCCCACAGCAACCCCACATCAAAGAGCGTCCCCTGACTGGCCTTGCACACTGCACACTGGAAGACCCTCAACCCTGGAATCTTCAAGTCTGCAACCTCATGGGGTTCTTCAAGTTCTTCCAATTCCTTCAGTTATGTATAGAGTTAGTAGAAGCTGCTACCGGTAGAGGAAGAGCCTACACTGGTTCCATCTTTCCTTTTTCTCCCAAGTGGTGTCTATTTTCTCTCAGCAATCCCAGTACGGGTAACAAATAGAGTGAATAGTTTGAGGGTTTGAAAACTGTGCCCTTGTTGAGGTCTGAAGCTGGAGATAAAACCTTTGGTAGACAATGTGACCGTTGTGGTGCCCATTCCATTGGAGGGTAGTTCAAACCACAGTGCTAATTTAACAGCTAATACTCTCTGTAGTGAAGATCAGTACACTGAAGGCACCTTCCCTTGGCTCTCCCTCCCGTTCCATCTTCATGCGTTTGGGCAGCAACGGTTTGTCTGCTACTGCTGCCGATACTCTCAGTTGAAGGGCCAGAAGTTGGATCATCCTCAGGCTGAGCATGTTTGCTGCTGCTCGGAGTTCGACCACTACTGCAACTGAGGTCGGCTCTTGACTTGTAGAACTTGCCCCTTGGCCTTTGACTGATGGCCAAAGGCTTGTGATTTGGCAGCAGGTGTTGTTGTTGTCTTTGGTTTAGGTGTAGCCCTGGTCTTTGGAGAGCTGATAGTTTTGTGGAGGGGATGAAGCGGTAGTCATGGGGTAGAGGCGCTTGGAACAGGTGTAGCAGCTGAGAATGGTGGTGTTGGCACAGATACAGGGGGGTTGGTTGCTGGAGTGGCAGTAGTTCCCCTGGTTTAGGAGGAACTCAAAGAAAAATAGGAACACAACTGCTGGGAACATTTGGCAGCTGTCCCTGGGCTTGAGAGGTGACTGGAGAAGGTTGAGCATGTTGTTGAGGTGGGGGTTGGGTGACAGGGGGCTGCAGACGGTTTACATCAGGTACTGGTGGGCCCATTTGATTCGGGAACTGAGGTCGCTGAAGCTTGAAGAATTGAGTGAGGGCATTCGTAGCAACATTGATTTGCTTGAGCATGGTGCGAAGAAGTTCAGGGGTAATGATGAACCGGGGGGTACCCGACTGCAGTAACGACTGTTGATATTTTGCTGTCATGGTCTAAAATACACATAATTAGCGCCAACAAGTTTTTGATGTGGAATTATGGTATTCACCATTGCGATGATCTTCTTCATCATCTCCTCTGATTTTAGAGCAAAATAAAGGAAAGGCATCCGGTGTTCCAACTTCTCAATCTGGACCAATAACTGCTGAAATAATTGCTGGTATTCTGCGCGACCTTCACTTGGCAGTTCAATTGGCCTGTGTGATTGCATATCTAAAAATCCATTAGTGTGACTATTGAAGTAGGAAAGGAAATAGAACACACTTCTATGGCGATACTCCTGCTGCATGCGAACTATAAATGCCTGCGCCATCTGGATCTGCTCTGCATTTGGCGGACCAGCTGGCATCTGGCTAAAGACCGGCTGTTGAGCCTGCAGGTGTGGTTGACTGTCGCTGATGCCAGGAGGATGCATGTTAGACATGCCATTTGTAGATTGACCGGAAAAGGGCTGAACCTGGCCAGGGTGCCCTTGAGATGGAAGACCAGTCACTCCGTGGAATGGGCTGCCGAGTTGATGCTGAGCCCCAGGTTGTTCGGAGAGTGGAGGCCGCATTCCTTGCTGAATTTGACCTTGCTGGCTCATCCTTTGTAGGTTCGCGCGATGTTGATCAACGAACTGGATCAGATTGTTGGGAATGCCCTGGCTTCGAAGCTGCTCAATAGACTGGTTGGCATATTGCATCAGGCGTGTCAATTGTTGAGGGTTACTGAATGCGAGCTTCGAGAAGTTTCCAAGCGGGCCACCAGCTCCAGTTCCGGGCTGGCCAGGAATGGGATTACTGCTGGGCGGTTGGTTCATCATGTTGGTTCCATTACCCGTTTGGTTGGCTTGCATCTTCCTGCGCGTGTTGATGACGGAATCGATGTATACTTGGTCAAATCCCGAAAGATATTCCTTGTAGACTTGAGCCAGGCGCTGAGCGACCATTGGACCCGATTTTGCAGGTTCCGTGTCCGAACCAGGAAAATTGACAAATCCAATATGCCCCCCAATAACACTCCAGAGTTCTCGATTATGAACCTAGAGACATCTTATCAGACCATGTAGTTTTTCAGCAGAGAAGGCAGCCCATACCTTGGTCCAGCCACCTTCTTGCATGACATTGACATGAAGTGCGTAAAGGTCAATTGGCTTCCCTTCAATGCTCATAAGACTCCTCTCATGCTTGAGATCCGTTCGTGCTGAGTAGGTTTTGTAGACATTTTCAAACTTCATTTTCTCCAACGGAGGTGGCCAGGTAGCATTACCGGAAGGTTGACCAGACTGAGCTTATTGGATTCCACCTGGAGCAGAGGCTGAATTACTGGCGTTGGGAGTAGTTGTGTTATAGGGGAAGAGCTGTGACATGCTCGGTGACCTCTGTGTCCCAAAGGGAGCGGGGTTAGCCCCAATACTAGATGAACCTGGCATGCTGTTGGAGACCTGCTGAGTGGAGGTAGGCCCTGACCAAGGCGGCGGTACAACGTCTTGCTGATTTGGGAGCAAGTTTGACTGTTGAAGAGAGGTATGGGAGTGTGATGGGCTAGGCTGAACATTTGGGTTCTGCCCGGTTGCCTGTGAAGACATTGGACGAGTCGGTTGACCGTTACCAGAAGTGCCGAACATATTTGTATTCCAAGGCAAGCCACTGGATCCTGGAAGCTGTCCACCATTGGCCGCCGTCGTTGCCCTATGGACGAGAACATCAGATATAAGCAGAATCATGCTGGCCAGACTCGGACAGCCACTTACAACGCATTGTGCATCCTTGCAAGCACGTCCTTCCTCCCACCAATCTCTTTGACAAGAAACTGCATTTTCATCTCCTTCTCGGCGCCTGGAGGCATGAATGTGCTTATCCTCTGGTAGAACTGTTCCGTGGTCCCGATGCTCGCTTTCAAGGCCAGGGCGCCTTCACTGAGTTCTTGGGGAGTCAGCCGTCCACCCTGATTGTGACTTCCCGCTTGCATTTGTTGATGCGCTTGTGTGTTTGCTAAATATAAGCTAAATATAATGGCCTCAACGATTTGGAATTAATGTATTTGTGAGTAGAATTCACCTGCTTGAGCCGTCGAGGGGGAGGGGGGGACACTGGCCCTTGCCATCCTAGCTCTTCATACAAGAACGTCAGATATAGTCAAAACCACGCCCACGCTACAAAGACAGCCACTTACGATGTATTGTGCATCTTTGTTAGCACGTCCTTCCCGCCAATCTCTTCAACAAGAGACTGCATTGAAATCTCCTTCTCAGCGCCTGGAGGATGACCCCCTGTACAACCGTTTGATGTGGCTGGTTCTCGCTTTCAGAGCCTCAGCTTGTTCATTGATTTTTAAGGAGTCTATCCTTGACCATGGTTCCGACCGCCTGGTTGCCCTTGTGTGCTTGCTGAACGCAATAGCCTCCATGTTATGTGCCAATATGTTGTTGGTAAATATTACTTGCTCAAGTTGTAGCCCACAATCTGCAAGAGGGCTCCTCTTACTGCTACCGCAGGATGAGCACAAGCCGATTGAGGGTAAGAAAAACCTGGGGCACCTTCACCATTGGGGGCTGTCATAGCTGAGAACCAACCCACAGTGAAGGGTCGCCCACCGGTTCTGAACGTTTTTTCTGAACAACTGAGCGCTCGAAAACTGCTGCTGCAATTGACCATGCTGAAGTATCCACTATCCGTAGAGAAGAAGACAACAGGAACCAAACCAACGGTGCCCGCACGCTACCAAGAAATGAGGAGAGGGGGAAACAGAGAGTTGGAGTCCCAAAGCTAGACCCGCCCAAGGGATAGCGTTGCAAGAATCATGGCAGGCAAGTGCACCAAGGACACGCGGAAGGCGGTAGAAATGATGACAGTTTATGAGAGAGGTAAAACACTGCTGTCCCATCACGCTGAGCATTCCAGAAAAACACAAGACAGTATTCAAGAAACTTACCTGTGCATTCCTTTGCTAGCTGGTTTTCTTGGTTTCGTAGCGCAATATCAAGAGCGCAGAGTTGATTCGACAACAAATTTGGCACGCTTTGACGGCGTTGGTGGCGGGAAGGCTTGGATTTACACAAATGACGGAGGCCACAGCCGTGGCAAAGAGGGTACGTTGACGTTGGCAGCAGGAATTTCAGCGAGGCATGCGGCACTGACACAGTCAAGGTCAAGGTCAAGGTAATGTTGGGAATACGGTTCTAGAAACTGGGTGGCGAGATTGAGAAGTGCGATTCCGCGCAGGCAAGGTCACTTACGCAGCTAGTAAGGAAATCAATGGCTATGGTCTTGAAGGCGACATCCAACAAAATCCGGTCCAGAACTTCAATGGTTTTGAACGTAGCCCTGATGAGGAAAAGCCTCTGCGTCCTCTCAATGTAAAGCTTGAAGACTTCTGTAATCCTGGTGCATGCTCGATCTTCGAAGCTCCTCTTTGAACTCTGACAGCGTAATGAAGGACAACTTGAAATTGACGAACCTTGGAGAAGATACAGACTTCTCTGGCATGTCAGCGGCGGGTACCCTCGTCCAAGAACTTGTTGGCAAAAAGAAGACCACTCTGTCAATGCCAGTGGAGACGTAGCACCACGTTTTCTTGAGGGGTCTAGCAGACCTCCGTAACCGTATGACCCATCGATGGCCACGGGCCTTGGAGGACCAGATGACGGTCACCTCTACCGACTCTGGGATCTACCTGCTCTTTTTTTTTTTTTTTTAAATCAAAACCTTCGCCCCCTCCAGACCCCCCGAAGGGGGGTCCAGAAGGTTTGAAAATATATTTGTATCCCGGTGTTCGAACACAGCCCGGCAGGTATATAATACAATCAAGATCGTACTACAGTGACAAAGAAATGGACGAGAGGTGATGCGTTGAGTGCACAAATCTAAATACGTGTCGCCGACACGTGGAGTGTAGCTCCCGAAGGGCGATATGGCAGAAGAACTGCCCAGAAGTCATTGTAACCCGCCGAAACGGACGACGACTATGTGGTTGGTAATTCCTGCCTACGGACCGGTATACCAGCCGTTAGCAATGGCGAGGGCAGTTGGTACCCATTGATTCAACGTTTGGACCCAGACAGTATCGTCTATGCCCGCCGGCTGAGGAGCACACTGTACATCTTGATGCTGTTGTGGCAAAGCGTGATTAGACCGACGTTCCTCAGAACGACGATGGACGGGTGGTGAGTCCTTGTCCGGAGGACCACGAGCCCGTTTCTTCCTTGCACCGGGGAAGGGAGGGGGGGGAGCCTGGCCTGGAAAGGCAAAGGCAGATGGGTTCTTCTCCAAGAACTTTAAGAAGACGGTGAAGTCGCGAAGTTCATCACGAGTCGCCGACCTGGCATACTTAGGACAGTTACCCAGTATGTGTGTTCGAGTTTCGATAACACGTCGAGGACAATCACACCTAACCTCGTCAGAGAGATTAAAGCGAAGCCAGAATTCCCCAATTGGAGCGTGGCCAAGTATGGAACGAGCCATACGAGAGGTATGAGTGTTAGATTGGCCCATAGTTTTGAGCCAAGGTCCACCGTGCAAATGAGATGGAGGTATACGAATACCCTTGTCCTTGAGAGGTAGGAATTGGCTGCCCGAATACGAAGCCGTCTGGTGGAGTTTGGTCCACTCGACGGTCATACCAGTAACAGCGGCTTTACGGGCGTATCCAAGATACACCTTAGGTCTAGTACCGACGGCCACTCGAAGAGCAGTTGCTGCCAGGTGAGCACGATGGTGGATGTCCCACTCAAGCTTGGAGGGGACGTGAATGAACTTGACTGTACGAGACACATCAGCCTCGAGCCAAGTCCGGAGTTTTGAGCAGATCGATATAGAATGACCCTGCCCAGAATGAACTGACGGGTCGAGCGCTAGCTTAAGCGCCGTGACCGAGTCAGAGAAGATTAGCAGCTTGGTAGCCACCTCGCGACGAACAGCACGAGAGACAGCAAAGTCAATCGCCGCCAACTCAGCGTCATCGGATGTGGCCTTACCAGACGGTACAGCAAAGTCGTCGGGTCCAAACGGACCGTGAACGAGGGAACACGCTGCAGTAGCCTGCAGATTTGTGTCTTTAGGAACAGACACGTCAGCCCCGACCAAGATGGTCGAGCCACTGGCGTTGTTGGCGTAGGCGTCAAGTACACCTCGTCGAGCCTGGACAGCCTCGTCAGAGTTGGCCAAGTCGACATCGAAGTGGACTCGAGACTTGTACAGGTCACGAATCCGGGTACCAGGAGAGGCCTCCCAGGTGACAGGATCGAACTCCTCTGTGGAGAGGGAGATGTTCGTATCGGTTGAAACGATTGGAGACGAGATCTTCGACTCCTCAACCAGAGACAGGTGTCTGAGAGAGCACTGGTGGTGAGTACCTCTGAACGGTACGTCTCTACGCGGTCGGAGAAGGGAGAGCGTAGGGTGTGATGAAAGAAGTGTACGAGTCCTGACGTAGGAGCGTTCGATCAACTTCTTGATATGCAGGTGGATAGGAGGAAGACCAGCGATGGTCTCAGATCCACCTGAGGGAGAGGTACGGAAGGCACCAAGGATCCAGACTGCAGCTTGACGTTGCATCTGGCGCAAGAGCTTTAAAACGCCCTTGTTCTTGGCTCCATTATAGAACCACAGTCTACAGCCATACGTTGCCAAGGGAAGCACGCATGCACGATAGAGGAGACGTTTCTGGAGAGGCGTGATACCTCTCGTAGAGTTACCAAGCATAACCATAGCTTTCACCGTGGTTAATGCCTTGGTGGCGTAGAATTTCGCGTGCTCCTTGAAGGCGAGCCTGCGGTCGAAGTAGAACCCAAGATACCGCCAGACGGTCTTGGGTTTAAGGGGAGTGTCACCGGTGTAAGGTGCAAATCGTAAGTCGATAGGAGGGTTAGGGTCCCTCGAGTTACGGGTAAAGTGAAAGACCTCAGTCTTATCATGTTCAAGTACAAGGCCAAGCTTGGAGACGAGCTCCTCGATGACCTCGTAGGCAGATTGAAGCTTAAGGATGTTCTCCTCAAGTGTTGGTGACTGCACAATGAGTGAGCCGTCATCCACATAGGACATGAGTGTACACTCGTCTGGTGGTATACGATCCTGAAAGACTCGCATCACAGTGATGAGATACAAGGCGGACAGGATGGGAGAGAGGGCAGAGCCTTGGCCAACGCCAACATCCGCCCCATATTTACCCGACGTCTCGTTGTTCCAGACGTAGGAGGTGGACCGTTCGACTAGGTACGATCTGAAGAACGCAACTACTTGAGGGGCAAAACCCATCTTTTGCAGCGTGGCGATGAGGACCTCATGATTGAGGGAGGGGAAGAATTGGGCGAGGTCAAAAGCGACAACGCTCGTCTTCCGGCCAGCTGTCCAGCCAGCCTTAACGATGTGGGTAAGGTAGACACCAGCGTCCTCAGTGGAATGCTGACGCACTCCACCGAATTGGTTGGGGTGGAAGATATTGTATCTCTGGGCCTCGTACTGCATACGGTTAGCCAACATCTTCTCGAAGAGTTTGCCCAAGGTGTTGAGGAGCATGATGGGACGGAACATCTTCGGAGTGGAATAGTGAGGCTTGTTCGGCTTCGGAAGAATGACCGAATTCGATTCCTTGAAGTGAGTTGGCCAGTACCCAACCCTAAGGCAGGCACTCGCCACTCGGACAAGCTTGTTCAAGACATCCTCGTCTTGAACTAGGCGCTTGAGGTGGAACCAGGTCAAACGATCTGGTCCTGGTGCAGACGTGTTCGAGCACTTTGAAAGCTCGTCCAACAATTCTGTAGCCGAGAAGTCCACCCAGCGCCTACCGGGTACTGGTTGGACTTCGTCGAGGATAGATAAGTCAACCGGCCTATTGGAGGCAGAGTTGTAGGTAGAGTGGAGGGCCTCAAAGAGGTTCTCCAGGGAATGCATAGGCTCGTTGTTATAACGGATAGCCTCATAAGTCGGGAGCTCACGTTGCTTGGTCCAGCTCATGAGATCCCACGGACGTTTGTTGGTGGTAGCAATATCATGGATACGCTGGTCGAAGAACTCGCGTTTAGCGCGTTTCACAGTGCGCTTGAAGGCCTTGTGGTCATCACGAGACTTCGAAGCACGGTATTTCTCGATTGCGGTAGTGCAGTCGTCAGTCCACCAGGCCTTAGACTTGGTGGAGATACGGGAGGTCTTGGCGTTGGACTCCCAGATCGCCTTGGTGGAGGTACCAAACGCGCTCACGCACGCTTCGATAGCCTCTGGAGTATCGAGGTTGGGCACAGCCCACTCCTCCTTCAGGAACATAGTCATGGCTTCGAGGAACTTGGACTCCTCCGGGCTCTCTCTAGGCATAGACTTGCGTTCGGCGAGTACCCGGGTGGGTACGATGGGCAAGGTGACCACCAACGGAGCGTGATCCACAGGACCACGCCAGTCAGTAGCTACCGAATGAATGAGTCCTGCCCTCCTATCGAGGGGCAGGAACATGAGATCAATAACCGAGTTGTTGAGGTTTGGGTTATGGGGAAAGTGGGTGGGGGAACGCTCTTGCAAGACGCTCACCTCCAGCCCAAGCTCAAACGCAGAGTCACATAGGGACGTAGCGTTGACATTGATATGAGGGAACTCAGGGTCCCAGATGTTGGAGTGACAGTTAAAGTCACCAGCCATGTATCGCATGGGAGGAAGTCTGTCGACGTTGGCGGACAACCATTGGATGGCAGTGGAGTCGTCATCTGAGTAGACATTGACGATGTTAACAGGCTCATTATGATGCCCGTAAAGGGTGGAGATAGCAATATCTCGGTGGTGGACGAGGTCCGACCGGTACGATGGACGCATACCAGATAGACGTTTGTGGATATAGGTCATGACCCTAGGGCGGTCATCATCATCTTTTGGACGATAGAACATGACTATCGGCCAGTCAGGGTGAGTGGGAGCACCGACGACAGGCTCCCCTTCAGGATTCGACGACGATACCGTGCGCCGAATGAGTCTCCAAGGTGGTTCTTGGACCATGATCACGTCGAAGTCACTCTTACGTTCCTCCAACAGAGATGAAACGAAATCATAATTTCTATTCACATTCTGTGAATAGATACGGATATGTGCAATAGGTTGTGTACGCATAAGAGAATAACAAGTTATTGCGGCGCAGCCGCCCCCCTAGTACTCGGTGAACCCGAAGTCGTCGTCTGAGCTTGGGTTACTGTCCGTGTCCGTCTGGGAGGTTCGACATCAGCAAAGGAACGAGGTGCACGAGCAGAGAAATTTACCGCATCCTGTATCCCGTACCGGCGGGCGATCCAACCACGGTCGAATCGGTTCTTGGAGAAAACGCAGTGACCGTCGTCTGCACGGTGTGCCTTTCCGCAGTTAATGCACCTAGGTGCATGAGGGCACGGTTGACCAGATGGAGTCGGGTCGACCGGTGGGTTAGCGTCCGGGTCACCCCTGCAGCAGCGAGAGAGGGCGACGTGGTGACGTGTCTCATGGCCAGAGCCACAATGAGCACAGGAGTAGAACGCCTGACGGCATCCATCGGTGGTATGACCCCAGTACCAGCAACGTTGGCAGAGGGGTACACCGGCGTGCTTCTTGGCAGCAGTGATGACACAAAGACGACCCCCAATGAGGATCTTCTTGTTGACGATGGCTCTAAGGTTGGACCCGGCACGAGAGTCCCAGAAATCGAAGAAGATAACACACATGTTGCTATCTTTCGATGGACGGAAGACACGAGGCATCCCTGCCAAGTCTAGACCACGGGTGATAGGATCCTGTCGCAAACGCTGCAGGGCTATCTCCGGAGTGATAGGATTGAGGCCACTGTTGTAGTACGGCACCCCAGTGATGCGAGCGTAGGAACGAGAGGCAGCCCTCTCGATCCTAACACTGACGGCTTGGTGAGTCTCCTTCTCGCCGGTGCGGAAGAAGACATCGTTAATCGCCTCAGACAGAGCAAGAGCGTCTCCATCTGAGGGGGGGGTGTCCAAGTGGACAGTGGCACCAGCCTGACGATCAGACTGTTCGACGTGCAAGACGCGATTCGACCAGGAACGCGCAGACTTGAGTCGGTGGTTAAGTGAGGCGACAGCACGTTCGCCAGCAGCAGGTAGGTGGACCTGGACGTCCTCCCCATCGACCTTCTTTGTGACATGCACAAAGACCATCTTCCTGGAAGGTCCACGAGTAGTGGACTTGAGCTTCTTGGCACGAGGACCCTGGGGAGGGTCTCGACCTTCAGCGGTTCCGGTTTGCTCCGAACGACGACGTTGTTGAGCGTTGGCCATGACGTTACGTGCAAGGCGGTTGATTTCAGAACGATGAAGTTCTGGGAACTGTCTGATCAGCTCAGCAGTGAGCGACCAGGGAATCTCATTTTCTCGAGCGACGCGTTCCGACTCCTCATGACGACGGTCAGACTCCTCACGAGACAAGCCCATGAGGCGCGGACGACGCTGAGGCTGGGGGAGGGGAGCAGCGTTACGAGCAACGCCTGCAAACGAGCCACGTGGCAGAGGCCTAGTAGCTCGGTTGACCGGCGGAGGGGCACCTTGTCGCCCAGAGAGGGCAGCAGGAGGCCTAAAGTTGGGCTTGCTAGCCGCTTTAGACGTCTTGTCCTTGCCCTTAGGAGGGGCAGGAGGCTCGGCCATCTGGGTGTCCGGATCAGGTTCATCACCGGGCCTGGGCCCAGGCGGAACAGAGGAAGAAGCGCCGGTATTAGCGCTAGAGGCGCCCTGGGCAGGGGCGTGTCTGGACGCTCCAACACCCTGGGTGGTCTGGTCACGTGACCTAGGTTGGTCACCTGACACGGATAGAATTCCATGGGGTGTGACCGCGCTGTGACCTGTCACGGGCGGAGTCACTTGTGACGTCACAGACTGTGACGTGGCAGTGTTGGGTCCAGGCTGGCCCATTGCTTGGTCAGATTCCGCGGGACGGACCTGGGTAGCTTGAAGCTGCGCCTGGAGGGAGGCGATGGTACGGCGGGCGTCCTCGAACGCCTCAGAGATAGTCTGCCCCTGGGTTTGGAGGCTAGAATTGTTGACTCTCATCACCTCCAGCTCATTCTGAAGGCGAGTGACAGTGGCAGTATGTTCCTGAGAATCAGGAGGTGGGACGAAAGGCGCAAAGATGGCTGAAAAGCCCTCTCTCGCGTCGTCGGAGTGGTAACGAGCCCAGTTAAGGACCCCAGTGCCCTCGGAATCGCCGAGGAGGGTGTAGAATTCATTCAGAATTTGAGTACGGTGCTCGTGAGAGACGACCCCAGGTCCTTGCTGGTGGGCGACGAGCCAGGCTTGAATCGCTTTGAGCGAGGAGGCAACAGCCGAGACATCCCTTGATAGAACGGTCTCGTCCTCACCACCGTCAAGATGGCAGGCGAAGACCAGTGGCTCTTCGTCAGCGCCCTCCATCTGAGCCTCTGGGGCTTCAGACGTCGAGGCCTGAGGTTGTGGTTGGGCAGGTCCGTCATCATCATCGTCATCCTCACCGCTACTCCCCTCCCCATCCTCCTCCCCCTCTCCTGCCTTTGCCTTCTTCTTTCCATCATTCCGAAGGGTGCTGGGACTCTCTTCTGCAGTCCTCTTGGGCTCAGGCGCACGAGTACCACCAATGGCGGTACGTTTTTGCCTAACGACTCTGGACACAGCCAGGCTAACCTTTGACAAAATCCGCGAAGCTAGCCAGGCCTCGGCTGGTCCGTTGACTCTTTCCAGCCATTTTCTGCCATGGACCACTCGGCATTTTTGACAGTCTTTCACGTGAGAAACACGTGGTCTCCACGTGTATTGATAAGCGCCGCTTTGCACCGTATTCTCTCACGCTTTTATGGAAACCTTTTCCCACCCTCTGTTCAAGTTTCGCACAGCGCCTCAGACAAAATATACTGCCTATTTCGGTCAATGTAAGCGCCTAATTACGGCGCCTACGTTCTTCCCCTTTAGGCTCGGCTAGAGATTTTCTCAACGTCCCGTCCGTCGCGCTTCTCGCTTTTGATTGTTCGACCGTATATTTCGCTTTCCTTATTGGTATTGCGTGAATACTGCTGTAGTAGCAGTCGTCTGTCAACTAATGGTATTGTTTTGTCATCTGGCAGCGTTTGCGGCATCCACTGCGTCAAATAGTGCCTTCAATGCAAGGGCTACCTTCAACGGTGGTGATGTGGCATTATCACACGACGCAACGCCGTCGACACGAGGCTCGGTGACAGCGGGCATGCTGACATCGGTTAGTGGCTTTAGAGCGGATGACGACAGCCTCTGACATCTGACATTTGATTGACAGCTCGTTGACAGCGCTTATGCAGACGGTTATGCAGACGCGAATGTTGCTCGATGCCCCCTCCGCCTTCCTAGCTTTTAGGATGGAGACGGGGCATCGACATGTATATTAATGGTGAACAATAAGGTATACTACGACGGAGAGAAAGGTGAATGATAATACTATACTTCCCGTGCGAGAAACGCTGCGAGCCCAGAAAGAACCCATTCGACGTCGGTTACGGCTTCCGACCACGTGTCGTATGCGGGACCCGAACAACCTCTCGCGTAAACGGCACATCCCCACCAATAGATGCTGGCGATAATGCTCAGAATACCATTCTGTCCAGGGAACAGAAGGCTATCCCAGCTATCGCCATACTCTTCTCGCTCAGCTGGGCGGCCGTCGACTATGGTATGCCAGCCTGGCTGCAGGATTGTCCACCAATCCCACCACGTTTCGGAGAAACGTTGGGGATTTTCAATGCTCGGATCTCTCCCGCGCCACCTGCCAGCCGCCACCCATCGATGTATTTCCGCCGGTCGCTTCTTCGTCGCAATTCCGTTGCGTGGGTTCTTGAAACCATGAGCCTCTTCTATCTTGATGAAGTGCTTCAGGATGTTTGTCCATTTATCCCCAAGCTCGCTTTTGCTCACTGCAGCGTACGCATCCTGGAACCACTTTTCGGCGTTGGCGGGAACGACTGGAGTGGCAGGTGATTGATCTGAAGGCTGTGTTGCCCCTGGTGGACCCGAAATTAAACGTGCGGTTGTTGGAAGGGGTGATGGTGACGTTGATGTTGGTGGCGTCGGCATTATCGGTCCGTCGAAAGAGTCTGGGCCAGGGGTTGGTTGCTGCTCAGAAGGAGGATCGGCTGGCGAGCTGTTGGGAGAAGGAACATGACTGGCGTTCGAGTCGGTGGAAAGAGGCATTGGGCGAGGGGAAGGAGGCTCCAGGTTACGAGGGTGAACCTCATTGGCCTCGAGAGAAGGCGGTGATTGGCCACCCTGCGGAGGAACGACAGGAACGATAGATGTAGCGCCTTGATTAGTTGGGGACGTAGTTGAGCCTTCCGGCGACGCGTTTAATACAACAGTTTGAGCAGGAGGAGTCGGAGGGCTCGTGATGGAATCGGGTGTGTTTGTTGTCGGGTTTGTAACGGGAGAAGCATGGCCCTCGTCAACGTCCATTCTATCTTGGTCGGACTGACGGTCGATGTCCATGTTCTCCAATACGGGCGAGCCAGAATCATGGACAGTCTTTGATTTCTTGTGAGAGCGTTTGCGTTTCCTTGAATTTGTCGCCATAGGATTGTCTGATCGCTTTGCCAACGCTGCGTTGTATAATTTGACATGCTTGGGATCGTCCTGATTAGGCGCAATAAGTGGGCCACTGGGGTTTGCTGGATCGTATGGCGAATATGTCGTTATTGGTGTCGGTTTGGGATACTTCGCAGCATGGGCTCGAATCGCCGCACCAAGAAGAGAGCGGTCCGTGCGTGGACCTGTGAGATCGTCATCATCGTCATTGTCACTCGAAGGGGAGCTAGTCGAGGATGGACTCTCCTCGTCGTCCACGGGGGTAGGACCAGGCGTTGCAGCAGTGGAAAAGTAGGAGACGTTGGGGTGGGATATGGGTGCAGCGCAGGCGTCTTCTCTGGACTTCTTGGCGAATTCTGTCAATTCGTCGAGATCTGCCCTGTCTTTGGAGACGTTAGCTTAAGGCAGTGACCAGAGTGTTTCGATTACTTACTGTACGCCGTACCCAGCCACTCCTTGAAATAGGCCATGACTTCCTTGTCGAAGTGCTCACGGTTCCATTGGAAGAAATATTTTGGCTCTGCTTGCCGGTTTAAACCGCAATTGATACTTCGAGCGAAACCGTTAGCCCATATTCGTTGAAGAATGCACCGGAAAACTCACTGGTTGGCAGAAATCTGGCAGGAATTGAGTGGTTCTGGGCCACCGTACAGGACGAAGAACTTCTGTTTTGTTTTCGCCTGAATTTTCTTCATGATGGGACCCAAAAACGACGGTATATTGTCGATACATCTGGAAACCACCTTTGTCAGCTCCAACCAAGTACAGTCGGCTTCGCTCACGTACCTCTGCATCTCCTCCACAGACTCAGGCTCCTCCAGTGACAGCGACCTCTCGTATTTCTCCTTGGCGACCCGAGCTTCAGCTTTCGCTTTTTCGGCCCACACGATCTGTTCGGCGGCTGGCAACTGACTGAAGACTTGTCGAGCTATCTTCGCCCGAAAGGCAGCATTTGGACCCTTGCTTTGGTCGACATGATCTTCCTGCGCTTTCTGTGCCCATGCCTTCTTCACGGGTCCTTCAACGTCCTGTACATATCGTTCCCGCATAAATTGTTGATATGCTTGACGCGCTTTTGGAGGCGCACGCAAACCTGACAATTGTGCAAGGAGAAGAGCGTAGGGATTTTTGCGGGGATCCAGGGTGGTTGCATCGATCATACGGTGCTTCTTGACACGGTATTTGAGCCAGCGACGTATCCTCTGGGATATCGAAGAATTTCAAGAGTCAACTGTGGGCGTCGTCGGATGATGGCCGGCACGACATACCTGATTGAGAGTTTTGATCCGTTCCACTTTGTTAAGCTGCTCATCCTCCGTGAGGATCTCCGGTTCGATGATCGCGTCTGGGTCATACGAAGGCAAAGGAAGAGGAGGCTCCTCTTCGTCTGAGAGCCGCCAGGATACACGACAATGATACTCTGTGAACACTCGAGCTACGTATTCACGTTCGGCATCCCACCCACGGTCCATAGCTTGACCGTAAGGTATAATGTGAGGACCAAGGATCTGTTCCTGAGCGCCGGCAGCCCAGCATTTCAACACCAAGCGAGATTCTTTCGAGAAATGGCGGAAGGAAACTCTAGAATGAGCCTGCTTAGGACCTTTGGCCATGAACCAGGGAGAAACCAGCCGGAGGGAGGGAGGAGAAACGCCAGGCGGAGGGATTCGATGGAGGGACGAAAGAATCCGAAAGCAGGAATTGACGTGTCAACATTGATGTGAACCCAGCCATACACGGCTATCCAGGGATGTGAGCGGTCATCAATTACCTCTGCGTTCTATTGATCAGCCACCAGGAAATCGGTTCACCTCCCTTCCTATATAAACCTGACCACCTTGCATTTCCCCTTAACCCTCCTCTCAATGGATCCCAACATCCCTTCCACTCCCCCGCCTCTCTATTCTACCGCCCCTCCTTGTGAGGAAACGCCTCTCGTTCCTACTAGACCATCCACTCCTATCATTGGCTATTCTCGCGGGGATCACCCGGATTTCCCGCTGATGATAGGTTCTTCTCTCGCGTCCATCGCTCAGGGTGACACCGACAACAACGACGGCAACGTTAACGGCCCCGATAACAGCAACGACGACGACGTCAATAACGAAAGCGATGGTGACGATACGGCGACGGAACTCGGCTCCAACGACGACGCCAGCACCACCCAATCCTCTGCCTTCGCTGACGACGACGACGACGACGATGTGGAAGTGATCGTGCCCTCTCTCCCTCCCCAGTTGTCTCTGGGCTCCTCCTCCAACAACCCTACGCCAACGTTTGCTTCGTCGGTTCTCGCTCCTCCAGTCCACGTCCCCACTCCAGGTCAGTATCCACGCGTCATCGATTGTTGGATTCTACTAACGTTCAATGCTACTCAGGTGGACTCGTCGTCGCAACTGGACCTCCTTTCCAAGTTGGAATACCATATGGCATCGTACCCGGCCCTCTCCACGAAAACCACGCCATCCTATCGAAGAAGTACTACGCTGTCTTTTGCGGTTCATTCGTCGGGATCTTCCCTCATTCGTAAGCCTTCTCGACGACTCCTTTTGACTCACGCTCAACGATATTCCTAGCTACCTCGCTGAGATGGCCACCAGTGGTCGGTCGGGGTCATCCAAGCAGGGATTCAAGTCCCAAGTCGAGGCCGTCGCTGTCTTCAACAACGCGTTAGGGTTCGGGGGCATTCGTATTGTTTAGCATAGCGTTACACCATTTTTTAGTTTAGTTTTTGTACTACGTCTGTCAAGTTTTATGGCCGCCTCATTCTCGAAATATAACCTCTTTGTCCCTCACTCAATTAAACTATGACCCATTATCTTGGAAACCCAGAAACACATACATTGAGTAAGCAGGATTCTCGCGACCTCCCAACCGATGTATTGTTGGATTGTGGCAGTCCAGTCGATGCCTCATGCTTGAAAGTTTGGCTTGGTGTGTACACCCCCATATATGTACACACATATAAAAGCCCTAGACAGCGTGTACTCTGCTCCCAATCGCCCTCTTCCGCACCCCACATCTACTATCGACTTTCAGAACCACATCGCCATGAGATCCTCGACCGATAACAAGAGTCGCAACTCACCTGATACCCCTCGCGTGCGATTCCTTATCGACGGTGTTGCCGATCAGCTTGCGAACGTCGCCCTTGCTGATGTCGGGTCCAACAACAACAACGTCCAACGCAAGAAAAGCACTCGACCCCTAATCGTTATATCAGACTCTTCTGATAGCGAAGATGGCGAAGATGTCGGGGAGCATAACGCCTCTAGCGATGAAGAGGTTGATGATGCCGTGAGTTTAGCCATCAATACCTTCAATAACCACATACCGACGCTTATCCCTTCAATTATAGCCCGCTACCGCCGAACAAACCTTAGTAGAAGCTCCGGCTTCTAACGAGGAGGCTGGGCCTCCGACGGTATGTGATCTCTACTAGACGTCTACATTTGAAGTGAGCTGACGGCGGTGCTATGCTAGAGCGACGAAGAATCAGAGGAAGAGTACCAGATTGGTACGAACGTTCGGGATCGTACTTCTTACGGTGTGTATACGGACCGCGGCTTTGTTGGACCTATTGATACCTGGTGAGACTAGCCTTTCATCGTTGGTCGTGGGTGGCTCGCTGATCTGATCTTTAGGGCTGAGGCTGGCTCGATGACCCAAGGCGCTGGTGGGCACGGCACCGTTATCGCACTCTACGAGAGGCCAACTGTCTTTCGCCCACCCTACGACTTCTTCACTGTCTTCATAGGAAAAGAGCTAGGTGTTTTCTCTTCTAAGTAAGTCGTCTTGGGTTGTATCGACAAGTTCCAGGTTGATCGAGAATTATAGAGCGGAAGCAGAGTTACAGACCACCGGATTCCCTGGAGGATATTACAAGGGATTTTATGATCCCGACATCGCCTATCGATTCCTCTATTTCGCCGAGGAAAGGGGTTGGGTTCGTGACCGGGGTGGCTTACTGGCAGACGCGAAAACCAAGACCAAGCCCGTCCCCATGTCTGGCCTCATCCTCAGAGGTAGTGAGGACCCCGATGAATATCACGAAGAGTTGGATTCCCTCATCAGGGAGACCGGTGAGCGGAAATGGTATGCCGTGACCTGTGGCATTCAACCTGGTATATACATGTCTTAGTGAGTCCCCATTCGCCGTGTCTTGCGAAGATCGAGGCTGATCCATCCATCATTCCCAGTATCGAGGTCAACTTGAACTGCTTCAATGTTCCCGGTAACGTCCAGAAGGGCTACGAGTCTTTCGAGGAAGCTCGTGCCGTCTATCGATATGCCGAAATCGCTGGGCGGGTCCATGCAGTCGACAGGCTCTATCGCCGGGCGCGTCGCTGAGCATCATGCATCACCTTTCGGATCCACGGTCCTTCAAATTTTCGCCATTCGTCAAAGCCCATTTGTACTATCTCTCCGTATGTATCTCTCGCTGTACCTATCCGTTGATATGCTGCTATGTGGCCTCCTCGCTGTTCTTTGTACATTAGTCGCCCAATACGATCTTTTTCAACCGTTGTCATCGGACTCCGGATGTGTGCCGAATCACACGGTAATATCTCTGATCCCTATTATGGGTGCCTTGCGTGTTTGCCTCACCGTCATCCCCACCGACTTATGTCTTCAATCCCAAGCAGCTTTATGCAGAACTCTATATTGCGAAGAATGCATCTGACGATATACGCGCATCCCCTCCTCTTATCGAGCTACTGTTCGACCAACATCTGCGACAGATCGCCCAAAGATGAAGCCCTGAGACGGTGACTTGGCAGCCCCTCAAAAATGTAAGGGTATTCGGTTTCCTGCATTGCTTTTCTAGTATATATTCTGAAGCGAACTTGCAGATTCCTTCGTACCTTGCCAGCGTTCTTTTCATACCTATTGTCATGGATCGCGGAGGACGTCGCCCTCGACGTGGTTCCTTCTTCAGCTCGACTCAGGACACGAGATCGATGGTCGTTGAGAAGGCCTATTGTCAAGACTTTTCCACTGGAGCACAAACGCGAGTGACCGACACCGTTGTACGTCAGAAGAAGCAACGTGTCTCCCTTAAAGACGTCGATGAATACGAGTCATGGACCCCTTTCCAGACTGTTCAAGATTTCGCCCCTTCCCTAACCGAACCACCTGCTGGCCCATCCAACGATGTCAACACCCCATCCACGAACGATTCTCTCACTGCCATGCCTACGGAGGACCTTCATGTTGGCGACTCAACTGGCGTGAGCTCTGAGGAGGAGGAAGTGGGTACAGGGACTAAACGTAAACGTTACACGAGCTCGGTAAGCCAATCCTCCCCACTGTGTCTGCTCTTTACTGAATGTTGTATTAGGACGATCCTAACACCGCGTGGCGCAACAATGCCATGAATGTTCTCCAAGAACTCTTCCGCTTCGATGGCCTTGGTGACAGCCTGACTGCACCTTGCTGCTCAGCTTGTGGTATTGCATACCCTTCCGACAGCGACGGCGTTTCGGTGCGACTGTTTCGCTGTGAAGACTGTCACATCCTTCCCCAGTGCTTGGACTGTTGCCTGGACACCCACCGCCTCCAGCCCCTTCACAATATCAAAGTATGTGTTTATCTGGAAACGCGACTGCATGTTATTAAATTATTTGGCTAGGAATACAACGGCACGTTCTTCAGCAAGAAAACATTGTCTGACATTGGCCTGGTGTATCAACTGGGACACGGCGGCCTCCTCTGTACACACCCCGATCCTCTCTTACGCACGCTCACCGTCTTGCACACCAATGGGATCCACCACGTCTCCTTTCGTTATTGTAACTGTGTCGTCAGCTGTCAGCCTTCGCATGCCCAGCAAATCCTCCGAAACGGATGGTATCCTGCCACCACCACCGAGCCGCGATCATGTGCAACCTTTCAATGTATGGACTTTTTCCGCCTCCTCAACGTCGCGGCCAATGTGAACGCGAACGACTTTATCGATGTTCTCGAACGGCTCACCGATGCCACCAATCCTGAGGAGACTCCCGTAGGTACTATATAGCTTACGAATGAAATCACCAGCTGACTTTAGCTAATGTAGGATCGCTACACTCCCTTTACAAGAATGGTTCGTCAATGGGCCTTCCTCTTCCACACCAAGAGGTCGAATATTGCTATGGATGTCAAGACTCTCGATGACATTGCTCCCGGAACCCTAGCACGAAAATGTTGGGCGTGTCCCTGGGATGGTATTAATCTACCGCCAAACTGGAAGACCCTCGATGCCAGGTATAGGTGAGTGTGCATTGGCTATCAACATATCCTTTCAAGGCTGAATGTGATCCTCATTTAGCTACTTATACATGCCGATATTGGCTCTCGACGCCAATTTCAGACTTAAGAACCTCATTCGGGCAAAGGAGCGCCCCGACCCACCGTTAGCCCCCGGCTCGGCTTATTTCGTCAACTCACGGCCTTACAAGGAGTTTTTGAGCAAGTATATATCTGAGAAAGACATGAGTCCACGAGAACCATATTTTTTGTAAAACGGTACTGAAGTCATGCTAGGTCTCTACATGCATAGCTTTTGCTGCGCTGTTGCTCAAAGATAGCAAGGTCACGACAGGGCTTCGTACGTCGGGAGTCGGTGGGTGCGCATGTGCGAGACATGAGGTGATACGGCCGCAGGGTATGGGCGATCTCCAGAAAGGAGAAAGGTATGAACACAGTCAATTCTGTCCACGTCACGCACGCTCACGTTGAACGTAGATACGCCAACATGGATTTCATCTTTTTCTCTGCCATCCAGGGTTCGCACCTCCCCCGCATCGGTATCTCCTACGACATCATATGTCAATGGAAAATCAACCTGCTTGAGCGCATGACACGACTGCCACCTCACCTTCAAATCCCGACCAACTCCATCAACTTCACCTTTGGCCTACCGACATGGCACGCCGTCGTGCACGAGCTGTCATGTAAAAGCAGCAATAGTCTTACTTACCAAGAGGGTGTTGGTAGGACAGACGGCGAAGGTATCGAACGTATATGGTCGGTTCTCAACCCGGCATCGTATGCAACCAGGGGAATGGGCGAAGGAAATCGTCACGACACCCTTGACGATCGTATTGATTTTCACAACACGAAGAAGAATCTTGGTCATGGTAAGTCCTTTCGTACGTTCACTTGAAGTGATACTAACTATTTTTTTCAGGTCTTATACTTGCCCGTCGTCTTAAAGTTGCGCTGGTAGAGCGTGACAAGCAGATCAACAACTTCAAGCTGTCGGATGAGGGGCTAGATCCGGAGAAACGGTCGGAATGGAAGCAGCTTATTGCAGCGTGGAAAGAGAATCCGGACAATCCATGTCCTTATATGTTACCCGATGCCTGTAAGTGTCTGAATCCATGTTATTACACTGTCATCTACTTATTTCCTTATTACAGCAAATGTACCAACCGAAACGGAGGTTCGTGCGGATCTGGAAGCAGCAGAAGAGAAGGAGGCGAAGTCTGGCCGTACTCCTGTGTATGGAACGACGGCGCTAGCATTTGTGGCTATGGGCTTACAGCTGGAGGATATACAGTATGTCACCATTATTGCCGTTTACGTACGTCAGACTGACCATTTTTTCAGAGCTTCCTTGCAGAAGGATTCGTGTGCTAAGCATCGAACACCGCTACAGGAAGCCCGCCTTCGTGAACATCGCGATACCTTCACCGAAATGCTTGAACGCTTCCGCGGCCTTCAGATCATATATATGCCTGGTGCACAAAGAGCCATCGCCACCGAGGAACAACGACGACCTTCTAACACCGAGCTCCCCATTGAGGACACTCACTTATGGCTTCCCTCTGATCTCGACTCCTCCGAGCGCACCACCGGTTGTGTGGCGAAAGTCGTTGAGACCGAAATCAGATTACGGAGTGCCCGCTGCGCCGACGCCATCTCGTCCCTCCGATATCACCTCCATAGCAAACAGGCCCTCATTGCATTCCGTAATGCCAATGTCATCGGCCAAAAAGACTCTACGAAGGCATGTGGGCTCATTACCAGTGTGGGTCTTCGTGTGCAGGCTGAGGCAGATAAGTATCGGCGCTCGCGCCTGGCTCTTATTTCTCTGGGAGGACCTGCCATGGCCGCTGCACACCCCGAACTTTTGGCATCCGACATTGCTCTCGACACCGACGTTGATCCGGATTGGCTGTCAACTATGAAGCTAGGCAACATTGGGAATGAGGCACGGCGTCGTCCCCACATGTCCACTGGCAAGCGGACGATCTCCTGGATTTGGACAGCTTACGGCGGTATCAAGGAAGGTGATCGTGGATACGATGGTAAATCTTTCTATTTCTCGACGTCACGAACATTCACTGATATCAGATTTAGCCGCTCGTGTGGAATGGTGCAAAGCCCTAGCTCGGCGAGACCGCTGGTCGGAAGAGGTCAACAAGATCCGTGAAGAAATGAAGGCAGTTCTACGGTTCCTCGAGTGGCAAGTCAAATGGTGGAAGGGCAAGCAGCCGCCTCTCCCTGAGAGCTTACTCCATCCAGATGCAGCGATCGTCGTTGGGAAACGAGCGTATGCTGCTCGCCAAATGGAGGTATATCAGGGGATTCTCAAGAAATTCCGGCAGATCTGGCGTGTCAAGGGTGTCGATCAGGTACGATGTCACTCCTGTTGCCAATGCCATGCTGATGTCATTTTCACCAGGCTACGTAACCAACTATTGAGTGCCGCTTTCATCTACCATACCTCCCTCCAATGCTGTCCTCCCTCCAATGCTGTCCTGCCACCACCACCGCCAACTTCTATCAGCTCATACAACCATTTCCACCCTTCCTTGCTCCACTCCATATAGATTGATTCTCCCCTGCCTGCATTATCCTGTGCATTTCCCCATCTGCATTTTCCCCACCCGCCCAAAATTTTGGTTCCTGATTTCCCTGTTATCTCTCTGTTATCTTATCTGATCTTTAGTATTATCTTATCATTCTTTCCCAATGACAGTGATTTTTTGATTTCCCTGAAGTTGGCCCCAAATCACATGATTATCACATGATTATCACATGATTTTATGATTAAATAAGCATTTCTCAGCCAGGTTGACTTAGAGACATTTTACGATTCATAGCCGGGGCCTGGCTAGCTTCACAGTTTTTGTCAAGGGTTAGCCTGGCTGTGTCCAGACCCAAATGCCCAAATCGTACCATGGTGGCTCCGAGTACGACTGATGGTAGGCGTTTCGCCGCCGAACGGCTCAGGGCCCTCGTCCCTGGATGATAGAGCTCGTTGGGCGAGCTCCGCGCGGAAGAGCTTCTTCCTTTCGGGTGGTACCTTCCCCGGAGGGTCAGGCTTATTGGAACGACCTCCAGACGTCGCCATCTAGAGGATTAGAGCAGAGAAAAGTGCTGAGGAACGTTGAAATGTGCTTGGTAGCTGTTTCTTGGTGGCTGTGCACGTGGTGGTGCACGATCAAGAAGGGATGAGATTGTTCGGGTTAGACAAAGAACTTCATCCTAACCTGCATGTCCGTGGAGCTCCTAGGGCACCTAGTCTTTCTCTCCTCCACGCCACGCATGGCCTGCACCACAATGACGAGTAGATTGGGTAAGAACTTTGGAAAGTAAGCAAGAATTCTGTACTCGTTTCGTATCCTTCATTTGACTAATTTCTGATCCTCAGGGACGCAAAGTCCTTGTACTCCACTTTTGTTACTACATGTGTTACCGAATGCTGCGCACGCACAGACGTTCAGATCCCTGACGGATGTCTAGCACCTCCTTTGGTCATTCGGGAAATGAAGGGCACGGAAAACAGTTTGTGTCCCACTTGAAGTTCCCTTCCTCTGAGCCTGACGGGGACCTTCTTACTCATGGCGTCATAGTAGGCAGACTTTCAATACACCGGAACTTGAAGCTGCGACCCTTGCAACGAGCTAAGCGCAGGACCCTTCCAGCAAAGACTCCAATGGCAAGGTCTCCCTTCCTTTTATGGAGGCGCGAGATTGGCTCAACCCCATGACGTTCTTTCTAACATTCTAGACGCCACTGGCAATGCCTGGTATAAATGCCCCACTGGCAGTAATTTATTCAGAACAGACCATTAACCTCTTGATTGACAAGCCCTTATCCTCTAGTTTATACCAACCAATGACCCCTCTTCGATCTTCTTCTCTGTCTTGTCCCCCGGCACCTGCCCGTCCTCAGCGTCCTCAGCGAAGAAATGAATCACGGAAAAATTGTCCCATATGTTTATCACGTTCTCAGACCCCAAGCCCAACGCCTCAGAGCAGAACTGTTCATTCTCCTCACCCGTTTCCCAGTATGTCTGTCCTACCAGTTTGCTACGCAAGCCCTAACTGCAATTTAGTTAAGACGGAAAAAGTCGCTGTTTCGATACAGACTGTTAAGGATGCAACAAGTGTTTCAGTGTCTCGCTCTATTGTTCTACTCCCATACAACATATCCCTGGAAGGTTTTTACTGCCAGATATGCCATTACATGAGGCTAGCACCTCATGTAATTCCCCTTGGTTACAAATTCTCGCACGAAAGTCGACTCAACTTACCAAGGGTTCTGGAAAGCGAGGATGACCTGAGGAGGGTCATGGTGGTGGTGATGGCTAGAAACCAAAAAGTGCCAACATCCTTGGAAATCTATCACCTAGTATGGGCTCAATCTATTGTGAGTGAACGTTCAGAACTTGAAGCTTGCTAACCGCGAACTTATTGGAGTAGCTTCTCGGACACGCCTCATTAGCACAGCCTCCCACCGAACTCCTTTGGAACAGTGTCAGAAGGAGAGCCAGGCTCGACTTGCTTGAATAGAAGCTGTCTTTTTTTTTTTTTTTTTTAATTCAAAACCTTCGCCCCCTCCAGACCCCCCGAAGGGGGGTCCAGAAGGTTCAAAAATATATTTGTATCCCGGTGTTCGAACACAGCCCGGCAGGTATATAATACAACCGAAATCGTACTACAGTGACAAATGAAATTGGACGAGGAGGTGATCCGTTACGTGGACAAGCCTAGATACGCGTCGCAGACACGTGGAGTGTGGCACCCGAAGGGCGGTATGGCAGAAGAACTGCCCAGAAGTCATCGTAACCCACCGAAGCGGACGACGACTATATGGTTGGTAATTCTTGCTCACGGACCAATATACCAGCCGTTTGCAATGGCAAGGGCAGTCGGTACCCATTGGTTCAACGTTTGGACCCAGACAGAGTCGTCTACGCCCGCTGGTTGAGGAGCACGCTGAACATCTTGACGATCGACCTGGATCGTAGCGTGATTAGACCGACGTTCCTCAGAACGACGATGGACGGGTGGTGAGTCCTTGTCCGGGGGACCACGAGCCCGTTTCCTTCTTGCACCAGGGAAGGGGGGGGGAGGAGCCTGGCCTGGAAAGGCAAAGGCAGACGGGTTCTTCTCTAAGAACTTTAAGAAGACGGAGAAATCGTGAAGTTCATCACGAGTCGCCGACCTGGCATACTTGGGACAATTACCGAGTATGTGCGTTCGAGTTTCGATGACGCGTCGAGGGCAGTCACATCTAACCTCGTCAGAGAGATTAAAGCGAAGCCGGAATTCTCCAATTGGAGCGTGGCCAAGTATGGAACGCGCCATACGAGAGGTATGAGTGTTAGATTGGCCCATCGTCTTGAGCCACGGTCCACCGTGCAGATGAGATGGAGGGATACGAATACCCTTGTCCTTGAGAGGTAGGAACTGGCTGCCTGAATACGAAGCCGTCTGGTGGAGTCTCGTCCACTCGACGGTCATACTGGTGACAGCGGCTTTGCGAGCGTATCCAAGATACACCTTTGGTCTAGTACCGACGGCCACCTGGAGAGCAGTTGCTGCCAAGTGAGCACGATGGTGGATGTCCCATTCGAGCTTGGAAGGGACGTGGATGAACTTGACTGTACGAGATACATCTGCCTCGAGCCAAGTCCGGAGTTTTGAGCAGATCGATATGGAGTGACCCTGCCCAGAGTGGACTGACGGGTCAAGCGCTAGTTTAAGCGCTGTGACCGAATCAGAGAAGATTAGCAGCTTGATGGCTGCTTCACGACGAACCGCACGAGAAACAGCAAAGTCAATTGCTGCCAGCTCGGCGTCATCGGATGTGGCCTTACCAGATGGTACAGCAAAGTCGTCGGGTCCAAACGGACCGTGAACGAGGGAACACGCTGCAGTAGCCTGCAGATTTGTGTCTTTTGGAACAGACGCGTCAGCGCCAACCAAGACGGTTGAGGCATTGGCGTTGTTGACGTAGGCGTCAAGTACACCTCGTCGAGCATGGACAGCCTCATCAGAGTTGGCCAAGTCGACATCAAAATGGACGCGAGACTTATACAAGTCACGAATCCGGGTACCAGGAGAGGCCTCCCAGGTGACAGGATCAAACTCCTCTGTGGAGAGAGAGATGTTCGTATCGGTAGAGACGATTGGAGACGAGATCTTCGACTCCTCAACGAGAGACAAGTGCTTGAGAGAGCACTGGTGGTGAGTACCTCTGAACGGTACGTCTCTACGCGGCCGGAGAAGGGAGAGCGTAGGGTGTGATGAAAGAAGGGTACGAGTCCTGACGTAGGAGCGCTCGATGAGCTTCTTGATGTGCAGGTGGATGGGAGGAAGACCTGCGATGGTCTCCGATCCACCTGAGGGAGAGGTACGGAATGCACCGAGGATCCAGACTGCAGCTTGACGTTGCATCTGGCGCAAGAGCTTAAGGACACCCTTGTTCTTGGCTCCGTTATAGAACCATAGTCTACAGCCATACGTTGCCAAAGGAAGCACACATGCGCGATAGAGGAGACGTTTCTGGAGAGGTGTGACACCTCTTGTAGAGTTACCAAGCATAACCATAGCTTTCACCGTGGTTAACGCTTTGGTGGCATAGAATTTCGCATGCTCCTTGAAGGCGAGCCGACGATCAAAGTAGAAACCAAGATACCGCCAAACGGTCTTGGGTTTCAAGGGAGTATCCCCGGTATAGGGTGCAAATCGTAAGTCGATGGGAGGGTTGGGGTCCCTCGAATTACGGGTAAAGTGAAAGACCTCGGTCTTATCGTGTTCTAGTACAAGGCCAAGCTTGGAGACAAGCTCCTCGATGACCTCGTAGGCAGACTGGAGCTTGAGGATGTTCTCCTCAAGCGTAGGTGACTGCACAATGAGTGAGCCGTCGTCCACATAAGACATGAGTGTACACTCGTCTGGTGGTATACGATCTTGAAAGACTCGCATCACGGTGATGAGATACAAGGCAGACAGGATGGGAGAGAGGGCGGATCCCTGGCCGACGCCAACATCCGCTCCGTACTTTCCTGACGTCTCGTTGTTCCAGACGTAGGAGGTAGACCGCTCAACTAGGTACGATCTGAAGAACGCTACTACTTGGGGGGCAAAACCCATCTTTTGCAGCGTGGCGATGAGGACCTCATGATTGAGGGAGGGGAAGAATTGGGCGAGGTCAAAAGCGACGACGCTTGTCTTCCGGCCAGCTGTCCAGCCAGCTTTAACGATGTGGGTAAGGTAGACACCAGCGTCCTCAGTAGAATGCTGACGCACTCCACCGAATTGGTTGGGGTGGAAGATATTGTATCTCTGGGCCTCGTATTGCATACGGTTAGCCAACATCTTCTCGAAGAGTTTGCCCAAGGTGTTGAGAAGCACGATGGGACGGAACATCTTCGGAGTGGAATAGTGAGGCTTATTCGGCTTCGGAAGAATGACCGAATTCGATTCCTTGAAGTGAGTTGGCCAGTGCCCAACCCTAAGGCAGGCATTAGCCACTCGGACAAGCTTGTTCAAGACATCCTCGTCTTGAACTAGCCGCTTGAGGTGGAACCAGGTCAGACGATCTGGCCCAGGTGCAGACGTGTTCGAGCACTTCGAAAGCTCGTCCAGCAATTCTGTAGACGAGAAGTCCACCCAGCGCCTACCAGGCACTGGTTGAACTTCATCGAGGATGGATAAATCAACTGGCCTGTTGGAGGCCGAGTTGTAGGTAGAGTGAAGGGCCTCAAAGAGGTCCTCCAGGGAGTGCATAGGCTCGTTATTATAGCGAATAGCCTCGTAGGTTGGGAGCTCACGCTGCTTAGTCCAGCTCATGAGATCCCACGGACGTTTGTTGGTAGTAGCAATATCATGGATACGCTGGTCGAAAAACTCGCGTTTAGCGCGTTTCACAGTGCGCTTAAATGCCTTGTGGTCATCACGAGACTTTGAAGCACGGTATTTCTCGATTGCAGTAGTACAATCGTCAGTCCACCAGGCCTTAGACTTGGTGGAGATGCGGGAGGTCTTGGCGTTGGATTCCCAGATCGCCTTGGTAGAAGTACCAAACGCGCCAACGCACGCTTCAATAGCCTCTGGAGTGTCGAGGGTGGGCACAGCCCACTCCTCCTTCAAGAACGTAGTCAACACCTCAAGGAACTTGGATTCCTCCGGGCTCTCTCTAGGCATAGACTTGCGTTCGGCGAGTACCCTAGTGGGTACAATAGGCAGGGTGACCACCAGCGGAGCATGATCCACAGGACCACGCCAGTCAGTCGCCACCGAGTGAACGAGTCCCGCCCTTCTATCGAGGGGCAGAAACATGAGATCGATAACCGAATTGTTGAGATTCTGGTTATGGGGAAAGTGGGTGGGGGAGCGCTCTTGCAAGACGCTCACCTCCAGTCCAAGCTCAAACGCAGAGTCGCATAGGGACGTAGCGTTGACGTTGATATGAGGGAACTCAGGATCCCAGATGTTGGAGTGACAGTTAAAGTCACCAGCCATGCAGCGCATGGGAGGAAGTCGGTCGACATTGGCGGACAACCATTGAATGGCTGTGGAGTCGTCGTCCGAATAGACATTGACGATGTTGACAGGCTCATTATGATGCCCGTAGAGGGTGGAGATAGCAATATCTCGGTGGTGGACGAGGTCTGACCGGTACGATGGACGCATACCAGCCAGACGTTTGTGGATATAGGTCATGACCCTAGGGCGGTCATCATCATCTTTCGGACGATAGAACATGACTATCGGCCAGTCAGGGTGGGTGGGAGCACCGACGACAGGTTCTCCTTCAGGATTCGACGACGATACCGTACGTCGAATGAGTCTCCAAGGTGGTTCTTGGATCATAATCACGTCGAAGTCACTCTTACGTTCCTCCAACAGGGATGAAGTAAAATCATAGTTTCTATTCACGTTCTGTGAATAGACTCGGATATGTGCAATGTTCGTAGTACGCATAAGTAAACAAATAATCATTGCGGCGCAGCCGCCCCCCTAGTACTCGGTGAACCCGAAGTCGTCGTCTGAGCTTGGGTTACTGTCCGTGTCCGTCTGGGAGGTTCGACATCAGCGAAGGAACGAGGTGCACGAGCGGAGAAATTTACCGCATCCTGTATCCCGTACCGGCGGGCGATCCAACCACGGTCGAATCGGTTCTTAGAGAAAACGCGAATAGAAGCTGTCTGCCCAAAGATCTTCCTGCCTGACATGTGGACCTTTCTGTATACTAATGAAACAAAACTGTACTATACCTTTTCCCTTTATCCCTATCATGCCTTTGTGAATTAGCACCCCTTTGAGCAGCTCCTGTTATTCAAGTTGGCCAGTCAATAGTATGAAAAGATTTCCTTGATGCCGCTTCGAGAGGTGAGGTTGTTCCTCAGCGCACATTCGGGACTATGATAACCCCTTCGTTGAATGGGTCTGAGAATGAAAGTCTTCAAGCTGGCATAGCCTACAGCCTGAGGGAAACGAACAGAAGTAAAAGGAATCTGGGCCAATAGGACTGATTTTTGAGAGCATTGCATTCAGAAAGGCCCAGCATCCGCTTCGGCTCGTTGCTTCAAGTTGCCAGTGAGTCTGGCTTTGGACAGCTCTGACAACCGGTATTAGTCCTGGTCTATCCAAATTGCCTCCAAGAACCCACTGATTGGACTTATATACACAGTAGACGTTGAGTGTTGCATTTGTAGTAGAGACCACCAGTGGCATTTTGCAATTGAACTTGAAAATATAGTACCCCTACGTCTATCAGCCCTGCGGCACGCAAGATATACTAGTACAAGCTCGGATGCCTTGGTAGTCCCAGCGCACACAAATGTGAAAGAATGTCAACTCGAAGACCCGTCAATCAGATACGTGTGGCTGCTGGCAAGCCGACTTTGCGCACAATGTCCTGCCCACACCGGTTACCCCGGGCCGAATTCTCTCTCTCTCTCGAACCATCACCATCAAGGCAGCTGAATAGCTCAATGCTCCATGTTCCTCCCACAGCGCCCAAGACGCTAATGTATTGACCAAGTGATCCTCAACCATAGGATTCTGTGTCTACATTGACCGACCTCTTTGACCATCCAGCTCTGACTCAATAATTGGAGTTGGCGAACTGCACTTGCATCCTATTGATTTCATACTAGCACCTACCCACCTAATTTCAGCCAACAATATCCGGGTACGTTTCTAGCGCATTTAGACTTGCCATCAACTTATAGTGAACAAGTCGCTTTCCTTCGTTCGAGCCATTGGACCGGCCTAATGCAGTATATATTTGGATGATCCAAGAACTTGAACGCATGGTGGTTTTGCACGCCACGAGAGGAAAAATTATCAAAAGCAGGGAGCCTGAGGTGAATGAATTCGTGAGTGGGTCTCCCAAATAATCTAGTTTATTCTCAGATTGCAGGACTCGGAGTGCCAGTGGTTGTACATTCAACGACATATTGCCTCTCCTACGAGCATCCTGCCGTCCTTCTATCATCCTAGGTTTGTTCTTAGCGTACTTGCAATCCTTACGCTCCTAATCTTACGGGCTGAGCTTTAGCAATCCAACATTATCTTTCTTCTCTTCTATCTTTGTTCTTTGCGGACAAGCTCCTGTGGCTAAGCGCTTACCTCCTTTTCTACAGGTGATGTGAATGTCATGGCATAGTACAACTTGAATGCTATAACACTGGCGGCAGCATTAGCAACAGTTCACAAACATTCAGCCTTTTGCAGTTGGTGAGCAGGTAGAGGCCAACTCACTTCAAGGAATCGAATTCGGTCATTCTTCCGAAGCCGAACAAGCCTCACTATTCCACTCCGAAGATGTTCCGTCCCATCGTGCTCCTCAACACCTTGGGCAAACTCTTCGAGAAGATGTTGGCTAACCGTATGCAGTACGAGGCCCAGAGATACAATATCTTCCACCCCAACCAATTCGGTGGAGTGCGTCAGCATTCCACTGAGGACGCTGGTGTCTACCTTACCCACATCGTTAAGGCTGGCTGGACAGCTGGCCGGAAGACGAGCGTTGTCGCTTTTGACCTCGCCCAATTCTTCCCCTCCCTCAATCATGAGGTCCTCATCGCCACGCTGCAAAAGATGGGTTTTGCCCCTCAAGTAGTTGCGTTCTTCAGATCGTACCTAGTCGAACGGTCCACCTCCTACGTCTGGAACAACGAGACGTCGGGTAAATATGGGGCGGATGTTGGCGTTGGCCAAGGCTCTGCCCTCTCTCCCATCCTGTCCGCCTTGTATCTCATCACTGTGATGCGAGTCTTTCAGGATCGTATACCACCAGACGAGTGTACACTCATGTCCTATGTGGATGACGGCTCACTCATTGTGCAGTCACCAACACTTGAGGAGAACATCCTTAAGCTTCAATCTGCCTACGAGGTCATCGAGGAGCTCGTCTCCAAGCTTGGCCTTGTACTTGAACATGATAAGACTGAGGTCTTTCACTTTACCTGTAACTCGAGGGACCCTAACCCTCCTATCGACTTACGATTTGCACCTTACACCGGTGACACTCCCCTTAAACCCAAGACCGTCTGGCGGTATCTTGGGTTCTACTTCGACCGCAGGCTCGCCTTCAAGGAGCACGCGAAATTCTACGCCACCAAGGCATTAACCACGGTGAAAGCTATGGTTATGCTTGGTAACTCTACGAGAGGTATCACGCCTCTCCAGAAACGTCTCCTCTATCGTGCATGCGTGCTTCCCTTGGCAACGTATGGCTGTAGACTGTGGTTCTATAATGGAGCCAAGAACAAGGGCGTTTTAAAGCTCTTGCGCCAGATGCAACGTCAAGCTGCAGTCTGGATCCTTGGTGCCTTCCGTACCTCTCCCTCAGGTGGATCTGAGACCATCGCTGGTCTTCCTCCTATCCACCTGCATATCAAGAAGTTGATCGAACGCTCCTACGTCAGGACTCGTACACTTCTTTCATCACACCCTACGCTCTCCCTTCTCCGACCGCGTAGAGACGTACCGTTCAGAGGTACTCACCACCAGTGCTCTCTCAGACACCTGTCTCTGGTTGAGGAGTCGAAGATCTCGTCTCCAATCGTTTCAACCGATACGAACATCTCCCTCTCCACAGAGGAGTTCGATCCTGTCACCTGGGAGGCCTCTCCTGGTACCCGGATTCGTGACCTGTACAAGTCTCGAGTCCACTTCGATGTCGACTTGGCCAACTCTGACGAGGCTGTCCAGGCTCGACGAGGTGTACTTGACGCCTACGCCAACAACGCCAGTGGCTCGACCATCTTGGTCGCATCCCTTCTTGATCGCGCACCACCACGTGCACAGCCACCAAGAAACAGCTACCAAGCACATTTCGACGTTCCCCAGCACTTTTCTCTGCTCTAATCCTCTAGATGGCGACGTCTGGAGGTCGATCTAACAAGCCTGACCCTCCGGGGAAGGTACCACCCGAAAGGAAGAAGCTCTTCCGCGCGGAGCTCGCTCAACGAGCTCTATCATCCAGGGATGAGGGCCCTGAGCCGTTCGGCGGCGAAACGCCTACCATCGTACGCACTTTTGCGTCCGAACCCAAGAGGACTGCGGAGGAGAGTCCTAGCACCCTTCGGAACGATGGAAAGAAGAAGGCAAAGGCAGGAGAGGGGGAGGAGGAAAGGGGAGGGGAGTAGCAGTGAGGATGATGACGACGACGACGGTTCTGCCCAACCACAACCTCAGGCCTCGACGTCTGAAGCCCCAGAGGCTCAGATGGAGGGCACTGACGATGAGCCAGTGGTCTTCGCCTGCCACCTTGACGGTGGCGAGGCAGAGGACGTCATTACCAGGGATGCATCGGCTGTTGTCGCCTCGTTGGGGGCCATTCGGTCTTGGATCGATGGCCACCATACAGGGCTCATTCCCTTTGACCACCGCAACGACATACTGGACGCGGTCTTCACTCTCTTGGGCGACTCATCTCACCCGAGGATTGTCGAGTGGATTGTCCACCACTCCCAGGAGGCGAGGGACGGCTTTGCTGCCGCCCTAGCTCCTGTTGTTCCTCCTCCTGACCCCCAGGATCTCACCACCACCGTCTCCCAACTTCAGCAACAGCTGGAGGTGATGCAGACTAACAATTCCCTGCTCCAAACTCACGGACAGGAACTCTCTAGGGCCCACCAGGACGCCCTAGACACCATCGCCTCCCTCCAGGCGCAGCTTCAAGCTACCCAGGTCCGTCCCGCGGAATCTGACCAAGCAATGGGCCAGCCCGGGCCCAACACTGCCACGTCACAATCTGTGACGTCACAAGTGACTCCGCCTGTGACAGGTCACGGTGCGGTCACACCCCATGGAATTTTATCCGTGTCAGGTGACCAGTTTGGGTCACGTGACCAAACCACCCAGGGTGTTGGAGCGTCTAGACATGCTCCTGCCCAGGGCGCTTCCAGCGCTAATACCGGCGCCTCCTCCTCCGTTCCACCTGGGCCCAGGCCTGGGGACGAACCTGACCCAGACACTCAGATGGCTGAGCCTCCTGCCCCTCCTAAGGGCAAGGACAAGACGTCTAAAGCGGCTAGTAAGCCCAACTTTAGGCCTCCTGCTGCCCTTTCTGGGCGTCAAGGTGCTCCTCCGCCTGTCAATCGTGCTACTAGGCCCCTGCCACGTGGCTCGTTTGCAGGCGTTGCTCGTAACGCTGCTTCTCTTCCCCAGCCTCAGCGTCGTCCACGCCTCATGGGCTCGTCCCGCGAGGAGTCTGACCGTCGTCATGATGAGTCTGAACGCGTTGCTCGTGAAAACGAGATACCCTGGTCGCTCACTGCTGAGCTGATCAGACAGTTCCCAGAGCTTCATCGCTCTGAAATCAACCGCCTCGCACGCAATGTCATGGCCAACGCTCAGCAACGTCGTCGTTCGGAGCAAACCGGAACCGCTGAAGGCCGAGACCCTCCCCAGGGTCCTCGTGCCAAGAAGCTCAAGTCCACTACTCGTGGACCTTCCAGGAAGATGGTCTTCGTGCATGTCACGAAGAAGGTCGATGGGGAGGACGTTAATGTCCACCTACCTGCTGTCGGCGAACGCGCAGTCGCCTCCCTCAACCACCGACTCAAGTCGTCGCGTTCCTGGTCGAACCGAGTCTTGCATGTCGAACAGTCTGACCGTCAGGCTGGTGCTACCGTCCACCTGGACTCCCCCCCCTCGGATGGAGACGCTCTTGCTCTGTCCGAGGCCATCAACGACGTCTTCTTCCGTAGTGGCGAGAAGGAGACTCATCAGACTGTCAGTGTTAGGATTGAGAGGGCCGCCTCTCGTTCCTACGCTCGTATCACTGGGGTACCATACTACAACGGTGGCCTCAATCCCATCACCCCGGAGATAGCCCTACAGCGTTTGCGTCAGGACCCTATCACCCGTGGTCTAGACCTGGCAGGGATGCCTCGTGTCTTCCGCCCATCGAAAGATAGCAACATGTGTGTTATCTTCTTCGACTTCTGGGATTCCCGTGCTGGGTCCAACCTCAAAGCCATCGTCAACAAGAAGATCCTCATTGGGGGTCGTCTTTGTGTGATTACTGCTGCTAAGAAGCACGCCGGCGTTCCTCTCTGCCAACGTTGTTGGTATTGGGGTCACACCACTGATGGATGCCGCCAGGCGTTCTATTCCTGTGCTCATTGTGGTTCTGGCCACGAGACACGTCACCATGTCGCCCTCTCTCGCTGCTGCAGGGGTGATCCTGACGCTAACCCACCGGTTGACCCGACTCCATCTGGTCAACCGTGCCCTCATGCACCTCGGTGCATCAACTGCGGAAAGGCACACCGTGCAGATGACGGCCACTGCGTTTTCTCTAAGAACCGATTCGACCGTGGTTGGATCGCCCGCCGGTACGGGATACAGGATGCGGTAAATTTCTCCGCTCGTGCACCTCGTTCCTTCGCTGATGTCGAACCTCCCAGACGGACACGGACAGTAACCCAAGCTCAGACGACGACTTCGGGTTCACCGAGTACTAGGGGGGCGGCTGCGCCGCAATGATTATTTGTTTACTTATGCGTACTACGAACATTGCACATATCCGAGTCTATTCACAGAACGTGAATAGAAACTATGATTTTACTTCATCCCTGTTGGAGGAACGTAAGAGTGACTTCGACGTGATTATGATCCAAGAACCACCTTGGAGACTCATTCGACGTACGGTATCGTCGTCGAATCCTGAAGGAGAACCTGTCGTCGGTGCTCCCACCCACCCTGACTGGCCGATAGTCATGTTCTATCGTCCGAAAGATGATGATGACCGCCCTAGGGTCATGACCTATATCCACAAACGTCTGGCTGGTATGCGTCCATCGTACCGGTCAGACCTCGTCCACCACCGAGATATTGCTATCTCCACCCTCTACGGGCATCATAATGAGCCTGTCAACATCGTCAATGTCTATTCGGACGACGACTCCACAGCCATTCAATGGTTGTCCGCCAATGTCGACCGACTTCCTCCCATGCGCTGCATGGCTGGTGACTTTAACTGTCACTCCAACATCTGGGATCCTGAGTTCCCTCATATCAACGTCAACGCTACGTCCCTATGCGACTCTGCGTTTGAGCTTGGACTGGAGGTGAGCGTCTTGCAAGAGCGCTCCCCCACCCACTTTCCCCATAACCAGAATCTCAACAATTCGGTTATCGATCTCATGTTTCTGCCCCTCGATAGAAGGGCGGGACTCGTTCACTCGGTGGCGACTGACTGGCGTGGTCCTGTGGATCATGCTCCGCTGGTGGTCACCCTGCCTATTGTACCCACTAGGGTACTCGCCGAACGCAAGTCTATGCCTAGAGAGAGCCCGGAGGAATCCAAGTTCCTTGAGGTGTTGACTACGTTCTTGAAGGAGGAGTGGGCTGTGCCCACCCTCGACACTCCAGAGGCTATTGAAGCGTGCGTTGGCGCGTTTGGTACTTCTACCAAGGCGATCTGGGAATCCAACGCCAAGACCTCCCGCATCTCCACCAAGTCTAAGGCCTGGTGGACTGACGATTGTACTACTGCAATCGAGAAATACCGTGCTTCAAAGTCTCGTGATGACCACAAGGCATTTAAGCGCACTGTGAAACGCGCTAAACGCGAGTTTTTCGACCAGCGTATCCATGATATTGCTACTACCAACAAACGTCCGTGGGATCTCATGAGCTGGACTAAGCAGCGTGAGCTCCCAACCTACGAGGCTATTCGCTATAATAACGAGCCTATGCACTCCCTGGAGGACCTCTTTGAGGCCCTTCACTCTACCTACAACTCGGCCTCCAACAGGCCAGTTGATTTATCCATCCTCGATGAAGTTCAACCAGTGCCTGGTAGGCGCTGGGTGGACTTCTCGTCTACAGAATTGCTGGACGAGCTTTCGAAGTGCTCGAACACGTCTGCACCTGGGCCAGATCGTCTGACCTGGTTCCACCTCAAGCGGCTAGTTCAAGACGAGGATGTCTTGAACAAGCTTGTCCGAGTGGCTAATGCCTGCCTTAGGGTTGGGCACTGGCCAACTCACTTCAAGGAATCGAATTCGGTCATTCTTCCGAAGCCGAATAAGCCTCACTATTCCACTCCGAAGATGTTCCGTCCCATCGTGCTTCTCAACACCTTGGGCAAACTCTTCGAGAAGATGTTGGCTAACCGTATGCAATACGAGGCCCAGAGATACAATATCTTCCACCCCAACCAATTCGGTGGAGTGCGTCAGCATTCTACTGAGGACGCTGGTGTCTACCTTACCCACATCGTTAAAGCTGGCTGGACAGCTGGCCGGAAGACAAGCGTCGTCGCTTTTGACCTCGCCCAATTCTTCCCCTCCCTCAATCATGAGGTCCTCATCGCCACGCTGCAAAAGATGGGTTTTGCCCCCAAGTAGTAGCGTTCTTCAGATCGTACCTAGTTGAGCGGTCTACCTCCTACGTCTGGAACAACGAGACGTCAGGAAAGTACGGAGCGGATGTTGGCGTCGGCCAGGGATCCGCCCTCTCTCCCATCCTGTCTGCCTTGTATCTCATCACCGTGATGCGAGTCTTTCAAGATCGTATACCACCAGACGAGTGTACACTCATGTCTTATGTGGACGACGGCTCACTCATTGTGCAGTCACCTACGCTTGAGGAGAACATCCTCAAGCTCCAGTCTGCCTACGAGGTCATCGAGGAGCTTGTCTCCAAGCTTGGCCTTGTACTAGAACACGATAAGACCGAGGTCTTTCACTTTACCCGTAATTCGAGGGACCCCAACCCTCCCATCGACTTACGATTTGCACCCTATACCGGGGATACTCCCTTGAAACCCAAGACCGTTTGGCGGTATCTTGGTTTCTACTTTGATCGTCGGCTCGCCTTCAAGGAGCATGCGAAATTCTATGCCACCAAAGCGTTAACCACGGTGAAAGCTATGGTTATGCTTGGTAACTCTACAAGAGGTGTCACACCTCTCCAGAAACGTCTCCTCTATCGCGCATGTGTGCTTCCTTTGGCAACGTATGGCTGTAGACTATGGTTCTATAACGGAGCCAAGAACAAGGGTGTCCTTAAGCTCTTGCGCCAGATGCAACGTCAAGCTGCAGTCTGGATCCTCGGTGCATTCCGTACCTCTCCCTCAGGTGGATCGGAGACCATCGCAGGTCTTCCTCCCATCCACCTGCACATCAAGAAGCTCATCGAGCGCTCCTACGTCAGGACTCGTACCCTTCTTTCATCACACCCTACGCTCTCCCTTCTCCGGCCGCGTAGAGACGTACCGTTCAGAGGTACTCACCACCAGTGCTCTCTCAAGCACTTGTCTCTCGTTGAGGAGTCGAAGATCTCGTCTCCAATCGTCTCTACCGATACGAACATCTCTCTCTCCACAGAGGAGTTTGATCCTGTCACCTGGGAGGCCTCTCCTGGTACCCGGATTCGTGACTTGTATAAGTCTCGCGTCCATTTTGATGTCGACTTGGCCAACTCTGATGAGGCTGTCCATGCTCGACGAGGTGTACTTGACGCCTACGTCAACAACGCCAATGCCTCAACCGTCTTGGTTGGCGCTGACGCGTCTGTTCCAAAAGACACAAATCTGCAGGCTACTGCAGCGTGTTCCCTCGTTCACGGTCCGTTTGGACCCGACGACTTTGCTGTACCATCTGGTAAGGCCACATCCGATGACGCCGAGCTGGCAGCAATTGACTTTGCTGTTTCTCGTGCGGTTCGTCGTGAAGCAGCCATCAAGCTGCTAATCTTCTCTGATTCGGTCACAGCGCTTAAACTAGCGCTTGACCCGTCAGTCCACTCTGGGCAGGGTCACTCCATATCGATCTGCTCAAAACTCCGGACTTGGCTCGAGGCAGATGTATCTCGTACAGTCAAGTTCATCCACGTCCCTTCCAAGCTCGAATGGGACATCCACCATCGTGCTCACTTGGCAGCAACTGCTCTCCAGGTGGCCGTCGGTACTAGACCAAAGGTGTATCTTGGATACGCTCGCAAAGCCGCTGTCACCAGTATGACCGTCGAGTGGACGAGACTCCACCAGACGGCTTCGTATTCAGGCAGCCAGTTCCTACCTCTCAAGGACAAGGGTATTCGTATCCCTCCATCTCATCTGCACGGTGGACCGTGGCTCAAGACGATGGGCCAATCTAACACTCATACCTCTCGTATGGCGCGTTCCATACTTGGCCACGCTCCAATTGGAGAATTCCGGCTTCGCTTTAATCTCTCTGACGAGGTTAGATGTGACTGCCCTCGACGCGTCATCGAAACTCGAACGCACATACTCGGTAATTGTCCCAAGTATGCCAGGTCGGCGACTCGTGATGAACTTCACGATTTCTCCGTCTTCTTAAAGTTCTTAGAGAAGAACCCGTCTGCCTTTGCCTTTCCAGGCCAGGCTCCTCCCCCCCCCTTCCCTGGTGCAAGAAGGAAACGGGCTCGTGGTCCCCCGGACAAGGACTCACCACCCGTCCATCGTCGTTCTGAGGAACGTCGGTCTAATCACGCTACGATCCAGGTCGATCGTCAAGATGTTCAGCGTGCTCCTCAACCAGCGGGCGTAGACGACTCTGTCTGGGTCCAAACGTTGAACCAATGGGTACCGACTGCCCTTGCCATTGCAAACGGCTGGTATATTGGTCCGTGAGCAAGAATTACCAACCATATAGTCGTCGTCCGCTTCGGTGGGTTACGATGACTTCTGGGCAGTTCTTCTGCCATACCGCCCTTCGGGTGCCACACTCCACGTGTCTGCGACGCGTATCTAGGCTTGTCCACGTAACGGATCACCTCCTCGTCCAATTTCATTTGTCACTGTAGTACGATTTCGGTTGTATTATATACCTGCCGGGCTGTGTTCGAACACCGGGATACAAATATATTTTTGAACCTTCTGGACCCCCCTTCGGGGGGTCTGGAGGGGGCGAAGGTTTTGAATTAAAAAAAAAAAAAAAAAAAAAAGACCATCTTGGTCGGGGCTGACGTGTCTGTTCCTAAAGACACAAATCTGCAGGCTACTGCAGCGTGTTCCCTCGTTCACGGTCCGTTTGGACCCGACGACTTTGCTGTACCGTCTGGTAAGGCCACATCCGATGACGCTGAGTTGGCGGCGATTGACTTTGCTGTCTCTCGTGCTGTTCGTCGCGAGGTGGCTACCAAGCTGCTAATCTTCTCTGACTCGGTCACGGCGCTTAAGCTAGCGCTCGACCCGTCAGTTCATTCTGGGCAGGGTCATTCTATATCGATCTGCTCAAAACTCCGGACTTGGCTCGAGGCTGATGTGTCTCGTACAGTCAAGTTCATTCACGTCCCCTCCAAGCTTGAGTGGGACATCCACCATCGTGCTCACCTGGCAGCAACTGCTCTTCGAGTGGCCGTCGGTACTAGACCTAAGGTGTATCTTGGATACGCCCGTAAAGCCGCTGTTACTGGTATGACCGTCGAGTGGACCAAACTCCACCAGACGGCTTCGTATTCGGGCAGCCAATTCCTACCTCTCAAGGACAAGGGTATTCGTATACCTCCATCTCATTTGCACGGTGGACCTTGGCTCAAAACTATGGGCCAATCTAACACTCATACCTCTCGTATGGCTCGTTCCATACTTGGCCACGCTCCAATTGGGGAATTCTGGCTTCGCTTTAATCTCTCTGACGAGGTTAGGTGTGATTGTCCTCGACGTGTTATCGAAACTCGAACACACATACTGGGTAACTGTCCTAAGTATGCCAGGTCGGCGACTCGTGATGAACTTCGCGACTTCACCGTCTTCTTAAAGTTCTTGGAGAAGAACCCATCTGCCTTTGCCTTTCCAGGCCAGGCTCCCCCCCCTCCCTTCCCCGGTGCAAGGAAGAAACGGGCTCGTGGTCCTCCGGACAAGGACTCACCACCCGTCCATCGTCGTTCTGAGGAACGTCGGTCTAATCACGCTTTGCCACAACAGCATCAAGATGTACAGTGTGCTCCTCAGCCGGCGGGCATAGACGATACTGTCTGGGTCCAAACGTTGAATCAATGGGTACCAACTGCCCTCGCCATTGCTAACGGCTGGTATACCGGTCCGTAGGCAGGAATTACCAACCACATAGTCGTCGTCCGTTTCGGCGGGTTACGATGACTTCTGGGCAGTTCTTCTGCCATATCGCCCTTCGGGAGCTACACTCCACGTGTCGGCGACACGTATTTAGATTTGTGCACTCAACGCATCACCTCTCGTCCATTTCTTTGTCACTGTAGTACGATCTCGATTGTATTATATACCTGCCGGGCTGTGTTCGAACACCGGGATACAAATATATTTTCAAACCTTCTGGACCCCCCTTCGGGGGGTCTGGAGGGGGCGAAGGTTTTGATTTAAAAAAAAAAAAAATAACCCGAACAATCTAGTCCCCAAAAATTAGGTGGTTCAGCGGCTCGACCTCGTTTGGCAGGTATAGTCAACATTACAGATAGTTGCATATCCACTTGTAAACGGGTTAGGGGCTGAACAAACTATTCCATGTCACCGTGCTTGCTTTAAAATGCTGAGCGAGTTTGAAGAGTCTTGAGGGGTAAATCACTGAATCTGCCAGTGATTGCAACTGCCTGATTGGATTTGTTGCTGTGCTCGAGTCCGAGTCTCTGCTAATATGATAGCCTCAATGGACTCAAATTGACTGCATCGGGATGCCTAGATGGCAGACACAGTCAATAGAGGGTCCAACTGAAAGCAACGAAAATACGCACTTCAAGAACCAAGACCTTCAAGTTGTCATTTTGAACTTGAGTAGATAATCTTGTATACCTGCATATTTGATGAAGCATTGTGAAGTAGTGCGTCATGGCGTCCTTGGCAACGACCTTATGCCTCAGCCCTGCCTTTCTAGCCCTTCTTGGTCATTGACATGGCTATCATCCTCATACTGGTCTACTAGTAAGCATTGGCTGACGGTTTGCTTCTGAACCCTCGATCAACCTTGAACGCCTTGACCGAATGAAGTGAGAGGTTGAGGGAAGGTGTACCGTCCCCTTTGGCTTCGTGCCACTATTGCCAGAGACCTTATTACCGTTGTTCATTGCGGCACCCAGGTAGGTCTCGCAACCAGCTCGGCCTTTATGAAACCGGCATCTACTGAGGCAGAAAGAACATGGAGGTAAGCTGTGGTCGCCCCACCAGCAGAGGAACTAGGACGATTAGACAACGAAGCTGGGGAAGGATGGTGTTCCACGCGGGTATGGAAGGGGCACCGTAAAGCTTGCCAACGATCGTTGTAATCTTGCCAGTCCAGGTTGCCACTCCAGGACGGAAATTTAGGTGGAGCTTTTCAGAAATAACAGTACTGTCGAAAAGCCTACGTGAGCCCGTTATTCAGACTCGTGGACATAGAACGCACATCGCTTGGCCCGGCGCCTTTCATCATAATAAGCTTGGATCGGACTCATTGGGCAGCAATATGCCCTGGTATGGAGGTCTCTGCTTGCATTGTCAATCTTCAGCCTCACTGGTTGCGTTAGAAGCTGCAGCGCCATCGCGTCACGTATGCTAACAGCTTTTGGCGTTCTGCGTGTTGCAAGGGTCTTCAAAGACCTCTGATACGCCGTCCAGAGAGGGGTCGGATCTAGTCTCCTGCGCCATTAATTAATCGCGTTGTTCTTTTGGACAACCATGACGGATGTCCCGCCAACAGGCTCTTCTCTTTGATGTTAATTCCGGAAGAGTAGATGTATCTGTCTTTGAAGGTGGCAAGCGTCGTTTTGTCGTCTACGAGCAAAACCCTGGACCTCTCTAGGGCGATGTTCCGTAAGAACGTTCAAGTTCTTGTACAAGTGAGATACAACCTCGTCACCGATCATGAGGCCCAACTGCTCAAAAGAGCGTAACATCGCGGGATCGGTGTATGGGAGGTTCTGAACGTCGCGGCGAAGCCTCCAGTGGGGTTGCAGAGGGAAAGGGGAGGTAAGGATAGCTTTTGACCAAGACCGTAATAGGGAGGGTCTGGCCCAGGACATCTGAGTGCGAGCAATGAGCCGCCTCCGAACCTCAGCTATCCCGACCACTACCTGCTGAGAATGGCTCGTTAGGGGCGTTCCTCCTAATCCAGAGCTTTGCCGGAAAATAGTCGTAGGCGGTTTGTTGGTCATGGTTGAGACAACAGGCGGACATAAGCTTCTGATTGCAACGATACATAGGATGAATAGCGACCTCTGAAGTATCTGCCAGTGAACGAGCACCAAAATCAGCTCATGGAGGTTTCTACCACCAAAACAGAAATTTACCTTCACAGCTCTCGTAAGACACTTAGCTACCTCCCACTCGTCGCCATGAAGCTTCTGTGACCCAACTTCAGCCGCTCGTTGCTAGTGATGCTTTGCAGCGTGCGACGGTGGAGGTGGGCCTTTCTTGACTCCAACTACCTCATGGGTAAACCCTGGATGACCCACCTCTAATGGATGGGAGTGACCCCTTGAATCAAAGGTACTCCTTCGTCGTTGTATAAGACTCTCGCCACCTGAACCGAGTGATGCCAATTCTCCTCGAGTCGGCGCAGGCCTCCTGGAAAGGGTCCTGATAAGGGGGACAACCGTCTCAGTGCCTTGAAAGCCTGTCAATCGCGCCTAATACTCGCTACGAGTAGGCATGTTCTGCCGCCCCGCCCAATTTAATAACGGTTTGATGATGGTCCTACCTTCTTTTTCACGAACGGCCTCTAGAGTCGATGCAGTGCTTGAGCGCTTGAGCACTCACATAACCGTGAATTTCAGATGACATCACGCGCCTTTTTGCATACTAATCAAGAGATGAGTGCATTTGACTGAGAGGCGAATTCAAACGATCGCAGGTTTGACAGCCTTCTTCAGGACATCGGCTACGTTGTTGAGCCACCGCTTATAGCCCATGCAGTGAAGCCAAGAGGACGTACTAAAAAGGGTGAAGTTTATATCCCCTCACCAGACGACTCCAACGCCCTTTTTGTATACACTACCGGTGCCGGATTCATCCATCACGGAGCAGCGGTAGTTTCAGCTTGGAGCTCCTGAGTATGAGAGGGCACAGAGAGCGTCAGCACGGTAATGGGTATGTGGTGATTTTTAAAAACGCTGCCAGTGTTACTGAACCAATGGGTGACAACATCTTTGTTCCTGCAACGAACCAATTATGGGCAGCTGGGTAATGGGAGAGGTAAGTTAGGTGGCACAAATAACGTCAAGTTTCACTGACAGTTTCTCTTCCAACAATGTCAAGGGCATAAGTCAGAGCTGGGTCGTTTTTTGCCATGCAATCGTCCGTATCTACCGGACACGTCGAAGTAGACAAGACCCCAGGATCGTTAGCTGAGACCCTGGTAGAGAACTGCAACATACTGTATGGGCACGCACCGCCGCCGCCGCGTTGGCATCTTTCAAGTTCATTGACAACCAGGCCGTTGAATTCCCGGGCGCTCAATCAAGGTTGTTGAAGCTGGAAACCTAGATTTCGATCATTTCAGAGGCGTGGCGTGAGGCCTGCTTACGGAGTGTTGAAAGGTAGTTCTGTGGGTGTCCTGATCATGATGTTAGCGAAATCTTCGTGAGAAGGTGTCGATCGAAACACATCTCAATACGAACTTCAAGTTCCAACAGCACCTGCATAGTGGAAGATTGTTACACCTGTCAGAACGGGAGGAAGGGACACTACATACTGGCTAGGACCCCTAGAACTATATGGACTAGGAGTGACAACCGAACACTCCTATCGAACAGGCCTTCAAGTTGGGCGTAAGAAACGGCTTTTTGGTAGACCTATCTAGCCCATAAGGCGCATAAAGGTATCAGTAACAGCGTTTTCGTGCTCCAGCGCATGTAGCCCTCGCCCATAACGGGTTAGGGAACGATCTATCTTGTGAAAGGGGATTCGCGAGATCATAACCTGGAGAGAAAGCCATTGGCTCTCGCAATTCTTCAGACACATCTGGGATGCAAGATTTAGGATACAAAAATGCATACTAAGGTATGTCGACTCACCTTCAACGTTCTATATTGGCTGTGGTACAAGACATGGTGGTGTGGGTCCAAAGTGCGAAAAGACTTAGCCGAACCCGCGCTTCGGCAGATGTTGTGCCCGAGTGGGCCGGGATCGAAGAACATTGACTTGATGCCCAAGTTACGACCTGAAGCCCTCCACCGTGGATGTAACTTCTGAGCTTCGTAAATGTTGCCTTATACTGTGTGGTTCATTAGTTCGTTGTGTCAATCTTCCCTGCAGCGGCCACCCATATTTTACCCCGAATCGCCATGAAGCTTTTACATTGACAAACATTTTTGCAGTGAGTTATGACTGAGGACTGGGAACCATTTGCCCTCCAAGTCTCTCTGTTCCTGTCGGCGGAACTACAAGCTCAATGCTCTCTTCATTCTTGGGACTTTCGGTTTGATCAATCCATAGTTTGAATAGCAAGACTCTATATACATTATCAAGGAATAAGGTCAAAAGTTACCAGGAAATAAGATAGATGGAGGCAAGGGAAGCAACATGTTGCTTGTCGTGTATGAAACATGAGCTTGGCTTCGAGTCAAGTAAGGTTATTATTTCTTCTTCTTCAACTTTCCCGCATCCCTACCAGTACTGACATCCTTGGATCCAGCGATCAACTTCTTCTTCTTATGCTGACCTTTTAGACACTTCTTCGGGTATTCACAATCCAGATCGCGACGTTGACATTGTCTAGGGAGGACAACGTTAGTGCATCGTGCCCTTATTCAAGCAACCCAGACTTACTTGCAGGTCCTGTCATGACTACCTGGGTCAGGGGCACCGCAGGCAATCTTTCTCTTGTGGCAGAAGTAACACGCGAGGCGAAATTTCTTCTGCAAAGTTCCTGTATAACGGGTAGCGGATCGGGAGTTACTGACATTCTGAGGAGGTGGAGCAGAGGGTGTAGAGGGTGGTTCTGGTTCTATGAATCTTGTGGATGGAAGGTGGACGGAAGGTGGTTTAGTATCCTGAGCACTGCCGGACGCCTCATGGGATGCGCTTGACAAGGAGGTTTCCAAGGATTGAGGATAGGCTTCCAGTGCCTGCAACTACGGAAACATTCACGAGTTATTAGTATACTATATGCCTAAGAAAGTTGGGAACCCATTTGAAATACCTGAGCATTTGAATGTCCCTCAGTCAGGTGGACTTCGTCACCGTCATATGTTAAAGCTGGCTGCTCAACTTCATGCGGCATGGATAGACATAGATGGCCTTGTTCCTGCCTCCAATCATAGTAGAGCGCCACTGGTTTGGCACTGGCCGATGAATCGGCATTTGCAGAAACTCGGTAGTCCGGAAAGGGGAAGGGGAAGGGAACTGTGGTCCAGGAAGAGGCTGTGGGATCACTTATGCCACTGCCAGTGAAACAAGCAGATTGTTCGCATTTTGTCAGATTATAAGGGGCTGCCAGTGTTGAGCAGGAGGTAGGTGTGTGACGTCCTTCAAGTTGGGGAAAGGTGTAATTGGGTAACCTGTCCTTCTGAAGATCATCCATGTAGGACGCAGACGAGGTATTTTTTTTTTTTTTTTTTTTTTTTTTATCAAAACCTTCGCACCCTCCAGACCCCCCGAAGGGGGGTCCAGAAGGTTTGAAAATATATTTGTATCCCGGTGTTCGTACACAGCCCGGCAGGTATATAATACAATCGAGATCGTACTACAGTGACGAAAATGGACGAGGTGGGTCCGTTACGTGGACTAGCCTAAATGTACGACGCAGTCGTACGGAGTGTAGCACCCGAAGGGCGGTATGGCAGAAGAACTGCCCAGAAGGCATCGTAACCCGTCGAAACGGACGACGCCTATATGGTTGGTAATTCTCGCCTAAGGATTGGTATACCATCCCTCGGCGATGGCTTGGGCAGTTGGTACCCAGTCGTTCAAGTCGTGGGACCAGACAATGTCGTCTGGGCCGTTGACTTGAGGCTGTCGTCGATCGGCCTGGCCTTCTTGAGTCGACGAACGCTGAGATCGACGCTCGTTGGAACGACGATAGGCGGTACCCGTGTCCTTGTCCGGGGGACCACGAGCCCGTTTCCTTCTCGCACCAGGAAAGGGAGGGGGGGGAGCCTGGCCTGGAAAGGCGAAGGCAGACGGGTTCTTTTCCAAGAACTTTAAGAAGACAGAAAAGTCGCGAAGTTCATCGCGAGTTGCTGTCCTGGCATACTTGGGGCAATTACCAAGTATGTGCGTCCGAGTTTCGATAACGCGTCGCGGACAATCGCAACGCAGACGAGGTATTAGGCGAGGTATTTGGATTGACTGGTGTAAAGTTTGTGACCTATGATGGGGCAGAGAGAGAGAGAGAGAGAGAGAGAAGCGAACAAGGTCAACATGATGTTGACTCTAACAAAATAAATATACCTACGTACCACCTGTGTTAGAAAACGACCAGTGGCAATGTGTTCGATAGGTTGTTCACTGGCAAGTTGGTGTTGATGCCAGCTAGAGGGCTGAACTCCCCAGTAAGGTCCAGATGGCTGATTGTCACCACAGTCAGTCATCAACTCGCTCTGTGCAGACGGGGGTAGAGAGGTACGATCCAAGTCGACGGCCTGAAAAGAGTAACTGAATAAACTTCGGCAGGGAAGGACATCAAGGTGTCAGCTGGAACTTTACGTACCTTGTGCTAGTTCCTCAGGCTCGACGGCTCTTTCTGCATTGTATCATTCTCTAATTGCTAGATCTCATCTAATCACAAGAAACCGACGTAGAACCGTACGGAAACGGATAGATATGAAACTGAGAGTTCTGAACCAAACGCCAGAAGGTTCTTCTCAATAAAACTGTACCCTCTTGATTTACCATTTGACTATAGACTCCGAATGGGCCAAATAGAGGGAGAATCAGTTGCTTTCCTGTTACAGCTATCCACCTTCAGTGTTGTTACTCCACGGCCCCAACGGTTGATCTCTCAACGTGTATAGCATCACGGTTTTCTCGGGCACATGCATTAAAGGCAGTCAGGTCGCCGAACTTCATTTCAAAGCTCTCATACTCAAATCCCGTAAATTTCACAATCTTTCTTGCCCCCCGATATCTTCCCTCTGTGATTCTAGAGACCCCGCTTAGTACCAATAGGGATTCAAACAGATCGGATTCCTCAAACGGCTCGCTACCAAAAGTAGTAGCGGCGCCGCCGACTGGGCTTGACTCGGGAAGCTTTCATCCATGGCTTCTGTCAGAGGCAATCGACTGATACGGTACCACAGCACTGAAAGAGACATGGGCACTCGACAATGTGGTGTACGCCAAACCGCCGAATCTTCATCAGCCTATGGGAGATCTGTGCCTTCTGAGGTTCTTGCGGTTTTGATATGAGGATGACGGGAGACATCGCTGTATTGGGGCTAGCGAGTAGGTGGGGAGTTCCTGTATTAAAAATGGTGATGAGTAGATGGATGTAAAAGGTGTTTGCTGAGAAACTTTGGCACGGAAAGTTTAGCTTGACAAGTAATCGTGCTAGTAAGGATATTGACGTTTAATTTAATGACTTACTTGGACAAAGAACTTGAAGACAGCTCCCGCCGTGCGAGGGAGCGTTGCATGGAAACGCTGTGGAATGCTCTGTTCAAGTTGCCCCAGCGTTTCAAAGGACTGATTGGTACCGTCATTAGATGGTCTTGGTACTCCGTTGTTTGCTAGATGTGAATAATGCTGAATACGCGTGGGTCCTGATCCATTGTGGACATGAATTCGGTAGTAGAAGTAGGAGCTGTGTCAGCTCAGGCTTACCACTAGTCACTGTCAAGTTGGCTGATCATTGCGAGACTTTGGATCCTGGAAGCAATCCACCCTTGACTGCTGTCATTACTCTAGTACTAGAGCGGTCATAAGGATGTGAGATCTCAATGATTTGCCTAAAGGAAACAGTCGCTTACAATGCTTTACCCGTCTTGACAAGAGAGATTGCATTCCATCTCTTCTCCTTGGCAGCACCTCGAACTTGAAGCATAGACATGCTCATCCTCTAGTGCAATGCAAGGGGGCCAACTCTCAAGGTCATGAACTGATAACTTTTACTGACTTTCTTGAGTTCTGTCACCCCAGATGCGGAGTATGGTTGGCATTGCCTAGTTGCATTTGGTACCGCCTTGAGAATTTGTAACTGCGCTGCCTATACCGGAGTCATTCCTGCTAGTATAAAATTGCCTTAGAATTGCTGGGAACCCACTGAAATGGTTAGCCAATGACCAGGCTTTGAGTCGCCTGAAAAACTCACCCTAATATAGAGTTCAACCAACTGACCATGAGAGGCCAAAACCCTGGTTCCCCTCCCACCAATCAAACCACTGGCACCAGTAACGAGAGCGATAGCTGACCACCGTGAAACGACCGAGACGTGGCGGCGCTGTCGGTATATGTAGCAGTACAGCATCCTGTTTGAGTCTGTCCGAGTCTATCTGGCACGAAGCTGGGCAGTCAAAGGCTCGGAGGTGGTAGAAGCAAACAAAGTAGTATCCCACTTGTTGGACGAGTGGAGTATCTTTGGGTCATCGTAAAAGGTAGACTGTGTATTCAGAGGCTTGTGATTAAGCGTTCCGGCTCATGCCAAGTGAGTAAAGCCTCCTGTTTGGTAGAATGGAATCTTGGGCGATGTACAACTTGAAAGGGGTGTGTGGTTCAAGAAGAAGAGGAAAACCGGCCCGGGGTAGCCGGTTGAGAAATGATATTGTGCATCATTCAGTCTTTCAAGGGTGACAAGTGGGAGGGCCCGCCACCTCGAACATTCTCTTTTCCCGGAAAGTGATCAGCCATTTGAAGAAGAATAGGATTTTCAGGACAACATCAGCTACAGAGGTATAGGGATAGTGATTGGCCAACTCGGTGAATAACTTGAACCAGATGTACTACCTTCAAGCTGAATCTTCTTGTAAGGAGAGACAACGGGAGATTGGTGTTTATCAATGGAATCGGAGGAGTTGTGGGGAGATATAAGCCCTAGCCTGAGGATAAGCACCAATCTCGATGTGGATTGCAGGTACATACATATTCAGCGCGTTCGGATATGTTTTTAAAAGATCTGTCAATGTAGAAGCTACTTGTGCTAATTAAAACACGTTCAGTGAGTAGAAAAGGTCCTTTTCCAAAAATGAATTTAGCCAAAACTCCTGGCTGTAGGAAAGCGAGTTATATGAGCGCAAATGTGAATCTGCTGCTGCTCCAAATCTTGGGACAAGATCCACAAGAGACCTAAATTGAGCTAAGGGAATGACATCCCCAACTCTCTCCTGGTTGCTTCTGACACCTCTTCTGAGAAGATAGAGACCTGTTGATTTCTCTGAGTATGGCCCAGCCTTTCTACTTCCAGAGAACTGGGGGTTCACTTGTGGAAGAATGTCAAACCTCTCAGCATAGACTAAGAATTCATCAGTCAGGTTGTAAGAAGTTGAGCCTGTTCTGACAATCCTGAAAATCAACTTGGCTTCAACTACCTGATGACCTGAAGCAGTGTTGTCAGGTTATAGAACACCTTTCAGAAGCAGAAGACTGGCTTACCTTCCAGGCCAGGTTTTGGCCAGGTTTGTTTAGAGTTCCAATTGATGATACCAGCTTCATAATGTCCATGTAGCCAGTTATCATCAATTCCTGGGGGCAATGCATGGATTGTTCTGGCTGGTAAGGGGGAGTGAGGGGGAAAGTGTTGCTTTTTTTGAATCTTGAAGCTCTTCCAAACTTCTAGTTCTTGGAAGCCCAGGTCTTTATCTTTCTGGACAACCCGTCTACCCCCAACTTTGAGTTGCTTAGGAGGATCTGCCTCAACCCTAGACAGATATTCTAGAAGAGCATTCTCAAGATCAGGCAGATGAAAGAGCCTTGCAACATTGGACACAGGCATTCTTCTCCATGTTGGGTCTCTGGATAGATGGAAGGAGGTTGTTGGAGGAGAGGCACAGATAGTTCTTAGGGGAGTTTTTAAAGTAGTCCTCCCCTTAGTTTTCATCTCCTCTCTATATCTGGCTTCTGTCTTCTCTGCCAGGGCAAAATAGTCCAGACTCTGCCCTGAAGGCTCCCTAGGGTTTGGTGCTGGTCTCTGGGAGGATGTTCCTCCCTCTTTCCCCTCCTCCTCCTCCTCCTCCTTCTGAGAGTCTACTTGAAATAGACGGGTTTCAGAGTCCGTTTCTTCTTCCACTCTAAGGTCTCTAATAGTGACTGCTAGGTCAAATTTGTTGACCTTATCCAGCCTATCAACTGCCCTGCAGATCTGAGACTCATAGTCTCTATTGCTTGAAAGCCTAGAGTGCTTCTTGATAGTGTCTTTATGGGCCCTTTCCGTAACATCAGCAGTCCATTGCATAGGAGCTCCATTTTGTTGAATGTTTGGAGCTACACTGTGCATGAACTCCAATTTAGGAATTCTCCAGTCTTTAATCCTTCTACCCTTTCCCCCTCTCCTGGCTCCCTGGCTGATTATTGCTTCCTTGAATTTATGGAAGTTTGCAAGTGCAGACTTGATAGCTTTAAGAAGGCTTTCTGAGATGGTAGGGGCTTGAGCCAGATATCTGAAGGTAATGAGAGACCTAATGGCAATTATAAACCCTTCAGGGACTGCATCTGCTATGACAGATACAATATATCTTTGCATATCCCTGTGCTCCCTCATAGTGACCTGTTGAAGACCCACAATGCCCTTGTGGAAGTGCCTAAATCCAGTGTGGGGTTGAAGCACAGAGAACCTGAAGTTGATCTCTTGCTCCCCTAACACATTACAGCACCACTTTTTGTCATGGTCCCAGAACATCTTGTGCCAGTGGTGAAGAGGTTCCGGAGTAATAAAGATGGAGGGTTCAGCAAGATACCAGTTCCTCCAGAATGGCTTGTGAACTCCATTCAGCCTAACCTTCTTGGCAGAGGCTAGATACTGGGGAAGGTGGTTCCAGGGCTTATGTTTCTTCTCAAGCTTTTTTAAAACATTGAGTGTCCTCTGGCCAGTTCTGGGTTTGTGCCTGAAAGAGTCACCAAATCCATCATTGAAGGCCATTGTTACTGGAGAGGTGTTTCCTCCTACTCCACAAAGGAGAGCAGACTCTGGTGTATCAACCACACATGAAGCAAGGGGAGTGAAGCAGAGCCTGATAATGCCTGTGGGATCCACCATTTGCTTGCCCCACCAGGCTGCCTGCTTCAATGGAAGTAGAACCTTGTCCATGGCTTTATGAATCAGCCTACTTTCAAGGGTTGAAGCTAGCTTCTGCTTTTTTCTAGAGTAGGTGGGAATAGGGATTAAAGCAAGTAGGACATTGGCATCGTTGGATGCCTTGAGCCTATAATCACTAGGGAGATTGGCAAGGCTTAGATAGAGGGGGTGGGCCATAGTTCCTCCAGTCATAACGGTGATGTTGGTCTTGTCTGAGGAGAGTATAACACCCAGTAGGGTGGCACCTTCTGGAAGCTTTTCCTAAGATAGAGCAGTGGCAATTAGTTGTATCCTTGAGAAAAGCTACTCTGGACTGACCTGCATTGACCATGCTGCATTTCCAGATAGCCATTCACAGTATATCCTTTCTGACCGGTCTTGAGAGGTGTAAAGCCTGTGGGGCTCTAGCTTAAGTAGGTCAGCCACTTCTGGCCGGCTGATTAACTCCTGGATACACTCCAGAGGGTCTCTGTAGTACAGAACAGGGGGCTTGATGGGAGCAAAGCCAGGCCTGACAGGAATGTGTATCTTGCTCCATTTAGGGCCTGGTGGAAGAATTTCGGCCCTGCTATGAAGTTCCTTCGCAGTTTTGAAAGATAGGCCTAGTTTTTTTGTCTACAAGTTCAAGATCAGGATAAACAAGGAATGGTTTAGTATAGTAGGGCAATGCTTACCAGAGGGAGCTTTAAGTATTCATCCAACTCTCCCATGCTCATACTTGAACGAAGCAGGAACTTGGCATGCTCCCACTCATCCTTGGATTTAAATGGATAATAAGGGGCTATCTTCCTTGCCTTAGCATGCTCATCAGAGTGAAATGATTCCATGAAGGTATGACCTTGCCCATAAGGTCTAGCTGCTCCAGGATAGTGCTCTACAAACCTCCCCATGCCATCTGGAATCAGAGCAGGTTGTGGTGCTAAGGGGGAGAGAGGGGGGGAAGGAGTGGGAGAAGAAGGGTTCAGATCTGGGATACTGGTGTCAGATTCAAATCCTGAGACAATGTCTTGACTCAGTCTGGAACTTGAACTCTGATCCACCCCTGGTAAGCCAGGCTGGTTAATAGAAAGGGGCGGGAGCTTCAGGTGACCAGGCTGAGACCTGGCTTGTCTTGACTGGAAGAAGCCTGAGAGAGAGAGAGGTGGGTTGAAGATAGCTTTATTTGGAGCAAGTTTCAGCCTCCATTTGATCCTTTTGCATTTGATAGTGGGCTGCCTGTAGTGGTGTCTGAGGCCACTGGCTGTGGTAAATGTGCTGGAACACAAAGGGCATATGTTGACTTTCATGGTAGCAACAGATGTGTGTAAATGAAGGCAGCTAGAAAGAGAAGAAAATAGAATGTGGTCCGGCAAACATTACATCAAACTTGGGTGTCATGTGACTAGTGGGTAAGCTTTAGGAGAAAGAAGACTCTTATGGATGTGTGAAGAATACTGGCATCAAGAAAATTATGGACAGAAGATAGAGCAGTTCAAAAGAGCCAAGAGGTCTGGAAATTTCTGCCATGTAGGGTAAAAAGAGTAAACAATCAGGGCATAAAAGTATAATGCAAAAGTAAAGAAGGTTTTAACTACTTGAAGCATTCAAAACATCCAAGTTTTTGGAGGAGGAGGTGAGAAGATTAAGGTCTACAACACAGGGAAAATGCCCCTCTCTAAGCTCCTTCTGAGCATCACACCTAAAGTCCCTCTTAGGTTCCTTGGCCTTGGCTTTCTCCAGAGTGCTGTAAGGTAGTTTGGCAGTCTGAAACATAGAAGCCTGGTTGAACCAGACACAAGAGCCCCTTCCAGTTCCACTCTGCTCTAATGTGGGGCTGGAGGGAGTAGGGCGGGACCCATCAGGAGTGGTTCTAATGTCAATGTCTTCCAGGGCTGGTGATCAGTCCAAACACTTAGCAGCAGAAGGCAGAAAGCCAATTACCTTTGATGTCCACATTGAAGTGATAGAACAAAGAAGATGGATACAGAACAATCACTCTGGCTGGCAACTCCAGAATTACTCCAGCTTCCCAGATGCACAACCAGGAAACTTCTTTGGAGTTAAAACACCCTGTTGCAAAAGAATAAGCCCTTGAAGGGTCAGCTGATGCAGCTGGAAAACCTACCATAGATGTACAGAGCACAAATACCGATGGCAATGTTCTTGGAGTCAATGTGGGGCATACAGTGCACCCTTGGCACTCCTGGTCTTGCAGAGTTTTGGCAAAAGTTCCAGAAGGAACCAAAGTGTGGCTTTATTCCCGGATATTTCTCGCTGGTGTCCGAAATGTTTTCCTGGTACTTGGCATAGATGTCAGGAAAGTTAGCCGCCAGAAGGCTGTTGATGAGCATGCTAAGAAAGGCAGTTCAAGTTAGCTGGAGGAGTTGTTTCATATAGGCATCTACTTACGTCACACGGTACATTGCAGTGGCTTTCTGGCCCTTCAAAGGCGGAGAAAAGTATTCAGCAACAATCTCCTTATTTTTCCTGTGCCATGGGCGTATAGCTGGGTGCTGTGGAGAAGGATGAGGAAGGGAGCTTCAAACAGAGTTATAGATGCGTACTTCCTTGTTTTGTCTATCATAGCCTGCTATGCAGAAGAGGTGTTGGCCCCTTGCATTGGCTAGGATGTCCTTCATCTCCTCCGGCACACACCTTTTTGCAAAATCTGCAGCCTCCTTGCAGAATTGATCATGAAGGGCTTTTCCAGTTGGCCCGTTGCCAATGTGGCTTCGGAATATAAGGAGGTGGCCAGCAGAATCAGTGATGTGGGTGCCACCAGTAAAGTCACTGTTAAGAGTTAAGTAAGTTGTTCTCGGTTTCCCCCCAAAAAAAACATCTCACTCATGGTAATAGACTCTGTGGAAGTCTTTCAACTTCTCAAATAGAGCGCCCGAGTGCCAGTCCCTAATAATTGCCCATCCGGGTTCTTCGGGAAAGTTCTTTCCCATCCAACCACTGGCTGCTATCCTCAACAGCTGAAGCTGCAGTCCTTCCGACAGGTGTACCTCTGCATTCTGCTGCCTTCGAAAAGCCCTTTTCTCCCGTGTGTTTGCTTGCCTCCTTAATGCGTCCTTCTTCTTGTAACCGTGCCCTTTTGGAACGTACGGCTTTGTTGGCCTCCCCTTGCTCCATTCTGCCCAATCGGAAGGCACACGAACTGCTGGACTGGTGTCAAGGTGAGTCCAAGCAAGGAGAAAAAGAAAATTACAGATCCTTACTCATTGCTCTTACGGAACCCCGGATTGGGAACTTCGTATTCGGGCTGGCTGGACCTGGGCTGGTTTGATTTGGCCGGGTTCTCCTGGTCTTCTGCAGAACTGGGGGCTCTATCCCGCTTTCGTGCTTCGCTGGAGCAGCTTAAACTTGGGTCCAACAAGGTCTCAGACGGGCTGAGCTGCTTGATCAGGACGGCTTTGAAAAGGCAACCGTCTTCTTCAGAATCAGGCGTCTCTGTGGGGTACATGGGCCTCCAACTACGCCATTCAGGACAAGCTTTAGTTGCCAGAGTAACTTGGGAAAAGAAGCAGACTCACTCCTGAGCTAAAGCTTCCTTGACCCTCCTTGTCTCAGTGTTGAAGGAACTGACTACAGGACATGAGACCTGGGTTCTTCCAAGGTTCAGACAGGAAAGCACTCACGGGTGTACACAGCCCACCACGCTCCACCCTCACTGGAAAGATAGACTTGACAGTCTCTCTGGCCAACGTAGTCGGCTGCCTTCTGGGTGCTTCTGAGCACCTTCCCAAGCTCTGAGTTCCGTCGATCAGCGATAGCTTGAATTTTCTGCCCTTGGACCCTCTGACATAGCTCCTCGATGGACATCGAGGCGGTCATGACTGTAGGCGAAGGACAGTTAGAGAAGCGCACGGGCAACAAAGAAAAGCCAACCTCACCTGCATCGGTTCGATCTCCTGTGTCCCCGAAAATCACGATAGGAGTGGTCATCGGTGGGCGGCAAAAGAACAGTGGTGGAAGGCGCTTGGAGAGTGCAAATTGGCAGCGTCCACCAGGACGCCTATTTGTAGCGGCCAATTTGCCACGACGATGTCAAATTTCATATTCGGATGCCGAAGAGCTATTGAAAACAAAGAAGCGTTTCAGGACCTCGTGGTACTAAAATTATGGGGAAAAGACTTACCACTCAGGCTCGACAAACCGATCTTCGCGCCAAAGCAAGGCACTCTCTGGTTGAGAAATTGACAGGACAGAAATTTCGACCGACGGTTAGTCGGAAACGGATAGACTTCGATTCAGGGAAGCGCGGTGTGAGGAAGGTGGCGACGCGCCGTCCGGCACAACCCTCAAGCTTGCAGCAGATCATATCTGACAACAACGTCAAGCCTTTAGGTCTGCAACACCTGGCTGATTGAGGAGGGGTGGAGGAGCTAGAAATGCAGCGAGGCTGAATTAAACGTAAAGAGAGTTCTCATACAGACGCGTTGATGCAGTCTCATGCATAACGAGCTGGGAAGGCACAAAGAAACAAGGTCGGATGAGCTTTTGCATGCACTTTATTGTGGAATTAAGCCTACCGAAACTTCGGATACTGCGATGCCAGTGGTGCTGAAGCCGAGGCTGAAGAAAGGTATTTTGGAGAGACATCAGTCCAAATGTCGTTGACAGGAAAAGAAAGCTAAGAAACACCATACCTGTTACTCCCTAGCCTTATGCAAAGAGAGCCCAGCAACTACCATCCCGCGGCCTAGCTCTGAGATGTTGGTTGGGTCTCCCGGTTGGCTTGAGCCTCACTGAGCTGAATCGCCAGTCGGTATCGGATCGGTAGGACAATGCGACGCACTCACCAAGCTTGAAACCCCCGACTTGAGTCAGGAAAGATTGAAGGCTAGCATTTGGCCGCGTCCCGACCACTTCAAGGAGATCTTACAAGGTCTCGGAGAACGCTCTCGTGAAGGAACGGCGTCCCCGAGAAGAGTATGTGTTGAAGAAATAACGATAACTCGACCACCTACACACCCGCCTCTCCGTTCGTCGGGGCGAAGACGATGGAGGGCAGTGGGTGGCTTCCGAAGAAGCAAGTAGGTCATACATACAATAGAGTAGCAGGAGAGAGAAGGAAGGACAACAAGTAGGACGGACAAAGATCTACACACCCGCCTCTCCGTTCGTCGGGGCGAAGACGATGGAGGGCAGTGGGTGGCTTCCGAAGAAGCAAGTAGGTCATACATACAATAGAGTAGCAGGAGAGAGAAAGAAGGACAACAAGTAGGACAGACAAAAACCTACACACCCGCCTCTCCGTTCGTCGGGGCGAAGACGATGGAGGGCAGTGGGTGACTTCCGAAGAAGCAAGTAGGTCGTACGTACAATAGAGTAGCAGGGGAGGAGCAGGGGAGGACACAACCACTGGTACACTGGCACCCGTCCTCCAAGCCTCACCCGTCCTCCAAGCCTCACCCGTCCTTCAAGCTTCACCCGTCCTCCAAGCCTCACCCGTCCTTCAAGTCTCCGTTTGTCTGCACGAGATAATGGCCAGTGGGTCTGCCAGAAAATACGCAAGCCATCAACTAGAGGAACGCTGCTCGAAACAAGGTTCCTCAAGTTGGGAAAGAGACGACTGGAATGCCTACGGTGAGCATCTATTTGATTCGGGAAGCGAACGTCACCCACCAAGTCCTCAGCCGAACTGAGCAGAAAGCTCCAAGTCCTCAACGTTCAAGTTGTTACTAGTAGACAGGCGCCTAGAAATCTAACGTGAGAGAAGTAAGCATGTTGGGATAGAGCACAGCTAGTGTATCGTTTATACCTTCAAGGCGCACCTCATCCGAAGACTTGGGCCTTTAGCCTGCCAGTGACACGGCACCAGCACTTGTCATGGTACAGAATCAACGTGCGGAAAGTTGAGCCGGACCCGGAGGTCGGTAGATATTGTGCCCGAATCGGAAGGTGATCGTCCAAAGATTGATCACTCCTGAATTCAAGGCTTGATCAATTTTGGCGAATATCGTCCCAGCGCATTGCCGATTATGGAACTTTTCACGAGGCACTTTGCGAGGTCTAAGTTGCTACGAGTACATTCAATGTGGGGCTACAACATACCCAGTCTAAAAATATTTCTGCTCAGCCAATCTTGCTCAATTTTCAGGTATATCTCAGTCAAACCACACTTTTTATCTTTTGGGTGCATACACTCAGATTGCAAGCATTTTATTTGGAGAAAAAAACATTTAAACACTAATATGTCCCTTTCATAGACTGAAATGTTAGTTTACAGGGCTACCTACTTTTCTTCTCAAGATATCGGCCTCTGAATCTGCTCACTTCTTGCTGTGGCTGTGCGTTTTGATTGAGTGCCACTGTAGCTGGGGAAGATTAAGCGCCCATCCCAAAGAAATACAGTTTACCACCACAGTCCCCACTATTGATTGCACGATTAGACTAAGATGGACCTCAAGAAGGCACTAAACTTACACGACAAGCTCCTGCTCCTGGTTACAATGGTCACCGACTGAAAAGTGACCTACATCATAATCAGTCTCTGCAACGATTGTGCCGTTTTCCTCATTGTCTGCAGCCATCAAAGGGTGCCAGAACCTGACACAGCCTAACACATGATTAGTGAAGTTCATAACCCAGGATATTGCATGTGTACGTGTCCTTACCGTCTGAACCTCCGGTCAAAAGACCTGAGTAGCTATATCTTCCAAAGTTCTCCACCCAGTCAAGGGCAGTGATGCCGAAAGGTTGGGTGGAGCTTCCGAAAGCGGTTTGGAGGGGTCCAGTGTGTATGTATCGGAAAAGAACCCGGTCCAACCACCTGGAGTCGTAGATGAGTGTCTGGTTGCCGCTGCAGCCAGATGCAAGGTAGATGTCGTCTTGTCTGAATGCCAATTGACAAACTTCCGGAGCACCACACAAGACATCACCCTCTACTGTGACCGTCTTCCACGGTCTACTTGCCATTCTTCTGACATCGAAGATTTGGATGTGGTGGGCCTGTTTTTGACTAGTCGCCAGGGCGAGTGTGTCACCTATTAGGTTCTATTTTCAGCTGCAGGAAACCTCCTTGAGAGCAAGCGCAAACCGGAATGGCTAAGGTCCATCGCTTCCACCTCCTCAGAGTTAGCATCAAACTCCATCTTGGTCTTGAATGAAGCAGCATCAAACGCCTTGTGCCACCCTCGAGCTTGACTTCCTTCTTGATGCGACTCGGTGGATGCAAAGAGGGACTCTTGACAGCTGCCTTTGCCCCACAGCATAGCCCCGACCACGTCTTTTCTTCCCCTCTTCTTCTCTGCTACATTCAACTTGCAGGAACGAGCATTCGGTTCCGTGGAGGAAAAAACGTGGAGACCTCTGTGGAAACCGTCAACTCTCCGAAAACGGGTCCCTTGCGAAGCTGAATCACTCACCGTCCTGCAACGGCATACGCGGAGGTACCGGCCTTGAAATTCACGGAGAACGGTATTTCCCTGTTTTCTAGAAGCCCTGAAGACTTCAGTCAACTAGGCTGAGCGCTGTAACTGACCAAAATACTTACAGGAGTGCGAGAGACGAGGTTCAGTATGCTCATCACCGTAATCCCAAACCTCAACACCTCCACCCATCCCTACAGTGACAAACCTTCCACCAGCATCGTTGCACCTGGGCCGATCAAAAGCAACATCGTTGACTGTGTACTGCTTCTCTATAGAAGTCATGTATGAGTCAAACGTATTACAGAGAGATATTTTCAATTACAGACCAGCGCGTTGGTGAGATTGGAGTATGTGTAGTGTGCCATTGTAGAAGGTGGCGCCACCGGAATGATTATAGGGATCAATAGCACCAGAGTCCTCTTGGCCACCCGCAGCTGAGGCCGCGACAGCCACGTTTTTACCTGCCTGGGCAATTTTGATGATCGCTGGCGACACACAAATTCTAGTCAGAAATCAGGAGTGTGTTCGATCTTGCACTCACCCCCGGAAGCCTCCTTCCAAGAACTCTCCAAAACATAAGTTTTAGGCATTGTGTACTTGACAATGCTGTTGTTGAAGTGATTCCAGCGGTTCCAGTGGCGAATAGGGTGGGGAGTGTAGGCGGGACTTTTTGTAGGATTTCTGTATTGGCCAGAACGCCTGAGCTAGGTGTAGGTTCAGCTAAGACGTCCGAGAAGGAGACTGCTTGGTTTCTCACTAGGTCCCAGATGTATACCTCTTGAGAGTCTGTACGGCCGCCGAAGAGTGTGTCGCGGGAGAAGTCTGGCCGATATCTTCGATCTGACCCAGGGACAAGAAAAGGAGGCGTATCTAGAAGTACAGCGGCGTCTTGAGAGCTACGATCGGAGTTGGCATCGTCAGTCTCAACTCTCTGCCGCTTCGAAGGCAGTTCAAGTTCCTAAAACAAAGGGCCGATCATGTTCGCGTTCAGTGTGAGCAACGTGGGAGTAGAATTCACAATGTCTAAGCTGCTGCTTCGCTGTCGGCTCCTGTTTACTGTGTGGTTCGTCGTCATGACTCCTCTGGGATGAGCCGGGATGAGGTGTGGTGGAGGTTGAACCGAGGGGAAACCGATCCAATGTATGATATCCTATACTCATAGACGCGTGTGTTTCAATGTCCGAAGCTACAAATAGGCGCCCGAAAGTGCCAAATGCAGTCTATGAAGAGAAGAAGCGCCGGTGGCTTCCTCTCACCGAGCACCCAGCAAACCGGGAATCGTCTTATCACGTCTTAGCTATGAATTAAGACAATCTAAGACGAAGACGTTCTCAACTTGTTTTTATCAGTGTATTGGTACAAGACCAAGTATTCTATGTCTAAGGAGTATCTAAGGAGGATTAAGAAGTAGCGCTGAGTTAAGTGTAATTCTAAGAATAAAACGTTGCCATTCTACCTACGAAGCGTATTCAAAAGTGTGACGGTCTGCAAATTTGTTGACACAGATGGCATGAAAGAGTTTCAAACTAACGGAGAAGGATAATTCAAGAGGAACAGAAGCCCCATTCAAGCCGACTTCGGATCCTCACTGATGAGAACGCAGTCATATCGCACTGGACCATTTCTCCATTGAGGGGAAGCTCGTATATGTTCTCATCGCATGCCCTGTATGCCGCTGGGATAACTCGGTGCAAAAGAAGGTCAAGGTTGCCGATTTGAAAGCCGTAACCACGCCTTCGAATGACAGACATGCCCTAGGCAAGACGTCTGTCGATGTCCAGTGAGTTGAGGAGTAGAGTGGATCAGATCGAAACCACCGGATTAGCGCCTGGAGTTGTGGTGTGTGAATTTCTTCGGTAGCTGCATGAACAGACTTTCGCAAGCCTGTAGCAGCAACAGCAGTTGAACCGGTAAGTATACAACGTTAATCTTATCGGTAAGGAGGTCTTACGAGGTTTGCATGCTAACTCAACATGAGCCCAGATATTGGGGTCGTTGGTCATGCTATCAATGTCCTCAATTTCGTGCCTCTTGCCTCGCTTTCTTGTAGGTGCACCATGGGTACGACGTATCTCCTCTGGATGGTAGTGTCGAAATCAGTACCAGGTGGCGCCTGTAGAGGAAAAAGTAATTACCGATTCGCTTGGGCGATCGTGCCAGATCTTCCTTCTGTAGCATCCCACGATGTGTAAACTCAACACGGGCAGCGGCAAGTTTATCGAGTCGTTGGTTACTCCACAGCATCCAGTCCAGAGGGCCGTGACGGTTAGAGCGTCGCCACGGTTCATTGACAACCTTGATGTATTTAGCCGCAGTGATGGACGAGCATCGCGTCCGAGCCTGAATGGCTCACTGGCAGACGGCGCGAAGAAATCGAAAGGTGGGCATCATGTTACAGCCCCGGAGATCTTGCGCTGATGAAAGTAATATTCATCAGCTCCGATGGCTAGTAAGGCAGTAGCGAAGAACCAATCCCAAGAGAAAGCACTTACTGCCAATAAGGCACCGGCTGCACCGGCTTCCAAGAAACGAGTCTCCTTTGAGGCTGATCCCACGGCGAGCCAGGCTAATCTTGTAAGTGAAGCAGCCGATGTCGAGATCAACGGAGGAATGGGCATGAGCAAGAAATCCAGCGTCAAAGAGAAGAGCTATAATCAAAAGAGGACAGACGCCCATGCAGGTGACGCCGCTCCCATTCCTAGAGGATCCAGCAGCAGCAAGGTGTATCCGACTCGGACTCGGATGCAGACGAGCAGACTCAGAGTATGTGTTGCTCTCGATGTTCAATGATGGGTCGGGATACCTGATTGGTGTATTAGCTGTTAAGACCCTGCACAAAAGAAGCAGAAGCGTACTAAGGCCAAGCAAGCCCCAAAGATACCCGAAACTCCAGGACTTGTTCCTAGAGAACACGAGTCTGAAGGTGACAATTGAGCTGACCCCAACTGTATCCTCAGTAGTCCTCCCCGCCTCATTCTCCTACTCCGGTTCAAGTTGAAGACACTCCAAATAGCGACACCGAATATATTGATTGGGCGGAAGCTTCGCAGAGCCGCTATTTCCTGAACCCCATGGAAATCAATGACCCTATGGTGCGTCGTTCCGTTGGATCCAAGGACCTGTCGAATCTTCAGCCGTGGAAAATACACCTCTGATAGTGAAGGCGAGGGGTGGCGAAGGAAAGACGAACAAGACGGCGTTGAGTGATGAGATTGAACTTGAACTTGAAGGTGAACGTCGTGAGAAGGATGGCAAATTTGTTACCCCGACAGATTTGTGACTTAGACATCACCTCTCTTCACTCCTCCCCCGATGTCAGCGTGTAAGTCAATTCCTCCTTCCTCCTGAGATAACCATGGATCGGGCTAATACATAAAATGACAAGTTGACGACTCAGAATATTCCAGCCCTCGTGTCTAATTGGCGCGACCAGCTCAACACCACCATCAAGTCTGCGAATTTCCATCAACGGCACACAGCGCAGCCAAGCCCAATCTACCTTGGCTTCTTCCAATCCACCATCGGGCCAGTTCGCCTCACTGCCTTATTTGCGAACAAGGGCAAGAAACCCTACGATAAACCGGGCAAACACGGGCCCACCAGCGCCAAGGATACTACATATCAGGGACCTCGCCAAAAGTTCGCAGTACCAAGCATAAGAAGCCAACGCCTTCGCTAATAGTAGCAGGGCCTGTAGTACGGGAGACTGTACTAGATAGGCGTATTTCGGATGAAGAAGATAACGGCATATCATTTGTCGCGCAATTCGGCGAGTTGGAGGACGAGGATGACTTTCGTCAGGCGGCGGTTGTGAAGGCTACTCCTGCTCGAGTGGAACAGCTTAGAAAGGTGAGATCCGTCGAACTGGAAGGGTTCTACTGACATTGGCCCCACAGAATGCTACAGTCAAGATCGAGGATATCTCACCATACCTTGTCGCCCGCTGCCAACGTCGTGTTATCAAAATTGAAGACTCGACTGACGACGACTCGACTGACGACGACTCGACTGACGACGACTCGACTGACGACGGCTCAACTCAAGAGGCCCAGGCGCATAGCAAAGATCTGAACGACAGACTACCAGCTGGCTGCAAGGCCACTTTCGCCTCGTTCCTCCGAGGCCTCATCAAAGCGCACGGTACTCGAACTGACCCCTAGGTTTAGTCGTCATACGACCCCGAGACAATTGCCGTCCTTCAGCAGTTGTTCAGACACTCCTACTGTCAGAGCATCACCCACGAAGTTCAGAATGGAGATTATGTGTGCAAGAGTGTGAGTTTTCCGCTTGCCATTATTTTTGTATCAGACATGACTTCATTCCATTCTTAGGGTGGTAAGAAATTGGCCGAATGGCGAACCATCATTTGCACCGCTACCCTCACTGCAACATACGATTACATGAAGCTTCAGAATTTCGATTCGGACGGGCATCAATTGCTTGCAACCGAGATTTTTGGATGACCATACTTGGTTGTTTGAGGCAAACGCGGTGAGTCGAATTCTGAGCTTGATCAATACCGACTGATGGGATATTTCAATAGGCAATAGGCGGAAGGTGAACAGCGAGCTTTACACTCCACTCGTCAAAAAAGTGCTCCCATCGTCTCATGATGATTGAGGACGCTGTTCACCCATCCGAGATCGGGACTCAAATTCGAATAACAACTGGGCTGCGCGGTATGTTCCTACATGTCTCTATTCATGAAGACCCTCTAACAGCCTTCATAGGTTCATCGTGCTCTCACATTATGGAGTAAGGGACATATCACCGTGGAAGCTGTCGAGATGGCCAGGAACAAGCTCGAAGAACCGAAGCAAACAGCCGAACTTGCATGGCACAAGCACCCCACATGCGCAATCATCCCAGTCGCTAGAGTGACACAGAAAAGCTTTGAATTCAATTCGGAGACCTCTGAGAGGCTCACGTTCTCTTTTGCTATGAAAGCCAAAGTGACGTTCACCCCTCTGGGGAGAATGAAGGCTTACAATGACCCGGCTCGGTCATATTTGCACATCGAATGCTGGCCTCGAGAGGTTGCTGACCGAAACGTAGCAGAGTCCCTAGACAAGGAGGCGGCTGATTACTTTGATCTGCCACTTACAATGTAATTGTATGTGGCTTGTCTCTACTCTTCAACGAAATTCATCTGATGACATTTTTAGCAGCTCGTAGCACTCCTTGGTGTATACCGGTCAAATAGTTGTTCCGACGCTCATGAATCACGCAGGTTCCACTTCATATACAAGACTACTCTACTTATCGGCCAGCACAACCGCCTTCTTTACCTTCCGGTTCAACACATGTACTAATATTGCTGACGCATGCTCAACCATGCTAGTACTCCTTGTGTTCATGTAACCCCTTGCTACAGCGTACTGTTGTATTCCCAACATTTGCGTTCCGAATTGAATGATTTATGCACTCCATGCCATGCCCCGTTTAGGCAGAATATACTTCTACAAACTGCCTAAGAGTTAAGCACGAAATATCACTCAGAACTTTAGCTAAGTCATCGAGCAAAGTTCAGACAACGTTAAGAGTCACATATGGACTTGACCTTGTTATCTTGAACCTGCAAGTTCCGACGTGTTAAGCAGAGTTCAAGCTGATGGCGTTTTGCTGATGGCCCAGTCGCGGCGCCCTAGCTTCGACTTGAACTAATGTCGCAGCTCTTCCAGCTCCGTCGTGTACCTTGGCGAGGGTCTTACATCGTTTCCCTCATGTTCAGCCTCGTTCGCCGGTATCCGATCCAATTGTCATCAAACCATTCAATTTGGGCTCTAGCCTCTAGTAATGGCGACTCATCGTATGTCACTGTCAACGTTCTGTCATCGAAAACTTTCCGTTCCGCACTCATCCCTCACTCATCTCGTCCCTTTTCATGTGGCTAACTTCGGAAGGTGACACGACTTATACCTACTCTATGACTCATCTTGGTTATGGCCATCAGCCAAGATTCCACTGGCAGAGGTTCTACTGTGGTCACTAGACTTTCGGTCGGCTCACCAGGGGTAAAGCGTGAATTCGCCAAACGCGGACTCTTCATCAAGTGGATAGAAGAGCAATTCCAAAATCTATCGATTTCTTCATCCAGGTTAGCGATGATGTGATAAAGGTAAGCACCACGCTTGTGGATACGAATGATCAGCATGGGCAAGATTTCTGATGTTCCGGAAATCTTGAGAACATTTGCGACTCAAAGTCTGACGATCATCACGGAATAGGAACACCGTCTTGCGACTCAAGAACAAGCGCTTGGTCAGGCAACGCAGCCTTACTAGTACTAATCCACTCTTCTTTGACTGTAAACCAATTCCATCTGGCTGGGGAATCGGATGAACTTGACTTGGCCATCTCCAACTTACAGGGATATGTTTGCCAGTGGTGTATCTTTATACACCTGCAGTGGTGAGCTAACTGATCACCTGCATTTCTTCCATAAAACGACGCACTCCATAAGCACCCTCCAGTACAACGACAATGCCTCAAACCTCAACTGACCCAACAAAACACTATATTCCATTTATCCAAGAAGGACCATGCTCAGCTGCCCATGCCCCTGGAATGGGTGAGTGGGGAAGCCAGAAAGCCAGGCCTTGCTTGCGCCAAGAGGATCATGAATAGCCATCCAAGCGGTCCTCTAGCATTACAAGCCCGTTCAAGTTTGATATCAGGACATCCTGATCAACTTGTATGGACCAGTACGTCCGCATCCGTTGCCTTAACCCGCTTGTTCTCAACTGTCAGGTGCCATACTAGTACCGGTACATAACCAGTGACTCTCTACCATAACAAAGCGCGCCTTGTTCAGAATAAATTTGCCTTCAAGTTCTTGGTATGGGTTTCTTGAACCATTCAATCAACGAAGCTCATCGGCTCGGACTTAGGACTCGGAGGACTCGGGCTTCAAGTTGAAGTATCACCTGGAGGCAGTGGCCTTTACTAACATCTTTGTGTGCGGCGTGTGTATTGGCACAGCGTACTTCGCCTAAAATAATCACAGGTGTGTGGCATTCTCCCCTCTAGGTGCTCCTTGAAGTATTCAATTGCACCACAGCGCATCTCAAACTTCCAACAGGCTCTCCACGCTCTCCGATACTCTGACAAGGCAGCGTTCGTCTTAGAGTTTACGATGTGATGCTTCGCACACCAAATGAATTAATTTCGGCCTCTACTGGTTTCTAGCCACCCAAGGACCTTTGTGGCGACTCACACAAGAATGCATCATCCAATTCGTGAAAGGACATCCATCCATATCTCCAATGATCCCAAGTTCTTGTCTAAGGTAGGTACACCATCTCTGAGGAACAGCTGAAGAAAACGGAGAATTTTTCATCTCATCTTGGTTTGTGCTAGTGGAAAATTAAGGTTACGTCCTCATGGCACTATCTTTGGAGTGGGTTCAGAGGTTGTTTCTAGATCAAGGGAATCCTCTTTGTTTCTAGTACATGTGTCACTATTTGAATTCAAGGTTCGATTTGGGAGACTCCAATCCTGCTACCCTCACTCCAAATCAGTCATCTGTCAAAGCCATTATGTGGAGAAAAAGGTCGTTACATAAGACACCGCACTGGCCCTAAAGACCATGATGGCCTGATGCGGCGAGCCTTCTTCACTATCCACCCTTCGTCCCTGCAAGATGGAAGGTTTCCGAACACCAATAAGCTTTAATCTACCGAAAGAAGATGGAGCCATTGCGGTGGACACCAACTCCTCCACCCCTTCATATACAACGAGCAGTAGCTCATATGACTCGGAGTCATCCAGTTATTCATCCACAAGCACCCATTCCTGTGCTTCACTTCCAAGCTTTGGTTCTTCTACCTTCTCACTCTACTTGGTTTATACCACCCGCCCATCACCCTCCTCCATGTCGGAGAAGCCAAAACACACACGTCTTCCCAAGAAGGGCCCCGAGGAAGCGTCCAGGGTTCCCTTGGAAGGGCTCGCTGTACCACCCATGCCGGCTGGTCTGCACTATTCTGCGCTGACCAAACCCAAGCTCTTCCCCAAATATGGCTCGTTTGTGGATCAGTTCGCTCACTTTGCGTCCAGATCCGAACACCCCATTTCGGCGGAATTGACAGCAAGAACAGGTCAGACCCGCGCCGAGAAGCAGATGGAGTTCATCCTCGCACGGCAAGTCGCTGAAGCACAAACCGTCGTCCGGGACACCTCCTGGATCAACAACGTCCTATTCCCTGATAGTGCTCTCCCCGTTCCCTTCAAACATGAAGATCTGGAGCACATGCCCGCCCTCTGGCATAATGAAGCATTCGTTACACCTCCCACTTCTATGTCGGAAAGGGACTTCCAATATTTCCTCAACAAGACCCAGCGTGAGCTTGGCATCTACACTAAGGCTATCAAACATGGATATGCCGATGATCATCTGGAGGACAGATCCTGGGACTCCCGCTCCCACAAAGATCCCCCCAGCGGGGCGAGCAAGCCACTCAAACCCGACATCTCCCACATTACACGAGGCTATCGCGAATTTATCGGGAAGCCTGAGTTAGGTGTCAAGCTTGACTGGTCTTGTATCCACAGCTTTGTGGAGGTAACCAGGTCCTCAACCCGTGAGGATGACCTGGTCCAGACCGTCTTGAGCAAGGCGTACTTGCTATTTGAATGCCAACCACATAGGTGCTTTGTGGTTTCCCTCGTCTTTTGGCAACATGATAAAGACATCTGGTGGAACCTCTACTATATCGACAGAGCCGGGTTCATAGCAACTCACCACTTTCCTATGACGGAAACTGGAGGCAGCACACTCTGCCGGGTCCTTCTCGCTCTGGCCTTTGGTAGCCCAAAGACTGTTGGGCTTGATCCCACGATGGAAGTCGACAATCTCACTGGCGAAGTTACCAACATTTCAATCACCAACACCCTTGACAACAAAAAACAAGAATACAAGCCAGTGAGGCTTATTCACAGCGCCGATGTCCTTGTTGGCCGAGCCACAAGGGTATGGATCGTCCGGGCAGGGGATGAGTATTTCATCCTCAAGGACTCTTGGCCCCTTTCCGACCACCCTAATAACGAAGCCCATCACCTTCAAAAGATACAAGACGCCATCGAGAGTTCTCCTGATGTGGCTAAACGCTTTCGCCACCGTTACTGCAAGCTCGTCGCATCCCAGGATCTCGAGTCCACAAGCATACGTCGGAAACTGCTGATGACGATATTGGGCAAAAACCGAACTCATAGAAGAATTATTCTGAAGCTGGTTGGAGACCCACTTACATCCTTCTCAAGTAAAGCCCAATTCATGGAAGCCATGATACACGTCGTCGAACGTAAGTCACTTACAGAGTATGAATGTGATCAAACTCTGATAGCCTGCCCAGAGCTGGAATTCACCAGCACCACACTCAACATTGTCCACAGGGACATCTCTCTCAACAACATAGTCCTCAATAGAGTCTGGGAGGACAGCTCCAAAGATCAAGCCGATGTAGAAATGTCCCCTGCACCTTCCACCTCCAGACTACAAGAGCAACAGGGCCCACGAACTCGTTCCCGGACAAAAAGACCGGTCAAGACATACGGAGTGCTTATCGACTACGATCTTGCCTTCTCCATGGACCAGCCACCTCCAGTTGGAGCACGTGCTGTATCAGTAAGTCAGCAACACCCAACTTATTTCTAGCAAGCTGATCACTGTGTGTAGGGCACTGTTCCATACTTGCCTATTGAGGCCCTCAGGGCCTCCTACGACATCAACAAATTCAAACATCGGCCAGCGATGGACTTGGAAGCTCTTCTCAGCGTCATTGTGGTTGTCATCTCTTACACCACTGGCCCATCCCAGCTGAGAGCCTCCCTCCCCTCAGACATCTCCATCCCCATAAACCATTGGTTTGTGGAGTGTGACAGGCACCAGCTTGCCCGAACCAAAGCTCAATCATTTTCCATGTCAGATGACACCATTGAGAGGCGTCTTCCCTTCTACTGGCAAGACTTCATCCCCTACCTCAGGAAGCTCATAGAATGCTGTTGGGGAGGGAAGTCCCCTCTGACAACCCCGTGCAAGGCAACGCATGCAGACTTCCTGGCCGTCTTCAAAGAGGCCCTCACATTCTACCAAAAGCAGAAAGAAAGAGAAGACTACCCATTCGATGCCAGGAAGAGGCGGGCAAAAGGAGATGGCAGAACAGGAACCACTAAGAAGATCAGAATGGTTTCACGCCATGGTGGCCTAGTTGCAGAGCCCGCCCACCTGCCACTTCAAGCTGCTCTCATGGACTCTGTTGAGGGTAGTTTCATGGACTCTGTTGAGGGTAGTTTCATGGACTCTGCTGAGGGTAGTTTCATGGACTCTGCTGAGGGCAGCCTTGAGTAAGTCTACCTGGTTGTCTATGACTATTTTTGATCTTGGACATCACCCTTTCATATGCAAGCATCTTTGATATTCCTTCACCCCTTCACCAATACTCCTTTATGCATACCCTCTTTCCCTTGAATAAATGCACAATACTTGATTGAATGTGTAGTCGTTCTCGTCATAAATGCTGTATTGACCACCTGAGTTCACGTTTGAATGCTTAACGCAACTAGTTTCCGAAGTCATTTTAGGATCTCCCGCTTGAGACGGGCAGAATAATTCTCAATGCATCTTGATTGACCTGTGCACTCTTTTGGCGGGGCCTTTACGGTCAAAATTGGATATTCACCGTCACCTACTGGCTACAGTATAGTCAAACTATAGTATTTACTACTCAAATTATATATACCTGTCACTACCTTGTGGAAATAGCGTGTTCTCGACCCCTTCAAATAAAAGTCAGACGAAAAATGATCAGAGCGTCAACTCCTGCTAAGGGATTGATCATAGCTTCTCCTGGTAATCGCGCCGTTACCGCCCTTGCACGTTATAATAAAACAGGTAATCCTAGATCGGGGAAGGATTAAGCTAATGTACATTCTAGAAATACTCCGATTACTTCTCCGCATGCGCGATCTTCTGTTATCATCCGTTGAAATGGGTCGAATTTGGCTGCACTGACCGTGAGAACTCACCAACAAGAGCATCAACACCTGCTCTCGCCAACTCTTCCACTCACCATTCTCTCCGTCCACACTCGTCCGGGTCTCACTCGCTCGTTCACTCTTGCGTCTCTCGCATACGTTCACTCTGGTGGCCTGCCAAGTTCTTCAAGAAATAAACTGTTATGGCCATAACATAGCAAATAGCACCCAAACTCAGCAAGACTCCCAAAATCTGCTCTGTCAGAATTTTCGACTGTACTCTGGCGCCATCTACTTGAAGAACACTCCATTTCTTCCGGAATACCGCCGTGTAATATGGAGATGTACTGGGTCTGGCCTGGAAACAGCAATTGGGCGCACCAGCATTGCAGTCTGTTACTGCGGTAATCGGTCAGGACTCGGAGTGCGCGATCGAGCAGAGATAATCAATCTCGTAAGGTATGTTCACGCCAATACTCAATTCTTCCACCAATCCTGACAAACCTTGTGTAGCTTTCCTGTCCCCCGGCCACAAATGGCGCTCTGGCAGAACAGAGTTCAGCGTTCACAAAAGGCGGAGGTGGCTGCAACTGAGCTGGAGAGATTGGAAGAAAAAGAATCCACGTGGGCTGGAGAGTAGAAGGAAGAGGGCGACAAAATGCATGAAATATTGGTACGTGATAAGCCGAGTGACGAGTATGGGGTGAACTCACGAACCAGAATGACAGGATGAATGATTGGACAAGAAAGGTTTGGGTGTGGGCTAGACAGGAGATGGAGGAGGAGAAATCAGCGAACACCATCAGTACGTATGTGATAAGAACGACGGGTTTGAAGTGAACTCATGGACCAAACGACAGGATGAACGCCGTCCTGCAATGGCGTTACCAGTAGACCATGGGCACAAAGAAACACCGGGCGTTATCGCAAGACTGAACATTAAAAGTGTGAAATATAGATCAAGTTCTGCAAGAACAGACGGGGTTCGCCTTTCAACTCTTTTATTCTCCCGGTTGCTCATAGTACGACAACCTAGGTTTGAGTGATCTCATAGAGGGACGATGCAGTGTGCTATCTCGAACTCCCGCGCCCATGCAACCGTCGTTCTATTGAGCCTAGAATATGGTAGCATGAGGCTACCGGGTGCGAACATTCTGTTTAACCCCAATCATCGGCAAGCGCTAACTGCTTCTCAGCCGCTCCTGGTATCACCTTGAGGGAACCCCCACCGCCATTGCGAGACCGCTCCACATACCGTACCGGAAGGAACATGGGCAATTGGCGGAACATGGTCTCAACTGCGATCACTAGTGATTCACGGCCTGGGTCATGGTGGTTGAATGTTGGACTCTTGGTAAGTGATATAATGGATGATGACGGGTTTCAAACTCATCAAGCCAAATTATAGGATAATTACAACCACTGTTTCTGCGGTGGCACAACGTCCTTGGTAAGATCGGACAGGGAACGCGGCAGAGGAATTGACGCAAGGATGGGCGGTCATCAGTACGGCAATGGATAGAGAGCTGTCAGCACCATCCGGGAAACAGGTATGTCTGCGTCATTCAACATTTCAGCCTTTTTTTGACGGACTTCCGTAGCCTCCCCGTCGCGTTGACGTTTGACGAATGCACCGTGTTATTTCACAACGGATGATAGGATGAGTTCTGATTTTACTAACAAAGACCGTATTATTATTGTTACGACATGTGGAAATCGAGTAAAGCTATGTATTACTAGCACAGAGACCTAGCGACTTGAAACTATAGAATACATCATATGAAGTTTGATAAAGAGAAAGGAAAGACTGGAGTTTCATTTGCTTTATTTTGCTTGCTTTAGGCACAATATACATCGCCGTTAGTTACCCCGGACCGGGTTTCTGTCTTATCTCAAACCACCACCAACTAGGCAGTGGTTTCGACTTTCGACATTTTGCTAACGTCCACTGCCTTGGCAGAACTATCCAGGGCTTGAGTTGTGAGCTCTCAGAGGTGCGTAGCAAGTCCATTGCATACCGGTAGAACTTCTTCTCAACAACACATGCTTTGCCCGTAAAGTCATGCCAGTGTTCAGCTCGAAGTTTGTATAACACAACCTATCTGGACGCGCGGTCATCATGGCTCGGACGCCTTCTTGAAGTCGAGCTGCAACTCGGGGGGTGAGGTTCGTGCCATTTTTTTCTACTCTGTTGACAACCTGCTCTAATAATACCTCAGTCACAACTAAAGGCATCTCGCTCCCCTATCGCCACCAAAGCTGCAAGTTTTGTCAAGGTTGGTACCTGCCAGAGCCACTTGATGATTGACTGGCTACTGAGACCTTTCTGAATCAAAGGAAGGGTCAAAGTTACGGAAGGCACTCAACCCCTTAAGTTCTATGGGTTCCTCAAGACGTGCATTGTCACCATCGGGTTGTATTGGCCTGAATAACGCAACGCCAACGAACGCTATGAGGAGCTCTATTGGCAACCCTACCTCAGCATCCAAAGGGCTCATTGGAAGCAGAGCAGACAAAGTCCTCTCAAGTCAGGTTCACAAGGGTTCTAAAAGTCAGTCCCAGCTCTTTCAGACCTGAGCTTGCTGCAGGCAAGCAGGAGGTCAACTCCCTCCTGTAATTATAGTCTCAAAGACTGATTCTTCCTCATTTGTTAATGAAATTGGCATTTTGTATGCTGGGCGTACAACTGCCTGCTAGTGAAAGGGAATGCGAGCGCTATGACACCTCCCATCCAAGCCACAGGTTCCCACCGCTCAACCGACCCTTCTTCTCTCCCTTTCTACCGCTTTTCACAGAAAGAATGAACGTGGTTGTGGTTCATTTCTTGTTTCTCCCGAGTCTCCTGAAAACCTCTTCTTCAAACAGGGTCCCGCTTATCTTCACTGCCGAAACTTTTCCAACTTGGTTACAGGCAGATGTTGCAAGCCACTGCATCAGTGAATGATCCACCCACGGTCCTGTTGAGAGAAACGTTCTGCCGACTCTGCTGTCGCATTTCATTCCATCCCTGGCTGTCTTCGTTCTGTGGCCTTTCACACCGACAACAACCCAGCCTCATCCTCTTTCTTGTCCTCCCCCAAGCCAACTATGACCCTCTCACCACAACGCTCCCATCAACAGGCATTCTTGGCTACAGAGCCAGAAGTCGATACAGGTGTCCGATCTCGCTGCTTTTTCAGGCTTCTCCAAGATACCGGGTCAAAGCTGGACCTTGTTCAGTTGAGGGTTGAGGCAAGAGATCTGGGAGCGCCTCACAAAATGCTTGACCCTCCGTTTGGCGAGTCAGCTGCGTAAAACATGACCGATTGAAGATGCGGCAGCCGTTTTCTATGGTGAGTTATGCGTCTACCAGACCCGCCCAGTGGAGGATGTGTAATAGGAATGTAATGGGACATCCAGAGACCGTTTGCAGATGGAACAGTGCTCGGTAAGACTCCGAATTCAAAGGGAAACAATGTTGAGCTTAAGCCTGAGTATCGAAACCCGGTCAGCTGGTGCCTGTAGATCCTCAAGTCACCTCCACATCTACCAAGGTAAGATTCAAGGGAAGATTCAAGGACGGCGACAAGGATCAGGCAGAGTCCACGTTATCAACAAAAATTGACTTTAACGTGTGCAAGGAATTTTCGGAGGGCAGCCCACTGCAATGTCAAGACATATATCAAGCATCCATGTTTGAATCTTTTGCGCAGAGGTGCTCTCAGAACATGCTGAATCAACGATGGCTGCCTCCTGACCATTGATTTATGCAAAGCAAGTCGTTCACCAAGCTCAACAGGTTTCCGTTGTCTTTTGGAAGCCTTTCATATTACATCCATACCTACACAAGTTGAAGTTGCTAGATAACAGGATCTCCAATGCAACGTCTTGACTCAAATAAACTTTAAGCCCGGTGGAGCCGAAGGAACCTACGACACGTTGCCGGAGGGACCATTTACGAGGCTCTACTAGTTTGGGCCTAAGACTCAAATTGTTAGCCTGGAGTAACCTCATTGGAGTAGAGATGACGTTCAACTTCCTCTCTGCTGTGAGGGTTTCGCCAGCCCTGACTGGCCCATCACTTTCTGACCTTCAAGTTGAAACGCCAGTCATCCATTCTTGACCACCTTCTCCGACAACAGACCCACACCCTGGCACAATGCAACGCCAGTCATTGCCTGCCAGTGTACTCGGTCAAAGTCTCGGAGTCCTGGGCACAGCTGCCGAATCATGTAGCCTTGAACATCTGATTAATCCGCCGGATTTGACTCTGGCTAAAGAGGTTCAAGATTACCTCTGTCTTGTATGTGAGTTCCTGCGTTATCGTTGGCCTCTTGCGTATGCGATCAACAAAGAACTTGTTTGAATAGACGAGCAATATAAGATACCCGTCTCTTTCCCAACGAAACCATGGGCGGGTTGCCACCGAAATGCACCTTTTCGCCGTGTCGTACCCCTTCGTGCCAACACCACGTTTCCGGACTTTAAGGCTTGCGTCGAGTCGCACTTGAAGTTCTTTCCGTGCGGCGGCGGCGAAGTAATACTAGCTTACCAGCTCAGCTACCATCCAGATACAATACACAAGCTTAGAAGAAAGCTGACTTGTGAGGAGGAACTCAGGGAGGCGTTGGCTGAGGCTCTGGAGAAAAGAATACGTGGAGACCCTGTCGAGGTGGTTCTATCCGTAATTGTGAGCTTCTATTCAAGTTTCGGCTTCTACGTAGCTTGACCTTTAATACAGAGCTTGCAAAGCCATGCTCTTTCTGCTCAGATTAGAGCGGGTAGTGTACCACGAAGCCCTCCACAGGCTGGTATTCTGCTAGTGACTCTACAGGACCCAGTCTTGGTTGCAGGGTTAGGTCTCATCCAATGCAGGTTGAGATGTCCCACACACCCAGATATACACTGTTATCAGCCTTGGTATGGTGGCACACACCAGCAAATCACCTCTGGAGAGATACATTTCTGGGCTAAACAGATTGTGGGTGATTCTGTACTATTATCGGATTGAACATGTTGCCAACTTTGGTCAAACAGGTAATCAACAAAGCAACCTGGTTGGAACCTCCTGTTCCACTCAACTTCAAGATTTTAAGAAGGCAATTGAAAAAGAATGCTCAGATTAGTAGGGTAGCCTGAGGACTTTAACGTCCAGAAGTCAAGAGTTTCGCCTCACACCCAATGCTCTACAACATCTTGCTTTTCTAGTATGACATCGTGTACGTTTATGAGACTTCTATGAAGCCCTGCCTTTTAAGCCATACAGTCTTGCTCTACGGGATAGCTCGACGGAACACCTGGAGGTGGGAGGGTGCACTCTCCTGGAACCGAAGTTCGACCTGATGCTCCACTTGTTCTCCCCTATTTCGAGGGCTCCAACACATGCAGGTGATCCGGGGTTCCGCACGTTCAAGTTTTCAGTCAAGAGAAAGGTCCGAGTCATCATTTCGGAAACGCAGGATTGACATCCTACTGTCTCCTTTGCCGTTTGATTAGGAAAAGAATCGGCCGAACTTGAAGCTTTCACTGACGCCGTCTGCGTTGCTACTAGAGCGGCACTACCGAAGCCAGTAACCGCCAAAACCACCAAGAGACTTGGATGGACAGATCAACTTGAATAGAGGGAACTTTTGCCCAAAATGCCTGTCGTGCCAGTGCACAGTCAATCAGAGAGTTCGAAGACAAGTACTATGCATTCAAGTTGATAATCTCCGTTCCACATGTAACATCCTCATATGTATAAATCTATCGGATAAACTACAAGTCCGAAGGGCAAGTAGAAAGCTAATGATATCTCGATTCAACTCGAAGTACATTTTAGTCTGTAAAATTGATAGTCCATAATGATGTGGTATGAACTACTAGCGATGGCCAAGCGCTCAAGGTTGATTTCGTGCACAATGTCCCTTCATGGCCGGATACTCCGGTCCGGGTTTCCTCTTTGTCTTTGACCACCACCATCACCGTACTCATACATCCACGCACCCTGCCTGGTGCATCTAAGCCACACAGGAACGATTAGGAACAAAAGCTTTACTTATTTTGTCATCTTTTGCATTTCCTAGTATCACGCATCAGATGCTCAGTCTAAATCGCCAACTCTGTCAGAAAGGCAAGTGAACATCCGCCTCTTCCAGACTCTATCTTTGACAAAACTTTCTTTAAAAACACTAGGTTCTATGGATCCGAAAAACTCTGTATTCTCGTGGTCCCTTCGCCTTTGGAAGGGTTGACAATGGCAACTGACTTCTCCACCCGCTGCCCTGTCGCCCGCTCCACTATCATGAACCTAGTATTTGGCTTCAACTTCAAAATCTTGGCCGAGCTGGTTACTGTGGATCTACTTTGTTTGAAGGAGTGACCTGGCAAGATCGGTACGTTAGGAGATACTTTATACTTCCAACGGTACTGGTACGTATTCTCTAGCCCTCACGTTCCAGTTAACGGCTAATGCGTCACGGGTCGCGTTCAGTCCCCAACTCGTAAGGAAGGCCTCAATTTGTTCTCTTTCAATTCAACATGGAAAGACAAAGGACGACGGTGAATTTTGTAAACTACCTCGTAGGGCCCAGGCGCTATCCTTACCAGGAGTACAGGAGGTCAACTCAATGCGGCCCGACAAGCTCTTGATCACGCCTGGGGAGGTTTCTTTCGGATGCTCCCCTTCACTTGCTCGACCGGAGTGGATGATTACCGTCATGCCTGTGCCGCTGAGTGTTGCAGTGGATGGTGGTGCAATGAGGTCAATCTGACTCATAAACTTGCAGTATCAAAAGCTCCTGCCAACGTTTTGAGATGCGAACAGGAAGGTGGTCCAGCACATGCCACCTCTGCATTTGGGCAGTTGCTTCAGGTAGATTCTTCGAATCTCTAACGAAGTGTTTGGTGCTAATACAAGCCTGTAGTTCCGTGTGGTGGCCTACGTGGACAATGACTCGGATATGGCAGGTATCCCTCAAGTCCTTCAAAAGTCTGGCCGTCCTGCCAGTGTGAGGGGCATTCCTGCTAGGCTGAAGGGCAAGGAAGACTAACTTTGAGGAAACTCGATGGGAAACCGTGTCGATTCCTCCGCTCGTATTGTCATCACTGGTGACCTCAACTTGGAGCTTGATGAGGTTGGTGTGTCGAGAAGTACTGTCATAAGCTTGACCTTCCCCGAGTGTGGTAAGTTGCCTACGCCCTTCGCCCGTGATATCAACCTGATACCTTCAATAGTTACTCCATACAAAATTGCCAACCTCCAGGAGCTGGTGGGGAGCGGGCCAACGTGACACCTTGGCGCTCGTTACGTGGTTTGAACACCAGTGAACCCCTGACCTGAGGTGCAACAAGCGTGCCGACACTTTTTTGCGATACAACGGGTTGTCGAACGACATCTGAAGAATTGAAGAATGGAGAGTGAGTGACAGACCAGCATACTGCCAATTAGGACTAACCCGCCCTCTAGCTTTGTCTTGTTCAATCGATAGCCTTCCCTGCATAAAACGAGTATGATGGCCCACAGGGTCTGCCAGCGGCTCATACCTTATTCGAGTGAGCCGTCTGCAGGCGACCTCTCTATGTATTGGTACTGACGTTTTACCACTAGGCTTTCCATCTCAGCCTTCCGTGACGCCTCCTTACAACGCCGATTTCGATGGAAATTGAATATGCAGTGAGTGGGTTCGATGGTGTCATTGGGCGTGTGCTCAAGAGTCTGCCAGTGTCCCACAGAGTGAAGAGACTCGCGCGCTAAACTCAGCCGGATTGCATGGTAGCTAAACAAAGTAAGTCTCCGTCTCCCTCTCTTCACTACCCCGTCTAACGTGCTTCAGATCGTTTCGCCTCAGGCCAACAAGCCCGTCATGGGTGTTGTCCACGATGCCCTTAGTGGTATCCGCAAATTCACGCTTCGCGACACATTTCTGGCTTGGAACCAAGTCTAAAACGTCCCCCTGTGGGACGGCACCACTCCTGAACCAGCTATCATCAAACCAAAGGCTCTGTACGCGTGAAAGCAGATCCTCAGGACGGCTATTCCTCGCGGTATTAACATCATCACGCACTCGAGCCCAGATCGTCAAATCCTGTTTTCGACAACGGTGTTCTTGTCAAGGACGGTGAGCTGATCTGCGGTGTTATGGAGAAGGAGACCATCGGTGCATCATAAGGTGACCTCGTCCAGGTCGTCCCCGAGGCCCACGAAAGGGCCTGAGCCGACAAGGCAACTCTTCACTGGATAACAAGCAAGTCGTCAACTACTGGGTTTTCCACGACAACTTTTCCATTGGAATTGGTGATACCATTGCAGATCCCCGAGACAACGGCGCACGTTGCTGCAGCTATCGCGGAGAAGAAGTCTAGTGTCGCAAAGGTCAAACCCGACACCAGCCAGGGTGGACTTAAAGCGCCACTGGCATGACCATCCGAGAGTCACTCGAGTCCAAGGCCGAGCGTGAGCTCAACTTCGCTCGTGGTCAGTCCGGTCAATTCGTGCAGAAGGGTTTCAGAAGAGGTTGAAGGGGCATAACAATGTTAAGCCAATGGTGGTGGCGGTTCTAAAAGGTTCTTTCATCAACATCTCGGAGATGTTGGTCTATGTCGGGCAACAGCCCATACCCTCTCGGGTTGATGCATCGATCACTCAGGCTCCCCGCTTCACCAAAGATGATTCCAGCCTGGAGGCACGCTGTTTTGTCGTGAACTCATATCTTGGTGACCTTACACCACAAGAGTTCCTGGTCTATGCTGTGGCCTGTCGTGAAGGTCTCAGCAGAGACTGGAGGATGTTCAGGTGTGCTATGATGGCACCAACTGCAATCCTCTGGGCGAATTCATCCCATTCATGTGCGGTGAAAGTGGCACAGACGGCACATTCATCGAAAAGCGAATCGTTGAGACTTGTGGCCTCAGCAACACCCAGTTCAATGTCAAGTAACTAATAGCTCTGAATCTGCGCCATTAGACGAAATTCGAAGAATTCATCTGGATGGCTGCAGTTTCCTTGTCTATCCCAAACCTGGAAATCGATCATGAGCATGATCAGAAGAAGGGTTTGCTCCTCTGACTCAGAAGGTTCCTGTAGCAGCCATCGCTTTGTCCTTCGGATTTCCACCACCAACTTCGGTTGAACCACTAATTTTCATCACTCGCGTTCGATTCCCCAACCCTGTACTCCTGATGCCTCGCGAAACAATACCTCGCACCAACCAACCTGTTACGCCTCCCTATGCCAGAACCACGCCCTCCCCCAGTCGTACACAACTCTTAGCAGACACGCCAATCGTAGCAAACTCAGAGGAGTTTCCACCAAAGAAGAATGGGCGTACTCTCTGGAAGATTACGGCGCAGAAAAAAGAATAAGGTGGGTTTAAATTTGTCGCGGTCAAGGTTACAGGGCAGGTCGAGCTCATATAAATTGATTCAGACATCGTGGACTCAGATGGAAAGAGTTAAACCCTTCGGAAACATCACCAGATGTGTATGGCTCCGTCACCTGACGTTATAACAAATGTGATCTTAAAGGTAGGTGTTCCTTCTCAGTATCATCAGCTGGCTCTCACTGAACGTGGGATTTGTATCCCACCAAGAACTCACCGAACAAGTCAGCTCGAAAAACTTGAAAAGAGCAGAGGAAGAAGGACTTATTGATTGAAGAAGACAGAGTTGTCCTCACCCCGAAAACGTGAAGCTGCTCCTGCAACAGCTGTGACCGAAGCCGGCTCTGTGATGTGTTGACACGGCTGTTGATGAAGGAGGATTCCCGGAAGGAGCTCCCCAGGTTGGCATCGATACAGCGTTGCTACAGCTTCAGGCGAAGTTGGATGAACAAGATAGCCGTCTCGTTGAAGATCAACACCTCTTGAGGACCTTCAGCTTCCCTCGCGCTTCTACCTCCATCCCTCATTACCTCTCCGTCAACCTGCATCGCATTATCCAGAACCCATCGCGCACAATTTCCACCTCGACAAGCCGAAACCTAGTGACCTCGACCCTGCACACACAGTCAACACCATACACGCTCTTTGTGAATGCCTAGTGGTGGTAGTCAGAACTGACGATCCTCTGGGCGTGAGGGCCCAGGAAAATGCGACACAGTTTCCAAATGCACCTTCGAGCGACATCCGCCCCGTCCTACCGTCTATCATCTGACCGGGGAAGCGTGTGACTTGGGTTCTTGGTGAAATTGAAACCAAGTTCAATCAATCCATTGCCCACCCAGGTGAGCCTTGAATGTGTGGCATGTTGGCTGCACAATCCATTGGTGAACCTGTGACGCAGATGACTCAGAATACATTCCCCTATGCTGATGTATCAAGCAAGAAAGTCACTCTCAATGTTCCACGTACAAAGGAGATAATGTTGCGACCAACACCCAGGCTCCCTCGCTAAACGTCTACCTCGATCAGCAGACGTCGAGCTGTAGTGAACGTACAAAGCTCGCTCATCAGGAGGTCGTGTACGCTTATCTGCGGACTGTTACTGCAGCAGTTGAAATCTGGTATGACCCCGACCCACAGTCTACGATTATTGAAGACTTGGTGTTTGTCAAAACTATTCTTCGCTATTCCCAATGAAGAAACAGAGGCGAAGCTTTACCTGCAGTCGCCTTGGCTGCTTCGTTCGCAGCTCGATTCCGCCAAATCGATTGGTCGATGTTCAAGGGGGGAGGAGAAGAAGTAGCTCTCTCACCGCTTGATGACAACGGCGAAGAGTATGCAGCCAGGTGTCAGTGGCCTCCCACTGGTGCTGGTGGCATGGCCCCGGCTATTCCAGGCTACAACCCAAGCTCTCCAAACACATATTCACCAGCCTTTCTTGGCTCTGTCCCTCAACCTCCTGTCAGCAGTGTTGCCTCACCATTCGTGACTTCACCCTTCAATACCACAGATCTAGAGGACCCAACTCACCCAACTTACTCCCCTACATCATTTGCGCTCAACCTTACATCTCCAAACCATTCCCCGACCAGTTCCCGCCATTTGCGGACCTCGAGGGCCTGAGGAATTAATCTCTCGCCACCAAATTAGCAAAAATCAGGATGTTCACCAGAGACGAAGACCGTGATCCAACTGAGGCAGTGAGATTGTAGGCACTCTCTGTCATCTCAACAACTCCCAGCTTTCTCATCCACTTCCACCACCACCACCACTTTCGAGTCAAGGAGGTTGCAAGGCCTCAATCAGAAACATCCTTTGGTGTTTGGTCCGTTGTTCTTGAACTTGTTGTTTGCACTTCAGCTGACCATTGAATTCTTGTGTATTGCCTATGCCTCAGCACAAGTAGATCATGAGAAGTTCCCTGGTCATACTTCGTTTCTGTGCCGAGAGGTCAAGGCGGAAACTGGGCATAATCAAAAGGGCCATGCGAAAACGCCATAGGTTTGAAAACGCTTACGAACGCTTGTTTGCGCCAAACGTTCCGTTCAGGTGGCTTTTAACGTGAGTTTCGGCTGCTTCTCAAACGGAGCTCTTATGAATGATTGGTAGGTCCGGTCTACATCAAGACCTCACAGGCTACGGAGATCCCAGGCCTCACTGGACCGTTCGAGCCATCGACTGTCAAGGACACGCATTTGCTGCAGCACACGTTTACCAGGATGGTACGGTCAGATGGTTTGTCGGGGGGCGGAGTGGCGGAAGACCTTTCGTGAGTGCTAACATCGTGGCATATCCAGTGTAGAGCTGAAGATCGAGCGGGGTAGTCTATGGTGAGCTACTTTGAGGGCGCTTGGAGTTCAATTTTTTTACTGACGAATTTTTCTAGTGCTTCTATCAATGTATCCAAAAAGTACCTTGGACGTGATCAATTGAAATGTAATCAAGTTTCGCTGTTATCGATCCCTACCCTAGTCCTGATGTACGTGTGCCAGGTTCGAGAATAGTGCGTTGGAGCTTTTGGCTGCACGGGCCACGCGTACGCTTTATGTGAGTACAGTACTTGTACAAGGAGCTCAAGCACTAGCTTTTTTCGTTCTAGCTAGTGTCAAACGACGCCTTGGGTGCACTATACCACCTACCTTTTATCAGGCAGGAATAAAAACCGCGTCCGGTCAATAAACGTGACATACAAGGGCTCTGCCTTTCCCTGGGGCGCCCATCGCGTGAGTAATAGCCCAAAGCCGTTATCCCGTCCAATCTTGCTCTAATTTCTGAATTTCGTTAGTTCGTTTGCTAATGTTTTCGCTGGTGTCATTTCCCCATTCATGTGTTTCGACAAGAGCACCTTTTTGCTCTGGCTACGTCTCCAGCCCCATACACATTTGTAGGCTGCACTGCTGTTCATCGGAAATAACGGCGCTGATGCCCCAGTATAGAGTCGGAATTGACCCACTGCTTCGACGTTTCTGGAAAAACCCACTGGCTGGCCGCAGTTTCTCCCTTACCATTCTCCACGTTGGAACGTCGCTAGGATTTCCCTCAGATTATCAGATCTGCCTATACTCACCTCAGACATCCACCGTCCCTTGTACCACATCCGAACCCTCCAAATCGAGCTCAAACCCAGTGCCATGCACCCATCGCAATGGCTCACTAGCTCTGTACATTAATCAAGCCCATTCTACTTCCCCTTCACTATCCTCAGGCTCGCCATTGTCGACGCTGTCCAGCGTAGACACACCCCTCGGCACAGTCAACCCTCCAAATTTGCCCACTTCCGAGTCTATCGCCTCTCATCACATATGGTGGGACGAACAAGGAGAATTTACATTCCCCTACCTGATGAGCCGTGTTAAAGTCCGATTGTGCGAGAGGGTTTCGTTGAGATAAGGAGGGTTTCGTTGAGATGAGGAGGGTGAATTTGCAAACCAAGTGGAAGAAGCTGACGTCGTACAAGGCTGGGCATCTTGGATGTTGGGTGCGGTGGAGGGCTACTCTCCTGGGTTTGCTTTCTTTTCTCAAATCTCAGAGAAAAAATGCTCATGATTTGGCAGATTCTAGCCGACTCGGAGCCAACGCAACCGCCGTCGACGCCTCTGAGTCCAACCTCAAAACAGTCAAACTGAAGATAGCCGGTTCCGGAGAATCTAAGTTCACAAGCTTACACTATCTTCACACACCAGCTGAGGATCTCTTCCTAGAGCCAGTATTCTTGAATGACATCTGCCGAACTTGTCAAGGTACGCTTCACCTTTTACCACTCTTGATGGACGCGTCTGCTGACCTGATCAACACTAGCCTGGAGGCCGCCATTTCCTCTCTACAACATCCTGCATTCCCTTAGCCTGCTTCCTGACTATCTTTATGACGGAGAATGTCCCACGAAAAGTCAGCCAAGGTGTTCCAAATTCATCAAGCCTTCCGAGCTTGTCTCTCTCTTCCGAAGTACCGTTCTGTAACAGGATCTCCAGACGGTGTCAAAGGTGTCCCGGAACGGACTTGGATATCCCCAAGAATGGCCCAATGCACCGATGAGGACAGGGCAAGCATTCAGAGGGCTTATATATAATTTTTTGTTGGTGAACTAGGATCAACTACCAAGGGGTGCCCGTGGTAGGATGGGTGGTAGTTATATTTGTTAGGTTCAAAGGCCACTGTAGGCCGCCGTTGTAATAATATACTTAGGCCTCCCTCACAATCGCCTATCTCACAAACGTTGACCACATCCCATGAAAGCGTTGCTGCATAATCAGCATATTGCAACAAAAGTTGTGCTCTACTAGTATCTGCGTGGTGCATATCCTCAGCTACGCCGGAGCCTGAGCCGACTCACGGCGGACATCTTCCATTCCTAGCCTTCAACACAGCATGAACTTAATGACAGTGATTAGAAGGTGGTTGGGCGACGAGGGACAAAGGTCCAGCGGGTCTTCTTAACATAGGCCAGGGCTGCTCGATGTATGGGTTCTCGGCTTTTCAACGACACGAATAATCTATAAAGGTTCAATAATTCAGCTTGGGTATCTATTGAAAGACAAGAAACGCGTACGTGGATGGAGCAGTTCTGAGCACGATGCCTGGCAGTAATATCTTGGTAAAGAGCCTCAACAGCATCAACATGCCTAACTTGAATTTCCCTGAACTCCTGGTGCATGCCTGTGTTGTGCGTACCAGGGAGAGAATCCTAGCGACGCCGGACAGCGGCGAAGTTCTTGATCTGGAGGGGTCGCTTCTCGTGGATCGAAACATTCATAGAGAGTCTCAAAAGGAAGAGGGAGGAGAGAAGCTAAAGTCGGCAATTGCATTCTGTTTGCCTCTTCAGGGCTGCAAGGGGTGCTTCAAGTTGTGGATAATGGAGGTGTGATACACGTACGGCGTCGACACCAACGATCTCATCGCCGGAGGCATTCTTGATCTTCTTCGGTTGCATATCCTCGGTGCATTGGCAATGTTTTCTTGAAGCTGGAAGGAGAATCTGTGCTTGAAGAATAAGCTCATACTCAGTGGGGAAATGGCGACCGACTCGGACGGCCTGGCGTTCTGAAACTTCAATTGAAGGCCCCTCCTGTTGCAAAAGAAAAGCTTTGTTGGCATAATATACTAGTAACCCTCATCTAATTTTTCGCGCTACGTCTCCAAAAAGCCCGTCCAACCAACAATTGCAATCCACCTATCCATTTCAATCCAGTGCCAAACAAACACGGATTCGATCTCAGGCATCACTGGCATGATTCAGACTACGGTATTTATGGACCTAACCCATATAACTTTGACAGAATCGAAGTCAGAAACGACTTTTCAGAATCGGTTCAAGTTCAACGATTGGGATCCTGGGTTGATTCTGGAATTTATTTCCATCCGCAAATTGAGCGTGCACCAAAATCGACCAGAATTGGTCACTCGATGCGGGCACAATAACTGGCAAGGGCTGACCACTCCGGTCCGGTTTGCCACTCTATCAGAAACCACCACCACAGCTGTTGGTCGTGCGTTGCTGAAAGTTATGATCGCACTCGACAGGACGCTCCCGTTCTACCTGCCACGAGGCACTCTACTATCCATTGGCCCGATGCCTAACGCATAACGAACTTAGAGCCCAAGTTTGAACCGTCCGGTGCCATCACTGGCAGTGCTGGTGGTTCAAGTTGGTTTGGAGTCCGACTACTACTAGTACTGCCAGTGCAACTTGACCATCCCATTGCCTGAAATTATTCAAGTTCATTCCCCCCATATTCAAATCGCTTCTTTCCTCATATTCAAGTTGAATGTGCTCCGATACAGTTATTTGGCAGGTTCAACCTTCCTGGTATCAATGCCTCTGCCAGTGCTTGCCTTCCTCGGAGTCTATTCAATTGCTGCTTGTACTGCAAGTGCCAGTGGTCGACAGCTCTTATCCGAGTCGCCTCTCACTGACCTCAGCTTGGGATTTGGAGTGCTACGACGCACAATCACCAGCCAGGACGTTGGACAGGGAAGCTCTTGGAGCGAAGATGCAGGCAAGAGGACGGCACTGGCACGCCTCTGAGTCGGTTCGCCTACGCTTCTTCACACTATACAGAGAAGGAAGCGGATGCAAAGGGTCTCCGAGAATGTTTGAGGGTGCTCAAGGATGACAAGGAAGAGGCTTTGATGAAGCTCATTGATAGCCCGTGCCAGTGAAGGATACCCTTATCGGACATCCTTCCTTGAACCACTTGCTCGAGCCCTCGTTCAGCGAAACCGCCTAGCGGATGTCAAGTTATTGACCAGGGTCATGAATCTCCAACTGAGATTGCCTTCAAGTTCGGTAGTCAAGTCATGAAACGAAGTCAGCCGTTTATGCAGTGGTCCATACAATTATGGATTCCACCTAGCACCGTTTATTTTTCCTGGTGGTACTCTCAAGGGTCGTCGGATGAAAGGGGCGCAGCCGAGGGGTTGTTAATCTGCGTGACGGCAGGTTGGACAGTACCAACAGTGTCTCTCACGGCGTGGTGGTGCGTATAATTGTGTTTTCCGAGTCGAGTTGGTTAGGCTCAACATATCATAGGGTCTGGAAAAAACCACACACTAGAACTCGACCTGTGTATGTTTCTTGTTAAACCTTTGTTATTGGAATTGGATTTAAGAGGGAGCATGGACCATGTCTGGACATCGCTTCCCTTTCTTCAACGGTCCGGAAAGTTCCTCGAATGAGTCCCTTTCTTGAAGTTCATCTTCTCTGAGGGCAACCACAAGCAATATACAATGCTGCGGAACTGCGTTTAATGGGTGGGTTTGAGGTCCTGTGCTTGAGCAAGCCGAAGCTGATTCATTGGACTATCAGTGGGTGTTATCATTTATTACGTCGGAACAACGTTCGACCTTTACGGATATAGACTCAGGTTGTCATAAGAAGAACCACTGTTCAACCGCCATTCAGAGGCGCGCGTATTTTCAAGTAAGTAAGAACAACCTCCTCAAGTCTCGGGCCTTGCTAAGTCATGCTGCTCAAAGAAGGCACTAGCTGCTACGCCAACCTCCGCTCCAACACCACCGTTTCCAGCAACACCTCTTGCAAGTATCCTAACCCCACCATAGCCACTTCACCTCTCTCACAAAACCACCCCCGTTCTTTGAAATCCAGAGTCACGACAAAAGGAAAGGCTAGTTAACTTCATAGTTTGTCGCCCCTAGTCAACGGCCAGGGGGAGGAGGGCAATTCTATCCACTGGCAGTTACGACCGGTGATGCCAACTGCTGGCGTACAAGCGGCAGACTCTCATGCTGTAACAATTACTGCGAAGAAAAATCTGCACTCTAGGCCTTCGACAGACGTGCTCTAAATGCCAGCGACTCGGAGGGAGATGGCAATGGGATACAAGCAGAGTAAGGTTGGCAAACAAATCTCAAAAGAGGAAAAGCACGAGGCAGGTGAGCGGCCTAAAAGCTAAGGAGGGTTTGAGTGCCCTCTTAGAACAAACAGCTGCAGTGATCCCGCTACCTCAGCTCGATTTCGACGGTAGCCCATCATCGTCGATGTGGTTGGCTGTTGGCTCTCCTTTCGGGCATTTCGGGGGTTTAGGTTTGCTGCTGGGAGGAAGTTGAAGGTACGGGAATACAATAGACAGATTTCGAATTGATCCTTACTACTACTAGTCTCTCGACTTGGAGGTGTTGGGCTTCGGGTTTCCGAGCCCTGCGGTAGCGCGTCAATGCATAATTTCACCGACATCCAAGACCGGGCCTCATTTGTACCTTACGTCGACAACTTAGAAGTTCAAGCATCTCCTCAGAACCATTCGCCTTCCGCTCCGCCCGAAACCAAGCCCAGAGCCAGGAGTTGAGGTGGAGGTGGATTACTGCCCGGTACTGGCCCGGGTGTTGCATTCTGGCGCCAAAACGGGAGAAGCGACCGTCTTGTTAGGACTGGTTGCTTGGGAGGAAACATATGAAGGCGAATCCTCTTCAGTCTCGGAAGACTGGGTTTTATTGAGCTCTCAAATCGTCAAGTTCTCACCTAGGCTGGGAACCACAGACTCCCAGTCTACCATAGTCTGCATATCTCATTGGTTTGTTAGATCTACTCTTTCTCTATTGTTCCTCGCACATTACTATGTCGTCGTGACCGCGACTAACTCATTTTCTAATTCTTACACCGATTGACTTAATTGATCCTGTACGCCACATCTGGTCTCTATGAAAGATTGGTTCTCGATTCCTTACTAGATGATTAGGTCAGCGATCCAAAAAAGGAAGCACAATAACAACCTTGGGATGCCCTTACGAACACCTGTTTGCAAACACTCACGATGTTCAAACGCTTAAAACAAGTGTGCTTTGCTTCACTCTCTCCAGGTTCAGAACTGATAGATGCTTGAACAGACAACGAATCCCTGGATAGACAATGAGGCCGAAGTGTCAGACGATGAAGCACACCCTGAACCTGAACTTGACGATGAATTTGATTCGGACAACACTAATGAGGATGGTGAGCTCTGTTTTCAGATCATGCTTGTTGTAACAGACGGCTTATTTACTATCAATAGACGGCCTGAGACTGTTTCTTCAAGATGACTCAGATGATGACACGGCTGATAGTCATCGCCGTTTGGACAACCTTGAGCGGAGCAAGCAATTCAATGTTGAGGAGGACTCAGATCCGCGAGTCTTAAAGGGGACCTTTCAAAGAACGAGGGGAAAAACTGGGCAGGAGGGAAGAGGGAGTCGAGCGCACAGTACACCAGCAGTTTCAACCTGGGTGGTACCTGTACCAGTGCGTATTTGGAGTTGCCAGTGACTACTTACTGATGAAATACTCACATGCTCAAATATAGCTGGGACAAGCTGAGAAATACGTGAGAAAGCTTGAAACACTTCTCTCTCAGGCCGAGCAAGCAGAAGAAGTTCAAGAAAGTTTCAACTATCAACACGTTCAGGCTTACTTTGACGATCACCTTCGGCACCAGATCTATGTCGAGGCGTCAGAGCCCACTGAGCTGGTCACTCTGCTCAGACGCGTAGACCTCCCACAACGCTACGTTTCACGAGCCTCCATGGCTGACGAGATTCAAGTCAGCAACTACAGTCGCTTGCATGACTTGACCTCTCGCTCGGTGGCTAAAGTGCATGTTGGCCAATGGATTCGATTCAAGCCATATGCCCCAGCCTTTTGCTATGGTGACCTTGGTCTTGTGGCTGAAACGAGTCAAGATAGTGTTCACATCCTTGTCATACCTCGCATAAAGGCTCCACCTCAAGTTGAACAACAGAATGCACAGCCAGTCCAACCTGCCAAAAAGCGGAAAAGAGTTCGCCGGTTGCCCCAGCGCCTTCCCAGCCTCACAGAACTCAAGCTTCTGTCAAGAAATAGAGGATATTGGATTAACAGTACCAACGGCTCGAAGTTCTTCCCCAATGGATTGCAGAGCCTCAAGCTCAGCGATCAAAGCGTATTGGACCCCCATCCCTCTCCTTCCAAAGTGGAGTTAGCTCTATTCACTTCTGCAGAGCAGCAGCGGCGTATTTTCCAGGAGGAGCTTGCCTCTGAAACATTACCAGATCATATCGGAGACACATTTGTTGATCTTCGCATGAGGCTTCTGGCTGAAGTGCTTCCACCAGCTATTTGGCAAGCTAATTTCAAGCTTGCAGAGAAGTTTTGGAAGGAAGGAGACCAGTTTCTTGTAACTGGACTTCCAGAGTTTCGGGATTTTTATGGTCAAGCTGTGGCGGTAGACTCAGAAAATGAGCTACTCAGCCTTTGCAATCTGGAAGATAGTAATGACGTGGTTGAAGTGCTTTATCTTCATGCAGAACCATTGAGGAAATGTGGAGACTTTGTTCGAGTAGCTTCGGGACCATATGAAGGGGAAGAGGGAATGGTTGTCAACTTGCAAGGATCTGGGAAGCATGCTCAGATCACTATCACTCAGACTCTGACAATCGACAATGCAGAAATAGAGGTCACCTCCTCTCAGGTCAGGGTGCAGCAGGTTAAAGGATCCAGGGTGAAAATATCTAGGGGAATCTACAAAGGGGGAGAAGGTGTCATCCTCTCTTCCGTTCTGGGAGATCGAGGGATCACTGAGCTGGTTGTTGAAGTTGGGCCAGACAATCAGAAGACCACAGTCTGGATACCTCCCAAAGAGGTTTCTCTGCAACCAATCACGGGGTCTTGGGTCAAAGTTATACAAGGCCCTCATTTCCGCAAGCAGGGAAGAGTAACCACATGCATTGGAGCACCCGAGGCCCAAATTACTCTTCAGCTCTTCCTAAAGAGGGCAAACGGAAGCTGGGAACCTCCCATTCCAGCTGAAACTACAGTGCGAGAGATTACTACCTTGAGTGGCTGTCTAGAGGCTCTATCACAACCTGCTCCCTCTATTCTCCCCTTGAACTTGAAACCAAATCCCCCTGCTGTTCAGTATCCACCGGGAGCCCTATTTCAGGAGACAGCCATCTGTGCAAACTCAAGTCAGACAAGTTTGGTCAAAAAGGATGAAAAAGCAGGACCATTCACCTGGGAACAGCTTCAAAAGGCCATTGGCAGAAGAGTTCTTGTCTATAAAGGGCCATACAAGGGCATATTTGGAGTACTCAAGAATGTCAGCCCTAGTCTCCAAGAAGGTGTGGTAGAGCTTCCAGGGCTACTTGCAGGAGGCCTGAACAGAAGTCTACCTCTATCCTGCCTAATAGCAGAGTAAGTCTATTTCTCACTGGCATTCTGTACCAACAGACATACTGATAATCTCTTGATTGTAATAGACCCTTGGAACCTGAACCCAAAAAAAAGTCCATGCTTAATAAGAATCCAGCTTCTAGCAGTATGAAGCAACTTGAACCACAACCCCAACTATGGTGGCTTGAGGATGCTAGCAGTTCCAGAGTTAAGGGTTCCAAGCAAGTGACTTATAGTCTTTCTGGTGCCAAGCTGCCAATTGACTATGCTGCTCCCTTTTTCCATGAGCGGCCACCCTCACCTGCCAGTGAGCCTCAGCTCAGGGAATCCACCCCCCAACCAGAAGCTATAGTTTCTGAGGAATCTCATCCAGGTGAGATACAGTGTATATTCATCAAGTAACTTCAGCTCAATTTAAGCATGCTAGACCATTTTTTAAATCGTCTGTTTGATTTACCTGCTGGCAGTGATTACATCTGGCAAAACTATCATATCTTTGTCAAGCTTCCAGGAAACCAGAGGAAGGCATGGACCTCTGAGAAGGGAAAGATATTTGCTCCCGGAAAAGCAAGCACTCATGCAGCACTTTCATGGAGAGATACCCACCGAGGAGCTCAGCTCAAACAAGGAGAAGTGATTCTAAAAGATCTATTACCATATCCTCCAGTTGCAGGTGCAGCTAAAAGAAATGATAGTGTTCTGATTGTAAAGGGAGACCACCAGTGGGAAGTAGGCTGTGTTTCAAAATGGTCTAGAGGGTCTACTACTATTCAGTTTGGTGGTTCTGGAGGCATAAAGAAGACATATTCTGCTGATGAAGCAGCTGAATGTATGACACTTTTGTCAAAAGAAGATCCCGCCTTGCTATAAGCCTTTCCCCCATCCTGTTTATAGTAACCTTTTTTTATACTTGCCAGAGATATATAGCACCACCAGACACATGTTATATTTCTGTACTACCAAAGAGCTTATCACTGGATAATTACTTTAATATGTCAACCATAGTAAATATTTATCAATGAAGCATCACTTCAAAAGTACACTTTGACAGCCACCAACACTATAATCTTGCAAAGTCTTTTGGCTAGAACACACTATGAATAACATCCGCTAACTACAGGCTGTCAAACTCTATCAATTAGATATAGATGTTTAAGTATACTAGAGGTCTTGTATCCTGCTATAATAAGCTATGATGATTCTCAGAATCTAGAAGCTTAAAGCTCTACTATAATTTGAGTATTTTGCTATACCTACTAGCAAGTCAACACATTCACTATAAACAACCTTCTCTGCTATTTCCTGAACAAATCTGCTTTGCTTGAGGCTTAAAACTATTTTTTGCTTTGTTTTCAAGGCTAGACTATTGTCAAAGCCAGATAACTATAATTCAAGCCTACAATACTATAATGCCCCTTCATTACTATAAATTTTGACACATTTTACTGATGTTTTTTAATATCTATTATTCACAGTATCTGCATGTTATACTACTAGATTATGCTTAGTAGAGCTAGAAATTATATTTTAATTTATAATAGCTAGGCTAACCAAGTCTATATACACAAGATAAAATGGCAAAGTTAGAAATAAGTTTGCTTCAATCTCTATCAAGCTTGTAATAAAATTACTCATGATCTTCGTTCGAGCACCGGGATACAAATTTTATCGACGCCCCTCCAGGGGCGCAGTGTTAATTTTTTTAAAAAAAAAAAAGTTCTTGGAGAAGAACCCATCTGCCTCGGCCTTTCCAGGCCAGGCTCCTCCCCCTCCCTTCCCTGGTGCAAGAAGGAAACGGGCTCGTGGTCCACTAGACAAGGATTCACCACCCGTCCATCGTCGTTCTGAGGAACGGCGGTCACAATATGCTATGATCCAGGTCGATGTCAAGATGTTCAGCATGTGTCAGGCGGGGTACCTCGAACAACACCAAACTCGCGGCTCTTGACTTAGCAATAAGCAGGGCCACCACCAGACCTGACACTCGTAAGATGGTTGTCTTCTCGGATTCAACCAAGGCCATTCCCCTTGCTCTGGATCCGTCTTTACACTCTGGGCAGGGCCACTCACTGGCCATCTGCTCTAAACTTTGGACTTGGTTGTCGTCCAACAACGATCACTGAGTCTATTTCTATCACATTCCCAGCGCCCTCAACTGGGATCTGCATCACTGCGCACACCAGGCATCTACAAACCTCAAAGTTCGTGCTGGTCCACGTCAGCAAACGTACCTCGACTACGCTTGCAAACTCACCATAGACTGGATGTTGGCAGAGTGGACTTGCCTGCACTTCCAACCCGGCCACTGTGGTACCAATTTCATGCACCTTCAAGAGAGAGGTCAATGCCTGTCGCTGACTCATATCAAGAATGGTCTGTGGCTTCGAATGATGGGTCAGTCATCAACCCACACAGCTTGTATGGTACGCACCATGACGAACCATGCTCCGATTGGCGAGTATCGGGTACGCTTCAAACTGAGCGACGATGCTGGCTGTGAGTGCAATAAGTACATACCTCAGACGCAATGACATGTCCTTTGTCGATGTCCTAAACACAATCGTCCCCCAGGCGACACTGTCGAGAAGAAGTTCTCAAAATTCCTGGGATTCTTAAAAGATAATCCTACATTGTTCGCTTTCCCAAGTGAACAACCACCTCCACCTTTCCCCAAGGCGCGGTCAAAGAAGAAGAAGAAGCCTCCTGACAAGAGAGGTCCCTCACCAGAGCGCGACTACAATGGTCGTCTCATTACCCTTGACCCTACGGTTATAGCATGACTTGGGATTAACCCTCCACTGGCACCTCAGTACCAACCACGGTACGACTACGACGGCCGTCTCATCACAGGACCCATAGTTCCTGCAATACGTTCCTCCTGCCCAACCAGCAGCACCTCCAACGGCTGGACCAGCTCGTGTCCAGCCACCACCATTCGGTCTGCAGGGTTCATCAGGAAAACCTGAAACTACTTATACCAACTTAGACCAACTTATAAAAATCCAACTTGGGCACATCTTACAGATTTAGGGCTTGAAGCTATAAGTTGTATAAGTCATCAATCTTACTACAAGATAGAGCTAAGATACAACTGCTCTACTATAAGCTATTATGATTAGACTAAGCTTACAAGTTGACTGTTAAGCATGTAAATACTCTCAGGTTTGGTAAAGTCTAAGTAAGCATATAAACTCTTCCTAAGCTAGATTAAGTATCTGACCTTCTTAGCAGGTAATAATTATAGCAGACAATAGCAAGATTAGAAAGACAAATAGTATATTAGATCTAGATTAATAGAATAGCAGTACAGAACATGCTAGAATAGATAAATACAGGTGCATATAGGCTAGCAAAACAGTAGGTATACAGAGATATAATAGCAGGAGGGAAAAAGGATAACTGGTTTCAACCGTGGGAAAATTCCCTAAAACTGCGCCTGTGGCACAGCTTTGCCAGCACACCACTTCCTTCCCTCTCTCCACTATCATCCCCACTCTCTGCCTGCTCTCTGCCTTCCTCAAACACCTCAAGACACTTCAAAATGATGAAATAGGGCTGGAAATAGATGAGAGAAGGGCCTGCTGCCCTTGAGAGACCCAGTGGAGGTGGGAAACCTGTATATAGTGCGCTTTTTTGACTTTTTGAGTGTTTATCTGCCCTGCTCATGCATCTTCTATCTCTAGTAGGTCACCCAGCATGCATGCCCTCTCCTCATAGCCTCTTCTAGAGGGTTTTTCCTCCTTCATAGTGCGCTTTTTTCACATTTTCATGCTCCTTTCATGCTAAACTCATGTCAGAACTCTCATATAGACTCCTCCCCCTCCTCATATGTGTTTTCTTTCACTCCAAGTGCATGTACACCACAACTTCACTCTTATACCTCTCATTATCATTCTATTTCTTCCCTCTTCAGCTGCCACATTATCATCATCATCGCCATCACCACCACCACCACCACCACCACCACCACCATCACCATTACTATCATTTCCATACCCTCTCCAGCTGCCACATCATCACCACTACTACTGTTATCCTTTTTCCCTCCTGCTATTATATCTCTGTATACCTACTATTTTGCTAGCCTATATGCACTTGTATTCATCTATTCTAGCCTGAGTATGTCCTGTACTGTTATTTCATGAATCAAGGCCTAATATACTATTTGTCTTTCTAATCTTGCTATTGTCTGCTATGATTATTACCTGCTAAGAAGGTCAGATACTTAATCTAGCTTAGGAAGAGTTTATATGCTTACTTAGACTTTACCAAACCTGAGAGTATTTACATGCTTAACAGTCAACTTGTAAGCTTAGTCTAATCATAATAGCTTATAGTAGAGCAGTTGTATCTTAGCTCTATCTTGTAGTAAGATTGATGACTTATACAACTTATAGCTTCAAGCCCTAAATCTGTAAGATGTGCCCAAGTTGGATTTTTCATAAGTTGGTATAAGTTGGTATAAGTAGTTTCAGGTTTTCCTGATGAACCAATACATTTGTCGCGACATCGCGACCTATAAAGGCTGGGATTTGATCCTTGGTCTGCAATTCAACATCATCAGGGCTAGAGTGGAGGAAACAAAGCCATTCAGCTGGCAGAGGGGAGGACATATAGCGGGTTACCATTTCGGTGGACTTGGCTTGCTTCTGGGCTCTTGGCTGCCCTCGACACAACGTCCAATGACGTTTGATATCACTCAACGGGTCTTTCAAGCCCTGTTATCACTGCTCAGCGTGCATAGTCGACCATGGTTCTATTTGTCACTGCGAGGCCACCTAGTATCTACTATATAAACTGATGTACTTGCATACCAACTGGACTGTGTACGGGCGCCGGTCAATAAATTGTCCTTAGACCTCTGATGCCCTCTGGCAGCATTGGAGCGAGGACGTGGATCAAAAAAAAAAAAATGTTCAGCATGCTCCTCAACCAGCGGGCGTAGACGATACTGTCTGGGTCCAGATGTTGAACCAATGGGTACTAACTGCCCTCGCCATTGCTAACGGCTGGTATACTGGCCCGTAGGCAAGAATTACCAACCATATAGGCATCGTCCACTTTGGTGGGTTACAATGTCTTCTGGGCAGTTCTTCTGTCATACCGCCCTTTGGGAGCTACACTCCACGTGTCTGCGACGCGTATCCAGGCTTGTCCACGTAACGGATCACCTCCTTGTCCTTTTCATTTGTCACTGTAGTATGATCTTGGTTGTATTATATACCTGCCAGGCTGTGTTCGAACACCAGGATAGAAATATATTTTCAAACCTTCTAGACCCCCAAAGGGTCTAGAGGGTGCGAAGGTTTTGAATTTTTTTTTTAAAAAAAAAGGACACACTCTAGACCTCGAAGATGTGCCAGCAGTGGGCGTAGATTCATCTCCAAAGGCTTCAAGAGAGCCAGAAGACTGTGTGGAGGGAGGGGGAGCGGAGGCTCAAGGAGGGGTGGATGCCTGAGGGTCCAGCGTGCTCTTGAGCCAGCTGCGATCAACAGGCTTGCCCAATCCTCCTGGATCATCGGGAGGGTCAACAGACATCTTCCTACCACTCATAGCCGGAAGATGGGATAGTAGATGTGGTTAGATCTTTGAGTGTGCTGCAGATAGTGTTGAGCTTGACACTTTCTGTGGCTGTGCAATGTCGTGGTCGCGGATCAAGAAGAAGGATGGCTTTACCAGATGGTACAGCAAAGTCATTGGGCCCAAATGAACTGTGAACGAGGGAGCACGCTGCAGTAGCCTGCAGATTTTTGTCTTTTGGAACAGACGTGTCAGCCCCAACCAAGATGGTCGAGGCATTGGCGTTGTTGACGTAGGCATCAAGCACACCTCGTCAAGCATGGACAGCCTTGTCAGAGTTGGCCAGGTCGACGTTAAAGTGGATACAAGACTTGTACAAGTCACGAATCCAGGTACCAGGAGAGGCCTCCCAGGTGACAGGATTGAACTCCTCTGTGGACAGAGTGATGTTTGTATCGGTAGAGACGATGGGAGATGAGATCTTCGACTCTTCAACGAAAGACAGGTGCTTGAGAGAGCACTGGTGGTGAGTACCCCTGAACGGTACGTCTCTACGCGGCCTGAGAAGGGAGAGCGTAAGATGGGACGAGAGAAGTGTACGCGTCCTAACGTAGGAGCGCTCAATGAGCTTCTTGACATGCAAGTGGATAGGAGGAAGACCAGCAATGGTCTCCGATCCACCAGAGAGGGAGGTGCAGAATGCACCAAGAATCCAGACTGCAGCCTGACGTTGCATCTGGCACAAGAGTTTGAGGACACCTGTTACAGTTGAGATTTCGCGTAGATATTTGCATTAGATAATTGTAGAGTGTACATTACTGGCTTTCTTAACCAAGGAAGCCAGCTCTTTTTCATACACACTGGTAGCATCTGAATACAATACGGTCATACTCAGTGCGCGTGATTTTGAGTCTTGTTACGAACCGTAACAACACCCTTGTTCTTGGCTCCGTTGTAGAACTACAGTCTACAGCCGTACGTAGCTAAAGGAAGCACGCACGCGCAGTAGAGAAGATGTTTCTGAAGAGGCATAATACCTCTAGTAGAGTTACCAAGCATGACCATGGCCTTGACTGTGGTTAATGCCTTGGTGGCATAGAACTTCGTGTGCTCTTGGAAGGAGAGTCTGCAATCAAAGTAGAAACCAAGATACCGCCAGACGGTCTTGGGTTTCAAGGGAGTGTCCCCAGTATAGGGCACAAATCGTAAGTCAATGGGAGGATTAGGGCCCCTTGAGTTATGGGTAAAATGAAAGACCTCGGTCTTATCATGTTCAAGTATGAGGCCAAGCTTGGAGACAAGCTCCTCAATGACCTCATACATCAGGAAAATCCAACTCAACTTGTAACAACTTGGACCTACTTGGAGCATAAATTCTTGTGACTGTCTTGGAATTTCTGCCAAGTCTCATATAAGTTAGCTAGAATTTACAAAGCTCATTAGATCCGATATAAGTCTAACTCTGAGTTGTTTTCAATAGGTTTGCAAGCAATTTCCCATATAATAGCCTTAGCTGCAGTCTTGTACATGCTAGAGTCTTCAAGCTTATATCAATTAGAATTTAAGACTGCAAGATAAAGAATGCAAATAATATATTAAATCTAAACTAATACAGAAATAATCTAAAATACTCTGAATAAAAGTAGATAAAGGAGACAGTGTGATAAATCCAAAGTACAGGCTGCATAAAGAGTGAGGTGGGTGATGTGATGATGGTGCTATATACTAAGAGATAGATATAGGTGCACATAGAGTGAAGAGAGTATGAAGATGTTGTATGTGAAGAGAGGGGAGGGATATACCTAATAGTTCTAGCAGAGGTTCAGTATGGAAAACTATGAGAAAATGAAAAAAGCGCACTATGAGGGGGGTATAACCCTCTATTACAGGCTATGAATAGAATATATGCATGTTTCACAACCTAGTAGGGATAAAAGATTTATTAAAAGGACAAGAACACATGTAGAAAATCAAAAAAGCGCACTCTTTGAGGGGGTTTCACCTCTACTGAGAAGAGAACAGCCTCTAGAAGAGGCTATGAAGTGACAGCATGCATGCTATGTGACCTACTGGGGATAGAAGATGCATGAGCAGGGCAGATAAACACTCAAAAAGTCAAAAAAGCGCACCATGTATAGGTTTCCCACCTTCACTGGGTCTCCCAAGGGCAGCAGGCCCTTTCCTTATCTATTTCCAGCCCTATTCCATCATTTTGAGGTGTCTTGAGGTGTTTGAGGGAGGCAGAGAGAGGGGAGAGAGTGGGGATGACAGTGGGGAGAGGTAAGGAAGTGATGTGTTGGCAAAGCTGTGCCGCGGGCGCAGTTTTGATGAAATTTTCCACGGTTGAAAGATAAAGCTTTGCACTTGAATATCTAGAGATCCGTTATAGCTATATAAAATCAGACTTCAGATCCTGATTTCTAGCATATAAATGCATAAACAGTGCTATATAAATGTGTAATATGTGCTAGAATAAGTGTGTGGCATAACTGAAGTGAGAACTTGCTGCGATGTCTTGACTTTCAACCGTGGGAAAATTCATCAAAACTGCGCCCGCGGCACAGCTTTGCCAACACATCACTTCCTTACCTCTCCCCACTGTCATCCCCACTCTCTCCCCTCTCTCTGCCTCCCTCAAACACCTCAAGACACCTCAAAATGATGGAATAGGGCTGGAAATAGATAAGGAAAGGGCCTGCTGCCCTTGGGAGACCCAGTGAAGGTGGGAAACCTATACATGGTGCGCTTTTTTGACTTTTTGAGTGTTTATCTGCCCTACTCATGCATCTTCTATCTCTAGTAGGTCATATAGCATGCATGCTGTCACATCATAGCCTCTTCTAGAGGCTTCTTCCTTCTCTATAGTGTGCTTTTTTCATATTTTTATGCTCCTTTTATGCTAAACTTATGTCAGAACTCTCATATAGACTCCTCTCCCTCCTCATATATGTCTTCTTCCACACTTTTAACACTCTAAATGCATAGGCATCACTACTTTACTCATCTACTTCCCAACATCATCACCCTTTTATCTTTTCCAGCTGCCACATCATCATCAACACCACCACCACCACCACTACCACTACCACTATCACTATCATATTTATTTCTCTATTCTCCTCAGCTACTACACTACCACCACTGTAACTATTACCCTCTCCTTCTACTGCTGTATTATCTTGCTAGGTCATAACTATATTCATATATATTTATCTGGTCTCTATGTCCTATAGTATTATCCTGTTAGTCTAGGTCTAATATACTATTTGTCTCTCTAATTTTGCTATTCTCTGATGTGAATAATACTTGCTAAGAAGATCAAATATTCAATGTAGGAATAACCATAAGTTATGCCAAGAACAGATCAAGATAAGATAAGTTGTAGGTAGAATGTCTGTGCTATATTAAAGTGTATCAAATCAATGAATTGAGTGTATTTTAGATAAATTCTAAATAGCTGATACTTGAGCCTATCTGAGGATAAGAATAAAGTCAAGAGTAAAGCAAAAACACTCATAAGCTCTGTCAAGATTACTCGCGATCTTGGTGAACTTGGAGGAAATCAAACTTGGCACCAACTTATTTATCAAAATAAGTTGTCTAAATCTCCGATTAACTCGTCTCAAGTTGAGTTGGATTTTTCTGATGCTTCCTCCTCCCTCTCTCCTGCCTTTGCCTTCTTCTTTCTGTCATTCTGAAGGGTGCTAGGACTCTTCTCTGCAGTCCTCTTGGGCTCAGGCGCACAAGTACGACTGATGGTAGGTGTTTTGCCGCCAAATGGCTCAGGGCCCTCGTCCCTGGGTGGTAGAGCTCGTTGAGCAAGCTCCGCACAGAAAAGCCTCTTTTTTTTGGATGGGACCTTCCCAGGAGGGTTAGGCTTATTGGATTTGCCTCCAGACGTTGCCATCTAGAGGATTAGAGCAGAGAAAAGTGCTGAAGAACATTGAAATGTGCTTGGTAGCTGTTTCTTGGTGGCTATGTATGTGGTGGTGCGCGATCAAGAAGGGATGCAAAGCAGCAGCAGAGCCACTCTTGAGATCATAGATCTCAAAGAAGATGAAGCAAGACAAGCCACCTCCCTCAGGACGGTGGACATGTGGCAAAGAGGCTAACCAGAGGTGGAAGAGGATAGAATCCTGCTCGAAGTGCGTGAGGGCCATCTGGTCGTTGTATTTACAGTAGTCATCTGACTGAGTGTTGACCACCCAGTAAGGGACTCCTATAATGCAAAGAGAGGATTTAGAGGTAGCCAACTAGGCACTCACACTAACGCAAGGGCGGTCTTGAACGTTTGGGAACCAGGCCTTCTTGACCGATTGAGCGACAAACTCAAGATCATTGGCTTTGGGTGCTCTGCTGTCAAAAAAGATAACATACACCCCATTGCGTCCTTTCTGGACGTGGTATGCAACAAGTCCCTTTGTACAAAGTTTGTTGTTGAGCGGGTGACAAATATTGTCTGGATTGTACGAGCCTATAGAGACTGGTATGCGACTCCCATCGACAACACGAGTAGGGAAGATGAACACCTGCTTCCTATAGTGTGGCTATTCTATTTTATGTTTGTCTTGCTTGGTAATTGATTACTTATCCAACTTACAGCTTTCAAATTTAATCTATAAGCTGTTTACAAGTTAGATTTCTATAAGTTGGTCTAAGTTGGTATAAGTAGTTTCAGGTTTTCCTAATATGAGGAAGATGTCGATCTATTGTTCCCATCAGAAAAATCCAACTCATCTTGGAGCAACTTAGAACAACTTAGCACAAAATATCTTATAGTTATCTTGAATATTTTTTAATATTTATTATTCATTGACAATTCAGCCCAGACTTTGTTCTTCTTCAAGAGATGTGTTGAATTGCATTGATGCAAAAGCCTTGAGATACCGCCTTGGTCAGAAGCATCCCAAAAAATCATGGAGGACTGTTTTCTGGGTATAGAGGCATGTGTCTTGGAGGACCCCAGATACATGTTTCTTTCTCCTATTCAATGAGTTAACCTGGACTTTTAAAAAAAAAACACTCCAGTCAAACGACTTTCATTTGTTCCGCATTACATTTGACATGAACTGACCGTAACTTCTGTCTAGAAGGTCAATAACTTGGACAATTCAGACACCATTATGGCGAGTTTTGCATTTCTAAGATTCTTAAGTATTAGGACTGCCAGTTCATAACCAGCAGAGATTCCTATAAATTTACCTTGAACAGTAGATGGAGGTTATAACAGAATCTAGCATGTAGTAGAGGTATTAACAAACCTTATTTCAACTGACTCGCCCTTTTACTGTTTGGCGTAACGCACTAGAATGCAGCGCTGGGGCCAGAGTTGTAGATTTTATGAGGACAGATTTTTGTATATTTTACAGATGAAAAGCATGAGACCTTGACAAAATCCACAGGGCAGATGTTGGTGTTAATGTAAAGTGCGTGCGTCTCAGCCAAATTGCCAAATCTGCTGTTGTTTGTTACAGTACAACATCTGCTAGCAGTTGGTTAACCTGGTCCCGTTCCATCTCCTATCTCAAACTGCAACCATCACAGTAAGAACGACCCTTAATATGCCTCAATACCAATACACTATAATCTGAAAGTTCAAAGATAGCCCTGTTACTCAACATTAGGGGATCTTCATGGAAGGCAAGGCACATTTGCTTGACAACTCACTGGTGGAAGAGGTGGATCAAACTTGTATTGGATAGGTATTAGGCAGTGATTGGTCTATGAGAGGAGTAATGGTGTTGGGTTCAACTCCAAGTCAAGTGTATCTCATCTAATACCACAACAGTTGGCAGTGGCTAACTTGGCTAGCAAGAAACACCAGTTTTATCTCCTGCCTGCATAGGTCAAGTTCAAGATCTTGAAGTGACTGATCTCCTCATTGAAGGAGTGGATAATGGGGTAGGCAGAAGAGCACATCCTGGAATACGTCTATGTCCCATTAGTCTGCATCTGATCCGTTGAATAAAACAGCACATTTGACTGAAATAATCTTACTGTGCAATTGACCAGAATGACCTTCACCAACAATTTAATTAGCAGTCTCTTTCCATAGACCTCGCTTTGTGGTATGTTCTATTTTTCTCTGCCTCTTTTTGCATCTGCCATACATTCTTATAGAAAAGACAGGGATTTCTCCAACTCTCTGCCATAATACGCATTAGCCTGAACTGCCAGGTGTCCTCTCTTCATGAGGTCAAAATGGCATCTTAGGCAATCTTAATCTCTTCAGCTAAATAGTCATCTTCTCTACCTTTATTGTCCCTTCAAGCACACAAAATTGTTATATCAAAGAGAATAGCAAATGCCTTGACTTCTAGGAAAGATCAATTTTGCACGGTATAGAGGTTGAACAAGCTAGACATGCTGAAGCAAATAGTCATAAAGAGAAGAACAAGTTGCTGAAATTTGGAAATAGAAGTACCATTAACACTGGGCTTGCAATAAAAAGGCAAATCAGTGAATAGTGTGCCTTTTCGTTGGCAAACTAGTTGTATAAGATTGGTATTATGCCTTCCATTGTATCAGGTATAAAAATTTAACTGGCTGACAGTTTGTTCTCTTCAAATTCTCAAATTTAACACTAGCTGCTTTTCCAAGACTTTCTTAGACTGAGGTAATTGTTGGAGCTTCGCAGGAAGAATTTCAAATATGTGAGGATCGCTATTGGCACAGGTTAGTAGTGGAGGCGCTAATATTAAGCAACTGATATTGGGTAGTCCGATCAACATGCAACCAATTCCATGCCCACAGGGGATAGAGTGTTTTGCTCTGTGGCCATGCGAATAGGTCAGTCTTCAATTGCACATTCGCCCCACTCAAGTTTTGATGGAAGCATCGGAAGATCATCTATCCTACATTCTATGCTTATCTTTGCGCAATTTCTCTCCCATTCCTATCTTGATAACAAGCTTGAATTGCGCTGCAAAGAGCCTGATCACAACTGGTGAGTCTTGCTTAGCAGCCAGCTTCATCAATGTCAATTCAGCACCAGTATCTTATAAGTTGATCACCCTTTCTGCAAGGCTCCACCTGTTGCTAGCTCCAACTCCTTGCTCTATCTTTACCCTACAGATGTTGGCCCTTCCAATGTTGGAGAACAGAGTGGAGAGAACATGCCATGACGTTCTCTGTTAGTAAGGTCGTGGAAACTCTTATAGGTCCTAAAGTTTGACTGAGACCATAGAACATTTTGTAATGACTCCCAGCATCCTTGACAATGGATATTCATCCAATATCTTGCAGGAGCAGGCAATTGTGGATGAATTTTATGAGCCAGAGCATTGTGGTCCTTGCCGAGTGCGGGATAAACATAGGTCTCTGGACTCTCTCTCACAACCTCACCAACATCATGGCAAAGGTACGCTATGAGAGGCTCAGCTTCTCTGATAGATATGCTTAGCTTTCAATCTAGAAGTGCGCCATAGTCCCATATCTATCCTAGAAAATACGGGTCTTGCTGGGGCAATCATTGCTTGCCATATCATTAGGTATTCTACCGACATACCTTTTGTCAATTTCTTCGATTGAACCTGTGCTCATATGGGCATCTCTCCATCTACTGCAAGTTTGGGCTTCAAACTGTCTTCTGACAGACAAGGAGACAACCCATACTGTCTTGCCGATGAAGACGACCTTCGACTTGCATTTGACTTGGCAGCCTTCAAGATCGCAAGAGCAAGGAGTGCTCACATTGAGCTAAAGGTCATCAACCTTGTATGTGTCTCCTCTGACTCTGACCGCAATTCATCAATATTGAACCACTATTAGAAACCCTCAACTATTTCTGTTGGCAATGCTTCTCAAAAGCGTGCCCGTGCAGACACTCCTGAAGAGGTGGCTTATTCCTTGACATTCAATTCCAATTCCGATTCTGATTCCTCTGCCTTTCATTTCTTGACACTCAATTCTAATTTGTCAGAGGCCAGTTGCAATTCCTCCTTGATTAATTCTGCAGGCCATCTAGCCCGCCTTGAGAGGAGGTTGAAATGTAGGTATCGTACAAACTATTGCCACATCTCCTTATCAAAGAAACATGCACACATGGGGCCAAATTTTTGCAAGTTCTGGGCCACACAAATTGTAATTACTATCAAAAACCCAACAGGTTCTGAGCTAACTTCTCTTACTACCCAGGCCCTTGAAAAGGCAACCTACAAGACTCCGACCTCTCAGACAACACTTGACTACTTTCTAAAACAGAAGCAGTCTCGCACTACCACAGAACCCAAGGTTGAGCCTCTCAATGCCCTCACTGGCGAAAGAAGAAAGAATAGTATTTCAGCTGGGAATAGGTCTGTGTTATCCAAGACTTTGACAAGAGATGCTGGTGCATCTGGCAAGGTACAATTTCCCACCATTGGCGAGTTTCTTGAAGTACTCCATGCTGTTTTGCCAGCCCAAAATTACCCGAGCTACAAGGCTTTGATGGAAAAACACGGCATCCTTTCTGTTGACCAAGTCTTCTATACTTCCATCAATTAGCTTGTTGATGTGGTGGGGATTTCACAGTACCACCTTGACCCATTTCTGACAACAGCTTGAACCTTGGTTAAGAGTGCGGAAAGGAGGGCTTCCCATAGGAGCTTGAAATCTTTTGTCAAGAACTTGCCTCCTTCTTGACACTAGAGGTGGTAGCATAAAGCCTTTTATCCCTGGTCGTAGCCAGTGTAACCCTAGGCAATTTCACCCCCTACAGCCAGGTCAATGGCTAGAGGTAATTGGCTTGTCGTCGTAGCTTGTAGTCGTCGGTCTGCTTACATCAGCCTTAAGCTAGTCATGTGACTATTTCTATTAAGGTCACATGACTTTGCTATTTTGTCAGAAATGCACTTATAGAGCTACAAAGAAAATTGCCTTTGATGGAAAATATTACCTTATATGGATATCTGAGATACAAACAACAATAAATAATGTTTATTACCATATATAGTAATTTATAACAATTGCCTAAACTGTTTGAAATTACTATTTTGAGTGTTTTAAAATTTTCAAATGGAGATGTTTCCTTATGGGGATTTGATCTAGTGATGGCACTAAATCAAAGTCCAATTCCTTCATTATTTTGTGTAGCTCTCTATTCCATGTGGCCTCAAATCATTTCAAATATAAATATAGAAGACATGTCTAGACATAGAGAGTGTGCACCAATGAAAAGTGGCCACTTCAACTTGTGCAAGTCACAACACATGCCAACAAGGCATGATGGCAACAATGACTAAGTCTATCACAACTGTGTGAAGATATCTCCAAGTTGGTAAACAGAGCATCTAACATCTAATCTTATGCAGGCCTTATCTTTGAAACGCAACAGATCCTATCTTATCTGATCATGTGACTTGATTACATAAGCAGATCATGTGATTTTGGCAATGTGCACAGAAAAACTTCAAAGAAAAATCACATGACAAGTCACATGATCAATCTAGCTTATACATACAATTCCAACCTAGCCATAGGCCTGGCCGTAGAGGGTGAAATTGCCTAGGGTTACACTAGCTACGACCAGGGAAGAAAGGCAAATCCTACTACCATGGCTCTTCTTGAGCACATTGAATTTGTCGTCTTAGTATTCAATATGAAATTTATATTATGTAGTATTATTGTTGAGCATGGAACTCATATAACATTGCCTGTTTTAGCCACCTCTTGGAATAGGTATTTCTGGCATAAGAAAACATGGCCTAAACCTGGTGCATTCCTTGGAGATTTTGACTGTGTCATCCTTAGCACATTTGACTTAGTATTTCTTCCAGACATCTATGAGGAAGAGACGTCTAGCATAAAAATCTTGATCCAGCCAGCCTGAGAAAGGCTTAGAGTGAGTCCAAAGGTGTTGTTTGCTCTACCTTTCTGCTCATATGGGTGTACAGGGCCAGCAAAGACTACCAGAATGACATCAGAGACCATAGAGATTAGCAGAGTTCAAGTCTGAGTAATTGTAAGCACCCATTTACCAGTTTGACAAACATTTTTTATTCAGATTCAACCTCCCTTCAAGTTGATTAAAGCAACTGCTCAAAGCTATTTTACAACCACATTCCCAATATTTGGTCACAGCTTGACAGAGAGGTGCAAGTGTTGTTATAATTATTTTTTCCCCTTGGTTGTGATACATGCAACAAAATGTGTAGTATATCAAAAGCCTTGACCCTTTTAAAGACTAATTTTAATAAAAGAACCTTTTAACTCCCAAAGAACTTCCCTTACCATCTTCCCTGACTGCGTAGCACGTTCGGAACAGGTGATGTTGCCCTCTCTGCAACTTGAAGTCCAACTTCAGCATGGTACCCCACTCTAGTTCAAACATACTCCTATCATATTATACATTGCCTATACCTCTGGTCTGGCCAACTATGCTTATTTATTCTGCTGTTATGCTATCAACTCAAAGAAGTAGAACTTTGACTTTGTGCACAATATCCTTTCATGACCGGCTACTTCAGTCCAGGTTTTCTCTCAACGTCAAACCACCACCATCAACCTGCAAGCCACACCCATCTTGGTACATCCAAGTTGTTCCGGATGCTAGCTGACTAAACAATAATTCCTACACATCTGGTGGAGGTTGATATGCTCTATTCAAGGCAAATGCTAGCTCAACAAGGCGCCTAGTTCTAGGACCATGTTGCTAGGCTCGTCGGATTAGTTTACAGGTTTTCAATCTCACTGGCATGTTAACAGAGCTCAAATCACCCAGTCTCCTCTGATGCTCCAAATATAGGGCTGTAAGCCCTGTCTGTGCCACTACACTAAGTAAGCGTTATTCGGGCCTAAACTTTGAAGCTAAGCAAAAGAAATATTGGAGCCATTTTGTATCCTCTGAACTAACATCTTAGGGAATTGAAGACCACCTGGATGACTGCTAGAAGTCTGCATACATTTGGATTTCTGCCACATCTTTCCTACATACAGGTGATAGATGCCTCCTCAAACATTACTAGGAAACCTTACAGAAGATTATTTGTTTTTTCTGCCCTTCCTCGCTGATGGAGACTTCCTTTTCATGATGTCATGGACAAACATGCAGTACATTAAAAGCCAAGACTCTTGCAACCCTTGCAACCACCTAGATCTTAGACCCTTTCTATGAAGACTCCAATTACTAGGTCTCCTTTGGAAGGAGTTTGAAGATTAGTTCCATGGGCAACCACGTTATCAAAGCTCTCCGTCCTTCCTGATCTCTTCCGCTACCATGGCAGTGACAACATATAGATAACCCTTCTCCCTGTATGCAAAACTCCACCTGGCCTATCCTCCCCATTCCACAAATAACTAGTGTTTGTTTTCAAACCCTCAAATCCAGGACCGGATTCACCATTAGATTGGAGCTCACTTAAGCAAGTGTGGTGTTTTGTGCTGGATTCAAGAGAAGTAGAATTGGAATAAAAGGTCTGTTGGCTCACCCACCATTTAATAGCACGGTATTTGACATGTTTCAACCACCTGCTTTCAACTCTTTCTCAACTCCTCTCAGACACTGCTTCCTTCCAGTCACCTGCCCTCCTGCATCAATTCACCAAGACAGATACTATGGCTGCAATTGTGCAATCTCTTGCAGCAAGTTATCCCCTACCAGCAGTCCAATACTGACAGAATCAGCTATGCACACTAATTCTCTTACATTTCCGGGTAGGTTCTACTTTTCAGACCTGTTCAATTGCCAACCCACTTCCTTTAGATTTGGATGACCTAACACTTGTGCCTGTCTTGCTTTCTTCTGGTACTGGAGCGGCGGTTGCTCAACAAATGATTCACATCCCCTCTGATATCACCCTTGATAGCCTTGTTCTTTACGCCTGCAGTCGCTCTAGGCCAGCATTGCTCTCCTGGAACATAGTCATTGTCTACAAACTGAGCACGGAGCCAGCATCAAAGGCTCTAAGGGATCTCCTTTAAACGAAGATGTTCAGGCTGCAATAAGTAAAGCTATAGATGTTTCAAGAAGAAGACAAACTGCCATTATGTTGTACATACTGGTAAGCCTACACATTCTCTGAGTCAGTAAATACAAGCTGATACAAGCTAGCTCCTATCTATCAACGTGCAGCATCTGATACTGGCAGGGTAGCCAAGCAACATTTCAAAAAGAAAATGGCTTCCTCTAGAGTTCTTCAAGAATATCTTGCTTTGAAGAGACAGCTCAGGTGTGAGCAGCATGGCAATAAATATTGCTATACCTTTTAGTTGTAAGATACTGCCCAAACGCAACCTGGGTGATTCGTGATGAAATCAATAAATTTGCGTTGCATCAGACAAAAAATCGAGGTATAAACACCTCTGGGAATCCTGCGGAAAATTGGTAACCGTCACATTTTCGAGGTAGTTGTCGTCGAATTTGTAACGGTTACCGAATTTCCTGAAGAGTGCGCGTTGTGTTTAAAACGGGATTTAGGTGAGTTCTCGAGAGCTAGAAATGCACTAGCCGAGATCAATCTCCCCTGATGGGGAACGCGAAAGGCTCACAGTGGGAGTCGAGTTGGAACTTCGCATCTGGGGCTTTGTGGACACTCTTTGCTTTTGGTAAGGTGTCTCTTCAGCCATCTGACCTATCCGCTAGTCCATCCGCTGTAGGCCCGATCTCTGGGAGACCGTTAGCCCCCGTTCTCAACTCTTTGATGACACAGCATTAGGCTGTAGGCCATTCCACTATTACGCTTGCTTATCATAGAGTGAAAATAAAGTCCAACATTTCCCGCTCTTTCTTCAAGGAGGGCACTTGACTCGAGATGCAGAATCAGGCTAGGTTATATTCATATTTAGTTGACACGGACCGGATTAAGGTATTGGATTGACATATATCATTTCAATCTGTAATGTACTAACTATCATTTCACTCTAGATTGCGTACTATTGTTACGAAACGACGAAGCACAGTGAGAATAGCAAAGCTTCTCCTCGTCCGGCAGGCATCGGCATCGGTACTGACTTCCAATTGGCTTACCAATCTGATCGCAGTCACACTCGGTCACTCAACATGTGATGACCTCGTTTGCGTTTGGGCAGTATCTTATGAGCAATGCGAGACACTTTATGAATCCCTCAAGGATAAAGAGGTATTGTTCTGGGAAAAAGCAATTGTACGCTTACTCTTCCGCTGCCATTGTACCAATCTCACTTCAAAGTACATGACAGATTTTCAACTTGAAGAAGAAGGAAAACCAGAAAGAACTTCCTCTGGTTAAGCACTTTTGTGTCATTAAACAAGGTTTCTTGCGGGAATTGCAAGAATCACAAGTGAGAGAAAATTGCCATGACCTCTAGAACCATTTGCTTCTACCTTCAATGTTGAAATAATCTGTATCACGCTGGATGTATCAAATATCTGTAAAAATAATATATATAAAGCTTTTCCAAGTAGAAAGTTTGGAGCTATGTGAGTCATGCAGTGTCCTGCAGGAGTAACTACGGTGTATTGGGCCCAACCCTCACCCGCAAGAACCCCTACCATTGGTTGAGGGTATGGGTTGCCCACTCTTACAGTGAGAGGCATACCCATGAATTAGGCGGGTACAAAAACCCTTGGTGTTCTCTTGAAGGGTACAGTGAGAATGTAGGTCTAAGTTCTTAAATACTCTATTTAAATACGTGCTGCACTTCTAATCTATTTCTATTGCAATGGGTTGTGCTATCTCCTCAAGTTCAGGCAGCTTTGAGGCAGTAATAATATCACACGAACGGACAAGTCCAGTCTTATACTGTGCCGCCAAGCAGAGAAGTGTGTATATTAACTCCATAAAAAGACAATTGCAGATGTAAGAGAGAAGGATATGGCCTTGGGGAAAGGCACGTTTAACATCCAAGGATGAGGCTGTAGCACAGATTTGCACCAGCTACTAGAGTCATGAGCTGGACTAAGCAACATGAGCTTCCAACATACAAGGCTATCCATTATAATAACAAGCCTATGCACTTCCTAGAGGGTCTCTTCAAGGCTCTCTACGCTACCTACAACTCGGCCTCCAACAGGCCAGTTGACTGATCTATTCTCAATGAGGTCTAGCAAGTGCCAGGTAGGCGCTGGGTGGACTTCTCAGCTACAGAACTGTTGGACAAGCTTTCAAAACATGTCTGCACCTGGACTGAATTATCTGACCTGGTTCCACTTAAAATACTTAGTTCAAGATGAGGATGTCTTAAACAAGCTTGTCCAAGTGGCCAGTGCCTGCCTTAGAGTTGGGTATTGGCTGACTCACTTTAAGAAATCTAATTTGGTTATTCTTTCAAAGCCAAATAAGCCTTATTATTACACTCTAAAGATGTTTTGTTCCATAGTGCTTCTCAACATCTTGGGCAAGCTCTTTGAGAAGATACTAGCCAACCGTATGCAGTACAAGGCCCAGAGATATAATATCTTCCACCCAAACTAATTTGGCGGAGACTGCAGGCTTGCCTTTAAAGAGCATGCAAAGTTCTATGCCACCAAGGCGTTAACCATGGTCAAGGCCATGGTTATGCTTGGTAATTCTACCAGAAGAATCACACCTCTTCAGAAATGTCTTTTCTACTGTGCATGTGTGCTTTCTTTGGCAACGTATGGCTGTAGATTATGGTTCTATAACAGAGCCAAGAACAACGGTGTCCTCAAGCTCTTGCGCCAGATGCAGCGTCAGGCTGCAGTCTGGATACTGGATATATTCCGTACCTCCCCCTCAGGCAGATCAAAGACTATTGTTGGTCTCTCCCCTATCCACCTGTACATCAAAAAGCTCATCAAACGTTCCTATATTAGGATTTGTATGCTCCCATCAGAAAAATCCAAATTTTATTCCAACTTGCCAGAAATTTACTTATTTCATACTTATTTGATAGGCTCAAGTTATTCAAATTTATGCAAGCTATGTTCAAGCTGTAGTACAAGCAAGAAAAATAAGTCTGAGTGAGAATTACTATAGAGCCTTTTCTGATCTTAAGCAGATCTAGACTAGATGACTAAAAATAAGCTGAGCAAATTTTCTTACAAAAGCTCAATAAGTATGTTTTTAAAAACACCCCCCTAACTTATTTGACTTAACTTATTCATGACTTATTTAGTCTATAAGTTAGTGATTAAAATGTAAATAAGCTCTAATAAGTTGCAATAAGCAATTTTGATTTTTTCTGATGGCCCCCTCTCATCACATTCTATACTCTCTTTTCTGAGAGTGCATCAAGATATGCCTTTCAGGGGTACCAGCCACTGGTGCTCTCTAGAGCACTTGTCTCTAGTTGAGGAGTCAAAGATCTCATCTCCAATTGTCCTGACTAATACAAACATCACTCTGTCCACAGAGACATTTGATTCTGTTATCTGGAAGGCCTCTCCTAGTACCCAGATATGCAACTTGTATAAGTCCTATGTCTACTTTAATGTTGACTAGGGAGTATACTGCAGCCACTACTGTTAATAAGTGACTGGACATTGGTGCACTGGCAAAATTTGCCTCACCCTATTGGGAACTAACTGTTTTCCATTTTCTTTGCTAAGTCTCTGTTACCCCCTTTTAGTATTGCTTACCTATGGACTATTACTTATTGTTTACCTTTTGCTTATTCATTGTTATTCTTTATCTTTCCATTACATTCCACATCAGTACTATATGGTTCTTTCCCACGCTCACTTAGAGCACTATATATACCACACTTAGCTACCTTGTTCTGGTTTTCCATCTTAACCTCTTAGTTGTTATCTTGGAAATTTAGGTATGTACTATAGTTTTTACTGCAATATATTTACTTGGTTGTCATCTTAAAAATCCAACCCTTGTCTTTGTTGTTATTGCTGCTCCTTTGTAGCCTCTCCACAATATGACCTACTTTTTGTAGGATGCTTCTGTTGGCCTCCTCCTTTGCTTTGCTAGTAAAGTCTTTCCAGAATGGGCCCTTTCTAATGTTTGAAATCACGCTGTTGCTTTAAACAAGAGTTTGCTTGAACACTCTGTTGTATTGCCCCTCATCCATGATGTTGCCACATACAAGTGAAGTCAAGTAACTGGCTATTGCTATCAGATCACTGTTACACTCTGCCTCTCTCAAGCTGTTGTTAACAAGGTCCTTATAGCTGTTGTCTGTCCTGGTTCTCAACCACAAATCACTGGCAATCATGCCATACTCCTACTTTTTGTGGTAGAACATGTCTTTTTTCAGCTTGTTGCCTCAACATCTACCTCTCAAAAATGGTTTTGCACTAATGATGGGAAAGACTATTTCCAATGTAAGTCCTCTCAATAGCATAGTCTTTCACATTTTACTTTTTGATCTCTACTCTAAGTTTTCTGCCTCTACAAGTACAATTCTCATTCATCTATCTACTATTTGTTCTCTTTACCTTTAGTATATAGTCTTGCTATTATCCATGTTGTCACTCAAACTGACTCTCCTATAGGTGCTTCTCCTCCTGCTGTCTGGCTTCTCACTCCTGTTGATGGTCATAAGGTTATTGAAATTGTAGATCAAAATCTGTACTATATATTCATCTGTTATTCTGTCTTCCACCTACTATCTAATATGGCTGTGAATGATATAGGAGTTCTCTGATCTCTCTTGTCTCTAAACATCCATTATGTTGTCCATCTCTATCTCTACTGCTGCTGTTCAATCTTTGCTAATGCTGCAACTACAGCTACTCTCCTTCAAGATTTTGCATTAAAGCTACAGAAAAACTTTAATTCTGAAGATGCTAATGCTATTAAAGCTGATCTGGCTGGAAAAACAGAGACATTAGAAAATGTTAAAGGTAACAAGTCTTCTGTTATTGTACCAGAGCATGCTAGTTCATTTGATTTTATGAAGGCTGCTGCCTTAAAAGCCTCATCAGAAAAATTCAAAATTACTTATTACAACTTATTAGAGCTTATTTACATCTTATTCACCAACTTATAAACCAAATAAGTCATGAATAAGTTAAGTCAAATAAGTTAGGGAGTTTTTTTTAAAAACATACTTATTGAGGTCTTGTAAGAAAATTTGTTCAGCTTATTTTCACTCACCTGGTCTAGATCTGCTTAAAATCACAAGTGATTCTAACTTAGACTTATTTTTCTTGCTTGCACTATAGCTTGAACATAGCTTGCATAAATTTGAATGACTTGAGCCTACCAAATAAGTATGAAATAAGTAAATTTCTAGCAAGTTAGAATAAGTTGAAATAAGTAAATTTGGATTTTTCTAATGCTATATTACTATAACACAGAGGGGAAGTGCTACAGAGAAAATACAAGTTTTACTGATGTAGGCATAGACAGAGAGGAGGAAGGGCCCAAGTATTGCTGTTCAAAGCAAGACAAAGAGTGTATTTGTTCCTCTGTTTTACACTATTGCATGTGTCACATTACTAGCAAGCTCAAGGTCAGCAACACCTGTGAAGTCAATAGCAAAATTGCTTAAGGGAGTGAGCCTGCAACAGAGAAGGACAAGTAGCAAAGCTCAGACAATCAAGAGCGTGATGACAAAGGAGGACAGTCAGACTGGAGCTGAAAACTGTAGGCATGGGAACCGCCTACCAGTCTTGGCACTAGTCATACACACCAGACCATCTTTTTCAGGAGGGAAGTCTACTTACCTTGCTCAACTTGGAGAATTTCTGACTCATGGTAGTCTTGCTGCCCCTGTAAGAGAAGCATAATTTTGGAATAAAATATAAATATGTAGTTTTCAATTTTTCTGATGATAGTACTACTAAATTGGTTTGTTGCAGATAGCATGGCAAGTGTTAGTGGCAATTTAGCACTTAATTCTTCATCTAGACCTCTGAAAATAACTCTTGAAGCTTAAGGTTGGCTGTAAGGAATGTCAGAAAGATCATTCTAAAGCTATTCTAGTCCACAAAAAGTAAATTCTAGTTTCTAATTCTGAGATATGTTTAATTCTACATTTGATTATTGGATGCCAGATATATTGCGGAGGGAACTTGGAGGGAACCAGAAACATCAGGAAAACCTGAAACTACTTATACCAACTTATACCAACTTATAGAAATCTAACTTGTGAACAGCTTATAGATTAAATGTAAAAGCTGTAAGTTGGATAAGTAATCAATTATTTAGCAAGACAAACATAAGATAGAATAGCCACACTATAGATTATTACAGTTAAAGCTATTTTAAATGATGGACTAGAAGATAAGTTGAGAAAAAGATTGGATTTAAGAAGTGTACTTGACTTACTCAACTTAGAGACTTTCTAACTTATGGTAGTCTTGCTGCTCCTTTAAGACAAGCATAATCTTGGAAAAAAGTTTGAATAAGTTGTTTTAGGTTTTTCTGATGAAAAAGCTCAACTAGAACCTTCAACCACTTGAGAACACCCAGTAATACACCTAAAAACTACTTATTTTCTGTGGAAGGAGCAGACTCCTACCCAGCCGCCATTGACTGCTTGTTCCATAAATCCCACTATGGTAGAACAGTTTCTAATTAGAATCTTGGGTGACTTGAATGACTTCTGAATGGTATATCACCCATGCTTAAACCACCGTGACTTTGAGACTGAAAGACAAACACCTCAAGACCTTAGCAGACCATGAGCTTAAGAGCTTGAGAACTTGTGAATTGCAACTCTGCAGTCGGACAAGACTGAACCTCTGCCAGAATTACAAGCCCTGCCTGATACCCAAAGTCATCCAGACCAAACAGTAGCAAATCCCAAACTTTAATTGTGGAAGAGCAGCCAACAACAACTGGCAACATATCTTAAGCGAGCTGAACTGATGGGATGATTGTCATGGAAATTTGGGCCAGTTTGTTGATTGACCATTGCTTATATCATGTATTTTCAAACCAGATCAATAATAAGAACACAAAAAACAGATATTATTAACATAAAATAAATATAGAAACTGCGAGATCTTGGCAAGAGTGGTCCTTGGGACACTTTGGAGACAGACTATTGTTAACTTTGTAGCTGCTTCCCTTAATAATAGTTGTTTCCAGTCCACTAGGGACTGCCAAGCAGTCATGAACCAGCTGCTGAACCACTCCACCCTTCTTGAGTGACATCTGGGTCCTTACAAAAACCACCCTCTATTCAGATTTATCCTTTGCCCTCTGCGCAACTGTTCTTCAATCCCAATGAAGATCAAGATTGTGGGTGGCACTTTAGCGTCGTACATGCATCCACAGAACAGATTGATGAGTTCTCGCTGTACAAGATGACCGACACTCTAGCAAAGCACACACCTTATACATGAACCCTATTAGGCAGTCTGCCCTCTGGTGATTCTCTTGTAATCAAGCGCCATGCAAGGAATCTCAACAGAAATGCCTTTCAGAACTCTTTTAATATATTCCTAAAGAGAACAACAATTGGATCACCTTGCAGTGAAGCAAGAAGGATGAGTATCAGGTAAAAGACAAGGGAAGAACAAGGCCACTGTTGGTGGACTAGTTGAAACAGCAGATCTGCCAGGTGAGGATGTGCCAAAACCTGGGAGAAGGAAAAAGGCTGGCTGGCAAGAGAGAATTAGTACTCCTTTGTATTGTGAGGTATTGTGAGTTGAATTTGTGCCATAATAATAGTTCTTGATGACCTGGAAATGCGCTTGCTGTTAATTTAAGGCATGCCACGAGTGCACTCATGGGTAACTTGGATCCTTACCCATGAGTATTGGCTATCTCCAAACCGATACTTGGACCCGCCAGGATCCGGACTCGTGAGTTGCTCGTACTCATGGATCCATTTACTTACGAGTTTGTGAGTACTCATGGGTATGCCATTGCACAGGTCCTTACAAGTACTCACAGGTTTACTCACAAGTACTCGTCACATAGTAGACATAGAATAGAATAGAATAGAAGTTAATCTACAACAATCATTTCGGTGTCTACAGGTCCTACATCCTTTGCTTTGCCTTTCCCCGACCTCTTTGACTTCTCCTTGAGGACTGACAGTATCTTCTCGCGAGGTATAAGCGTAATGGGACAGTCAACCCAGGACCTGAGAACAGTTGATGCCTGGGTGGACTGCTCAGATAACGAGTGTCGCATCTTGGAGACAGTGAGACCACCTCGAGAGAAAGCACGCTCAACGTCAGTAGAGGTAGCTATATTTAAATGGCAGATCAGTGTAAAGTCTCGTTACATACAACGGAATGACTGACCAGGAATCAACAAATAGTCCAGGGCCATTTGTGCCAATGGGCTCGCATTCTCTCCCTCCCCCATAGCCGTCCACCACTGTATTGGGTCCTTCACCATTTGAACGGGTGTTAAGGTAATCCAGTCGTCAAAGGGATCAGTAGTTGATGTAGTGGGGGCATTCAGCTCATCGAACAGATGATCCAACAAGGAGCGTGATCTCTCCTGTATAATACGAGTCAACATTTAAATCAATGGTAAAGCAATGACGATGTCACTTACCACCGAAGGTTGTGAGGTAGCTACTGCTGTCGGTTTGTATTTCTCCCACTCCGTCCTTGCCACCTCAATCGCTGTGTCAATCCATGTCATTGGCCAATTTTGACGCGTGAAATATGATGTCTTGTATTGAGGGTGTAGTACTAGCAAGGATTAGATTTGCATCTCTCATATATCAAGAACCACGTACTCATTGCAATATGATAGACCACGGAGTCATCAGTCTTTGAGTAATATTTGTTCATCATCTTCAGGCCCCGAGCAGTGGCGGCACGGACAGAGAAGAGCAAAGTCTCGTTGACAGAGAAGGTAGTGAGTGCACCGGTGACGATGTCAATGATGGGTATGATGTCGTAGATGAGTGCCACCTTGTGCGTGGAGATACGTTTTGTGGCATTGAGAAAGACCTACAAGAGGTATTAGCATTACTACGATGATTATTGAGAATTTTATGTACATCAAGCAAGGGGTGGAGCTGCTTGAGCAACTGCCACTCCTTCTCTGATAGTTAAAAGTGCTAGAGGCGCACACCACGAGCCTTGTTGTGATTCTTGTTCAGGATGAGTAGGTTGAGCGCTGGACAAAGTTTGAAAGCACGAGATATGAGTGTGGAGGTGCTGTTCCACCTCGTCGAGACATCCCGGCACATAAGTTTCGGCGGGATCTTGCAAGTGATACAGGCTTGCTCAAGGTCAGCCCGGATGGCGGGGCTATGAACAATCTTGTTGGCGAGGGTGCGAAGCTTGATGAAAAAAATGTCAGAGACTATCGAGAAGAGCAACTGTCAAGTACATACCTTGTAAAGAGAATAACGCCCGAGCTTATCATCTTCCTCAGTCGCAGTTGGAGACGTGATACAGTGGCAGCCAAAACCTTTCCAATGTTTGCTACTTTTTGAAAGATTACTAAATAGTAAATAGAATAAAATAGTAGAAATAACAAGTATATTACATAATATGATTTGATGTCTTAGCTTGAAGCTGACATAAGCCTGAGGCTGTGCAACCTCTTTTAGGGCAAGCTTCACATATGACAAGATGGTCACCCATTGGAAAGGTTTTGTTACTCATACATAATATTCTAGAAACATGCTCTTGCTATTGATTTACAAAGTTTAAGATGCTGCATAAGGTGTATTTATTACTCTAAGTAGTTAGTAAGACTATTAGTTATTCATACATCTATTCATAGTAAGCCAAAAACTAACCAAGGTTCCCTAAACCTAAGATTGCAGATTGGAAGTTCTAATGTTTATTTTGTGTTGATACAATGATGTTAATGCATTTGTTGTAATAGAAAATGCTCTATACTATGCTAAATATTAGCTTCTAGTAGATATACTATCTGTGTACTGTGTTACTTATGCATTCTGTATTATTTTATACATTTGGAAATATATCTGCTAATATTATTTGGTTTATATCTCATGAACCACACAGAAATATACTTAGATATTATAGGGCCTACTTATTTCCTATATAGTCTTTAGTATTCACACCTTGTATAGTCATTTGTTGGCCTGCAGGACCTCACACTACTGCATTTTAAACAATTGCACATATTTCCCATATCAGACAATGACTGATATACCATTATAGTGTGTTTAGGCATGTGTTGTATCCCTTATATAATTAAAATCAATCTATTCTAATATTTCTAGAGTAGTAGAACTAGCTCTAGAACTAAATGAGACCTAATACTAGCAGTACCCACTAACTGGCATATATATGTTTCCAACTATAACATGTTTACTGTCAGATAGAGACAACTAATCTATGTTTAAAGTATTGTCCCATAGACCAGAAGGTAGAACCAATAATTTTAAATAGATAACTAGTAGTGTAGACTGTTGGAGAGACCTGTATAATCTCTACAAAATATTATTTAATTTAAATAATCATCCTTACCACTAATAATCACATTGAAACTACTTTTTATCAAGCCATAAGTATTTCTAGTATCTTTGAACTACTATCTAGTATTATTAAATAAACATATCTACAGTAAAAATAACAGAATTAGGTTGTTTAAGATTATATTATAAATATTTAATAGAAAGAATTTCTAGCAACTTGAACTGATCTTGTATGGTAGATAACAATGATGTTAGGCCTTTAAATTAAGTAAAAAGCTTTTAAGTCTACAATGGCTTACATTACAATCTATAATTACATGTATTGTATAAGCTATAAGCCTATTCTGACATTCTTCAACAGCAGCAACAGAACCTTTCCAATAGATGACCATCTTGTTGTGTGTGAAACTTGCCCTGAAAGAGGTTGCACAGCCTCAGGTTTATGTCAGCTTCAAGCTAAGACATTGAACTATATTATGTAATATACTTGTTATTTCTACTATTTTATTCTATTTACTATTTAGTAATCTTTTAAAAAGTAGCAAACATTGGAAAGGTTTTGGCTGCCACTGTATCCAACTCAACTTCTTTCGCCACTTCGTCAACTGCAGCTTGATCACTGGCAGCTACACTTGGGTCAATCTCGTCTTCATCATTACTATCATCCGACTCTTCTTTATCACTGACAACACCGTCCTCCAAATCCTCTTCATTGTCGTTATCCTCTTGACCTGCCGCCGACTTCTCCTTCTTCGTCTTTGCAAACTGTGAGAGGATAGCCTAATAAGTCACCATCAGTTTAAGTTAGGTATGAATAGAATTCATAAATGTTACGTACCTTTACTACTAAATTAATGATATGCGCAAAGCATCTGACTTGATGGTCTGATCCACTGAAAGATGGGACCAGTTGCTCGAGTGAGTCAACGAGGGTGTCATTATTGGACGTGTTATCACAGACGAAGCTCAGAAGCTTGTCCTGAAGCCCATACAAATGTACAAGCTCCGCGATACGCCCTGCCATGTACTCCCCCGTGTGAGACTTCGAAGCTCTGGAGTGAAGATCATCAGTTCAGAATTTGAAGGTAGGCAAGATGGAGGGTGCTACATACCTTACGAAGTCAAGGATTATAGAAATGACAGACCCCTCATTGACCCAGTGCGCAGTAACACCCAAGAATGATAACACTTGTGGGGATGTCCAACCATCCGCACTCAAATGGATTTTTCCAGGATAAGCCTGTCGCACAATGAGCATTGAGTAGTATGTAAGGAAGCGCAACTTACCTGAAGTACTTCCTTTACCATTTCGCGGCTCATCGCGAACATCTCCTTCACATCGCGCGAAACAGTCTTGGGGCTGGGAACAACAGCACGCGAATTGAGATCAGTGAAGATTTCAATAAGCTTGGGGTCTGCAACGATAGCAAACGGGTGATTCCGACGTGCAACCCAGATTCCAAGCTTTATTCGAAGCTTCTCTGGGGTGTATGTTGTTCCGTGAGCGTAGGCGGCAAGAGCACGAGACTCTTTCAAGTCGGCAGGTGTGCACTGTTCAATGTGGCGAACGAGGTTGGAGGTGGATTCGTCGTGGCAAACGCGACTGATTGAGATTGAAGGATGACTGTGGATGTTGGTCAATATAGTGAAGACGTCAACTCAAGAATCAAAAAAACTCACGCCTTGCACACGAAGACATACTTGACAGTGTCTCCTTCTTGAATAATGGCGGGGGCATCATGAAATGGCCGTAAGTTTCCAATGTCCACCTAGTCATCTGGGCATCAGTAAGAAAAGTCATCAGAGATTGAGGCTTCAGTGATTTGTGGAGAACTTACCTAAGACTTGTTGGGCCATTTGCGTTGCAGTCTTGTATTGAATTTCAAAAGTTGCGCGTTTATTGAGAGGTTGAGAAGGTAACGTTGGAGTAGAGGCGGCAGGCAGAACTTGCAAGAGTGAAGGCGTTGATGATGCGAGAGATACGGATGATGCGGTGGTGATAGCACTTGGACTCGAGGCGTTGGGCGATGTGTCAGCTGAATCACCCCCGTCCTCAGAGGAAGACAGCAAGCCCTGAGCACGACGTGCTCGTTTGGAGGGTTTAGAAGGGCGGGTGCTTGTGTGTTTTGATGCCATGAGTTGTCCTATGTGAGGTGGCACGCTGTTGCTTTTAAGGCTGTCAGTTACTCCGAAGAAAGTGCAGAAAAAGGGTGAATATCATACCATTTTTGCCTCGTTCACCTCTCAGCCGTGTGGAACAAGACAAAGCAAGCCAGTGGTGGAGAGTTATCGGTCGGTCTATCAACCGATAACAAACGAATATTGAAATAAAGTGCCCCAAATGAGTCGGGAGCACATGGCGGGCTACATCAAGAGCAAGAGAGGTAGTATGCAAGGAAAAGAGCTTTGAACACTCTGAAAAAGAGGTAGGAGGGGTGGGGTAGGGTGGAGAGGAAGCAACGTAGCATTTGTGCCAGGTTTATATGGTGAAACGAGGCTTGAGGCGTTTATGAGGCGAGAGAAGCACGACTCTGACAGCACTCACGGAGTTTGAATTGCATGCTCATGACCTTCGGGCATTCTTTGGTCATGATATCCGAGCCAACCGAACCAATCAGATCGAGTCATTTGACCTTTGTGTCACAATGTCAGATTAAGCGCCAGCCACTGATAGCGCCGGATAGTGCTCAGGACGAATTGTCCATTTGTCTCTCTTTAAAAGTGTAACTAGAGCTTGTAAATGTGCTAATATATTCCAACCACACTCTGCCTGACTGCAGATAAGTACTATGAGCCCTTCCAGCGACAAAAAATGCGAAATACAGCCAGTAAACGCCACAAGCGCCCAAGCACAGCCTGCCAATGGTCGAGTGCCAGTTTTGCAAGTGAGAATACTCCCGTTTGTTGAGACAAAAGTACTAACTATTACCCTAGACACCTTACAAAGGTTCTTCCACTGACAATACACGCAATTTTACACGCGCGCTTCAAGTTTTACCGTCCAACGAGGCAAATTTCGAGAGAGTCATGCATTGCCGCACTCATCCGCAGAATCTCGTTATGGTAAGCGCCATCAATTTCATTACCGCCCATGATTTCCAGCGCATTTGACACTCATTGTGGACTCAAAATAGGCCATTTTCTTCCGTCGATTGTATGGAAGGCGCGATAGAACTAATTAGCACTATTAATAATGTACTTGGCGCATAATGCATGGTTTTCCCTGCAAACTCGCAGGTACTCGCTACTCTAAGTTGCTCCTTCAAAGTCAAACTCAGAGCCTCAAGGATCCGCAGGCACGGGTGACCTGGACTCATGGATCCGAGTCCGGAAAGGTATTCCCACGAGTACTTACCTGAGTGCTCACAAGTATCCTGGACTTGTGGCCTGCCTTATGTTAATTAATGTAAGAAAGGCCCAAATATGCAACTCACCTCAACTACCAGCTTTGTTGCATTGTCTGCTGTAACTGCTGTCTGTCTGAAAGCAAAGAGGCATCTGGAAGCAAAATGTCTTCCTTGGACCCGTGGCTGCTGTGTCCATTGGCCAATAATGTCCTTCAACTTCTTGCAGTTTGAGGAGCCAATCAAGCCAGGCAGAGGTAAATTTGGAAGGGACAAGGCATTTTACCAAAGACCTGCAGAGCTGCCTCCTGAATAACATCCTTAGAAGTTGGGAGGAACTTCAAAGAAGACTTGGTGCTTCCTCTGCTGGAGACGCTGCACGCAGCCTAAGTTATGAACAATAAAAGTGATTTCTGAACCCAAGGGCCTGGGCCATGCATTTGGATTATGTGATGCTCACTTTTGACAGAAAACAACAAACCGGATTGCATTTTCTCCCATCAATTCAGCTTGCTTAACATATGTTGCCAGTTATCGTTGGCTGCTCTTCCACAATTAAGGTTTAGGTTTGTCTCTGCTTGGTTCAGAGGCTCTCCGCATCACTGCGGGGTTTTATTCTTTGGCGGTGCTCTCAGTTTCATCTGACTTCAGGGTTTCAAGTTTCTCTCAGTTATTTGGGCAAGGCAAGACTCGGAGGCAAGCTCACTGTTACGGTAGTCAAGTTCTGAGTGGCATTCAGTGCCATTCACTGCCGTCTGATAAGTTCCGGGTCACTCAAGTCTTTTGCACCCCAAATTCTGATTAGACACTGTCCTACCATAGTGGGATCTATGGAACAAGCAGCCAACGGCGGCTGGGTAGGAGTCTGTGGAAGGAGCATACTTTGGTTGGCTATCATTAAGGCAGGACAGGGGACCAACTCTTAGACGGAGGAAACAAGTGTCAACACAGAAAATCTAGTTGGTGTGCAGTGCCGACTGCCATTTATAAAAGCAGCAATAATAGATAATAGTGGATACTCAAATGAGGCATTACCTTTCTTTCATATATATAGCTCAAGCCTTGCAGTGCCACAGGGACAGTTGATGTGCCAAAAGCTTAACTCCAGAGATCAACTTTCTGCATCTTCATCATAAGAACAATTGCAACCTCAAATATATTATATCATCAAGTTTTGTGCAAGAGTGTCACAAGAGAAACTACAGAAAGCCGTAAGACAACCCTAGGTGACTTCAAGTAGTAACAGGGAATAACTCTTGTGCGACCTTTTCTGCTTCTAGCTCAGCTTCTCCCATTGGACCAACTGCCTTCGGATATGCAGCTTCCGTTTTCTCCAGACTGGTATTGTCATCTCTCTCGCTAGCAATTTCAATAACTGGATCCGAGGTTGGTGAGGATATGTTGTCAGGTGCAACAGTCCCATTGCTTGGCGCGAGGTGCTCTCCAGGTTTGCTTTGCCCCTGCGGCGCACCCTTTTGAAGTTCAAAGGCGAAGACGTCAACTCCCGGCTCTGCCTTCCCTTCAGTAATCATGGTCGTATGATCAACAGCCATGTCTACATGGTCCAAACCACTAGCTGCAGAGCCATCGCCATCTTGCACGGGGTGATTGGCAACAACAACTGGTGGACGCCCGTCTGCATTGCCTCCAACAGTAGTTGGCACAGCCTGTGGAAGAGGTGTGGCCCCTTTGTTGTTATAGTCGCTATACTGTAAAATCGGTCAGTGACGCCAGAAGTAAGGTAGGAATGTGTGAAGCTGACATCATTGTAGAAATCATTGCTAAAAAAAGAGTGACAGTGAGTGGGATAGAATAAAAACCAGACATGATGGGGATATACCAAGAGAAGTCCCACGTCCGCAACCACTGGGCATTGGTGCATTGGGATTTGGTCCAGGGGCTACCGTATGCCAAAGAGGCAAAGTGACGGAAGTTCCATATGGCCAGCATGGCAAGGACTGCAGCTATCTGCAGTCTGAATCTCAAGCGCAGGTTGGACGTGACGAGATCGAAGATAGCACATGATAGAAGGATGGCAAAGTACAGGGCGGGGAAATAGTGGTGGAGAAAAAGCTGGCGAGCCATGAGATAGAATGGGAAGTAGTGGAGGGCCCAGCCAACAAAGAGGAATCCACAGACATTGTCGTACTTGACGACCTTGGCTAGAGATCCGTCAGTCGCAATAGGCGAGCATTCAATACCCGAGGCTTACTATTGTTAAAGTCCCGGAACCCTCGTTGTGCTCGTAAAACCATGAACCCCCGGGCGGCGCAGTAAGAGACTACCGCAAGGGTGCTAAGCCACCACACCATTGGGTTGCCAACCAAGTAGATCTGGCGATGATCCTTGACCCAGAAATTCTAGAAAGAGCCTCAGATACCATATACTTCAACAACTAGATGCAACCTACGATTCCACGTCGTAGGGTTGGCCATGACTCTGGGCGAGAATCAAAGGTATGCCGATCAGTTAATCCATTATTGGTAGTCCACATGACCGATTGGAGCTCAAAGAACTTGGAGAAGAAGCCGGGTAACTTGTAGTTAACCTTAGGAGCGTTGGCGGGCACTAAACGCGTAGTCAGTAACTGCATTGATAGTTGTATACGACACTTACACGCCTCATGAGTCGAAGTCTCAATATACCATAGTGAATTAGCGCGAACAGCATTCTTATTGCAAGTGACTTCTTGCTGTTCGTAGCCCCAGTCGGGAAGTTTGACCTTGTGGGAGAACAGGTAGCATCCGGTGAGAGCATGCTTCAACCTGAAAGTTGTCCGAAGTGTCCTCAACCTCTTCTTTGATTCTTTGTCCCGCCTATCACCTCGCTCTATCTCAAGGATCCAGTCATCATTGGCGTCACCGTCAAGTCCTGGCCCTCCATAGGCAGAAACTTCATTCTGGAAATCGACATCGGACACAGGGGGTCTGTAATCGTGGGAGTGGAGGTGCGTCTGGGTGCTCGTATGTCTGAGCTTGATTCTCGACCCTGGTGTTAGGAAAGAGAGGGGGAGTTGGCTGAAATCTTGATGGATATTGCTGGCATTGAAGATGCGCCAGTCGTTGTTCGCATCTCGATGAGGATATAAGGTGATCTGTTGCTCTAGAGGAATATAACAGGTCAGTATCTCGACAAAGCTTTCGCAAAAAATGGGACTGACGTTTGCTCCCACTGGGATAGAGATGGGGATGAGAGTGTAGGTAGCCTCCCTGTGTGTTGACGTGGCGAATCGTTACCACAGAACCAATACCGGTATCTGCTCTCGCAGTACCGAATGAGTGTCGAAGGCGTCATCAGTCGCTGAGGTACTCACCGGCATAAGTATCCGCCATACCCCGACCCCCAAGGGTGTGCTGGAACTCTGAACTCATAAAACCATCTCCGTCCCCGGAATTCTCTAGAATGAGGAAGTGGATCTGGAACATGGCCATGTAGAACACGAGGGGCACTGCAATGAGGCAGATAGCTCGGGCTATAAAGTGACGAACGAAGAGTCGAGGAGAGACTCGTAGATCGCCGAGGAGGTTCCATAATTGAAAGAGGGTGCTTAGGCCGATGGTCGCAATTGTGAAAAGGCCAACCCATTTGCAGCTTACGACCGCACCCAAGGACAGGCCGGTCAGTGTTAACCATGTCCACCATGAGGTAGTAAAGGGCTTGTGCTTGTCCTCGTTGGAGAAACCACACCAGAGGAAGATGGTGAGGGCGGTGAAGAATATGAGGGGAGAATCCAACAGGATATGCCTCGACTGGGTGATCAGACCATTTTCAAAGGTGATGAAGAGAGAAGCAAGGAGAGCAGTCGTTGCTCTGCATTCTAGGGCGCGTAGAGTCAGATAAGCGAGAGGAACAGTAGCGACACCCATGAGAGCGGGGACCATCCGCATAGCAACATATGGGACGTGCTCATAGGTCCTGAGGATTCATTGGGGTAAGAAATCAAAGAAGGTAAAGCTAGAAGTGTTTGTACTCACTTTCCTATGTCCTTGAAGTCGAACTGGCCATCATATCCAAAAACGAAAGCGGCCAGCGTTATCAACAGCTTAGCCAGGGGAGGATGAACGTCGACGAAATATTGGGTCTTGATATACTTTGAGGCAAATTTACCAAAATGAACCTCGTCGAAACTAGACCATACGTGAGCAGGAGGGGCTATCGGTGGAAGAAACTACTCACACAACACTGTCGGGTTTCGAGAGGCGGAACAGACGGACACCTGCAGCGAGCAAGACGACGCCAAACAACAACTTCCATTCGCCACTTGTAATGTTCAAGCCTCCAGGAGAGAAGTTTTTCAGTCTTGCAGGACCCAAGCCTTTCGTAGCGGCGGCTCTTCGTGCGTCAGCATCCAGGTGGTCTTCACGAGGATGGGGGAATCTGTGTGAGGTAGGCGCTGCCTCAAAAGCTGCAGGTGGCGATGCCGGCCGTCGTACTCTGACATGAGCAGACATGAGAGCCACAGAGTCGTAGCAGACAAGAAATAATAAGGAATTTAGAGAAGGAGAGTGAGGACAAGTATTGCCGCCGTCAAGGCAGACGTGTAAGTATGATTTGCTATATTCGGAAATTCACTGCGGACATTCATAAACACAGCCACATTTCTGCGAAGGCAACGACGGCTCCAATGCCAATGCGATTGACGACAGTTCACATACATTGAACAGCGTAAACATTGACAAGCTCTCTGGAAGCTATGACACTCTATTACAATATCAAACAGCCTCTCTCCTCCTGGGTGTAGCACGTAGAATATCGTCGACCCTGCAAAATGTCGGAAAATCTTCAAACTAACACCCTCGTGATAGACATACCGGATAATCATCTCTGCTGCTTCGCTTGCACTCAACACAACTTGTCTCTTGAGCTTATAGCTTTCGGTGATACCAAGTTGTTTCATAGATCCTATCGATCCTTCCTCCATATCTAATGAACCAAAGTCAGCCTGTATATGTCGTTCATAGCGCAGAAGACTCACCCAACCCAGCGTCCGATTGTCCTTCGTAGTGTGCTGCTCTCAGTTTCGTAACAAGATCAGATGAATCATACCCTGCATTGTCTGCAAGAATGATAGGTATCTGTCTTAAAGCCCGTGCAAAAGCCTCGGTCGCTATCGCCTTCTTGCCTTTGATCTTCCGTGCTTCTTCTTCCACCGCACAACTCATCAGCATCTCCGAACATCCACCACCCAATACCGTCCGAGTCTCCTTGACAGTTTGAGAAAGCACAGAAAGAGCGTCGTGCAGCGACCGTTCAGCCTCATCCACCATTTGAGTGGTAGAACCCCTGAGCACAACAGTGCATGCCTCACCAGCTGCCACACCAGAGAATTTGATCAACTTGGAAAATAAAGTTAAACACAAAGGCACCAAAGGAAAGAATGGTCGATCACTAACCTTGTCTTCTCCAATGATGATCTCTTCAATCAGGTCGCAATGACCAAGGTTGACAAGATCTGGCCGGTCGAACGTACTTGCAATCTCTCCACCAGTGACAAGAGCTAGCCTCTCAACACCCTCAAAGTCGGCATGCTCGATGACCAAAATGCCTTTCTCTGCAAGAAGTGATTCAGGGTAGTTGTAGATCAGCTGTCGATTGACGAAGACGTTGATTCCGTGTGATGCGATTGCGTCCACTTTCGCTTTCATCTTCTCCTATAATCCAATCAGAGCCAGTAATCCGCACTCTTGAGAGGTATTTACCCGCTCTGCCCGTTCTAGTTCTGCCAATTTTCCTGTGCCGTCAACCTTGACTCGAGCGCCGAAAACCTTGATCTTATCCGTGTCCATAGCTATGGAACCGCGTCAAATCTGAACACTAATAAGAGTAAGAACGAACTCACAGGTGTTGGCGATGAGAATCTTGGCATTCTCGAGCCGTTTGGGCGAATTAACAGCAATGGTTTTGTTGAGAATGAACCCTTCGTCGAGGTACGAGTCCGTCAACTTTCCCCCAACCTTTTTTATGATCTGAATGTGTTCAAGGTCTACAGATCCCTGGCATCGAACAACGTCGTTTAACCAAGAGAAAGATCAAGATTTCAAGCAATTGTATGTACCTTCAATCTGAGGACAGCATCGACAGCGAGATTTGCGAAGTAATCCTTGTCTTGAGACAGCACCTTAGAGGACAGAGTCGTTCGTGCAATGTTAAACAGATCTTGACGGAACGCATTAGGGTTTGAACTGCGGAAGCTCTTTGGGCACAAGTGAGTTTAGAAGTAAAATAGCGATGCTCACAAATTATCCACAGCCGCCTTCTCCAACGCCTTCAGTGCAGTTTCGCTGGCAATCCGATAACCCTCCACAATAGTCTGAGGGTGTATCTTTTGTGCAATCAATTTTTCTGCTTCTCTCAGCAGCTCCGCAGCGAGAACTGTGACAGAGGTTGTTCCATCCCCAACTTCGTCGTCCTGGACTTTTGAGATGTTGACCAAGATCTTTGCAGCAGCATTATCGAGTTGTATGCCTTTCAGAATGGTTGCACCGTCATTTGTTACATTGATATCGCCTGTCGATGCCGATTGAAGAATTTTGTTCATTCCTTTGGGCCCTAATGTGGACTTTACGAGATCACCGAGAGCCAACGCGCCAACGAACGACGAGAGACGCGCATTCTCGGCCTTTTCTTCTGTTGCCTGAAAGAAACCAACGTCAGACCGCGCGATGATAGAATCTTAGGCGTGTTTTCTCTGCACCTGTTCACCAAAGATTTGCATCGACATTTTGGTAGACGCGAAGAAATGAGTGCTCAATCAGATTTCCCACGTTCAAGATGCAGCTTGAGCTCCATTTCCGATCAGATATACTGGCTACACCGGCAGAACTGCGCGACAAGCGTAAATTGGTATTAAATACTATGGTAATGATTAGGTTATGTAGAAAATGTTCTTGGTCGTCTAGGCTAATAGCATCTTACGAGGATCCTCGATATAGTCGCGGATTTTAACTACAAGACATGGTCAGATTAGAATGCGGCCTGCTAGAAAGATTACACACCAAGGAAGGTAACAGCTTCACGTCCATCCAAGAGTCGATGATCATATGTCAAAGCAACAACCATGATGGGTCGAATGACAATCTGACCATCAACTACAACGGGTCGTTCCTTGATCGAGTGCATGCCTAGGAGAATACTTAGACGGGAAGTGTACGGCCACCAAGCCAGTTGAACTCACCAAGGACGGCAGCCTGGGGCAAGTTGATGATAGGTGTACCGTAGAGCGAGCCAAAGACACCCCCATTGGAACTTGAATATATCTTTAGAAGGGATCGTAGTCGTCGACGTAAAGACTTACATCGTAAAGGTGCCTCCGGCCATGTCCTCGAGTGTGAGCTTACCATCTCTCGCCTATGCAGCTCTTAGGAAGGGTTTAAGGGGCACAGCGAAATTTGGACGAACCTTCTTGCCGAGAGCGGCAATCTCCTTCTCGATCTCGACGAAGTTCATGCCCTCCGCATTGCGTACAACGGGAGTGACGAGACCCTTGGGTGTAGCGACTGCAACGCTCAAGTCCACATAGTCGCGGTAGACAATCTCGTCTCCTTCAATTGAGGCGTTGGCAACCGGGATTTCCTTCAGAGCGAGCGTCGCAGCCTTGGCAAATGCACTCATGAAGCCCAACTTGACGTCGTGAGTCTTCAAAACTTCATCTTTATATTTCTTGCGCATCTCCATGAGTGAGGACATGTCGATCTCGTTAAAAGTGGTGAGCGAGGCAGCACTATTCTGGGACTCCTTGAGGCGCTCGGCGATGCGAAGGCGCATCCGGTTCATTTTTACCTGCAATCGATGAGCCACAAATTAAAAGCATAAATAGTACACTCACCCTGGTCTCACCACGACTGCCAGCAACGGGAGCAGCCTTGGGTTTGTCCTCCTTCTTTTTATCGGACGCTTTCGTATCCTTCTTACTCTCTTTAGCGGGTTGCTCCGAAGGGGTTTCCTTGTCCTTCTGCACAGGTTTTGTGCTGGAGCTTGATTTCTTGTCTTGTTCCGAAGGAGGAGGGGAAGTGGGAAGCTTTTTGTCGACTTGCTGGTCGGCGGGTTCCGCTTCGTCTTTGGGTTTCGAAGATGACGAGTCCTCAAATTCACCAAACTCGATAACGAACAGGTCTTGTCCGACAGTTACGGTTGATTCTTCGTCGGCAAGAATTTTAACGATTTTGCCGGCTTGTGGGGCATTAACGGAGACGTCAATCTTTCTCGGCGGTCAGTGAACGAAGCTCTGTACGTCCTTCAAGGATCGGCAGACAAACCTTGTCGGTCTCAATGGTTGCGACTTCCTCATCGGCGGCAACCGAGTCTCCGACTTGCTTTGACCAGGACTTGAGGGTTCCCTCGGTAATGGACTCTGCCATTTGAGGGACCTTGATAGTTTCGGCTAGAATATATTTAAAGAAGGCTCAAGATAGCTTTAGCATCGTACATACCTTGCAAGAGCTTAGTCGAATGGAATTGGGCTGCTCTGACATGGGAACGAGATAACTCCCTGTATGACGATATCCCTGAGTTCATTATATCTAGTAGGATAAGCTAGCCGACTCACCATGCTTTTGCAAGACTAGGAGCCGTAGCATTGCGAGTAGCAAGCAAAGCCCTTCCACGAGCTACAGCAATGATACGTTTTGAAAGCATTGAGGAAATAAAACGAAAGTCGGTAGTTACTAGTAGTAACTGAAGCTCCGGCCACACTCTGCCCTAAGGACTCCGAGATGCGTACACAACTACAAACAACTTTTACCTGGCCAACGCGAGAGCCACAAGAGCACGTGACACCCTAAGAATGTCCTCTACGCCTGCTAAAGCGCGAACTTCAGGCATTCCTGGTCCAAGTCGCGTTACTGGTATTCCAACTCCAGGCAGATCTCGTTCGTCTTCTGGGGCAATCAACACACAACCGCCAGACGATGTCGATTACATGTCAAGAGCTCTTGCCGATGCCATCAAAGCCAACGACCCAGCACAACACCAATCTACTGGTCCTTCAAGTTCGAAACTCTCACCTCCTTCTTTATCAGGCCGTCGTTCGGCTATTGGAAGATCTGTATCCTCAGCTTCAACTGCCTCATCGATATCAACGGGGTATTCTAGAGAGCGAGCGAAGACACCTGTTTCTGCCCGCCCCCTCAGCCGATCTTCAAGCAGGCAATCTGATGTGTTTTCGAAACCCAAACCTCGAGCTTTTGATATCGGAGATAGCGTGCGCATTGAATCTCTTGGCTTCGAAGGAACCCTTCGCTATCTTGGTGAAATCGAAGGAAAGCCCGGACAATGGGCTGGAGTTGAGTTGAGTGGCGGATTTGCGGGGAAAGGCAAAAATAACGGGACGGTCAATGGGTAAGGTCACTTCCACCATTGAGAATGAAGTGGCTAAGGTTATGATCTGACACCTTTTCCTGCATTCAGCCACCAATACTTCTCCTGTCCTGATAAATGCGGCGTCTTTGTGTCGTCCCTGAAACTGTCTGCTCCCACCGTATCATCTACTGGTAGCAGCCCAGCTATTCTACCACCCTCTTTAGGCATTCGAGGTGAATATGCCACTCCGGCGGCTTCGCGTGGTCAAGCTACATCTGCCTCGCTATTCGGTTCTCATACTTCACGCGCCGATGGCAGAATCACTCCATCTGCAAGTACCAGCACAAGCGGGAGAATAACACCATCTCTTTCCACCAGTTCAGCTGGTAGGATCACCCCCGGTCTCACGCCTTCCTCACGAAGGGGTCAGAACCTGACTAAATCACTTTCACAATCGGAGTCACCATTCTTGGGGGACAAGATCACCGTGGGCTCGAGAGCAGCCAAGTACATGGGTATGACGGCGAAGCAGCTGAGCTCGCAAGCTCGCCAATCTGTCCCCCAAAGTCCCTCTCGCCGAAGCCTGGGTTCTGCCAGCCCCATACGTCCCAATTCGGTGAACTCTCGCTCAATGGAATCCCCGACCTTGCCGCCTGCGTCGCCATTTTCCACACCGAAACTTGGGCTCTCCAGTCGTCCCTCCATTGGCAAAGGAATGCCTAGTCCTAACAAAGGCCGAACCTCTCTCAATACACCAAGACCCCGCGTCCCAAGCTCAGTCGCGATGCCCCCACCTGCCTCACCCATGTCAGCACGGTCGGCCTCTCTGGATCACCGTAGCAGTCGATCTGTCGATACCGACTTCGGACCCTTCAGCGCCGATAGCCCCTCATTTTCGTCAAGTCGGCCACCATCTGCAACCGCCAGGCGCTCGCTGGTGGAGGCCGACTCGACATTGCTAGAACAGCTTCAGTCTCGAATTCAAGCCTTAGAATACGACAACGAACGCTTGCGCAACCTTGGAGAAACCACCGAAGCCTCCAAGGACGACGAAGGCAAAGAAGAAGCGGTAAACGCTATCATCAAAGAGAGAGACGACGCAATGAACAACATCGGAAAATTGCAGGCCTCCCTAGAAGCTCTTGAGAGCCGCCTGAAAACTCATCAAGCCGAGAGTGCAAGCTCAGCCTCCACTTATGAACAAGCTGTCGCGAAGCTGCAGTCGGAGAACGAACTGGTTGGCCAGTCGAAGGTGTCCTTGGAGCAGAAGCTCGCCGAGCAGAGCCAATTGATCGCCGAGCTGGAAGCAAAGTCAAAGGACCAAGAGGCGACCAGTCAGGACGCTGAGGCGCAGATAAAATCCAAAGAAGCAGAACTCAGCGCTCTAAGCAGTCGGCTACAAGCTTTCACGACTGACTTTTCGAACGAGCGGGCTGAATTGCTGGCCCAAGTCGATGAGCTCAGACTGGCAGGACAGGTTAGCTATTTCGCAACTGATACATCCCCTTTACTGACGTAACTACAAGGAAACGATTGCCCTTTATGAGGAGCGTCTTAACGCTGCCGATAATCAGCGGTATGAACTGGAATCCCGCATCTCGAGCCTTGAGGTTGGTATAGCTGCCAACCCAAACACCTCACAAGACCCGCCTCCTTCGGTGATGCAAGGTGGCACTTCGGCAGCAGAAATCGATAACGAGAATCTACGTGAACAGGTCCTGCATCTACAGCGCCAAATATCGAACTTGGAAGACCAGCTTGAAGACGCACAAGCTACTTCGGTCAGAGAGGAAGATGCCCTCAGGGAACGAATGCAGCGTCTAAGAGAGAAGGAAGAGACCATGAAACAGGAGTTGAATGATGGCAAGAGAGAAGCCGAGAGGATGAGTAAATCAGAAGCACGAGCACTCTCACGACTGGAAGAGAGCGAAGAGGCGCTTCGCGAAAGTACTGTTGCCCTGGAAAATGCTCGAGCGGAAGTGGAAGGTCTGCGATCAGAGTTGGCGGTTAGTCCCCAGAGCCAGAGTGTGCGCTGTACCGATACTGAGATCCGATATAGAATCTTGACAGTTTGGTTGTCAATCGCAATGGCGGTGACCTTTACTCAAGGGTTGCTGAACTGGCAGAAAGAGCGACAAAGGACCAAGTTCGATATCAGGCTGAGGTTGAGCAACTCCAATCAGCTCTCACTATGGCTAGGAATGGTACCGCATCGTCTGAAGAACTCCCCCTCCTCAGAGAGGAGAACCGCAAGGTCAGGAACTCTTATCACTCGTGTTACTTTACTTCGTTGACAAGTTTCAAAGCTTCGCAATTCTGTGTCTGATTATGACGAGAGGGTCGCAGCATTGACAGAACAGCTCGAAGAAAAGACACACGAACTGGAGAGTATGCGCAAGAGGGGGAATCGTGAAGTTCCGATTCACAACGGCATCGATATGACCAAACCACCTCATTCCCCGACAACACCAACGAGGGCAGAGTTCTCAGTCAATCGATCAGAGATCACAGGACTGAAGTGCGTGAACAATCTCTTTGATATTTGTTATCTAGAAGAAACTTTACTCAGTCAGACTTCCCATTCTTAGGCACATTGTTCAAGAGCTTCAAAAAGAGAACTCCTCGTTGTCACAGCGGATCAAGCTTTTAGAAGCAGAGAATCAATTACTGAAATCGGAGGCTGATCAGCTTCGACAGGTGAATACAATGATTGTTGGATTTCAAACCAGATATTGAAGACTTTTGAAGGAGGTCCAACTCCTCGAGGACAACCTCGATAAGAGTCTGGCTGAAGCTGAAGCTGAAGGAGGCAAACCTATAACCGATGGGGAACCGACTGAAGACTCTTCAAGAAAACTTAAGGAACAACGCTCTCAATATGAGGTGAGGAAAACATTTACTCGCTTACGACCTTATTCTCAAGACTCGGCAGATTGAACGAGACCAGCTCCAGAAGCGACTGGCAGAGGCCGAGATAAAGAGTGCTAGGACGATTCATGACGTATGTTGCCGTCACTGAACGTCACCCGTACACGGCACCTTACCTTACCTACAGCTGAACAAAGAGATCAGCGAACTCGAAGCATTGATCGAATCCAAGGTGAGCAGATGGAACTACAGGATCTTTCTTCAGCTAATACGAGATTTATAGATATACCGAGAAGTGAGTTGGTGGCACAGCTGTAAGAATAGGGTGCTAACACCTTCTGATAGGATGAACTTGAGCAAGAAGTAGAGAAACTCAAGGACAAGCTTGCACGCCACAAGAGATCCAAGGGCAGCACTGATACCATCGACGCTCGACTCACGAGCAAGAGTACAGCATCAGATACAATAGTATGCGAAATCTGCGAACGACCAGGCCATGATATATTCAACTGCGACGTTCTCAACAAACCTGACAAGATTACGACAACATCGACGACAACAGCAATGATCACTCCACTGCAAGCCACGGGAAATTTATTCTGCGAAGACTGTGAAAGCTATGGACACCGAGCAAGCGAATGCCCACACTCACCGGACGTATTTTGATTACATAATTTCTGTTACTTTATGACGTACATGGATGACATCACCACTTTTCTCCAATATAACGCAACAATTTGGAAGGTTCGAAAGCCCAAACAACCATGTCCTACGCCGAAGTCGCTGGTACAAATATTCCCCCTCTCTCTGAGCAGCCTCACCCAGACCCAGCGCTGTTGAACACGACGAGTTCCCCTGCTCCTCCTCCTGCAAACAGCGTTGACGGCACCTCGGCAAAAGTCTCCGTCGTCTCTCCACCGACAAAAACCAACAACGGTTTTGAAGACGACGGGCTTGATGATTCCAGCGATAGCAGTAGCAGTCACAGGAGAAAGAAGGCAAACAGGCGATTCAAGGAAGTAGAGGCAGAAGGCCTTTATTTATGGGACGTGACCAAGCAATACCTATTCAGACCAGGCGTCGCAGGTGGCCTCATCGGGCTGTGTAAGTAAATTAATCAATGGTACAGTGGCATCAGAACTTATCTTCGATGTAGTGAATATCGGTCTCCTCGCTGGAGCAGCTCGCGCTTTCTATACACAGCCTGAACTTCGACGCGATAGGGCCGTCATTTCCAGCGTAATTGCATGCACCATCGGCATCCTTGGCATTGAAGGGTATGGCGCCGAGAAATACAGGCAAACTCCTCGTGGGCAAGAAGAAGAACGAAGAGCACGTGAAGAAGGCGCCGTACTCTACAAGCACGCTCGAGAGCATATGCTACGACCTGGTGTCCTTGGAGGACTCGTTGGATTCGGTGGGTTGCCTTACCAAGCCGTATTTTTATCCTCGGTGAACTTACATATTCCTACAGTAAATACTGCCATTGTCGGTACCGTTGGCTACTTTGCCTATCAGAACTGGAATAAACCTACATGGGATCGCCGTGTGGTCTCCAGCGTTTCTATTGGACTTGCGACCCTATGGGGAGCCGAGGGGTAAGTGGGCTGTAAGAATTCTATACACACAGACTCATATTCTTTCAGATACATTGCCGAGCGATATAGGAAAACACACTAAATAATTGGACGTTTCACGTATTTACAACTATAAATACAATATTTCCTCGTCAATAATCAATCATTATTCTGATTACGATCGGAGTTTGAAGTCGGCTGGAGATCACCGAGGCTGTAAATTTCCTGCTCATCGCGCCCAGTGCCTTCCTCATCGTCAAAGCAGCAAAAATGTCGCGATTCTTCAGACAAGCAGGCGACTCTGATTCTGAAACTGAATCCTCTGAGGATGAGCTTATGTCCAGCGGAGAGGAGGATGAAGCTCCTCCCAAGCCAGCTCCCTCAGCAGCTCCCAAAACCGGCATGGCCAAATTCTTGAAGGGCGCAGCAGGAGATAGCGATTCAAGCTCATCGGAGTCAGACGAAGAGTCCGAAAGTGATGATGATATGTCAGACGAGGATAGAGATGAGGAGAGCGGTGAAGAAGAGGGTCAGGCCGTCAGGATCAAGAGTGCTGCCGAGAAAAGGTTGGATGAGATGAAGGCCACAGGCAAGCAGATCGAAAATGCGGTCAAAATCAACGACTGGGTAGCAACTTCAAATGGTGCGTAATCCCTGGTATTCATAACGTCGCGATCTTACCGTTTCGTTGTTGATTTAAGAATTCGATAAACTCGCCCGTATGATCCAAAAACAGCAGAATGTGTCCGAGCCCGTGCCCCCCGTGTTCATTCAATCCCTAATTAACCTGGACGCCTCTTTAACTCAAGCTCAAGCTAAGGAGAAAGAAGCCAAGAAGAAGATGAACGCAACCAATGCAAAGGCACTCACGGCAGTCAAACAGAAGGTCAAAAAGGCATTCAGGGAGTACGATGGAGAGGTCAAGAAATATCAAGAGGCGAGATATTCCGTTCCCTCCTCCAATTTGAAAATTGACCCTTTTGATAGGATCCTGAGGCATTTGAGCGCAGCTACAATAGTTTTGTCACCCCTGAAACTACAGCTGCACCTACCGCTCGTCAAGCAACTGCTCCTGGCGCAGAGACTGAGTCAGACCAATTTACTACCGTTGGGAAGAGCGGCAAGTCTGTGCTCTATACAACCGAGGGAATCTTCAAGCACCTACAAGCTGTCCAAGAGGCCCGTGGCAAGAAGGTTTGACCCTTTTCGTTTTTCTCTCCCATATACTGACAGCGAATGCTGCCATAGAACACCGACCGTGCTGACCAGATCCGTACTCTGGAGAAGCTAATGGAGGTTGCCGTAACCTCATATCAGCGTATCCGTGTTCTCCTTTCATTGGTTTCGTCAAGATTTGATTACAACTCCTCACTTGCCTCTCACATGCCGACAGAGCTATGGCTCTCCGCCCAACGCGAAATTGATCAACTCGTCTCAATAGTTGCAAAAGAGGAGGGTTACTCGATTGAGGAGACCACAGAAGATTACGATGAAAGTGTGGAGAGGACTCCTCAAGACGGCAAAATTGTTCGGATTAGAGGCAGCATCATCAGTTTTATCGATCGTCTGGACGATGAATTCACCCGAAGCCTTCAAAATATTGATCCACACGGTACTGAATATGTCGATCGCCTAAAGGACGAACAAGTTCTCTATTCTACAATCTGCCGTGCTCAAGCTTTCTATGAGAAGACGAAACAAGACGAGCCATTGGGTCGTGTTGTTATGCGCCGCCTTGAACACATCTATTCCAAGGTATGTCAACCTCGTGCATAACGGAGAAAAACAATCCCGTCTGACTTCTTCTCAGCCTGATGCTGTCGTTCAGGCGTTGGAATCCGGACTCGACGGCGCAAACATCCACCCAGCCATGTCCCTCTCAGCACAAAAGACAACTTCAGCACTCATTCATTCTCTCTGTGTATACCTCTACAAATCCGGAAATTCCCTACTGAGAACACGGGCCATGCTCAGTCATATCTACCACCACGCCCTGCACAATGACTACTATACCGCCCGCGACATGCTTCTAATGTCTCACCTTCAAGAATCTGTGCACTCCGCGGATGTCAATACACAGATTCTGTACAACAGGACTGTCGTTCAGCTTGGTCTCTGCGCTTTCAGATCGGGTCTGATCAAGGAAGCACAAGCTACCCTACTGGACATCTTTACAGCGCAGCGTGTAAAGGAGCTCCTCGCGCAAGGCGTCCACCAACAAAGATTCCAGACGCTCTCCCCAGAGCAGGAGAAGGCGGAGAAGCAGAGGCAGCTACCCTTCCACATGCACATCAACACCGAGCTCCTTGAGGCTGCTTTCCTCGTCTCTAGCATGCTCGTCGAGATCCCCCTTCTTGCCAGTATCGACTCCGAAGAGCAAAAGCGCAAAGCCATCTCCAAACCTTTCAGGCGTCTCCTTGATTTTGCCGATCGCCAGGTCTTTACAGGTCCTCCTGAGAGCACGCGTGATCATATCATGCAAGCCAGCAAAGCTTTGCAGGACGGAGAATGGGAGAAATGCCGAGACCTTATACAAAGCATCAAAATATGGAGCCTCATGCCTGAGGTGGTTTCCGTCAAAGAGATGCTTGCTAAGTACGTTCAGTTTGTCTTGCCTTATGGATGATCGCTGATTGCAGGGCTAGGCGCATACAGGAACAGGGCTTGCGTACCTATCTTTTCACCTATGCACCGCATTACAGCACTCTTTCTATCTCCCTTCTTGGAAGAACATTCTCATTATCCCCTCGCGCAGTCACCTCTATCGTTTCCAAGATGATTTGGAACGAAGAGCTTTCTGCATCTCTGGACCAATCTGGCGGTGTCATTGTTTTCCACCGGATCGAACTTACCCGCAACCAGCAACTCGCTCAAACTGTCGCAGAGAAGATTGCAGCCATGGTCGATCAGAGTGAGAAGGCGCTCGATATCAAGATGGGAGGTTCCGGCGGATGGGGTGACAGGGCTGACGGTCAGAAGGGTGACAAGCGTGGAGAGCAGACACAAGAAAGGCGTGGTCGCGGTGACCGACAACGTGGTGCAAGAGGTAGCGTACGACATTCCTCCCAATTGACTTCTGTCTGATTGATCTATTTCAGGTGGCGCAAGAGGTGGCCGAGGCGGTCGTTTCTCTCAAGGCTTGGGTAACCAGATGTCACAGCGAGAAGGATGATTTGGTCATGGATGGTGAATACACGCTACATATGTCTCTCGCCACCCTTGATCAGGAATTGTCACGCCGCATGTATGACCACACCAGTGTATCATATTTCAAGAATTTCAATTACTCTTTACTCTTCGCTCTCACTCTCTTCCTCACCATCGCCGTCCCCTTCTGATGTGTCATCATCGTCATCATCTGCGGGAGCAGTCCAATCCGATATATCAAGCTTCTCTCCCTTGAGAGTTTCTGCAGGAAGACTAGTTGGTAACTGTCCGCGCAGTCAGCAGTAAACAGACATACCTCCTCCATCAACCTCATAACCGGCCTGAGTAACACATCGCTGTAGCTCTGCTTTTGGCCCGATCTTGGTGTTGATGCCCAGTATACAACCGTCGAGTTTAGCACTAGTAGCATAGATCAGCCTCGTTTTGGAATAGAAGATGATTTCGAGCATACCCATCCGAAATTACACAGTGATCCATAAGCACACAGCCAACTATCTTCACCATCTTCCCGATTATACAATGTCGACCAATCACCGATTTCTTTATGGTGGTTCGTTCTGCTATTGACGTAGATTCGCCAATAATCGTATCAGCAGAGATCTGCGCCTTGTGGTCGATCAAAGACCGATTCTTGGGATCTGATGAAAGGACGTAGGTGGTTTGAGATAACACCTAATCCCTGGCATAAGTAGGCTGGATGCAAGTTGAGGTTATTGTCACTCACCCGTCGGTTAATCTCCAGATAGTTGGGTATTGTATTGACACGGATTGCAAAGCCAGACGTCGCCCTGTGGATCGTAACGCCCACTCTCAAGGTCGTGAAGCCGTCGTATTCTGTCTCATTGTCATGTGTCTGCTCTTTTTCATCGTCCGGTTGCGACTCCTCTTTCTCCCTGATGCTTTCCTTGCCGTCGAATTCCGATAAAGTGGATGAATGTTTCAAGGCAAGCTCAAGAATGGGTGCTTTTTTTGCGGGTAGAACGACTAGAAACCGTCAAGTTAGCTGATGTAAATACATAATTCACGCAACAATGACTGACGTTCTCCGTATTTCTTCTTCCTGGTAGGCTGGTACTGAATTTTCAGTAGCCAAGGGAAGAACTCTTCCCTGAATGAATCCATGTGTTTCTTTTCCTGAAGCAAGTCCAGCACGACACGCTTGCAGACATACACATGAGAGTCTTCAAACAGTGTTGACAACCTGACGCGTGGGTACCTAGGAAGAGCAAATGGGTTCAGCGAGGATAGACAAGGATCACGGCGCTGATAGTATACCTAGAGAGCAAGGACATTCTGAGTTCAAGTTCCTCCGAGTTTCTGTCCTGATCATCGAGCGTATCAATATGAAGGAGTGTTCCTGTGGAATCGTCCCAAACTATGGGAACGCCTCGAGCAGACGGACCCCACTCTTCAGGAAATGCACCTTTTTCTGGCCGGTGTCCGGTAAACCAGCATGCAGTTGCAAGAGAGCCTAGAGACATTGTTTCCACTCGAAACTTGTTGAGCAGATTCGATAAGGGAAGGGTTGACGGAGGTATGAAATCGCAGGAGAGTAGAACAAAGTCTTCTGATATTCGACTCGCGAAATGACGCAACAGCGTGCAAGTACCCGTATTACTGTCCTGGGATTCATCGTATGTTTGGATTTCGACTTGAAGGTTTGAAGAGAGCAACGACGTCTCCGAGTGTATGTGATGATATATAGCGGGCCGATGGATTGCGGGGCAAATGACCAAGGCATCTGTGTGATACTAATGAGACGTGAATCGCAATGCCACGGAAGATAAAGTGTACTTTTGATTCCGGACTGTTCTATCCATGCAAAAGTATAATCTATCATGGGCTTGTTTGCAATAGGAAGCAGTGCCTTGGGACATGGATCATCTCCATTATTGCTGGTCAATGGTAGCAGCCTGGGTGATCCTGAGCTCTAATCGGTGTAATCTGTAAAATAGGTGGCTTACTCATTGCCAAAGCCAGCTAAAATTACAGCCAGGAATTCCCTCCTTGCGAGGTCGACCGTCTCTCGCTCCAAGTCCATGTTTACAGAGTTCACCATCGAAATCTTTGACTCGAATACAATCTCAGTCACGTGCTAGAATATTGTTGCCCCGTGACTTTCGGACCGTGGATCAGCTTGAAGCTCTTATGTCCTCTCAGCCATCCGTTCACCAGCTTTATCGACGGCTTGAATCTATTGGGAAGGGTAGCTTCGGTTCAGTACATAAGGGATTGCAGATAGCAACAGGGAAAGTCGTTGCACTCAAGATCATCGACTTGGACAAGAGCGACGATGTCGAAGAAATACAACGCGAGGTCGCTCTCCTTTCACAGCTTCGAGATGCGCCAAATATCACAAGATATTACGGATGTTACCTGGATGGACCACGGGTGTGGATAATCATGGAACTGGCTCAAGGAGGGAGCGTCTACGCGTTGATGAAGGCTTCAAAGAACGAATGCTTGGATGAGCGCTACGTCAGCGTTGTTGTTCGAGAGGTCCTCAAGGCACTTGCTTACCTTCACAAAGTCCCCGTCATTCATAGGGATATCAAATCTGCCAATGTTCTCATTACTTCATCGGGGAAGGTCATGCTCTGTGACTTTGGCGTCTCTGCGCAGCTTGCTACTTCATCTAGCAAGCGCAATACACTCGCAGGAACTCCGCATTGGATGGCTCCCGAGATCTTGCAGAGTACACCCGCATATGATACAAAGGCAGACATATGGAGCCTGGGTATCCTCATCTACGAGATGATCAAGGGCACTCCGCCTCATTCAAATATGGAGATAACAAAACTCATGGATTATATCCCTAAAGCTAAACCACCACGGCTACTCGAAAATGAAGCTGGGAAGGACCTTCGGGACTTTATGAGCATGTGCTTGAAGGAATCCCCGAATGAGGTAATTTCAACCGTGCAACTCTTACCACTTTGAACTTACCGCCTTCAGCGTCTTCCTGCCGAGGAGCTACTCAAGACAAAGTGGATGAAGACCGTACAGAAAGTTGGCGTGGCTATTCTTAAGGAATTGCTCATTCAATATGAAGCGTCCAAAGAGAAGCAAAACCAGTCTTCGAATTCCGATGATGAGGATACGGAGTATGTCATTCCGACCTCATTATATCCTCACCTCTGATCAATACTACTCAGATCCGTTCACACCTTTGAGGAGGAGGAGGATAACTGGGAATTCGACACAGTGAGAGGACGTCCGCATATAGAGCCCATAACACTCAAACCCGACTTCGCGGAAGATGACTCTATACCCATTCAGCCAACTGTTCGACCAACGCCTTCAACGCCTCTTCCCTCGTCTTTGCGGGCCTTGTTTGATGATGAAGCCCCATCTGATCAGGAAATCCTACGACCCCCACCTCCATTACAAGCATCTCACTCTGCCTCTCCTAGCCCACCAGTATCCCTACCGCCCTCGCTACCGCCTTCTCTGTCTTCTTCACCTGCAAAGGACAGAGTTCCAGTGAAGAGACCCACTCTCAATGAGCCTGTTGCACCAACTCCAGAAGAACCCACTTCAAAACCTGGGACCTTTGTCTACCCTCCCAAGAGCCGAGGGCGGACACGAATGAAGTCGGTATCCAATGCTTCTAGGCTAGAAGATGATGCATCCTCTGCCTCGCCTCGAATACCTCCACCCCTTCCACTGGCCCTCAGCAACACAGAACCCCTTCCTGAGCTCAAGAATGATTCGCTTGGCCCAAATTCTGAAGTAAGCATCTTGACTACCGGTCTAAAAACCTCTCGCTAACACATAATGAAACCTGGATAGGGGATGGACTCCGTGCTTCAGTCAACATCGGGGTTGAGTTCTTTGAAGCAATCTCGGTTCGCAAGTAGAAGGAGAAACGAAAGCAGCGGTCAGGCAGCAGCCCCAGACACCGATATCCTGGCGGCTCCTCAAGAAACAGCTCACCCCTCCTCGTTCCAATTCCCCTCGATGAAGCCACAAGGAGGTTTAACTCCAGATAGTGAGCAGAACCCACGACGTATGCACAACCGTCTATCGCCCACACATCTAAGTACTTCATCGATTGGGAGCTCGCCTAGTTCTCATCAACCGACCTATTCTTTGGACAATTCCTCACGCCGCCCGCATATGCATAATTTGCATAGTCCCTCACTCCTCCCTTCTATCCATAGGACACGATCTGCTACGGCCCTCCCTGAAGCCGCCATGTATACTGGAGCTTACTCTTCACGAAATCGTTCCATAGCGGAGCAATATCCTCTCGTTCCTCCCCTCAAACCTTTCGCGAAATCAAGTAGAAACAGAAGTGATAGCGCCGCAAGCCAGACGGCAGCACCTGGGACACCCAGTCTCAAGGATGTGTTGAAGGTAAGGCGTGAGTTCTTTCTCCGTGAAGCCTGCCGAACCTTGCATCATAGATTCCCTCCCTAACCTCAGAGCATCGTTTGGGCATGAGTGACCTGTTGCCCCCCTCTCCATCAGCATCCGTGTATACACCAAAGGCATTCGCCCCATCTCCCAGTCTTCTTGGGCCACGGGAGAGGACGGGTTCAAACTCAAGGAGTGTTGATCTGCAGGATTCCCGTAGACAGCCATCGGACTCATCTTCAGACCCGATGCACGCGAGAATTTCACCTGGCCCTGTCATTGCACCATTGGACTATTCTTCGCTTACAGGAAGTAGAGAAGTTCATGCGGCACTTCTAGACCGGATGGCAGATCTGAGCCAGTGGCTTTCGGTCGTGGAGACTGGCCTCTCTGAAGTGTTAGCATCTGCCTCTGGCGATACAATTGAAGAGGAGAAGGATGGAGGAAACATGATACCAGGATTTCCGAAAAGTCCTGGGATGGGCAATGGATCGCGACCGAGACTTGGAACCCTGAGATGACCAGGTGGCCAGTCGGCAAAATATAATCTATAAAATCTATGTGATATATCATGCGTTTATCGGGACAAAAATGGTATACGTGTTGCTTCCAGTGCATCCATTCCCTACCTCTTATATAGAGATATAACCTTGTGCAATCAAGTACTCCACGATTTTCCGCACACTGCCTGTCACGTCCGTCTCGTCCGTCCTAATATGGATCTCTGGCTGTTCCGGTGCTTCGTAGGGGGCTGAAATACCAGTGAAATCTACAATTCCAACGCATTAGTTGGGAGTTCACATGATTCGAAGAGACATACCCTTGATCTCTCCAGCACGGGCTTTCTTGTACAATCCCTTGGGATCCCTCTGCTCAACCACCTGAAGAGGTGCGTCCACGAAAACTTCCACGAATGGCAATCCGGCCTTCTCGTGGAGAGTTCTCGCAACTGCACGATCGGCAAGGTAAGGCGAGATAAAAGCAGTAACAGTGATGCACGAAGCATCCGTGAAAAGCTTGGCCACCTAAACGATACTTATGAATGTCACGTAGTTCATGGACGATAGACACACTCACTTCTCCAATCCTTCTGATGTTTTCGTTTCTCGATGCCTCGTCAAAACCCAAGTCCTTGTTCAGACCGAACCTGATGTTGTCGCCATCTAGTCTGTAAACAAATTTGTGTAGATGTAGGAGATGCTGTTCCAAAGCACATGCAATCGTGGACTGCAGAGGGGTTGGCCAGTGGTCTCTGAAATTGCATATCCGTCCGCACCTTTCCGCTTGCACTGAGTCCTGTCAGCCATATTGTGACGCCTTTCTGCTTCAAGAAATCTACTCTCTCAGTAGGTGTTACGGATCCTACGAGGGGAAAGTTGAAGCCACGAGATGAAGTATGTTCTTGATTTGACTCACCGGGATGGAAGGTGATATTGGTAGCCATTAGGGAAGAACGGATAATTCTCTTGTGATTGTCCTGTCATCTCCATACTTAAATATTTTTTGCCAGCTTTCCCGCTCACAAATCTATCGCCAATATCGGCGCCAATCCGGATACAATGAGCAATGGTCGCGCGATCGGGTCAAGTGATACCTTGCTCGAAGCACGTGGACGAACGCGATATTGAGCTTTGAGCTACTTCGAGTTGAGGGAACGAGATTGTACAGATTGTGATATTCGGGACACTACCTAGATTGATTCGCGAAATATCTTAGTAAAGTAGTCAAGAATAAGGAATGACAAGCCCGTGAGCCACGACAAAGGTCCATTATATCCGATGAAAGAAGCCAGCGACGCTTCCCATGTATCTCCCAATCCCTCAAGAAAAACGATGAACTTAAGTACAAGAGAGCTCCAGAAACAGGCAATACGCAATCCAAATCAAGTCCTACTAGTAGCAGGAGCTACGGACACTACATCCACTGTAGCATCGGACTCGTCCTCGATCTGTATCTCCCGGCAAACCCAGACAATGATTCGCTTGATCGCGTCTGTGACCTCGTCTGTGGTGAGAGGTTGGCCAACTGGTGGGCAGTGTAGAAACAAGACTTGCGCGGTCTTCCGTTTGTCGTAAGGCTTGGAGAGACGTTTGGCCTCAGCAAGGGAACAATAATAGATGTAATCGCAGAGGTAATGTCCTGCATCCATGGATGAGTATATTTGCTGTGAGCAAGGTCAGAGGGTCAAGATGCGACTGAGATGGCGAGGGTAAATCACCTCGATGCCACTCCTCCTCAGATCATGCACCAATCTTGTTACATCAATGTCAGTCGTAATTTCTTCTGAGAGATTCTCATATCCAGCGCCGAACCCCCGGGTAGGCCGGATCGATGTGTCTGCAGTGGATTCGACCATATCTAGCCCAAGACGTTCTCGTTCCATGATTTCGGCAGCCGATGGTTCATCGGATGCATGACTATGGCTGTTATGTGGCCGTACAAGAGGTGCGTAGTTCCCTTTCGCATCCTTCATCTGATATCCGAATTTGTGACCTTGTCGTTCCATGCGCAGTGGTCCACGACCAGCGACCCCAATATGGAATATGAAGTCGTATCCTGAGGGAGGAGGGGCAGGAAAATCTTCAGGTAGACCTTTGGGGAGAACAGGAGGTCGTGCATGTAGTTTGGGAACAGTTGCAGAGACGTCTTCATAAATTACAGGTATTTCCAGGCATGAGATGTGGATTGAACGGGGCGTGAAAGGGCCGAGCGTGTCAGAGTCGCTCGCGACATTGTCTGGGTGAAGGATCGCGTTGTGTAATGGTGCCACCGCTAGCCAGGACGGGTTTTCCGTATATTGCGCGAATGGCTAAGCTTGCGATGAACTGAGCATCGCGGTCAATGACTTCGCGAAGTACTTACGCCGAAACCCGTCAACAGGACCCTCAAAGGTGACCTCGTAGTAGCTTGCTGACGCGCATTCGAAGGATTTCTGGCGGGTGGAGGCATTATGGTATCCAAGAGAATAAATGGTATCGAAGATTATAGACGCTCTATGAAAACGTTGCTGCTGTTCGTCTCGTCCCTATCGCGTCGTTATCGTCTCACGCACGGACCGACGCTGATCTATGTCCGCGACGCCGCTCGTCCCTCCCATTCCTTGCCGCCATTAGCTTCAATTTCCCATTGTAAAAGTGCCTGCTCATCCCAGATCTTCTCCGAGATATCATCAGCGGCTTTCAAGAACTTTTCCCCGGCAAATTGAATCGGCAGATAAGGGTTATGAACTGGATGCCTAAATGAGAGTCCCATCAACCTACTGAATTGCGAAAGAAGACGGAAGACCCACTTGTAACTTGGATTGTATTTATATGCTTCCCCATACCCCAGATCTTTCATCAAATTCGTTGGCGCATTTCTGATTTGCATCGGGACTGGAATTGTCGTATCGAGTTTCGCCGCAGCTTCTGCCCGCTCATAAGCTTCATATGAACGAGTAGACTTCGGGGCTTCACAGAGGTAGGCAACGAGGTGGGCTAGATTGATACGACATTCAGGCATCCCTATATTCTGACAAGCCTGAAGGACTGCCACAGCCTATGGTGATATTAGAAGCCATCTGAAAAGAATTGCGAAGAAACATCCTACTAAAGGGAGGGCTTGCGCATCTGCCAGACCAATGTCCTCACTGGCACAAACGACCATCCGCCTTGCGATATACACAGGGTCCTCCCCTGCAACCAGCATTCTTGCCAACCAGTACATGGCAGCGCTCCCATCACCTCCTCGAACGCTCTTGTGCAGGGCAGAAATCATATCATAGTGACTGTCTCCGGTGCGGTCATACGAAGCAGAGACGGATCGACGTATAGTGCCAAGTATCAGATCCTCAGCGCTGTTCTGGGGGGCATTTATGGCCAGTTCCAATAATGATAGAGCGACTCGAGCATCCCCATTGGCAAGCGCACAAACAGTCGTAATGATCTTCTCTGTGAGTTGAGGGAATTTTGCCAAAATACCTGTTGTTTCTTCCATTTCTTCACCCTTTAGTTGGGAACTTCCAGGGGGTGTCGGTGGTGGCTCGTGCGGGCTTTCAATCAAATTGGACGAGTCTAAGTCTGTCAAGGCGAGCCGATTCAGTGCGTTCAAGACAATGGCCCGGAGATCATGATCTGTGAGCCGTTCCAGAACGAAGACTCTGTAAAGGGAATACATTAAAATATCACCACAATCAACTTCACAACGGTACCCACCGACATCGGCTGAGAAGGGCTCCCGTCAACTTGAACGAAGGGTTTTCTGTTGTCGCACCTATCAGCTATTTCTAGCGTCAAGAAACATCCCGAACGTCCGATAAGACCGACGACGTACTCGAATATGACCCTGCTCGACGTAAGGGAGAAATACGTCCTAAGATGCCAGTATCAGTATCAGCATCTCCTTCTTTAGAGAACCAAAAAGGGCACCTGTTGGGCTTTGTTAAATCGATGAACTTCGTCCAAGAAAAGAACAGTTTTTCTAACAGTGAGGACAATTAGAGCCGGAAAAGATGCGGCGCACGATTGTCGTACAAACCTGCCAGTTAGAGCAAGGGCATTCTTTGCTTCTTGCATTACAGCCCGCACTTCGTTGGTTCCAACGCTCGTTGCACTGAGCTCCTTGAATACAGAGTCGGAGTGCCTTGCAAGCAAGCGAGCCAATGTAGTTTTGCCGCATCTACTCTTGGGGTTGAGTCGGATAGAACGTGATAAAATTCATATTCTCACCCAGGAGGACCCCAGAATATAACTGAGCTGGCTGAGCTCCCAGCAATGGTTTTCATGAGTAGTGAATCTGGCCCAGTGAGGTGTTGTTGGCCAATATAATCGGAAAGAGATTCAGGTCGCATCCTCTCAGCCAGAGGTGCTGCATTCTGTAGGTGAGAATGTTTGGTCCGTTTCCTGGTAGATTGCGCAACGTCCGAATCGGGACCCTCTCCCAGTGGTGAGTAGAGTTCGTTACCTTCAACTGACAGATCAATAGAGCCCTGTAGCGAAGAATGGTTCCGTTTCGAAGATTGTGTGAACACGGGGGCAAGCGGCGAAGACGGTGGCCCTTGGTCTAATGCTAATCGCTTTTTCTTCATGTGAGAAGATGATGAAGGCGTAGACTTCGAGCTACTAGGTTGCGGGGCAGGATCAGCTGCAAACTTTTTGCATCCGCTGTCAATGTGTTCATTGATAGAACGCGAAGGTACGTGTTTAGAACAAATGGGGCTGTTCAAATGTGTTAGTACGGACCCAGCGCAACTGCAGCATGGTTTGACGCGTACCACGTAACTTACAACTGGTCAGAACGCGTCGGCATAAAAGAAAAACCTCAAAACATACCTGACTTGGTAGTGGAGAGCATGCAAGTTGTAATTATGGGTTACGTAAAGAACATTGCAGACATGTGGTCAGGGTCGCCGAACAACACGATGGCAGTTCGGAAAAGACCTTCGAAGGTCAAACAGCTGATATACAACATCCAGAGGAATACATCGTACATATAAACATCGTTAATTTCGTAACGTTTCTCGTGGTTCAAATAATCCAAGGAACCAGGCGATATGGGACATCTCTTGCCCATTTCTCCCACTGCATCCCAAATGCCTCCCGCAGTGCTTGATCTTCCTTCGGCATGCGTACCATTAACCCGGAGCCAATGAATCCTGTGAATAGTAAGAAGGCACCCGCAGCTAGTCGCCCAATGGCAGTATCAATTATTCCACACTCTCGAGCCCATGAACCCTGAGCGATCCCGTCCAATCAATAACATATTTTCCGAAGGATAACTGAGATCGACTCACAGGACATGCATGCACGGCAACGGTACCTGCGATTGCCAGAAGAGCACCAGTGTATCCAGGGTGTCGAACTATCGAATAAGGTCCCGAGGTGATGAGGGTATGGTCTTTGCGAATAACCATCTCGAAAGTGAAAAACCGGCCGAGTTCGCGATAACATTTCCAGCGTATGAAGCCTCCAAGACCGGCCAGGAGACCACCAGTGATAGCCATCGTAGTAGGCGTAATACTCATTACGTTGCCGCCTGGTGCCAGCTTTGACAACACGACTCGCGCGATTTCCGTTTCTCGATGTCGGTTGGCCATGATGACTGCACTCTCGGCGAGAGCAGCACCCCATGCAATTGACTGCGATCAAATCAAGGTTGTCAATTCGCTAGCGAATGATAAGTGGTGAAGCTTACCTTAACCAAGAATGGAAGCGACCGCTTCGTCAGGACGCCATCCTCGATACGATTCCTCATTTGCTTGTCATCTTGGGAGGGCGGAGGCGTCGGAGGTGTGGCACCAACGTGAAGGCCGACAGCAGCAACCAAGATACACGGGATTCTGACCAGAGACATCCACACAGAGAGGGAGGCGATGACAGGAGATTGGGAGGGCACCTCGTTTGTCGTTCAAGGCACCTCGACATCGCCTTTATACTCATGACGGTTCCAGGTTCGGTTTCCATGAAAGATGTGAATCTCGGAGGACTGACCAGATCCGTGAGTGTGTCCTGAAGCGAAATATCACATCAATCAGAAGTTTTTGCCGATTGAGGCTGAAAGGGAGGAATGCTCACCAAATGACATCGTTTATGCTTGATCCCTTTGTGTTCATCGCGACCCAGCGTAAGTTGGGTAGCAGAGGAGAGTTCTTGTGTCCAGAAGAACCGTCCTAAGAGGCTAAGAGCTGGTGCTAGCGCATTTGCGGCGGGAACGTGTCCTTGGTGTAAAGAAATAAGACTGATCTGGGGCTGCCTCGTGGCCCATGCAGGCGCCACGAGCTCGGGTTATGATGAACGGCCGATTAATGAGCCAATGAATTCACGAATGAGAGGCACTTGGTTTGTGGGAGCCTAAATAACCGACGCGATGTTGTAGGTTCATTATTGCCATTATCGGTTGCTCATCAAGCGCTCGTGGGTTGCAATAGAATCAGTAACAGGAGGCGGACCGGAGTCCGACCCGAACGGTGTACTGTAGTCAATTCAACCCGAGATCCAGCGCGAGTGATATGTCGAGGAAGTGGAGTGACTTGCATATCGATAATGGTGCGAGCAATGTGCGAGTAAGAGCAGATTACGGTATTATGCATTGTAGTCTGACAGCGAAATCTAAAACAGCTCTCAGCTAAACAAATGTGTACTCCAGAAGAATCCCAAGTTTCAAACAGATTCTAATCAAAATTGTCAGTACGTTGGTCAATACCTGCTGTGGAGAGACTCACGTTGCAGAACATTGTTGAGTTTGGTCACTTGCGATTGAACAGAGAGGTCAACAGTTTTGTCACCGAAGTCGACAATGATTCCGCCAAGGACGGCGGGGTTAACCTAAGAATGTATTGGCATATGGTCCAGGGAGCTGCTGAGACGATATGTCACATACCTTGTTTGACACTTTGAGCACCTTAGCTTTTTGACCAGCCTGAGATTGCTTGAGCGAAGTTTCCAGACGTGTCAAAACATCCTTCGTGAGGGGAGTCGCAGAGGTGACAACAACATTGAGCTCTCCCCGGTAATTCGCCACAAGCTCATTGAAACCTTCAATGACACCCTCGGTCTCTCCAAGACGGCCATTCTGAGAGAGGACATTGAAAAGGTTCTTGGTGATGTCCGAGACGGTCTCCTTCTTTGCACCACTTCCTTCCAACTTTCCGAAAAATTGTGTAAGAGCCGCTGTCCTCTCTGTTGAAGAAAGAGTGGGGTTGGAGAGGAAAGCGCCAACTTCAGGCTGGTTTTTAATGGAGTTGGAGATGGTGTTCAACTCCGTGTGGACCTTTGTGAGGGTTTGAGGTGACTTGGCGAGAGCAGCGCCATAGACTGCTTGAGAATACTTTGTAGCAATCGCAGAGGCTGCACGGCGTCCCAGACTAGGAGCAGCACGAGCTGAACGAGTGGCAGCGGAGAGGAGCATGGTTTACGGTTTTTGTGAACGACAGCAACGGTGGAAAGACCAGACCAAAGTGTGAAGCTCGGAGTCCTCCGGGTTGGTCATGTGACCGTACGCGACGCCAGCAAGATTGATTGTAGCGGAATCGGAAGTCGGATCAAGGTGTACTTAGTAAAAGTTCGGTGGAGCGGCGAAAGGAGCAGGTAAACGTGCTTTTCGTCGGTCCACTTGTAATCCTCGTTTCATCGGTTAGGCTGCCCCCAACGCCCTTACCTGCCGCCTTCTCGTCCTACGGCGCGTGGCCGCTGAGTTTTCTACCAATATAAAAAGGTAGGAAGCCGAAAAGTACCCATCACATTCACCGTGACCGCAGTACAAAGAACAATAACATCGGCAAGGAACCCTTTATCAGTTTTGGGTACAAAAGACTCGACGGCGCTCATAAAGGCAGACAGCTCCATTCTAGAGGATCTCTGACTGCGTCTGCTTATTTCCTTCAACTCTATGTTCTTTCTCCTCGCCCGGCTGCGAGCTTTCGCCCTTCTCATTCTCCTCCTCGGCGTGTCTAGTCACGCACACGAGGATTCCCTCTGCAAGTTATGGATTCTACCTTTCGAAACGACCATACTAACTCCCCACAGTTACTTCTTCTGTCACCTACTGTGAACCACCAGAATCACTCCTTGTTCAACGTTTCGAACTCGCATATTTTTCAAGCAACCAGTCCATCACCTTCAATATCTCCGCAGCTAGTGTGGTGAGTGGAGCCTTCTTTTGGTGTGATACATTGGGCTCACTCAGTCATCTTTCTAGCAAGCCAACGTCAATGTTACTGCCAACGTTCTCCTCAACGTTTATGGCTTGCATCCCGTCAACCTCACTCTTGACTTGTGTTCCCTCTTCCACGGCGCATTATGCCCGTTGCCCATGTATAACTTCACGGGGTCAGATTCAATATTCTTACCCAAGTCCCTGGGAGTCAGCGATAGGATTCCTGGGATTGCATTCAAGATACCTGACCTCGAGGGTGTCGCTCAGCTCGTCCTTACCGAAGTCGGCACGGGCAAGGTCAAAGCTTGTGTCCAAGCCACACTCTCCAATGGCTGGTCAACACACCAGTTAGCCGTAGAATGGGTCACCGGAGGCATTGCTATTCTGGCCTGTCTCCTGGCTATCTATCACTCCTTTTCACCTGATTCGATATTTCCTTTCCGCTTTATGGAGCTCCTTTACCTCTATCAATCCATTGCGGCCACATCATTCCTTAATCTCAACTACCCTTCAACATATCGGGCCTTCACTCTCAACTTTGCTTGGGCGGTGGGCTTAATCTCCTCTTCCTCTAAATCATCCATCCAGGCGGCAGTTGATCACATGCGCCACCTCACTGGTGCCAAGCTCGCAGACGCGACTTCCGAGTCAGCGGTTGGCTATGTCAACAGGAAGTTAAGCCCGTATAATTTATTTACGGGGTCGGTGGGTCAACCCGTCAGCAGCCTATCCACTCGCGCCGTGGACACTGGCGATTTCGACTTTTCTTGGTTGCCATCGTTCGCCCTTGCCGATGCAAACACCATAGACTCGTTCAAAACCCTGGCTAGCAGTCCATCAAATGGAGTGCAAACCGTCACCACCGACTCCTCCAACGTTCTGCAAGCAGGCATACCTATCTACGTCAATTCACTGCATATTGCAACGGCCAACGCATTTACCACGGTCTTCCTAATTGCGCTCATCCTTCTCGCCATTTGCATAGCGGCAGGCGCGATCGGATACGTCGTTCAACACTTCTTGGTTCGGAGACGCAAAGAAACCGAAATACAACTCAATTACTGGGCATTCGTCAAGTCTTGGTCCATCCGCCTGGTGCGTTTCGGATTCGGCGATAGTCAATATATCCAGTGCTGACTTTCTTTTTCATGTCTAGCTTCTCGTAGTATTTTCACCGATCCTCATCTTCTCTCTCTATCAATGGACGTTGAAGGATTCGTGGTTGGCAACTCTTCTATCCGTGATTGCCTTCCTTACGGTCGGTGGAACAGCTCTCTATCTCTCAATCGCAACAGTGCTGCGTTCTCGCCGCTTCAGCCCCGAAATGCTCTACATCGCACAGGACAGGGTTAACGCAGAAGGTCCTCTCTACAACCAATATCGAACTCCCTATTTCTTTTTCTTCATCCCCCTCCTTGTCGCTTCTTTCCTCAAGGCCATCTTCATCGCCTTCGCAAAGGGTAATGGCGAAGTTCAGATTATTCTGATCGTCATTCTGGAAGGATTGGTGGTTGTTTCTTTGGTTGTCTTTCGTCCTTACAAGACACGAGGAGCCGACGTCTTCTCAACGTTCTTGGCTATTTCGCGACTTGTTTCATCTGGCCTAACAATTGCCTTCATTGAACGGTTGCAAGTAGCCCCAATTCCTCGAGTGGCTATAGGCTTGGTCATTGCCGTCATCGCGTCCGTGACGATATTAGTGACATACATCAACCTCGTCATTCATTCCGGCCTCCACAGACTCTGGAGACGCGATTCCCAGATTTCGTCTAATTCTGCAAGCACGCTTGTGCATGAAGAACAAGAGCATGAGAAGATAGCGGCGAAGAATGCGGACGACATTCATAGACCCTACAATCCCACTCCTCAGCAAAACATTCCGCTTGACTCCGAGTATTTACAACCTTACCCCGTCTCTCCTACAGTGTCTCCAACTACCACAGAACACCACAGCATCAACAACAGAGACTCTGGCACCACCATGACTGTCGGGTCTCTCCTTCCTCGCAGATGGTCATTCACACCTTTGAGCTCACCATCACTTTCATCACATGCACACGAAGTTGAACCTGCATCTCCGCATACACCCCCATTTTCTCAGTCACATTCGCACATAGATTCAAGACGACTCTCCGCAATCTCTTCTCACTCGGACATTTCTCAGCATTAGACACATAACGTTTAGACATGCATTTACTCTCGTGGCAATTCACACAGCTAGCTAGCAACCAGGACCGATACCTTATTCACATTTAGTCGTTGCATATCGCACAGTCACTGTATCATACTTTCCTCGTTCTGCTTTGCTCGGAAATATCAATTTAGAATTTGCAGCCATCTTGCACGTGAACGCGTATCATGCTCAGGCTTTCTCAGTCACAGTGGTCTTTGCCTCTTCGACAATGTACGTCGCTGCAGTCCGCTCATAGGGCGCCACCAAAGCGTTTAATAACGCGATCAAGACCCGTCAAAGAATCCAACCCATATCCTTTCCCAAAAAGCAGACGGCCTACTCCACACCAGATTTTCCACCTTCCTCCGAACGCTACACCTGCAGACATCAAAGCTCGCTGTTAGTTTCAACTTTTAGCCCATAAGATGCTCGATTCCTGACATTATCTACCTTCTCTCAGACTATGACCTTGTACGAATATACCATCCGGACAAGGGTCATCAAGACCTGTCACCAGAAGCGGCCCATGCACGCTTTCAGACCATCACCGCTGCATACGATACATTGAGGGGCAAGACCCTTCTAGCGGGATCGTCTACCGCTGCAGGTCCCCACAGAGAGCCTGGACCGTCACACTCAACGACCGCATGGCGCGCAAGAAGTCGGAGGGAAGCGTTATATTCGGGTGGAGATGACCGGTGGAAGGATCGTATTATTTTGGCAGGTGTCGTTGCAGTGAGTCGGTTTAATAAAGGCTCGTATTTCTCTGGCTGATGGTCCTACTTGAGACCGTTGCTATTCTCGTGATTCAAACTTTTACAACAAGGAGGCAAGCTCTTGCCGAGGCTGTAGCAGCACAGAGGCGTAGTTCAACAGCGAACAGAGCTCAATCGAGCGCGTCGGAACCCGACAGTCGACTCGGTGCCTAGCATTGACTGTCGTGGAGAAACAGCTATGTGTTACGCGCTACAATACACTCAAAGATAATTCACTCTGTCTGAGCCCTGGAGATTATATAGACTAGAAATATAATCCTACCCATCCATCCGACTTAACGCGCATTCTATCGGCACCGCTCTTATTTCCCTTCCAATGTGTCCAAGCCGCAGTGTCTTTCCCAGCATGATGAACTGTCTTTGATACTCCAAAGGACGCTTTAGTCATACTCTCGACGTTGTATGTGGTATAGTCAGAAGCGTCAAAAGCAATCTTGCCCTCAAATTCGGACTTCTGGTATTGCAGATAAAGATCTCCTTTGCCTGAGGTATGCAAGCTTGAGATAGGTCGCTTGAAAACCTTCGAGCTCGTATAGAAGATGTCTGTCCGCCCTGTTCCCGTGGTCGTCCTTAGAATGGCTGGCTCAGGTTTGTCCATGTCCTTGGGCTCCGTTGGTTGTATGTAGACGTTGGTTACTCCAGCTTTCGTATTGAGGTGCGTTTCCTCGACGATAGCGACATCACCAACCAGCCAACCTTGATTCACCTCGAGCGTCGTTTTTTTGCCACGAATGGTACTGGCTGATAAAAGCAGGTTTTCTGGATTCCGGCGTTTCAGGACGACGGAGAGATTATCCAGTTCAGCATCAGAATTCGCGTCAAATTGGACCTGTGCCTTTGTGAAGGAGGTAATTTGCAAACTTCTCAAAGTCGGTGGGATGAAGAGTGTAATGTCATATCGCATACATGCTTGGATGTTGCGGGGAGTGGAAAGCCGGAGCAGGTCTGCTCCAGAACCTGAACCTTTGGGTGTTTTCACATCGAGCAGCCGGAGAAGGGCCTTGTCCTCAGTGCGTATGGTCATTTCATACTGAATGTCAGTGACATCAGGTTTGGCTTGGGCCAGGATGACCGTTCCAACTGCGTCGCCGACAATCTCAAGTGAATGGCTACCACCCTCGCCTTCGATAGGTATACTGAGTTTTGTGGTAGATTGCTTGTAGATGAAGGGGGCATCTTGACAACCAAGAGAAGTACCGAAGGCGGGCATCCCTTCGAGTCCCGTCGGAGGTTTCTGTCATAGTCCACGTTGGGTAATTGATTTTGTCTGAAGCACTGGAAATGCTCACCACAAACTTCCAGTATAATAGATTCTTTGAGAATATACATAGAAGGAGTATTCCAACGGCCTTCCAGAAAAGGCCAAAGCTGCATACAATCGGCAGACGTTGACAGGATATTTGTCGACCAATCCAATGTACTTACTCGATCCCGCAGCAGATGCAACAACTAGTTCTTCGCCTGTACCGCGTCCGACTTAGCTGGTCAATGTCGATTCTGGGACCACCATTGCCCAACGCATCGCGTCGTGCATTTTCTGCACGAGCTTGCTCCAGAGCCAAAGCGCTATTGTCTAGTTCGATCTTTTCAGTTCAGTGCGACGTGTGTGTCTCTGGAGGTACTTACATTCATCCCAACTCTCTTTCAGCTTCAGAGCAGCCATAATAGCACCTACTGTTGCCAGGTATACAAGCCATGTTTTGTTGGATTCGGAGGTGAGATTGATTCCTACTGCGACCATGGTCGTTCAGGATAGGAAAGTAGAGACAGGACCAGCGTCAATACTACGTGTGCTCACCGCACTGCAATGCTGCGCAAATCACCTTGATGAGGATGCATGATGACGTGTTTGTATTGAATTACAATACAACTAATTGACTGACGTCAAATTTGTATCGTTTAGTTGGCTGTCGTGGTCGAAATTATTGTAATATGGACTTTCTCGAGGTCGGATGTTAGTCTAATTGAGTGGTTTTTTCATTCAAAGTCCGGCAAGATATAACAATGCGTTACGAGGCCGTTAGCGTGGAATTCAGCGAGCTCCCTGTTCTCCCTGAAACTTCAAAGACTTGTACTACGCTGCCAAAGTCGTCGTCGGCAGCCACCAAGCAGCCACGCTCACCTTTAAATATCGAAATTCGGCTAGTCCCTCATCGACTTCATTGATTTTCGAGGGCCGTTGAGCTGAAAGTAGACAGAGACGAGATACCTGGTTCTTGCATGAAACCGATAGAACTCGAGTACCTTGGGAAGGGGTTTGGATTGATCGAACGCGTAACGGAAAACATTTGCAGCGATACCATAGATTCAGCCATGACCCTTTGATGTGGCGCAATTAACCAGTGGGCTGCATGATGACGCACACACATGTGCAAATAGCATTGGTTAGCATTGGTCACAAAATAGTGGCAGCGAGAACAACCCAGAACAATAACAATTAGATAATGAACGTGAGTCCAGAGTCCATGACAGAACTCTCTAGAAATAATCTAGAAATAAAGTCCAGTCCATCCCCGCGAGTTGACCACAATCGAATCACCGCCATCCTTGTCTCCCCTGAAATGAGTCCACTGTTCCCCATCTTCGCCGTTTGTAGGAGCATTAACCTTGAACGGAGTAAGGCCGGACGCGCTGAAAGACTTTGAGCCCAACTGAACACGTCCGTTGAACTCTGCTTCCTTGTAGGTGAGGTACACGTCCCCGTTCCTAGATGAGAGATGGTAGCTGGAAATCGGTCGCTTGAAGGCCTTGGAACCAATATAGAAGATATCAGTCCTTCCAGCACCGGTGGTCGTCCTAAGAGTGGCTTTTCCTGGGTTGGATCCATCAACGGGTTCCCAAGGATGAGTGCGGACATTGGCAACACCGTCACCGCGTTGGGTCTTGATTTCGGTCTCCTCGACAATAGCCACATCGCCTACAATCCAGCCACGGTAAACTTCAAGTGCCGTCTCCTTACCACGGATATTGGTAGTTGGAAGGATCATGTTCTCCTGGTCCATCTTGTACATTGTGACAAACAATGATTCCAAGTCAACGTTTGCATTGCTGTCGAATTGGACATGCATCTTGGTATGAGATTGAACATGCAGCCTCTTGAGGGTTGGCGGAATATACATCTTGATATCGTATCGCATGCAAGCCTGAAGTGGCTGGGGTGTGTTGATGCGCAAGCGGTCGGTGGTAGGGTTACCAGGTTGGGGGTAGTGGATATCGATGAATTTCAGGAGCGACTCGTCCTCGGTACGGAGAGTCATCTCGTATTTGACTTCGGTGGCATCAGTAGCGCCTTGTGCAACTATGAACGTTCCAACTGCATCGCCATGGATGTCGAAGGTATGACTATCCTCGGCACTGAGAGGCACATTAAAGGTGGTAGTAGATTGGTTGTAGAGATAAGGAGCATTCTGACAGCCGAGAGAACTGCTGAAGGCAGGCATGCCCTCCAGGCCGGTAGGTGCATCCTACAACGCGTTCGTCATAGAATAAGATGAATGTAGGCAATTGACTTACAGTAACAGCCCATTTAATCAGTTTTATGCCGTTCCAAATGGTGACTCCGAGAAGGACAATACCAAACGCCTTCCAGAAGAGGGTACAGCTTCGAAAAGAAGTATCAGTAAGCAGAAAAACAGAAGGCCCTGTTGACAACGCACTCAAGTCCGCAGCAAACGCAGCAACCAGACTTCTTCTTAGGTCGAACATTGGACTGAGGGAGCTCCGACTCGTTGTCCAGTAATGCGACTCGAGCTTCGTCTGTGACAGGCCCATCGCGATAGGGAGAGGTCAATGCCACACGACCTTCTTCCTCATCGGTCGAAACGGCTTTGTCTGCATGGGCGCTCAATGAGCTACGTAGCTTGCCAAAAAGAGTCGGTTGTGCTCACATTCGTCCCACTTGTCCTTGAGCTTGAGAGCGGCCATAACCATGCCCACCATTCCGAAGAATGAGAGCCCATTGCGAGCAGGCTGCGAAGGCATTGTGAGATTAGGGGGAAATAACGTGTACCTTGGCCTGACAAGACTCTGAGGGTTTTATCGCCATCATAGGCGGCTTCTCACAGGAACGTTACCCTTGGTAGCGAACAAGCCGTTTCAATGACCGACCTAAAGGATCAATGTTCTCAGGCCAAGGCAGGTACAAACCGCTGAAAACGGATTAGGCACCGTGTTGCGCGTTATAATTAGTGACTCGCGGCCTCTTCCGGTAAACCCGACTGGTCAGCTCTGGTTATCGGGAACGCCTCAAAAACTACGTGTTCATTAAAGTGGCAAAGATGCGAACAAATGTCATCCATCAACTATTAAAAGTTATATGATTTATGCCAATGTTCCCTAGAGTATTTCTCAGAAAAAGGTCGTAACAACCTGGTAATACTTTACGCACCATAGGGTCCCAGGGAGGCAAGACAACCTTATCTTGAGAATTGAATACCTCGACCAATTCTTTAGGTGCGATGGCCTTCGGAACCACGACCTGGTATACAAATCTTGCGGGAATAGAGTCAGCCAGGGAGACGATCCGATTGGTTAGTACGCTTACTGTTCAAACCAGCGATCAGTCATGACAAAGTATCCTTCCTTTCCGGCGGAATCTCCCCACGAGTTCTCAACCTTATAACGGAGGGGCTTCCCATCAGCGTCAAGGTGAACACCTGAAATCACCATAGCATGAGTCATGGAAGACTCATTCACACGTAGACGATCAGCCTTTGAGAGGCCCAGAGTGATATCGAACGCGTGCTGTTGGTCATATTAGGTGGGGAAGAGGGAGGGCACTCAGGAGTAATGTACCTCATATTCGAACAAAGCGGTGTCCATGATACCAGCAGCGTTCTCGGAGAACTTGCCGACATCACAGCCGAAAAAGACAGGTTGTCCTGCCTTGATCATCTATTTGGAAGCATTCAGTTAGATAGGCAAAACGAGTCTGCTGAGTGGTTGCCGACCTTAATAACGACTTTCTTCATGTTTTCAATCTCGGTGTTGACATCTAAACAAGAACATGTCAGTCGATACATCGGGACTCAGAAAAGAAAACAGCTTACAGAGAACGGGACGAGCACCCCAGATATTACCCAACTTGTCAACGGTGTAAAGCTTGGAATACTCATTACGAGGATCGTTGATGAGGGAGAAGGACTCGGAGACGGGATAAGGCTTGGTTGCGAACTCCTTGGCGAATTCCAGGGGTGTACCCTCCCATTTGCCAAATTTATCATCTTTGTCGAGGTATTCGAACACAAACTTCTTGTCGGCGCTGGGAGGAACACCAAGAGTAGCAGTCATGATGGTATAGATCTCCTTCATGAGTTCCTCCTTCTTGGCACGAAGGGTTGAGATAGTAAGCTCTTGAGGAACGGCAGAGCCTTTCAAAGAAGCAGAAAGATCTCTCAAAATGAGTGAATGCTCGCGGAGCTTGGTCTTGAGCAGGGCATTCAAAGGGCTTGAAAGGGAGGAATGCAAGGATTCGGGATACACTGTCTGGGGGACGATACCGTAATGCTCGATGAGATTGACTGCCATATCCCACTGGCCACCATCGGAGATGAGGTCGTCCGAGAGATGATTGACGAGCCTGTCATCAATAGGGATGTCTGCATTCTCGATGGAAAGTTCGAGGAAGTAATTTGCCTTGTTGAGCTTATCCCAGAAGAAGAGGTATGACTGAAAATCTCCGTCGTCAACAATGAACATGTATGCTAGTTCACGTATCATACCTGAGAAAGCTGGAAGTCCTTGAGCTTCAACGTCTTCATGATGTTGTAACGAAGAACGTTGGTTGTTGCAAACAACCAACATCTACCACTGCTCTTCTGGTTGGTGACTGGGCCAGTCTTGAAATCTAACACATGGTTGAAGATATGAGCATCGTCAATGCGAGCATCACGAGAAGCCAGAGCTTGACGGATATCCGAATGAGTGAGGATAGTCCTAGCAAGCTTGGTCTTGGGGTCCGCAGAAAGCTCTCCTTCCCAAGATTCCAAAACATGGGTGGTCAGAGCGCCACTCGAGGAAAGCGGAGTAGAGACGCGAAGGGAAGACATGGCTTCCGCGACGTCCACAAACTTCTCGTCGACGATATCCTGGGGGGCGTCAGTAGGCTTGGAAGGTTGGGCACCCATAGTTCAACACGAGGATGTGATGGTAGGAGTCAGAGATGTGGGTTCTTGGTTATTCGCTGCGGCTCCCCTATCAAGCCTTATTGGTGTTGATAAGGCCAATGTCGCGTGCTTGACAGGCCATATGGTCAGAGACTCTGTGCCACTGATCCGTACCAGAATCCCCCTCTCGGACTACGTTCGTATCGCAGGCTATTCGATTGTAGCGCAATAACGAGCAAAAATGGCAAGAAAGCCGTAAGAAATCTGCATTCATCACGTTCGGAGTACAATCACACATGGACTAGCGCTTTTCTCAGGCTTCAATTACAATGCTAAAATGGTACAACAAACAAGGGTACAGTGAGGAATCCGATACAGACCTCCTCGACTCTTTTTACAGCGACTAGAAGCCTCGTCCGCGCCCACGTCCACCACGACCGCGTCCGCCGCCGCCTCTCCCTCTGTCGGCACCTCGACCACCTCTGCCTCGTCCTCTGGCTTCGTCCTTTTTCCTGCCTTTGGGTTTTGGTGCATCGTCGACAAGGAGGGTATCCAGCGGTAGCGCATCAGGTAGAATGAAGTAACGAATGTTGTTTCCACGGATGGATAGTGAATCGAGAGGAGTGGTATCCTTATTTCTTGTCACAAGCTTCACAGTTTTCAGATGGGTGTTCATCTGCATATCCACACCTTGGACAGACTGTTAACAAAAATAACAAAAATCATGAGCGGAACATACCTGTGATTGTTCCATGAACTATCGATCCATTCTTGAGTTGTATCGTGACAGTTTCATTGTTCAATTTCATCAAAAATCTATATGAAAAGAATGGAAAGATGTTAGCAACGAATAAGAGCAAAAATGGGGCTGAAACACGTACCTTACGAGCTTCATATTTGCAAGCCTATAATACGCCTTGAAGCAACACGAAAGCAGGCGTCGAAGGGGAGATAGGCGTCAACGCGATGAACGACACTGACAAGAGCTGAGAGCGGAGTTCCAAATCAACTTCGGTGGACGCGTGAGTGGGAAGCGCCTCCAAGTTTAGCGCCAATGGGTCGCATTTCCAATGCACTCGTGCTCCTCCTTGCCATCGTAGCTGGTGTATTCCAACTCTACGTGAGGCCAGTGCTCAGAAAACTTGGTCAAGGAAGGGTCATTCGGCCTGTGGGAAACACAGACTGCCAAGTCATACCTGAGCTTCAAGCATGCGAGAGTATGTGCTATCCTGATACTTTCATTTGTTCCCTTGCTAAGAAACACGTTCAGAGGTCGTGATACACCAGAAAACAGGGCTCCTATATCTTGCGTGCTCTACTGCGGAGAAGCGGGTACAATGGACACCTGCGATGTCACGGCTCAACGCTACTGGTGCTCCCGGTGATGACTACGTTGCAACCTACGATCCCCAAACTGGTTCTATCACCCAGCTGAAATTAAAGAACTTTAATGAACCACGAGGACTTTCCCTTCATGGAATGGACGTCGTGCCTTCCACAACCTCTCCTTCAGAAGCCTTTGTCTACTTGATCAACCACCGTGTTCCCAAAGGCCCAGAACCAGCAACTACATCCGGTGCCGACTCTTGCGTCGAGGTCTTCAGAACTACCGTCGGCGGTGATACCCTAACACACGTGAAGACTATTGAGAGTCCAGTGATACTCACGCCCAACGACCTTGTCGGTTACCCGGACGGAGAAAGCTTCTACTTCACCAATGATCATGCTGCGAAGACTGGTCTCGTGCGTAACGCGTTTTAAAATGTTCATGATCATAGATTAACTTTCTGCATAGCGTCGTGAATTTGACATCTTCAGCGGTTCTACGACGACTGTAGGCTTTTGCCATGCGAAAGAAGGTTGCAAATATGCAATCACTGGCTTGCGGGGTAGCAATGGAATTGCTCGTGCTTCCAATGACACGATTTATGTTGCCAACACGTTTGACGGCAAGGTTAGTATTCTGGAAAGACAGTCTGATAATTCCCTTGTCGTCACGGAAGAGATCCAAACAGGTGGGACGGGGTATTCATTCAATGGAATAGCATTCCTCATGTACTCCAGACAGGGCACTGGATAATTTATCGATAGACGCTGACGGTGCAGTCTGGGCAGCAGGTACTTATTCTGCCAACTTCAGAATATACTACAGAACTGATCAATTGCAGGCCTGCCTAATGTCATAGCTTGGGCAAGGAAACACGTCAAAGCAGTTCCGGAACCTGTTGCGTCTACCGCTTTGCGCATCACAATCAACACCGGTACCAGCTCTTTCTATGGAGAAAAATACAACATCGATAAGGTGCGAAGCCACCTCCTGATGTCAAAGATACTGTCAATCCTGACAGGTCAATGTGATTTTAGGTCTTCGAAGACGATGGAAATGTTGCCCCTGGTGCCACTAGTGTAGCTTACGACAGCGAGAGAAACCACCTTTTTGTACACGGTGAGACTCTCTTTCTACCCTTCCAAGAGTCCCCGCTAAACCTGTTCCTCTAGGATTAATGTCGCCACAGTTGGCCGTCTGTAAGCTCTAGGAATAACTTACTGTGTGACGTACACCAGCAGTCTTTCAGGTGGCACAAACGTGCCACAGAAAATCTAATGGACATCATTCATGCCTAGAAATCTTGGCATGTACACATGCCAACCTTTATTCGAGCGGCAGGGATTTGAATTTATGTAAACCACTTCAACCCACAGTGTGGTGTGAGCCTAAGTTTAGACAGGCTCTCATGCTCCTTGCTGGCTTTTATTGCGTTAGCTTTATGAGTTCCTACCGTCAATTTTGTGTGATGAAGGATTGTATGATATCTAGACGCCAAGGTACTCCATGATGCCGTAAAGCCGAGCACAATCTTCATGGCATTGACATATTTGTCCGTTGCCGGTTCTTTCTCAAAACCTTCATAAACAGCCAGAGTTTCTGGAGAACACAGGCATCCAACCCCCACCCCCTCTATGGTTGCACTTTTAGAAGTCAGCGAAGTCTGTCTAGCCATAATTGCTAAAGTCACTAATAGAAATCATAGGTTACAACGCCAGGCTTGGCCTACATATGCCTCGGCGGTTTCGTCGTGACAGTCAGCCGGTTTTGTCATTGATAGCGAAAACCGCTCACTCCTAACTTGGTTCACAGTTCTCAATGGTCTCGCTATTAATGAGAGAGAAGGTCAGATGCTTGTTTTAGCGCATGGCAATGGCTTCAATTGACCTCTATCTTAACCCATATAGTTCTATGTCAATGAGGTCGTCCTCGGTACAGCATTCGGTGTCATCATCGGTCCCCATGTCGCTGGCATATTCGACCCCCGTTCCTGGTCCCATGAAACGACATTCATCACCCGCGAAATCACTCGTATCGTTCTCGCTACTGGCCTGTTCGCCATCGGAGTAGAGCTTCCCAAGTCCTACATGGCGAGACATGCGAAAAGTTTGATTGCCATGGTTGTTCCTACCATGGCCATAGGATGGGGCATAGTTTCAGGTATTAGGATTCTTGTATCTTCTCTAACTTCTTACGATCGCATTAACAGGCATTCTGTATGGTCTCTTTCCTAGACTAAATTTTTTCGGCTGCCTCGCGATTGCAGCATGTTTGACGCCAACGGACCCGATTATCTGCGCTGCTATAGTCGGTAAGTCCGGTCCATTCCATCACTCACAGTTGTCACTTACCTGCTGCCAGGCGGTAAATATGCCAAAAAGCATGTCCCAATGCCTCTGCGCCAAATTCTATCTGCGGAGTCTGCTGCAAACGATGGACTTGCATTCCCTTTCTTGACTATATCGCTCTACCTCCTCACGGATCCCACGCGCCGGGAAGCTGTCACCCACTGGGTTGTCATTGGCTGGCTTTGTGAGTAATACTCTAGTCTCATCGCAAAACCTGAGTTGACGGAGGTGATTGTAGATCAAGTAATCATGGGCACGATAGTCGGTGCCATCATGGGCAAGTGTGGCCTATCAAGAGAGCCTCGCTCGATATTGACGATACTTTCTAGGCCTCTTATTCTCCTATCTCATGAGGTTTTCCTATAATCGTGGCTTTATTGACCGACAATCCTACGTTGCCCAGTATCTTGCTCTTGCTATCTTCATCGCTGGCGTGGTCAGTGTTATTGGAAGTGACGACCTGCTGGCTGCATTTGCTGCTGGTGAGGGATCTTGAAAAATACACCCCACAGCTGTGTTCTCTAACATATTAACTAAAGGGAGTGCGATCTCATGGGACGGTCACTTCAACGATCAAACTGAAGAGGACAGTTTCTCGTCTGTCATCGATCTTGTGTTGAATTGTGCTTGCTTCATCTATATTGGAGCTTGGCTCCCTTTCACGAGTTTTAATCTACCCCAGCTGGGTATAACACCCTGGCGTCTGGTCGTCCTTTTCTTGTCTATCTTGGTACTCCGCAGGATCCCTGCCGTACTGATGCTGTACAAGTGGATCCCAGAGATAGGCTCGTGGCGCGAAGCTCTTTTTTGCGGCCATTTTGGACCCGTACGTATTTCGCTTACTGCTTACTTGTGGCTGACTGAAATGCTGTGTTACAGATGGGTGTTGGTGCCGTTTTCATCCTAAACCTAGCCCTCCACCGGCTACCCGAGCCCCAGAACCCTCCTCAAAGCGACGAAGAGACAGCAGCCCTATTCATTGAACCCATCGTTTCCTTTGTGGTTTTAGGCTCTATTATCATTCGTCAGCCGCTGCACATTTTTTCTACATTCGCTATCGCTCACGTCCTACACAGATGGCCTATCTATACCTTTCTTTTCTCTCAGCAAAACTACAATCACGTATACCAGGACGATCACCAACCGGTCAACCACTAATAAGACTCCCGAATGGCTTGCCGGTGTTCAGGACATCTCCGCGTTGAGAAGCAATACCGCTGTCGTTGAAGAGCACCATGCGACTGCAGCCTCTAGCAAAAGCAATGTGGCTGGCGTAGAAGTTGACGAAAAGTTGGAAATTTCTTCTCCAAACAGATCTGTCATCATTGAAACGAAGGAACTTGCATCTCCGGCACCTTCTTTGGTGGCTGAAAAACGCATCGCAGAAGGTCCTAATTCCAACGATGGTCCCGTCATAGAAGACAACATCATTGAAGTCCGTCGCAAGCCCTCGAACGTCCCAGTGATCGTGTCCCCACGCACCCCGAAGGATTCTCCAGGACCCTCTCGAGTTGCTTCCCCTCTACCAACCGTCCGCTTCCCAGATACCGTCGCTCAATAACATTCACCGATAGTCCTCTCTAGGTGTCTAAGGAGGTGGACTATAACGAGAAGCGGTATTTATTCCCCGTCAATTGATTTTTTGTGCATCCGGAAATTCTCTCTCTTGGCGTGGTATGTATGTACTGCATATGTACCCGTTACAACAAACAAATTATACATCTTGTCTCGAAGAAAAGTCCACAATCAATAAGTATATAAGAGGTTCTATCCCAAGAACAAGGCCACCCTAGTCCATGTCACGGAAATGACAAGAATGGCTCCAATCAACTATTCCATAGGGTTTGTACGACCAGACTGCGCAAACAAGGTATCAGCATACACGCGTCCACTAAGCTTTCCGAGGATTCATAAAGCCTACCTGATATTCCCCGCCCCTATCTGGGCCTTCGCTGCATCCACAGAGCCAGTCATGCCACCACCTTACTTCTTTCGAGATATCAGGAGCTCTATCCAAAGGGGGTGATGGGGAAGGTGAAGGCACCGCCCTGGGTTGCCCGTCAATGATCGTTGGAGGAGTCCTCGGCGAAGGCAAATCTAGTGGCCTTGGGGGAGGTGGTTTCCTCAGGTCACGATCTTGAGACCTCGATAGAGAAGGTGGCACATTCAGAGTGTCGGAAGACGTGCTTGATTTTGGTTGTGGATCAGCAAAAGGAGACGTAGTTATGTCCATCTCCTGATCCTTGTTGAAGGGATTTTCCGATTGTCTTGTAGGTGTTGGTACCGGAGAATGAGAAGGAGTGGGTGTTGGGCTGGCATTGATATCCTGCATTGTAACACTGTTAACATTCTCTTGAGATTGGAGAGCTACATGGGTTCCGAGCGAACTGCGATGGGTGGCACTTTGTCTCTTTTGGCCTGGCCAGAGCAAGCTAGCTCGACGAGACAGGTCCCCAAGCAGAGAAGTCGAGGTAGATTGAACAGATTCACGAGCTTGTTTTCTTCTCTGCCTTTCCGTGATCTCCCATCGCCTTAAATTCTGTTGTCCAAGACGTCAGCAATTTCAACAGTGCCGGTAGAGTAGCAACGGACCTCTTCAACACGGCGAGTCTCTGCATCATCATCGTTGACTGGAGGGTATGTTAACGTGTCAGCGGTTGTTGGGGTGGGTGGGTCTTCATCGTTGACGAAGGGATCAGCCTGGACGTCGTCAGTCGCCCTCTCTTTGCCCTTGGAGCCCTGAGGATTCCCGTTCAGCCAGACCCTTTCGCTGCTTGTACTGGCGCTCGTTGATGGCGAGCCTGACGGTGACTCTTGGCTATAGGGTGTCACCGTCTCCATAGACGATCTAGGTGAAGCCATAGTGTATCGCAGCCCAAGTCACAGCACTGTAGCGTCGTGGCTGCGACGGCAGTGGATGGTGGCGGAGTACTGGCGGATACAGTCAATGCCCATAAGCGGTATTGAATTGCCATGGCCTCTATGACGAAAGCCTACACCGAGTCCGATGCATCCACGGATGCCTCTCACTCCAATTTTTCGGTTATAAATGGACTCTAATATAGTGGTATAGTATTGTCAGATGTCCGTAGAAATATTCTACAAATGTCATTAACCAGTTGCAAGCAATGCAAAAAATGGCAATCGAGTAGCGAGAAAGAATCCAAAAAAATGCAGTACTAGGCACCAAATCCGAAATTAGAAGCGATTATCATTTTTCTTCATCACCAAGCCGTCGTCGTATTCAGAGCTGCCATCGTCATTATAGTAGTTGTTTCGCAGACCTGATGACTTTGGGACACCGCTCTGCAACATCGGTTGCGCATCATCAGTGTAGGTGCTGCTCCGCTGACTGTTGCCATTGCCTGGTAGAGAAAGGATAGAGGCGCGAGCAGTTTCCCGCATTTGTTGAAGATTTTGATGGAATGCATTCTAGGCGCCAGATGAGGATGCTGAATTGCCATTGGAAAGGTGCCCTTACCTGTTCTCTCCAGTATTGCATACGCTTCTCGCGCTCTTGATCACGCTGCTTCCTATGTGTCCAGTAGAGGGCGAAAAGGGTGCCGAACATGCCTGCGCAGCAAAAATATTTTTAGCGAGGGCATTCATCGCCGCGGGAATCAACGTACCACCGAAGATACCGAGCCCAACGACAACGTAGACCCAAACACCGAAGTGATGGGGAATAGATTCGCTGACACCACAAACGCCTGAACTCAAGCAGTTCCAAGATGCACATCTGCGTCCAGGGGTCAATTGCGGGAATGGGTCGCCCTCCAACCAAATACTCACTCTTTATCGGCATCGCAGCTATCTCCTAGATTCTTCTCAGGTTTGCAAACCTTCTCCGCAGCATCGCAGTAGAGTCCAAGAGCGCAGTTTCCACTATAAGAAAGTGCATGAAGATGTGAGAGACAGTAGGACAATGACGTGACTGACCGAGAGACGATATCAATGAATTCGCCATTGGCTCCATAAGCAGTATAACCAATGTTTTCAGGGACACAAGTCTGGCCAAGGGTGATATTTGCCCACCTAGGTTATTGATGAAGCAATGAGTATCAAGAGAAAGTAGTATGAGACAATGGACTGACATGCAGATATTATTGAGACAAACAGATCCATTGACATTGAGACCACGACCCGAAGTGTCTGCCAAATCTTTCCAGTTTGGCGGACCCTCGCATTGGTCTATTGGTACGGCGCGTTAGCAGGAAGTAAAGTCAAATGAGTCGGATTTGCTCACCATCACGATTCAATTGGCAAGGGCTATCAACAGCGAGAATGGGTTGACATCCACTCTCTTCATCAGGGCAGAAGGAACCCTTGTCGCATTTGGGTGGAAGGTCGGCTCCTGGACTATATCCAAAGGGATATTCGTCCCTCCTGCATTTTCGTGGTTGGCAAGTACCGTTGTCACAGAAAGTGACCTCGTCGCATTCGCTCCAAAACTGATATGTTCCTGCTTGAAGACGGTTCTCTCCCAGATTGCAAGACTGGCCCTTTGTATTGGAACCAGCCCAAACGAATGAAGATGTCGATAAGAAAAAGAATGTGAAGGGCAGTAACCGCATGACTTTGAGTGGAAGGTAGAGAACGACGTACAAGCCGTTTGCGTCAAAATCAGTCTACGCAGCAACGATGCTGCTTAGGTAATCCACACACTCGGCACTGACGGCATCATTGATCGCTTCCGGTCCTTTCACTGCAGGCAGGCAGCAAACCCCAGGCAGCCTCGTGTGTGGCTTTGTGAACGTCCAGCATGTTCAGGCAGCTCCTCAACGCTTTAGTGAACCTAATCTGTGGTTCTGGTGAGCAAGAGAAACCAACCCAGCAGCCGGTAAAACCTGAGCATCATTATCCTCCCCCTCAGCAACAATACCCGCCTCAACATCAACAACCCGTACCTCATAAGCCTCATAGACCACCCCAGGAGCATCACCAAAAACCGAGTAGTCCACCTCATCGTCCCCCTGTTCAGAAATATGAGGTGTCTATTTATAAAAATTCCTCTTGATCACCGTGCTTAGGCATTGTTCCTCAGGACGCAAATCAAGCGAACCAACATAATGAATGGTATATGAATGTTCGTGCCCAGGCAAATCAAGAAGGAGATGCTATGGCAAGATGTTTCGAGCAAAGCCATCAAGCTTATGCAAATGGTGACAAGGCTGGCGCGAAGACACTCTCTAATCAAGGCAAGGAACACCAGCGCAAGATGGAATCTCTCAACAAGCAAGCAAGCGACTGGATCTACATCGGTGCCTATTCTTTTGAGCCTCTCATTTTAATGGATCTTAACAATCTTTTGTCAGAGAATAATAAGGTTACTCTGAAAAGCTCCGGCTCGGCGTACTTGTGATTTTGACAGTGGTTAATTCAGGATAGCCGAGACGGAGAGATTGATCTTCACGGCCTATATGTCAAGGAAGCCATTGAACGCACCGACCAAGCTATAGAAGACGCAAAGAGGTCAGGCAGATCGGAGCTTCACCTCATCACCGGTATGTGTGCGAAGAATGTCCTCCATGTATGCTGATTCGAAAGACCATTAGGCAAAGGTCTCCATTCCAAGGGTGGAGTGGCCAAATTGAAGCCAGCCATCGAGGACCTCATGCGAAAGTACGTTCTTTCCTGCTCCACCGCCCTATATTACCTCAATGAGCTCTCAAGGCATCAGCTTCAAGCAGAGCTCGATCCTCATAATGCGGGTGTTCTCGTCGTTCAAATCAACGCGACGCGTGGTAGAGGCGTAGGTGCGGACGAGATCACGCGTCGTCTAGAGAGGAGCGACGAGAGCTGTATCATCATGTAGAGAGCAATGTGCAGACGACGACTTTGTGAATAATCACGCATGATGGTTAATGAAAGGCTACCTCGCCTAATAATGATAAGGTTGTAACTACATGTTAAATAGTAGTAAAAATCTCCCCAAAGTTTTTGGCTTGGAAGAGAAAAGGAAGAGAAAAATTCAAATAAAAAAGAAGAAATTGACGAGTAAACAGGCTAGCACCCACTCCGTCTTCAAATTTCGAGGCCAACAAGGACAAAGGCGGGGTCGACTTGGTAGACTGGCTTGGTGACCACAGTTCCGCCAACATACATGAGAGAATGAAGCAGTGAGCTCAGTTTTGGAGAAGCACGTTCAAGTACAATCACGAGGGCGGAACAACCAAGACGCTCATCTGCGAGATCCAAGAGAGCGACGATGCTAAGAAGAAATGCGTTAGCTGGAACCCATCGGAAAGGGAGTTAATTCAATGTTGAGTTGTGGAATTGGACGTACCTTTCTCGGAGATCAACAGCCTCGGCGCTTTTCCCGTCGACATAGAGGGTCTTGGGTTGATTAGGAAGTTCCAATACAACACCCTCGAATACACCACCTATATTCGGAGCGGAAATGGATACTTTCTGTGCATGAGGCAAAGCCTGAAGTCCGTTGCGTGGGAAGAGATTCATTAAGAACTCCAAGGAAGCTTGGTCGGCATCTTCTATCGCTTTGATCGGCACATTTTCTGGAGGTGAGTTTAGATCCATGCTGCTGCAATCACTCCCATCGTCTGGCGTGAGTGGAGGAGTCGAGGCAGTAGAACTGGACCTCGTGGTAACCACGCGTGGGATAGGCACAGGCCTGGCTGATATATTGATCTTGTTGGGCTGTCGAGAGGTCGAAGATGGAGGAAGTTTGGATAAAAAGTAAGAAGAAGGTGAGGTAGCGAGACTAGACGCCGGACTGTCTGTCACCCAGTCCGACGACCCTCGGTCAGGAGGGCATTTCACTTTGGGGGTGTCAAAAGCGCCACTGCGTGCGTATGCTCAATCAATACATGTAATTGCAGATATTCATTGTAAGGCCTACCTCAGGTCCCCCAGAGAACGTAGTAGAGTAGTAATACTTGTCGTTGGTGCCCTGAAGGTGGCACACAGCAAGCACACTGGAATCGGTGTCGAAAGGAAGAGAAGCCCCATCTCCAACGGCTTGACGGCCGTTGCTAGAATACATTGTTAACTATATTTTTGACTGAATAGCGCAAGAACGTACGTGGGGCAAAGACTAGATGTCGGATTTAAAATACTTGAAAGAGATTTCAGCGACATGTTCTGCCAACTTGATAGATTGTGACTGGGGGAAGTTAAAGGTCGAAATTGGCTATAAATTTTAGTTCACATGAGTGCTCTGTTGAGGGATTTATCGCTGGAGAACACACGTTTCGTAGGGCCGCACGTTGGCGAGATAGAAGGTCGATGAGAAGAGCGGAGCTATGAATAATGCGGCCAGTCTCAGCTGACTCCCCCAATCCAAACAGCATTAAACACCATTTCGGCAATCGCCGATCACTGCACGTTGCTGCACGATAGCAAGAATTTGAGTGTAAGGAGGCTCAACACCGTCGAAGACAGCGACCTCAAGACTTGTGAGTACCGTTTTCATGATTATAGGCGACACGAATGTGCAATCATGCATCATGTTTGTTGCATTATGTGCTTATTTGAAAGATGTCGTGTCTCTATCGGATGGATTGGCGTTCTGCTGTCTGGATGACCTTCTCTGACTTATGATCTTACAGATTTCTTCGCCAACTACTAAAACATGGCTGATGCTGCACGAGGACGTGGTGGATTTGGACGTGGACGTGGTGATCGCGGACGTGGTCGTAGGGGCCCCCGCCGTGGTGGACGCAAGGACGAGGAGAAGGAATGGTGAGCCTTGCTGCAGGACGCTCCAGAGAGTAAAAACCAACTTTCACCGCAGGGTTCCTGTCACTAAGCTCGGCCGTCTCGTAAAGGATGGAAAGATCAAGTCTATGGAGGAAATCTATCTCTTCTCTCTCCCCGTCAAGGAGTACCAGATCATCGACTTCTTCCTTCCCAAGCTCAAGGATGAGGTGATGAAGATTATGCCCGTCCAGAAGCAAACTCGTGCTGGTCAGCGTACCCGCTTCAAGGCCTTCGTTGCTATCGGTGATGGTGAAGGTCACGTCGGTCTCGGTGTCAAGTGCGCCAAGGAAGTCGCAACTGCCATCCGTGGTGCTATCATCCTAGCCAAGCTCTCCGTCATCCCCGTCAGGAGAGGTTACTGGGGTGCCGCTCTCGGTGAGCCTCACACCGTGCCCTCGAAGGTCAGCGGAAAGGTTGGCTCCGTCATGTGCCGTCTTATTCCTGCACCCCGTGGTACTGGTATCGTTGCTGCCCCCGCATCAAAACGTCTACTACAACTCGCCGGTGTTGAGGATGTCTACACACAGTCAAAAGGTTCGACAGCAACCATGGGTAACTTCTTGAAGGCAACCTTTGCTGCTGTGAGTTTCTCTTATACCACCCATGTCATGGCTCATCTGATCCTTTCGATAGATCACCAAAACATACGCATTCCTGACACCCGACCTATGGCGCGAGATCCCTGTGTCCAAGTTCCCTTACGACGAACACAGTGCTCATCTCCAACTTGCAGCAGGCAAGAAGGCTTACTGAGCGGTTATGGATATTATTTCGCACATTTCTTTCTTTTGATGTACATCTTCAGAATCACAACTACGCTTTGATCTCTGCATACATATGGGTCTTTGGAGATTGTGACTTCTCCAAATGATAGATGCCAGGTGGTGGTGATCGAATCGTAAGCGGATTGACGTCGGCACTGAAAATCCGCCATACGTTTGCGTCTTCGAGGAAGCAGACGATGACAGTGACACGGTTTGAATGTTGTGAGTCGACCTGGCGATTTAGTCTTGTTGGTGTGCATTTGTTGCAAGGGCTTTTGGACATCGCCTCTGGTTTTGTCCAGACCTCCACCTCCTTCCCTTTCTCTGCTGCCTGGTCAGCATTTTCCTGTGAGAACAGCACTTTTATGAATTAGAAGTTCTGCTGATCTTTTGACCCGCTACTAGTCTTCCGGATTGGGTCCTTCTATTATCGTGGTTTTTTATATCATTTCGCATCTTTTACGCATTTATTTCTCTTTTTTTACGATGGCTTTGGTGACCGCCAGCCGTGCACCAGAATTACGACCACGCCCTTCAATACCACGTTCTCTTCAGTCTTTAGCAACGCGTTCTCTGCGAGATCTCCAGGCCGCGAAGGCAACGCCGACTCTACCTGAAAAGCCGTTCGCACCTTCTGCTCGAGTCGTGTCCCCGGAGTCCGTTCAGCGAGTCAATCTGCCTTCTCTAGATGTCTCTTACCGTGTCGAACTAGACGACATGTTTTCTGCATCTCTTGAACATAGGTCAGTCCATCAACCTTCAAGTCGATTATTATTGCTTATCAAAAGCAATTTCCAGCTCCTTTTTCTCCTCCACCGACCGGAGAAACGCTTTTGAAATGAAGAGGCAGAGTTGTCAAGATCTCTCCCAATCTTCCAAAGGGACTGTGGAGAGCGACAGAACAACCCGTGCTAGTCTTGGCTCCGCACACGAGCGACATCCTCCAATCGACCCCCGCAAATCTCGGCGATATTGCACCGACTTTGGACTAGGGCGGAATCAGCTACCTAACATCCCGGACGTCCCAATTTCGAGTCCAACACCCCCTGTTGAAGGGATTCATAGCCTCGTCTCGACCCCAGTGACCGCATATACCGACACCGACGAGACAGAATCCATCGCCTCGATCCTGGACTACCCCTTCCCGCAACCGCCTACTTTCGAGGATCAATTCAAACTTCGCCGCATGCATAGCTCTCCATTGATTGTCGTAGACGACCTTGACAGCTTTAAGCATGTCACGGCTAAGCGATACAGTGCATTTGTGGCAAGATCGGAAGTAAACCACGTTACTTCGCCCTTCAGTCTTGCGAGTATTCCTGACGAAGGGACTGAGTCGGCAACACCGGAGAGCGTATATTCATCTCTGTCGAGCCCCCAACCTGCGATCTATGCAACTCCTTCGGTTCAGCATACGAACTCATTCCGACATTCGAGAACCTTGACCGAACCTTCCAACGTTCGAAAACATGCGCCACACAATCAAGAACCATCCAAAACCGAGGCACGGTCTTTCATCAGCCTAAAGCCCAGTATAGACTCCTTGCACCGATTTCATGTGAGCATGGAGAGACTCAAAAAATGGGATCCTCAGCGTTCTTCACAAAGAGAATCAAACGCCAACAACAACGACCTCCCCGATTACAAACCTCATCGTCGTGGGCCAGCTATCGTGAGCTTCCAAGCTCCGCCGTCGTTGGCTGCAGCTGGTAGACAAAGGCCGTCACATAAGCCACATATGTCTACAGCGTTAACTGGTCTCGGTTTGACTTCTTCCGCGGGGAATAATGGTACACACCTAGGAGCACCATTCAAGCATCGTTCTACGCGCAGCCATCCCGCTTTACGCGCTACTGCACAAAAGGAAACTGTTCTGCCCAAGTCTTTCATCGATATTACGCCAGAGCGACCGGAATCGCGTGCCCAGCGACTGCAAGTACCTGTTGACGTGAACGTAGGGAAGAGGGACCGTGTCAAGAAGCTCTTACATAGGGCGAGCACGATATTCAATTGGAACAAAGCTTTCGGTAGGAAGAAATGATCTTCGGAAGTTATAGATGTTCTAGGACATTGTTGGACATTTTGCACAGAGCCCTGTATTTGTATGTTAATTGTATTATGCGTTTCTCGATCCATTCAAGTACATTAGTTTTCAATAGGATAAAAGCAAACAGATGTAACACGGGGACGCGAATCGTGTATGTTGGATCATAAATAGGGGGTATACGGGCTTGGTCGTATTCGCGGTTTAGTACGTTCCTCCTCTCGTTCTACCCGCTCTTCTGCGGCTGCCACAGCGGCAGCAGAGAATGTCCCCGATGAAATTGAAGGTAGCGACAATGACCTGGGAGAGCACCCCTTAGTAAAGTTCCCGACCCTGGAAGGTTGAAGACCTACAGTAGTAATTGCACCAACAATGGCCATCACGACTGAGGCTATCGCCGAAATGACGGCGTTGATTCCACGACCAATTGCAGAAAAGATTGAGCCCTATAAGCAATTAGCATGTCTATTGAATTTGTCACAAGTTGGTAGTGCAAACCATGTTAGAAACTTGAATTGTATGATAAACTACTGGCAGTCTGTATCGTACTTTATATATTCGTAGTAAACGAATCCCCGTCATGTGTGATGTCATTTCGACTGGCGCATAATTTGCGCATTTTACTCCTCTTCCGTCGGGTTGTATCGCGAAACGCGCAGTGGGCACTGGCTTCCCTCACGGAACTTGCCCTTTACGAACGGTCGCGTCAAAACTCTGCAAAGTCGTCAGATCTCTGGCACCGCCCCTGTGAAAAAGTCTCGGGACTGCGGCTTACACGTTAGCTTTGATGATCTCTTCTTCCGTCGGTTCAAAGACATAATTCGTTAGGAGAATATAGAGGAACGTCTTGATTTCGATCATCGAAAATCGCAATCCTATGCAAGACTTTGACCCTAGATTAGTCTCCTGGAGTTTCGATCGGTGTATGACCCGGAAACGCACTCTTGGGCCGGCTGAGAAGCTCAAGGTATTGGAGAACACCCCTGGAAGCTCCGCTACGGAATCAGGAAGATTATCCCACCTGTCGGGGCTATGATCCACTGTCAGATGATTACTCTCGAAGCGAGGAGCAAATACCTCACTCGAATTCCCATGCGCTCTCGCCCCAGAATTCCTTGTCAAGGTTGAAGCCTTCAATCGCCACATGCAAGAAAGAACCCTTCTGGATAGTTACGCTTCGCTTTTCGTCAATGCTGCCATCCTGTTTGTGAACAGGATACATTGTTGGAATCTCGTCATCTTGAGTAGCCACTCGTATTGACGAGTGTACCGGTGGTATCAAGCGCAACGACTCCCGAATGACGTTGTGAAGGAAGGGAAGGTTGGCAATGTCGTCATACAAAGACTTCACCTCCTCGTCTGTGAGTCTCGAAACTTCCGTTGGCGCCAGTGACGATATTGAGCGGAATTCCTGTCGCACGCGCTCCTGTATCTTCGGATGTTGTGCAAGGAGGTATAGGGTCCAGGTGACCGACAATGAGGACGAATCGGAGCCCACGAACAAGAACGTGTTAACATTGTTCAGGAGATCTTCATCAGACATCCGCTGCTCCGGAGGTAGATCCGTAGCCCTGTTGGCTTTCACTTGCAGGATATCGTCAACAACAGTAATTCTCAGACAGGCGGGACACATCTTACTGAGAAGACTGAGCAGGTCTTTGCCTTCGAAAGCTTTCCCTGCCCTTTCAGCTTCTTCTATGCGCTGCCCTCGTTCATGTATTAGCTGACCAGCAACGCGATGGATAGTGGCCTTGCATCGTTGAACCAGTCGAGTTGTTTTATCAGGCTATCAAATATCTTAGCCTGTGAAGTATCGGCACAAGGGCGAACGTAAGCGTACTAGGTATGGTGCCAAAAATGGCAGAAATATCAGGCAAAGCACTCTGAGTACGCCTCCTTGAGAGATAGCTTGCTCGAACATGTCCTTGTACGCCACGAATAGTTCATTAGAATCATCCTCGATTGAATTGAACTCGTAATTGAAGCCTGTGCGACACAAATAAGAAAAGGCCAAGTAGGCCGGAATCTGAACTCACCAGCAGCACCAATAACGTCAAATGTCGCCCTGCTCACCCAACGAGCAACATCAACTCTCAATGCGCCAGAGGAACCAACGTCTCCAGACTCCCTCATCATTTTAGACCATTTCGCTCTGAGGTTCTCGCCCTTTTGGAAAACCACTGGCACCAGCGAGTCAAGATTTTGTATCGAGAAAGCAGGGGTCGCAACACGTCTGTGGCGTTTGTGAACATGACCTTCAGCAGCAATCATGCCAAGGCCAATATAACTTGAAATTAGGCGCCGTGACTGCCAGGGCTTTTCGTAGATGGTTGTGTTCTTGAGGATATGGGCAACCGATACGGGATCCAGCGTTAAAAGCCTGTCATCGTGCTGATAGATTGAGTCAAAGAGCGTTCATGCGCGGATGGTATTACTCACTGGAAAGGGACCTCTTATTCGAATACTTCGCCCATATTTCTTGATCAACCGCTCGTGTACTTTTGAGGAAGTTCCAGCTCTGTTGTCGACCGCATTGACTCCAAAAGGACAAGCAAGCAGATGATATCACTCACGCTAGAACTGCGGTGACTTGGTCTGGTTTGAACCATCTCGGTGGTGAAGGTCCTGCTATCCGTCTGAGCGGATTCCATCTTGGTTCGACGCAAAACTTGTACGTCACGTACAAGGCCGTTAACGCGACCAACCAAAGTGCCAGAATCCACATGGGGGTCGACAGACGCAGGATTGGCACGTCAACGACATAATAAACCTCTGAGAGCGCGATACTCGGGGAACACAACACAATAAGCAAAAGTTGCACTAAACCTTAAACGGAAGGGGGGCGATCACGTGGGAGTAAATCTATTGATCATGGGGGGACGCGACGTCGATCCTCGAAGCAGCAAAAATAGAAAAACAAAAAAGAGTGGCGTTTTCAATGAAAGTAGTATGTTCTATACATTCAGGAATCTTAGGCACTAGCATACATCATGATAAACTGCTCCACGGTCGACCTGCGCTGCTTCAACGACGAATCTTTCGGATGGTTACGCCAGGCACGCTTGTGCGTCTCGAGCGCGTGACTTTTTGCTTGTTCCATCAATTTCATGTATAGGGGCTTTGTAGGTTTTGCCATGGCAGGCGGGATCGGGAAGTCTCCAAGATTCACGGAAACGCTACTTGTTTGCGTGCTGAGCGTGTACAAGCTCGAAGAGCTGGGTTGGGTGACCATAAGGTAAGGGATTCTTGGATGAGATAGAGAATGGTCTGCTTCGGCTGCACAAGACGTCTCTGATCGCGTTCCCAGAGAAGATCTGCTCGAGATCGAAGAAACAGTGCCGACAGAGTTTTCGCACGACAAAGAAGAAATGGACAAGCCAGTGTTGAGGCCAATGATTGAGAGTCGACTGGAGCACGACCCTGACCGAGAATATATGGTGCTACACGATTTGGTGGTTGCAATGGGCGATGGTTCCGAGATCACAATGCTTGGAGATTCGACAGGGGCGGAAGAGCTCTGCGATAAGCCACTGGTCTGCGAAGCAAAAGCCATCAAAACACCTTTCTTGTACTCAATACTTTGCGAATGGGCGCGTTTGACTTCGAAAACTTCTTCCTCGTACTCTTCCGCTGAGCTAATTCCGTCGATGCTTATAATGGAGGCCATGGAGGTCATGGAAGATCGACAAGAACCAACCAGATTAGGCGAGAATAGGGCCGTGAAATCCGTTTCTTCTGTTTCGGAAGACTCGCTCGAAGAAGGTTGGGAGGCATCGGATTCGCCTCGAGGTCGACCACAAAGAGCGGGCACTCCAGGTTCAAGAGAGATCGTGTGCCCCGTAGCTTGATGCTTGTCGACATTCCCAGTTGTTTCGGCTCCTGGCGAACCAACGGTAGTTTTCGGACCAGATTGAGAGGGAGCTATGATTCGACTGAAAGCGGTCTCGAGTTGAACAGATGTGAAGAGCTCCCGATCATCCGCTTTCTCGAGTTGCAGTTGAGGAGGCCCTCCAAATTGCTCCACATACACAAAGGTAGTTGGTGCATTCAGATAGAGATCGTCGTCGTCATCGTCCAAAGGCATGGGTCTACTGATCTTGCTAGGGCTGAATCCGATTCCTCTGGGTTTGGGACGACGATAGCAACATTTGAAGGCACTAGAAAGAGAGAACCAATGTGCCCTAACGATCAAGAAGACAGAGATGGAAATGAACAACAAGGCGATCGCAGAGCCCACTGCAATGAATACAATATCTGAGGACCCATGAGGCATCGGTGGTGCATGTGGTCGAGAAGTTTCGGACGGAGAGGCAATGGCCGTTGGGTCGATAGATGAAGTCGGCGTTGCTGCAAGAGATCCTCTGGATTCAAGGTTGTCCACTTGGCGGGGTCTCCAATTGTGGTCGGCTGATCTATGGTTGCTTCGTAGTCTGTGTCCGTATCGACTCTTGCGAATATCGTGCAGGCGTGGAGGTGCATGTAGCGTTGTTGGACCTTGATGTTGGGAAGGCTTGTGCTGCACTTTTGCGACCTGAAGTTGGTGTTTTTGGATACGCCGAGAAGAAACGAGTGGAGCCATCTTGCTCAATGAATATAGGTAGAACTGGAGGTAGCTTGGTTGTGGATAGCAATAGAAATGACAGACAGGGCCAACTCGCCAACCGACGTGGTCGAGAGTAACATCGACTGGGAGGCTGACAATTTCAATCAAGCCAACTTCGCATCTCAGAGGTTGACTGCCAGTCCTGACCGAACTACGGAGCCGCAGCTACCTTGCTCATGATGATGGGCGTCTAAAGGGAAGGAGTGATCGTTACGTGCCGCATCTCGTATTTATCAGCACGGACGAAATACAGCAGCACCTTGCATGCACATATATCCCTACATAGGGCTGTACGTATAAATTACAACATCCTGAAAGTAAAACCTTCAGGTCAGAAATGCCTCAAGTATGTACAACCACCGCCAACACCACATCCAAATTTGCCCTTCCTCAGACCTTCATAATCTCCCTCATCTCCTTCAAGTCCTTGAACAACTGATTATACTTATGCGATTTCGCCACCAATTCGTCGTTAGACAAGATGTCATCCCCAGATTCGCTACCAGCACTTCCTCGTGACATCTGCTTCTCAATTTTGAGCCTTTGATCTCGAAGGAACCCATATAGGTCGTGATACTGCGAATATGTTTCCTTGTATGTCAATCGCAGAGTGGCATGGTCCATGGTTGCGAAAGTCGATTCTTGCTTCTCCTGCTTGGCATGTCGATGACCTGGCGGACCATGATCTCCATTCGGAGACGGTGTAGGCAACGAATTCGCAGCTTTTGCAGCAGTAGCATTCCGAGAGGGTATTTCGCCTTCATCTTCGGAAGACGAGGTATAGATCGGGGATTTCCTCCGTGATTTTCCGGATCCATTAGTCTTTACAGACTCACTGCGTCGATGAGCAGGAGGTTGCGGGGTCGGTTTCCTTTCTCTATCGCGAACCGCTGGTGATTGTTCCCTCTCCCGCTTGACTTTGGGAGAGTGAGGTAGTGGGGGTAAAGGAGAGGGCTCCTGTTTGGTCTTGGGTTTCATTCCTGGCGTCAGCTCCGGTCGTCTGTTCAATCCAAGATCTCGTCCCTTTCCTTCCTTCAAAGTCGGCGGTGTCGACACGGGAGTGGCCCCTCCCTCGACCTTCCTTTTCTTCGCTGCAAGCGCTCTTGCACGCGCGCCTTCCTCGTAATCCCCATCCTCGGCTGCCTGTTTCCTCTTCAACGAGGAACTACCATCCTTCGAATCGACCCGCTTGCCCTTCTCCAGTGCTGATCTATTCTTTCCAGATTCCGCACGATCAGAAGCTCTCTCTCTGTCTGAATCCACCCCGCTCGTTGGAACATCCTTTGTCTTCCCTATTCGTTTATTAGGTAGACCAGTCACCGGATTTCGTTCGGGCTTGGCAGAGCTAGAGGCAGCCACAGGTGAAGCCTTCGGCTTCGGCTTCGGTGGTAATGAACTCGAGGGTGTCTCCTTGGGTGGTCGAGGCCTTGGATCGGATATTTTCGTTGGAGGAGAGGCAGTAGTAGGACTAGGACTAGCAGCGGGTGATGCAAGGCTGGATGCCTTATATCCTGATCCGGGCAGTTTCTTCCCACCTGCTCCGGTTCGTATTGGCGGCGGGCCTTGTGGATGAGGCGATTCCTCCCTGAGCTTGCTATTTGTCGCCGCACTGCTAGCCTTCACGGCAGATGCAGCTCGTACCCTTGCACCCTCGTCTCTCATCGTGATCTCCTTCGGGTCTGCTCTAGACTTCTTTCTCTCCTTTTCTTTCTCCTTCATCTCGGTGGAGGAGACACCACGCTTCGGTTCTACAGCAGGTGCTGTATTTGAGGATGAGGAAGAGGGAGTAGACGCCATAGTACTGTTGTTGTTTTGTCGTGGTGGCTCGAAATGTTTCCAGACAGCATCAGTGCTTTTTATCCCCAGTGCATGCAATTTTTGTCGTCCCGTCCGAGCCACAGCGATACGGTCGCTCTCGCCCCATTTCGGCCAATCAAATGGACGAACTTCCGTCCACGACTCTGTTTTTAGACGCCATGGTTGTTTCCCTGGGTCCTCCCCTTTCCTCAAGGGCGCAGAAGGCTCGGCAACCTGTAAATGGTATAACACTCAATGATGAGTAATTTCCGAATTAACATCTGACATACATCCTCAAGAAGATCATGAAAGTCCTGCTGAGCGCTTGAACTGCTTGCACTGCTGCCGAGTATCATCCGGGTGAGCTGTTCCCTTGACTTTTCAGAGTTGACAGCCAAGCAATGCACCAAAGCCTTCCTTCTTGGATGATCTTGCAAGTCATCCCTCTTCCTCGGTGGAGCAGGTGATGCCACACGAGTGACTACTGCAGAAGTCGGTGTTGATGACCCGGCAACAGCGGGAGCCGCCGCTCTATGTGCCGTCGCCCTATCTGTGTTCTTCACTGCATTCCTAAACATTGCACTTGTCGGATCTTTCCTTTTCTTCTTGGAGGGAGCATTGCTGGTGGAGGAAGACGGGGTAAGACTAGGGGGAGTATCTAGGAAGACAGTCTTGTGTTCTTCCTTCTGCTTCGCGGCATCATTCACGCGTTCGCGTATTCTATCCGCGGCTTTAGCTTCATCACGTCCACCAAATCCAACAGAATACTTGTGTGTGACATTGGCGTAGTGTTTGAGTGGAGGAGACTGTTGTTTGGCCGATGATGCCCTCAAATATAATTCGTGATTTATTTCCTCAGAGCCATTCATAGGGTAGAACGTTCCTCCGATGGATATGCCCTTCGAGAAATGAGCCGGTTGTCAATGAGCATACAAGTAAGCCAACTCACCGGTGACTTTCCAAAGTCAAAGTCTACTTGTGGTTTGTCTGCGCCATACGATTGCAGAGCCTCAAGGACTTCCTCGGACAAACGAATGATCAGAGCCTGCTTAGGCTGCGTATGCTCCGATTCCCCTGGATTTGTATGGGGCAACAATGAGAATGTCGAGTCGGAAGGGAGAGGCATGGTATCTATTGGTTCTCTAGGGTAACGTCAGGAGTTGTTGTGAGCGGCTGGGGGTACGTAGGAGGTGGCGTGGTCAATGCGCTGCAGTGACAATGTAGCTGATGAAGGTGGGTCCTCAGTAGAATCCGGGGTCGAGTACGAGTCGACCAACGTTATTGGCGACGATGAGAGGGCCAACTACATAAAGTGGTGGGACCACGAGCAGTGGGTATAGTTTGTGGCCAAGGTGCGAGGGTCAGGGTCAATGATGGCTGTCTGTCGGACATCCGGAAATACCTTGTTTACCGTTATTGTTCATGGCCCTCATAAATTCATGCCTTTGTCCTCGAAAAGAGTCTATTATACCTCGGTTTATTCAGGATAATTTACTGGATTTATGGCTGAGTGATGTTCTCTAATTTGTGTGCAAATCTGAGGGACCGAATTGTGTAGCTACGGTTCCGAGGTTTTCCATCCAACAGATTACATCCAGGTCGCGAGGAAACCTAGGGAAACCTTTCCTCCTGACCGGAGATCCTGTCTCTAGGAACAATGCCGACAAGGCAGTGATTACGGCGTTTGCGTCCGCTCGGCATACCTCCATGCATCTATAAGACGGCGATGTTAGGCAATGGCTCCTCGTTACATACCGAAAACTTACCAAGATTTTATATGTTCCTCCAAATAGGTTACAAACTTATCCGCTACGCTCTCCTCACTCCAATCCACCGTCCCCTTTTCCGTAGTTCCAAGCGTTATCGCCTTCTTATGTACTGTGACAAATGATCGCTTCAATCTTTGAAGCTCTGATAGAGTGACATTTCGCGGAGGAAGAGTGATCTGTTGTTTCAGTGATGAAGAGCCGACGGTAAAGGAGAGGTGCAGTTGACCTCCCATCCCAGACTGTTCTGCGACAATTGCAGACACAAGAGCAGCAGCAGTTTGTTCTAAGGTATGAAGTGCATCAGAAGGCGCTTTCGCAACCTAAGCGCGAACGGAAGTATTTCAATGAGTTGAAGGCACGAAAGATGGAATATCAAGGGACATCGTACTGCGAGTGTACCAGAGTTCGGAGGTTTTATGACTCCCTTTGTAAGAGCCTCCCAGATTTGCGACATCGGGGGTGACTCGTCTTCCCATAGGACAGTGAATAGAGGAGAATCCCACCGTACCATTGACGAGGGTTCTTCATATCTGAACATGAGGTTCTCAAGGCTGAATTCGAGTCAGAGTTGGTCGTGAGCTGTAGGTTCGGGAACTCACGTCTCTGGAGCATATCTTTTGCCATCTTCTCGAGTTTGATTCCACTCTCTGCACTGATCCTGAGTGGCCACGACGTACACCTATATCAAGTTCCTTACTCTGCGAATCGGCGGCTATTAATTGTAGAAACATACGGTGCAGACTCGCAGCTTCATCTCGCGAGCGGCACAGTACATCTGATATCGGAAACCCTTGATATAATTGAGGCCATCGAGGATTAGGACAGTGTCCTGAGCCATTTGCCGTTGCATGGCTGTAAATAGCGAGCCTCTTGCAGGCTTTTCAGACTTGCTGTCTATTTGTTACATTTTAGCGTGTTCTTCGAGAGCAAGATGCCTTTGCTCACTGTCATAGGCACTTCTGCTAAGGTTGAGGGTATCATCTGAGAGAATAACAACTTTTGTCAATGGTCCTTGATAAGATTCATGCTGAATCAAATTTTCAAGAGATTCCTTCAGTTGCAGAGCTCTTCGCGTTTTTCCAGATGAAGGAAAGCCAGAAAGTGTCACAAGAGCCATTCACACAGATGGAAGTAGAGCAGAAAGTAATAATATTGCAATTATGACTAAAAACTAATAATAAAAAGCGCAAAAGCACTTTGAATTTTGCCAAAAATTGCTGGAAGCCGAAGCTAACAGACGGGTTCGGATGTGTAATTTGCAATCAGCAAAAGACTGTGCTTCGGTAAAGACCTCACTAGCGACAGTACATGCCCGAGCACAAGAGATGGGGATCAAAGTTGACTGGTGCAAGCTTTATATATGGTCGATCATCTGCGCACGGACCACCTCTGATGGGAAAAACTTTATGGACGTTGCCCTCGACCGACCCTTCCATAGAAGCACGCCATTTATATACAGCCACGATTATCCGTCTCGTCGCCATCGCAAAGATTTTTGGAATGAAGAACAAAGCTCATAGTAACGGCTTCATTAGCATCGAACAGAGCCTTCTGGTTCAGAGAAGGCTAATAATCCCATTGTAGCCTCTATATGAGCTCTCGGTATCTCTGTGCCTTCATCTTGAGCCAAATTGAAAGAATCCAGCCAAGTTCTGAGTTCGTTGTCATTTCCAGTCTGCAGAACGTTGTGTAGCACAGCCACCTCCCTCAGATGCGTGTGACCCCATTTTTGGAAATATCCTTTACCACGTCCTCATCGTCGTCGCCATCCTTCATACTTCTACCAACGTTACGGCGCTCAGCGAGCTGCCGCCTTTCTCTTTGGCCTTTGTATCATAACACCCTATTCTGGCTTTCCTTTTGCTCAACCATTGAATCTGGAGGTGGCGGATTAACTTTCAGGCATGGCCACCGTCGCGATGAATCAACCCAGACGCGATCCGTCTCGGGTTGATATACCCCAGGACATCCACGGTCGCAGTTCTTGGGATGATCAACATACTACAGAGGACAGAATTTGTCCTGGTTGCGGGAAGCCTGCGGTATCAGAGAATGGAGGCTTGGTCGTAGCTTTTGGGTATGCCGATATTTCGCTCTCACACCCACGCTCATACAATTAACTTTGAAATCTCTATAGCCAATCCTTCTTTCACGTCGAATGCTTCAAGTGTGCGAAATGCAGCAGTCAGGTTACGGCAGATACCAATCTTTTGCTTCTCTCGGATGGTTCTCCCATCTGCTCGAATTGCTCGTACAGTTGCAACGTCTGTAACCAACCCATTCTCGACGAAGCCATCATGACTGGAGACGACTCATACCACGCTCATTGCTTCAAATGTAAAGTCTGTCATAACCGGATAGATGAACTTGTATTCGCAAAGACTAGTCATGGCATATACTGTATGAACTGCCACAACAAACGAATGGCCAAAATTAGGGAACACGCCCAGCGCAAAGCAGAGCGGAAGGAACGGGAAAGGGCTGCGAATATGAATGGGGTACGTATACTTGCTTCGATTCAATTCAATCCTTGACATTCATTCATTTCATTTCAGAGGGCTTCTCCTGCATATGATCCCCGTCCCAGCAGTTCGAGGTCCCCACAGGCACCTCAATACACTAGTCCTGGACTCTCACGCGGAGACTCGGAGCAGAGCGCGTCAGGTCGTTCTCCCAAGCCTCATACAGGTCCCTATGTCAGCGACGCTTTCGCATCACCGCCCTCGTATGATCAGATCTCTCGCCCACCACTCAAGCATAGTGCGTCAAGCTCATCTCAGCAATTCTCCCTTACCGTTGCACCACCTCAAGAGACTGCTCCTTCACCATTGCGGTCGTCTCCCCCGACTTTCGAGGTCTCAGACCATGATCGTACTTTACCCCAGAAGCAAAATACCCTCCCTATACCCCCTGTCAATTCTTCTGTCGATGATGACGGGCGGCGACGTAGCTATGATGATGGGGTCCGCCCCCTGAATGTCTTGTTCAACCGCGGAGGTGATTCAGCGGCTCAACAATCGCCAGCGCCAGGATCTGCTCCCGCGCAAGACGGGCCAACTATGGGAGGACTCACTGTGGCTCCCAAGCGTAGCAAACGATGGTCCATCAATCCTGGTGTAGCGCTGCCTGGTGTTTCCGATATCCCTCGTCCTCAGACATCGCCCACGGTGTCGACCACTACGCCGACACAACCACCAGGACTGAACGGCTATGCAGGAACGGGACCTTCCTCCCCAGGTGGCAGGAACTCTCCACATCAAACACTTTCTCCTCTACGAGATCAGTTCAGGTCTTCGCCTTCCATCTCACCCCGTCCGATATCCAGCACGAGCTCGCACCACAGCCATTCCAGCTACCATTCAACAACCACGAGCCTTCCATATTCGGACGAAAATGCACGGGACAACGCACGTTCTCCGTCACCTGGTCAACCTGTGGCTAGCACAGATGATCATTCTTTGGACCAAACGATTGTTGTCAAATCTCCTCCTGCATCTTCAGTCACTCTGGGTTCGGTTCCTTTATCGAAGCAGAAGAACAGAGCGCAACCGTCTGTTGACCATACCAGTGATGAGGCTGCTGCAAAGAGGTTGAGTCCTCCCAATGGCTCCCTCTATAATCATCAAGTCGATCCTCACCAGTCTGAGTCTCGTCCGACCTCTCAGACTCTCAGTTTACATTCACCTATCCGATCCCGTTCTGTGTCACCCTCGCATCAGGTGGATGTTCCTGTTGACGTGAGCAGCGAACCAGATACGGATGATGATCTGAAGTATGGGGATCCTTCGTCCCCCGAGGATAACGGTCCACCAGCGCCTCCTCCTAAGGAGGAGAAACTGAAGGAACCACCAGTTTCCCCGACAAGCGACTCAGATTCTAAAGAGGAACTCGATATGGAATCGCCAGTCGAACGTACTTCCCATTCGACGTTCATTGCACCTGCTCTGCCTCCTATCAGGATTTCCATGACATCACAGGATTTCTCGCAACTGTTCGACTCTGTTGGCGGAGGATTTTCTTCACTCAAGACCCTCGCCAAAATCTCAGAAAGTGAAGCGAATCCGCCCACTACACCACCACCAACTGCTGCCACGGATGGTAATACGACACCAACAAGTACCATGACGGTTACCCACCCTCCCGTCAAGGACGTTTCTGCAGCTGCCAAGGAAGCAAAAGAGCAGGAATCTTTGCCCCCTCCGCCGCCCCGTGCGCTTCCTCAGACGCCAGCAATGAATGGTGCCATTCAGCCCAAAGATGAGCCCTCTTCTGGTGGGGACTCTCCACCTTTGCCTGCGCGACCACCTCGTTCGCCTGTAAGACCTGAGCCACTATCCCCTAATGGCATTCTCAATTCCTCCAATACCTCTGCAAAATCACCTCATGCGGGAGCGCATATAACCCTGACCGAGCCCGAATCTACGACTACCAAGGCTCTGGACGAGGACACAGCTGAGTTGGTGTATGCGCGCCTTCAAGAAGCTGTGGCTGATGGAAAGGAACGCGGAGCCCAACAGCTCAAGATGGCGATGAACTTCGTTGAAGCCATCTTAGAAACGATGGAGGCCAGGAAGGCTGAGAATGACCGGCTCAAGTCGAAGTTAGATGGAATGAGGGTAAGTATGATTCATGCGTGAGTTCTCATAATGACAGTCAACTGACGTCTACGTAACAGAGGACAAGCAAACAGTTCATTGATGGGCTTACGGTGGCTCAGACTGAGTACGATCAGGAACTCAAGGCTCGTCGAGAGGCAGAAGCTGAAGTCACTCGATTGCGGGTTTTACTCTCTGGCCAAGTCGCAAAATTGACTGCGATGTCTGGAGATTCAAAGAAAGAAGAGCTTCGACAACAGCTCACCAAGACCCTCGCAGACAACTTGACTGGTCTCGAGAAAGATCTTTCCAATCTCAAGGTAGAGCGTGAGATCGCGATCGCTGAAGTCGCAGAATTGGCTGCTTCCAAAGAGTGCGTCGATCCCATGAATTTTCTTTGCAGCTGGCTAACCATCTGTATCAGTTATCCTGCTGTTGCACAGGAACCTTCCACCAACCTCAGTCGCGTATTGACCAAACGATTGGACTCGATCAAGCACCAGTACAAGCGAGAACTTGTCCCTCTCACCCAGGAGAAGGAAGAGCTCACTCGTGAAATTGCTGAACTACGATCTGTTCGAGATGTCTTTTTGGAGGAAACCACCGTGTTGAATGCTCGCAACGAGGAACTCGCCCAGCTCAGCGCCGTCTATTCCAGGCGAATCGAAAGCGTTCATGAAAACGGCATGAACATGAATGGTTATCTAGAGCAACAACAACAGTTTAGGCCAACCATGAACCAGCATCGTCCTCAACTCAGTCAGCAGTATCAGCAGTCACCTCCCGTCCTATTGCCACCATCGATCAGCACATCGACCAGCTCGTCCTCCACAATATACGAAGAAAATTCAGGCGATAGATTCGTCGTCAAGCAGGAGAACGCACCAACCAAGAAGTTCATGAAATGGGGAGGCAAGAGCAAGGAGACATTCAACGCATCACCCCAACCGGAGAGGAGAGTCCCCATGGACCACAACTTCCAGCAATTGAGCATCCTTCGCTTCACCAGATGTGAGCATTGCGGAGATAAAATGTGGGGATCACAACTGCGTTGTACAGGTAAGAACAGTGATTACACAGACTATCATATCCAGGGTGACTAACGAACCATTCTAGTTTGTGCAAAATCTGTTCATGTCCGTTGTGTCGGCCAGGTACAGTTTGCATGTAACCATCAACAAAGAGACACTCCTCCTCGACCAGAGTCTCCTCAAGGGCCCCTTCGTACGTTCTTTGGCATTCCATCTAGTTACCCCCACCTGATTTTTGTTTTAGCACCATCTCTATTCGGTAGAGATTTGATCGAGCAAGTCGAGGAGGACTCGAAGGAGGAGGACCGTCAAATACCAATCATTGTCGAGAAATGCATAGACGCCGTCGAAGCTCTCGGTGAGAATGTCTCTTCATACAACGGTTGATCCGTTTAACTAAATGCTATTGCAGCAATGGACTTTGAAGGTATCTACCGTAAAACAGGTGGTTCAAGCCAAACGAAAGCCATCACAGCTCTGTTCGAGAGGGGCGACTATCAGTCATTCGATCTGCGGGATTCAGATCGATTCAATGATATTTGCAGCGTGACGTCTGTCCTCAAGAGTTACTTCCGCAACCTTCCAATACCCCTCTTGACGTTCGACTTGCACGATGAGTTCGTGTCGGCTGTTCAAATCAAAGACCAGGCAGCCAAACGCGACATGATGATCAACATCGTCAACAAGTTGCCTGCAGAGCATTATTATACTCTGCGAATGGTATTGCTGCACCTCAATCGGTGAGTTGTGATCCTCCTGCTCCTCGGTCGCCCTGTTGACATCTTCTCTAGTGTTTGCGAAAAAGCAGACATCAACTTGATGACAGCACGCAATCTGGGTGTTGTCTTTGGACGTAGGTCTTTCTGAACTCAAAATGACGACCCTTTACTCAACCTCGTATTCAATAGCTACCCTCATGCGATCTCGCGATCCGGCTGCAGAATTCAGCGATATGGCAGGCAAGGCCCTCTCTGTTGAATGGCTCGTCGAGAACGCTCCCATCATCTTCAACTCCGCTCATTATTAACTTTTATGCATAAATATTCGTTCCTTCTCTCCACCGGGCTTCAGCTGGAGTGTACTATGTCTGTCGTTCTTTTTTCTTTCTGTCTCTTTCAGTTTGGCGTATTAGTTGGTGGCCGTGGTTTCGTAGCTTCTTTTCGGCATATTTGTTTCCTGGATACCCCATACAATGATGTCCCCCGGATTACCGGATGTATGATTTTGCATAGCTATATAGCACTGCAAGGATGGCAGTGACCGAATGGACGAGCTTTCTTCATTTCAATGACACTACAAACACTCAGATTCAGAGGTTCAATTCGATACAAAGCAAGGATTACACTAGATGACAGTACTTCTACAATGAGTGCATCAGGTGCTACCTGAATCCGCCTAACGCAATTCTGGCCTCCCCCCGCACCCGGAATGGTGTGCAGGGAGAGGCCAGAAATTGCGGAGCGTACTCAAGTGCTTTCCAGACGTGCACTACAGTAGAGCATGCCTGTCACACATGATATCTGTAGTGGGAGGTCCGAATGGGACGAACCCTGTTTTTCCCGGGCGATCTCTTCTGTGAGCTGTAGTGCAATACTCAACAGATAGCTCACGACCCCAGGGTGGGAGGACAGACCCGCGGGAACTACCGCCGAGAAAAAGGGCACGATGGCCAGAGTCATAGGCAAGGACCGAGGCAGTCGTTGTTACCAACCCGACAGGACACGCCGACCAATTGTCAGAACTCTCGTGTCCCCCAGGCACGACACTTTGGTGCAATGTGTCTACCACCTGGCTCTAATCCCCCCGGACATTGCGACGGCGAACGGCAATTTTATCCGGTGTCCTCCCCGACCTCGGCACTGGTCGTATCCAGTCGGTCCAGACCTACAGAAAAGCAATGGTAAGTGCTAAAAGGGACTACACTACACTACACTAAGACTACCTATCTGCAGGGCCTGAGGCGCAAGCTTTCTGAGGGATAGAGGCCAAATCCCCCCCTCCTTTTATAGATTTTCGAGATGGAGGCTGGCAGCGCGTTTGGTGGCTGGATGTCTCAGGTTCGAGCTATATTTAGTGAGATGTGAGACATTCATGCTATTCTTAGCCCATTCTCTTGATTGCTCGTCATATTTATCACATTAATCGGCGGGAAACCTGGTGTGGCGCAAAAGCTCTACCATAGCCAAGGTCTAGACCGGTCCAGAGGAATATTCTGAGACATTCATGCTATTCTTAGTTCAGATTCGTCTTTTTCCATCACATTGATCACATGAACCGGCGGAGAAGCTGGTGTGGCGCAAAAGCTCTTCCTTGACCAAGGTCTGGACTGCTCTCGACTATAGATGCCAACTCACAAACCTGTACGCTCTATCGACAAGCATTAGCGCCGGTTGATACCTTTCCCATGAATTTAACAGCGTACGAAGCATGGTCAATTGTAAAAGAGTGTATTTGACCAAACTCCGCCACCGTGAAGGTAGAATATCCATACAGTCTAGAAGGCAGCAAAGGCGTTGGGCTGGAAAATGTCACAAAGCGGTGGCATCATATTGTAGTAATTTCGCTACAAATGATATGTAAAGAGACCTGATACATTCACAATCACAATTCAAACACTGATAGAAGAGAGAGTAGCCGCCTCCCTGCAATGGACTCGTCAGACACCTAGAACTTCTTAACAAGGAAATAAATACATACGCTGCTGATAGAGAGAACACAGTTCCATGGCGAGGGCTCGCAGGAAGTGAATACCCCGTACTATACGTCCAAGCACCAGACGTGATATTTCCTGCAAGGGCGAGTCAACCTAATAAGCATCATATCGCAGAGACTCAAGGACGCTCACCAGTCTCAAACGGCACATATCCCCGAGGCGAGGTATCGTCCATCCAGAGATGCCAGACGCCCGAATAGACGTTCGACAGGAAGATGAGCGGGCCCTCCACATCTCCAAACTGTGACTGTGCGATCCCTCTCGTAACTTGTGTCCAGGTTCCAAAAAGCGTCTTGCTCCTCTCTTGCAGAATGATGCCTTCGGTCTTGCTGAACCTATGATAGTAACCTGATGCAGAATCATAGGCAACGGTTGTATCTATGATATTGGTTCCACGGTCGATCCAGACTTGAGGAGCAGAGAACGTCTTGAAGTCAGACGTAGTCGCGTACAAGATACGGGTGTACGTAGTCCCAGTGTGGCCAGTGTCGGATGCAGCGAAGATGTTGCTCGCCCAGTACACGACGAATTTACCAAGAGAAGCATCCCAGGTCGCTTCAGGTGCCCAACTCATTCCAGCCTACCAACACATTAGAGACCGATAATTCAGTCCACACAACGGAAATACTCACAGTAGTAGGAGAGACCTGAACGAGTCTCTGAGCAGACCATGTCTTGAGATCAGTCGAATCCCAAATGCTAAGGGACAGGCTACCCTTTCTTCCAGCCTGATCCCAACTCAAGCCAGAGTTGTACATCTTCAGATCCGTTGCAATGAGATAGAATTTGCTGCCGTTTGGATCACGAATGATGAAGGGGTCCCTGACACCTTTTGTTCCCAACGTCGAGTTGAGAACAGGTCGCCCACCATTTATTTCAGTCCAGGAGACTGGGGAGTTTCCTTTGCTAACCGCTACGATCACGCGATTCTGGGGGTCAGCTATAGCTTGCTTCATAGCCTCCAGGGTCTTACCAAAGTATATCTGTTCACCTGCGCAAGCATCAGAATATGCGTGGATCTGAGAAGCTAAATCCGACTCACCGTTTGCTTTGTCTTCTCCAGTGAAGTAAACGAATCCATAAGCAGCCCCCGTCGCCTTCAAACGCAGCATCTAAGAAGCGGGCCAATGAAGAGCAAATCCGACCACTGACCGTTTGGCGAGGTTCAAGCGGGCTACCTAGAACAGCAGCGACACAAAAAGCAAGACCAATCACAAAGCCCTTCATCTTCACGGAAATGAGCAGCCACCTCGACCTTCTTCGTCTTCATTTTATTTTGGAGAAGCACAATCATGAGAGCATTCAGCGTTCCCGGGCGGGACGCTTCTACCGTTGGCGCGACGACTTCGGCAACCAGCTCGTCGATCCAAAGACATCAGAACACCACCTTCCAACCACGAGACACTTTTAAGCGAGACAGAGAAGCTCACCACATGTGGAACTGAAACGCTACGTGGTAGCTTCAGTATGCCTGTCACGGTCCGGTTGTTTGCAACTTCACTCACCTGACCTTCTGCAATCCGACAACCGCACGAGATCTGTACACCAGCCTGAGTATCAAGCAGCTGAAATCAGGCGAAGATGTCGATGAAAGCAGAGGGAAAATAATTTAATTGAGCAATCGCAAGACCATGATTTACAACATACAGCATGAAATGATAATGACAATAAATACATCTTGACCAGTTCCACAAGTGCAACGTGACCATTCAGCTCAACTCTCTTGACCGTCTTGTCTTCGGTGCAGTAGGCGCCTCTTGCTTCAACGAACAGAACAAGAAATGCCGTCGAGGTCCATTGGCTGCTCCAGCTGCGACTGCAGCAGCAGCGGAAGCACGAGCGTTCAATGTTAACGGTGGAGCTTCCGTTCCACTTCCTCGAACGCCAAGAGAGAACATCCGGTCAAACACTATGAAGGGACGGTCAATAAATGCGCTTGAATGGGTATTTAGACAACGTACGAGTAGCAACGAATGCTTTAGCGCTAGCTTGGCATGCAGTCTGCGTCAAGGCAAGTGGAGGACTGACACCCTCAAGCTGACGTAGATACCGGAACACCATAGAAGGTTGTGGTGGGCCTATAACAATCGCGTCAAAACGGCGCGGAACTTCAATGGCAAAGTGTAGTAACATACCAAAGCGAAACACAGCATGATATGCTTGCTTCCACTTTTCTTCCAACAATTTGGCGCAGTTCGAGGGATCAGGACATGTAGAGCACTGAAGCAAACAGTTTGTTTCCTTCAAGTCGAGCAGTCTCACGAATCACCTACACATTCATACTCTTTCGCTACCAAGGTCAACCCTAACTTCAGAACCCTTTCCAGAAACCAGTTTCTCCTGAAGTCGTTGTCAGAGAGCGCAAAATATAGAATGATCCAATCCCGTCCTCCTCACCTCTTTTCGAGCTTGAGCAACGTGCCTTGTGAAAGGGTCCCAAGCTCCTGTTCTGACCAACCACCAGGGTTATCTAGGACGAACCGACTAGATTCTTGATATAACGCTTCTTCTCCAAAAAGCTCTGCTATTCGTAAAGCTTTTATCGGTTTCCCCGCCGCATGTGTGAGGAGGAAGGTAAGGCATTCTTGCTGTAGGGAGGGTACGCAAAGTTTGTGAGATATGTTCATGAGCCCTTCAACGTTGTTCCATGTGATTGTGCATTCAAGGCTGTGAAGGGTATGTCAGTGAGATCATCCTTTGCGCTAGCAAGTTCCTTACTGTGGGTATACGTATTTGAGAAAATCGTGGAAAGTGCTTGCCTAGAGTAGACGCAGGTCATAAGAGAAAGTGGATGGAAATCATATTTTACTCACTCTTTCCTCCTTCAGCACTACTACGGCGTCCGTACTGCTCGTAAATCGCCGCCTGTTCACTGGTCTCTTGTCTCCACTAGATGACCTCTTCTTCTTTGAGCTCTCGCTGAAGATCTCCCCTTGGAGTGTTGCAAGACTCTTGCTTCGTGCATGAGCAATAGACTCCGGAGAAGGCAAGAGAGGTTTGGATTCAGGTGCAGAAGCCGACGAGGTGATTGATGACGGTGTAGGAGGTTCGCTATCCTCGCTACCGCTATCAACACCAACGGTGGTGGATTCCACAATATCCTCCAGAACAGATGAATCCACGTCCGGGTCCATAGGAGCAAAGGTCATCTCAGTTGGGACTTCGGGTGTATTCTGATCCCCAGGAATGGACGGAGGTTGTGAAATGGTGATGATAGAGGACATCGAAGGTGGTCGTCCAGTTTCAGACCAATTACCGCTCAAAGCAGCTTCAAAGAATGGTGAAGCGAAGAAGAGAACCTCCTTATGTGCCCTATATCCGACAATAACAAATGAAGGCCCTGAATTGTCAGATAATGTTCCCTTTGTTGTGGGGCACGCAAGGAACGAGACTAACCAAAAGGTAGTGCTACCAACGACTATCTTCACCGTTCCCGGAAATCGACTGGCTCTCGTAAACGTCTCGTCGATCTCGATAGCTTCCTCCTCAGCGCTCTCGCCATTGCTAAACTCGGATTCTATGTCATCAGTTTCGCATTCCTGTAGGACCCATGGCGGTGATCCAGACGACCTGAAGATGCCTGCAGCAGCAGCGTGTGTCTCCGTTGGAATACTGAGCGCTGCAGATGGATTATTTGGACTTCTCGAGTTGCGAGCTATAAGGATGTGAGAGGGATTGGTCGACATCTCGCCCAAGTAGGAAGCCAAGCGACGGCAATCCCATTTAGGTCGAAGGTCAAAGTCTCTGGAACAAACACATGCAACGTTTGTCGGCGGCGCTGTAGTGTAGAGGTTATCACTCAGGATTTTGAAGCAAGGCTTTCCTGAAACCCAGGTTCGATTCCTGGCAGTGCCTTCCCCGCTAACATCTCTATATTCTTTTCTTTTTCTTCGACGACGTGATACCTTCCAAGGATACCAGCTTTGCGCTCAATATACAGCTCAGTTCAAGCTCCCGGGAAACAAAAATCCTTGTGTAACGTAAACAGCAGTGCTATGTCTTTTTACGTTTAGCCTTCTTCTCCTCCAGCTTTTCTGCCTTCCTCTTCTTTTTCTTCTCTTTCTCTGCCCGCGCCGCTTCCTCTTCCTTCCGCCGTGCTTCAGCTTGGGCAATCGTAGCTTTGTCAGACATCTTTCCCAGTCTCTGAAAGGTATCCGCATCGCTATCCAAGTCATCGTCATCTTCACTGCCCTCTAATCCGTCTTCCTCCTCTTCATCGCTCCCGAATTGTATTTGCACTTCCTCTTCATCTGCCTCCGAGGTCGCTTGCCTTGTAGGCTTCGTCTCGGGAACATGTCTCGGGGAGAATGGATCGAGTTGTATCGATCCTATAACTGAGAGCATCTCGTTTGCAATTGTTAACCTTGTGGCAGAATCAGCGTTCTCTTCACGGAAATTTGGTACAAAGCTTCCTTACCCTATCACCGTAAACTCCAGGAAACCTTCTGGCCCACCCAGCTTCTCAGTAGTGAGATGATGTATCCAGCTACCGCCTCCTTCATTTGATTTATCTCCAGATTCTTCGGCCCCTTCCTCTCCAGCCTGATGACCAAATTCTGGATCGTTCTCTGCCGGTCCGTATTCGAACTCCCATTCGTCTTTAGGTATATGATGTCTTGGTATTGAGACGTTAAAGGTTCTATGCAGAAGCAACGAGACGTGATCCGGTGAACAGAGATTCACTTTTCCAACTAGTATATGAGTTAGAACTATAATGGATTGTATCGGGCGGATAATTGACATACTGAGTTTCATCCCGACTTTGGGACTCCATATCGTTGCATCAAATTCTATAGGGCACACGACGAACGGACAGTCTCCTTTCAGATTCGCAGTATGTGATAGAAATCGTATATTCGAATGCGACAGTACCACGCCGCGTAGGGCTGGAATATACCTAATACAAAACAAAAATCTGAGTTTGTATCAATCCAGTTCTTGCCTCCGAAATAGTAACGCACCTCATCACCATCGAGTCCAACATCTCCTCTACTCCAGCCCGTAAGTTATTCGCAAACACCGGTGCAATCGAAAGCGTCAATGATGTCTTGACCACCTCAAATTCACAGCTCTTCGCCTTTCCTTTCTGCTTCACATCCTTTTCCTCCGGTTGTGCCTTTTTTGATTTCTTCGCCGCTGCCTGAGCTTCTGCAGTCGTATGAGGATGTTTCCTCTTTTTCGTCGATAGTTCTCCCATAGTTATAGCCCAAGTAGCCCAAAGGTTCAGAGTTCGAGGAGATCAATGATATTTTTTATGGAAAGCGCACTCACGTGCTCACACGGGCGGCAACATTTTCTGGGAACGCCAGCCGAGCTCAGCGTCAGCGTCGTACTCATCCCTCAGCCACCCCTCGCCGCCATGGTGAGCTCAAGCTTTCTCAATTTCATGGTGGAACCATGCTAATTATATCCTTATTAGTCGTCTCCAAAGGTCCTGGTCCAAATCTTCATGACAGGGAGCAAGATTCTGGGCAAGGCATTCCTAGAAGCTGGCAGGCAGGCCGTTAAGAGTGAGTTCGCTTTCTCCAGGTCGATATTCGCGAACTTATAACTCGGAATAGATGCCAAACATAACCCACAAATGGCTGCAGGCGCTGACGTCGCAGGTGTTGGAAATGCCAGCTCTGGTTCACCAACAGATCTACTTACACGGCAACACCGGATGACGCTGGACGAGGCAAACCTAATTCTTAACGTTAAGAAGGGCGACTCGATGGAATCTATTCTCAAGGTGAGAATGCCTTACATTTCTCCGTTCCGACATTGACTTACTCGCCTTCAGAACTACGAACACTTGTTCAAAGCGAATTCACCACCGCCACCCCCTGAAAAACCTGTCAAACCCGTCAGAGGAAAGGCCGCCTCCCTACCAGTACACTCACATTATGTTCAATCCAAGGTCGTTCGCGCGAAAGAACGAATAGAAGCCGAAATAAAACTCGGCGAGGCACCCGAAGCACCAACACCAGCAGCTGAAGCTCCCACCGCCAATACCTCTGCACCTCCACCACCTGAAGCTAAGAGCTGAGCGGATTTTTATTGTTGCTTCCTTGGCTTTATCTTCGAGATGGACTGCGTGACAGAGCACGACTAGAGTTATTCGCACTTATCTATATAATATTGTATCATCTACTAAGCTGTCACAACCCCCTGCACCTCTCCATTCACTAATACCAAAGCATGTTGTCGAAGGGAATTCATATTCGCCCCTACAAAGTACAAGGATATTAAGATTAATCTAGGACAGCGTACTTCTTGAGGTGTGAGGGTATGGCGTCCTCTAGGCCTTTTGCAGCAAGCCACTTCTTCGAGAACAGCCTGCTCTGGTAGCGGTATGCACCGTCACAGAGAATAGTCGCAACGGTAGAGCCTGCAATAGAGTATAAGCCACCAGAATCAAACATGTTCATTACGTTCGTACCTTTGCCCAGTTTAACGGCAAGCTCTGCGGCTGCAACAACATTCAGAGCAGTACTTGCACCAACATAGAGGCCTTCTGTATCCAGCAGGTCGTAGATCATAGCAATGCTCTTCTCATCCGGAACAGTAAAGGCACCAGAGATCTCGTTCACGAAGGTACCAAGGTTGTTCGTAATACGCCCTTGACCGATACCTGGAATAGAAATGAGCTCAAGCCGTCGAAAGAGACAATTCCGGAGTAGTACTAACCTTCAGTAATAGAACTTCCCGTCCTCTCCTTCAACTTTCCTCCGCTCTCAATATAACTAGTCAACACACTCCCCGGAGGATCCGCCAACCAAATTTGTGTCTTTCCCCCACTCTTCTCCTTCAAATACTTGCCAACACCAGCGAGTGTACCTCCAGTTCCAGTGGCGCAGATGAATCCATCAAGCTTCCCTCGAGTTTGTTCCCAGATCTCAGGTCCAGTAGAGACATAGTGTGCTTTAGCGTTAGCAGTGTTGTCGAACTGATCAGTCCAGATAGCATTACCGAGAGTTTTGGCATAGTCTCGTGCTTGGTGGTTGTAGTTTTGAGGGTTCTCGTACGCCACGGCGGGAACGGGACGCACGTCAGCACCGAGCATGCGGAGAAGGTCGATCTTCTCCTGACTCTGGAAGTAGAGAGAGTAGTATGAGCATCAACTCAGGATCCCCAGGCAAAGCAGACAAACCTGAGTGTTGGGCATATAAATTACACATTTATAGCCTTTCGCTCTGCAAACATGTGCGAGGCCAATGCCAGTATTACCAGCAGTTCCTTCAACAACAGTACCTCCTGGTTCAATGCTATTCACCAGTCAGAAAGCACCAAGGGTGAAGTACGAAGAGAACCTACAGGCCACGCTCCTCTGCATCCTGGATCACTCCGAGAGCAGCCCTATCCTTGACGCTTCCGCCAGGATTCTGGAACTCAGCTTTCCCGAAGATATTAACACCTAACCTTTCTGACAGTGTGTTCAGGCGTATCTGACAAACCAAGGGTTCAGCGGTCTAGTTGTTGCCCTGCCTTCGGCCGATACTCACCAGTGGGGTATTCCCGACTGCCCCAACGAAACCATTGACGGTGGACGCGGTTGCGAAGCCTCTAGTGCTCGCTGCAGCTATCCGTAAGGAAGAGAACATGGAAACACTGAGAAAAGAAAGCTAAAGTCGGCTACGAACATCCCGCTTCAATTTGGCGTGGCGGATTGATTCGTCGTAAGCACGACATTTCGTTTAGATTAACTAAGCGGGGTTGCCTACTAACAACTCAACATCCTTCACGCCAGATTATGGGAGGAAATGGGCATCCAATTAGAGGCTACTAGAACCGTATAAAAACACCCGAAAGGCAATGGTATTTGGGCGTGGTATTCGGATGGTGGGGAAGAGACGGATAGACGGGAGAAAGGGAGATCATAAGAGGAAAATGGGACCGAGAAGCAGACGTGAACAGATGACAGAATGTGTCCGCTGGTTGATACGTAACAGGTCATCATGGCAGTCATGAGCATATTAGAAGAAGGGGGTATGTAGAAAAACGGGAATGTCGTACGACAAGAATCGAACGAAATAGATGTTACACCGAGAGAAACAAAAGAACGCCTCTACTGTTGACGCTTCTTGACATTCTGTGATAGCCATTGTAGGCCCTCGAACAGACCTTCTCCAGTTGTGGCACAACTGCACAGGGCGGTTGAGTGACAAGAAAGGAAATTTTGGGGTGAAGACGCACCTTGGGTGGACATACCACGACCTGTCTCGCATTCGGTGCAGGCCGAGCTTCTCTGTGACCTCAGCAGGCGACATGGCTGATGAAAGTTGTAAGGAAGGGAGAGTACAGAGGGGGAGGCTGCCACTCACCACCTGGGAGATCCTGCTTGTTTGCAAAGACAAGTAGGAGGCATTCCTTCATTTCTCGGTCGCTAAGGATCCGGTGCAATTCTTGCTTAGCTTCGTCGATACGTTCACGGTCTTGGCTATCGACGACGAAAACGAGGCCTTGAGTTCCGGTGTAATAATGCCTCCAGAGAGGACGAATCTTGTCCTGGCCTCCGACATCCCAAACGTTGAATTTCACGTTCTTGTAAGTGACTGTTTCTACATTGAAGCCAACTGTGTTTCCAACGTCAGAATGAAAGGAATATGGTCCGGAAAACGTGATGGCATGCCTGTGGGTATAGTCGTGACAGATTGGTTGAGCTTCAGCTTGTACAATATTGCTGCGGAACACAACATGTGAGCCTCATGTTTTCTCTCTGCAAATATTGAGACTCTCTTACTTGTCTTTCCTGCCGCATCCAGCCCCAACATCAACAACCTCATCTCCTTATTCCCGAACAACTTCCCTGTGCCACAAGAAATGTCAAAATCATGTTATTGGCTGCTCAACGAAGCTCACTGACCCAAAGCCTTTGAGAGATTGGCACCCATGTTTGCGTTGTGTGTGGTGGTATAAACGAGCGACTGGGCGGCTGATAATTTGCCTGAGAGCTGAAGAAAGGGAAGAGTAAAAAGTCAAGGCGGACAAGATTCGGACGCAAAGTTGGCCGAATGGTACCAAAGTCACACGTGTCACATTCCAATGTAACTCGTGGGAATATCTTGCCTTTTCCCGTCTCTCCCATCTCTTCACCATCAAACACGATGTTCGGCCTCTACTGGATCCAAACATCAAACGATGACTGAGGAATGGCTTGTCGTTTTACTAAGGAATACATTGGTCGACCCACTCAGTCCCTCCTCTTAAGCTTGCGTTGAAATGAGCGAGACTGCATTACTCTATACCTTCAATGGCTACTCAACCTGAAAAGATCCTTGTCCTGGGTGCCGGCGAACTGGGCACACCAATCCTACGTGAACTATCTAACCCCAAGTGGGGGCCGTCGGATATCACTCTCCTGCTCCGCTCTTCCTCTCTAACATCTTCGGACCGTGACAAGCAAGCCCAACTAGACGAATTCAAATCCCTAGGGATCAAATTCCTTCCAGGTGACCTCGCCACCGGCACCGTCGACGAGCTCGCAGAACTTTTCAAAGAGTTTCATACAGTTATCGGCGCTACAGGGTATGTTGCAGGACCTGGCACACAGATTAAACTTGCCCGTGCTGCACTTCAAGCAGGTGTAAAACGGTACTTCCCGTGGCAATTTGGCGTCGACTACGATGCTATAGGGAGAGGTTCCGGCCAGGACCTCTTCGACGAACAACTAGACGTTCGCGACCTCCTACGCTCGCAAACCCAGACCGAATGGGTCATCATCTCGACCGGGGTGTTCATGAGCTACCTCTTTTCCTCATTCTTTGGCGTTGTGGACATTGAACACAATGCCGTTCACGCCCTTGGTAGCTTGGACAATCGCATCACAGTCAGCACAGTGGAGGATATTGGCCATTTGACGGCGGAGATTTTCTATGCCCAACCGCGACTAGCCAACACTGTTGTCTACATCGCCAGTGATACCCTTTCCTATAGACAGGTAGCGGACATCGTCGACGAGGTCTTGCAGTCCCGACACAACGGAAGGAAGATCACACGCGAGATTTGGGACGTACCCTCTCTTCAAATCCGTCTAGAACAAAATCCCGATGATACCCTCGCCAAATATTCCTACGCCTTCTCAAAGGGTGTTGGAGTAGCATGGGATCTCGACCAGACCTTTAATGGTCAACGAGGAATTGCCGTTACCAATGCAAGGCAGTGGGCTTTGCAGCACTTAGAAGTATGACCCTAGTTCATTTTATTCATCGTTACATTGGGTTCGTCCACGGGAAACAGTAGCGGGTATATGATTGTGAAGACTGTAGACCGGTACATCCTCTAGATACATGTTCATAAACATTTCAAATGTAGCAAAAGGCAGCACCAGCGCAAACAAGAAACCATTATTAAATCATTAATTTTACAAATAGTGTGGATCGAGAATCGAGTGGTGAAGTGGTCAATGCAAATCAATATGTGAGAAAACCATGCAATGGATAAGAAAAGGAATGCGTCAATAATGGAACGTAGGGTCATAACGTAAACATAACGTGTCTCCGGGGCACCGCTGAGAGAATCCAGGTGGAAAGAAAGAGGTTCCTACATCTTGGCCTCTGTCCAGCCACCATAGCCACGACGGATATCCCAAAGATGAAGCTGGAAATTGAACTCGTCCTCCTCTTCCTGAATCTCCCGGCAATCATCTTCATCGTCAGAGTAATCCTGCTCCTCTTCATCATCAAACCAGATCGAGTCCGCACTGTCACTAGCCTGGGATCGAGTCTCCACCTGTTCATCTCCAGAAGATCCATACTCGTTCGGGCTCTCCATGATAACGAACAACTGATCGTTGTGATCCCTGATATCCGAGATGAACGTCGAGGGAGTGTCGGATAGTAAGAACGTCGGAGCAGCGGGAAGGAATTCAGAAGGGATAGGTGAGCGGGGTTTGCGAGTTGCCTTGTGAGGTGTCACGGAGGCAATCGAATCGCGAGTACTATGGATCCTGTTCTTCTTCGACAAGCGTCTTCGTCCACCACCAGGTGAAGAAACACGGTCGCTGTCGAATGATGTCGGTGAAGAAGCATCAGAGGCAGGGCTAGCGGGCTCTGCAGGACTATTGGCATAGTCAGAGTCCGATGACTCCTCAGCAAGGTCGTCCAAGTCCGCAACGGGGAAGACCAAGTGTGTTGGGACATCATCACCAAGCTTTCTCCTGAGTCTCTCCATCTTTCTTCTGCGCTCAGCATTGGCGGACATGATGGCGAAGGTTGGGGTTGTTGGTGAATAGTCAGATGAAGGAGGAGCAGCTTTCATGGTGAAGACGTTTTCCTCTTCGCTGTCTATCGAGGATGATCTCGAGTGAGCTGATTGCGGGGAATTCGCGACGGCGGGAGAAGCAGGGATAGGTTCTAGTCTGGAGGGGCTAGCTGAAAGGCGAAGCATGGGAGGACGTTTGCTAGGCCACGACTCGGTATTCTTCAGCGATCCAGATGACCTCTTTGATCGAAGGGAGCTCGATGGGGAGTTGAGCAGTGTCGATTCGGAGCACGAAGAAGAAGGGAAGTCGGAGGAAGAAGAGCTTTCAATGGAAGAGATGGACTCTATTGATGCTCTGGGACGCATTCTGCTAACGGGGAACTGAACACGATGGTGAACTACAAGGAGACGATTAGCATCTTCGGTTCATAAGGGACAGTGATTGTACTCACTAGGTTCTTCATCATGGGTGGAGTCGATAAGGCGGGGGGTTGCGCCTAAAACCCGCCTGAGCTTATCTGCTGAGCGACGCAATTGGCTTCTCTGTTGAGGTGACATCCTGTTCGTCGTCGGGGGAGGGGGAGGGAAGACGACCTTCTTGGGTTTTACAGACTCTGAGGAGAACTCAGACTCGAAAGACATGATACTAGGGGAAGACATGACGGAAGACGTGAACAATAGAGTTTTGGTACAGAGAGCGTATTATAGCAAAACCGAGGAGAGGTCAAAGCGAGTAAAAGCCACAGATGCCAAAGCCTCCTGTTTTCAACGTGTGTATATCCAACGAGCCGTGACAGAGTGAAGGACAAGAAACGCGCGATCTGAGAACTCCCGAGTCCCAGAAGGAGAAGATGGCAAAGAGGTGGGCGACCATTCCAATTTGCAAGGGCTCAGTATACATATGCCGAAAGCACAATAAGGCCATGTCAGACATCCCAATTAGCATCCGCAGGTTCCGAATTCTAATTGTCAAATGGCCGAGTACGATCAGGGCACTCTGGCCAAATCTAGCCATGCCCAATTGTCATTGTCGAGACCAAAGTGGCATCTGGCCCCAAAAGCGGAAGAAAACAATAGTGACAGCATAGCCACAGCCACAATGGAGTATGGACCCAGTGCCAGAAATGGACCCAAGTCGGCCAAGCAGGTTCTATTGGAGACACTAAGCCGCCAAGCAACCATCAGAATGAAGAAGGGTTAGAACAGAAATACGACAGGAAGAACGAATCCTGACTCGGACTCGAGCGCTGATAATGATATCCAACATGACGAACTTGATTCCAAAATTATAACAAGGATTACAATGGGTTTATGGTATGACGGGTATAGAAGGTTGATATGAAAGAATAGTAATCATAGGTACCGCAGGCTGGAGCAGCGTCACCATCATGCTAACAGACCAAAGGTTCTGCCAATAACATACTGCAACCCCTCAAGCCTAGGAAGATCATGTCCACCATCCGTGGTCTTCAGGAGGCTAACGGTCCTTTCACCAGATGTGAAGCTCTCAAGGGTACCGAAGCCCTGGATATCAGAGCGCGTAACCAGTTGCTTGCGTGATTCGGCTCTATTGGCTTGCTGAGCGATGATCTCGTCCCAATCAGAATTGCTCATCAACAGAGGGTTGTGGACGGACGGCGATGGTGGGAGGTAACGGTCCATGATCGCATTGAATATGACTGTGGAATGGTCGTGGTGGATGTCCCAATCATCCTCTGCGAAGGCAAATGAGAGGCCCGTAAACGATGAAGTCAATCAGCAAAACTCACCAGCGTGGGCGACAAGGACTGAGCATTGAATTTCCTGATCCAATAGAGTCTTAGCAAGCCGCCGCGAGAAATTTAGTGGGAGTACGTACCGGAGCAAGCGTCAAAGTATCAAAATTGTGAGCGATAGACCATTCCAAGACCCCTGACCGCATAATGTCAATGACGATAACAATCTATATCAAAGTAACGCACTCGGAACGAAAGGAAGCATTGTCAAAGGCTTCAACAACGGCAAGAACCCAAAGAGATGATACTGTGTCATCAGCAACCGGATCGAAGAGAATGGCTAGCAGATAATGAAGAATGTCAGTGCATACAGAGGGAATGATGACACGGAAAAAGACTCACCGACATGAGGACTAGTCCTCTAGGAGTAACACCTTCCTTGCCTAGCTCCGCACCTAGAAGACTGGCAATTGCAGTTCCTAGACTATGTCCCATAATCAAAATATCTTCAGGCTTCGTGCCCTGTTCAATCAAGTAGTCCCATGCAGTCTTTGCGTCTTTAGAGACACCCTCCAAGGTTGGCTCGCCTTCACTGTCCGCAAAGCCTCTATAGTCTATAGCCAGAATGTTCGCGTCCAGGCGTGCTGTCAATGCAGTATACACGTTGATGCGTAACTGCAATGCCCTAGTTCCAGTGTTTCCGTGTAAGAAGAGAATCGTGGGCTTGGAACGCGTGGCTGCGGGGATTTCAAGCTTCCTAGATGCATTCGAGGGAGGGAAGGGGAGCTCCTGGTAGAACTTGTCGGAGAAGATGAACCATGCTCCAATGGTGACATTATCCGTGCTAGGCAGTCTAAGGTTGACTGTCTTGCCAGCTATAACTGGTGTTAATACTACTCTCTCGTAGGCGCAGCAAAGACGTGGATGGACTGACGCGCTAAACCATAGCTCTCTGGGTGGTCAAAGCGATTATATCCAAACCAGTCGATGCGATGAGCGTAGACGACGCTGAAAAAAGACGTCTTATCAGAGCTGCTCGGCTCATGGGAGAGCTGACCCACTGTGTTTGGATAAGCGGTGTCAACACGAGAATAACCGCGGCGCCATAAAGCAAGCCCAGAGCAAGTAGAAACACTTGAGCTTTAGTGAGAATCTTGAAAGAAGCAGAAAACTTTGGACTAGGCTTGGACGACATGATGATGGTGGTATCGGTGAAAGAAAGGACAGGCGTTTAAAACGCAAGCAACATTCATAAAAGGTTGCCGCCAGCAAAGTTGCCTCAAACGTTTCATCGGACCGACGTCATTCACAGCATGATTGGATCACGAGCAAAAGGCCACATTGCAACGAGGCTTGGTACACGAACAGAGCTCGACACAAATATTGGAACGGAACATGGATAGTTATCGATGAACGTGAAAAAGGTCCAGAAGAAAGTCAACATTCGAGCAATGGGGTATAAACTACAAAAGATGGATCATAAATCTAGTATACAACGGAGATGTATGTAATGCATAGTAAAGCATAACAAACCAATGACCAAAGAAATCAATCAATCAAGGACTCAACGGCCTCAACTGACTCTGAGCAAACACCTTGAGCCAATTATCTCCCATATCCTGTTTGAGCGCCTCTAACCTCTTCCTATACGCATCCGCACTATCTCTCGCCTCATCAATACCCGACCCCTCACCAGGAGCAGTCGGTGGCTCGTAGACAGATGCACTAACTCGATTCTTCCTTGCAGCAGATCTCCCCATCGTCCCCGCTCTTTGTCCCTTCAATCGCATCGAGCCTGATCCTTTCGGGCTAACTCCAATGCTTTCATCCCCAAAGGAAGAAGGCTTGAACGATGTGTCATTGTTGTTAAAGTCAGTCGATGCCATAGACGGTATGAATTCGGTCTGATATCGGCCATGCCTTGACCTAGGTGTCGCCTTAGCCTTCTCTGGGCTTGGTGTTGCTGGTGTGATCGTAATATTGGATGTAGTTGGCGTCACTGTCGCAGTTGACGATGTCCTGTCGATAGCTCCAGGGGCAAGCAAACCATTGTCCACCTCCTCTTCCATTTCCTCAGGCTCATCCGTCATTGATCGTTGAGGAACCCACCTCACTTGTGGAGGAGGCTGAGGGCTAGGTTCTCGTGTCTGCTTCTTTGTAGGTTTCTTGCGTTTCTGCATCGATGAGGTATCCGAACGCTCTCGCGAGTGGAAGCTCCCTCTTCCATCACTGTTTTCTGCACCATCCAAGTCGACAATACGCTTCGTCTTCTTCCTACGAGCTTTCGCATTAGCAGCCGCAACTCCAGATGGGCCAAGGTATGGTGAAGCATTCGAAGATGGAGGTGTAGGGTACCCATCTCTCGGTGGGACCGATGTGGTTGCAGGTAAACCAGGAGAATGCATATGTGTATGATTTACCGCAACCACAGGTGGTGAATATGCTACAGATGGTGGTCTTGTAGACGTCATCTGAGCAGAAGGGGGTTGTGTCAGATTCTTTTTCTCGTAGAATCCAGGTTCCGTCCCATCCAATTTGACAGTCTTGCCTTCTTTCCAGAAGTAGTCAAAGCATGCCACTCGGGGGTTCTCCTCTATCTCTATGAATGGGTTGCCCTCGATCCGTACGTCGATGATATTGGGTAGAACGGCTAAGCGGCCAATCTCCGCACTCTCTTCGATGTAATTGCCCCGCAGGTCAACGCGTTCGAGTGCGGTAAGCCGTTCCAGCCCGCAGATGGATTCCAGCCTATTCTTCGCTAGGTTGAGGTGAAGAACCTGGCCAAGGTTGGTGTATATGCCCAGCACTGAATCAATCATGTTATCCGCGAGGTTGAGCGATACGAGGTTGTAGAGACCACCAAGCCCTGGTGGCACTGAAACCAGGAGATTGGATGATAGGTCGAGGTGAGTGAGAGAAGTAAGATATTGAATCGGTTCAGTGGGGAGGAATGTTAGGCCGTTATCCGATAGGGACAAATGCTTCAAAAATGCCCATTTGAGAGAGCTGAGTTGGAGGGGAGGTGATGGTGAGGCGGGAATGCTGGCACTTGAGTCGTCCGGCGTTGGCTTGTCCTTGGCTTCTTCCTCCGCTTCTGCACTTTCCTCTCCATCCGTATCCTCCACTACCGTATCAGGAAGACGAGTCGTAAAGAAAGTTGACTCTGCATCCTGTGGGATGCCCCTCGGTATCCTCCTCTTCCTCTTTCGGCTTGTGCTCCCTTCCCTCCTTGCTTGATCATCCACCACAGCCCCAACAAAGATATCCGTCACATCCTCCAACCCACTCTTCTTTATCTTCAAGCTCCTCAAACTCTCCGCCAGCTTATCCCACCCGAGTAACGTTCTCGGATCAATGTCAACGCACTCCAGACTATTGAGGGTTTTGAAAGCGTCAAGAGGAAGAGCATTCTGGTTGGGTGGTTCATTCGCCAACTCTGCAATCCCCTTCTTCCCAGGTGCATGTATCGAGAGTGCTGGAACTTTGGTAAAGCTGCTGTATATGTACTTGAGCTCTGAATCGAGACTCGGAGGTTCCGGTTTTCCCCACCAGCCTCCTCCGAGTGACAATCCAGAGACTGCAGACAAAGACGTGCGTATTGAAGCCATGGACATAGTCTCCGACTTGTCCGCATCTCCTAGAACATTGATGTAGCTCATAGGTCGAGAGGGGCTATCAATCTGAACATCCAGTGTTCCGACATCAATCCCTAGAGCTTCGAGCCTCATGAGCACATAGAATAGTCGGTGAGTATCCAATGTGAGTGTAATGGGTTTGGGCGGAGGGGGACCAGCCTGAGAGGTAGCATCATAGCCAAACCAGCCCAAAGGGTTGAACACGGAGACCGCGTCGGACTTTTGACCTGGTTTCTGCTGAGGCCGTCGTCGTAGTTGTAGTCCAGCTTCTGCTAAGCTCTTCTCGTTGGTCCGAATGAAAGTTGCTAGCCGTCGTAGATACTCGTCGCCTGGCTCGTGCTGCATCCTGATGGTGGCAGGTGAAAAGGAGGTATAGTTGCTGCCTTGTGTCTGTTGAGTGCTTTTATGTCACAAGAACATAAGACCACGCTTTACCGGGCTGTCTAGCAATTGGAACGTGTTATGCTTGTGGCCTTGGATGTTGCTGGCTTGAGTGCCGTCACTGTGGCCCCCAGCGTTGACGGCCCTGCAGGTGGTTGGGGAAGATCAAGGTCGATTATAAAGAGCACAGCCACAGATACTGTTAGTACTACGCGTCCACCATGAAGATTACTGTGAAGACGACGAACCAGAAAGTTTTCACGGTGAGCTCCAATTTTGGCTGATAAATTGTGCTGGTAAAGCTTAATTGACATTCTAGGTCGAGATTGAGCCCGAAAAGACTGTTGGGCAGCTCAAGGAAAAGATCCAAGCAGAACAAAGCCATCCTGCTGCAAGCCAGAAGGTAATCTTCTCTGGTATGTCGTTCAAATGATATGAAAAATCAGCATATAAACCTTTCTATAGGCAAAATTCTGAACGATGCCACCACTATTGAGTCTTGTGGTATCAAGGAAAAGGACTTCCTAGTGCTCATGGTCTCAAAGGTAAACGTCACCCTCTTCCACAGCCATCAACACCATCTCATCCCATCGTAGCCTAAGCCAACTCCATCGCCTGCACCAGTCGTAGCTCCAACTGCTCCTGCTTCTACATCAACACCTCCTGTCACAACACCCGCTGCAGCGCCGGCTCCTGCTGCACCTGCACCTGCCACTCAACCCGCCCCTGCTGCACCCGCACCCGAACAACCATCTGCTGCTGCACCCGCGTCGTCTGATGCTCCGATAGGCGATAGCTTCCTCTCTGGGGAGCGATTGAATGCCGCAATAGCAAGCATGGAAGAAATGGGTTTCCCTAAAGACCAGGTTATGAGGGCCATGAGGGCCAGCTTCAACAACCCGGATCGGGCTGTCGAATACTTGATGACAGTGAGTGGTATTCTCTCCAACTTTTGATCAAATTTTCTTAAGTCTACGATAACAGGGCATCCCAGCACATCTTGAACGCGAAGCTGCTGGACCTTCTGCAGCTGCACCTCAACAGCCTGCACAGCAGGGCGGTGCTTCTGCTACTGGTGCTCAGCCGGCTGCAGCAGCTCCTGCAGCAGCCCCACCAGCCAACACTGGAGGGCCACAAAACCTCTTCCAACTCGCTCAGCAGCAACAGCAGCAGTCTGGAGGTGGCGGGAATGCTGCAGCCGCCGCCAACATTGACATCGAGGCACTTCGCTCCAACCCTATCGTACAACAAATCAGGCAGCAACTCCTCACAAATCCTGAGGGAGTCCAACCTCTCATCCAGAATATCTTGGCCACAAATCCAGAAGTAGCCGACACCCTCCGAACATTCCTCAACAACCAAGAAATGCTGATGCAATTGTTTGGTGACGCTTTCGAAGGTGAAGGTGCGCAGGGACAAGGCGGTCAACAGATCGCAGTAACTCCAGAAGAGATGGCTTCCATTGAACGGGTACGCAAATCTTGATTCTCCATTTCAAACCAAAAGTTTATTGACCGCTCTTTACCCACAGTTACAAGGAATGGGTTTCTCCCGAGGCCAAGCTATCCAAGCTTTCATAGCAGCAGATAGGAATGAGGAGTTTGCTGCCAACCTGCTCTTCGATGGTGCATTTGACCACGATGACGACGATGGCACTGCTGGCGCGGGAAACAATAATAATAATGCGTAGATAACGCTTAGCTTTGATTCGATATGATTGTAATGTGGCTGTGACACGATTTGCCTTATGGTCCTCTTTTTCTCGAAATGCCATGTCAACATGTAACCAACACCGCTGTCGACGTCTTGTGTGATTTCAGATGCTCTGGGTAAAATCAAGTATCATCGCCTCGAGTGTGCTTCTTGTGATAAACACTGTCAATACATGATGCCTACGTCGTGTCCTGCTAAACCGACCTTTGTTTTTGACTACTACGATGCCCTCTTACCTGAGGGGAGTGCTGGTTCTCTTTCTCGCTTCTGCGTTTCCTGTTGCTTGGGCGGATCTCATCATCCCACTGCCATCGCAAGACTCGGTGACAGACTATGCTCCTAACGTAAACGTAGAATGTCCGGACCTCTCAACAACTTCTCTCATCCGCGAGTTTACTGCGGAGAACCAGACCCTGCACCCAGCAGAAATTGAATACATTAACACCAGAGCTTCGACTGTTCTTCCGGATGCATGGTCATCTTGGTTAGGAGGTAACGATGCAAAACATGGGTATAACTTATCCCAGTTTCCGGCATTACCCAAGGTCGGAATGGCTATTCCTGGAGGTGGTCTAAGAGCGGCTTTGTATGGCGCTGCTACACTCAACGCACTGGATGCGAGAAACGAATCGGCGAAGGCAGCTGGGACAGGAGGATTATTACAGGTTGCATCGTACATCACTGGGTTATCAGGTGAATCTCAGACCCTTTGTAACGTATGATAGTAGCTAACTGATTCACAGGTGGTTCTTGGGTGACCGGCTCAATGTTCATGAACAACTGGCCAAAGATATACGATCTTGTCCTTGGAAATGGGCAAGACATGGATGGGTGGCTGCTCGACTTGGACCTTGTCACCCCAGATGGCATCAACCTGTTCTCTGACGATAATCAGTACTTTTTCGGGAGTGTCCTCTGGAGTGTTATGGCAAAAGCAAATACAGGAATGTAAGCATACGGCCAGATTATCACTTTTTCAAAGACTAATGTTTTGAGGATAGTGATACAAGTCTTACCGATCCATGGTCACGGATGATAGCCTACCATTTCTTGAACCAGACCAGCCGAAAGAACTTCTTCACGAACGATTCTGCTCATGGCGCAGGGCAACTATGGTCAGAAGTTCCCCGAATCCCGGCATATCAGCAACATCAAACACCATTCCCTATCATCGTCGCGGATTCGAGACCAGTCGGTTCTAACCTGACGACAATTCTTCCTCTAGATTCAACAGTATATGAGGTATGTCGGGATTTCTTTCTTAGCATTGACACGAGCTCAATAATCTTGCGTCTAGATTACGCCTTTCGAACTAGCTTCCTACGACCCCAACCTCTCTGCCGGAATGAACCTCACTTACGCAGGAACCCATCTCACAAACGGCAAGCCGGATAACGGGTCAGCATGCGTAACAGGCTTTGACCAAGTCAGCTTCGTAATGGGCAGCAGCGCAAGCCTATTCAACGTGGGTACCACGCTGTGACCACCCTACACACCCAAATTTACTCACAACGAATCACATCACCACACAGCAACTTCTAGATTTCGCACATAACACGATCTATCAATTCAAATCTGCTGATGCCGCAGGATTGTTGTATGTTTTACAACGACAGCTCCGAGAGGTCCGAACTCGTGCAGATGATGTTGCGAATTGGCCGAGTCCTTTTACTGGTTTGAAGAATACGACTTTCCAGGATTCGGATAAGCGGTGGATAGAGCTGATAGATGGTGCATCGAATCAGGAGAATGTGCCCTATGGGCCATTGTTTGTCAAGGCTAGGGGTTTGGATGTTATCGTCACCATTGAAGGGAGCGCCGATGAGTCCCATAACTTCCCAAAGTAGGTTCTGTATACGAAGACCTCTGATCCAAAAACTGACGTTGATTGGTACAGTGGGACTAGCCCAATAACCACTTCTACCCGTCTGTCCACACTCCTACGTTCGTCCCATCAGCAATTCCCTCCGATCCCTCAGAATGCAGATGGATTTATCGCCACTGGCGTCAATGCTCGCCCAACCTTCTTCGGGTGTGATCCTCAGCATACTCCTCCTGAATTTCCCTTGGTCATCTACCTGCCGAGTGCGCCACCCTTCAATGGCGATACTCCGGTCATAAAGTAGGTCAATCCCACTACCTCTATCGCTATGATTGACGAATGATTTTGTAGCACTGCAACTTTCAAACTCTCATACAGCAACAAACACGTCTCCCTTTTCTTCGACCAAGTCTTCAACAATACCATCTCAGGCTTCAAACCAGGAACCAACCTCGCAGACCCAAACTTCGGAACTTGCCTACAATGCGCTGCCATCGACCGTGCACGCCTCAAAGCAAACCCCGTCGTTCCTCGGTCAGACGCCTGTTCAACATGCTTCAAACAGTATTGCTTTGACCCCTCAAACCCTCCCTCAAAATCCGACCTTCCAAACAGGAAACTCGACTTCGTAGACCCTGACCCACAAGGACTCGACAAAGTCGAAAACTTATTCACTGAGCATAAATTCGCTTTCATTGGGGGCTTGATTGGGCTGGTTGTTCTTATCGCAGCATTGGTTGGTGGAATGTAAGCGTTTTATTCTAACCGTTGCCAATCCCTATACTAATCAGCATACGCAGAATATTCTGGAGGAGACGTCGGGCCACCAAGGCAACGTACAAGGTTGTCGAGGATTTCCATTACTCCGAACCTGATCTCCCTGCGGGTTGGCAAAGATATTCTGATCATGACCCTCTGAGGGCCGAGTCTTACCAACTCCCAAATTATAGATGAGCCTGCTGTTTTTTTTTCCCCTTATGGACTTCCTTTGCATCATTTTGCCTTTCCTTTGCATATCCATGGACGACTTGTAGCGCATTTCTGGTCAGTAGTAATGTCTTTGTGACGAATAATAATTTAGGAATCATAATCTCGTGCCCCTGCTGTTATGGCTTTGGGATGTTGCGACATCGTCAAGGGCAAGAATTGAGAGCAGACCACTTCATCGACAATAGACGACCAAACGGCGAACTTGGGAGAAACCGATGAGATTAAAGGCAATCGTGTACACATAACTTTCATGTCTCTTTGTAATTTTCGTGAATTAGGTGGTCGTAAACAGCGGAAATTTGCACAGCGAAAGCGGAGGGATATATATGTCGTCAACAAGAGGGGAGGACAATAAAGCAAATGGCACGAGGGTGATCGGGGTCAATGTTCAATTGGTACCAGATGGGGAGTAAAGCAAGAGGAATAATGCGATTGTGTTCTGCGTCTAAAAAGTCCGTGGAATGAAGTGGAGAATGTGCTCCCCTGGTAGTCAATACTACAACCCAATGGACATTCACCTATGTTGGTATCAAACCACCCTGTCCAGATGCAACGATGAGGTGTCGCAAGAATATAGCAATGGGTATTGGCGATGTGCTCGTGAAGGCCAGTCCGATCAGCTAGGACGTAGAAGCGATATGAAGTGGCAATACTCCGCAGTCGATTTGGATAGGTAGGGAAGCACCCTGAAGTGGCCGACTCGGGAAGACGGGCGTCCTAAACAAAGGACATGCTCTAAGAGCTTGCTCTGTGCCGTACACCAAGAAAGGAGATTTTGATCCCAGGTTGCAGGGGTATAGGGAATTGCGAGGACTGTGGCATGAAAGTTGCTTGCGGATAGAGAACAGGAAACAGCGGAGACTATGTGCGCGACGTGGACCAAGAGAACAAGATTGAAAAGAATGTCGAGTGTGTAAAAGAAAGGGAAAGCTTTGTAAGGTGTTTTCAAGCTTGCGAGGGACTATATGGGACAGTGGGTGATGAGAACATGATCCTTTGCGGCAAAGAGGATATCTATGCTCTTCTATGCACTACCCGTGACCTCTCACATCACCGAGCACCGTCTAGGACTGCTCGCACGTCTTCGACGTTTGCAAGGTCTGCTAGGAAGGGAATGAGGTCCGTAAGTTCTGTGTCATGCGGGTCGTTAAACCAAGATGAAACGGGAACGGCATTGTTCGGATGGAAAATGTAGGATGCGGGCGAATTGTCAAGAATTATGGTATCCGCAATCGGGCGCCCAAGCTGTGATAGATCCTAAAGCGGGGTTGAGCGTCATGAAGCGGGCTGCGGGGAAGTTAAACTAACCTTGACATAATTGCCCTTATGGTTATAGCAACTTTCCCTGAATAGCCGATGTGTGACTACTTGATGTATATCAAGCTTGTCAAGCACTGGATCGGCATACTGTAATTGTGAAATGCTTAGTGACGGCTATACGAAAGGGGGTCAGTGACGCACCTTGCTCAAGCTCGCTGTGAAGACAACGACCTCGTAGAGTTCGCCCATCTTCTTCAAGAAAGTGTCGACCCCAGGTCGTTTGATGACGTAGACATTATGCCATTGATACTCAATTTCGACAGGCACAACATAGTCCGCTTGTTGCAATGACTGGAAAAAAAAAACATGGTAAACATCGGGAGAGGTAGCCCGTCCGGAGAACAGTTACCTTGAAACTGCTGTGGACGAGAGTCTCATCGAGGTCCAATACAAGGCATTTCCTCCCAGCATGCTGGGGGGCGATAGGTGGCAAGAGCGGCCGTGGTACTCCATCCTGCGGTGGATATATCAGTCGCTAGCCGCTATCGGGTGAAAAACGCATACATACCGGACCAATGGGAATACCAGCACCTCCATTCATGATGAGTCGCTCTTCCTCTTCCTGTTCATCGAGTTCATGGTCGTGCAAGTCTTCCTCTTCTTCCGTAAAGCTTGATCCTTCCGAGTCTTCGTCCCTCGGTGAGGATGTTAGCTCCTGAGAATGACGCTTCTGTTCTGCTGTTGGTGACACTTCCACGCTTGACCCTGGCGGCTGAACAGCACCAGAAGTTACACCTCCGGTCTCTTCAAGAGGTAACGTCTGTGGAGGGGGGGTTGGAGGGATTACAACGGCTTCTTCTTCGGGTGGAGCGATTGTCGCTGATGATTTGCTCGTAGGGGCTGTCGTTTTAGGGACACTCGCAGTGGCACCAGGAATAGATACCGTCTGGGAGGTCAAGACAGTAAGATTGGGTTTCTCTTTCGGAGCTGGTTTCTCCACAGGTGGTGTGGTCAGCGGCTTCTCTTTTGACGCCGCACTGGTGGAAGGGGTGGTATGGAGGTCGATGGGATGGGTTGCGGAGTCAGGGTAGGCACAAGGAATGAGGATACGGAGGAGTTTGTCCAAGACTGATTTTTTCTGGGCCCGAGGAGCTCCGGATGGACCAGCCTTGTGGTTTCCGTTACCGTTGGCCGTAGAAGGTTTAGACGGCTTCGACGAAGAGGTGACGGGCTTAGCCCCCGTATTTATGCCTTTTTGACTGCCTGACGTTGATCCACGTGAGGTCTCTTCAGAGGTACCGGGTACTGAGCGCTGGGGATTAGAGGCACCAGGCAGAGAATCTGACGCAGCAGGAACCTGTCCTGCGGCGGGTGAAAGGCCAGAGGTGTCAGCAGATTCCCCTGGAGCATTTTTCAGCTCTTGTGAGGTGGTATCTTGAGCATTCAAATGCTCGTCTGCCGTGCCATTTGGCAAGGTATGCTGGCCAGTAGACGAAGGCTCAGAGATAGACTTGTTCGCCGGTTGAGATGGTTGAGACGGTGACGAAGAGTCTTTAGACGACGGGTCGGCTGCAGCTGACGGAGAGACAGCCATTGTCGTTGTCGAGGATGATGAGGGCGTCGTGAAGCTCGGCGAGGGAACAACGATTTGGTACAGCCGACTTTAGGTTTCCCGTGCCATGTGTCATGGAAATATATTCCCACGGTTACTAGCCGCTCTTAATCGCCTCATTTTTCGGGATTTTCGGATTTTTGTCGAATTTCCATGTATTTTCTGGCTTGTTTCTGGAGCTTTTCCTTGCAATTTTGGCCGTCTCTATGAAGTCTCTTTGCTGGCTGCAAGAGCGCGAAAGGACGGAAAAGTCAAAACTGCGGACCGTCTATCCGATTACACGTGATGGCTGCTAGCAGGCGCGTTGTTTACTCCTGTTTGCCGAGCTCAAAGTCCTCAAGGCCATGTTCACCAAAGGTCCAAGGTTCGAGCCTCCCAAAGGTCCGTAATTTACGCTTTTTGTACAAGGAATGTTTCTTGAAATACTTGCCTCCAAAAGTATCCGATATACCTGGTCCAAATGCCTACAATGTACCGGCTCGTGAGTTGGTCGTTTGAGCAGTCCAGAGGCAATCGTCTTACTCGCTGCAGACACGCCTCAGCAGCCCTACAAACGGGGTGCATTCCTTGAGAAGGCCGAGAGATTCAACCAAGAGAAGCACGTAGACGATGCAGGTAAGAGTTCTGTTATCGTGATGTCGACACTAAACCAATGCAAGTTGCTAGGACCAAGCAATCCCACTGAACATGACAAGAAACCTGCCAAGTCTGTCCCCGGGGTGGCAAAAACACAAGCCGAATACAAGGCCCTAGCAGAAAGATATGCTGCTCTTCAGCGCAAAGTTGATGACCTCGAAAAGGTTCATCAGGATGGAAAGAAGACAGTATGTTGTTGCACCTTGCGTTCCCGTCAACCATCTTACCCAATCTCATAGCATCAAGAACAAACTGAGAAACTAAAGTCTGAGCTCTCTAAATATCAGAAAAATAGCTTAGAGCAAACAGATCGCTTGGAGAAGCAAAGAAAGCAAATCGACCTGCTTGAAGCCCGTGTTCAGGAGCTGAAGAAGGCCGCCGCTTCAAAAGAGGTTGAGGTGAAGGATCTAAAGCTCAAACTGAAAACAACCGAGCACGACCGCGTACAGCTTGTTGCAAAGCAAGGCGAGGCAGTCGAGGCCAAGAAATCTCTTGAATCCCAGGAATCGAAGCGAAAGGAGGAATTGAGAGAGCGGGAAAGGCATATCGCCGACCTGGAAAGAGACCTTGCCTCTGAGAGGAAGAAACGAGATCTTGCCGAGAAGAAGGCCAAGGATCTCGAGGAGAAAGGAGCTGCTGGGGTGGCGAAAGCCCGAAGTGAGATGAAGAAAGTCGAGGCCAAGCTCTCTTCGTCTGCCCAGAATGCGCTGAAAGAGGCTCAGGAACAGGCAGAAGAACGGGAACAGACGTTGCTTACACAGCTCGAGCACCATCGAGAACTCGTGCAACGGGTAGCAGCGGAATATGGTCGCCTCGCATCTCAGAGTATACCCCTCTCCACCCACCAGCGCCTGAAGGATGATCATACCAATCTAAAGCTGCGTGGCTTAACCCTGGAACGCAGACTCCTCAACTCGGAGAGCCAAGTCACTGAATTGGCGTACCTTATACGACAGACCAAAGAGAAGAACCTCTTCCTGCAAACAGAGTTGCGTGAAGTTGAAGATGTCCTACCTCTTTACCAGAGTGCGTTGGAAGAGGCATCTTCCCTGTCGACATCTCTAGCTTCAGAAATCACGTTGCACCAGGCAGCCAATGCTATTGGCGCTGCCCTCCGTCAAGACAAATACAACCGACTGTATGCTGCAAACGGGGTGCTGGAGTCTCTATCCGATCTCTCCCGCCTTACAGGTCGAAGCGTCTTCTATGAGTCGTTGGCTCTTGACGCTCAATTTCGAGAGGAGCAGCTCATTTCTCGAAATTATGCAAGATCATACTCGAGTACGAAGTCGGCCCTTGAAGCAGCCACCACGCAGCTTCGCGGCACCCAGGACGAGAAAGCGGCTTTGGAAGGACGACTAGAAGCAGCAACAGGAGAGTTGATAGGTTTGAAAGCATCAACGGACGGCATGTCCCGCCAAGTCAAGGAAATGGAGGAGAAAATGTTGAAAGCAAACGAGAGATGCGAGGCTGCCGTGAAGAAAGAGAAAACGATCCTCAAGGAATGTACTGCGACTATTCAAAAGTCAAAGATGGCGGAGGAAGCATTGCGAAGTGAGATTGATGAGTATGTCCTTTCATTCATTCATTTCATTTCGGTAATTTAATTCATACTCATTCATTCTTCACAGCCTGACAAGGGAACTTGTGGAAGCCTCGCAGTATCAGGAAGCATACTGTGCGCTCTCAGATGAAGTCGGTGCCCTACTTGCAAGAAACCGCCTTGCAGAGGATGAAGCCCAGAAACTCAGTAAATTCAACGCCGAGATCCTGGGACACAACAACCCTGCCCAACGTATCCTATACGTTGACCGAATAAGAAGAGAACTCGCCGAAGTGAAACATGTACAGTGATTAACTCTCATTCCCAAAACACCCTAGCTGATGACTATGCGTCTGAATAGGATTTAGTTATGAAGACCAGGGAGCACGAAGATGCTGCTGCCCTGAATGAAGAGTTGCAACATGAGTTGGACATGTATACTTCCGTCGCCGTACCGGCCAACCACAAGCCACGCTCGAACATGACACGGGTTTCACGGGTGCCTCTGGGAAGCCATAACCGCAGTCTCAGCTCTAGTCGTACCTCTAGCCAAGCTGACCTCAAGGAGAACATGGGAATGCGAAAGGGCTCCTCCCCAGCAACGTTGGACACTATCCCAGGGGACATGACTCTGGACGATATATCATGAGTTTATGAACTACAAACTTCTTCACGATCAATTACGATTTAGACCACATTTTACCATCGCTATCGCGCATTTATACTTCGATGTACAAGAGTTTGATACCCTACTATAATTACATGCAGCACGGCAATCATTCACGCTATAACCACTCCGATACGTCTCCAAACCACGCCCTCTGATCCTTGGGAGAGGCCCAGTCAACCGTATGACCCTCAATAACAGGCGTGTCAGAAGAAAGTAATCAAGTAGATCCAAGTTGACCTCCAAAGAAGGCCTGGAAATGCATTCCTTTCACACTCCTTCAGTAGCTCCACGGATGGCGTTGACCATCCAGCGGAATCTTTGAGTCGATCCTTGTACATTTCGTTGCTGAAGGAATGCCTGCATCGTCTTTGGATCCAACGGTCCCATCATCACCATGTTTTTGGGCATCTGCCTAGGCATCCCTGCTCCTCCCATAGCATTCATGAAGCTCATCTGACCACCCGAAGTTCGGTACGTTCCCTCTGAAGGCAAGATCTAGGTAGTTGGATTGTTGTTCCTGCTGCTGTTGCAGTTGCTCTGTACGTGATTTCTTAAGGTCTAGCAGCATTTGTGCTCGGCTATTAGGATACATAGCCTGCAGCCGAGCGAGCAATTCAGGCGGCATAAGAGCTGGTTGTCCATTGAGTCCGGTGGTCATCGCTGCAAGCTGTCGCTGGGTGGTTGCTGAGGGACTTGTTTTTGACCGGGAGGCTGTTGAAGAGAATTAGAATGGCAACGAGGAAGGACACTCTGTCCACATACCTCAGGGACACCTCCTAATGGGAAGAAAGCGCCAACAAGGCTTTCTTTGTAGGGGAAGAATATCACATTATTCTTGTGTTCTCCCGACGGGAGTATCCAAGCGGCAGATGCGTACTGATCATAATCGTCAGAGAGGATACAGACATAGACGCTCGAAGATTCTACTCACAATATTCCGTTCAGTCAAAACACCACAAAGTGTTTTGAGAATATTTTCATTCCCTTTTGGGTCCGGTATGTCATTATGAGGAGTCATACCACACAGGACCGGTTTACTCCGCCTGATCCATGCTTGCAGTTCGTTCCGCGGTACTGCAGGATCTCGTAGTGGTACCAGAGTCATCTGCTTCGGCCAGGTTTCAGCATGACTGAAAGGTTGCCCATCAGATATGCAATTCTGTTGAGTTAAACGACGCCATGCCTTTCCGTCACCTTAGAAGTCATTGCAACGACATGCGCCGACATCTCCTTCTTCCCTGTAATAGTAGCCCCAATCCAGCATAACGTGCCCCGCCAAACAGGAGGTTGTTTCTGCAGCTGAGGTCGCTGTCGCTGTCCGGGGGGTACGTCGCCCATCGGTGTAGGTGCTTCCATCGAGGGGCGATCAGCAGCCTAGACAAGTTGGTAGCCGATAAGTATGGTGTCCAATATTGACTTTCCATGAGGTCACCGACATGTTCAAAAACAGAAAAAATCCGGAATATGGACTCTTCAGAGTCTTCTCCCGCTGTAGGGGGGTGGGACCTAGGAAACTGCTAAGAAGCAAATCAAATGGCAGTAATAACGACTGACCAAGCAGAGTTTGCCAAAGGACTCCGGATTTCGAAGTCATCAACAGTTTCCTCCAATCCCAAGGGCGCGATCGACCCGCATCGTGCGCTAAGAAAGACCGAGTTACTTGGGTGAGTTCTCTGACAACGAATGATACTGACCAATCGGTCCGTCGCCCATCCTGATGCAGAATGCTTCCGATAAACCCGCATTCCGGACATCGGTCACCATCGATCATAGCCGCAACAGTTTCTTCCAATCCTGAAGGCCTGGGTGTAATGGTAAAACTTGACTCGCATTGTACGCTGCGAAAGGCTCAGTCACTGAAAGCGGGTTCTCCGACAGTAAACGATACAAACCAATCAGCCCATTTGCCATTTTGGTGCAGAATGCTTTTATTAGACTTGCACCTCGGACATTGGATACCACCAACCGTCGTCGCCTGTTGGAACTGACGTCCAACAACAACGCTGAGTTGCAATGTACAACTGGTCTCGATCGTTTGTGTCCAATCACCATTCTTGACGAGTTCCAGACCAGGTTGATGGCTGTCTTCATGAAATACATTGAATCGTTGGGACATGACTATACGTTGCGCAGGACCACCATCGAATTTGAAAGCTAATATTTGCATAAAAACCTAAGTTCATATGCTTCGGTTAGCCCTTCACAAGTAGGAATGGGCAAGGATCCCCACCTCTTTACGGGAGCATAGGTCTTGCGGTAGTGACCATGTCTTCCCAAAGAAATCACATATTTCGATCTGGAGGAGCGAGATTCTACGTCCTGGGTCACGAGAACCGTAGTGGCACTCGCCGAGGAAGAAACTATATGATAACATGAGGATCAACAACCCTGGTTCGGAGTTCGTGGAGGGGGAAAACAGTACTTACAGAGCTGCCTGGATGGCCTTGTGGCTGTCACTTAATTGTCTGTATGCCTCAACGATCTTGTTGCGATCACAAGTCCAAGGCCAGAACCAACGCCATACTTCACTTAAGAAGTTCCTCAGAACGAGCGCTGGCGCTGTTTCCTCAAAAACCTCTAATATCGCGTTGGCGCTGCACTGAATTTGGAGAACTTGGCTTCGTATCCGCCCCTCTGTTCTTCTGACTTCGTATGTCGATGGGGTCCCATAGAGCCCAAACTCTCTGTAAATGGCCGGAAAGGTGATTGTGAGGATCTCATCCAGCAGCCCAGCGAGATCGAAGTGGTCGTTTGAAGGGCCTGAGAGGTGGTCGAGCCGTTCTTGGAGCTTCTCAAGGAGCTGCGCAACCTGAAATGCTTGCCATGGTAGGAAATCTACGTCCCTGATTGTCTGCAGTGATTTGTCGATACTTTCTGCGAAATTCCGAGCACGACTCGGGTTATTCGGGTAGACTTGTTTATTGGATCTACCTTGGCAAGTAATCGATTATCAGCAAGGCCAACGATGGCACAAATAGAAGGTACCCAGGTGTTGGCAGTGATTTTCAACTGTGATTTTGATAGACCCCGTGGCGACCAGGTTTGTGTTCGTGAGGTTCAAGGCCATGTACGGGGAACCGAAGTGGTCAAGTCAAAGTTACTGGTGATTGGTCGAATCTGCCACGAGTTGTTATATAAGGGAACATCCAACATTACTTAGACGCTCGAATCATGCCGATCCAGCAGGAATGGGTGTCAGCACTCTGGCGCTCAGGCTGGTAAATTGATGACTAATGCTACGAATTACTTCGTGAATGTGTGTATAACCACAGAAGGTCCCTGTGCTTGCTGAATGTTTCGGGATATCGAGTTGCCCTAACATATTTGCATGCAACCGACAGCCATTCATGCAAGAACCACTCCAGATACGTCTCCAAACCAGGCCCTCTGGTCCTTGGGAGAGGCCCAATCATGGGTATGACCTTCAATAACAGGTGGATTAGAAGAAAGTAACCGAGTGGATTCTAGTTTACCTCCAAAGAAAGTCTGGAAATGCATTCCTTTCACGACCCCTTCAGCAGCTCCACGGATGGTGAGGCCATCAGCATGGATTATAGATTTTTCGTTCAGGAACATCTCAATCTCCCCTGAAAAGCAAGCAGTCAGTTTCAAGTAATGATGTCGAGTATAGTACTTGTTTATACCATCTTCCTTTCCAACCTCGTTGAGCTTGACTTTAATAGCGATACTCGCCCACTTTCCAACAGCAATACTCAGATTACCTGCACCTCTCCCGACAGAGAATCCATAGTCGTTGTTGGCCTTTGACTCGGGTGGAACTTGAAGCAGACGAGTCTCGTTGTTAGGCGTCAGAGGAAGATAGGTGTATAACTCCACGATCCCATTCTGCCTTCCCACGTCTAATAAATCACCGGTTCCTGACTAGTGACTAGGAGGATCCTACTCACCTCCACATAGGGCGTAAGTCAAAGCATTGACAACGTTTGTCTTGCCTTCCACCTGTGCAACCATATGCAAGATCATTAACTCCCCCAACTAGGCACACGGACAATAGTCAGCCTGCTAGGTAGACTGAGATCGGAGTGAGAGCCTAACATATTCCAGGAAGTTTGCCTCCCTTCTGCCACTGCCAACCTTTCTCGAACATAACCCGATAGCCCATGATGACCTCTCTGGCACCCTGATCAAGATGTTCCTTGAAGCTAGACGGCCCGCTCAGATAGAATCCAAACCCGCCAGGTATTGTGGCACTTGGGTTAATGCTGCCTTTCGGATAGAAGGCTTCCCAAGCATGCTCAGGCAATGGTAATTCAGCCTCGCGGCCATGGGCTAGGGAAGGCTTCGGAGGTGTTACAATGTGATGTGAAGTCCGTGAAGTGACTTTGTGCACGCCCAGTACTTTGTCTGCGTTGGTGTCCAATGGAATATAGTACAGTCTTTGCGCCGATCGGCTTGTTTCTTTGAATGCCTCAGAAGTAGTGAATCCAACCTGATAAGAAGATCCAGGGACTGGGATAGGAAAGCCATGAATAGGTGTCATCATCGTCGTTGTAGAACAAAGCAGTTCAGCTTGTGATCTCTTGGCTGACAAGAAATCAGATTTGGAGTTCGACCGAAATTCAGAAAGTGTCTAAGCTAGGTGGTTATTTTCTTCCTCTAGTATCTCGAGAAGTAGGCTATGAGTGGGGGCGAAACGGCTGGTATTTCCGTGCCCTATAAGCTCTGTAAACGCGCCAAGCACTGATCCCCTTCACCACCTTAAGCAGTGGCTAGGGCTGAGATGGACTAGTCTTGATTCTCTGAGATTTCTTCTATCTATCCGATTATTCGCTGACATCCTCTAGGTACCGGAAGTCTCCTCGTGTTGAGACTTCCTTTCACAAGTTTCAGATTGGTGGGTGTTCCATTTTTGAACATGAGTGCAGTCGGGCAGGGAAGAAGCGCTCAAGAAATACGGAACAGAAGCGCCGATGCGTCACTTTTCATTCGACCTGACGAACGAGAACGGCAGATATGTAATGGCATAACGTCGTTATTCAAGTAGAAACACACAACAGACACAGAATATTCATCTCCTCTACCCTTTACTTCGTACACACAATTTCTTGTTAACAGATTTACCCCTTCTATATAACGTGACGACAGGCCACAGATTCTTTCAGACACAGTGTTCATTCTTCCCTTTCACACAATTCACCCTCTCCCCGTTCACCTGTACCCCACACCATTGGTACCATCAGCGTCGTCCTCATCGTCCCAAGGGCTAAAGGTAGTCGCAGGCTTGCGGATCATAGGCAAAGACTGCAACCACGAGGGAAGCACCTTGGACACATCCCTCCCAACATGCTGAGGTCCATGAGGTAAAGTCGGGACTGCATGTGTAAGGGTAGGAGACGACGGCAAGCTTCCGACCTCACTCAAGCTAGGGAGACGCTCGAGGCTGGTGTTGGTCGAACTTCCCAAAGCGCGTTGGAGAGCCTCACGCTCTGCCGGCGAAGGCGCAAACACGCGAGAGAACAAGCTGGTCGATGTGGCCGAAGGAATGCTATGGGTGCTCAGGCCATTCGGGTTGAGGGCGTCGTAGCTGGAGGATGTAGACTTCCTGCTGGAGAGGCTGAAGACTTTAGCGTCAGGATTCAAGCCTTTCTTCGACTTCTCCTTGGAGTTGGTCGAGAACCATCTCCTTGGGGCTTTCTCCATGGTGGCGGCGACCTGACCGAACTCTTCTTCAGGGAATGCCTGATGGGCATGAGGATCGGAATTGCTACGATGTACCATCGAGGCGCGCTGCATGCTCAAGGAGTGATCTGAAGGGAGATAATGATGACTGTCAGTGCTTCCCGTAAACACAGAGCTGTGAAGCGATACGGGGGAAGTGTCGACCGGGGAGAACGGTTGATCCTGATAATCGTGAATACCATTGCCGATAGGTGCATACGAAGCCGGACTACGCCACTCCTTATCGAGGTAAGCGTCGCTCTCAGACTGGAAGGACCTCGGTAGACCCTCGGCACTGTCGAGCGAAGCGATAAGAGAGGCTGGGACCAGTGACTGGCTCGTGGGCGACACAACGGACCGAACACCAAAGTCGCGATCGAGATCTGCGAATGGGGAGAAGGTGGTAGTTGCGTTCTGATGATAAGTGGGCTGGGGACGAAGTGCTCCGAATGAATCTTCGCCATGACCAGAGTAGCCTGAACGAAGGGACGGGTGACCGGTAGAGGAGGATAAACCTTGACGAGTGCTGGAGTGGGTCCCGAAAGAATTGACATCTGCTTGTTGTTGGTCACGCGACAAGGAGAGTCGGCGATTGAGGATGCTAAAGGGGTCCATCCCATTGAGTGACCTCGTCCTGGGGCGCGCTTCCATATCATGACCTGCGTGAGTGAGATCGAAAGGATTAGGACTGATGTAAGACGGAGACTCTGGTTGTGCCGAAATATGGATTGGTGACCCGGTTAGTTGAGGGTACTGCCTTAGCTGTTGTTGGTGTTCCTTCGCCTCTGCCAATTGCTCTTTTCCGGCGGATACTTGATCTTCCAGTTCTCGAGCACGATGATTGAGAGCGGCAACAACATCCTCGGCGACCTTGAGTTCCTGCCTTTTGCGCTCCAGGGCATCGATAAGCTCCTGCTCGACTTCAGAAATCTCTTGCTCGGAGTCTTTCAGAGATTCCTGGTCATCATTGAGGCGGTGATGAAGCTTGGTAATTTCCTTGTCAAGGTGGTCAATGCGTTGGGTTGCATTATCTCGCGCGTTCTGAGCAGCCTTGAGCTTTCGCTCAGCGTCACGCTTTAAAGCTTCAGTGGCCCGTTTCGAATCGTCAAGGTTCTTAGTCCGAGCTTTCGATTCCAATTTCGACGTTTCTTCTTGACGTTTGTGCTCGCGAAGGGTGTCGACCTCGGCTTGAAGAACAGCATGTGCCTGCTGGGAACTGGACTGATATTCGTTGTATTGACCACGAAGCTCGACGACCTGTGACTTGGACTGGTTTATCTGACGCAAGACCTCTGCAATCCGGGGTGATTGGTCAAAAAGTGTAGTGGGAGCTATCGACGGGAGCGACGCTCCAAGAACTGGTTGATCCGAGGTTTGATTCTGTACCACAGGTTGGGCAGGCGTGAGATGGAGCCGATCGAGGGATGATCCTGGTGAATGCTTAGGCGTGTGGAGGGGTAGCGAAGCCGATTTCGGAAGAGGAGGCGGCGATGAGCTACGGGCTGGTGGTGGAGCCTGTTTCTGAGAGGGACGTTCTCTATTCCTGAGCCTAGGAGGAGTGCCTCGAGAGAGTAAATGTGGAGGAATGGCCTTGTTGGTAAATGGAAGTCCTGATTACCCGTGTCATCAGGTTGCGTGTGATAAATCAAAGGTTTCGCATACCAGTGCAATCGTTGAGCAAATCGAGATTCTTCATACTCAAGATCCCTGAACTCCAACCCTCCTCATCCTTACTTCTCGCAATCACATCTTGATACCACGCCTCAATAATGCCACCCCGCCACCAATGACCAAAAGCACCAAAATACCACGACTCTGAGATTATCTGTGCATCTCTATCGTCGGTTCGCGAAGATTTGGCAAGGGGTAGCATGGCGGCAATGGTGAAAATACCGAAGCTGTGGAATACATGTTTAGGAGTCTTGAGCGTTACAGCGGCCCTGTTTGCGAAGTGGAAAGCCATAGATTGATCAAAATAAGGAGTTGCGACATGACTACGCTGGGGAGGCCGTGAGTCATGATGTTTGTGGTCGTCTTCAACATGATAATCGAGCCGGCTGAGGTGTTGGCGAAAGGACTGTTCTGTCAGGTAGGCGCGAAAGGAGTTCTCGGAGGGATTCGTGAGATACGCTGTGCAACGAGGCAAGAGTGTAAGCAAGTGGCGTAAGCGAAAAAAGCCATATAGAAGGCTTTTTCACGGTCAAAGGAACAACGACTCACCGAGTACCAAGACGATGATGACGAGAATCACCAAGCAGAGAAACGAACGAAGATCCGTTTTGCCAATAACCGTGCCAACCAGCTCTGAGTATGGGGACCGAAAAGACAAGAGGCTCATTCCACCAATCGAGACGCTCATTAGAATGAACCAGAAGTCTCTCCAGATTGGATTCGTGAGCTGAGAGGCAGGATCCCTGACCGAAACTGAGCTTGCAACTTGAGGCTGAGTCGACAGTGTTGCAATGAGGGGACGACGGTTAAAGGTCGTACCCCGTACCGAAGAGAAATCTTGAAGAGAAAGAGCAGTGAATAAGCCTAGATCAACGTCCGCAACGACCGTCAAAAAAGTCGAGCGGGACGTCTAAGACGACGACGACGATTGTTTTGATGGAAGGGACGATAAAAAGTTTGGTCCCAAGGCTTTTCGAAGGAAAAAGGCCGCAGGACAAACATACAGCCTATGATTATGTAATGCTAAATGTTCTCACGGCTTGTACCGCCCAGTGACTTCAAAACTCCGAGATTTGCAAAGCCTCGATTTCTATCAAATTTTCTTGATTTCAATAGAAATCTTGAGGGAGCATGCCCAACACGATGCTGAATCCCAGCAAATTCTCTCACCGCATTTAGTTTAGCCTGCGGTCAGCTCCTGCCTCGATGTCGGACCGAGGTTTACCGAGGTAGGGTCATGTGATCGTCACTAAACGCGTGACGCAAATTCGGACGAGCGCGACCTTGTAACGTTTGCGACCATCGCCGCCAACGACGATGTCCGAGTCCATACTCCCATGGATAACCCCATATCTCGTTGGTGTTGCGGAGACCCATGGGGCTGATATTTCTGCAATACCAAAGTTTGGGAAAAAGAAGAAGGTTCAGATCCTTGAGGTGAGTCTATCACAACAGCAGCTCTCGAATGCACTGCTCACTGAATGAAAAGATTTTGACATACCACGAAGGCGACGTGCTATGGGCAATGTCCTCCGATAAAGTGCTTTCGATACCAGTAAAATTCACCAAAGATGCAGTTGAAACATTCCTTGCGTAAGTGTTCTGGTCCATTTAGTGATTTAGCCCAAGCAGCAAACACTGTAGCAGGTTTCATCCTATTTCTGTCAACAAATGCAAGGGTGCTGTGGTATACATCAAAGATTTCAAACCTATATTCACGCGCATACCACTTGGAAAGCAGTCCTTGTCGGCTGATAGGCACCTTGCACTAGAATGCGACGCGTTTGGTTGTATTGGATCGGTAGGCGCACCGAGATTCGGCAACCCGAAGGCGATTGACCAACACCCTGATCTGTCGGAGTGGTCCAAAGGCCTGAGACAAGATGGTGGCGCAGCGTTAGTCCATCATATCCATTGACTGCGGCGGTAACCTGACTTGCTACTAGAAACTGTCTAAAGAACAGGAAGCAAGCTCAGTTGTCGAGAGACGATCCTGCACCGGAGCCTGCACAACTTCCACAGGTCCTCCTAAAACCGGCCATACAGGCTTCACCTCAGGTCGAGATTGGCATTACCAAGCAAGAGTCATCGACGGCTCCGCCCGTGAAACGCAAGGTGCAAGTCGCATTTCTCGCACCTGAACAACCTGGAGTCAAGATGAAGTGGATTGTACGCTTTTGTTTAGTCTTTATATGCGGCACATCTAACCGTGCATTCAGTCTGGTAGGATGCTACGTCCACCTCCGCCGGAGGTCGCGCAGGCTCTTGCAGCACTGAAAGGTGAATCGCAACTCCCACATGTGCTGATACCGCTAACGACTTACATGCGACTCTCAATTCCTCGAACAGCTGCATTTACTCATGCACCTGAAACAATGCGGCCAACGACACCAATGAGAGAGCAAGAAACACCAGAGCCAGTATCCGAGCGGGGGCGAGTGAGAGCACGTAAGTTCATGAGTATACCCTGCATATATGCTCTCTGCTAACTCTTCTCAGTACTCACCTCTCCAGCATCCATACGGAGTGCAACACCCCTCCCAGAACTGGAGTGGCCAGCGTCTGAAGCTCATGATCAGGAAATGCAAGGGCCCGAGTCTCAAGAGGAGCCCGACAACATTGCTGAGAGGGAAGAGCTTTCTCAGAAGACACCTGAGACGTTCGAGCCAACGACTTCCTATGTGGCGCCTCCCACACCTGCGCAGCGTAAACGAGCATCAACCTCCCAACTACCACCGTCTTCACCCCCTCCGAACACCCAACTCTCCATGGTTGACGAAACTCTCATGAGTTCTTACCCTACGCCTACAAGTCCTTATCATCATAGACGCGTTCCTGCGCGTAAGGTGCCACGACCGTGTCCACCAATAATCATGCACACTGACGAACCCGTCATCCTGGCACCCAATTCCGACACATCGTACTCTCAATCTCAATCTCAGTCACAGTCACAATCCCTATCGCAGCCGTTTGTGAGATCGACACAAGATGTCGTTTTGTCTCAGCTTCCGAGCTTGGCTAGATCCCCTGCCCGGTCCGAATCTATTCAGATTGATGATGATAAGAAACGCGACCTGTCGCGCGAGCCCCTCGATACGGATGCAGATGATGAACAAGATGACAATGAATACAGACCGAATTCTCTGTTCTCTATCGATGCGACACAAGACGATAGCGATAGCGATCACGCCATACCCACCAAACTCGCCACCACATCCTTGTCCAAAACCTCAGCTGATCCACTATCGATATCTGAAGGATTTGCGGCTCCTCTCCAGCATACGACAGCTGATAGTGAGGTAATCCTCCCACCTGGAAATAGCGTGGCGAAGCGTCCTGAAGATCTTCAGTTGACCAACGGAACCGGTGAATACGGCTCGAGAGCGAGTTCTTTAGCTCCGAAAGGCATCACCAGGAGACAGTCTGATGAAAAGCAGGAACAGCAGCAGGAAATCGCCTCGCTTGCTACTGGCCAACTGAATAAACACCTTAAGGAGGATGCAAACATAGTTTCGGCAGGGGAAGCTAGGGAAGGTCGATCGATAACTCAAGCTAAACCGTCCAAGCCTCAGGATGAGGATATCGATATGTCAAGTGACGATTGCCAAACACGCTCACGCCTTCTGGGCTTAGAAGCTCCTTCTAAACCCGTTAATCAAACGTCATCTCTTGAACGACTACCTCGACGAGGTAATAATGAACCACTGGCAAACGAAAATGCCTCCGTGAAATCACCCGCTGTTACGTCTTGTCGGACAGGGGCGATCGAACCGATGGCACATGTTGTGCATGAGGTTCAACACGACGCTCAAGCATGGAAAGCCCCTAGTTTCATGAAGAAAGCCCGTGTACCCACGACCAATGGCAAGACGAAATCTACGGTTCAGGAGGCAAAAAAGAATGGTCCTTCCCGCTCAGTCCCGCGAGTGCTCAACAAGGCTAACCTTGTATCGACTATTCCATCGGTCCGACCGATATTGACTCCACGTAAAGACGGCGGCACATCGACTTCATCTCGTCTAGAGGCTTCATCTACGACGACGACGGGCCGCATTCAAGCCTCAGGTTCGGGTAGCTTCACCAAAAATAAGAAACGGGGGCAAGAAGAAGATGCGAGTTCGGAAATGCAAACTCCTCTACCGAAGAAACGGAGGGTGGAAGAAAAGGCTGCCGCAAGCCAGAGTACGAAACCCAAGCAAGCTTCGAGGCTCCATGGATGGACAGCCAAGCTGAATCTCAAATTTGATGAATTGACGCCTGGGCAGAGGGCTCAGTGTGTCGATTGGGAGGGGTTGCTTGGGATTTGGAGGAGGAATCTTCAAGATTCGAGGGGTTGATGCAATACGACGACCGTATAATTATGTCTAAACTATCAGCACACTGTACCATACGCATATGAATTCCATGAATAGATAGGTTCCTCGGACTATGGAGGGGGTTGGGTATCCACCAGGACTAGTGACGATCGTTTGGGAACCTGGGGTCTTCAGAAGCCCATTCCCCCTTCCTCGAATCACTCAAAACTTGGAGATCTCTACAAATAATCCATCTGGATCAAGCATCAGCTTGCCTAACCGCCAACATGATTTTGTAAGGGCTAGTTGGGCACAATAGATGACAAAGACGTTGACAAAGCCTGTTGTGTTGTCGCTACCTTACATAAAACTGCATGTTCACTCTCTTGAGCATCAACCACGACATGAAGAGTGGGACATATGTCACTTCGATATCCTCTCATGAATTTTTTTTTCGCCAGCGATATAGAGAAAGAAAGTCTAGATTGGGGAAGTTTGGTGCGTATAATAATGATACTACATACATTCTGGGGAGAAGGGGCGACAAACCAGTCCACAAGGAAATAAACAATCGAAGAAGACGAATTCAAGACCACCGACGACGACTGCAACGCCAATATGTCCGTTTCTAGAATAGTTACCACCACTTGGGAACATCGAACAAGAAGAATAAAGCACTATTGCGAAAAGGGTTCAAAAGGGGTGGTTTAGGAAAGGTGCAAATGGACGACAAGAGGAATATGCACCATTAGAAATAAACAAGTACGTCTTCCTCCTCTTCATTCCTTCTTTGAATCCTTGGAAGGATCTGTTGCTGAATCATTATTCAGCTCATTACTCTGAGTCTCGGCGGCTGAGGTAGGATCCTCACTTTGCACACCGTTGGGACCTTCTTGCTGCGGAGGCTGCTGCTGCTGTTCAGGTGGTGGCGGTGGCGGTTGTTGTCCCAGAGGTGGAGGTAAGTGACTACCAGGCGGAGGCGGAAGAGTCGTTCCCGGAGGCAAGAGGGAAGATTGACTGAGAGCAGCTCGTAGAGCGGCATTCTCGACTCGTAGCTGGTCAAGAAGTCCACGGCACTCCTCCCACCGGCGATTTGCCTCGTCCGCTGATGCAAGGGCAGCATCTAGAAGCTGAGAACGCGACTCAAGAGCCTTGACATGCCTGTTTTCCGGAGAAGCGGTGAATAGGAGGTCAAGTGAAACTCGGTCGAAGTCTGGAACTACTCAACTGGTCTCTTCGTTCTCTGAATGCACGCTGGGCTTTCCTATTCTGTTCTGCACGCTTGCTGTTACTCAAGACACGTCCCGCTCCTCCTGATCCGTCAGGACTGGGTTGCTCAGGGTGAGGTGGTGGAGGTGGGAGTCCTCCAGGCGTGAAATCTGCTGCATGATAGTAACCTGGTGGAAGGGGAGCGCCAGGAGGAATGCCATGAACTATCATCGGTGGTAGGCCATGCATTGGTGGTGGAGGATGACCAGGCGGGGGTTGTTGCTGCTGAGGAGGCGGAGGTGGTGGTGGTTGTGTATCAGCTTGGGTCGCGTTGCTTGGCGGAGATTTTCTCTTTCTCGAGCCTCTTTGAGTCGGTTGAGTTATTGGTGGTGGTTCGTCTCTAAGCCTCATTGTCTGTTGAATTGGATTTGTAGCATTTGGATCGTTTGCCGTTATAAAGGCTTGCATTGTCCAAAAGTTCTTTGTGCTGAAGTTTGGGTTTTCGAGATTGCCGCGTATTAGTAAGAGGCTGAGTAAGGTGTGACAAACTGTGACACATGTCGTTGTGACTATAAACCGGATAATGCCGTTGTATTTACACGTGTATTGATCCCAGGCAGTCAGCAGACCAATGCTCAAGCCAGCGAACGCCGAATGTGGTCTTTCCAAGGCCAGAGACTCCATAAACGTTGAGCTGGGTTAAAGCAACGTCGACGGCCGGAAAGCTTGCTGGAAATACCGGAAAAATAACTTAGCAGAATTTAGCCGAGTCTCGATCATGTAACATACCAGCAGCTTTGACGCGTTGCAGCGTGTTATTAGCCTTTGCATCGTGTTTTTAATGTCTTTTGTGCGCATTGTTGTCCGCAAGTTCTCGCCGAATATTGCACTGAAAAGACACAAAAATCGTCGATAAAATGGCCGTAAAATTCCAACGGTCTTTATAATTTGATAGGCGTGAGATTGATTTGGGCCTGACAGTCGTCCTGTCGCCGTCTCCTTCCCCCTTCCTCGCTTCATTACCTCCTGCTCTCCACGCCGTTTTGCGCGTTGAGAATGGCCACAACTACCTCAAAGGGCTCCAAGTCTGACGTTAATCCATCACAAAAGCTCTCCTTGAGGCAACGCCTTTTCTCAAGTGGAAGCAGGAAATCGGCAGGAGCGGCCCAAACTCCATCAAAACAGCCCAAGCAATCACTGTCCCCGCAAACTGACAGTGCCCCTCCTGCTGCTGCTGAATCCGCTCCAAATCATCAAGAAGAGCCTTCTACGAGTACTAGCAGTGAGTCTTCATCCCTAGCTACTTTGGCTACCTCTAGCTTAGCCCTGTAATTGAACGAAAGGTACTTTGACTGCAGGTCAGCAACCGGATACTACAGAAGCTGCCGCTACCTCTAGCGATAAAAAAGCTACTGAAACTGACAATCTAAGCCCAGATATGCTTATTCGAACCAAGCACGATGATTCGGACAGAGAACAAGGCTCAGCGAATACAACACTCGCATCGAAGGATAGGCGCGTTCCTTTTTACCGTCGAAAGACTGGCAACAAGTCCTCGACTTCCAATACCCCTCTCACTTCTACCTCGGACCCTGCTCTAACCAAAGCTGCTATGGGTAATGCCTCTGCTTCGTCGCGCACTTCATCTTCCACCCGGTCCAAACCGTCGTTCCTCAGCCGAGTGGTTCAGAAAGTCGTCCCTTGCGTCAGCCCTGACCCCGACCTTATAGCCACTCCAACCATCGAGCGGCCCACGCCCTCCATTCCAGACTCGCGTCGCATGTCCACTAACAAGGACCCTAGTACTACTGGCACTATCGAAATGCAGCAGGTTGACCAGGAGGCAGTGTCCTCACCACCTACACCTGGTGCTGTCAATGTTAGTGTGGCAGCTGCTTCTGCTTCTTCAGACGCCGGCGCTTCTTCTCCATCCACATCCCCTCAGCCCCAATCAGAGCCGTCCGACGCCACGCCTGCTCCCATCGATTTGGATGTCCTTCCTTTAGCTATCACACCTACTACTGCGAAAGATTCTCAGCCACCTTCACCGACGGACTCAGAGATTATCGTTACACCTCCCCCAAACACACACCTTTTACCTGAGGAGGAGACGGATGGCGTGACTTCTGGTGCAGTACAGCCTCCTGGCTCTACAGGTCACTCGACACCTGGTGAAGCTCCTCATAGACATCTACATGGGCACGAATCTTCTGGGGATGAGTCGGATGGAACGACTTACTCCGACGACGAGCTTGATGACAGGCAGATGCGTGATGAGCATGAAGAGGAAGAGTGGTTAATCAAGAATGGAGGATCTGGGATCCCGATTGGAGTTGTAAGTTCTATCACCTCGGAATGTATGCAGCGTTCTAACGGTCGTGTTGCAGGACGGTTTACCCAAACCACTCTTACCTCCGATTCTACCGGAACACGCTGGAAGGAAGTGTCTAGTCCTTGATTTGGACGAGACTCTGGTTCACAGTAGCTTCAAAGCCGTGCAACAGGCCGATTTTATTGTGCCAGTCGAGATTGAGTATCACTGGCACCATTTCCATGTTCTTAAGCGACCTGGTGTCGATAACTTCCTCAAGAAGATGGGGGAGATTTATGAGGTGGTTGTTTTCACTGCTAGTCTTAGCAAGGTTCGTCCCTGTCGCATTCTTACTCCTCCTGCATTGATCCCTAAGCTACTTCTTTACAGTACGCCGATCCAGTCCTCGACAAACTTGACATTCACAAAGTGGTCGCGCACCGACTATTCCGCGAGTCCTGCTTCAGCCATAAAGGCAATTATGTCAAAGACCTCTCCCAACTTGGTCGACCTATCGCCGACACCATTATTCTGGACAACTCTCCCGCCTCTTACATTTTCCATCCCAACAATGCCGTCCCTGTCTCCTCATGGTTCAACGACCCGCATGATGCAGAGCTGACCGACTTGATTCCGTTCTTGGCTGATTTGACGGCCGTGCCTGATGTCAGAAGCATCTTGGACGGAGCGAGATAAACCTCTCTCCAGTCGTTTTGGCACCTGGGTGGGTTAAGAGTGGAGTAGTGGCCTGGAATGGTTTAGGTGGATGACGATGATTGGTGCGATGGCGAAATGAAAGGTTGATCGAACTTGGTCTGGAACGTGCCCTTGTCTTCCGCCGTGTTCCTGGGACTGGCGAAATGGACAGGTTGATCATTCATTCATGCCTCGGCTGGAAACCTTTGCCGACATCCCTCGAGGTTGAAAACTTTGTCCAGCCAACAACAGAATCGGCAGGTTGGCATTTACAGACGCTTGTCGAATTCGATAAGCCTACGCACAGTATACCCCAGATATCCCAACATCTGCGCGCACCAATTCCACCTACCACCGCTATCTGGACATCTCGACTCGGAATCTGTCAAACACGAATATACCTTCCACTTCTCAGCCAAAATGATGCACATAGCGCATCGGCTCTCATAAACGCTATTTTCTAACCTCAAAATCATTGTTCAAGCACATCACTGCCCTCATTGTTATTTGGCTTCTATTCCATCTCACCATATATCTTGTTTCCTTTTTCTGTGCATATTTCTATATCCCCACTTCTTGGCTTTCACTGTCTGTGCAACTTACCGGATGCCCATAACCCACACTCCTTATTTATTCACCTCACCCCATCGTAATCCTGCGATTTTGTGCAAAATACCACCTCAAGCAATCATTGTCTGTACTTCCCACCACATATCCCCTCCTAAATCCCTCGCACATGAACATACCCTCCACTCTCTACCTACCTGTGCCAATACCCCAAAACTCGTCTCCGAGCTGTATTCTTTCCTGCTTCCGTGGATTACTACTCTTGGGACCATTTTTGTTGTTCTAATATGTAGAGGATACCGCTTTCTGATTTAAATCTTGTTTTCTTTTGACTTTCTCATCTTTTCATTCTCGTTTCTCTCGAGTTTGCTGGTTGTTGTTTCATTGAGTTATCTTTTTTCTCTCTTGATCATCGTTTCTTGTATTCACTAGTCAATAGCTAGGTATACCACGTAGTACTATTCCTAACCCTACCGTAACGAAATGACATGAGCTTTTTACGACCTGAATCCAGACGAATCCAGTATAATGCAGTCTTCAATCGGCCACCGAGTATGTAAAAGAGGATGACATGCACATACATGACATCGGCTGCTAAATTGGAAGGAATAGCCGGTCCACCATTGGTCTACCGCATTTGGTGTCAATTGCCACAACATTCACTTCTGCGTCCTACAGCCATGGCTCGAACAGCGGCGTCCTCGAAGGATACAAAAACCAAAACCAAAAAAGGTTAGCGGATGCTTTACCTGCGCATTTCTATACTAAAGGCAAATTGCAGAAACGCCTGCAATTATCAAGTTCTACCTGTTCGCGTTCAATGTCCTGTCAACCATTGGCTGGGGATACCTACTCGTTCAAACTGTAATTCACCTATTCAACCTCGATGGACAGTCAAAAATCAGCACAGCAACTGCTGTAGGCAATTCTGCCTCCACCAAGTTCGCGCAAGTGGTGTCAAAAATCCCATACTTAAAGGATACCGGTTTAGCCGCTGGCGCGTTCTCGTCAGCAACTATCCAACAACACCTCCCTGCAGCTCTCAAACCAGTCTTCCAACGTACTGTAACTACCTGGACGCGTGTTGGACCTCAAACACGTTATGTGCAGACATTGGCTGTCATGGAAGTCGTTCATGCGCTTCTGGGTTGGGTACGAAGCCCATTCCTGACCACACTCATGCAAGTCTTCAGTAGACTGTTCATTGTCTGGGGTGTTGTTGAGCCATTCCCCGCTGTAAGCTCCGAGCTTTTCACCTGTCTTCACCCGTCCTGACGCCTTCGTCATAGGTCCGCACCAACCCTCTGTTCACGTCAATGATCCTCGCCTGGTCATTCACTGAGGTCATCCGATACAGCTTCTACGCTTTTGCTCTCATCGGCCAGCAGCCATATATCCTGCTCTGGCTTCGTTATACCACCTTTTATATCCTCTACCCCATCGGTGCCGGCTCGGAGGCATTTGTCAATTTCGCCACTTTGCCTTCTTCCAACCCCATTCCTGGACAGCAGGGTTGGACTGAAGGCTCTTGGGACTTGTATGACTACTTCCGCCTGGCTATGTTCTTGGGTTGGTGGCCGAGTAAGCTCACATTTCTTGAACGAACGTATCCAGACCATACTGACGCGTTTCCCAATAGGTCTTTATGTCCTTTATACGTACATGATTGGCCAGCGCCGAAAGGTTCTTGGCAAAGGCTCCAAGAAGAGCAAGGCTGAGTAAATCCGGCTGTAGACTGTTAGAATTCGTCTGGAAAGCTGAAGTGAACTATAATAATTGGATAATGTACTCCTCTTATGATACTACTTATTCCCAAAGGCCTATACCGTGTTGTTCTGTACTTTTCTGTACTAGTTAAGCAACATATATTTTTGTTACCCTTCCGCAAAAAGTAGCTGAGAATTGAGTTTTATCCCCTTGTTGCACGTGGGCGTCGCAGCCGAGCGCAGGGATCTGCAACGCCTGCCAGGGCCAATCATTCTCATACCACCGCTGCTCTTGTCCTGCCCTCACCGTGTCCTCAAGGCTTCTCAGCTATTCGGGCAGCTGGATGGTCAACGTTGACCTGTAACGTTCTACTTGTTTTAGCAAGACCGATAACTACAAGGGCTTCAACGCGTCATATCTGTATTACGCATTAGCAATGGCAGAACAGGCGACACCACCTGAGGTCCTCGCCATCACCTTCGTTCTGGACTCGTCGTTGGCCGTAGCAGCAGAATGGTCTCGAATAATAATCGACTATATTCATCCTATGATGAAGCGTCTGACTGAAGTGCATCCTGCGGCAAAGGTGCGTCCCGTACTCCAACAGCCGCCTTGTATAATGGACTGACTGGCCTTTCTTCGCCGTTCAGCCTCGTATGGCTTTTGTCACTTATGGATGTGCAGACACACGTCCTTCACCTATACTCGCGAAGAAGTTCTTCCTTGAGCCTACAGTTGTTACGAAGGAGATGAGGGAGAATCCCGTCAACCTCGGTATCGGGCTTACCAATGGAGGCGCTGGTCGAGGAATGGCTGCACTGGAAGGTTTGGTCGCTGCAATCGAGGTGCGTGTACCAGCTCTAGAATTTCATGAATATTTCTCACACATCTCGTACCTATAGATGTTCGAGCGGCTACAGAAATGCCTACCTACACCGCCAAATCGTACACCTATCAACCACATATTCCACTTAGCCGGCTCGCCTCCGGATGACACCATACATCCCGAGCATAATGAAATTGCTGCCTTCGATGAACTTACATGGAAAGAGATCCCAGAAGAACTGAAGAAGGTTGGTTCCATTCGCTCTGGACCGCTCCAGAGACTAACAGGAATAACAGAGGAACATACATTATAGTACAATAACGATAAGCCAGAACTACTCACGCTACACCGAGCTCCATTCAACGGTATGACATGATGGTCAGATGCCCTTTGCTTCTTCTTCTGATCAGATAACTCTAGACTGCGACTCCCAACTCTCCCAAAGAACCGTGGTTCACCGTGCGACCTCCTCATGCAGTCCTCCTTGGTGGATTCCCAGCGACCCAGAAAGGTAACTTCTCATTTCCGCTTCGCAACACCCCCATCTATATGATCACGCACATCCCCCTACTTCATCAATCATCAAATTCCTTCACTCCTTATCTCGCCTTATAATCAAGCAATTTACTAATGCTCTTCACAGCACCTATTAAACGCGTAGGCGATGCTCACCCTGCCGAGCGCACACCAGAGACAAAACGACAGAGGTTAACAGAGAAATCGCCCAAGACCGTCCCCACCCCAAGGACACCCTCCACCCAAACGAAACCTTCACCAAAAGTGCAACCTCAGCCTGTCCCACCACCCCAGGCTCAGGTTCAGGCTCCTCCTGTACCTCCCGTACCAGAACCTGTCCCAGTACCAGTCGTACAGCCCCCAGCACAGACGATACCACCTCAGCCCCAACCACCCCAAATACCTCCCCAACCACCTCAAATGCCACCCCAGCCACCGCAAAACCTCCCTCCCCAATTCCCACCCCCTCAAATGCAACCTCCAAACAACAATGGCGGAACAAATCGACCGTTCATGCTTCCTGCGAATATGAACGTCCAAACCGTAATCGCCAACATTCGTACAATGGAGACTGAATTACAGAGGATGGCTGTGGCCATGCAGAAAGCGCAACAGGCAGGGAATCAGGCAATCTTCGAAAAGTTGAAAGAGGAGTTCTTGAAGAAGAACTTCACGTTCCAGAAAGGGAAGCAGCTACTAGGGCATTTGAGCCAGAGGCAGCAGCAGCAGAATAATCAACAGAATAATGGTGGTCCATCACAGCCTCAGAATGATCTTTCAGCTGGCCAACCGCAGATACCAAGGCAGAACTCTCCGATTAAGCCTGATGGCACACCTGGGCGTACGTGTCTCTTCCAAATACTCTGAACGACCAACTGACCTCTTCGTAGCAATGGGAACGCCTCAACCCGTTCATATGGGACACGGCCGAACTCCAAGCCTGTCTGGTAACCCTATGATGAACAATCCGATGAGCAACGTTCCTCCGCCGCAGAACCAATCCCCTCTCATAGGCCGTCCTCCTCCGAACGCGATGCTCACCGCTCAAATGCAAAAGATCATCGAGCAGCGCCAAAGGGCACAGCAAGGCAGTCCTCCCGGTATACCTTCCAATGGAATGGGTATGGGAAATACTCAAATGAGTCCTAACATGGGGATGATGGAAGCTAAGCCACCGAGCATGATGGGTGGTGGCCCGAATATGCAACCTCTACAGCCACCAGAACAGCAACAGGGACCGCCCATGCAGATGCCTGTGCCCCAGCTGCCTGTGCCCCAAGCTCCACAGCCTCACAAGCAAACCCCTGTTTGGCAGGGCACGTTATGCTGGAGTGGGACCGCTGTTACGGGGAAGAAGGAGATGCTGGTGCATGTCGTTGCGACGACTTCCAATGTGAATGAAAGGTATGCTGTCGCTTTGACATAACAAAACTGTATAACTGATGAGCAACCTTTTAGTCGGGCTGAAACATGGCCGAAGCAGATGACCCTGGTACCACTACGAGATCCTGCAGTACCGCCAAACGAACTACAGCAATGGATCAGTCGGAGCAAACCAGTGCTATGTGGTATGACCCCTCGTCATGACATACCAGACGCAAAGGGAAACGAAAACATCTTCAAAACACTTTGTGGTCTCTTGACCCAACGGAACATTGTGAGTAGGGTCCTTGAGTGCTCTGCATCCTATCTGACCAATTATGATCAGTACGCATCCGCTGCTTGGATACTCCCGTCGGGAGAACATAAGAACAATGTGATATTCTTCCCCTTCAAAGAAAGCCTGGTTGGCGCATTCTTCCCCTTACAAGGTGTCCCTGAGGTATGTGAACAGAGCGTTCTTTCTTGCTACCATTCTGACTCTCTTCAATAGCCTCCCGGTCAGAAACAGGTCCCTCAGCAACCGCCCGCAGACTTCCAGCGACAGCTTGCAGCAATGACCACTGGAATCAATGGCCAACCAGCTCTTATGCCGCCTGAATTGCTCGCTCGGCTGCAGGCTATGTCTCCTAATAGCCGAGCACGAACGCTGTTGAACCTTAAGAAAGCACATACGGATCAATTGCAACAAGCGATCATGAGGCAGCAAGGAGGACAGGGAGGAGGTGGGATGATGGGTGGAAACCTTAACAATACTACCAACAATCCAGCTCTCATGAATGCTCTAATGGCTATGAACATGCAGCAGCAACAGCAAGCAGCGGCACACCAGGCACACCAGCAACAACAGCAGCAGCAACAGCAGTCGAACCATGCCGACCTTGCCTTTGGAGGGAACGTACCGAATTTCGGTGGTGGTCAGATGAATTTCATGAATGCTATGGGAGGGATGGGTATGAATATGGGACAACCGAATATGATGGGAGGAGCGGGGATGCCTAGGCAGATGCCCCAGAACATGGCGATGATGGGACAGATGGATCCAAAGATAATGCAGGCGTTCCTTCAGCAACGAAATAATGGTGGCGGAGGTGGAATGCCTGGATAAAGCGACAGGATTATTTTGTTGCATTTCTTTCTGATTGCTTTCTACTTTATCGCGGGCATGCTATCGACTCTCTTTTACTCTGTTGTACACTGTAATTTACGCAATTATTTAATGGTCAAAGGTTGGATGTCAGCGAACCTGAGCTAATCGGGCTGCAATATCATTTTTAACCTTTCTCCGTCGGCAACGTCGGCGCCTCAAGGCCTTTCTAGATTATACCAATGTGCGTGACCGCAGTGCCTGCAGAATATATAGCCCCTGGCGTCTAAGGGCATCTTGACTCTGTGCTTTCATCGCCGCTCTACTGCCTACGATGGACGCCAACGCTCTGCTCCTGCATATCCTGTCACAGACCCGGCAGAATGTCGAGTTTCTGATCTCGCAAAAGCAGATCTCACATGAAGTCGGTCAGGATATCCTCAAAAAGATACCCTCAAGTCCAGTCAACGTCGAGCCAAAATCCACCTTCCCCACTGGTCCAGGATCAATCGCTGTGGATGACCTTGCAAGGAGAACATCGATACTGAGTGTATCTAGTCCGACAGGCGCAGGAGTGCCAGCTACGACGACCGTCCATGCATCCACCACTCATACTATCTCGACAACGACTCCCGGCGCATATCCATCACCTTCAAGTGCTCCTCCTTATCAAGCACCTTCGAATGAACCACGCTTTCTCCTCAAGGCAAAGGCTCTTTGGGACTACTCAGCCGTAGGTTCTCACTCATTCGACGCATACAATTAAGATAATCTCTTTCAACAGGATCCTAATGACCTGAGCTTCCGTGCAGGACAAATAATAGGCGTTACTGAAGAGACAAATGCTGACTGGTGGAGGGGTTATGTCCAAGATGACCCCAACAAGCGGCAAGGTCTATTCCCCTCAAACTATATAGAACGGATCCCTGGCTCGGCACCACCAAACCCAAGTACCCCTTCCTCACCATCATACTCTTCGGGCCTGCAAAGTTATCAATCCGAGAAACCGCAAGGATATGGTGGATATCAGCCTTACCAATCTCCCTCTGGCCCTCCTCCGCCTCATGGTGGCTATACCTCTTTCGGTCCTCCTCAAGGTCCTCCTCGAGGTGGGTACTATGGTGCTCCTCCTTCGGGCCCTCCTGGACCCATCGCGAATCAGGCACCTCCCCCGGCAGAGCAACCTCCTAAGAAAGGGAAATTCGGTGGGAAGTTCGGTGGCACGGTGAGTTCACAAAATGCGATTTCATACTCCCAACTCCCAACTCAATATTATTCACCAGTTGGCACAATCGGCTGTTGGTGGCCTTGGATTTGGTGCAGGTACGTCTTCTACTTCTTCGTCTGGGAAAAGTTCTGTGGAGCTGATGACACCCTTCGTAGGTTCGGCTGTTGGAAGCGGCATTGTGAATTCCCTCTTCTAAAGGAAAGACGCAAACTATGGACATCTCGATACACACATTTCGACTCATGTACTCTGATACTCCCGATATTCAAGACTGATATATGGACCTCACGATACAGGATCGGCCGATCGACTCGCTTCCTGAGAATTTTGACTGTCTGGAATCGTCGACTGAAATGACATTGGTTTTGGTATATAAAAGGGCGAAACAAATCGGTAACTACGTTGTAACTAATACATTTGATAGCGAAAGCAAAGAATAGCTCGAAAACATGATCAAACTGAGAAAGTGTCATCAAGGAATCTGGAACTGTTCATTCTTCAGGAGTCATAAGGCGTCGTGATTTTAGGCGTATACGCGGAGGGAGTTGATTTCCCAGTATGCCTTCTTGAAGGCTCCTGGATTATTGTCGACATCTGAGAAGCCAAGGTCAGTCAAGAAAATGCAGAATATAGAAGATGGTGACTCACAATCATTGCAGCTCTGAGCAACAGGACAACCAGAAGAACCCCAAACAGCGCCAGCCCAATCACCCTGTACAATAAATCAGTAAAGAAAGACGCAAGATAGGAGATAGTACTAACACAGAAGGTGGTGTCGAAGATGATAGAATGGGCGTTGAAGTGGGAGTCGTAATCGCACTGGTCTAGAGGGAAATATGCAGCGGGTTGACCCCAAGATCTAGGATCAACGTATCCCTGTCCACCATGGACGTCCGATGGAATGTTCTCGTATCGAGGCCAGTACCAAATGCTGATGCCGTTTGAGCGGGACTTCTCCATCGCGTAATATCCACCGTTGACCGAATTGAGTGATTCTCCATAGCTGTTGGAAGTTTGGAATCTAACACCACAACCTTGGTTTCCATTGGCATGAGCGTCACAGTCGGTGGTATACGTGGCGCCAGACTGGTCTCTCCATTGACCCATAACACAGTTTGGAGAGGTATGCAGAGTAGCAAGATTGTCGGTTTGAAGATGAACACCTTGAGAAGATACAGAAGTCAGCCTCTCTATCAACAAATGCTGGGAAAAATTACCGTACCTTCGATGATATCGATCTCACCACCCGCTGGCCAAGGTCCTGCTTGGCTTAGCGTCCAGAATGCGGGCCAGGTCCCACATCCTTGGGGCATATGCGTCAAGTCCAGCACGACAACAAATTCATCCCAGGCATCCTTAGATACAATCCGGACGCTGTCTCTTCCCCTATCTGACGGACCGACTACATGGTCCGAATCTGCACGCATGACAAACTTGTTGCCGGAGGCTGGAAAGGAGGTGTCAAGCGAAGCAAGTATTGGAGGTAAAGCGAACATACCGTATGACAAGTTGGTTCTCCTAGCAGTATCCTCATCGACGTAGTTGACGCGACCATGGGTAGGATCGGCGTTTGACTCCCATGTGAACGCATCGAAAAAGTCACGGCCAGAGATGTCGCTGTCGAGTGTATACATTCTTTGAGCGCCGAAAGAGACATGTAGGCCGCCGTCGTAGTGAGAAGCGTCAGAAAGGGCGGATGAGAAGGATGGCGCCCGTAGGAGGGACAGGAGAAGCGTCAAGTATGGGATTCCAGCAACCATGGCTAATGATAATGTGCACAGCAGTATAACAGTTCGCCAACGATGTCCAAAGCGTCGTGGATGTGGAAGTAGCCCGAAGAAGGGTTGAGGAGAGAAATTCAACCAAGGGTGTGATATATAAGAAGACAAGCGGTGCAAGAGGGGCTGACAGGATCCACAGAAAGATGAGGGCATCTTCGAAATTGGCCCGGGACCCCTTAATGTTCTTCTTTATTCGGTCGCCCTAGTTGAAGTCTAAACCTTGTTGCCGTGCCGCCGGTGACAATGGTCATAAACGTGGCGTATTTACGCAGGGCTAGATTTCCACTTGTATGCTACTCTAAGGTCAGAGTGGACCACAAATACCCTTGGTTCTCGTAAGTAACGACATGAGGCGAGTGGAGAACGCGAACGTGGCTTGGGACGCGTCCAACCACCAGCATCACATGACCGTTTTAGGGCTTGATTTGGTAATTTGCCGAATTGGGTACGCCAAGGAACTCTATGTTTTGCGCCTCCTTTACAGGTCTTTACCATCTGAATCCCCAAGACTGTCTCCTAATTGTCTCCTCTGAGAAATCAAAACAATGTCTTGGAATAAGACGGGTTATAAGCTTCTGGGATCTCATGGATGTGACCTAAGCACCCCAATCTCTCGCTTGACACAGAAATGCGCGCCACCTTGTTCATCCTGACTTCCCTGAATTTGGCTTTCGCTCAGATCGATGGGCCCCAGCAAACACCAGCTCCTATTGCTGCTTCGCCTCTCTCACCTCCTTTGCAATCCATCTCTAGTCCTATTGCAATCACGACGCCCGCTGTAGGCAGAACCGCTCCTAATACTGCGTTCTCTCCTACCCGATCCATCCCGAATGGATATCACCATCGACATCGACCGGGTCAGGGCCGCCTCAAAGAAATGCAGGAACAGCAAGCAAGGGCACGTAAACGGGCATCTATTATCTTCGGCAGCCTGATTGGTGGCCTTGTCACCCTCTTCATCATCGGTACAGGTTTGATGTGCCTCCGTCGCCGCCGCATTGTCCAGCGCAGGCTTGCACGTCAGCTGGAGCAGGATACGGGAATACAGACATCGAAGTCTAGATATCGCGAACGCTTCAACTCTGTCGAAAAATTCCCAGCGATTGGAGAGGAAACCCATCAGAAGGACCAGAAGAATGGCCCAAGCAAATTCGCCGCGTTCCTTCCGTTCTTCAAGAACCATACTAACAATGGACGTTCTAATGCCAAAGAAACGGACAACCACGACCTCGAGAGCGCTACCCTCCATCCGACTCGTGGATCAGAGGCCTCTCTCGTGAATCATAAGACTTCGGTTGGCGCGAGGCAGGTAGATCTTCCTCAACTACAAAAGGATACATCAGCTTGAGAGCCTCATGGGTGAAGAACCTTTCATTACGGTGTTATATCGCACAATCTCTAACGTCTTAGTGTTCTAGGGTGATCTAACTTGACAGTATTGGCCATCTGACCCAACTCTAGTCTACTTTTGTATCTCTAGGATTATATCTCATCATCTTTTTACGTATTCGTGTCGTATTCATTTCGAACGTCATTTCTTACTCTTTGCTATTGTTGCATCAAATAGGCTTCTGAAAAGCTGCCCAAATAAGGAATCTACCTGAGCTAAATCCCGAGACGAAAAAGGCGCTCGATTGCGTTGTTCTCGGACAACGTTGCCTAACCGAGAAAGGCAACATTGTACCTTTCGTGTTGACTGTCACATCAACGGCGTTGGTACAGGACTTGTCCTTTTACCGCAAACTCCTGTGGTCTCTCGGGAGGCCATTATTACTCGAATGGGACTCGGGAGAAAGGTGAGTGTACTATAGCGCCAGAAGCTAAGAAAACTGTGATGATCATATTGCAAACTCTTCGATCAGGATCCTTCGTCTGATATTCCATTTTTGGTGTTCTGACAGCAGACCATTGGTCATTTTTTACCTACTTGAGTTACACCGAAGCATCATGCCAGATCATGTCATGACGATAACGCGTCCAAACCGCATTCTGGAGGTTATCGCATGCGATACACGCCCCTCTATGTCAAAACCTGCCCCATCATAACGTTAGGGCGCCTCATGTATGCCGCGTTGCAGCAGGGGGCGACTTCCAATTCCGGTAAGTTTTTATATTGGCGTCTCGCAAACCTGCCGATCACAGTGCGGCCTGGCCAGTGGTACGTTTTACACGAAGCGCGGCAAGACTGATTTAGTGCCATAAAAGGCTTATCCTGCAGGCGAATGTGCACGTTCTGTAACACCATTCGCGTCATCTTGGTCATGGAGTCGAGTTCGGAGGGCGCGCCTCATGCGCCAGAAGAACACCAGCAGGTTTTCCACTCCCCTCGCTGTCTCTTGATGACCTCCTTGAACCACATAACGGACTTTCAAGCTACAATACGGCGAGCACTCGACGAAAACAGGGAAGCTATCGAAAGGACACATGCTTATCTGGCAACTCACGAACGTCTCCTTCGGGAGACACGAAAAGATCATCAAAAGATGCGGAGGAGTTTTCAAGAGATGGAAGATGTCTTCAGCCAAGCCGAGGCTCGTATAGAACAGTATCTTGACGGGTTGAGAGGAGATCACCATCGACTCGAGTCTCGCCAGCAAGATTTGGAGCAGCTTTCAGAGCGGAACGAGAGAAATACCAATCAGTTCTTGCGGGTGACGCTCAACGACGACAAACCCTCGAACGGAGAATCCCTTGGCAGGAAGCGAAGTGCAAGCACCATGGAGAGAAGCAAAGCCTCGCTATCCAATCTCTTGTCAGAGCCAGAAGAGGACGTAGCTACTCCAGTCGCCAAACGACCTAGACTTGCTGATGAGGGTGAATACAATGGCTCTGGTTCATCCAGGCCGCCGCCACCTTCGTTCTCCCAATCTTCTGTACGTGGATTTTTCGAACTATTTCCGCCTAAGTTACACTCAAACAAGCCTTCAGTTTAGAATTCTGTCTAAACAAAACGAGTTTCCTCCGCCTAGCGCTGCGCCGAAACTTGAGCCTATCATGAAAAAGCCCACCTATGGGGCATCCAATGTCAACATCATGCCACGATCCTCCGGCTCTGCGAGCCCGATGTCATCAGCCTCGAGCATGCCCGTTGATACCAGCCCACGGCCGCACTCATTGAATCCACGAGCATCCTTCCGCGTTAAGGTAACAGATCCCGCTCGGCCCCACGAGTTCAAACCTTACCACATCCCAAACGCTTCTGACAAGAAAGGTGCGTTTCCTCTCTACTTAATTGTATACGCCCGTGTTGATCCTGAACGCAGGCGAATCAGGACTTGAGCCTCGTGATGTGAGGACGTGTAGAAATTGCAAGCAGCTTGGACGCCGTAAGGACGGGAAATGTATTGAAAAATGGGGACCCGGACCTGAAGGCCCTGGAACACTATGTGGGCGGTGAGTAATCCTTCAACTTTTTTTGTGGCGATTTTCTTAGAATAACTGATAACGATATAGGTGTCAGAGGAGCCATAAATCTAGCCTGAAACTTGAACGATGAACACCGAAACGCCCCAACCTTATCCGCAGTGCGGATATAGTAACTATTCTCCCAAAAAAGACTGATTTATGATTAACACTAATACGCCTCTATGATCATGTACGTCAAATTATCCGCATATTTACATATTCAGCTGCGCTCGAACCTCATTATTTTGTAATTTGTAATTAGACGTTTCGTTCTGCCTTGTATAGACTCATCATACTTGACCCTGTAGTAACATAACTCATGTATTCTTCAACAGTTCACCCGGTATCATAAAAGGCATTTTCGAAGAAGTGTGCTCTACCTCTCTCTGTCACATCCTCGGAGAAGGATCTCCTTCTGTACCAAGCAATCCAACGTGGTCCGATCTCACAATTGCTTGAAGGGGCTAGAAGGTTTGCTTTAGACGTATATGGAAATTCCCTCGATGTGATGGAATGCAGAGGTAGGTGTCAATGGCGTGATAGCTTCTCTCGCTACCGTAATGACGGGTTATTGGCGGAGAAACATTCTAGATGAGGCAGACTGTTGGTTCAAAACTTCCACGCCGAGATTGCGCCCAGAGTTCAAGCCTCTGTCCAGCTACCATGCTGCTAAAGTAACTCTAGTGAATGGGCACAACCGGGGAGGTGGGAATCTTGAGCCGATGCCTTGACAATAAGGAGTATCCGCTCGACACCTAAATCACTTTGCGCCACCTCTACCCTCGGTGCAAATGTCCCGTCGATCATCCAAGAGAGAGGGAGATTACGTAAGGCGATAACCTCAATCTGGATGGCTTGGCCGCCTCTCTTCCCTCCTCGAAAGTGTGCTCGTTCCAAGAATAAACTTTCTCCTGGCATTATAAACTTAGTGTACACATGGACGTTCGACTCGATGTAACACCAGTCTCCCGTAGTTCAGGTATGCTGGGGAATGTGTGATTGTCACGGAGTGACGCCGTTCGGCTTGTGTCACTATGACATGGAAGCACTCAATTGCGACCAACAGCTCACGTAGCAAGCTGCCACCTGTCCTGAAGGCTCCCGTTATTGGCCTCTCGACTATTTATACAGCTTTCACTGCCTTTGGCGCTGAGCACTCATTGATACCCTCTCCTTGATATTATACCACCACCACCTGGCTTGACGCTCGACACATTCGTTTAAACAAGTTAACAACACATCATGGGCATTCTCGATATCTTTGCCCCATCCAAAGAGAATGGTTCCGCTTCTAAGGAGGAGCTTAAGCCTCCTTCATCTGAAGAAGCTGTTAAGAAGGAAGCTTCAGAGATTTCTGTGCCTCCAATCCTCATCACCGCACCAACATTCCCAGAATCTGATTCCGTGCCCACGTCCCCGGTTACCAGCTCTCAGTCCAAAGATGCAGATGCAAAGACACCCAAGAAAGCTGCAGATGCCTCAGCTTCTAAATCCTCGCTCGCCATTCCATTTCGCAAGAAGAAAGCGCCTAAGGCGGACTCTCCACCTGTGCATGCTCCCGTCCCAGCTCCCCATAAAGGCCACGAGCATAAAGGAGCTCTTTCCTCCTCTCAACAGCACGAGAAGAAAGCCAAAGCTTCCTCTTCTTTCTGGTCCAAGCGTTTCTTGGGTTCAGGAAAGGCGGACAAGCAAGCGAAGAAGAACGCTCTAGTCCTTCGTACTCTCATCATCGGCCCTTCCCCCACCAATCCCAAGATCACTCCAGCATATGCGAAGCCACGACTAGACAAGATCAAAGCCGAACTTAGCAAGCCTCAGTCTGCCAACAAGCTCATCGCTCAGCTACGTGCTCTGCCTATTGCAGACGTCAAGCCCGGCGACACTACCACGGTATCAGATGCTCTGCAGTACAGCAGGCCTCAAGGACCCATCCACGCAGTTTGCCTCGCGCACTCCGAAGAAGAGGTTCAACGCCTTCACTTCTCCGCACTAATTGAGGAAAGTGACGGTACCTCTGAATCCATTACTGTCGAATCCGCCACTTTCCCTTGGTTCAGTCTCCCCGATTCACCAGACTTCGATTTCTCGCTCGACAAGCTTGTCGATGTATTCAACGAGATGAAGATTGTTGATTTGTTGACTGCACCTGACTTGGGCATCGGTCAACCGGGAGATGGACCTGGACTCTTGGCTGGTGCTGTACCAACAGCAGAGACTGTGATGAAGGGCATTGAACAGATTACACCTCAGCTTATGGCGTTGAGCTATGCGACTGGAAAGTCAATTGTTCCTGATCACACCGGTTTACATCCACCTACGGATAGGTGTTCTGTTTTGACTTGTAAGTATTTCGCAGCCATGTATGCTATGGGGGTGCTGATCATCATTGAATATAGACTGGTGGGGCTTGGAGCTCGTCCTTCCACCTCCGACCTTGAAGTATCTTTCGGTGGGGTTTTCTCCTTTCGCCCGTCTCGTTCAACAGCTCACAACACCTTTTTTAGAGCGTTCACTCTGTTTCAGGGACCGTCATGAACTTCCTCACGGCACTCGCCTTGGTCAACAACGGCGTACGGGAGATTATGCCTTTCATCCGATACATTTCCCAATACGTCGATTGGGAGTTCACCCAGATCAAGGCACAGGATAAAGGCAAAGGTGTCATCTGCGCCGCTACCTGGTACGGCTTGGTTCTTCTGTCGTTCACCTTTGAGAGATGCTGATCTTTATGCTTAGGATCATGCCAGCTGCACTAGTCCCTCGGCCATGGGACTTCCCCGATCCTCCCCCGCCTACTACGACGAAGGCCACTGACGCCGTCGCTCAGGAGCCTACCACCTCTACGGAACCAGGAGAAACTACCCATCCTTCCGCGGGTCCTTCCTCTCCCGCACCCGTTGAGCCCGCAAGTCCAACAACTTCCCCATTGCCCTCGCCTCGGCCATCAGACGATTCAGACGCACCTGTCGATGAGAAACCCGTCATCCCATCTCTTCCTCCGATTCTTCCACCTGTCAGTCTCGCCGATGCTGTAGATCAAGCCGACTCAAGCGAGGTTTCGATCACAGCTGAAACTCCAGCAGCTCCAGTCTCGACTGAGAAATAAGCCATTAATATTTATTCTCGTGCTTCGCATTGCAATGGACTGGTTACTGCATTTCCATCACGACCTTTTACGACACGTTTCTTTATGTGTATATTATGTTCTCGTTTCTCTTGGACCTGGATCTGATACCATTCTTGCACTTTATTATACGCATACCCTAATTCACTCATTGTCATCCACTCTCTTGTTCCTGCTCTCGTTTACACAATCTTGTCTCTTGTCCTTACAATGATCATGTTTGTCGCTTTACCCCTGTCGAGCTGCGTATCATCTCAGGTTGATTGCACTCGACCCGCATATATGCGTCGAGGAGCAATAAATCCACATTTAGACTATGATTAGATGGTACAGAGTGTGTCATTGAATCAAGATCCGGACTCTTCTATTGGGTAGTGACGATGCTATCAGGCTCTGAGAGTGGAATGAGCAGGGAACCAGGCTATAGACGAGCAACAGACGTACCGATGTAGTCGATCTCACTGGAGAAGTTCGTTTGGAAGGTGTTCAGGAAGCTCTCTGGGATCTCCGCAGCGAAACCCTAAAATGGTGAAGATTAGACTGTATCTCAGAAACAGTATTGTAAAGGCTCACATTGAGAACAGTGCCATATTTATTAGTCACTTTTCCGCCTGACGTGAGGGTAAGTGAGCTTCACGTTGGCCAAGATCTATGAATTTAAACCATACCATTCTCGTCAATCTGCTTGGCATACTCGTCGACCTTGTCCTGGTTAACGTCCTTCTTGAAGACAACAATGTATTCTGCGATATATTTGAGTACGATACCATAAACTTGCATATAGAAAGACTCACTCTGTGGGCTGGCCATTGTTCTAATGGATGCTGCGTATGGGATGGAACTAACCCTCTTCCAAAGCCCCTGACGCCATCTTATCATGTTCGGCTGTGGGAGCCATAACGTCACGACCTAGGCCTCGTCACGGTGTCGTCACAGCTGGCTTTACCAAAAAAGGTAATAAAGGCTCAGTCAGCAAACGATACGCGAGTCAGGGTCAGCGGTGCCTCGAACCAGTCATATAATGAGGAGACACGTCGAACGCGTTGTATGGTGGCGTTTTCTCCTCCCGAGTGAATGCCATTGCTTTTACTTAGGGCTGCTGTAACTTGTCGACGTGCTAGCTTTCTTTTCATATCAAGAGTTCCGAGAAACATGAAGACGCGTGCAAGTGCAAGAATTGCAGCGCAAGAAGATAGTGGAGCTGCGAATGGGAAACGCAAGGCGCAGCCGGAAGATGAGGTAGCACCGGAAGTACCTGCTACGCCTGCGAAGAAGAAGAGAGCCACCAAGAAGGCTAAGGACAGCGACAAAGAAGTCACGATTGACGCAACGGCAACCGTAACAGTCGTGGTCGACACAACTGCACCTGTTGCACCTGCAGATTCCGAGTCGTCAACAACTCCGGCTGACAAAGAAGACGATGCTGCACTGGTGCCAGCGGTCTTGTCGTTTTCCTTTGATGATGCAAAGAAGCATCTAATTAGTGTCGACCATCGGTTTGAAGACTTGTTCGAGAAGATGGAGTGCAAGCCATACCAACACCTTGAAGTTGTCCATCCTTTCCGGTGAAATGAGTTCATCTTCTCTACAATAATTGTCAAGCTGAATTTCATCCTGCAGCGCTTTAGCCACATCTATTCTGTAAGACCTCGTCATACTGCGAAAACCTGTAAGAGCTGACAGAAAGGTGTAGTGGGCAGCAAATCTCCTGGCTCGCTGCTCGGTCCATTATCCACCGCTTCCGGCGGCTCTATGACGATTCGTTGCCAGAGAAACACAGCGACGAGTTAGTCTTGTTCGATTAGCATCTCTAACTCGTCCTGAACCGTGTACAGTCACAGAGCCAGCGTTCTTTCGTTCCCCACCCCAGAACAGGTAGCGAAGACCGATATTACAACTCTCAAATCTGCAGGTTTAAGCACTCGCAAGGCTGAATATGGTATGTCCAACCTTTCATGATTGTTGGGTGCTTGTATCTAATAGGATTCTCCTCAGTTCAAGATCTTGCTGCTCGTTTTGCTGACGGGCGTTTATCGACGCAGAAGCTACTCAAGGCTGATGACGACGAGTTGGCAGAGATGCTAATTCAAGTCAGAGGTATTGGAAGGGTATGTGACCTCTCAATTACATTTGCGAACAAGCCTAAAGGGTTCTATCAAGTGGACTGTGGATATGTTCTCCATATTCTCCCTTCGTCGCCCGAACATTCTCCCTGTCGGTATGTAAAGTTTTTTAAGAGACATACTCAAGGGTTTCTGAAGTCCTACAGGCGACTTGGGTGTCCAAAAGGGCATGGCTCGCTGGTTCCTTTCTCTTCATTCGCCCAACTATACCGTTGGGATCTCTCCTCAAAAACTCCCTGGTGACGGCAAATCCACACCCGCAACCGAGAAGAAGAAAACAAAAAGTGCAAAGTCTCCTGAGAAGAATGAATCGCCCACAAAGGAGGGGACTCCGGATCTTTCCTCGGTCCCACCTACCACTGTCCTTGAAGAGGACGCGGAACAAGGCGAAGCGCCCAAGCTACCACCTCCGTTCACGCCCTCCATTAAGAAAACTCTGGGAAAGGCTGCAGTTGATCCTGACCAAGAACCTGAGCCGTTGCCGGAAGGTCTAACTATTGCTGTACTCAAGAGCCGTTTGGATGGCAAGAAGAAAATCAAGTGAGTGTCTGGATGTCATTAATGCAAAAGGAGAAGCATCTAATTGTTTTCTTTCTAGGGGCGCTATTCTCACTCCAAAGGAGATGGAGGATTTGTCGGAATCATGGAAACCCTACCGAAGTCTTGGTATGTTCTGGCCTCTTGAACTGCCTTGGGTCGATTCTAATGAAACATTCTGTGCTTCAGGCGTTTATTATATGTGGTCGTTGGCTGATACAAGTACCAGCGATTAATATGCCCCTCGAACCTGTGTATATCCTAGTTTCCGAAAACAATGTGTATTCTATAATTTCTGGACACGTGTGACGTGACGTAACGCGCCGCCCTTTTGTCGGACGCGTTGTTGATGGCACGCTGCCTCCTGCCCTTGTCCTCGCGCTTTGTCTAACGCTTATTGTCGTGTGGTCTCCACCTGGTCTAGTCGGCTTTTGTTCGCTGTTTAACGCGACTTCGGGAAAGGAATTGCCTATAACTTGGACCCTCGCTCTGGCGGTTCGCTTTGTATCACGATCGCTTTGACTCTCAAGCGGCCTCGTTCAACGTCAAAGCGTCCTCCTTGTCTTTGCTCGCTCGCTTTGACCTCCTCTCGGAGCTTTTATACACGAATCGCTCAAAAGAGGAGCCACGATGCAAGCCGAGTCATCGATCTTGCGTGAATCCCGTCATCTGTGTGTGCCCACGTTTACACCACTGCCAACAGCTTCATATCCAGACTCGGATACCTTGTTGTCTTCACCTTCTTCATCATACCACTTCGACCACTCTCTATCACTGAAAGAACCTTTTCCACCTACTCCAAGCGATACCCTCGAGCAAACTCTTAGCGACTACCTCAACGCCTCTATGGACTTCGGAGATCTATCAATGCAAGAAATACCTCAAGACATGTCCTTCTCTCAGATACCACCTTTGTTCTCCTCAACGCCACAGAAAGATAAAAAGGACACAGAAATCTCAACAGAACCCAGGATCTTCGAGCAAGACTCCATTGAACATTCAAGCTCTGATCTCGCCCTATACCCTCACGAAAACCAGGATCTCAACAACCATTTCAAACAGGAAGAATCGATCACGGATTTATCGGAAACCCTAGACCACGAATCAACCGATATCCTCGATGCAAGCTTGCTCTGCCCTCATTTCCCAATAGGGCATAGACTCAACCCGTACTTCTCTGAAGTTTACGAGCTCGAGGATGAGCTCGGTGCTGGTGGTTATGGATTCGTCATGACTGCTGTACATCGAGAGGATGGGTATGAGGTCGCGGTCAAGTTTATCATCAAAAACAAAGTGCCAGAACATGCATGGGTGGATGACGAGAGGATGGGCAGGCTACCCCTCGAAGTCATGCTGTTGAGCTTTGTCGATCATAGGAATATCGTCAAAGGGCTCGACCTATTTGAGGACAGCATCTATTATTATCTGGTGGGTGTTTCCGTTTTTGGTAACCACTTGCACAACTAACTGCCATGGCAGGTCCAGGAGCTGCATGGTTCTCCATGGCATAAACGCAAGCGTCAGAATCGTAGATGCATTTCCTCCGAATCCCTTCACCCCGCCACACCATATCTCTCACCTTCCATATCTACCACCTCTCTGTCGAGCTCCAGAGCAGACAGCTCCCCCGAAATGCCTTCAACGCCCCTTACCACTCCCGAGATTCTCCCGGAAATGGACAAGCAACAGCCTTCCGAGAAACCTATCGTGCGCCCCTTTGAATACCACAGGCGCCCGTCACACGACCTCTTCGAATGCATTGAACAGTCAGAAGAGAAGCGCCTCTCGGAAAGGCAGGCGAAATACGTCTTCGCTCAAGTCGTCGATGCTGTCTATTACTTGGATAAACATGGCATTTCACACCGGGATATCAAAGACGAGAATCTTGTCATAGACAAAGACCTCCGAGTATGCTTCAATCCACCTCACAATTACCTCAATGACTGACTTCTTTCCCAGGTCAAACTCATCGACTTCGGCAGCGCCTCCTGCGTGGATCCAAAAGAACCACGACCGTATTATACCCTCTTCTACGGCACAACCGCATACGCATCTCCCGAGATCCTCCTCAAGAAGGAATATCAAGCGGCACCTGCAGAGATCTGGACACTGGGTGTCCTACTATCTTATCTTCTCACCGGTAACTCCCCATTCCCTACCGTTAAAGACGCTATCCAAGGCCGGATGGTCATCGGGGATTTGCCTACTCTGAGGCTTTCTCGGTCTTCGATGAGTCTGATGCGCAGATGCTTGGATCCGGATCCAAAAACGCGCGCTACCATCGCTGAAGTCAGGGCACACCGATGGTTCCGTTGAACTGGAACGAGAGTCCAGACCCAGACTTCCTCCAAAAACAAAAGGACAAGGACTTGTGTATTCTCTTTGTACACTTTCGGATTCCCCTTCATTCATCATTGTATCTATACCACTTGCATATTCACTCGTACTCTAGTCCTTTCGGTATTGTTTCAGCGAACTCGGGAAGTTCTCATACCCTACTTTTGTTTCGTTCGTCGCATCATATCATTATATACCCTCAGCAATGTATCTTATTGGCTAGCACTTTATTTTTTTCGCACCACGAACAATCACAGCATCTTCAGCAACAGCTCTTTTAGTGACTGAAGCACGAAGTACGGATAAGACATCTATGTAATACAAGGGAATCATCAAATGTATGCGTCAAATTCTATACAGCATCTGCTATCCGATGGTGGCTTTCTTCTGGAGGAAGGAACAGAGCCTCGAAGTCCTCAGCTGAGTTTCCGATAACTCCGAAAGCATTCTGTAGGGTCCTTCCCAATGATTCCAGTTCTTCCGTGACCCCTTTCATAGCCAAGGCATAGGCAAAGAAGAGTAGTTGCCTGGATCCCTTCACTTCGCGGTTCCGGACTACATCCAATTGCCTGATAGCATCGACCTGTCCAACATTTAGCATGCCAGACAGTCATGGCTGGTATTGGTATACTCACTAGACGTTGCCGAGCCTTTTCAGCGGGTGGAAGATACGGAGGGAGTGGAGTCTTAAGCTTGAAAACCGACGCCAGGACGGAAAAAGACAATAGAATATTGCCGACCATCTCATGTCGTTCCTTGTTGACAGGAATGATGAAATCTTGGCGAACGCTTGTGTACCATTCTTCCCTTGTGGTGACACAGCGGATACTGTGGAGACGATCGAGGATTGTCTGGAGGCTGGTCAGGATGCCTCGATACAGCAGCACTGGGAAGGGACCCTTTAATCGTGGCTCATGAACGGTTTGCGCTAGCAGTCCTTGGAGCTCGATGAGCTTGATCTGGAGGTGAAGCTCCCTGGAGAGGTGCTATGAGTACCAATCACTGAAGCGGGATACAGGCACTCACATAGCCATGAATTCTCTGATTGAATTGTTCAGCCTCGTCAGCTGGAAGGTCGTGGGCTCCGTCATTTCCGTTTCGGGTTCATCGACGCCATCCTCCCGTCGATACTCAGGCGCGAAGGAGTTTGACGCTACCAGTCGTGAGTAGAGCCAGCCCGTATTTAGACAGAACCTGGTGGCGCATAAGTGCCCGTACCAGAGATTAACGTTAACGTTGCTTACTCGGTGAGAGCATGCATTAGCTCTTTGCGCGCTTCTGTTGGCCACCAGACCCGTGACACAATAGCAGCCCAGACTACGCCAGCTGTCACAGCTGCCGCACGATGGGTTGCAACATATAGGACTGAGAGGTCCTTATCTCTAGCGTTATAGCTATGCAGATGGCGATTAGCCTCGAGAACGAATCTTAGGTAGAGGGATGATACTTACCAGTACAAGCATGTGAGATTATATGTCAGTAAGAGGAATCGAGAAGCTGTCCCATATTCCGGGCGAGACAATCCGAGATAAAAGCAGGGTATCGAATAGAAGAATCCAAATATCGATAACAAGACGGGGTCTTCGGGGAACAGGGAATAGATCCCTGCAGCTACAGCAGCTCCAAACCTGTCTGCAGTCAGCATCATAAGAGAGGTCCGACGCCGTGTACTCACAGTGTGCAGAAGATACGTTGCAGACTGAGGTTGTTTGTCTATACAGTGACGGTCAATAGTCAGGTATACCCAAACAAAAACCCAAACTTACTGCCCCAATAGTAGGTGAGATCACGACAAAGAACTGTTCCGGGAGGTCAACCAATGCCAATGTTTCCAATCAAGCGATACAAACCGAAATCAAAGCCCACTCTCCCTGATAGTCCACGAATATTGGTCTCGTTTCGTCGAAGAACGCAGGAGAAGCCAAGATTGCCATAGCCATACCAGCTTTGAGCGCATACTTGAAGTCCCTTTCGTTCAACCGGCTGCCAATAGTCCATAGTGTTTGCTTCATTCGTCCAATCCGACCCATTTCGTTTCGGGAAGGAGTCTGTAGGGTATCTGGCGCGTGTGGTCGAACTTTTGGGAATGCAGGGACTGGATGCCTGCCGCTGCCTCTCATATATGCGGCTAAAGCTCTTAATCAGATATGTGTGCCGAAATGGGAAAATATGACGCATACACAGTCGTCGTCTCAACCCTTCCCTTGGTTTTGCATTTGGAGTATCGGTGCTCTTGGAGAATATACTCCGGAACACTCGCGTCCACCATCGTTCACGATGCGCCCGTTCGTGTTCGAACGTATATATCCTCCTCATAGCATCTATCGAGGATGTCATTTCCCTAGCAAATTCTTGGAGGGTGAAGATGAAACTGCAGAGCTCTATCAGCCTCCAACGCGCATGAAATCGAAATGAACGCTCACAAGTAAACTAGGAAGATATCCTCGTTCTCGTTCCCAGTCATCAGTGGGTTTACGGTATAGTCTGGTCTGTTTGTGGAGACTGATGCTATTGACTGGTGGGAATCAGTGAGATTGTCACTCCTTCGGTACCATCGTAGAACGGCATGGTTGGAGGTGCTTTCGAACCGCACGAGAGCTATCTCTATGCTTTCCATCAATTCGACAAACTCTCCAGCACTAAATCCGCCTTTCTTCCTCCCAGTCTTTGAAAGTTCAAAAGCTTCTTGGAGCCGTTTAAGACCAGAAGTGCATGTGGACTGTCATACTTGCTCAGTCTCGACAGCCATTACTAGTAGGATACCAGAAGCCTCACCGAAAGGGCTTTGAGGGGAGGACCAAGCTCATCCACGACATCACCAAACATATCAGCCGCCGCCTTCAACATTGCCGTTTCTTCATCTTCCTCGCTCAATGACTCCATTATACCTTCATCTAATTCCCTCCTCTTGCCTTTCCGTCGTTGGCGCCTCGACATACCCGCCTTCGTCAGCTCATACTGCAATCTCGTGCCGCTCCTCAAACCGTTCAAATGCTGGCCCAGTCTGTTCAGACTATCAACGGCATCTTCGTATGCGACCTTCCCTGAGTTGTTGGCCCAAGATTTAGGTCCATCCCCTCGAGGGACCCATTCTGTCCTTGCTTCTACCAAACTCTTCTTCAAGCTCGTGAAACTACTCTGGTGATTTTCAACAGCCCTTTGGATCTTTTCCAGTTGCGCTTTAGAATGTGCCCCTCCTTCTAATAAGAAAGTCTTCGTGAGCATATTCAAAACAGTGGAGAACGAATCCAAGGTTTTCGACATGTTGTTCTGGAGGTTTTGGATGGCGGTTTGAGGCCAAATTAAGTAGCAGACAACATTGGAGATCAAGGATCCAAAGCCGACGATGGCTGCGACTTGAAGTAGCATATGCAAGCCTCCTTCCTTGACGACCCTGTACTATACATCAGCTTCTAGCCACCATCCAAACTCGAAGGATGCTTACACAGTTGAGATCAGGATGACCATCATGCTGCAAGCTGGAGGGTATCTCGCATCAGTCCTGGAACCGATATCCAACTATGAATACTCACCCGTGTTGAAAGACGGATTAGCCATCCAGACTTTGGCCCAAGCAATGGCGCTCATGCTCAGGCCTACCCATATGATAGCAATAACGTCCCCAAGCCACTCCCATCCGGGGCTCAATTCTAGCCACCAGTACAGCGACATGGACGCGACGGAAACGAAAGCAGCATACAAAACTCCCAGGGCACAGAACAGGTCTGCTTCGATCATACCTCCCATCGTCTTTGCTGGGTTATAATACACTGCACTGGAGGTGATCACTAGTCAGTATATGCTGGCAGACGAAGACTAATAGTACTTACATGCTTGCTACGAGATGGGCGCTGGGAGAAGGTTTCGTTGAACCAGGCCCATACGAGGCTATCGAGCCGATAAGGTGGGACAAGGCTGGTGTATAGGTGAACAGGGAGGCAATGAAATACGATAAGGAACACTTCAAGATATTGCGGTATAGTTGGGGTATTTGTGGTATGCGTTTCCACCAGCTTGGCGGGGTATGGGTAGGTGTACCGGGGATATCTTCCTCTGAATCCGAGTCGCCTGAAGCAGTGCTGGTATCAGAATCATAGGCTGTATCGTCTTCTGCGTTTCTTTGAAGGGGTGAGGTTGGTCGGCTTGACCTGCGAGATAAGCTCGACGACTCCGAAGAGTGCAGATAGGGTACTTCAAAGCGACCAGAATCCCCCAAAACCATGGAAGATTGGGGGGAGGTGACGAGAGCTGTACGAGGCCGTTGGCCACTTGGGGTAGAGGCTGCTGTTCGTGGGTCTACGAATGGCACCTCATTCTCCATGACCTGCCCAAATAACGTCCATTGGTGATCAGGTGGTGAAGCTAAATTGAAGGCTGGGCGGCTGGTGACGCTTGATGGACCAGGTTGGGCAGAAGTAACCCTCTGCCTCACAGTGAAAGTGGAAGAGGTACTTCTTTTCCCCATAGTTGGCCGAGGGGGACGTCGTGTTGTCGCCCCATCTCCAATGTCGTGAGCGGACGACCGACTTGGAGAAGTGTATGGTATCTGGTCTGGTGAACCAACCAATAAGTGTGTTGTCGAGTCCGCATTGTCCAGCGTCAAGGAATGGTATTCAGAAGGATCCATAACAGACCTCCTGAGAGACCTTCTGTTCGTTGGAGTCGGTGTTCTGGAAATGAAGCTGTCCTGGTCATTCTGCATCACTGAGAACGCGTTCCCAAGCCGAATACGTCAAGTCACGGGTGGCGTGTGATGATAAGCCTGTTGACGTCTGGTATCTTGCCGCTACAGAACGCCTCCCAGAGGATATCGTGGCAATAGAACCTGCAGAGCCAGTTGTCGTGCTTGCGAAGGTTGAGCAAGGTTGACGAATAGATGCTCGACACTGCCGCCGGCAGTCGCTTGGTCGCTATTTTTGGCAATCGCGTGGCATGTCGAGCTCTGATCACATACCAGACGGATGCAATAATAACTGGTGATTAAGGATTCACTCTTATACCCTACGTCTTAAAATTACAGGTAATCTACCTTTTACAGTAACAAGGAAGTCTCGTACTTCATCTTCCCAATCTTGAGGCTTGAAGCCTTTCTCGAAAGTGAGGTCGAATTTGTCGACTATGGCGCAGACAACGCTGCGGAGTTCTTGCATGGCAAGCCGCTTTCCTATACAATCGGCAGGCCCATAGGAGAAAGGAATAAACGCCGAAGCGTTATGAACGAACAAACGATGCTCTCCGAAGAATCGGGGTTCCAGCGCTTGGCGCTCCTTCTCTTCGAGCCACCGTTCTGGAAGGAATAATGCAGGGTGAGAGAAGTTTCTTTCATCCCGATGAAGTGAATAGATGTGGACATTAGTAGTCGTTCCTTCAGGGATAAAGCTACCGCTCGGATATCAGCACCATATCACCCAAGAAGACCTAGTCACTCACTGATCACCAAGCATGTGCCCACCACTTCCAATCTTCGGAGACCGCATGCTACCACTTAAAACAGGTGGCATCATCCGAAGAGCTTCGTTTCTGTTGGATTTCGCATGAGCACCGAGGTGGCGTCAAAGAGTTGCATTCTAGACAGGGTTCACTCACATGACGGCGTTCAGATATGGCAACCGTGCGAGGCCATTGAAGTCATCTGAGGAGGCCTTAGCCTCGTCCAGCTCCGTCTGTAGCCGCTTGTGCGCTTTCGGATTGCACAACAGCAGCCAGAACAAATGGGATAGTGCCGGCGCCACTGTATCGGCACCTGCGACTATGGCTAGCAAGGTGTCGCCGGCAACTTGTTCAATCGGTGGCCGCTCAGGCTCAAAACCAGCTTCATCCATCTACAGAGGTAATCAGCGATAGATTCGGAGATGGATTGTGATGAACACAAACCAAGTAGTAGAAAAGGTCCTTGCTGGGAGATCCATCTGTTATTCTCCTGGTGATTCGTCTACTTCCGAAAGCTCGGAAGAGATTTTGGTAGTGATACGTCGGCGGTATCCATTTGTGAAAAGAGACTAGCCAGGGGAGATGAGCCAGCAGTAGACTACCCCTGAACATATGATTGTAAGCCGGGGTAAGCATCTCCACCTAATTGAAAGCAACATACCGCTGGGAATTGTCCATCATGCCGCATAGATTCTCCATATCTCTACTCTGCATTAGCTCCTCGCCCCAACCGAACCTATACTATTATCAGCCCCTAAAACGAGTATTGAACCCGCTGCAAACGTACGCCATGTCATTCATGAAGTCATACCTGGAAAAAGCAAAGCGAGAAATCAGAGCAGACCCGGGATATTTGACAAAATCAACTTACGAGAACCAGCTAATCCACTTTGCGAGATCCATCGGGGTATCTTCATGTCGGTCCAACGATTCAGCAAGTTGTGATACTCTCTTGCAAAGGTGAGTGTAGTATGTCTTGAGCGCGTCTGAGGAGAATGCACGGCTCCAAATCTTTCGGCGTCGGGCATGTTCTCGGACATTTCTCTGCCCGATCAATGACCTATGCGGGCCACTAGTTTCTTCCGCGAATTGTCCATCCCAATCTAAACAAGCGCGTGAACGTTGTGGGTAAGACGTGCCTTACAACGCCCGGAGTCATTTTACTCACAAGCAGCCTTCGGCATCCCAGCCGATCCCAACATGGGAACGATTACCTCGGGAGTGCAGAATGAAAGTTCATTAGGTCCTTCATAGGAGAGTTAGATATGCCATTGGCTGAGGAGAGGGTAGACATACCTATTCGTACGACGTCTCCATACTTTCGATGAAGTTCGTAATAATACAGATGTTGCTTTCCTCCCCATGCCTTGTAGGCAAACCATATCTTCGTGAGCTTGCAGGCGATGGGTCCGGGATACTTAGCCAAAGGATGGAATGGCGAGAGGCGGTACAGAGAGATGGAGGTTGCTAGACAGACAGTGTAGAAAATCCATGCTTCGATTGCTGCAAGGATGAGGCTGCTAGAATATGCAGCGAGTAAAGGCGTCCCCAGGAGTAAAGGCATCATGACGAGTAGCAAGAAATGCCATGGAAGACGATGGGGTTCATACTTCCTGTAGACCCAATGGCAACCCTAGAAGTTGGTCAGATCGACAATCAAGTGGCAAGAAGGTGGTAAGGACAACTAACGATGCTTAGGAGTGAGAAACAAGCCAGCGCTTGGGGAGGTTCCATGGCCATGGTAGCTAATCCAACGGTCGCCGAAAGAACTGCATGGTTAAATGGGATTCAAGTCTTCCAGGGCCGACCAACTAGTGGCGCTTTGATACCCGCGCGTAATATTTAACCGAGAGAAGACGTCGAAACCCAAGAAGCTAAAGACCACACCACTGTCAGTTCTGGCCGGGGAAGGGTTTGATGACAGACTTACCTTTACAAACATCTACAGATCGTCATGTGCTCAAAATAGGTGAGATGTGAACATGAACATCGTCAGACGTCTGATTGCATTCTCACTTCAGCCGGTCTTGCTACAAAAGGCTAAACACGTTCGTTGAACAGAATGTAAGAAAAGAAACGCAACCCGAAGATGCGGAGTACACCTCGGCAAGCTGAGCCTTGACGCTTTTGCACCGTATCGCCGAAATGAATCGATTCGCGGTTCGCTAACGCATAAAGAGCCTATAAGATTAAATTTCCATTGAGTACGATTATATGGATAGATAGATGGTACTGTAAGATTATCAACTGCTGGACTCTTCGGCGAGCTTAGCGGTACCCTGCAACCCACCCGACTCGATAAACCGTAATGCCGCGCCATCGAGAGAATGCCCCTGACTCCGAGATGGCGGGTTGGCAAATCGAAATGTTTCTGCACGGTCGATCTTCTTCCGCAGGGTAGAGGACGGTGGGTAGCCCTCCTTTTGCATATCCTGGAAGGCCGTTTTATACCGTGCGTCTTGATGTTCGATGAGTGTATTGATGAGTTCGACATAGACAGAACGCGGTGGCTTGATACCTGCACCTTTCATCTCTTCCAGATACCAGAAAGCATCCTCGTAATTCTCCTGCGTGAGGCATAGCGAGATGAAGTGCTTGTAGGTGTCAACATTAATGTGGACATCTGCTTTTCGCATATCACTGAGCAGTGAATCGCCGAGCTTTCGGTGGCGTGTTTTGACACAACCCTCAAGGAGGAGGTTGAACATGGTGATGTTCGGCGCAACATTGTAGCCTGGTAGCGCCTTGTAGATGCCTATAGCACGTACGACGTCTCCGAGGTTGACTGACGCCTTGATCAGAGCGGTTGGGATGATCGGGTGAATGGTGCTTTCTGCGATTTGCAGGCCGTCAAGCATCGACCAGCACTGATCAATAGCTTCCGTGGTCTTCAATTGGTCCGCAAAAATGTAGTTTGTTTCTGGACGAAGCTCGCAACCGAGAAGCTCTTCTATATGCGGCAAAGCCTTCAGTCCTTCTTTAATCCCTCCCTTCTTGATATATGCCTCAAGGAAAGCTGTCGCATGGTTTTCTTCGAGGTTAATACCCCTTGTGTGAAGATTCTCTACAACGTCGACGGCTAGGTCTGGCAGGCCGCATCGGGCAGCGGTATCAAGCACGCTTGTGCAAAGGCCCTCCCAGGGCAATTGATGATGGTCGCGTATAGCTGCACTCCAAGCTCGTTGTGTACCTTCCCCCTGTACGAGAGTCAATATGAATTGAATTAGCCGTCGGAAATGGCACGGTACATACATAGAAGGCTTCCGCGGAGGAAATCAAACAGGTCATCCAGGTCTCCTTATCCACTCTTCTCACCGAAAGCTCCTCGTACCAGTCGATTAAATCAATGGCAAGCCTGGGGTAGCCACGTTTGGCAGCGGAGGCAATTACGGACTGCGTTACGTCGAATTCAGGGACAAATCCATAGGCGTTTGACATGTATAACCACTGAAGGGCCATTTCGAAGTTGCCTGCGTCCAGAAAGTAGGATGATATGATCGAGAAAGTAGCTGCATCAGGTCGAATATCGCGGGCGTTCAGCTTCTGGAGGACTAGCCAGAAATACGGCGAGAGGTATTTGGCTTGTGCCTATAGACCGGTTCAACAATCGTAGAAGGGGTAGAATAAATTCGAGGTACCTTGAGAAGATTATTCATTGTCCGAATATTCGGTTCTACACCTGACGCCAGCATGTCCTCGAAGATTGCCCAGGAGTCCATCAGGAGCGATGGGGACCTGACTGTAGACTCTATGAGTGCGTTGTACGTGATCACATCTGGGGCCATTCCAGCAGCCTTCATTTTGTTGGCAACCTCGAGACAGTCCTTGAACCTGGCGAACCTGGCCTTTTCCACCAATTCCATGATCACTTTGCCTCTCGTGGTCTTGTTAGCCTGAGGACCGAGTTCTCCTGTGAATCCGGATATGCGAGCAGATGAGGTTCGATGCGAAAGGTGGTCTTCGAGTTCATCGAAAGCCTCAGAGGCTTCCGAACTGGTTGTCGATTGTTGCCTTCGGTGAGCATTGATCACTAAAGGAAGGAGCATTGGCGTCAAGGATAATTTATGCTTCATTTCGACTCACCACTGCGGAATCCAAGCCAACTTTCGACCCTATGTGTATTTGGTGCACGTATGCCCGCGCTGACGCGCTTTAGCGAGTTGGACACGAGCATATATTCGCAGAGACTCTTGCCGTCGTCGCTGGCAGTGAGGAGAACTTTTGGAAGGTGCCGGTAAACAAAAGCAAATAACGCCCTGCACGTGCAGCGTTGTTTCGATTTTGGGTTCACTGACTCTGTTCCGTTCCGCTTTACCACTGTCGCGTCGCTCTGCGATACCTCCTCGCGACTTTCCTTCATAATGGCGCGTTGAATTGAACAGATCTATGTGCTTGAATGCTGACTTTGGCTTGCAGTTTTACTCGGAGACCATCTTATCACGGCGTGGACCGCTGGGCAAAGTATGGCTGGCCGCACACATGGAGCGAAAGCTTTCCAAGACCCAGACGCTGCAGACGGACATTGAGGAGTCGGTTGGTAAGTATATGCATTCCTTAATATATCTCTTTCTAACGATTTCACGTATCCAGATGCCATTATGGGACAGGAGATCGAAGTAATGGCACTTCGGCTCAGTGGTCAACTATTGCTAGGCGTTGTTCGAATCTACAGTCGTAAGGCAAAATACCTTCTGGATGACTGTAACGAAGCTCTATTGAAGATAAAAATGGTATGCACATATTCAAAATTCGTTGAATGAAACCATATTGACACTCTTTTTGAAAGGCCTTCCGACCTGGCATAGTCGACATGACAGAAGACCAGCTAGCAGTGAACAAGAATGCTATTACATTGCAAGCAGGTGGTGTGGATCTTGACTTGTTAATGCCCGATGTCAACTGGTACGTACCTCTTTTCTATCAAAGCTGCCCTTAACCCATTCCGCCAATAGGGAAATGGACTTTGAGGATCGCCCAATTCAGAGCCACGGTCAACACCAAGCAAACATTGACGATATCACCCTTCGCACAATTGACAACTTCGACTTTGACCTCGACAATGCTTTCGACATTGGCCCATCCGACGGCATTGGTTCGGGAGACTTTAATGACTTTGACCTCGGCCTTGACTGGGACGGCGAGGGTACAAGACCGGAAGAGAATGAGGACGGGATGAGTGTAGATGAAAGCATTGGTGTTGGACGAGACGCTGGTGCTCATGACCAATCCACTGCCTCTCACCTTCTCACAAGGAATGGTGTCGATATGGATATGGACGTATTCTCAACTCGAGGCGAGTCTCGCGAACCCTCTGCCCAGCCATTTGACATGGGCATGGATGTGGACCTCCCTGATTTCGGTGGCGTTGACCTCGAGGATTTGGGCGTCGGATTCGATGACATACCCGTAGTGGACATGGAAATCGAAAGGACTCCAGGAGTTACAAGGGCGTCTTCTCGTGCTTGTACGTATTCTTCAATCTCCTTACTAGTCCAAACTCTGATGTTGCGATCTTTCAGCCTCACCTCTCACAGAACCACCTGCTACACCAGAACCTGGAGAACCACTAGCTGGAGAGACGGAGATTGTTCAGGAGCAGCTTAAGGCCAAGCGAAAGCCCAAGGAGAAGAAGCAGATTATCGACTCCGTCACTGAACTCGCTGACGGTCCTGGCCCAAAGGTCAGGGGACGCAATGCAGGTGGCCTTGGTGCTCCAGTCACGAAGGATGTCAGTGATATCGTCACCCAAAATCAATTTCTCCCTCGATCAACCACCGTTATGCGCCTACTCGCTATCCGAGATGATCCTCTCGCTCATTTCTTACCTATTAAGAACACTCCTCAAGGAACTTTCTTCTGTGCTGCACCTCCAGGTCTCGCACCTGAACTCGCTGAGTTGTTCATGCGCCCTATCAATGTTTCTCAACCTCAGAAGAAACGAGCTCGATCGCCCGAAAAGAGCCCTAACAAGCGAGCAAGACTTGATGAGGAGGCCCAAGATGAGGAAGTCGAAGAGGGCAGGAGAGCTGCAAGCCTTGCACCCAGCCAAGTTCTAGGAAGCGACGCCCTTCGTGCCAGCGTTGGCCCTGATGCCACCTTCGATCTCAACGACCAGGGACCACCTCTCGACGACTTCCAACTTGAAGTTCCAGAATTCGATGTCAGCATGGGTGGAGATATGCAGCGCGAACAATCTGCCGCACCGTCTGCCATGAGTCGATTGTCCACTCCTGGACCTGATGGGCTTCCTTTGGACGAAGGAGATGAGACTTACGCTGATGCGGAGTGTCCCATTGCCATGTTTGATTCTCGACCGACCCAGTCACAATCACAATCCCAGGCTGTTGACAGGGATGCTCCAGGAGAACACGATGGCAAGGGGTTCAGCAAGAATACGGTCAAGGCTCTTGGTTTGATCAGGAAGGAGCTGCAACCTACCCCTGGGCAAGAGGCTGAGGATAAAGTTTTGAGCTTCACCAAGATGGCTGATAAGGTTTGTTGTACCCCTTTTCTCCAGATCATTTCAAACTGACGGGGTTCATTCTAGGCATCTCGAAGAGCTGCAGCTTCTTTCTTCTTCGAACTTCTCGTCCTCGGTACCCGCGACTGCATCAAGGTCTCTCAGGATGGCCAATTTGAGAACATCGAAGTTCGAGCAAAGGATAAACTCTGGGAACACCAAGGTCACGGCCCCACTGGCCCATCACGACAGGCTTCTGAGGCTCCTTCTCGAGCAGCTTCGGTTGCTCGCGGCTTCGGTGCAGCCTTGGGCCTATAACTGCATTACCTCCCACCCTCTCTTTCTTGCGGACTTCATGATCTACTTTAACCATTGCACGACCATTTTTGAATCTTGTTCCTTCCGATCTCTTGATTACTTGTTTTTAGGAGGTGGTGCTCGTAAGACGCTCTTGGTCGATATTATCTTTATTAGCTGTTTCCCTTATCCTTTGATTTTCTCCTCAACGCAATCTAGCTGTCTTGTTTAGTTGTCTGTGTATTTGAGTTGGAGGAGGTGCCTACGTTGTGTCTCCGTATACCTATGTAGTCGTAGTCGTAGAATCTTTTGAATATATCATGAATTGGACATCGTTCAACCCTCTACAAAAATGTAATTACTCCGGTGTCGGGACAGGGACAGTTTCCTTGCCTTCTATATCTAGCGAAATGAGGAATCTACTAACAAAATTATATCCTCCGCAGGTAGCTGCAAGCTCCACAATTTTCTGATTATCGCCACCAAGAGCCTCTGCGGTCATCTCAAAGACTTGCTTTGGTACTCGGATGGCTTGAGTATTCCAATCAGTGAACTCCAGAGCAGCGGCTAGCTGGGACCCCAAGGTTTCCCGAATTTCTGCACGAAGGACCTCGAGGCTGGACGTATCCGCTTGCGCTAAAGAAGGGGTAGAGCGGATGGTTTGCAGTTGTACGGTCGTAAGACCTTCGGCTCTACCGACTGCTTCGTGTTGAAGCCTGGTTTTAGGAGCGTTAGAAATTTGAAATGTGCAGATGAAACCTGGCAGTGTACCATTCGTACGAAGCGTTGTTTAAAGTCGCTATACGCAAGATCTAGTCAGAGGGGTTAGTGAATATACGAGGTTAATGGGTGAGAAGAAGACTCACGACTAGCTCTCTAAGATCACCAGGTAGAGACGTGTTACCTCTGATGACGCCAAATAGGTCATTCCAGCCTTGAGCGATGACGGGAGAATTAAGCCTGGAAGAGCGGGTTTGAAACAATTATATCATCCCAGTCCACGGCTTACAGAACCCCATCAAGTGCAAGAAGCGTCCCGTTTTCTCTTCGAGCTCTTATACCATCAGCTATCTGAGGGAACGCGTCAGGCTTGAGATAACCCTCTATTCGACTTGAGAAACTCACAGGATTTGTCCCCGGTGCAGGGAACACATAAGGCACACGAGCAGGTGCGTAATCCTCTCGTCCCTCGAGCGAAGTAGTGGGGTCAGCTTTGCTCTCAATCGACGGCCCTGACACTCCCAGTGTTGAAGAGAAGGAGGTTGAACTAAGCAGAGCCAGTGCCCTTGTTAGGATAGACAGCATGGTAGAGAAGTTGGGGCAGGGGTTGATGGGCTTCTCATTCAGAAATGCACCATTAATATAGAGGAATACTCGATTTCCTGACAGCTATCATGCTGAAAGAACTCCGAGCCGTGCTGCTAAGCCTGAAAACTTCTCTTGATAACGAACGACAGAAGCCTTCTCCATTGGCAGTCAATTTCGGTTCGCCTGCTGTTCGCGGGTTCTCTGTCTCGGGTTCAAAGGGATACCTGAACCGGCGCCCGAGCTTGTACCCACAGATAACCTGTTCAAGACTGTGAAAGGCCAGAGAAGACCCTATTCCGCAACTTATCACGATCATGGTCAGAGGAGAACCATGTATATGGGTGGCGATGCTGTTCGAAGACGACATCAATTGAAAGTTCCCAGAAAGGAAAGATCTTCCGACAGCTTGATCGGCAGAATGGCGCCGACATACGGGTATTGCTCATTTTTCTGCCATTTCGTGAGCATGAGGTGAATGCCGTAAAAGATCAAGTGACTCTTGCCCTTTCTCATAGACTTTCCCTACCAGGACATTCATAAGATTAGTCCTGCGCGTTTGTGCCAGCTTCGAGGGGAACTTGGATCGATATTCATGCCCAATTCGTCCCGGTATGACGAAAGGATAGAGAAGGATTGCGACGTGGTCATTAGGTGAGTCGGAGAAATGAGAGATGAGGACGTTACTTACGGGAATCTTCTATTCAGGCACTTTGTACCGACATGGTTTGCCTCTCTAATGGGTACATCCGTTCATATGCAAGTGGACTAGAGGACTTACACTCTTGTCAGGAACCGGCTCGATCAGCATCCTTTTCGCCGCCTTTCCCTACGGAAACCATAATGCAGTCATGAAGGCCTTCTCCCTTGGTTTCTTCTTCCTTAATCTCAGCCTTCTGCTGCTCTACACAGCTCTCACATCGATGCGATACTACCTGTACCCCAGTACATGGAGTCGTACCTTGCGCCACCCAGTAGTCAGCCTCTACTGGGCATGCCTACCTATGGGTATCACAACCCTCATCAGCGTCGCAGTAGACGTGATAAACATCTACTATGACTTTGGGGGCAAAGCCTTCCTGTACTTCATCTGGACCACTTGGTGGGCGGTTGTGATCTTGTCCATAGTCTGTTGTTGGGGTCTTTTACATGCCATGTAAGCTTCAATTGACCGCAATTTTTGCCTATTTACCGAAATGTACTTCGCAGGGTAGGCTACCAAACGCACTCTTTCGAAGAAATGACAGCCGCTTGGCTCCTTCCGGTCGTCACACTCGTGGTCGCGGCATCCACAGGTGGTGTTCTAGCGAGAGCACTCGCAACTTACTCCACCTTCTACTCTCTCTTGACGCTTGCCTTCTCCGCCTTCCAAGAGATTATTGGAGTCACCCTAGCGTTGATGTTCACCACCATCTACCTCTTCCGCCTTATAGTCCATGGTCTTCCTCCTCCAAGGAGCATCATCTCCGTTTTCCTCCCTCTTGGTCCTATGGGTCAATCAGGGTACGGAATATTGCTCATGGGGCAGGTATTCAAAGAGATACTTCCCATTAAAGCAAGCAAGTCACCGTTTTTGAGCTCTGCAATGGCAGGGGACGTGATTTATGTCGTTTGCGTCTGCTTGTCATTCCTGCTCTGGTCACTTTCCTGGATGACCATCGTCTTTGCCCTCATCGCATTGGTAGATACGATGAGGCAGACGAGGCTACAGTTCAAGCTACCTTTCTGGGGTATTGTCTTCCCGAACGTGAGGCATACAAATACAATACCTACCGAACCAATCTGACCAGACTATACAGGGCGTTTTCGCCAACCTTACTATTAACCTTGGCGAAGCACTAAACTCTCAATTTATGAAAGTCGTCGGGGCCATCTGGGCAGTTCTGACACTCATTGTCTGGATATACGTTGCCTTTAACACCACAATTATGGCGTACAACAAATCTATCTTCGAAGATCCGACCCTTCATCATGAAGGTGTGCAGAGCGAACGGCCTTCGGCTCTTCCGAGTCGTACTCAGTCGGAAGAAAGGACATTAAGTTCAAGATCACAGTCAAGGGCAAGAGGGATTGATATTGAAAAGCGGAGAAGTGATTGAGATAATTTATGCGATAATGATAATAAAGGTGAACTATAGTATTCATTGACTAATTGGTTATTTGGGTGAGTCCCTCGCTCGTAATTGTACAGGCTCCATTTCGCTCATGATACCTCCTTCCTTGACCCTTCAGATGGCGAATCATCCATCTCAACCTCCAACCTCCCTGCGCGGATATTGACTTTCAACGAAGGATGCAACAACCTTGGTTCCCCAAGGGTAGCGTCTCTCGCCTGCCTCTGCTTGATGAATGCGTCTTCGCTCATTCCCTCTTTGATGTGCTTGTTCGTCAACCTGTGATCTTTGACGGTCGCTTCGCAGAATGGCTCGTGCCCTGCAGGTGGGTAGTCGTGTCCGACGAAGAGTTTGTAATCAGGTGGAAGGGAAAGGAGTTTCTGCATGGACTAAAAGGAAAGGGAATGTCAGCCGAGGTTATAGAAGGCGAGGGGAGAGTTGAACATACGGAGTAGAGATCTTTGGCGTCGCCGCCAGGGAAATCAGCTCTTGCTGAACCTAGGTGCGGCTAAAATATATTGAATTCAGTTACCTGAGCATCACACCTGTAAGATAGACATACCATGAAGATTGAATCGCCGGTAAACACACTCTTCCCTATCACATAGCCAACATGATCTGGCGTATGTCCAGGTAAATACATTACTTTGCATTCAATGTCCCCAATCTTGAACTTCGTATCATCTTCCAAGAGAACATCGAAGACATTCTCCAGAGACTTGGGCGTCATTCCATAACGGGCACCGAAGAGCTTCTGGACTTGTTTGATACGTTTCCCAATACACACTGGGACTTCGCCAGGAAGATGGGCTTTAAGGTATTGGGAAGCAGTTAGATGGTCTGCATGAGCGTGAGTCTCCCTGGAAAGAAATGGATGTCAGTTCATGTGGAGTTACACAATCAAAGAGAATACAAACAATATTCGAGTGACGTTCAGTTCGTTCTTCCTGATGAAATCCAAGATACAGTCAGCCGTCTCAGTCGAGTATTTGCTAGTCGCGCTATCATAATCCAGTACTGGATCAATGAGCACAGCTTCTTTGGTCTTCGGATCGGCAACCAAATATTGCCATGTAGAGGTCTGCTTCTCAAAGAAGCTGTAGATCGTCGTCGGTGCCTCGTCAAAGACATGGAAGCTCTCGCGACATGCTTCTCCAGGCAAGGCCGTGGTGGTAGCATATCCCGCTCTAGGCGTTCTTGGTGTGGGTGTCGTGCACACGGAGACCTGTGCTACACTGGGACGACATCGGAGATAGAGAAGGGGAAGCCGTGAAGTGGAGGCGTGTAAAGCTTGTGTTGCCGTAGCTCGAATGCAGTTTCTCGAAATCATGTGGTTGAATCGCGTGTAGTTCCTGGCCTGCGGCCGTCGTACGGAAGGTATTTATGCTGAGAACGTACCGTTTCAAGCGGATACAAGCGGGTCATACCGTGTTCGTGAATTCGGAATGCCTTCAGATCGCGGCCATACCGAGGGAATGTCAGGAAATCTCGAGTAGGGCCTCGAAAGTACTAGATTTGGCCAGATCCAGGCCATGATGGAGACAAACCAAGTATATATCACAGTCCGAGCTGTTATTCAAAGGTTCTCCAAGCCTTCTCTGCCGTCGACGTCGTCGTTTCGTCCTTGGTCGCCGTGAAACCACGTGAGGGAAAGGGGAAGGCTGACAATTCAAATTCGGAAGGATCACGATAATGACGTCTAGGCACCTCCGGCTATCACTCGGCAATGGAAGTAAATTCGGAATTGGAAATTTTATCCCGGATCAAAGCCCAAATTTAGTAGGACTGGTGACTTCATGCGCCTTCCCTGACACCAACTTTCAAGGATTTGAGCCTTTTGGACGCAGACATATGAGCTGCCGAACCTGGCGCTCGTGAGGTAAACGGTACAAACTACGGAGGGGAACGGAATCCATGTGGGGAATGCCTAGATTATCCTCCGACACAGGAGAACGGCGATTGGTTTCTGACTCGAAGGCAATTCGGAATACTAAACGAAATGCCCATGAGGAAACCGTTAAAAGGCCCAATGTCTTATGTACAAGCCGTCTCACCGATCATCCCCTCACCTCTGCTCTCGTATAGCTAATCATGCCTGGGTCGTACCGTAGCACAACACCCCCACCACACAAAAAACCAGTCAAGGAATGCATCGAGTGAGCTTCCGTCGAAAGTAGGAGGCACTGGTGGACCGCTAACTGATTGCTACTCTCCTCCAGAAACTTCGTACCAGCATGGTTCACGATAAACATGGGAACGGGTGTTATCTCTGCACTGGCCGCTAGATTTCACTTTGGCGCTGGATCGTTACCCCTCGAAATCATCTCTCTCATCTTTTTCTTCCTCAACCTTATTCTTTTCCTCGTATTCACGATTATAACGGTGGCAAGATACACAATGTACCCAAGGGTGTGTATCTGTCCCCTTGTCTTGTTCTCACTGCCGGTGATCTAAATTGCTCTCTTACAGGTATGGCGTATTATGTTCAATCATCCCGCTCAGAGCATGTTCCTTGGCGCATTCCCAATGGCATTCGCGACATTGATCAACTCGGCACTAACTGCAAATGAATCATGGGGTTTTAGTGGAACAGGATTTCTTTATACCCTATGGGGCCTTTGGTGGTTTGACCTTGCTATATCGATGCTGATTTGTTTCAGCGTCCTGTATAAAATGCGAGTACTTTTCGCTAGACGTTCAATAATTTCTTGCTGACCTTGTGCCCAGGATGACATCCCACAGGCATTCCCTGATAAAGATGGCCGCAGTGTGGCTATTACCCATTGTAACCCTCGTCGTCGCATCTTCAACGGGCGGACTTCTTGGGGCAGCCCTGGAGAAGCATTCACACCACCACGCACTCATTTCGACTGCAGTTTCATTGACGGCCCTCCTCATTGGCCTTGGCCTGACATTTATGGTCCTCACCGTATACTTCACCCGCCTCATACTTTATGGGCCGCCAGACATTTCATTGATCCTTTCCGCCTTTGTCGCGTTAGGACCTCTAGGTCAAGGAGGGTTTTCCCTTTTGATCAATGGGAGCAACCTTGCAGATCTGCTTCCAGTCACGGAAGGTGATAACTTCCCTTTCCATCCTCTCACCGGCCAGTTCGTATACTCCGCTTGTTTTTGCGGCGCATGGGTGTTATGGTCAATGGGACTCACTTGGATTCTGATCTCGCTTTCGTCCCTCTGGGCTGTCTTGTCCAAGGCAAAAATCCCCTTCAGTCTGAGTTATTGGGGGCTCATTTTCCCGAATGGGGTGTTTGCCCTATTAACCGTTCAACTGGGTACTGTGCTGGACAGTCCGTTCTTCAATTATTTCGGAGCGATTTGGTCAAGTGAGTATTTCACCATGCAATTAATCGGATTATTGTCTCATTTCATTCAGTTATTACCTTGATTTTGTGGATCTGGATCTTCCTTTTCACCATACCTATTGTGTGGAATAGGACGATCTTCGTTGCACCATGCCTTGCCTCAAATCCTATAATGGACGTCCAGCACCCAGAAAAAGAGTCAGGGTCAAGTTCGATGGGGCCAACTGCAAAGCCGCACCTACGGGCCAATGGCGGACAGGTGTAGTGCGACGCATCGGTTGAATTGGATGATATAGAGACCACGTTGAGCGTATTTTAGAGAAGTTTATTGCTTGTTACCCGTACTTACAGATCCAAAATAATACCAAGACCATGTTGCCTTCGGTCCCGTGTCTGCGCTGACGTCTTCTCGTGATCCGCGTTCTCAATTCTTGAGCACATGGGAATGCGACGTCTCCAATCTTTGATGTTCGCTACCAGCACCTTCCTCGCAGTTCTATCCAATTTTGAATGGTATACCACGCCCTCGAGAATCCCATGCTAAACTCTCAAGCGCACTAAATTCGAATGAATACACAACTGCAAAAAATACCCCAGCCCGGAATACCAAGAATCCCCTATTTGTATCGCTGAAGCACCCTTCGCGACCATCATCTGACAAGACGCGCAGAGCTCTTAATTCCGACCAAATCGATGCTTCTGTGGAGTCGCGCATTGCCCAACGACGCCGTGACTCTTCGGCTAAAACGATCATCGACTATGAATGGCGACTGCCATGCGTTTCTCTCTGTATTTCATAGGTTACCAGCTGAGCCTAGGAGGCAACTGAACGTCATATGCGAGGGGAACTGATGGGATCCTCGTGAAACCACGATTATTCGGTTTATATGGGTGAAGTTAGTCTGATGTCAGCGATGCTTAAATATAAATAGGAAGAGGGTTGTATGAAGAGGGTTGACTCTTGGACTAACAGTCGAAGATGTTATTCTCTAAACGCCGCGTTGCTGCTGCTCTTGGTTTCCTTTCTGTCGCTGCTGCCCTCCCTTCCAGCAGCCTCGAGAAAAGAGCACAGTGTCAACTGATCCTGGACAAGGCCAATGTGCGTTGCCTTGTTTCTTCTCAAATGGAGTCATGCTGAAACCCCTTGTAGGCAGTCGCAACCCGTCTTCAGAGCCACTATTTCAACAGCGGAAATGGTCAATATACGGGCGGTTCTCTATGGACGGATGCCGTGAGTGGCTTCGACTTCGCTCCCACCTATTAGGGTTCTTACCGTCTCATAGAACACTCTTGAAGATCTCCACAATCTGATGCTTGCAACGGGAGGTGACCAATGGGCTACCGTGGCCGATACCTCTTACATCGGAAGAATGGCGCACGTCAACACTGTTTCCAATTGGCAGTCCGTTCTTGCAGGTAGCAACGACGATGCAGGCGTAAGTGCTAGATATGCAAAGATTTTGTGACTGCTCTCTGATCCATGGTACACTAGTGGATTGTCCTAGCTTTGTGGAAGATCGCAGACTACAAGTCCAACCGTGGTCAAGATGCCAGTGTCTACTGGGTAAGCTCGAACTGCAGTTCTGGTTAAACTCAGCGGCTGACAAGACTGTTAAACGTTCAGAGCAGCGCCACTCAGATTTATAACATCATCGCTGGGCAATGGGATGGTACATGCGGAGGAGGAGGTATGAATTACAATCTTTCCAGGCCCAAGTAATCTGACTGTATGCGCATAGTCTGGTGGTCAACCGCCCATACCTACAAGAACGCCATCACGAATGAGCTCTTCTTGCTCATTTCTGCCGAGGCATACATCCGCTTCGGTGGCCAGTCTTACTTGGACAATGCTAAGAAGGTATTTCCCTGGTCATAATCGAAATTGTATGAGCTAACACGCCTATGGTAGACCTGGAACTGGCGTATGTCAAGCTCATGTACTGGTGACTTATAGTATGCTAACCGATTATCCTGATTCTAGTCCTCAACTCTGGCATGCGTAACTCTCAGGGCCTTTGGAATGACGGTCTTACGAACGACTGTAAGAACAATGGACAGACTACTTGGACCTACAATCAGGTCAGTAATACCCAGTGAAGGTCGATGACAGTATTTTGAAAGGTCATCTTCGTTCCTCTAGGGTGTCATCGCTTCTGGCCTGTCCTCTCTCTATGCTGCGACTGGGGATTCATCCTTGTTGACACAAGCCGAAATCACACTTGACGCTGTAATCAACCTTATGTCTACCAACGGTATCCTTCGAGAATCTTGCGACAATGCAGCCAGTGGAGGTGCTGTCTGTAACCAAGATCAGGTTCGTCTCATGTGCTACTTTGTATCTCCAAGTTTGTAGTGACATTCGTCTTCCAGCAAATCTTCAAAGGTCTTTGGACGAAGCATGTACAGTTCTACCTTGACCGCGCCAACGATGCCAACCGAGTTGCAAAATACGCTGGTTATCTTCATGCTCAGACATCTGCTGTCGAGCACTACGGCACTGACGGTAACACAGACGTTGGGTCTGTCTGGTATGCCCCCAACCAGGTAAGTTGCCGCCATCGAAACCTTCTCTCATGATCTCTTCGCTCACTGTATATCTCAACCAGGGAGGCTCAATCTTCACGCCAAAGACCAGTGCCAGTGGTCTTGAAGCGCATGTTGCAGCTGCTAAATACGGTACATGTGCACCTTGAATGTAAATAGGATTATTCGTGGTATATATCATGGTATCTATCTCCGTGTTCCAGAACTCCTAGATAGTAATCCCAATTGTGAAACTGTAAGAACGTCAAAAAGGTGGGGCATAGATGCGAACAAGATTAGTGTCATGAAGGTCATCAGTGAAAGTCAGTCGCCGTCTATTCCGCCATCTCCCGTCGGTGCAGTCCGTTTGTCTGGGTCTGCGTTGGACCGGGGGTCAAGGGCTCAGCTTCCTCCTGGATGGCATCTTCTGGAGCCTTCCATTTGCCCTTCATAACAACAGAGGCGTCATCCTCGGAGGGGATTGTGTTGTTCAAAGCTATTTCAAGTGCTAGAAGGAGACATGATCAGCATCAAATACCAAACGAAATCAGGCCAAAGCGTGACATACCCTTCTCCCCTCTCTTCTTCAGACGTAGTGACATGGCTGATTGCAGCGAGTCAATATAGGAATCGTATTTGACGATCTCGGTCAGCAGATACTGTGACTTGCGTTCCCAATTCGTCTGAGCCTTCACTGCATTTGCGGTCCTAGGTTGATACTGCCGGCGGTAAGCAAACGGAATCATGACAGGCACCAGATCCACATACCAAAGCAGTCATGGGCTCCCGTAGCTCATTATGGCGTTCCAAGTCCTTCTTAAGGGAAGAGACATGCTTCTTGAGCGCGTCCAGTTGCGTCTCTTCATCGTGGGTACTTCCAACAGTTGGGGGAAGAGGGGGTTTCCAGTCATTAATGTAAGTCTTGTCTGCCCACGGTGATTGTCCTGCGCGGACTGTCGCAGCGCCATCCCTCCATCCGAATCGGCTTCTTGTGCTTCTCCCACTACGAACACTCATTGAATCACTCGTATCCCGGACCGATTCTCCGTCTGTCTGCGCCCGAGTATGGGACGGGGCATCTGGAACGCGATTCCATCCGTATTCCATGTTGGAAACGCCACCCATGAGAGGTTCTTTACTGGTCCGTGCTGCCCAATAGTTGCATGTGGATACCCATTCATTCACTAGCTCCTCCGTACCGGCCTGGAAGAAGTAGGCAGCTCCGTTGGGCATGGTGAGGACCATACAGTGAGGTCTCTGCCGATTGTATCCCGGCGGAGGCAAGGCATGGGCGAGGGAATGGGTTAGGTAGAGCGTTCCGACAGAATCAGCATTAGCCTGCGGTACATATTTTCAGTACCATGTCAAACGTCTGAAAACATAGAAACACACCAGCCAATTGCCACCACCAAAAGTTCCTGATGCACCACTGAGATGGTCACCAAACACGAACATGTTCAGTTCGCCTTTCTGAATGACAACAAAGACCTGCATCCAAGACTTGTCCTTAGCTCTCTTTCCAGTTGATTCCCAATACTGCTTGCGGCTGAGCATGCCTTCTTTAGCCCACGGGGCACCAAGTAGGGCCAACTCTTCGTCCGATATACTGATCGTCGTCGAATCGGTCATGTCGCTCTGTATGCTTCTGTCATCATCTTCTCGAGTTTCACGAATGATTGTATGCGACAAATTGTGTGCGAAACCTAACGTTGGTGCCAAGAAGGAGGAGCTGGACATGCCCTCATGAGTGGAAGTAGCGAAACTTGGCGAAGGACTGATGCGTCCATCGAAACTGCTACCACTACTCCCTAGGCCAGAGTTCATGAGGACGGCTTGAAGACCGCGGACACTGCCTCGTCTGAACTTGTCATTGGGATTTGCACGTAGACTCCTGTTCCTTGCCAGAGGGCCACCAGGGCTCAAGGAAGTGGAAGATCGGCCGATGGTGGTGGTGAGAGGTTGGAGAATCTGTTGGCTCTTTACAGCGTTATACATTTCCTGAGGGACCATGAGTACCAACTCCAAATGAGGGACCTTCATAATTACCTTAAGCAAAGTCTCCATATTGGTTTCCCAGCCCCGTCCATAAACAGCATTGAGATTCGTCTTGGACCCATGAGGCGTCGTGCTCTGTAATGAAGGCGAGCTACCATTGTCCCCGCTTGTGAGAGCCCCAGGCATTGCAGCGACTGCTTCACGGGAGACACTGTTCCAGCTGGTCATACTGTCACTTCGCTTTGCGCGTACCCGAACGCTGCTGTCATTGTCGGATGTCGGGCTGCGAGTACCATCATCGAACGTCAGATCAGCGGTTGACCCATGCGAAGATGGAGGTTGTATCTGCATCTGGACGGCGGAAAGGGTATTGCGCACAAATTGCGATCGAGACATCCGGTTGACAAGGTCAGCGACGTGAAGGTCGGTGTTCAGCAGAAGCAAAGAGTAGGCCACTGCATGGACAATGTCTACACCAAATGTAAACATGAATTCCTGGAGTCGAGGCTGTTAACTTACTAGCACTACCATACAACGTGTTAGGGTTGCATTCCCAGTATCGTTTACTGAATTCCTCGAGTATGCGATCAACTTGTTGAGTCTCTCCCTTTAGGAAAAGCTTGCCACAAAGTCGTCTGATCTAATCTCAGCACAGGGTTCAGAGAGTGCGAAAGAAAGCTGACCTGAAAGCCATGTCCAATCGGAGACCAGAGAAATCGAAGTTCTGTATGTAGTGCTGTAGCGCCAATTTATTGATACGACCACTGGGAACGAAGTTAGTGAAGGCTCTTGAATCCACATGTTCTAGCGCTCACTTTCCGCCAAGCCACTCTGAGATCTTCTCCTTATGTAAAAAGTCTTCATCTTCATCCCAACATTTCTTCGCCAAACCTTCAGCTCGGTTGCCCATCTCCTCAGTATCTTCAAAGGTCGGCGACTGTCGCCCCGATGCAGAAGCCCGGGAGGTAAACCGCCGCAACGACACTTCGTTGATCTGAAGGTCATTATGAGAACCTCTTCGCTGAGGTGCTGCATCATATGTCAGAAAATCAGCACAGGATCGCAAAACGAGAGAACTGACGGCTTTGAGCCTGGGCCTCCTCAACCGCCGCGATGAGTGACGGTTCAGAACTTGATGCTGACGACCGATGCAAAGACCTCAGTCTGGATGGATCTCCGCCTCTCAGATGTTGTTGAGGAATCAGCGGACTTCCCTTTCGCGTTCCTAACGGATTTGAAGCAATTCTTGGGGAGGTTCCAAGTGGTGGTCCATTTCCAGGCCCAACCGAACTTGGGCGTATACCAGTGCGGGGTTTCTGGTGGAGAGATGTAGTACGAGGAGGGATGATTGGGGATGGCTTGACGGCTTCCTCGAGGGAGCTGTTCGGAATGGATAAAGTAAGAATCGGGCTCGAAGGTGTTGACGATAAAGTCCTTTGGCGCTCTCCGTTTTCCTTTTTTGTAGTCAATAGAACACCATCTGTTTGTGACCTGATGGCCGAAGCGCGTCTAGTGGATGGGTCTTTCAAATCTAAGGGCGAATTCTGTATTGGATCTAACTGAGATAATTGACCCTTGAAGTCGTCCAAAAAGCCACCTAAGCTAGTATCCTCTGGTTTGCTCGAATTCGGCTGACTTGGGATAGGTGGGAGGGCAGAACCATCCTTGAGAGCATCGGCATCACTGATGCTCATGCTGCGCCGCTTTATGGCTCTGATTGTTGGAGTGAGTTCAGAACGGTCTGCTGTGTCACGAACTGGTGACATAGCCTGGCCATTAGACTGGGACGGTGTCTTTTCGACGAAAACCATAGACCTGTCGTCAGCATCGGATGCAGAGGGCGTTAGTACAGGTGGTAAGGGTTTGTCGGAAGGTGGCGGCACGCGTTGATGGTTCGTTGAAGAGGAGTTTGCGCCGTTATGTTGATGTTGAGAGGGAATGGGAGGAACGGGCGGCGCCTTCTCCGACGTGTTAAACAGGTTCTGCGTTGGAGTGGTGGGCGCGGACGTCAATATGTCTGGTCTCTGTATGGGACGTTATTCGATATAGAACGGTGACAAGTGAATGGACATACAACTCGTTCACGCGGCAGTGTTCCTCCCTGTCCCAACATTTTGCCTATGTTACCGATAAATGCGGTTGTTTTCTGGCGCATGGATGATTTTGCAGGCTGTTAGACGGTGTTTCAGTGACAGGTGAAAGAAAGAAAGCTAATTTGTGATAGTGACCTTGCCATTTTCCTTCACGCTGCGGGAGCTTGAAGACTGCCAGTCCTGCGGCCTGGTAGGCAATTCTGGGCGAGAAGATTTCCCTCTTTTCGTGGGTGTCGAAGGATTTGAAGTCGTTGAAGAGCGCGGCCGGTTGCCAGTTGAAGGTCGTTCATTGAAAGAGTTGGACGTTGGCATGGGTGGAGGAGGCTCCTGACGTTCCTCACCACGTTTACTGAAGAGTGCTGGATTGACGACGCCGCCTCGTTCTTTAGCCTTCCGTACCAAAGTTGCGAGATCTGGGCTGCTAGAAGTGCCAGGAGAGCGATACAAGGAACGGCGGTTAGTCTGCCTTTCAGTATCTTCTGCGTCGTAGAAGACGTCGTTGGATGAAGACGATGAAGCACCACCACTCCTTGTAGATGAAGAGGTATGGAGGGGTGTGGGAGAAGGTGCCGGCTGGGCTTGGGTAGGCTCTGATGGTTGCGCATTTCGAGTAGCATTTTGTCGCGAGGGGGTAATCGTACTCGTGTTATAACTCGCGTTCTGGGAATTCATCTCGGCGCCGAGTGAGTTCACGTCGACGCCTTCCTTGAGGACGAATGTACCTTCTGAGCGCAAAGCTTGTTCGAAGTCGAGGTCTGTTCGTGATACTCGACGGTGAAGCTGTCGATTGCCATTAACATCACCAGGGCCAATCGGTTTCAAGCCCGACGGGTAAGCTGTCGTACTCGGCGTCGAGCGCGTTGACGCCGCATTCGGTCTCTGGTGTACTGAAGCCAGGGTGAGGAATCGTCGTTAGACGACGTTGGAGGTCGAAAACCTGGAGGCGGCCGACTGTCGGGGAAAAGGCCAGGCACTTTCCACATGCACCTTATTGCTTGTTTTGACAATTTCAGGTCCATCACAATAGAAAAAAAAATAGCGCTCTATATGGTGCAAATGAACGGTATAGGATACATCTACGGACTATGGTAGAGCTGTACAATCCTAGAGTAGGGATGTGGCATAAGTAGAGGGAGGAAGGGAGATTTCGAGATATCATATCGATACAGTCTACAAAAAACATATCATATTACAAGACAAAACCCGAATGAGGAGGTGGATATCTTAATTATCAGTAGTCGCCGTGGCTAGTGTTGTTGAAGTCCGTCGTTGTCTCTTCATGGCGAGAGTACCAGTAGCGGCGACGGGAGCGGCATTACTGGCTGTTGTGGCAGAACCACGGGTGGCAGTCAAACCACCACCTCTGGTAGCACCTCCGTTGGCATTGGATTGCGAACGAGGTCTTGATGTGGAAGAAGCAATCTTGGGTAGGTTCCCGGAGCCTTTCCTCGAATTGCCGCCCGAGTTACCGGATGCACGATTTCTATGACAGTCAAGATTAGCCTCTGACAGGAAACGAGAAATGTCTGCTAACCTCTTCTTGATCACGTCAGTCTTCAGAGAAAGCGGACGGACGACACCGTGAAGCTTGTAGAACAAGCCACATGCATTACCTAGGAGGGAATAAGTCAGGCTGTAGGGCTAGCAGGGAAACAAGAGTCGCTTACAGAGGGGTTGACCTTCTGGATCTCTCCTCCAGAGAGGGGTGTTCGTCGTGTGGCAATTCGTGCAAAGCGTTGGCGGCTGGTCACCCTCTTCTCCGCTGCCTTTACTCTCTCCAGGCTTCAGATCTGGTGTACTACTCGATGACCTCAGTTCAGTCGGTGAACCACCTGCAATAGAAGCCCTTCTCTGTAGGACGTCATTCTTGAGATTGTATTTCCGGCCTTGGACTGTTGGCCGTGATCCATCTGCCGGCGGTGGTGTCGAAGCGCTGGAGGGTACAGCCTCAGGGGATGCTTGAGAACTTGGACCATTACCCCAGCTGTCGCTCGACGGGCTGTGGTGGTAGGATGTGTAGCCAGAGGGTGGTACTGATACACTGTTGTTGTCGAAAATCTGAGCAGGATCGACATACTGTCGGCTCCCATCGAGCCCAGGGTACATCAAATTCAGAATCTGGTTGTAGTCGAGCATTTCGTTAGCAGCGGTGAGCTGAGCGTAGCCTTCAGCCATGACGGCACTGGCGGCAGCGGCAGCGGCAGATAGCTTCTCGCCAGAACTTGACTGTGAGATGGAAAATGCCGTGTTAGCCTCAGGCGAATGTTCCGCGCTTGTATGCTGTCCAAGGCTACTCTGCCTCGCAGATAAGGACGACGACGAGCTTGAACCGAGTGGAGCAAACAAGTCCTGATATGGCGGGAAAGAGAAATTGAATGCGGAAGAGGGGAAAGGGCTGGTGGTGGCATCTAAAAGCTCTTGAGGCAACGTTGAAGTGCCGTCGAAATTCGAAGGGTCAGCACGCAACATGCTCTCATAATGAGGTGCTTCGGCGCGACGTTTTGTGCCTGTAATGTTGTCGTCCTCCCTTGGTTTACCGTTGACTTGATGCCTTCCGGCAATTTCAGGGTGGAGCCCATCTTTATAAACAGTATGATCGAAACTTGTCTTCCGCACATGTCTTGGGAAGCGCTTCTCGCCAGCAGGAGGGGCGTTGTGGGGTAAGGAAGGTACTCTTGAGAGTCCATGGAATCCAGTAGAGGGAAGAGAGGCGGGAGCGCCTGATGGGCTGTTGACGCTGGAGAAGGCAGGGTTGAAAGGTGCGTTAGCTGTCTCGCCTTCCTCGTATAACGACGGCAGGTCGGTTGGGTGGTTCAGAAGCGAACCTATCGGTGGGCTACGACGTCCAAAAGATAGCATTGACGCGCTGTTGGGCATAGAACCAGGCGAAGTGGGATGCGGACCTCTTGAACCCCTCAAATTGAAGCTATCATGAGAAGTTGGGAATGGGAAACGTCCATCGAGACCCGCTTGGGCGCCATACTGGTCAAACGTGGTAGTCTCGGGTGGACGAGAACGGGAGCGACTTGTGGGTCTCCAGTCCATAGATATCCGTGACCGTGACCGACTCATGGCTCTCCAATCCATAGGCACGACACTGGTCGGAACGGGTTAGCAGGGGACACGGCGGAGACCAAAGATATGAACGAACTCAGGTTCATCGACTCCATCTTGATTTGTGCCATCGAATCCCACGACCCGTACACTACTTTTGCGTTTATCTATACGGCGACCCCTCTCGTCGCCTCCCTCCCCCTCGGCTTCTCTGCTGGAGCCAGATGCTGCATTGGAACCGTCAACCTCGTTGCTTGAAGCTTGCCTCGATGTGTCTTCCTGCTTCTCCTTCCCTTGTGACGCCGCAAGTTCTTCGTCTTCTTTCTTCTTCTTCAAAGCCAATGCCATCATCCGCCACGTTATATTCTCCATCCGCTGGGCATGAGGTAGGTTTGCCTTTGTCTTCGCGTACATCTTCCAGACCTGCGTTGCCAAAGGGTCCTGTTTCGCCATCTCCTCCGGGTCGTTCTCCGGTCCGAGTTCCGGTGATTGAAGATCTGGCGAACCAGAAATTCTGGGAGATGTGAATGGACTTGTAGTCTGCGGGGATAACGAGGGTTTCCTACTGTTTCCGAACAAATCGTCGGTAAACAGGTCGCTGAGGAGTGTCGACTTCGACTCTGTGCTCGGAGATTTTGGCGTTAGAGGGGAAGTCAACTGTTGAGGACTGAACTGCCTAATCGATGTCGTCGACGTGTTGATGCCTGGCAGTGGGTTTGACAGCTGCTTCTGCACAGAACCTTGAACTGCAGGTGGTTTCATCGAGTTGGAAATAGGTGACATCCACAAGGAGGGCGGAAGGCCCGACTGTGAAGGCTCACCTGTGTAGGGAGAGGCACGAGCATACTGCGAGGAAGGAAGAGCAGTGAGATCATTCGCGTAGGAGCTGTTGAACCCAGCTCCGTTGACGTTGGTCGTGATATGAGATCGGGGAAGCCCAGTCGACGAGGGAACGTTATGGTGTGACCACTGCTTGCTACTCCTTGAAGCGCCTTCGTAGATTCTGTCAGCCCGAATCGGATCCATATAGGAATAGCTGGACATACCATTGGGCACCTTGCCTTTAGGATCGGCAACGTAGGAGTTGGAGCGTGTCGGCTGGGGCTTAGACAGTCCAGGAGAGGAGTACCTCTGGCTCAGAGGGGATGGCGCTTGAGACCACGACGCTGGAGTACCTGCATTCGAATGATCTGGAATAGGAGGATGGTAGGAGTTGTGGAAGGATCCCGGAAGGCTCAGGTGTCCGTCGATGGGTGATGAAGATACAGAAACTATGTTTCCATTGGGACCAAGGGCCGAAAACGAGTTGGTCTGAATAGGAGATGCGAAAGCATTGCCCCAGTCGCCGTTGAATGAACCTGGGATATTGTTCGAGAGATCAAGTCCCAAGTTCTGATTCGCGAGTTCATCCAACAGACTGCTGTTCCCTGGACCGAGATTCAGGTTTGACGACCACGTTGACGCTTGAGCAGAGGAAGCGAGCGCTGCCATATGCTGGGATAAATTGGATGGGCTTGGATGCGTTGAAAGAGACGGGTTTAATGTCTCCCGTGGACTTGACGGCCAGTTTCGGTCAGCGAAATGATTGCCCGGAATCATTCGATGACCATGGCTATCCATGTACCTCCTAGTAGACGACGAAGGTGGTTCCATTGGGCAACTCGAGCACCGAAACTTTGCAATTCGATGGTAATTGTGCAGGTGGATTTGAAGGATGGGAAATCAGCGTAGCCTCTTGACTTGTTGATGATATTGGGTATAAATGAATGCTCAGCGGTGCATGCCAATAGCAAGGCTGTCAGGAAAGGCCAATGTCAAGCAGGCTAGCCAACGCGAAGACCGATGAAGGCGCCCCTTGCAACGTGCTGGAGGCCTTTAACTAAGGAGAGACAGTGGCCTTGACCAATTACAGCTCCAACAAATCTCCGGTCCGCCATCCAAGGACCCCAATTGATCGTATTCTCTGTGTGACAGATCTGTCACATCAATTCCACCGAGGTGATCGGGGTCCCTCCCTCTCTGCAAGCCATCCGGCCTTCCTCTCCTACAAAAAAAAATATTACCAGTTGGCAAATTTTCGTTTCCGCCTTGGCTGCGTCTGTCAAACCATGCATGTGCATCCAATCCTGGCGTGAATCTCGACCGTTCATTGCGGTTCGAGCTCATTGACTCTGCAAGGGGTAAATAAATCTCAGATGCAACCACATTGATCGACGAAATGCGCGTCTGATCTGTGAGAAGAGCTCTGACTTGGCGACCTGGAAAAAGCTGGATTCAATTGTCCAAACAGCTGAGGCACCTCAGGATTATATTCTTGCCCTCTCTTGGATACGGGTAGACAGCGATTTACCCCAGATTTAATGAACAAGTTGACTCTGATCACCTTTATTTGGACAACTACCCTGGCAGAATCCCTACAAAACGCCTCCCTTGAAGCCGCGGCTTCCGGTATTCATAATGTCGATGACCTTCTTTTCATTGAAACGAAATCGCTTGTTGTCGCCAACAACCAGGTGCGGGTATATTTTGAACCTGAAAAGTGACCAAAAATCCACGTCCAAATTCATATTCTGGTTGCCGAATTCTTACCGAACTCGGACCCATCTCCTCTCCTTGAAGACCCGGCACGGTCGTTCCTTCTCCATACGGCTCACCGAGCATCCGACTTTCACCTGATTCATCCTGGTAACTAGTATCTTTGAACATTCACCAAAACAGATGGAATAGATAAAACACTCCTGCAGCAGGGTCATCGATTTGCTCTTGATCATCTTAGCTAGGTCGGAAAGACTTTGAGCCTCTTCTCGTGAGGTGAAGTGCGATGAGCGCTCTAAAGACTTGCTACCGAACGCCACGATCTCGACTTGCCATTATTCATCCGAATGTTCTTTGGAATTCATCCATAACACACCGCTGAATTGAAGGCCTCACAATGACAACGCCTTATGCCTCCACAGAAGACAAAATCTACTGATCAACCCACCACATCGCTCTCATCCATACGTTCAGTGTGGTTCCATCTAATTATCCACTCACGCAAAATCTCCATATGTCAACTCGTTCCTAGGTGGCATCTCCATCTTCATGATCCAATCTTGATTTCTGATGGATGATCTAACCTTGTGCAACTGGCCTCTGAACCTTGTTGCTCGCTTACCGTTTTGGTTTTCGGCGGAACTCGAGGCAACCCCATTTCTGGCAACTCTCTGAGATTCCCATCATCGCGGTTGGGCTCTATTTCTCTAGCGAGAGTCACCCTTCACGTAACGACAGGGCCTAGGCACTTACTGTCACGCCCTCCACCAACTCAACTCGTAGGTTTCGACATTCTTTGCACAGAAGCTGAGTCCGTGTCAGGCCTGACCCACGCCTTAGGGTGGTCAGAAACACCCACACTCAAAGCCACCAATGCGATCCTGAATCACCAAGAAGCCAGCGAGTTTCCCGATACTCACGGTAGTACATACGACCCCTCGAATCCACACTTCTTCCCAGACTTGATGTCTAGCATTTTCTGTCAAGATCTCTCACTATCCTTGATGTTTTCGCAACCCTTCTCGACTTTATTGCTCCAAGGAACATCCTGGAGACCGCGCGTCAAAGTGGAACAGATTGAACAGATCCACGATTAGCTAACAATGCGACATCTCATCGATTTTTTGAGCACGAGACCTCGGTCTGTACCTCGCCGGAGGCACTTTATACTCAGCTGGGTTGAGAATCCTCGAAAGATTTACAGAATGACCGATAGAATATGTTAGGCGAGAGTATGACGAGCGGCGACATCGACGAAGGAATCAATTGTCACTGAATATACTTCGGCAGATGATATCACATGGTCTTTGTTTTTTGCCCAGTGGCATTCTCCCCTTCTTTGATGTTGGGCTCATCAGACCAGCCCCAAAGCTGCGGCAGCTCTCCCCGTATGGCCGCCGTAATGACGAACGACAGGATGCACGCGGGACTAAAGTTTATTTCAGCGCCTTCCATAACCGTAACCGATCCGAAGAAATAGCAAGATGGGACGTACCTAAGGTACAACAACGCTGGTTGGCCGTGCTCGAAAACGTGCAACACAACAAAAGACGTGCTCAAGCCAAACACGTACGCCCCCATCGCTGCCCAAAAGTAGGGTTTATTGAAAGATCCGTCCCGAATGGCATTTCCCTGCTTCGCATTGTGATGATCGTAACGTAGCGCCAGAGCAATCAGAGTCCCAGGAATAATGACATCTCCCAAACCAAGTAGTGTGAATCCGTTCGCCGACGAGAGAGTGAGTGACTTTGGCCACAGCAGTTTGATGGGCGCGTCGATGGTTGTTGCCACCTTCACCATCTATGTGGGTAAAGCGTCTAATTAATAATCCATAAAGGGAAGTGTGGGGTAGACCAGTACTAACAACTTCCGTGCCGAACACCCACCAGATGTCGTACAGGAACAGGCCCGAGAGAAGGATTGTTCCTGTTTGGAAGGAATCCAATTTCAATAACGAGAGCGCATTGTGACAGAACGAAAGGGACAAAACATCGGTCAGAAAGACCGACTTCCGACCTGGAGGGCTCTGCGAATACAAAAATGAAGTTAGAGCTGCGAACGGGAACAGAACGGTTGAAGGTGTCCTCCAAGAAAGGTCAAAGAGATCTGTAGATCTTGGTCAGTGTTATTCCCGGCATTTAATATGGATGCAATTGAGGTGATCTCGTACCGGTCGATCCATGCCTGATCGAAACGCGCGTTTTCTCGAATGCTTTCCACCTGGAACCCAGGCAGTGACGTGCTAGTGAAACCAACGACTAAATGTCCCCCGTTCAATAAGCAACCACCTGCGTCAACGTGATCACCAGACTCACTTTCCAGACGCTACCTATACCAATAAAGGCGAAGTACCATCCAAGGAACCAGTTGAGCCATTCTTTTCCGACGTACTTGATGACTAGGTATAATCCAAAGAGAGCCACAGAGCCAAACTAGGTGGCGTCGTGTCACAGGGTGGCAGAAGGTCATTGAATCAATCCTTACAACAGGGAATAACCAAGCGTCAGCGGCTGAAAGACGTTCCAGGTCCTCCTCGTCATCTTCGTCGCTCTCTTCGGTTGGTCGGTCATCGGCCGTTTTGGCCTTGTTTACTGCATGTTTGTCTGTCTAGAAGCCTTCCAATTAGTTCGACTCCAGCGGAATGAACTTGAGCGGAATGTTCAGTACAGGTAGAGAACCGAAAGAGCCGACGTATATTGAACCAGTGGCAAGAGTCAAGAGACCGACATAAGAAGCCAATAAGTCCAAGTCAATTGCTCGCATGAGAAGTGTCAAACTTGAAGGAGATGAGAAGTGGCACAAAGCCTTTGCATGCCGTTCCAGCGTGTCGCCAGGGACTTACCTCGGACCAAATAATCCCAAACCTTATTTCTGTGATGCATGCATCTAATCGACATTTTGATCTCTCAGCAGGGGCATTAGTTTCCTCGAGATTCACGAGCAATCACGGAGGATTGTATTGAACTTTATATGTTTGATTGATGTCAGGTATGAATGTATTAGCAAGGTCGGTAGCTAACACCAAATTAGATACATCGTAAATGTCAGAACGAGGCGCCCGCATAGGGTCAGGTCAGTAGCCGGCAGCAATGCCATTCTTTCTGGAATCACTTGCGGCTGCGAAGGAATTCTGTGAGCTGGCCGCCGACAACAAAGCAGATGACGATCCTATTTACCATAGATTGTTCCATCCTCCGTCTGAGTGACTGCTTGAACGACAGCCGCGACGCGGTTAACATCAGAAACTGAGGAAACGTCTTGTCAGAAAACGCCAGGGCCAGTACATTTCTGAACTTCTTACCAGTGACATTATGTCCCAGTCTTTGAAGACCTTCGATGTTCTGTTGGGGATATGTATTATCCACGTCCAGCGCGAGTGGGTATAATTGGTCATGTAGACGACCAGACTCTATTGCGGAGCTAACATCCATTCCCATTTCCAGGTTCAACATCACCTGGAACAACGACGGGAAAATGCGTGAACCACCAGATGCACCAAATGCTAGGTAGAAAGATCCGTCCGCATTCTCCACGATGGTCGGAGCCGTGGATGAAAGAGGACGCTTGCCTGCTTCTGGATAGTTGTCTTATGACGAACCTCTAGTGTTAGAAATAAATGCCGAGGGAGGTGAAGTTAGGTACTGACATGGTGAGGGCCACAAACCAAAACCGTTGGGAGCCCCTGGTGTCGAGAAATCATCCATTTCGTCATTCAATAGAACTCCAGTCTCCGGGTCCATTACGAGAGAACCAAAGACTAGATTCACCGTGGATGTTATGGCTACTGACATTCCATCTGAATCAAGAACTGATGTATGGCTCTGGAGCGGGGTTAGCTTCCCGCGAAGGTTGAATATATTCTCAAAACGGACCGTTCCATGATCTATTTTCACGTCATATTCCGGGTTATAATAATCTGGGGTATGAGTAGTATCCTAGAGGGGTAAAGAGTCAAAATAGGGTCTTTTAACCGAGATGCAAAGGTATACTTACGTCGGTAAGGTTCTGTGCAACGATGTCGGCATATTCTTTCGTCGGTATTATGTCCATCCGTGCTGAATTGTTCCCAAATGCAGGGTCGCAAACCTTTGTCCTGTATCGCCATGAGTATGTGTTATCGAGGGGATTAATCTGACACATAGAAGCGGAAGCACCTTGCTGCAAAGCCAAACTTCATAATCTCGACAATCCTGTGAGATGTCGTAGGGTCAAGCTCCTTGACGTCAAAGCGTTCCATAAGATTGAGCATGTGGAGAAGAACTACATATTCCAGGCACGATGAACACTTGACAGCGCAAAGAAATGCGGGATTTCGCACCTGGTCCAGATGATGGGACATGTGTCGTGTAGATCTTTCGGCCACGGTAAGTTCCTTCAAGGGCACGGTCAACCTGGACCTTATAGTTCTCCAAGTCCTTATGTGTCATGACACCACCAGTTGCGCGGATCTTGCGAATGAGTGAGTCTGCGATTGGCCCCTGTTTGTCCACACAACCGTCGATGCGAAGTCAGCTGACGAGTGCAAGGATAGTAGAACAAAGGAGTTGCCTTATAGAATGCATCCGGTCCTTCCTTTGCAATAGTGGCAAGCGTTCGGGATAGGTTAGTCCTCTGAATCAAGTCTCCCGCTTTCAACAGGACTCCCTGGGGCGCAAAAATCGAGATCCAGTCGGGGTCATTGAAAATTACATCTGAGAACCACTAGATAGAAAGAAACTCAATTTTAATGCCTCAAGCTAGGAAGCGGAGAAAACTGCTCACGGGTATCCGTCTTCCAAGTTCACGATCCACTTCCCAGCCTCGTGCAAGATCTATACTTGGTTGTATCAACCTCTCCCACGAAAGCTTACTCCATCTACGATGCGCCTCTTCCAAACCCCTAACCTCTCCCGGGACACCAACCGACAGGCCACCCCACCTGGCCTTCATCGGATCGTCGACATACATAGTGGTGTTCGCCTGTGCCGGGCCTGTCTCCCGAAAGTTGATGGTGAAGACCTCCGAGGACTCTCCATCCTTGGAAGGTGGTATGCGGACTGTCATGAAGCCTCCTCCACCAATGCCAGACCTAGAAGAGGCTCGGTGTCCATTCTAGATAATGAATGTATCCTGGACTCACGAGAACATGTTGACCACTCCTGTACAGAACGTCGCGGCAATAGCAGCATCCACTGCGTTTCCTCCATCCCTCAAGGCCTCAATTCCGATATCAGAGCACCTCTTGTTCTCAGCTGCTACGGCCCCGTGCTTTGCTCGGATGAGATATGCCGGATTATTGTGGCCCGGAAAGGTCCTCTTGGTTACTGTGCTTCCTTGGTTGTCAGAATTCCAGGGCGAGAATCTTCCGAAAGTCAAGCATGAAGCGACAGCAAGAAAGCAGAAGACTCGAACTCGATTGGAAAGGGATTGGAACTTGCTGCCCCTGGTGTATTCCGGCTTATCGGTGGTGGTAGGAAGCGGTAATTTCATGTCGTCTGCCGACATTTGTGAAATGCCACTCTTCTCCCTGAGAATCCCTGGCATCATGGGCGGGTGAAATGAGGTGCTTTCGAGGTCCCGATGTCGCCTAATAAGCTCTCACTGGTCACCACGATTACGAACAAGCCGTCGCAAGTTGTTAGCCAACTAAGCCAAGGGTAATCTGACGGGGTAAATGTCAGCATGATTAGCGCTGATAATCATAAGTCCCTGACTAATTTCGGCTTATCGGCTACTTCCGCCCTAGCTTGACCTATCGCGTCCTCAACGCGGTCAAGCTCGTCTTGCCTTCGTTCACCGATGCCCTCGTCTGGAGTACGATGGTCAAGCCCTGTAAGCCACTTAGCTGTTGAAGAGTCTGCTGCGGTGCCAGAGGCTACTATCGGCGTCTTCTCTAACAGTCGGTAACGGCACTTAACTCGTGTCTTGCTTATCTTGGCTGAATGAAAGGTCACAGGTCGAGCCGTAGTGCGTCCAACCGAAATTGGAGCCTGCATGGCGTTCATTAATGTCTGATGGAAATTGTCCATTCTCCCTGTAGGCAATGGGAAACGAACAACAAAACGACAGAAGTTGTCTGGCATGAATGCACGATTTGACCGTATGGTAAATTCCTTGCAAGATAGCCATCGGAGCGACGAGAACGTCTCGAGAAAGAGGTCTAGGAGTGCAAGTTCATCCTCTATTAGCAGCTCCGCATACACCCAGGGTATTTTCGACGCATACAGCGACCTTCAACGCGGAACGCAAATCGGAGACAACTTCGCTTTGGTCAAAAGGAAGACTCCCTCTAAGCATGTCAATAGTCAGTCGCCTTCGGGTACAATAAATGACACTGATATCCTCAAAGTAAGTCATTTAGTAATGCACGGACGGAAAACTAATAACCAATCAATAGATTACCTCCACTCAGCAACCTGAGAAGAGTTTGCCTGGGTGGCTATCTGACACCTTTTCGACGCTAGAACCGGCCAACCCTCTCCGATACCTGATTCCTAAGGGGCTCACTGCGGATGATCCTCAACTTTCGACAACTATCGAGGAAAATGATGGCTCGATGTTTGCTTTCACAGTCTCTCCGGCACCTTCAATGTCCCATCGGTCAACAGTCGCGTCTGTCGATGCTTCAATTTCCTGTCCTAACTTTGTAGCGCATGATCACTCAAAAACTGATAAAGCTACCTTTGCTTCTCCGCTCTCGACTTCGGGTCCCCGTTACCGCAAAATAGCCTCGAATATATTCAACGATGCTTTCGCTTTACCAAGAACACCACTCAGCATATCCAGTCAACTACGTGACGAGTTTGTCCCGTTCTCGAAACCCGGACCCGCATCGACGTTACCAACTAGTCCCGTCACCGCTCTAATCCCTTTGCATAGCGATACAAGTATCGCAGAGACACAAATTTCGCACCCAGTGCATCTAACCAGACCATCGAGGATGAATATTAGCAGAACGTCTTCTGACGACCAGCTGATGCCTCCCATCGAGTTGAGTTGGGATCAACAAGAACTAAATCTTATACATCCTGCTCCAATTTCTCAGTTCGACGAAGTTCAAGAAGACCTGCCTGACTTAGCTCACTACGACGACACACTTACTGACGATTCTGGTTCTGACCCTTACTTTGACCCCGCCAATACCTCACATACTGCTATCGACATATCCGATTCGCTTAATGTTGACGTGTATAAGACACCTGGCCCCACCTATTATGCCAGCCAGCCACTTTTCTTTGACTCCCCAACAGAAGAAACGATAGGTTCCGACCCAAACTACCAAATTGATTTACGGAGACTTGGACTTTTCCTGGACGCCCTTCTTCCACGATCAGGCCAAAGATGACATCCTTCATAACAGGTTCAAGCCAGCATCTGTCCAATTTGCTGAAGGGATATCACTATTTGAAGGGCAAGACACGGAGGTTTATTCAGAGAATGACGAAGAAGATGAGACCGACATAGGAGCATTTCAAGGTGAAGGCACCAGGACCGACCGACCTACACCGCTGGCAGTCTTTGCTGACCCTCGTAAACACGACGAAACTTAGGTCGTATACACTCTACCATCGAAGCAGGTACCTAGCTGAAACAGCCTGGCCTTTAGCCTGGTCAAACTAAAGTGGATATCTCGACTTACTACGCCCATACATCCTACATATCCAACCAATGGACTAAACTTGTCGTATCAGTCTGGAGTCTGGACTTCCCCAAGGTGTTGGAAATATGCTCAGTGCTTCTATTATCGTACGGTATGATGATGATAGCAATACAAATATCTATGGGTATACAGCGCGAAAGCTAAGGATTCACAGCAAGAGAGAGGATAAAGATAACTGAAATCGCATCTATCGTCTCAAACTTTTCGTTCACCAGCCAACATCTCCACCAACATACCTATCAACAAGGAGGTGTTTCCTTCCCTTTTCCTTTCTGAGGACGTGACGCTCCAAGGTATATATCTCGTACGAAACGGCGGCGAGTTTCATAGCCTGGATATGGTGTGGTCCTGAAGTGGCCCCGACGGCGTGTTTACGACTTTGCCAGATGCAAGTAGCAAGGTTGAGCCCAGTCTCGGTATCTGGTATTCCGTACCAGTACATGATCAACTGAGGGTGTAATGTCAGTCGAGAAAGGACAAGAAGAGCTGAAAGCGACGCTCACTCCTCCATTCCTAATTGCTTCTTCATGAGCATATCTGTCGGCGTTGTACAATGCTATAAACATGTTCAGCCAACAAGCAAGAGCATGCAAGAAGAGGCTATGTACCTCCACTGTCACTGCCCTCCTTCCTCTTACTCCTGAAAACGACGCAATACCATTCCCTCTCCTCGTCCTCTGGCAGCTCCAGCTTGTCCCAATTGAACGCCTCTGCATACTCTTTCTGGGCATAGTCCTTCCCTATAGGCTTGAAGTGATGTAATGCCTTGTGCAGCGACAATGACACGGGGTCGATATGAGGCAGACGTGTCTCAGTCACGAGCGGTGGATGCTCAGCTGGTCTTGGTTCGTCGGGAAGATGTGGTGGTAATGAAGACAGCAGAGGTGGAAGGTAGAGGACATGTTCTTTTGGTTGTGTCAAGCTTTTTGAATCGAATATAGGGATTTCGTGAGGGTCGCGTGCAGGAACTTTGAGTTTGAGGTAAAGGTTTCCAGCTGGTTGACCATCCGCATACTCGACGATAGTTCGAGAGGGATGAGGGTCATCGCCAAATCTGGGTTGTGCGCTCATGGCAAGAGAGTGAAGGAGAGGAAAGCAGGAAAGAGAGGGCCAATGTCTGAGGGATATGGCTTAGACTGCATACTTTTAAAGATTCTCTTCGAGCTCGCCACGCTGGCATAATTACCCTTAGGAATGACCAACGAAAAGGCGTTACGTGCAAAGCACTGAATCATGGCCATAATCGCGCCATTTGACGTACTCTCTGCGCTCGGACCAGCGATCGAATTGAAAAATTTGATCGAGCCTCAACATATAGCCCACGACTTTTAATTTGATTTGGAGTCGTCATGATTTTGAATGGTTCTTTGTCGAGGAATTGTTTCCCCTGACCGCCTCGTGCTGTCAGTAAAGCGACAATAGCTGGATGACCAATGGCAATCAGTCAAATTCGGACATCGAGAGTGCTTAGAGTCGAATATGGTAAGCCACGGTAACGGGATATGACGCGTACTCGAGACGGCAAGCCAGAAGAAAGCGACTGGGAATCGGGAATGCAATTAGGCGTCATGATTGCGCCACCTGCAAAACTGGCCTCAGGTGTCCGCAAGATGAATGACGACCTTGTGCGACCAATGGAAAAGCTTGGATGCTTCCAAGTGCATCAGAAAGTTTGAATAGCAATGTATTGAGCTCCCGAGGTTGTCGCCAAGTCAAACCGAGAAATCCTCTGTGATAAATCCTCGTGAAGGTATTGGACGAGAGCAAAGAATTGCCGAAGCGTAAGCGGAAGTGGCCGGAAAGGGAAGGGCAAGCCAAACAACTGTCAACATCTCTATTCTGCAATCGTCAACAATGGCGACCAAGAAAGCTGCAGAGTCGACGCTATACCACCTTAGCCCTCAGGGTTTCTGGAAGAAATTCCGTGAGTTCGAACCTGGAATATGGAGGAATTTTGTGCTGAAATTCTGAGCAGGAGATGCAGTTGTTGTGAACCCCGAAATCTCCTCCGGTCTGCCACTTGCTGCCGTGCACCGTCGCCCTCAGCCTGCTTCTCGTCCAGAGAAATACAATACCCCTGCAACCAAAGGTGCGCCTTTCCTCTGCCACCTAGTGAAATATCTGGCTAAACTCGGGTTAATCTAGCTTCTGACATTGCTCAGAACCCATACTGGAAGCGTGATGTTCGCCGAGCATACCCACAACTCTCCATGATCACTCAGAACGAGCTTTCTGGCCTGCTTATCGAGCACTCCGGCGCACAGGCGTGCGTATTACGTCCTTTGTTGTATCCACCATATTCTGACGTCCATTTAGTGTTGCTGCACCGACCGAGGGCCAGTCCGACGTCCCAGCGACCCCAGCACCATCCGTTGACCTCACAGAGGCCATTGCCAAGGTCACCTCTGAAAATAAGGTCTACTCCGAGGCCAGGTTACCTCCTTCACTACCCACACCATTCAAGAAGTGGGTTCCCGAACGTTCTGAGGATGCACCCCACGCCCCACATTCGTATTTTCCTATGCACATGTACAAGTAGATTCGCTAGATTAATCAAGCATTGTTTGGACCTGACAACTTTTGGGATATGATCCAAACCGACTAACTGGGCCAAGAATATCGGGGAAGTTGTTATATTCGCAAACCTAGTGGCCTAGCGCAACCCCCGCAACACCTGATTTTCCCCGTCTCTCTCTTATGCCAACACGCTCCTTCATGATTTCCCTGCAGTGCTAGTTGTCTTGATAGCGAGCGTTGTGTGTTGCCTTTGCATATGCCATGGATCTTGAGATGAACGCGAGAAATCAACAGAGACAAACAGCAATTACGATGTCTTCAGCACCACCACCAGTAGCAGGAGGAGGTTCCTCTGCAGATGCTCCCTTTGCTGACGATCCAAGGTATATACGCCAAAGATTTATCGAGGAAGTCATTTTGAGCCTTTTATTCAGGGTTTATTTCTCGAAAGAAGCCAATACATGGAGATATGAGGAAGACGATGGCACTGAAATGGAATACGATGAAGCCAAAGGAGCTTGGTTCCCTCTAGTGAGTCGGATTACCATTTAGGCTACTTACATCGTGAAAACAACGGATACTACAGGTCGATGAAGATCTCGTCAAACGGCAGCAAGCAGCATACTCCGTTGCTGGCGTAGACGAGGAGGTAAGCCATCCCACCTCAACCAAACCCGGGCCACCGTCGCAACGAATGTACAGACACCTGCAGCGCCCGTCCTAGCGCGTGAAAACAAGAAACGCAAAGAACCAGAGGATTACACCGGCTTCACTGCATCTGGATCTAATGGAGAACAACCATCTACTAAGAAAGGAAAGAAGAACAATAAAGATGGAGGAGAGAAGAAATCGAAGAACACAGCGGTGTATGTCACAGGCTTACCACTGGACTCCGAGATGGAGGAGTTGGTGGAGAGGTTCTCGAAATATGGGGTGTTGGAGGAAGATGATGAAGGGGAGCCAAAGATCAAGATGTATGCTAAAGATGATGGGTCGTTCAGTGGAGAGGCGCTCGTCGTGTACTTCAAGGAAGACTCTGTCTTGCTGGCCGTCAACCTTCTTGACGAGGCTGAGCTGAGGATCGGTGACCCCAAATCGGTCATGAAGGTCGCCAAGGCTGACTTTGCCCACAAGGGAGGAGGCGGAGGTGGAGGCGGAGGAGGCAGTGGACACGGAGATGGATCCCAGCCACGCCGAGTTGTAGACAAAAAGAAAGCAACGAAGAGGATCGGAAAGATGCAAAGGCAAGGATGACTCCTTAACTTTCATGCTCTTACTCACAAATTTACTTCACTACCAGAAAACTAGCAGAATGGGATGATGAAGACGGTTTCGGTCCAGCGAAGGATCCAGAAGAAACACCAGCGCCCGCGATTCATACTGCTCGAGTTGTCGTTCTCAAGCATATGTTCACTCTTCAAGAACTTGAGGAAGATCCAACCCTCCTTCTTGACCTCAAAGAGGACGTCAGAGAGGAATGCGAGACCCTTGGAGAAGTTACAAATGTTGTGCTTTATGATGTAAATCCAAAGCCTCCTCTCTCCCTCAATGTTTCTGACTATTCTTCAGAAAGAGAAAGATGGTATTATGACTGTCAAATTCAAGGATCCTATCAGTGCGAAAGCATGCTTGCTTGTAAGTCTTTACCTGCACTACTTCTTCCTGTTCTTACAAGACTTTGTAGAGGATGAACGGGCGATTCTTCGCGGGCCGCCAAGTAGAAGCATACCTCTTTACAGGCAGGCAGCGGTTCAAGCGATCTGGTGCAGGGGATGATGACGAGGAAGGGGGTGCAGAGGCAGAAAAGAAACGCCTGGACGAGTTCGCCGATTGGCTCATGGATGAAGACTGATTTCTTGTTTGAATCGAAAGAATATGCCTCAGCATACAATCACGCTACCAGGAACATCGAAAGCTTTCCTGCTATTATATAAATGTACACTGCATGTCCGAAAGCAATTGGTTAGATAACTTTTCTTCAGTATCTATGTTGATATCAATATCTATCCGAGCCAAAAAGAAATGTATCAAAAGGTCTTGTATTATATATGGGAAGTTTCACCAGCACGAGCAGAGTGGTTGTTTGTTCACAATCTCCATGCGCTATTGGAAAGTAGGTCAATGCGTAGCCGGGAGAGATTCTCATCCAAGGACATACCTCAGCAATGACAGTCCGTTTCGTTAAGATCTCCTCGTTCGTTACCCAATCCAAACCCCTAAGACCGGGGCTCGTCACATTAGCTGACCTAGGCGATACCCCCTCAACGTGCGACATGCTCTTCGACATAGCAGCCAAGTCTTCCTCTGCAATCGAGCTCGCGTCATCTTCGACCTCATGCACTGTTGGAAGCGGACTTCCAGGGGGTGAGAACGGCGAAGTAGGCTGAGCATTCGCAGAACTCGATGTACCAGCCTGAGGACTCGTAGGAGCCGATGAAACAGGAGGAAGAGTGACCTTCTTCTTGGCGGAAGGTATCACCCCTACATCAACCTCTTCTTCGTCTATAGCATCACTGGTACCTAGCCTCTGCAAACTGGCTTCGACGGCATCTAGCCTCTCTAGGTGCTCAAGCACAGTCACACCAGTTGTCCCAGGATGTACTCGCTGGAACTTGGTTGCAAAGGATACAGGTCTTGGTGCCTCGGTAGATGTTCTCCTCATCGGAGGCGGGAATTCTCCACTCGTACTATGGCTACGCTTCCTTTGAGGTGTTGGGACGGTCGCGATGGACACTTTGGAAGCTGCAGACTGGGGTTCACCGGATTCGAAGAGTTCTTCATTAATTTCCAGCTCATCGTCCCAGACGAGAGCCTTCTTTCGGCGGGTCAACTCCAGAGGACCTTCATCCTTTCGTTATGAATTAGTAGTTGACTTGACTTTCATAAGAATGAGGGCATACCGAATGTTTCAAGGATTGTACAATATTCCAAGCTTGTCCCTTGATCACAGCCAGCTGCCTCTACCAACGGATGGGAAAATCAACTCTTCTGAAAGCACGGAAATAGGACATCAAGTACTGACCCTGAACATCTTCAGGTTAAAATCTGGATCAACCGCAAAGAGTTTCTCCAACTGATATACCGTTTCCTCCCACCACGCCTTGCTCGTCAATAGAGGCAGGAAGTGATTTCTCGTCTGTTCGCTGAAAGGTCGTCCAATAACACTGACAGGAAGGTACAACCATCCATAGGTATATGACCTCCACCCTTGAGGATGCTCATGGGGGAAGGAAAGCGAGTTATCGATAGCTGCGATGTGTATATGCGGGTTCTTGACATAGTCGTGACTGTGAGTTGACGATTCCGAGGAAATCTGAGGAGAAGCGAAGTAAGGTGAGGATGTTGTCATCGCGGGTGCACTGGATGAGGCTTCGCGACGGAGTTCTGACATGACTGGCATCTCCTTGCGGACAGAACGAGAGGGAGCAACGTCAACTAGCGCTTTCTCGTGGTCGCCTTCGCAGTATTTGATCATGTAATTATCAGCACCACGATCGGTGTTGAGCATGAGGTAGTCTAATATGAAGAGGTATCAGTCCGGGTGTTTGTCCTTCTCGCAAGGGTCATACCAAGAATGACAAGCTTCTCAAGCTCTTCCCGGAAGCTCTTCTGTAGTTGCTGTGTCCAGTAGAATGGCCGTTCCGACGAGTCTCTCGAGTGTGTATTTTCATACATCACCCTCTCATCCTCATAGTCGGCGTCATCGTAAAGGTCCTCCATGTCTCCAGTCTTCCCACAGACAATCTTGACCGTATTCAGGAACCGTTTCGAAAAGTTCTTCTGTCGATGGCTCGAGTCGTCAAACGTATCTGCAATCGAACGGCCAGGCCAAGGATGTTTGCGCAAGAAGTCAGATGCATCTACAAGACAGGATGAATCAATGATTGACAAGGAGGTTTCTCAAGAACGAACCCTGGAAGCCGTTCAAGAAATACTGCATGCTACCGATTTTCTCAGGTAGAGGTTTCCCTTTCTTTGCAGCACTTCGGTCAATCCAATCATAGAAGAATGCCTTGAACACATGGTCAGTGATTTGCACGCAAAGGGAATCACAATCAGCATGACCTACGGGGCTCGACAATGCAACAAGTTGAGTGGGTGGAACGATGCTAAGTCCAAGACGAGAATCTAATAATGAGGCTGCAGCTTCCGAGATATAACTGTGGAGCATCAATGGAGGTCAATACCAGCCGTTTATCAAGCGGTAGGTGACATACCTTAGATTGGGTATAAGGCAGGCGCGGCCGAAGGGAATGAGCCATCTAAACTGTCGATGTATCCATTTGGTTGTCTGATTATTGGGTGGTTGCTGAGTTAAAGACGGGATGCACTATTAATGACTGGGTTACCTTGGGATTGAGACGACCATAGGGTTCTTCATCCTTGGGCTTGAAGACACTGTATGCTGATCAGTCATTTGCTACAGCAGAGTCTGAAAAGCTTACTGACGCTACGGTCTGAACCTTGCCGTCCACCTTAGCTCGAGCGAAGTATGACCCTGATGACCCCTTTGTTATCATCTTTGGATGTATTCCCTCGCCAATTGCGTGCTTGATGGACATTACGAGCCTACCGGGCCCTTTCAGCCATTGAGGAGCAAACCAGGCAAATGAACCTACACATCGAAGTCCGCCTGTGTCATGGGTGGTTTGTGGTCCAAGGTCTTGGACTAGGAGAAGTATGTCAATTTGGTGTCCAGACAGGAATCAGCTTGTGCTCACAAAGCCACGGTATCCATGAATGATAACCTGAGGTTCAAAGACACTATGCCAGATGGCCTTCTTCTCTGGACCTTGCTCAGTCTTCTTCTTCCTCCTGACTTTCTGTGCAATAGATTCCGTCCATCTGAGTAGGCATATAGTATCGGTGAGATGTTCCCAGTATTACAGCAGTATCTTGCTTTACCGTTTGAATGCCTTGTCTAACTTCTTAATATCAATGCTTCCTGGACGTCCTGGGCGGCGCAAGCTGCGGGAAGCCTCAGGATTGGGTTGCCGAGTGGTCGAAGGTCCTGCTTCACTAGATTCTCCGACGTCGGCCTCTTCCTCTTCCACCTCGTCAATGGACTGTGCAATAGGTGTGTACCCTGTGCGACTGGGCATGGCTGTAGGAAAGGGCTTCGTCGTCGCTGAGGCCGGCCTGGACTGACGGAGGGTGCGGCAGTCACGTCACTCATCACGACGTGGTAACTCCGTTTATTCCTGGCACCGTCTCAATGTCCGTTGCTGTGCGAATTTCAAGTTACTGGAAGAGTAAAAGCAAAATGCCAGTGTATCCTACGACACAGTAGAGAGACAACAGATATCATAGCAAGACTACAGAGACGTCGTAAAATATCATTAGATGATGAGAAATTGAAAATAAAATATCCAGTTTGGGTCCAGAGCTTGGTCCAGAGGTCATCCTGACTCCACATCTCTGACCCAAAAAGGTTCAGCTGGGGGTTTACTCTTCGTGAGTAGAGTATCCTTCGCCCTCAGCCTCGCTCGTCAACGCAGCCCACTCAGTAGCCACAACACCGCTGCCCTGCAAGGGTCCCTTCGCGCCCCTCTTCTTCAAGAATGCCAGCACTTCATGCACTTCCCTATAACCTTCATCATGCTTCTCTCCATTCACCGAAACGACCTTGACAGTGCCAAACTCTCTAGCAAGGTGCAGGCTAGATTTCATCTGCTGGCCTGGCTGAGCCTTCTGTAAATGTGCGAAATAGCTTGCAAGAGCCTTGACTGCCTCAACACGGGCACGAAGAACGTGGCGGATGAGGCGGCGTGAAGGGGGTCGGCGCTTAGGACGAGCTGAGACAGGCGGCTCTTCAATGATCATCGAGTCGACCGGATTGGTGATTCCCGCAGATGACGGAGGGAAGTAGGATGTCGATCCGTTGGTTGGCTGTTGATCGGGAGTTTGGCTGGGCGTCTTGGGACGTTCTACCCATGGGTTTTCCTTGGGTAAGACAGGCTTAAGGTAAGGAGCAAGTGCCGGGACGGAGAGATCCCAGCGTTTGGGAACCCAAACACCGACGAGGACACGCCAAGCGGCAAGGAGACGCTTCGCTCTACAAAACAAAGGTGGTTAGAAAGAGGCTTTAGTTGGCCAGAGATACACATACTGTTCGTAATTGGCTAGAACAAGAACATCAGTTTAGAACTCTTTCGCTACTCAAATGAAAACTCACCATCAATCATAGTGTTGTGATACTTGTGGACAACATAAACCATTGAGAAAGCCACAACTCCGCCAACAGGTGTGTACTTGAACAAGGACCACAGAGAGAAAAACGCGGTTGGGTAGATCAAGAAAAGCGACAGCAGACCAAAGACAACCTTATTCTGGGCCTGGGTCTCTTCTTCATCTTTGACCAGACCACCAGCCCAACGACCTATCAAATATACCGGGAAGAAAACAACAAGAGGAAGAATAAAGAAAGGAATGCGAACGAGAGCACTGATCGTGTCTCGGACTAAGAGGAAAACGGTATACAACCTGCCAGGAAGAGGAGCAGGCGTGTTGGGGTCGAGAGAACGAGGCAGAGGAAGAGATGAAAGAACAGAATTCGAAAGCTTGGATGACTGGAGGAGTGAGTAGTATTCAAGAAGATGACGTCTGACCGAATTGAAGTTCGGAGCAATCTCGGGTGAGGAGAAGAGATCGACCAGTCTATGCGAATCAAGCGTCAATCAAACGACTGGTCAGCTATTGTACAAGAGACTTACGTCTGAGATACTGGGACAAAGTCATCCAAGTTTATGGACTTCTGGTCGCCTTCCCAGAGTAATTCCCGTGCCATCCGGGCCGCATATAGAGTATCCCTGCAGACACAACCATTAATTCAGCCCTGAAACCAGTGAAGAATTCCCACTTACCAGTCAGGGGCGTTTATGGTCGTTGACATGAGGGCATTCTCAATGGTACGTGTCAGGCGCTTGACTGCAGCACGTTGAGCACCTTCTGTAGCCGACAAGAATTGCTCCTTGTATTCATCCATGGAAATAGCCTCTCCGTACCTGTAATTAGAAGCAGTTAATAACACGGAAGTGGCACCCCTTTCTGAACTTACTCAACAACCACAGCACTCCTATACTTCGACTTCTCGGTGTAAACAATGGCTGCCGGAATGACTTTCACGTCCTTGATATTCTCGGTACCCCGTTGTTCACGAATCCATTTGGTGTACTCAAGGGCAGCCCATGAAGCACCATCCTTGACTTGCATGATCCTCGGCTCCGTATAGCTAGTACCCTCGGGGAATAATGCGACTGCCTCGCCGTGAGAGAGTGCCTCGAAAGTTCCCTTGAACAACACGTTCCTGTCCTTGGACTTGCGGTCCACAGGAATGTTGCCAGAGGAGAGTAAAACCCATCGTAGAACTGGGTTAGCGAAAAGCGATGCTACAGAGTAATCAGCAAGCGCGCAGCAGTAAAGCAAGGCAGGTATACTGTACCCTTGCTCCAGTAGTTCATGATACGTTGGTGAGGAAAAGATACCGCTGCGAGAAAGTTCAGAACGCGATGCACCAAAACCAATAGTAGGAATCACTTACACAAAACAGCCGGATCTAGCATCATGTTGTGATGAGTGGCCGTCCTAAAGCATGGTGTCAGTCACTTCAAAGAGACTTGCAAGGATAATTGGCTTCCGAAAGAGTCCAGAGCCCTTGTCCACGTCGCCACAGAGGTAAACTTACACAATTATGGGACCATCCTTCGGCACGTTCTCCCCTCCAATGACGCGAATTTCAGTAAAGAACGATGAAAGTGACCAGTCCGAAAGCTTTCGGATGATTCTATGCAGCACCTTTACATCGGACGACATTGTAGACCCTCAGCTACGAGATGGAGGGAGAAGAACAAGCTTGGAAGTGTGACTTGGACGGTGTGAACGCTGCTTGCTGTCGACGGCAACAATTTAGGTGGCGCGGTCAAGGTACCGTAGCACACACGTGATTGATTTCCTTTTCGATCGCTCTTTGCCTCTTTCGGAAATATGCGGCTCTCCCGCCGCCTACATTGCCAAGGCCCAAAAGACACCTGAAATGGGAAATATCACGCTACAATAGGAGAAATATCCTTTTTGTCCCGTCGCCGAGTCAAGGTCAAGTTCGCTGTTAAAACGAAGGGGTAAAAAGACATGATGTGCTTGCTAAAAATGCAGGAAAATGATTACATGAAAGAGCGTGTTAGATACAGGTCCGATGCGATATCAAAGCAAAAAAAGCAATCAGTCCAAAGGAAACACAAAATGGAATACGTCCATGGGGGATCACAAGGGTAACGAAATTTAAATCAATGAATGGAGGTGGTATTAACGAATAACTCGGGTGAGGAGCTACAGTAAAGAGGGAAGGCTGAAGATAGAAAGGAGTAATGAAGGAGAAAGCCAATAATATAGAAATTGATCAATTTCCAATATCAGTTGGAAGGGCTCCAGTAAAGAGGGGGTTTTATCGTAAAAGGTCGAGTCGTTGATCGTTTGAAGGATATCGATATGCAACAAATTCCGAATCTTGTGATACAAGCTCCTCAAGGGCTTTTCGTGAATGAACAGACATCCTTGACATTGGAGCCGTTGCGCTAAACACGCTGTGACGTGAGTTCGAGGCAGCGTAGCCTGGAGGAATTGAGCCCTCTTGAGAGGGAGCGTATTGAGAAAAGTTGGCATCCAGGTAGTCGGGCTCATGCGAGACGCTCTTGTTCTTGCCCAAGAGTGAGCCAAACCCAAACCTGCTCTTTCTCTTCGCCGGTTGGGCGTCGGGCACCGCAGGTCGTGAGCCGATCACTTGCTTGAATTGATCAATAGGGCCCAGGGATCGTCTTGACCCACCAAACTCATTATACGATGGGCCATACGGTCCACGAGGTTCAGGTGCCGTATGTTGTTTGTAGTTCACCGGTACTGTCTGAACGCCTAGCGTCGGTCGGGAAGATACACCACCGAAGGATTGCCTGCGAGTATCAGCGCGCCTGAAGGGTGCATTTGGTGGGGAGAATTCGTTATAAGGGCCAGGTGATCGTTGCTGAGAATCAAAAGTATACACCGTTCGTGGACGTGCTTCCACGGCATGTTGAGATGGCTGTCGCGGGAGTGGTACTGATAGAGCCACCTCGTCGGTGGGTAACGGCGGAAGAGACTTGTCTCGTGCATAGAGTGAAGGAGGCCGTGGGATGGCACCAGTAGCAAAGCTGGCCGTAGGGGATGATGCAACCGGTGAATTTTGCATATGTCGCAGCCTTATGTCAGGCTCTGAAGTAACGGCGTGAATATTCTTGGGTGGTATAAGGCGATTAGGTCGAAGAGTGTAATCAGAATAATGGTTCTCCTTATCCTCGGGCGAGAAATCGGCATCAGGACCAACCGATATCCGAGAAGAAGGGGGTGAAGGAAGGATACCGGGTGCAACAACAGGTGCAGCCATCCCTGGAGGAAGGTTATTCGGTTTCGGCGAAGCCAACAAATTTGGCAGCGATGGGTTTGACGCATGCCTTGATCCATTCACGAGGTAAGCCATGGGAGGGGGAGGAGCCAGTGGTGGCTCTTCGATCGCCTTTTCAACTGGCTTCGATGGCTCTGCCTTGGAGCTTTTACCAGTAACTTTGCCCCAGAGCTTGGCAAGTCCTTTCTTTTTCTTTGGTTTCGTTTCATCCTGTTGTTGGCTGTGGTCGTCTTGAATCGATTCAGGTTGGGTAGAGTGCCATAGTCGACTCCGCCTGACGGTAGAGTTGTAAGGATTACTTTCCTTGTTTCCCTCCCGTTGGAGGGCGAGACTACGAACCAATTAGTTACAACAAAAGCCTTGACCACGGTGAAATACGTACTGCATATCAACCATGCTTCCAGACATGCCAGACATGCCAGACATAGCAGAAAAGCTGTCCTGGCTTTTCCATCCACCAAGGCCCTTCATACTGCCCAAGAATCTCGATCGGCGCGGTGACGATCCCATACTATGCACATCTGAGAAAGAGGCTTGAGAGTATGCTCTAGGCAGCTCCGGTCGTTCGTGATGAGGCGAGGTCACAATACTTGTCGGTCGGCCAGAACTTGCTTGCGAATAACGCGAATAAGGCTGCAGGCCAACGCCACTGTCGGTTGCCGGGAAGCCGATGCTATTGGCAGAAATGACTGAAGTGACATCCATCGTGGAACTTCGTGAAGATTTCCGGGCCCGTCGGGCTTCCTTACGCTGTCGTTCTCGGGCTTCACGCTCCTCCTTGCGGACGTCCACATGTTCCACAATCATCCCATTCTCGAGTAGAGTGACTTCCCGAGATGCCGTCCGATGGTGAATATTGTGAGGCGATGTTGGCGATGAAGGTGGTTTGATACGCAAACCACCAAGATCGTCCGTTGGGCTACCACTGCTACCCAGGTCATATGCTGACTTGCGAAGTTGCGAGTACGTGTCTCGCATTCGACTGTCGAGTTGTTGAGCCTCGTTCATGGCATGGGCATGGGCCTGTGCTTCTGCCTCGAGAAGCTTGCGCTGCGAAACAACGTAGGATTTGACCGTCTGGTGTCGAGATGAGGTTTCTCGAGGGTTCTAATTAGCAACGTCAGTAAGAGTAGGCGGTATGGTGAACACCTCTGCACGTACAACACTAAGCCAAAGCTTGACATTTTCCTCAGTCAACCGTCCACCTCGGATCCTAGGCTTGTCCGATGGGGGAGCAAGGCCCTGCTCTTCACATTCCTCCTCTATTCGTCTCATTTCTTCGAAAGCAGCATCGCTCCTCCTGTCCCATACACCTGGCGAGGTGACATCAACGTCCGCCATGTCCTCATCACGCATGGCGCACTCGATACATACTTCCTCTTGAGGAGGACGTGGCGAGTAGACTGGTTTTGTGGGTGTTGGCGTAGTAGGAGGCGTGATATATGTCGGTTGCTGGGCATAAGCGCGATGATTAGGTGCAACAGGGGGGTTATAGGAGGGTGAAGCGGACAATGGCATTGTCACACCATTACTAGGACTTCCCCCTCCCCCTCCACTACTTGAACCCAATTTCTGGTGTCGGGATGAGCCAGCTACCGGTCGCTCTGCAGGAATCATGGCTTGACGCAGGGTAGGCGGTTGTGTATTTCTCGTATCCAAAGGCCGTGGTACTTCCACCGAATCGCGAGACGGAGCACGATCACCGTTGTTGTCTAAGCTATAGCGCTCCAACACTCGTCGAGGAGGGCCAGGTTGTTGAGCATACGATACGGCGCTACGTTGCGGCTCTTGAGACTGTGATTGGTGTGACTGAGAACCAGCGGACTGGACGTCGGCTGAGGGTGCGGGAAGCCTCGACTGGTTCTGCTGACTACTCTGCCCTGATGCCCAGGCAACGTTGGCAGAATCATTGATATTTGGCGAATGATAGCTACGGCTTGTTGGTGGTTGTTCAGCAGTATTTGAGGATTGGTCCCAACCAGTGCGATCAGTTGGTCCAAAGGCTAATGCGCTGGCGCGAGAAATAACATTCGGGGTGATAGATGTTGGGTAACGAGCGTCCTTGTAGTCCAAGTCGAAAGCTTGGGCAGGGTAGAGGCCACCGTGAGCTACGTTGCTTGAGGAGGGGTGAAGTGCTGCTGCCATGTTGGAATCTTTAGGAGTCGTAACGGTCGGTAAGGAAAGGTGATAGGATGCGAGGAATGAGACTGATAAACGTAATTTTCGTCGTCGTCGCTGTGAACAACCACGAGCTCGCTGCGAGCAAGACCCGCGACGTTACAAGAGACTACTCAAGTAGGAAGATGTCGCGGGAGCGAAGAAGGAAAGGTGGGGAAAGGGTGGCACGGCTCAATTTGTGTCAACAGACGGCTTCACCTGATTTGTCCAACTTTCTCGGCTAATTGGCAAAATCTGCCAGAATTCGCACATTGACAACAGAGAGCGGGAACGTATATTAGTATGCTAATGGACTCATACATGATACTGTTCTAAGACGACAAGCGAGAGACCCAGAGAATTATATTGTTATTTTACCTGCGGTACCTGAAGCGCGTATCATTCAGTCAAGGACACCCAACGTAACCGTAAATTGAACTCACCATAGGACTCCCTTACGGCTTCTCCTCATCTTGCGCTGGAGCTGAAGCATACCGTAAAGAAGCGCCTCAGCCGTGGGCGGGCAGCCAGGCACATAGATGTCAACCGGGACAATTCCTGTTGGATACAGTGAGATGCTTGACAGAATGCAAATACGGTAAGTACTCACGGTCACAACCACGGACAACCGAGTATGAGTAGTGGTAATAGCCACCACCATTGGCACATGAACCCATAGAGATGACCCAGCGGGGCTCAGGCATCTGGTCGTACACCTTGCGCAAAGCAGGTGCCATTTTATTGGTCAAAGTACCAGCAACAATCATAATGTCGCTCTGACGAGGACTGGCTCGGAAGACAACACCAAGACGATCTTGATCATAGCGGGCAGCGGCCATGTGCATCATCTCTACTGCACAGCAAGCAAGACCTTTAAAACCCATGTCAGAAAATAATACGGATAAGTTGGAAAGTCCAAGCTCACCGAAAGTCATTGGCCACATCGACCCCTGCCTCGCCCAGTTTGCCACTTTATCCAGCGTCGACAAAACATATTCTAACAAATCTTTGTCAGACCTTCATCCATCCCGGAAAACCGCGAAGCCGACGCACCAGCTTTATTCGATGGTGTCTCTAGGCTCAATTGATTGCTCCCTCTCTGCGCTAGCACTGTTATAGGTTGGTCCGCTGAAGTCGTTGATATTGGGATGGGGTCGGCTGCCTCAGCAGGCTTAGAGACGTGGAAAGAACGATAGGCTGTAAGTACCATCAATGGTGGGTTTCCCGAAGAATTTGACAATGAAAACAGACCTTGCAAGCCCACTTGAGGTCGCAGGACCGCGCGACGAGCTACGTTGGATGCTGTTGAGCTTTTCAGTATCATTCTCGCCAATATTTTGGGCAGTGAGCTTACCAGTTGCTCTCACTGCGAAGGACATCGGTGATGGAGTTCAGTGAGACAAGGATACCCAAACGCTCTCATTGGTTGGCGCAAACCGGGAAGATCATGTGACCTTCTGACGGACGGACATTAGTCAGCAACTTCATCGGCATGATCGACTTTTGCCGTTTGGACCAAGTCTTTGCCGTTGAAGCACCAGCCATGGAGAACGTCACAGACGATGAGCAGAGCATTAAAGGTATTTTGAAATCACCCCTGCAACCTTAATCATAGCGGGCTAACTGTCTTAGATCTCATCGCAAGAGCAAAAAATGCTCCAGATCGAACTGGTTCCCTGGTGCGTCCAATTTCAAAAATATGCCTCCCTTGTGGGGATTGACATCTCCATCAGCGACGAGATACCTTTCAACGTCTTCTGAAGCTCACACAATCTCCGAATCAACAGCTCAAGATACTAGCAGCAAAGAACATACGACTTTTCTTTGGTGACTTCCCTGATTTGGAAGAGGAAGCAATAAATGCTGTTTATGATCTGTGTGAAGACTTGAGCGTGGATGTACGTGGATATATGCGCCACAAATTTACTTTAGCTGAATGAATTCAAGGTTCGAATGGAGGGATATTCAGCAATTACACAAATATCCAGCGAGAGCGATCATTTAGCGAGAAGAAATGCCGATGTTCTTGTACAGCTCCTTCAAAGTGGTATGTGGTACTCAATTGTTTATGGCGATCTACATGTTGACTCTTCATGATAGGTGAACCTCAAGAAGTTGCAGCAGTCAAAAATGCGCTCCTGCAGCACCTCGATATCAATGCCAGCGCAACATTAGGTGTTCTATGTGACCAGGTCATACCACTGGATGAATCAATGGACCCAGCTGAACAGGACTTGCGTGACCGGCTTCGAACTCTCGTTCTGAACTTTATCATCGGTGATGCAAAACGGGCGATAGTGGAACGACATGCAACTCCAGGCAGTGAGACAGAGAAGGTCCTTGTCGAAGCTCTACTTGAGGTATCGCTATGTCAGCCTCTCATACGCGCCGTGTTGACATTTCATCTATAGGCTATTGAAAGATCGAATATCGAGGAAACAGAGATACTCACGGAGGATTTACTACTCTCCTTGAGTAGCTTCAAGCAACCCTCGGCATATGGCTCTTCTCTCCTGAAGAATATCCTTAACAAGGCTATCATCGCTCTACGGAACCAGAAGGAACCTACCCGAGAGACAAGCCCTGTCCTACGTGTTCTTGATCTGGCATCCTTTGTAGTGCTCAGCAAGTCCGCGGCATCGCCCCTCGAACTACTGCAGTTCTACCGCCGACATTTGTGCAGCAGATTCGTTTTGCAGAAGTTTAACGAGGAAGATCAACGAACTATTGTCTTTCGTATCACAGAAGCACTTGATGCCACCTCAAAATTCGCGGCGCGAGATGGCGAGGACACCACATTCAACAATTTGAAAACTCAAGTTATAGACTGCAGCTCGTTCTTGTTGGAGGTTGGTTAAGGTGATTCTCCGTGGTGTCTAACTAAGGCCTGTCAGTCGCTTGGAATTTCTAGCATGTCCAGGACAAGGCATGTTGAAGCATGTATCATCCTTCTAACCGCTTGCAAGGAGGTTAGTCGACTCATTTGCATTCGATAACGACCCGCAAATTAATGTGCATCTAGAGGAAAGAAGCTACTGGCTGGACGCCTTCAGATGCCCTTGTCAATACCATGAAGAGTATATCGGACGCTCTTGCAGCTGGAGGAGCTAAGCTACCGCAGATACAGCAGCTTATCAGGGTTCGCACTGGGCTTCTCTTTTCTGGAACTGGTACATATTATTTTATTCCTTTGCTTAGTCTCTCGTCCCTGCAACAAGCTCTATTCATGGCAAGGATGCTGCAGTCGGGAGTTCTGTTCCTTCATCAACCCGACCACAGAACCTCGCTTTCCGACCTTCAAGGGCAACATTACCGAAGAGACCAAGTTCGGCTATGGCGGTCGACAGACTTCCGTCCGTAACGCTGCAGCCTCAAGCGATGGGAAATAGAACGGAGAGGCATACAATTATCCCAACCGAACCCGCCTTTGAACGGCCTCCCAAAAGGCCCCGTAGCGATATGGGGATCGGACCGTCCCTGCTCAACAGGATAGGAAATGCTTCGAGTCCACCAATTCGTGCGAACGAGGTCCGTTCGACAGCACTTCCGCAGCAAGCTGCCGACAACTCGCTGGAACGTGTAGATTTAGGGCTTTCGATAAAAGGTGCCGCAACAAAACGGGAACAATATTCTAGCACTCGAGACGGTGGGGATCGGCGGTCAATTCAAACATCTCTTCTCGATCGAATGAAAGACCATGGTACAGGAGGTCATCGGGTATTTACAGAGCATAGAGAGGGTGGTAGGGGACGACGAATATAGGACAACTGCTGTAGTTCGTGACGTACTCTGTGGGAATCAGAGTCCGTAAATGATTATGATGCGTTTGCCCGGATTTCTTGACTTGGTTATTTTTTCACTTGATCTCCCCCTGGAGTGGCGTTCTCTTTGCTACTTCTCCCATCACTCCCATCTTATGAAACAGACATCGATCGAGCAGATCATCATACTACCGTCGACACGTCCGGTGATTATGGACATTGGAACAGTCATGGCAGTCATATTTCTTGGGCAAAGGAAAAGACACAAATTCTGTCTGGTTTGTAAATGCAAAGCATATGCACCTCTAATAGAGGACAATCGGAGACGATGAAGACAGACTCATGTTTTATTCCAAAATACATTCCGACAGCACCCATCGAAGTCTGAGGAGGCTGTAACTTCCCAGTGGAGAACAAGAACAACTGCGCATTCCCGATCACTCCCTTGGTAGGAACTTTTTGCCTCATTTTGCTTATCAGACTTTCGTGACTATTCGTCTTCTAGTATGGATTCCGAATTCGATATCGCTTGGCAATGGCGTCCCAGTAACACAGCCAGCCGCCTGTCCCTGGATTCTGACGCTAGCAGGGTTACTCGCACCTGAGGTCGACATCTCAATGGAGATTGTCTTCATTTCTGTTATAAGCTATAACTGACAGGAGTCACTGGGAACACCAGCATTTCTGTCCCCTGCCCTCTAAGCAGCACAGATGGTTCTTCTCAGTTCACTCTCACGCTGGGTTTTACCACTGTTACTATCAACCTTAACTAAAGGAAGCGTGAGTAGTTCATCACTGTGACCACTTCTAGAGAATGACATTCTGCACTTGCCTAGTTTATCGAGCGACAGACCGCTGCCACTACGGGTGATAGGTTCTGTGGGAGCAACATTTGCGTTTCTGCAACGCTGAATGGGTCCACTGTCGAATGTTCGTGGAACCGTCCCCAGGACCCTTGTTGACTTCACAGGCTCACCGGACTCACTAGATGTCCTCGAAAGCACAGGGAAGAGAACGGTCGGATGGATGGGAGTGTGCGTGATCCTTCTATTCGTTTCCTGGACTTCTAGTCTCATCATTTCTCTAGTGGATGGGGAAGACAGATGGCTTTCACGCCAATGGTCATAATGTGGCCTAACTCTGATGGTTCGGTGACCCTTTCGCAAAGGTCGGCGCCCAGCGAGCAACAACCCACCGTTGACTCGAATCCCCCACGAGTGGCGTCTGTGTATTCTGCTGCAACAGTTGTAAGTCGCGAATACAAACTATACATGGACTAAATTAACTGTCATCTTCCCAGACGTCAGGATCAACGCCTAGGCTTGCATTTACTATTCCAGTAAGGTGTAACCGATACCTCCAGACTGTTCGGCCAGCTGAACCTTCGACAGGCAGACAGTGACTCAAAGCCATACCTTATTTACGCCTTCGGCGATGTGAACCCAGGATCTTCCGCAGTCGATGCTGACCTTCAGCAACACTACGAAAACGGTCAAAATAGGCTTGACCTGACTAAGAGTCTCTCGACATCCACGACGACGGGGTCTGGATCCAGTTCAACGGGTACTACAAATTCCGGAGGTAGTAACTCTGCGACAGACGACATCCCGCTTCTTCCGTATCAGCGCCTGATTGTCGCCCATGCCATATTTTGTGTGGTTGGTTTCCTTCTGTTGTTACCAGGCGGTGCACTGCTCGCTCGTTACCTGAGAACTTATACCCCAACTTGGTTCACTGGTCACTGGATCGCTCAACTCGGACTTGGCAAGTTTGCTGTGCTTTATGTGATTGGCCCTATTCTAATCCACCAACCAAACAGCTGGGCCTGCTATTATCATTGGTGTTGGATTGGGAATTAAATCAGTGTCCAAAGCAGGAGCTCTCCACCTGAACGATACCCACAAGGTAATTATTTCCCTCACGTTCATCATCCCTTCGTCCGCTCATGCCCGTCTTCTCATCAGAAACTCGGAGTCGCCTTGTTCGTTCTATACATCGTCCAATGTGCTGTGGGAGCATATATCCATTTCGTCAAACGACCTGGTGCCACCCGTCGCCCTCTCCAGAATTATTTCCATGCTGTACTTGGCCTCGCGATCATTGGGCTTGCCATGTACCAGGTACGTAGTGGATGCCACGATGAATGGCCGCAGTCGACAGGACGTGGACCTTTGCCGATGGGTGTCAACATCGTGTACATAATTTGGATTGTGGTACGTTGTTTCCTCGCCTAGACCAACATAATACTGAAAACATCACAAAGGTCGTCACTGTCCTCTACTTCGCCGGTCTATTGTTCCTTCCCAAGCAACTAAGGCAAGAGAAGGAAGCAAGGCACAAAATACCTGCGAAATACGAGGAGACAGATGAACATGAGCAATACGATCTGCAATACCGTGATAGGGATTGACGAACTATAGACGATTCGGGTTGAACAACTGATCAGACGATATTTGATATTATTGCTTTCGATAATCGGACAAATCTGATTCGCTATGGATTTTCTCCTACTCCAGCTACGATTTCTTCAGGCCCAGATTTTGAAATGGACGGCCTCATTTAGTGCATCGATGACACAATTCCCATCCAATCACTTTCATGTGACCTCTCTCGTCTGTTGATCGCTCATTCCGTCTTCATCAAAACTTCCATGACAATCTACCCATCTTCCCCAGTAATACTAGATGGGGGTTTCGTTCGTGACCGCTATAGTAGCTGAGCGAAATTCCCACCTCATGCACGTTCTATAATTGACAGGGAACTACTCTTGAGGAGGTGTTCAAAGTCGACCTTTCCGGAACGCCCCTGTGGTCGGCGCAACAAATCTTGGATTCCCCAGAGACAGTGATAAACGCTCATCTTGCATTCCTCAGGAGCGGAGCTAGGATTGTCCTAACTGCAACGTGCGTGTGTTCGATTTCTTTCGGTTGTCCTCTGGGATTAAAAGGTTTGAATACTCCAGGTACCAGTGTTCCCTCGACTCTTTTTCCAGAGCAGGTCGAACTGCAGCTGAATACTCCACAGCCCTGACTCGGGCTGTTGAACTTGCTTCGGAAGCAAGATCCCGTTACAGAGCCGAGAACCCCTACTGCCCAGATATCCGCATTGCACTGTCTCTGGGTCCTTATGGTGCTAATCTAGCTTCAGCGCAAGAATTCACCGGCTTCTATCCTCCCCCTTTCGGACCTCGAGCTTACAGCGCCGACGGCGAAAACTGCAATTCCTTTGGCAGTGACCTCGACGCTGAGAAAGCTTCGATTGAAGCACTCAGTAAATTCCACCTCGATCGTCTTTGGATTATTTTCCAACAACCTCAAGTCTGTGAACAGATTGACATTATCGCCTTCGAGACGATACCACTCCGTCGAGAGCTGTTCGCCATCCGAGCTGCTATACGTGATCTGTCTAATCTGATGCACCCAGTCGGTTTCGATAAACCGTGGTGGACAACCTCTACTATACCAGAAGGCAATTGTCCTGAGACCAGTCAGCCCGGAGGAGTCAATTTGACTGTAGAAGACTTGGTCAAGGCGACATTTGATCAGGATACATTCCGAGAAGGTGGGGAGCTACCCGTACCCAATGCAATTGGTATCAACTGCACCACGCCTGCATTAATACCGAGGCTTGCGAAGGCAATGACGGATGCCTCTGCCCGGTATTCTACGGCCACCAGGTCAAAACCATGGCTGGTTCTCTACCCGAACGGAGGTCTCTATGATCCATCAACAAAGACTTGGAAAGGAGAAAAGGGGGTACACGCTCTCGAAACCGTACTCAAGCGAACATACGACGAGATTGAGGAGAAGTATCCTGGTGTATGGGGTGGAATGATACTCGGAGGGTGTTGCGGTACCGGGCCCTCCGAGATCGAAAAGTTGAAGAATGCTTTCGGGATGGGTTCGCGATCGCGCTAATGCTTGATGAGCACATGGGCGTACATTTAAGCACTTTACTTCTATAGTTTAGTCTCTAAGTAGTCTGTCTTCTAGCCTAAGAATTTTGAGGAGCCAAGCTATTCTTTGACACTCAATATAAAGCTCTTCGGTTCCTGACCGGATCCTTCTTAAATGGTGACTTAAATGTGAGACAGATGGCCTGCTAACGTGCTCCGCTCCTCCTGACCACTATGCTGGGCTTCCGCCTGTTCGCTGTATTTCTCCTAGTCAAGGTGATGATTGTCAGTAGCGGTCCAGTGTTATCAGAGGGTCAATGTGTAACCGATGACGACTGCTGTACGGCTTCACCGGAAGGAGATGTCTTTGTTAAATCAGAGCCCAAGATCTGCTGTTATCATCGTGCAGTATGTGGAACTCTTTCTTCAGCTCCGTTACAGGTTGCTCACTGTGCTCTGTAGACTCGCGGGAAACCCCCAGGTCTCTGTTTGACGCAAAAAAGCTGTGATCGCACTGTAAGAGAGCCTTTCAGTTTTCAAGTCCCTCTTGACCATTCCTTGCAGTGAAACTGCCTCTGAAATTCCGGTAACCTACCTTAGTCTTGTATTAGTTGCTTACTCGAATATTTTTGCTGCAAAACACGCGTCTTCCAAAAATATAACGCGTCGTGCACGTGATGGGGTCTGTTCTTGTGAGTTGCCCGCGGTCGGTTAGCGAGCGGTCAACTTTGTGGCCACAGCATCCTCACAGCTCTGAGGAAAACACCTCTGAAGCCAGCAGCATCCACAACGTGTGCTGTATCTCGTCGTCAAGCTCGTCGTCGGAGTCCAACAACAACACTTGAAAAGCGGCCATTCGATTCGGACCTGCCAAAGCGTACCATTTTACGCGTGTCTGGACCATCATTTCTGTAAGCTTATTTGGAAGGTCAAAGCGGCCTCAGTGCATTGTTTTCGATATAAGAAGGGCCCCACGCTCCCTTCTGCTACAACCGACACCTCTCTACACCATCCACCCACCAATCTACGCCACCAACAGCTTTTTGAATTACCAAAATGGACCACCAAGGCTCTGACATCGACATCGACGTGCAAGAGTACGATCAACAGGAGCAGACCCAATCGACTCAACAGACCCAAGAAGCCTCACAGGGGGAGCCACGTCCCGACGATGACAGCCATCTCTGGGGTTTCCTTCAGCCCTGTTCCCCCAAATTGACCAGGATTGACTTCTGGAAGATCCGACCTGTATGCACCCTTGGTCGTAATACTGCACAAAACATGGTTGTTCTTCCGGGTCTCAAGATCAGTCAGTGGCACTCCAACTCCATTTCTCTCTTTTCGACATACTGAACTTTTGACCACAGGTAATACTCATTGCGTGATCAGTTGGGATGGCTCCGAGGACAACGGCAATGTTACAGTGCAAGACTTGTCGTCCAATGGAACCTTTGTAAGGGTCTTTTCTTTACAATACCGTGTGCCCCATGCTTATTGACGCGTGTATAGATCAACAATCAAAAAATTGGGAGGAACAACACGCGTGTTTTGAAAGAAGGCAATGAAATTGCTTTCGGTACCTGCACCCCGAACCCTGCCAATGGTGGTCTCGAAGACTATCGTGAGTATCCTTGCTTTCTTGACGCAAACCTTTCCCTTTATAAAAATATGCTAATGCATGCACACCACAGGCTTTATCTTCCGTCTCCTTGCCAAGAAGGCGCCTGAAGCGGGACTCTACTGCGATTACGATGTCATCCATGAGCTCGGCAAAGGGTCCTTTGCCGTCGTTATGAAGGCCATCCAGCGCTCCACCGGGAAGTACTATGCTGTCAAGATGATACAAGAAAGTCGACAGGTTCGTGGTAACAACAACGATACCGATGCAGCAAACGGCAGGAGGAAGTTGTTCACTCGCGAAATCGGCATCATGGAGAAGTTGAAGCATCCCAACATTACTGAACTCAAGGAAGTTTTCTTCGAAGAGTCTGGTGATATCAGTGGGTGTTCTGTAGCCTCTTCCTAAGTCCCTTCCTCATTTGGCCGTAGACCTGGTTCTTGAACTTGTTGAGGGTGGTGATCTTCTGGACTATATTCTGAAGAAAGAAGGCCTCAGTGAGGTTGATGCACAGCATATAACCTATCAAATATGTGACGCCCTGGCAGTAAGCCTCATGCTTTCCCTATAATTGACATACTCTAACGCAGTCCTGCAGTACATCCACAGCGAAAGCATCACACATCGTGACCTGAAGCCCGAGGTATACTGTGTCTACTGTCAACGGTTCAATAACTTTTGCTCATGCCAACACTGTCTAGAATATTCTTCTCACCAAGGATAACCCACCCAGAGTCAAAGTGGCCGACTTCGGCCTAGCAAAGATTGTTGACAGTTTGACCTGGTTACGTGTAAGTCTCACAAAGTTCCCTTCTTTGCAACTTCGACTGAGTGCTACCTAGACCATGTGTGGAACCCCAAGCTATCTCGCTCCTGAAGTTGTACGCCAGCAGGACACTGGTGGATATGGCAATGTCGTTGACAGTTGGAGTGTCGGTGTCATAGTCTTCTCAATGTTTGTGGCGGTCGCATCCTTCACACTTTCCCTTCGCTAACATTGCTACCTATCAGGCTTTGTAATGCCAGCCCCTTCAACGATGCAGATGACCCAAGGGATATCCGTACTCGCATTGCTGAACGCCAAATCATGTGGGAACTTCTCAACGAGGCTGATGTTTCAGAGGACGGTGAGCAATTCGTCTGCCTCTCAAAGAACTTATGGCTCATATATAACTTCCCCTTCGTAGCCCAGGATTTCATTCGACAACTCCTGCACGAAGATCCACGCCAACGCATGACCATGGCCGAAGCTCTTCTTCACCCGTGGATGAAAAGCTACACCCCAGTCTACCCCATCGATTCCTTCTCAAACCTCGTTTCGGAGTTCCCATCTCCTCCTGCTGAGGCTACCACCTTGGCCAACGGCAATGGCATTCCTCAGAACGATGTCTCCATGAACAGCTCCATGAGTGATGAACTTCAAAACCTTCGTTTGAATCATTCTATGGCTGTCGCAGACGACACCTCTTCTCTCCCGACCCCTCAACCTGCTGGCAGAGTTCCCAAAGGTGTTGCCGACGACGCTATGGCGGTTGAAGGAGATGCCATTTCCTCTCAACCCTCATCCCAGGGGCTCCGCCGCCGATCTCATGTTATCTCTGACGCGGCCTCTGACGGTCATCAACTCCCTGAACCGTCGCCTGAGATGATTGCGACAGCTGCGTCCGAACGCCAACGGGACGAGGCTACTGCAGATGCCGAGGCTGGTCCAAGTGATTCCAAAGGCAAGGGAGGCAAGAAACGTATGCATGCCGAACTCAGCCTTGTTCCCGAGGAAGACGCTGCGATGGGCAGTGGAACCAACTCCGACGCATCCAGCCCGTTGAGCGACATTGATGACTCCATTTACAACCTCAGCAAGCCAATGTCTACCGGTACCAAGCCTCTTCCCACCAAGAGCACTCGCGGAAAGGGAAAACCTGCGTCTACTACCAAGAGGACTACCAGGGCTACGGCTGCTGCAAGCGGAAGCAATGAAGAGGAAAAGCAAGAGCCTCGTCGAACTGGCCGCCCTTCCAAGCAGCCTCGTCGCAATTAGGCGCACCCCGCAATTTTACTACGCAACGGCTCCTTCTCATTTCGTATGATTTACCATCGGATCTGATTTCTAATTCACATATATACTCACAGTACTTACAAAACCTCTCGCTATTCAACTGTCTGGTCCCACAACATTCCTTATCTCTTACCATACCAATGCGCTCTTTTATTACCTCATTTCTTGTAATTTGCATTCTTGGAATATTCATCGCAATCTATTCACCTCGAAGAAACGGCAGATGGGTATCAGAGTTTTGTTCCAGTCTGAACATAATGGTACTTAATAGCAATAATCTATCTACATTATCCATAGAAATAAAGTAAAAGGAGGGCAGCGGAAGTAATGCATCGCTTGTCGTGAACGAAACCTAGTAATCGCAGCAGTGAAGGAACTTGTGCATCATGTAATGAAATAACCAAAAAAAAGTAGTAATGAATCAAGCGAGTGGATAAATTCAAGAATCCCTAAAAAGTGTAGTTCAAGAGGCCCCCAGATTCTCCGAGTCAGTGAGACTTTGCCTTCTTCCCCACCTTTTCCTTGTTACCGCCAGAGTTGGAATCCTTGGACCCTCCAATCGGCTTCTTTTTTCGCAGGCCTCTTCGACTTTCCTTGGGGTATTCACAGTCCAGACCACGACGTTGACATTGACTAGGAACATCATTTAGCGCAGCTCTCTTGAGATCAGGTAGGTCAGACTTACTTGCACGTCTTGTCGGGGTTGGTGGGGTCGGGGGCACCACAGGCAATCTTCCTCTTTCGACAGAAATGGCAAGCAAGGGGTGGCTTCTTCGTCATCGCTTTCTTTGATGCGAGCGGAACGAGAGGAATGCCTCGAAGCAGAGAAAAACCGACAGGTTGCGGATAGGCATTGCTTGTACTCTGGGATGTCGTTGGAGAGCAAGCATTGCTCTCTTGGCTTTGATGTGGTTGTACCCCCTCATACGCGCTTGGCTCAACTTTAGCCTTCTTGTGGATATGCTTTCTGGTAGGTGAGGGGCAATCACTCGTATCAGGAGGCGTGGCAGAGATCGTAGATGATGTATCCGAATCTGGGGATCTTGGGGATGGAAGCTGATCTGTGGACGTCCCAAGGTCGGCTTCCTCAAATGAAAGGCGGATGGCCGGCAGTTCGGTATCTTTACGACCAGGGTTTCTGCCGGATGCCTTATGGGATACGCCTGGCGAGGAGGTTTCCGGGGATCGCAGACAGGCTACTCGCGAATCTGTAGATTTCTACTACGAGTCAATAATGTATACTCTGCAAACAAATCGACGCGCAAATACCTGTGCATTAGAAATTTCTCCCGGAGGAACTGTTCGAACTGGATTCTTGCCCTTCCCAACATCGTAGGCTGAGCGCTGAACTTGTTGAGGCGTAGAAGGAGATTGGGGCTCGTCTTCCTGCCTCCGATCATAGTAGAGCGCGACGGGTTTAGCGCTGCTCATTGAGGCAGCATTGGCAGAAATCCGATAGTCTGGAAAGGGAAAGGGGAATGCGGTCCAGGAAGACGCTCTGAATTCACTTGCGCCACTAGAATGAGGAGCTTGCTCCCATCTTGCAGAGTCGTAAGAAGCTGTTGAGCCATAGGTGGGCGCATGACGTGCTTGAGGGAATGTGGAATAGAATAATTCATCCTCCTGAATCCTTAGCTGTCCCATGTAGGATGTCGGCGAGTCATATGAAGTCTTCGGGGAGGTGTTCATGGCCTAAGGAGGCAGAGGGGGAGGGACGACAAAGGTCGACATGAGGTTGACTTGATAAAGCCAGTATACCTACGTACCTCGTGCGCTGGAAAACGGCCGATGAGTTCGCCGACTTGTTGATGTTGATGTTGATGACTTTGCTGGACTCTCCAGAAATTATCAGACTGCTGATTGTCGTCGCGGTCAGCCATGAAAATTCGCTCGGTGCAGGCAGGGTGAGGCCAATGGTATATACTCAAGTTGACCTCTCAAAGGGGGTATGTAAGTAGGCGAACAGGCTTCGGCAGGGAACCACATCAAGTGTCAAGAGCCTGGCACTTTATGTCCCTGGTGCTAGTCCTTCGATGGTTCTTCCCCCTTTCATCGCACTCTAAGTGCCAGATTTCATCTAATCATCAATGAAATCGACAGTCATTCTTATGGAAACGAATTGATGTAAGCCATGAGCTTCGAGGCAAACTCGAGTTTAAGGACTCAATACCGAAGAAATCGTATTCTCTCAGGCTCTCGTCTAAGCAGTTCTCCATTTGTCTAAAGCTAAATAACGGGCCGAATCAGGTGAGGAATTAAGTCCCTTTTCTTTTAGGATTATCCACTTTCAGGGCTGTGCCCCAACCATTGATCTGTTAACGTGTAAAGCATCACGGCTTTCTCGAGAGCACACACAGTGGAGGCAACCTGAACACTGAAAAGTGCCTAAAATTTGTTGTCCCCAGATCTAGTAGACTCTGAACTCAGATGTTCGTTCTTGCACCCTATACCCACACTGTCAAATTCTCAAGAACGCGCTCAATCGCAATTAGGGAATCCACCAGATCAGGATCCTCAAGTGGCTCACCACAAAAGGGTGCCTAGCGCCACTGACTAAACTCAGCTGGCGATTCAGAGCCTTCTTCACTCGTGGCTGCAGGTCGGAAGCAATAGACTGATATGGTACCAAAAATTACAAGTGTGGTCAAAGTTGTTGCGCTTTCGAACCTTTCGAGATGCCCTTTTCAGCCTTTGGGAACGCAATGGCTTCCGAAGTTCTTGCAGCTTCACCATAGGTCAATAAGCCGACATAAGGCATGACATTATATTTGAGCGCATAGTGAGCAGGTGGGATGTTCCTGGAAACAATATAAAGTTAGCGGATGGATGAGGAAAATGTCGATCGAATTTCGTGTGACAAGTAATGAGCGGTGGAGGCACGATGACGAGCATAGCGTGTAATCATTCTCCGAAGGGAAGTTGATTAACTTACTTGAATGAGGAAGATAGTTCCCGGAACATGTACTTGTTCTTGCCGACAACGTTGATCACAGCATCCTCCTTCCGCCTGACAATGCGATCCCAGATCACGACCTCGTTTTTCGTCTAAGAGAGTGGAGTAAGTATTTAATATGATTAAACAGGATAGATGTTGAATTGATAGGATGGAGCATTTGTGAGGTCAACAGGCGAGTAATGCTGTCTTGAAAGACCGGGGAATCACTTACTCCCTTGGTATTCGTATATTCTGCCTCGAGGTAGAGGAACAGTTGTTTTGTATTCCAGTTGAAGAGTGGCGTAAGATCTGATGTGGGATGTCAGAGGCTACCGTTGTCGAGGGCAAAAGAATCCTAACCAGCGGTAACATTGAAGTTCACAAAAGCTAGGTCGTGCCGTTTGCTTTTGTAGCGATGCCTTGTGGACTCGGGATAGCTATCGCATTTCTATGAACATCCTAGCGCCAAACCATCCAGCTCAGCACTCACACTTTGACGGAGGCAATCGCAAGATTCCCCTTCGGGTCGGCGGTGAACACGAAGGAAGAGAGAGCGACGGTGGCCAATAGACACATGACGCATGACGTCCAGAACGCCGATATATTGTTGACTCTTGCGAATAAGTTATGCATGGTCGTCTTCGAACAGCCAGGAGGTTGATGTGGGTATACAAGCCGTTACCGACACGGTTTAGAGCTATTTGACGCGGTCAACCGCAACGCGAACGTGTCGTCAGACGTGTAGGACAGTATTTGGCGTTATTTGGCGCTCTGCATTTGATGATATCAACACCGCCACCCCCTTGTATTCCAGATGCGTTCATTTCTGACGCCGACGTCGAGCTATTTTCAGAAAATGTCGATTGTACTACCTGAACTGCGTCTGCTGAATTCGCAGTCAGTTTCTTCGTAGAACATGAGGCAAGGAGGTGAATGGAATGACGTGGGTCAAGAAAGGAATAGTTGATCATCATGCTTTCAACTGACAGAAACAACCCTGAACGTGGCCCTAATACTGAGCGCAAACGTTTGGTAGAAAGCTTTGCCCCCTCGATCGCGATATTTCCCCCAAATCTCAGGTCCCCAACTTGGACTGGACTTCTCGTGCTGCTAACTGCAAGCTACTCAAAGGTTGATCAGCTTCGGAAAACGCCAGAGAAAGAATTCTACCGAGGCTCATCCTCATTCAAAGGGCCTTCTGTGGCGTTGAGACCTTTCTAGTTGGAAGCAAAGTAACAAATTGTCGAGTAGCTCCTAGGAAATTATGTATGTGCGCTACCCACGTTCTTATCCATGCTTTCTGTTGGCTCGGATCCCATCTGGGAAACCAACTTGCTTTGAACCACGCTGAAACTCAATTGAAACTTGTTCGAGTCAACTCTATCTATATAAAACAGACATTCTATCCCCGATATATTCCTAAGACTGGCGTCCAGCACTAATATCTGGCGGAAAATAGGCTTTTATCAGCCAATAACGCATGTTGATTGTCTGAAGTGGAGAATATGTTATCTCCCACACCATCGTGTCCTTCCGGATCGTATCGATCACTCTATCGGGGAAGTTAAAAACCATCCACAAGGCTATGAACCTTGTCTCCTCGATGAGATCGAAACCTGCCTAGGTGTGTTTTTCTTATCCTGAAGGATAGAACACGTGGATCTGGTTGGTTCCGTAACTATTAGACCATAATTCCATATCGTCCTGCTTTCTATCATATTGCCCCCGCCCGACGTGTTGTGGAGAAATGTGGCGAACACGTTGAATATCTTTGCCACCAGCAGTACATCTGTTCACTTTCGGAGTCAGACTGGGTATGAAGGCCGCCGCTGGTTTTTCTGCATGGATGACCAAATTCCCAGCGCTACATTCACATATTTCCCGACTCGGTTCATATCGCTGTTTGCCTGCTGTTTTTCCCCGCTGGGGGACAGCGGAACTACCCAGCACTGTCCTTCATTTAACCTATCAAACACAGTCATAAATGGGCGTCCGTGATTGACACGAGTCGAGATTTATCGACCGCCGATGTCGGGTAGACTTTTCCATGAAGGTCACGGTCGGCGTTCAATGTGAACACTACAAGACTCCTTTTGGCTAGTACCCATAAGGGCCAGGCGGTCTCGCCCTCAAATTCCGCGTACGATTTTCTGCGAAGAACATACGTGATGCTAAATTCGTTAACATTGGCGCTGTACTACATGACCACATAACTACATATTGTCGCCTAAAGAGAATCAAGAGACTCATCGGACTACTTCGATTCCGTTTGCTCTAGACCATGTCTTCCCCAGCCCTGATAGTTCTGATATCCTGTACGTTCTTCCCAGCCAGTCCCTTGAGCCTCTTCAGACCTTCATCCATGACCATGACGTGTACCTCGATTGGGACGGCGTCTCCTATGATTGCGGGCAGAGTAGCCCTCTCCCTTAAATCTTTCAGTTGCGCTTGCATGGTCTTGAGGTTAAATAGCGCGTCACCCACACGAACCATGGCTTCGTCCGTGTAGCCACCTATTGAGTTAAGCAGTTCGAAGTTCGTCTCGAATGTGCGAATCTCAACTCTGTTAGCGCCGAAAAAGGTCCAAATACTTGACAGGATCTCTTCATGCTCCTCTGTAAGAGCAATCTTCTCGAGGCGTGCGACATCGCGGAGGTTCTGGAGACGTTCTTTTAGGCGATTCAATTCGGTGTACGCGTTGGTGGCGAGTTCGACGAGGTCGGCCAACGCCTCTGACTCGATCGACATTAATTCTTTGAATTTTCGAGCGATGATGGTCGTGGTCTTGTCCTTTCGAAGAAGCTGGGAAAGAGGGCTAGGTTTCTTCTGGGAGGCATTCCCAATAGCCCTGAGCATATGAGCGTCGATCAGCATCAACCTGATAGACCAAAGTCAGCGTGTTTCGGGGTAATCCAAGGATAACTGACTTATCGACGGTTCCTTTCGCCTTGGTATCAAGCTCCAGCAAAGACTGACCGGTGTTTTTAGCGTCATCGACGAAACCTGAGAGTTCTTCGGCCATGATATCGGACGATTGGAGGCCGCTCCAGCGAACTGCGGTGATCAGATCGCTCGTAGCCAGCTCAGCTTTCTGAATCTTATAGGCTAGGTCTGACGATCCTGCTCCTCCACCAGTAAAGGTGTGGGCTATGTCGCTTTGCACGTTTACCAGAGGCGAGAAGTCGATAAGAAAACCGTTATCATCGCTGTTGTCCAGCAACAGGGGGTAGATAGCGAACGCGCTCGCGCAGAAGACTGAAATGATGAAGGCGGCAAGAAACGGGCGGGTAGAGAACAGACCGAGAAGCCCGACGCCGCCACTGGTATTACTACTCGTCGGCGGAACTTCTTTGACAGGACCACGATAAGGGGCTAGCTCCTTCTGAGTGAAGGAATCTGTGATGGGTCGCTCAATCGTCTGCCTCAGAAAGTTGTCAGCCTCGCTGGGGGCTACGCTTGCTTGGTCCGAGAGGGTGGGTGAATGTGGACAGGCGTCGAAGCTGGCTTGAAAGTGGGCAATGGCGGCCGAGCGGTTGTCTTTGATCCACTGCGAGACGTCCTCTTCGTCGGATAGCGATCTGTAGGATGGCTCAGAGGCCTGAAAACTGCGTTCCTTCGAGAAAGGTTCAGTTCGCGAACTTATAACGTGTACGAGGACTTGCCATCGAAGATTCACGCCAGTCAGCAATGGCATCAGCGTTGACGGTGGCATTAGCCTGGGCAGTTGGAAGTTGCATGATGACTAGAGATCTGAAGGCAGGTGTCTACAGAGAGCCAATTTATATATCCTTGCAAGACGATGACCTTAGCGAAGAAGCATTGCCTGCCATTGTCCTTTGTACCCTGCGTGGTAAGTGGCCTATTGTGGCCCTCGAGTCGGTCGTTGCCCGGGTTGACCAAGATGGCAATCGTGATGGCCAACTCGGAAACAGGACAAGGTCACCGATTTCTGTTATGTGGAGACGGTGAACTCGCATCATGGACGAGAAATGGGCGAAGTAACTCTAGGGAGAAATTTTACGAGGCCAAGTTCATGTTCGCCCCGTCGCGAGCATTACCATGAGCGATTCACGTAGACTGGTTTGTATGGCGACTCAATAGTTTCTTGCCAGTGCGCCGAAGTTCGGATGGCCGAGATCATGGCACGCGTTTTCCTTCCTCACGGAAATTCCCAGCACGTGTTGCTGATAACACCAAGCGCGACGATCGCCTGAAAACGTGTAAAAGGGAGTCCCTGACTTTCCTGCGCTCGCCTGAGCTCATGGTGGCAAAACCGTGCGCACGGGCGGAACTCAGCATGATTATGTGTACCTTGATACTCAGAAAAATAAACCAGTTCTATGGCACCTGAATTGACAAAGTGAGTAATCAAGAAGTGGGTCTAGCACTGGTACCAGGCAGAATACCTTCTTGCAGTCCAAGATACCAGTCTCACCTACACATACAGCAGCAAGCGAATTCGCCCGCTTCCTGGTTGCCACTCTCCAGGTCAATCAAGGGAAAAACCGGTTCGGCCACGATTAGTTCCGTGCCCTGTGGAAACACACTGGCGATCGAGCGGTCTGGACTTTCTTCGTCATATTCCCTGAAACTTGTTCGGAAAATCTGCATTGGGAAAGAATTTTAGCTGCTGCTTTGCCTTAAAATCTGTCGGGACCTTTGTGATTGATCCACGGACGAGAAAACGGCTGCCTTCGACCGAACCAGATCACAGAAATGCGAGCGTCGTCGCGGTGCAGATCTAATCCTCTCTGACCATTTCTTTGGACACCTTTCGGTAGCCCTACCAACTCCATGCGGGGTTTCAGGATCGTGTCTATTGCTGTATATGACGATGCCGAAATGATTTTCGGGATGCTTTAATTCAATGGTGTTCTGGAATTGTCGAATTGACTCCAAATTGACTCGGCCCTATTATGATGGCGACAATATGAATATTGACAGTGTCAATTACAGACATGCAACAGACTCTCGCTCATTCACTGCTTTACGAAATTAATTCATAATTCATTCAGAACCAGTCAATGTGTGAAGTGCGTGAGAATAACCGTGACTTTGACAGGCACTGTGAGCGGGACGTGCCAGTGGTGATCGCAAAAGCACCACTCTTTCATACTCCTACACATCTCCCAGAGCTAGTACTGATAACACCATGGTAGGCCGCCTACGCTTTCACATACGCGAATCTGAATATGTCTTTGCACAGGCACCAAGAGGATTATCGGCAGAGGAAAAGCGCGTGAAATTGTTGGAAATCTTCCACGAAACGGTAACCTGACTCCCTTATCAATGGAGTTATCCATATAACCACCGCTTCTAGAGGGACTTCTATCAAGTATGTTATCTAAGACTTCAAGAAAACGCGCATATAGTGACATGTGGACCACTCAGCTGAAGGAATTGGAGAAACTCGGCCCAAAGATGAAAGGCATTGGTATGTGCTGGGCTATTCATTCTCTGTATCAACATATAAATTGGCTGTCAGTCTCTCAATCTGTTAAAGAAGTACTTCAGTCCCTTGTCGACGATGGGTTGGTTCAAGCTGATAAGATCGGGGCTTCCAACTGTAAGATTGTGGTTAAATGACGGAATATATGCGCCACTAACCACGTGGAACCAAAACAGTCTTCTGGAGTTTTCCATCTCAGCAAGGGGCATTGGTGAGTACCGGGTTCAGACCACCGGAATCAATTCTCCCTGCTTGAGTACCGGATCCAATTGAATTGTAACCGTGCCCGTGCCACAGCTACAAGGGAAGCTCTCCACGGCACAAGAAGCACGGTCTGGCTACCTCTCACAGATCAGTGAGGTGAAAGAGCAGTTGGCAATCGAGCGGGCCGCTCGGCCAGAATCAGTACGTTAACTTTATTCAGGGTTTCGCAATTGGTTTCGCAATTGAATTAGACTCAACGACGTCGCACAGGAATCTCGCTCCAAGAAGCTTCTGAGGCTGGTAGAACTGCGGAAACATCTCGTCAACCTGGAGAACGAGTTGACTGCATATGGCGACTGTGATCCAGCTGTCATCGAAGAGAAGAAGAGAGCGGTGTTCCTGGCCAAGGAAGCAGCGCTTCGATGGACAGGTGAGATCTGCAAGGGTCTACCCTGCTCTCCTGCTCATACACCTCCCCAGACAATTATGGAACTCTGCTCACCTACTTCACTCGTCAAAACTGCATTGAAGCTGAAGAGGTCAGAAAATACCTAGGTATTTCCGACGATTACGAGGACATTTACTAGAGTAGCGGCGAGAAAGTCGAATAGACATTTAGAGTACAGAGCGATGTATCGGATGGCCAAGATGGCGGGGCAACTTAAACTCCGGCATTATTGTTGAGGCCACCATCGCGTGGCGAATCGCAAGGGCGATTGAAGAATTATCACTTCGTCGAAAGTCGGGTCACTTGGAAAGCTGAATATTTTATCAGCGTGAGATTGCTTCCTGAAAGTTCCTACAACTGTAATGCTTAATCTTCGGGGTATGTTCCCATACTCGGTCTGTCGAGCCCTCTCACGCCATAGTTCTCGTCATCTTGTTGCGTAAGGTCCAACGATAGCTCCGTGCACTCATGCGGGTCGAGCAGAGTTGAGAGCCTGTGTTGTTCGAGATCTTTAACTCTTGTTGGGTATCAGAACTATGATCGAATGATCAGAATGCAATCTCGTGTCCGTTGATTACATTGGAAAATCGAACGCCGGGTCTCCTCACAGGCTTTCCCTGGTTTGGACCCGTCAGAAGTGCGACAACCGGTGTGATGTCCGACCAAACCACGAGCTAGTCCTTGAGTGTGAAGGAGCAAACTCGGAAGGATGGTGCAGTGGCATCTGGCGACAGGTTGTCCAGCTCGAGATCTTGCCCTCGTCAACAGGTTATTTGTCCGAGGTTGAAGAGTTGACAGCACATGATAGGTTGAGAAAAGCTAAGTCCGCAATTCAATATCAAGCTTCAGCACCTCTGCAAGCTTGTCGAAGTCAGATACCAGAACGAATTGTTATCAGTTCTCGGTTCCTAGTCAAGCAGCTGGGTCACATGTCGAGGTGCGATGAAACGGACGCGCTTAGACTGTCATCATTGCGTTGTATTCAGTCATTGCGGGGTAGGTTGACAACTTTGTCAGATCTATTCATCCATGAGCAGGGCTTCTCCAAGGTTATTGAGACCGAGAGCAGGGATGTGCGCGTGCTACGCTAGTGGGGCCATGATGTACACCATCCTCGATTACATAGAGATTACTCTTAGAAGAAGTGAATTACCCAGGTGAAGGGACAGTATGCGGATATTCTCCGCATCATCTTGATGTGGGGGAGAGCGAAGGCTATTTTTTCCCTCGAAGCTGTTGGCTGGTCGCGGTAATATAGGGTCAACTGATGTGTGACCGAGTGTGACCACCCAAACCGTCGGAGGTCGTCGTTGAGTTCCAGAACAACAAATTTGGACCTTCACCTTCAATTGCAGCTCCCTCCCCGACCACCACCATGTCTCTCAGCCCAGCGAATTCGGCGTCGCCAGAGGAGGCAGCGAACAAGAGACGTCGCACAGACCTTAATTCGATCACGTTGACGAGCGGTCAGCCTTCACCGGTTCTCCCGGCCCAGTCATCAGCAACACCTCACATCCCAAAGAGAGGGGCGCGGGCCTGTACTGCATGTAGGAAGGGAAAGAACAGGTGTGAAGGAGAGGTAAGAGGGTCTCTTTTCTTCTATACGGCCCACCTTGTCCCGTTGCTCACTGTGGTCCGCCTTGCCCGCCCCGGGCCGGCGTTTTCAACCACCTCCCCAGGCTCCTTGTCGTCGCTGTGCACATAATGGTATCGCTTGTGTCTATGAGAAGCCAGAGAAGAAGCCCCAGCCGGGCCTTCCAGGTGCCAGTGTCGAGTGAGTTCCCTTTACTGCGCCTCGCTTGATCCATGTTGATGAACGAAATATAGGCGCTTATCCCGTCTAGAAGGGCAATATCTTGTAGGATCCCTTCCGATTTCCTTACAGGTGGAGTAGTCGAATAATGAGACCTATAGGTACTTCAAAGCCAAATGATTGGCATGCAATCGTCACTGGATAGGATTCTAAACGCCGTACAATCAAATTCGCAACCTCCACCGAATAACATGTCCATTAACCAGTTGCCACCTCTGTATCCTTCCGGTTCTGGGCGGGACGGTACCGGATATGTCCACACACCTCGCAATGGTTTTGACATGTCCTCACCTGGATCGGCCCTGGGAGAGCGAAGTCGGTTCCCTCCCCTTCCTGGCTTCGCACCCCCGGTTGGTATCTCCTCCTTGTTTAGAGGCACGATTTATCTCTTATCTATCTATCTCTAGCCCCACAAATATGCCACATACGGTATTGTGCCAAGTACTGCTCCTTCCTCGGACGACGAATCAGAAGATACACTGCCTCGTTCGACTCTGAACGCCCCAATTGAGGCCTTGCAAGGACTTGCCAATGCTGCCGCTGAACTAGCCGCTGCACCCTCCTCGGACCCGCCCCGGTACGGTCTCTAGCGATCGGTTTGTCTTCCTAGTCTTATTCTTTTCGATAGGGTGAAGAAACGCAAAAGGGCCGAACCCATTCCCCGAAATGCGTTTCCCCACGTAGTCGAGAAGGTTGGACCGTTTACTCTGTGACACAAGTGCCATTTACTAAGCTACCCTTCTCAATTCTAGGGCCTGGTCACCGACTCTGAAGCCAGGGAACTCTATAATATGTAATTGTTGGCTTAACTGCCTTCAGCACCAGCTGTGCTTGCTGACACCAATGTTGTACAATAGATTCTTTGCGGGATGTCATCTCTTTATACCTGTGTTCGACCCGATGTACGATACTTACGAGAGCTTGATGGAACGGACCCCCTGGACCTTCGACGCGATCTTGGCTGTTGCTGGGAAAATCCGCAGTGGAAATGGGCCACTCAGTCCGACATTCTACAAGTGCCTCGAGGAAGCTCAAGGCATCGCTCGATCCTCCCTCTTCGGTCCAGTCGTTCGGAAGGAAGCCGTACAAGGTTAGTAGTGATTTGATCGAATGGAGATTTAATTCGACTAAAATGTCTCCTTCAGGAATGCTTCTACTTGCTGCTTGGAGTACGAATGGATGGTTACCGAGTGGACATGCTATGCGGATGGCATTGGACCTTGGACTGCACCGCGCACTCGAGAAACTCGCTGAGGACAATGGTAAGCAGCGTAGTGAAGAAGAAGAGCGAGACCTCGGTATGTCAGATTTCCGCGTTGACGTCCCCTTGATCTAATATTCGTTTAGTTGTCTCGGCTCGTATCTGGCTTTGCCTCTACTGGTTTGACCATCAGTACGCAAATCCCCTATCGCACCCGTGAAGATATCGTCTAACGCTTGTGTAGAATGAGTCTGGGCACGGGCCGGCCTATCGTCCTGCGTGACGAGAATTCTATCCGCCACTGCCGATTACTCCTATCTCATCCTATGGCGTCACCTACGGATGTTAGGTTAATCGCTCTTGTTGAGCTGATAGCTCAGAAGAGTAAGTTGTTTGTTGTCCAGCAGGTCCCAACCAATTCCTGATCCCTCTTCCAGCCCAGATTTATGAGACTTTGGCTCCTCTAAATGGTCAAGTCAATCATAATACTCTTTCCTTCATTCGTCGAGCGAATGTTGCATTGGACAAATGGTGGGCTGATTGTGATGAACTTCATCGTCAGTACCCTTTCTTATCATGGATGTTCGCTGTTACCTACTAACACCCTGCAGGTCAAACCATGGACCAAGACTCTCTTCTCCGTAAGATCCTGGCTGGCGAACTTCACTATGCCAAGCTTTGGGTTGTTTGCGTCGCCCTTAGAGGTGTAGCATGGGATAAGATGCCCTTTGAGCAACGTGAGCTCGCCTTCCAGGCCAAGGACTCGGCTTCAAACTGCCTGAACATTTTCTTGACCTCTTCTGAATATCGGTCAGTATCCGTTCATGATCGATCTTCATCCACAACATGCTGATATTCCTTCAGCGCTGCACTTCGCTATGCTGTCCACGACAGCCTGGTGACAGCAGCGTTCTCTGGCCTCTTCCTTCTTAAAATGGCGAACCTCTTCCCTGCGGAGCTGGATCTTGGAGGTATCATTGGCCAGGTAGAACAATTGGCTCAGCTTCTGTCTGAAGTCGCTGCTGAAAGGTTGGTTGCCTATCGTTACCGAATTATACATGTCATACTAATCAAAACTCGAGAAGATATGCATTGGCTTTGCGCATTATGCTTGCTAACCTTCGCCGAAAAGTTGGACTCACCAGCGGTATTGTGACCCCTGCACCGACGATGCCCCCTCCGTCATTCCCTCAGGACATGGTGGTGTCTCCCACCTTCGTCGACCCTACCCTCCCCGCGCCATTCACCATGGAGGAACTTGGCTTCGTTTGGCCGAGCGACAGGGGCATCTTTAGCCCCTCTGCTGTTCCCGTGTGGTTGCAAGAACAGGTGCGGTGTCCACGACTCCGTTCAAAGAACTCCTGCTGACTTTGTCCACAGAGTTTGGCTGATCTCGGCCTGCCAATCAATGGTTCTGATGGCATTTTCGTGCAAATGAATGGTACTAATGGGTGGGGTGCTGACTTCCCTCCCATGCCCGAGGCATGGTAAGACGGCGATTTACAAAGAGCCTGAAGAATCAATCTAGCCATATGGCTAGAACCTTGCGACAAGCTTAATATTTATTAAAACATGTAAACGCCTTTTACCCAGTGATAACTGCCTGGCTGTGTATTCTAAACCGAGATTTACTCGCTTTCCGACGCTGGATTACCGTGTCTTCTGCTTTGTATCTCTTATCTCTTATAGCTAATAATCATGATGATACCGATAAAGAATGCGTCTGATCTGGTAGTTGTATTCCTGCAGCATTGTAAACATAACATGATGGGTCGGAGATGCGAAAATAGTCGTATTGTATAATGCTTGCGAGCGTACGTATGTATGTACTGACGGAGAGATCACTCCTCGTCGGAGTCCTCTTCCTGTTCCTGCAAGAACTGCAAAAAGAGACGTTAGTACTTGCTACGCGAAACTTTGAACGTCATGTACCTTGACTAAGGCTTCGGTGGCCTTCAGGAAATGCTGCCTTCCTTGAGGTTTGGATCCCTTCTGATGCCAATAAATGATAGCTTGGTCCGAAACACAATCCTTGTTGTACAAAACCTATAAGGATTCCGTCAACGTCGAGAGGGATATTGCCGAGGTTGGGGAAGCATACTTTGAGAATCTGAGGGAATGCCTTGATAATGCGCGTATCCTCGTAGCAGTAGACTTGTACGACGTTGATCAGAGCAACTTGAGTCTTGGCCGTGTTACAGAAGGGTTCTAAGATTGGTGCATATTTCTGCTCGGAGAATGGTATGAGTTATATGCGCTGCTCGTAGGGGCGTATGTGACATACCCCAACTTCGCGCAGAGCCAGACCTTCAATCTGGTCCGCACGAGCGCTCCAGTCGACGGAAGCCATGAGACCTTGCCAGATGACTTGTACGAGCTCTTCCGGTGGTAAAGGCGTGCCTTGTTGGTGGCTCTTAATCGCCTCAATAATCTAGACGACGTTGTATCAGGGCGAGCACAAAAAGTTGAATTTGGGCACAAACCTGTTCTGGGCTATCTTCCCTCTCACATTGCTCGGTCAAGCTGGACACCAAGGCACTCTTGACAACAGCGTATTGTTTCTTGGCATACCAGTCCGCTACTTGGGTCAGGCCAGCGTTCTTGAAGTGTTCCTCCAGGATCTTTGCCTCTCGCTTATTGGGAGGGAAGAATAGGAGAAGGTCCTTGATTCCACCTTTCTTGAGAGCACCGGCAAGGTGTTCCATTGATAGGTCAACAAGGTAGGACCGGAAGACAATGGTTATGACGCTGAGCGACACGTCTATGCAATATATCTCAGTGATTGTGATACCGATCATATAGAACATACGCACCGTTCTTAACCAGATGATCCTTGGTCAGGCTCTGGAGGCACGAAGCACTGGCAAGACCTTGAGCCATCATAAGGCCGATGGCCACTGCAAGCTTATCTCGCTGTTCCGGGGTCCATCGGTTGACGTACTGGAGAAGAGTCGGAAGAGACGATGTTTCGAGTGGTTTCTGGAGATACTTGTATCTGCAAAGCGTGGTCAGCACATGCCGAGGGCGGGCACAAACGGGGCATACCTTCTGAACAACTTATTGAGCACGTCGATATACTTCTTCATCTCATCTACCTGAACCGGCTCCTTGGCATTGAAGATGGTGAAAGGAGAAACTGGAGCACCATCCTCGACATAGCTACCTCCGGGTTGGAGAAGGCCGCCGAGAAGGATGATTTCGAATAGACTATCGGCATATTTCAAGAATTCCAATTGCGCGCCCGCTTGAGTTAGTTTGGCAGTAAACTGGTCAAAATCTCCTTCTGGGACAGCTTCGAGGTATTTGAAGAGCTGATCTCTGAACACTGAGTGAACATGGCGTGTCAGTGGATATCCGGGTGGCTACAGCCGATTACGATAGCTCACCGTCTGGTTCGTGCTTGGCTTGTGCTTTGACAGCGCCTTTCCTGGCCTTGATACGAACTCCTTGCAACGAAGGCTTTGAAGCTGCGGGTTGCTGAGACATACACAATCCTCAACGACGTTAAAGACCAAGCTTGAGATTTGGACTCGTGTGGATATCTAAAATCAATCCACAGCCCTGCACGTACTCGGCAAAAACCGAGCATCGCTCACTGGCAACTTGCACTGGCCATGGCACTGTACACAGCTGAATGTTCGTAAATTGTCATAAATCGTACATAAAATACAGCAAAACTACAATAACATTACACCCGATCACTCCTTTTTCGTAGGGTACTCGTTCTTGATTACATCGGCCGTCTTCTCGGCGATAGCAAATACAGCACCAGCCTAAAGATTTGGGGATCAGTGCTGCTCTATTCCAATTACATCTGTCAATTAAACTCACCGTATGGCCAGAAACAATCTTGGGGAAGATGCTGGCATCGCAGACCCTCAAGCCCTTGATACCGTGTACTTTAAGTTGAGAATCAACGACCCCACCATCTGTCAATGGTGCCATGCGGCATGATCCAGCAGGATGGTAGAGAGTCTCTGAACGCTCGCGAACAATCTCTCTCAGTTTCTCATCGGACTCCCTCTCCAAGGCGTGATCTAACCGAGGCTTCTGGTACTTGTGGTCGATACGTGATGCCAGAGGACCGGCTTTTGATATCTTGAACAGGAGGCGAAGTCCACGGACGAGCTTCTCTACGTCCTCTGGCGCTTCGAAGTAGCTGTGAAGATAATTAAGAGCTAGTGCAATCGAGCATCAGAACAACTCACTTAGGATCCATGACAGGGTCAACCCAGGGGCTCTTGCTCTTGAGCGTCAGTGTTCCTTTACTGTTCGGCCTATAGTTGTACATGAAGATAAGCTTCCAGGTAACGCATAGCCGTACTCACCTCAACAAAACGGCGTGCAAACCAACCGTATGCTGAGGGTAAATGTATCCCCCATGGTCCTTGTATGCAAACGGCGTGGCGAATAGCTCTAAATCGGGGCTATCTTCCGCAGATGTAGAATCCTTCGCGATAGGTGTCGTGAACTCGGATGGTGGGAATAATGTGGGGTCGTCCGAGCGACAGAATGCGGCTGCTTCTCCGAGCTTGAGAGAGGTGGATAGTCAATGACAACATGACAACATTGAAGAGAGAGTAGAACGCACATTGGTGGCCATTGGGCCCTTGTGATTGACAAAGTAACTATAAACGCTCCCAAGAGCCTTGACAGCATCTCCAGGTGTCTTAGGTTTGATGTGCTTCGTGGACGCATTCAACTTGTCCTTCAACGCCAGGTCGACAACAGGATGGTCAACGAGGTTTTCTCCTACTCCAGGAAGGTCATGCACCACTGGGATCTTGTGCTTCTCCAACTGAGAAGCGGCACCAATGCCGGATAGCAGTAGTACCTATAGGAAAGGTCAGCAACAACTTAGATTTATAGTCAAGATACTGACATGTGGTGAGTGAACTGCACCCGCTCTACCGAACAACAATCAGATTTCGAAGAACATTGACAAGATGACAGAAACTCACGTCAACAGGACTTCCTTCCTCGCAAATGCCTGGTATGTCGGCGCAGTTTGCGAGGCGGCAAACTGGACTCCAATCGCCCTTGGCTTGCCCTCAGTTGGCTTGTCGAAGAGGATCTTCGTGACAGAAGAATGGGTTGCTACAATCAGATTTGGTCTTGCAAGAACATCCCTGGTGAGGTATGCTGTCTCTGATGACACTCTTGTAGCCTTGTTGTTGATGTAAGTCACTGCCCACACTATCAGGAAAGTCCAGCGCGTTCAAGGTTGAGGCACCTACTCGTCTGAAATGGAGAAATGTCAGCATATATGAGCATATCCGAGAAAGTGCATCATCACTCACTCTACTAACACCCTTGGTCCCAGCTGTTGTATTGAAATCAGGATTGAATGGTATCCCAACCTCCTCACAACTCTTAACAAACGCCTCTGAAGGCTTTGTTATCGAATTATGGTACCCAATCTCAACAGGCCCAGTTGTCCCCTTCAGTTTTCCATCGATATCAGGGTATTTCGGATTTGGGACATATTTCTCGAATTTGCGGAAGTAGCGGTGAAAGTTGGCCCATGACCAGGAGTCGTCGCCAGTTATTTGAGCCCATTCGTTAAAATCGCCTGGCGCGCCATATTGGGCCCTAAGGGAAAATGGTCAGACTATGGTTGGGACAAGAATGTGAAATGCTATACAGACATTTGGGCGTTGATTGATGAGCACCCTCCGAGCATCTTTCCTGTTGCCAAATTTCAGGTGGACAGTATGGTGTGAAGCGTATGTACACTTACCTCGGGGCCAATACCATTGACGTTTTGCTGCTCCGGCTTGAGGTGTAGTGTATAGCTCGTAGACATGCTTTGTATGAAACAGGAAATTGAAAGCAGGGGGAATGCGACTGAAGAGCAGACTCTTTCCACTGTCAACAGGAATATGATAAGTCGTAGGGATGTTGCAATCTAAACAAGTACACACCTGCCTCCAGACTCGAGAACTAGGACCTTGAACGCAGGATTCTCAGTCAATCTAGCGGCCAGAACACAGCCAGCCGTTCCTAAGCACGTTCGTATAAGGGACAGTCATTTGGACCTGAATAGGTACTGCAAACACACCTCCGCCAACGATGATGAAATCGTACTCGAACTTCTTGTCAGGCTTCACATCGCCTGTACCTATTACCCTCTGACCAACTTGAGATCCCTTGACGTACTTGCCCATTACCGTAGAGTACCAAGTCTCGACGAACGGCCGGGAGGACAGACGGGGAAACGATCGCGACAGAGGAAAGTCAATCAACTCCTTCCATGTCCAAGTTTATATCTTCAAGTTCCCGGTTGTGAAGGCTCTCTATTGATTTCCGGAGCAGAAATCACGTTGTGGAGGCAGGGTGCAATACAATCTGTGTCATTGAGATCTGCTGTTAGGTTCAAGCGATGGGAGAAAGCCTTGATCACGAGGCCCCAGAAAGGCTGGAAAAGGCAACAGAGACTGAACGGGTGCATTTCACCAGCATTTCAAGCAGCCTAGTATTGCAGGATTGATCGGATGCAAGGAGTCAAGAGTGATTGAAGGCCGTTTGTGGATGTAGGATAACGTATTGAAGGCTGTTTGAAGGTACCTGGAAGGGTCTAGCGTTGCGGGTCTGACACCTGATTATGCGGTCATCAGCAAACTCTGGTGGTACTATCGCTATCTAGGTAGCGTCCCATAGTAGCATAGTGGCATAGCAAAGGGTACTGATTGTATAGAACCTCATTCTGCCACCTAGAACAAGGGTGTTCTCTGTAGCACCTGTTGAGACTCACTGGGCTGTAGATCGAACAATTAGTTGAGTCGATTGCATTGTCCGCGATCATGAGGCTGAAATTTAGAGTACACACTTAGCCAACTTACCTCGGGAGCGTTTAGTTGACGTCCGAATTTCCAGCTTCGCTAGATTCGTTGGAGAAACTAAGTCGATGTGGAGAGAGTACTCTCATGTATGCAAGTTATATGATATTCGAGTGCACCAAATAAGGGGACAGCGAAAAATTCTACGGCCAACGCATCTCTGCTCCAACCTTCTAAGTCACGACCGTTCGCAGGAGATGTGTGAACAACTCGGTAGATAATTAAGATTCGTGGTGGTGGGCGCCTGTAATATTGGCTCCCTCAGTCTGACACCTGAACCGACTACCCATTCAAAATATCATGGCATTCAGAATATATTACGGGATTGCGACCCGCGGAATTTCGTCCAGGACGATTCTGCCAGCATTGTGCTGATTAGCCATGGAAGAACAAAGAAAAGAGGCAGCTAACTCCGTTTATCCGGCTGTTGGGCGCCAACTACGGGTCAAGGCGGTGGATCCCCAGCGCGATGGCCCTCAATATATAACACACTTGGGCTGTGCATCTTCATAACACATTTTGCACATCTTCCACTGCTACTTACACTTCTGAGTCATTGGAGTATTCTCGAAGTCAATCGCCACCCGAAAATTCGCCCTGATAAAAGCTAGCCTGTTGGAAAGACCGGACGATCAAATCACAACGCTTGCACCAGAACCGCGACCACCACAGTCATCGCCACCCTCACCATCGGACTACGGACTACACTCACCACAACAAAACTTGGAAGGTGCTCATATAAATTTAACTGTGCGAAGGCATCCCCATTGTCTCCTGACGATTCCCAAGACTAACGCCCTCGTTCACCAGTAGATCTCCACATAACGTCACCACTTCGACTAGAATCCCTATGGCTTCTACCGTGCCAACCAAATTTTCGGATTCTCCGAATGCTCGAAGTAAATCTATAACAGCTGTTGATCTAGATACCTATGGTGTACGCTCGTCTTCTGGCACGTCTCTTCTGCAATGGCTCATATCCAACTTCTAGATCCTGAACCGACACGCGACCAAGAACACTGCGTATCAAGTAGGAGTATCAGAAGACAAGGGAACTAGGAGAACGATGGAGGATGCACATTCTTTCGTTACGGACTTCGATGCTGTGAGGGGTCAAGGGTTCTTCGCTGTCTTTGATGGCCACGCAGGAAAGCATGCTGCCGAATGGTGTGGCAATCACTTCCACGAAGTACGTTCAGTATAACCCTGTCAGGGACCCTCTAATAATATGACTTACTTCATAGCACCTATTGACAAATCTTCACCACGCGCCCACAACTCGTGTTCCTGATATCCTCAACAATACCTTCCACGATGTTGATGCCAGCCTGTCCAAGCTCTGTGAAGACTCCGAGGGTAAGATCCACTCAGGGTGTACGGCCGTTACCGCCTTCCTCCGCCTTGAAGATGCCTCAGGACACCAGTCTTTTCTTTCCACTGCCCCAAGCTCACCATTATCTGACTCTCCGCCGCTTTCCTCCCATGTTGATGGCGCCGCGGATTCGTCCAGCTCTGGCCACAGCGGAGGTTTCCAACTAGAAGATGCAACTGAACTGAAAAAGAAGAAAAGCTTCAGTGGTAGCCGAATCCGTCAGGCCTTGATGTCATTGACTGGAAATAACAGCCCTTCACATTCGTCGCCTGCCACACCACGATCGACATCTCCTGTTGGCACCAAAAGAGAGGTCACTACTCCTCCACCTAACGCACGTCGAGTTCTATACGTTGCCAATGCAGGAGACGCTCGCGCTGTTTTGTGTCGTGCAGGCAAGGCTGTAAGGCTAAGCTACGACCACAAGGGATCAGATAAGCAAGAAGCCAAGAGGATCACTGATGCTGGTGGATTTGTATTGAGCGGACGAGTCAATGGCGTGTTGGCCGTCACTAGAAGTTTGGGAGATAGCAGTATGAAAGAGTTTGTTGTTGGCAGTCCATACACAACCGAAACCGAGCTTTGTGAAGAGGATGAATTCCTCATCCTGGCTTGTGATGGGGTAAGTGTTTACACAGAATCGACGATCTCACCAACGCTAATGACTTTGCTTCTAGCTATGGGACGTTGCCAATGATCAAGTAGCCATTGACCTGGTTCGAGAAATTGGGGATGCGCAGGCTGCAAGTACCAAGCTCCTGAAATACGCGCTTTCGCATCATACCACGGATAATGTAACCTGCCTCGTTGTCCGGTTCAAACATGTCACGGCACAAACGGCCTAGATGATGGACTGTGGACTAGCCTTCCCAGCCATCGTGTTTCTGTCCTCCAAGACTTACTGCTTTCGCCTAATCCACCCGGTTCTAATATTCTCCCTCTTCGTTTTGTTCTCCTTTCTGGGGCTATATAAACATGCTGTCTCTCTCACTCCACGTTGTACATTTTCGTACATATATACATCATCCTTGTAGCCATACGTATCATACGGAATAAAGCATTCGAATTTCCTTCAACCTGAGAGAATCGAACCCAAGGCCTCTTATGTTGACAGTTGAATGAAGTCATCCGCAGCCACCGACGACAGGCGGATCAGAGGCTGTGATCGACCCATAATCGTGGCTTGAGCTGCCTGGAGCAGGTTTCCTTCGGATTACGATTGCAGGTCAACGTGCCCAACGTCAAACCTCCTCTTCTTATAGCCTAGCCTTTTACGGTCAACGAACATTCCTCTCACGACTTTCTTCGTCTTCTTTTCAACACAGCCGAGTAACGAACACCTTCACGTCGACGAGTAGTTGAGGTCGTCACATTATGTCTGCGCCCCCCTATCCAGGCCCAACGCCCGAGTATGCACCACCAAACTCGGGGTACAACCAGCAATGGCAAGCAGAAGGTCCACCACCTCAACAACAGTACGGAAATGGTTACGAGAAATCGCCATATGAGGGCGGTCGCTTTAAGCCCAAGAAGAAGATCAATGACCCTATCTTCCTCATTCTCTTTGTCCTTGTGGTGAGTGACTCCATTTCAGCTGTCGAGCCGAGAGGCAACGCTGATAATCATCCAGTTTCTTGGTTTTGCTGGTCTCTCCGGATATGTTATCAACACATGGGTCAAATCAGGCGGCCTGGGTGGTGGTCTTGGCAAAGCTGGTGGGCAAACCGGAACATCTGCGACTTTGAACAGGTTCGCACATAGGCATCGTCTTCGTATCCTCTACTGACTAACTGGTACAATGTAGGAGCACTGCATTCCTTCTACTGTTCATAACTGCAGCAGCCATCGTCCTTTCGGTTCTGTATCTCTTCCTTACGAGGATGTTTACGCATGCGATCATGCATATAACGCTCATCCTCACTATCGCTTTGAACATGTACGTGACATTCCCTGATAGCCTTTCCATCTTCTGATAGTATCTATCAGAGGAATCTGCGTGTATTATTGGGTGACCAAGTACTGGTGTATGTGTTCAGCTGTTGTGATCATCCAATAACCCCGCTCATGCTCTCTACAGCTGGGGCGGTCATCTTTACTGTCATCGCCCTATTCTCGGTGTTGTCGTACTTTGGTTTCAGGTCTAGGATACCGCTAGCATCATTACTGTTGCAGGTCGTGATGGATGTTTCAAAGCATCATCTGAGCGTCTATGCAGTCGCGTTCCTAGCTCTGTTGATCCAAGCTGCTCTGTCTGTATGGTATACCTTCACCGCCGTCGCAACCTATACCACCTACACTCCTGGAAGCCCTAGTCAGTGCCATTTATTCTACCAAATGGCTGCACCGGTACTTACGAGAATTGGGTGTAGACTGTGCGACCAACTCCTGCTCTTCAGGCAAAGTCGCTGGCCTCATCTTCTTTGAGACCTTTGCGTACCTTTGGGCTGCCCAGGTTGTCAAGAATGTCGCCCTTGCCACGCTCGCTGGTGGTCCCTATGGCGGCTGGTACTATTTCGGGCCCAAGGAGAACGGTCAAATGGTGTGTAGGCTCACCTTTCCAGCATCCATGTATCTAACACCCGACTTCTAGCCCAAGAATCCTACCATGGCAGCCTTCGGCCGTGCATCGACCTTGTCTCTGGGCTCGATCGCATTTGGTTCATTGATTGTCACGGTTCTTGAGATCCTCCGCCTGGTGCTCAACATGATCAGGCAGAACGCGGCAGCTGATGGACATCGTAAGTTCTCCGTTTTCCTCCATCTCTACCTCATGTTGATTATGTGTCTTCAGCTGTCGAGGTCTGCTTGTACTGCTGTGCTGAATGTTTCGTGGGATGCATCGAGTCCTTGGTCGAATGGTTCAATAGATACGCATACATTGAGATTGGCAAGTGCCTTCGCCTGATTCCTCGGCACTATACTGACTGCCTACTTCAGCGCTCTACGGCAAGAGTTACATCCCTGCAGCAAAAGACACTTGGCGTCTGTTCAAAGATCGTGGGATTGACGCCCTTGTTAACGACTCCCTGGTCGGGATGACACTCACCTGGGGTGCATACATGATTGGCCTCATTTGCTCCTTGTTCGCGTATCTTTACCTCCGCTTCACCGCGCCTGCGTACAATTCTAGTGGAAGCTACACCGCGCCAGTTTTGTTATTCGCGTTCTTGATAGGCGCTCAGTGTTGTGAGTTTCTGTACCTTGTCTCGCTTTCGAAAATGCTAATGGCCTTTTCTAGCATTGACGCTCTCATCCGCCATCGAAGCTGGTGTCTCTACCATGTAAGAATGCTCAGCACCACCTTACTGAACTCAAGCTGACACGACTTTTAGCTTCGTTGGGCTGGGAGAAGATCCACAAGTTCTCGCTATGCGCGCTCCCCAGCTCTTTGGTGTAGGTTTCCTCCAAGTATATCACCTTCTCAATTTCTGACTTGGCCATCAACAGATGATCGCGGAGAGGTACCCACATGTTACAAGTGGTGTTCCAAGGGAATCCTATTGAATGACCGTCCATGAGTGAATGAACGTTGCTACGAATTATTTTTACATTACTATTCCTACGTGACTATTCTGTTGTACATAATTTCACGCTTCGATGAATAAATGACCAAGTTAGGCTTGGAGGCTTGTTGACGTGCCGTTTGCGGCGCACATAGATGCCCGAATGGAACCCTTTCTAAGGTCCTTGTCGATTAGTGGTTAAATCATCTCGTTGTGGCTTGACTACTCCGAGAAGCCGGAAGTTCGAATCCTCCCTGGGACAATTTTTTGGTCTGAGTACATTTTGCCCAGATTCTTCCCCTTGCTCTCTAGACAGTTTCTGGAGGAAGATTCTTTGTGAAAGCGCCACCATCAGGCAAACGAGATTACAAGAGACATAAGACACATTTCCCTAAGTGTGTCTTTGAAGCTGGGAAACAATAATTGACAAAAAGTAAATTCAAATGAGGAATAAAAAGTGTCCCAGGGAGGATTCGAACTTCCGGCTTCTCGGAGCAGTCAAGCCACAACGAGATGATTTAACCACTAATCGACAAGGACCTTGGGGTGCAATTCCACATAAACTTATAGATCGTGTGGCGCTGGTCCACCAACTGATGTCATTTCTCTCGTCACTGTTCCACGCTGCGATCATCCTCGAATCCCATTCAAATGGCACAAACACCGCAAACGCGTGGAATACAGCCCCCTAACAACGTTCAACCTTTACTTTCACTATGAGAAAGACCTCTTATGTAGTGACCTTCGTCCTAGTCTCCGTCATTTTGATTTTCGTACGTTCAGAGGGCATATTCTGCTTGATTTCATGTCTAATGTTCCTCCAAGAGTATTTTGGCTAGAGTTAGAACGGACTGGTTGGTATATGACATTCCAATAAGTCATAGCGCTAATGAATCTCCTAGGCTTGTTGTACGAGAAGATGTTCTGGGAGCTAAAATCACTTGGACCTATGGTCTTGCTCAACGATGCGAAGAGGAGATCGTCAACCTTCCAGGGCCCAATAACGGTCGCGTAGATTACACGAAGTATGAATGCCGCCAATTTCCCGCTAAGGTCACAGACCGGTGCGAGAAAGAGCTCTCAGGCTTCTGTACCGCCTGGACGAGTGCGAGATACATGCAAGAGCTTTCTTTGTGGTGCGCTGCAGGCTCCCTGGTGGCCATTCTTTTCGGCCTCAGCACAGGATCAAGAAGGCGAAGGATTTGGAAGGCTGTAGCTGGGCTCGTGTTCTTATATGGTACGCACGCCCAGCTTTTCGCAACTTCTCCAGACTAAACACTGTTCGTAGCTGTCTTTCAAATCGCCACATTCGCCGTCATTACCGACCAATATAGAATTGCTCGATACCCCGCATTTGCGAGTGCTCGTCCTGGTAAATTTCATCAAGTTATACCTTTGCAGAAACTTGGTTAGCTAATTCTTCCTCTTAGGCCTAGCTTATGCTCTGAATTTAACCTCCTGGATAGCCAGTCTCCTCGTGACGGTTGGGGTCGTTATAACAGGCATATCCGCCGAGAAAGGTCATAGATGGGCGGCTGGAAATAGAGGTTATACGCGCATCTTTGATTCCTAGTTTTCCCAGTTTATATACCTCTCCCGTCCAAAGATCCCACTATTCCTTCTCTGTACACATACCGTTCGACTAAGACAATTCTTACTGTTGTATCCGTATTTTTTATATCATCAACCATTCGCAGTTCGGGCGAAAGGTCCACAATCATTCGACATCATAAACACATATCTTATTGCAATAAGTTTACAAGGTAAGCCACGGGCTGTAGAGAATCAGGCATCACGCCCTTTTTTTTTCTTCGTATCGCATACAATGCTCGACCACCTAGTTGGGGCAGTTGGCCGAGGTGTAGAGGGTAGCGTCACCAGGACCTGCTTGAATAGGGTTGCAGCTGAGAAGAAAAAGGCTCAGCAGACTTTTGACAGTGAGCAGCAAAGAGATTTACCCAGGGAGTTTGGCCAAGGTGCCGCTGACGGTCTCTTGAACGACGGGGGCAATCTTGCAAGTGTTAGCGGTGGCAGCAGATTGGACGGTGAGGAAGCTGCATGCTTCGGTGACACCTAGAAGTGGAGGGAGTGAATAATCAAGTAGGTACACCAGTAGAACGGTAAGGTTACCTTGGCCAGTCTGATCATTGGGGTTGTTGCACTTGTCGATAGCATTCTGAAGAGCGTTGGTATCCCACCCATTCTGGAAGTCTCCGTGCCAGGAGTATCCAGTCGGGTCACCGGTAGCGTAGACGAAGGGCCACTTATCGGTGCCAGGGGTCCAGCGCGAAGCGAAGCTGTGAACATCCCACGTAACCTCGTAGAAGAGCTTCATGAGGGGAACGGGGTGAGTCGAAGGGCAAGCGCCGTTGTCGAGACCGGAGAGGTAGGCGGTATGGGAGCTGTGGTCGGGAGAGTCGAGGTTGACACCGTCCCAGCAAGCTATAAGGGTTGGGTCAGCTCGTGAAACTCTGAAAAAAGCAAGGGAAGCTACCAGGCATGTGGATGCGGGCATTGAAACCTTGAGTTCGTTTGAGTGGATGTGCAGGGTATGAGGAGTACAAGGGACATACCAGACTCGCAATCAGTGGTAGGGAAACCAGAGCCATCGGTGTTGTCGTAACCAGGAGTGGGATAGCGGAGGCATGCCCACTGGATAGCACGCTCAGCAAGCTCGCCCTGGGAGCCTTCACCAACAGCGTACCTAGAGACCGTGAATTGAGGTCCAGAAGCTTATGGGAGGGAGCTTACTTCTTGCTACGCCTGGCGGGATTGCCGCTAAGCATCTTGAATCCGGCTGGGAATGCTTTCAATCCAGCGCCGCCGTTGGAGACGTCACCGTCACCACGGTTTTGGTAGTAGACCAAGAGGCCTCCGTTATTGACTTCCGTGAAGTTCTTGCTCTTGGGATCTTGGAAGTACAACTTGGGGAACCCTGGATATCCAGAAGTTAGGTTCGGGCTTTGTTCCGATTGAGAAAGACCCACAGTAGTTGGAAAGATCCTGAGTGACCTCACAACTTGTGCAACTCGACGCCCTCAAAGTGTTGTAGTTGCTGTTGTAGGCGAAATCTGCAATGTTTTCAGTATCTTTGATCAGGCCATGTGTCACATAGTCTTACTGCTAGCTCCATGAACAGTCTAAAACGACGTTCCCATTCACATCAGAAGGCTTCGGTGACCGAGTGGAAGGATGGACTTACGTGAACGTGCTGAGAAGGGTTAGAGTTGGGACTGATGATAGGGTCAACGCGCTCTGTGCGTCACAATTAGCAAGGTGGTCGTGGAACTCTCGCTCGATCAACATGCCTTGGACGAGAGGGGCAGTACAAGCAACACGGAACCATGCGTGTGCAGGTCCAGAGTTGACCAGGGCGACAAAGATAGCGGCGAAAGCAGGAGAGAACTTCATAGTGGAGATGAGTTGGGTTGCTGAAGAAAGACGGCAGTTCACAGAGCCTTTTATACTTTCTCTGGGGGCGTCTAAAGGTGCATATGGGCAATAGACGGTTGCATGTCCCACTCAAGGAAAACATACAGAAACCGCGTGTGACACGAGGCATGTTCATAAGAGCAACCTGGTGACCAGCAGACTTCACCAGGGGCAGGACTTTTATGGATTTCGGCCCATGGAAACAGAATAGATCGAATTCATAGACGATGCGCTCAGAAAGGCGACGGAAAAATACAGAGTATCGTGACTATGACGGTGAAAGGCAAAAATAGATTGAACGCCACAAGCGATCAGATTTTTTGATGCCGTCTCTCTTCCTCTGTATTCCACTCCCGACTGCCAGGGCTAGCAATATGGTCTCAAGTCATGAGGGACCGGCTGCTGAGCCGATGCTCATTCACGAATCTTGGTCCCCTGGGCCGTCCAGGCGACGGAAGTTCCAATCGCCTTTATGTCGTGAGTACGAAGCTCAGCTCAATTTTTATTGACTCGCGGTTGAGAGAGAACTTGAATGTTACACAGCCTCTTGGTTGGCCTGAATGCCATCTCATCTATAGCTGGAGCCACCTGGACTGAAGGAGTGCAGAAACTTCTCAAACAATCACTGACATAAGTGGATAGTTAGTACACTCGACAACGACGGAACGGATGAGGAAGCCAAACGATCTATCGGGAGTGGTCTGCTGGACGGGTGCGCCTCTGTGGATTCAAGAGTGAAGGGCTTGACTATCGGATCATCCATCTTGGTAGATGCAATCTTTCCGAACCCACTTTGTCTCGAAAGCATTTGACATGCGATTTGCTACTCGGAACGGTCACACTGGCAAATGAGGAGGGATGATATATCGTAATGCTCTCTCCTCGAGGGATGAACTGCTGTGGTTCGGTTCCGCCATCTGTGGCTAAATATAACTCTCATACGGGATTCCTCAGGCTCAGACTCTGGATAAATTCGCAGCCCGAGTCCTCAGTCTGGGTTGATTGAGCCAAATCAAGCCAAGCTATTAAGGGCTGCGGTTTCGTATCGCATTGCTTTATAGATAACAAACTTAACTCTAAATCTCGAACCATTCCGAGCTCTATCGGCGGATATCATGGGACGGCTAAAAATATACCTGACAGAATCGACAATTCAACTCTCGCATACGGGGTAAATACACAAATAACTGCAGCACCTCGAGATTGCTTCTATCTTAGGTTTACCCTAGGATCCCACTGATCAAGGACGGCGACACGAGAGAGATCCCGCCTAACGGTCTTTGACGTTGATAGACTTTGACGAGATGCGCGTTACAATGTCGATCATTGAAACAAAGGCCAAACATGTCGTAATCACACAGCTGCCACCCTCAGGCTCTCGTCCTTCTCCTTGCTCAGTTGCGTTATGAATATTATTTCAGTACAAACAGTTACCTTACTGAAAGAATGGATAATGAAACATCAAGCTTTGGGATCTTAACGCTTCGCCTGAAATGTATCAGAAGGGGAGGGGCAGCTTCGGTCCGGGTCGTTTCTTTCGTTCTTATTCAGAACCACACCAAATATATAGTCATCGTAATCCATTCGAAATTCGAGCCAAGCTCTAATACAAACATATGATATACTGCATTTTAGGCTTTGAAATACTTTTAAATCGTCTTCACCTTCGATTTTTTTTGGGGGTGGGGCAAGGGGGATGAGTACCTAGATGGGGCAGTTGGAATCCGAGTAGAAGGTAGCATCGCCAGGGCCGGCTTGAATGGGGTTGCACCTGCAAAGAAGAGCGTCAACCAGACAATAGGCGGTTCATGGAGGGCGCACTTACCCGGGGAGCCTGGTCAAAACTCCGTCGATCTTCTCGTTGACAACAGGGCTGATCTTGCAGGTGTTGGCCTTAGAAGCACTCTGCATGGCGAAATACTGGCAAGCCTCCGTAACACCTGAGGAAATAGTGCACATTAGGTGAGGATAGACTACACCGATAGAATAACCTACCTTGGCCGGTCTGATCGTTGGCGTTGTCGCACTTGTCGATAGCATTCTGAAGGACGTTGGTGTCCCAGCCGTTCTGGAAATCTCCGTGCCAGGAGTAACCGGTAGGGTCTCCAGTAGCATAGACGAAGGGCCACTTGTCAGTTCCGGGATTCCAGCGGCTGGCGAAGCTGTGAACGTCCCATGTAATCTCGTAGAAGAGTTTCATGAGGGGAACGGGATGAGTGGATGGGCATACGCCATTGTCGAGGCCGGAGAGATAGGCCGTGTGAGAGACGTGGTCCGCTGAATCGACATTCTAGTGTTCAATGTCTACCATCAACATCGGTTTTCGCCAAATTCATGATATTACTTGCCTTGCCATCCCAGCATGCTATTATTAAAATTATCAGTACAGATGAATAGTGACAATATTGGATACTACGTACCAGGCATATGGATGCGAGCGTTGAATCCTGTGCGCAGACATGAGACAAACTCAGAGGGGACAAAAACAGGCATCGACTTACCGGACTCGCAGTCGGTGGTAGGGAAGCCAGAGCCATCGGTGTTGTCGTATCCAGGGGTGGGGTAACGGAGGCATGCCCACTGGACTGCACGCTCACGCAACTCGTCTTGAGAGCCCTGGCCCACGGCATACCTGGATATAATTGTGAGTTCTGATCAATATTCCGTGAAAGAAATCGCGTACTTCTTGCTGCGCCTGGCGGGGTTTCCACCAATCATCTTGAAACCTGCAGGGAAAGCCTTCAAGCCTGATCCTCCGTTTTTCACATCGCCATTTCCGCGGTTTTGATAATAGACCAAGAGTCCACCGTTGGGGACGGGCTCAAACGTCTTGTTTTTGGGATCTTGGAAGTAAAGCTTTGGGAACCCTAGAAGATCGATGGAGTTTGGTCATCTTTGAAGCAGAGAATTCAGACTGCGTCAACTCACAGTAATTAGAGAGATCCTGAGTTACAAGGCATGATGTGCACTGCGAAGCTCGTAGGGTGTCGTAGGTACTGTCGAACTTGAAGTCTAGTAGATTCGTGTTGAGCTCCGGTAACAGCGTCGATGAGAACAAAACATACTGCTGGCTCCATGGACGGTCTACGAAGTGATTTAGCAGCAACCAGAAATTACGCGGGTCGAAGTGAACATACATGGACGTGGTTGGATGGGTTGCTCTTCGGGCTGACAACGGGGTCGACGCGCTCTACATTGGATCAGTACCGTTGCTAGACGTTCCTGCACTACGTTCTCACCTTGGACAAGGGGATCGGTACAAGCGACGCGGAACCAAGCGTGTGCAGGGCCAGAGTTGACCAACGCAACGAAGATAGCAGCAAAGGCAGGAGTGAACTTCATATCAGCTTCGTGTTGAACTGTTGAAAGTTCGTCTCATTTTTGAGGTGCTTTTATACCTTTTTCTCCCTAGGATGCACCCGACCGAGTCTCCAAAACGCAGCCAAAACCGCATGGGTCACAATGGTCAGCGATGAGCCTGGTGACACTGCCAAGACAAAGTCATCGAGCACTGAATCGCAGATCTCGGAAAACACTTCGAGAGAGTCGATAAAGAAGTTGGTGACAGCCGAGAGGCGTGCGCCCAACCAGTTGGTAAATCGTTCCGAGCTTGGCCCCAGTGACTTTGCAAGGGATGTGGCGCCACAGCCGATCAAAAACTGTTGATGTTGCCAAGGTTTTTCCTCTTTCAGATACCGGAACCCGAAGAAATCCTGGATACATTGGTTGGGATTCTGACATTCGTTACGCGTCGGTTCAAATCAATAACTAGGATGTCCGCCTTTATCAGTGGCACCTTCTGGGCGAGAGTCACCATTCTTCATGATTTTTGTGGTGGTCGAACAACACCCTGGCTAATCGACACAATGCTGTTTGGCGCTCCTCTGAGAGATCCCGAGATTCTAGAGATTCGTTAGAATTTCTCCAGAGATATAGTGAGATCTTGGATATGACTTTCTCGAAAGCGCAATCTCAAAAGCAGAACTTTACGGAAAGAAAAAGGAATATGCTGGCGATAATTCTGATCACATTCCCTCGTTGTCTATTTCCTTCTGACATCTCACTTCGATTATTCTTGTTTTCCACCATCCTTTCTAGAATGATACGCTTGTAGTTGCAGACCCACTTTTCGCAAGGCAGAGCTTCCGAAGCCAGTCGTTCCTAATGACGTCGATATTTAGCCTAATTCTCCGAAATCCGGGGTGAGCAAAACGCTGGAAAAGGCAAAAGCTGTGATTGTCCGCCCCGACATCCGTCTACCGCGTGGCATGGACAAAAATTGGGGGCGTCCTGCATATCTGTACACGAACAAGACTTTTGCAAGTTCATCAGATTTCATGGCTGTATCGCAACAATAGCTTTGGAACAGATAAGCTAAGTGACGGATCTTATTTAGAATTCAGCATAGCAGGCATGCGTTGGGAATACATCATGTCGGTATCATCGACGGCATTTTGACATTCAATGAATGGGGCAGTTAGCATCAGAGTAGATAGTAGCATCCGCGGGACCAGCTTGGATAGGGTTGCAACTATGATGAAGGGATTAGACCGAGCTATTCGGATTGAAAAGCATTAAGCCAAGCATTGAACTGACCCAGGAAGCTTTGTGAGAACCCCGTCGATTTGCTCACTTACGACAGCGGTCGTCTTGCATTGTTCTCCGACAGAAGCTTGAAGAACAGTGAGATATGAGCATGCCTCGGTCACACCTATCGTACAAATATTAGGAGCGAAATGGAGCAAATTGAGGGAAATCGCTTACCGCTTCCAGTCTGATCATTGGGGTTATTGCACTTGTCGATGGCATTTTGGAGAGCGGTGGTATCCCAGCCATTCTGGAAATCGCCGTGCCAGGAGTAGCCAGTAGGATCTCCAGTAGCATAGACGAACGGCCATTTGGTAGTTGCAGGGTTCCAGCGGGAAGCGAAGCCGTGGACGTCCCAGGTGATTTCATAAAAGAGCTTCATGAGTGGAACCGGGTGAGTCGAAGGACAGGCGCCATTGTCGAGGCCAGAGAGATAGGCGGTATGAGAAACGTGGTCCGCAGAATCAACGTTCTAATGTTTATCGACTACCGTCAGCACTACCTGAAGTCGGCATTATGATTGAATATTTACCTTGCCATCCCAGCAAGCTAGAAATAGGTTTGTTAGCAAAGAGCTTACGGTGTTGGCGAGAAGAAACGTACCAGGCATATGGATACGAGCGTTGAAGCCTTTGGAAACCCATCAGCGGCTTGAGATAGGAACCTTACAAGTAGACTTACCGGCTTCGCAATCGGTATGAGGGAAGCCGTCCCCTATGAAACACGCGAATAAGCTCCCAGAAGACGAAGACGTGTCGAAGCGGAATGTCATACCGTTCAAATTGTTGTATCCTGCACTTCTAGGATAGCGCAGACAGGCCCATTCAATGGCACGCTCCCTCAATTCAGCCTGAGAGCCTTGGCCGAGAGGGTATCTTGTGGGAAAAATTAGAAACCAAATGTTTCAGGATAGTACGAACGAACTTTTTGGAGCGCGCAGTGGGGTTCCCTCCAATCATCTTGAAGCCAGGGGGGAACGCTTTGAGGCCCTTACCGCCGTTGACGATGTCACCATCACCACGGTTTTGATAGTAGACCAACAGTCCTGAGGAAGAGTTGTATCAAAGTGGCAAGATTTCTGAAAGAGCCAAGAGGCATTTACCTCCGTTGGACACAGGCTCGAATTTTTTGGTGGAAGGATCCTGGAAGTATAGCTTTGGGAACCCTATCTCACGATAGCTGAGAATTGAATACTAGTTGCAAGGGTATTTCTTACAGTAATTAGAGAGATCCTATCGTAAATTGTTCAGAAACGAGCTCGCAAGAACCAAGCGCGACATTACCTGAGAGACAAGGCACGAGGTACACTTGGATGCCCTCAATGTATCGAATGTGCTATTGGCACGGAAATCTTAGGATTCGGTATGAAAAGTGTCTTCGGTAGGATTCTACGCCAAAGGCTTACTTTGGGCACCATGTACGGTCTAAATGAGGCCTCGTGAGTACCGAACCCACATAAAAATAAGTCAATCACTCACATGAACGTGATTGGAAGGGACCGATGTAGGGCTGATGACAGGATCAACCCTCTCTGAAGACCAATTGAGAAAGTGGAGCATTTGCATATGGACGGACATACCTTGAACCAAAGGCGAGGTACACGCGACACGGAACCATGCACTAACGGGTGCAGAGGCGATGAGGGCGACCAAAAGTGAACTCAAGGCGGGATTCAATTGCATGTCGGGAGGTATGTTCCTTGGTTTGTTGAGTCTCTGAGCTTCCCTCTCCCGTCTTTTATACGGATAGAACAGAGTTCTGCGCCCCATAAGGCCTTATCGTAGGCAGAAGCTTCGAATGTCTTGTCATTGTTCGCCGTACACCCGCCGCCATTCAGTCAGTCTGCGTCGCTGCATCCATCGAACCGATCCTCGTATCTAGAACCCAGGATTCCAGCAAAGGTCATCAGACCGTTGGTCCGAGAAGCTACAGGAGATATCGGAGAAATGCGTGTCGATTCCATCTCCATTGTGACCGACGACGAACCCAAAACTGTTGCATGACTTTGTGAAGATTTTGACTTGGTGTACCTGAGGCCCAATTTCATATGGAAGCCGAAGGGACATCCACATACGACCGCTGCTTGAATCAAGAAGAAAACATCAGCAGGTATACGACCATGCTGTTCTAGGTTGTTCTGAATCAGCGTTGACTCGCCACCGTAAAATTTCTCTCACCTTCTCAGTCTATCCTTGATTCTTCGGAAAACAATCACTTTCGCTCGCAACCGTCACCCGCCCACATGATATCTTCGCATTTTAGTTTCCGTGAGCCATTATTGCATGACTGCTCGGGGCGTCATCACTTGACAGCAGGTCAAAGCCAAGACAAAGGTACAAGAAGCTGGCTGTCAAGTCTGCATCAAATGATCCTCCCTAGTTCAGACCTTGAACGTCATGCGGGGTAGCAGGCGCCGGTTTAAACGCCTATTTACAATGATCCTCATGGGATCTTCCTCAAGCTAATCAGAATATTGTCTCTCGAACATGGCATGTTACCATCCAGACTTGAATGAATGTAGGAGAAAAACTCGATTTTACCACTGTGCATCTTTTTACATTCGCGTTTTGAATCCTAGAATTCATCAATCGGGCTCTCGGTGCCGTGTCCACCTGGTGCGCAGGTCAGTTGCCAACTGACATTCTTTCATACCTTCGCCGGAATTGATCACCTCGATCATCCCACCTGTAGTCGGACTCCTGACCCGAGAGCTTCGTCCACCTGACGATGAACGGTCTTGCAAATCAACACAGGACTCAGGAGAAAACAAGTGAAATGTTCTATGAGAACAGAGCATTCCGATACAACTGAATATGCATGTGATGATACGCCGATAAAGGCTGAAGAGCACGTCATTGAGTCGGTAATTATGAGGAAACGAATAGAAGTGGAGTTTATTGTGGTCCAACATGGTACATTGAATACAGATAATCAAGCTGTTAACACAAACAAGGTAGGTGGATAGTAATCAACGTGCATGTCTTTCCCGAAGGTTGATCATTCCCTTGTTGGAGGTAGAGATCATAGAAAGAAGCACTACTAGTCGGGCAAGCGATGAAATTGAGCTGCCTAGGATTGGTTGTAATGATTGTATCTCCCTCCAATCCCCAGTTCGTCGTAGTTGCGGTTGAATCGAAAGTCAACGCCTTGTAAGACTGGGTGCCGCTGTTGTCGATATTGAGATAAAGCTTTGACCCGCTGGCACTATTCAAGGAGATGGTACCGCCGATGGTGAAGTAACCGGATGATGATTCCGGTCCCAACTGCGGTTTGCCTCCTAAAGGGATAACTCAACATCAGCAAGGAGTTGAATGCCAAGATGGTACGACTAACCGTTATTTTGCAAGTAAAAGTGATATACAGGATCTTGAACACTTCTGATTTGGGAACCGGTGGCTTGAGGAGCCGTGGAGGTTGTAGTTGTTGGTGTGGTTGTCGGCTTTGTAGTAGTGGGCGTTGTCGTTGGCGTTGGTGTCGAGCTTGAGGGAGGCGCACTTCCGGGTAAACATTGGGAATAATCTAATCACGAATGACAGTTCAGCCGGATATACGGCAAAAAACGAGAAAAGTACGTGCAGGGGTTGCTGTAGGTACACGTATATCCTGATACGCAAGTCGTCGAACCGGACCTGAAGGTGTTGATCAGTACCCAAAAACTCTTTGGAACGCACTCGGAAGCGGCGACGGGTGGATTAGATGTTACTCACCAGCCTGTGCCGCCACATTGACCCCAAGCAGGTGACTGCCCGTGTACAACAGCGGCAAGAGACGCGAGCGCTAAGGCGAGGGTGAGACGAGCCATTGTTCCCGTGCCAGGACTCGAATAGATGGGGCCTTATAACATGACTTCAAAAATTTCGGGCGCAACTCGCAACAATCAAGTTCTGTCTAGTGTCATCGGGCTTTCCTTGGAGCTTCTCGCTATTTATCGACGAATAGGACAGAGCAAGCGGGTCTTCGCGTAGACCATGGCCGGGTCACGAGGCCACGCAAGAATGATCTCATATCCAGCATGAGTACAGGTTATCCTTGCTCTGCGTCTGAAGAAAGCCTTGGATAAGAGAAGATACCGAGCATCTTTCAAAGGTCAACGTGAATGTGCAGCTAACGGTAGAAACACGCACTAAAACATGATATTGCTTCAAGCCATATGTAGGCAGGATATGATTCGGGTGATTCACGGATCTGCTTTCACCGGCCAGCCAGATGAAGAGACGTTCAAATTAAGCATGGGCTATTATAGATGTCCTGCGAGATTTTCATTTCTGGCGGTCGAGGTCGTGCCATAGGTTAACAGCCTAAGCTTCACCAATGACGCCATGAGCGGGTGGCTTTGGATAAGCGATTCGGCGTCTTCTGCCCCGTGTTTAAAGTAAACTGAAAGATCCTTCAAAGATTCCTTGAGACCGGTGAGGATGTCGTAGATTGAGACTGCGACCTTGTTTGACACGTTCCTGATCCGGAGAATTGTAATTGGAGGGAGTTTAGGAGGTTCCGACCTCGTGCTCGAACCTTGTGTGCTGGCCAAGCGGCAATAAGTAGCCAACCATACTATGACGTTCTGGCATTCTCGCTCTTCTGCGTCGATAGTGACGTTCGTTAGGGCAGGAGGTAGACGAAGAGGAGGGATTGACAAGTCAGGTCGCTTGAAGGAGACGCCGGTGATTTCCAGGGTTTGCAACGATGAATAGGCGCATACAACCTTGAGGAGAGTGGCTTCATCGTCAAACTGGAGACCATGTAGTCTGAGAGCAGTGAGGGTCGGTATAACCGGGAGCTTGGTGACTGGTCCAGCCAGTGGAAATGTCTCGCCAAACCACGAGATCATAGTCAAGTCGTTTAAGTTGGGGAAGGACTCCAGGATACACGACAAGATGCTTGCATCTTGTTTCTGGGGCAGGGGTTGCATCGGATGACCAATGGCGAGAGTTCGGACTTGATGCTTGAAAGTGCATTCTAGTGAATCCGAGACTAATAACTGGTGCAGGCTATATATCTGGGATCGCCCTATACGCAGAAAAGCGAATGCAGCAGCTCTGCTCGCAGTTACGGTCTGCCTTCCGGAGGCAGCACATGCGTTGAGGGTGGAGATATCGTAGCGAGGAATGTGGCCTATGATCTGGTCCGTCAACTCTGCTGGCAAGTCGAAAGACATTCAATATGATCGTCTCGAGTACGAGATGCTGGTGGATAAAGGGGCGGGGGAGGAGCACTTGTTTGGTTATCGAGGGTCCTTGAAGTGTGAACGTGGCCAGGCGCGTTCTGAAGCCCACTCGGTTTGGTCTGAGACCAGATTCTTGCCGTGATATATGCCTAGGATGCGACTTTTGAATGCCTGGTTGATTCCGTCTTCGTGATATTCTTCGTTTCCCTCGTGCATGGCGCCTATCTTGTCTTCCTTTTCCAATAATTCCTGTAATTTGTCAGTTAACGGCTGACCAGAGACAAAATTGCTTTACATTTCGCTCCTAATCTTGCTATAACAATGTATCAAGAATCGTTGGATTCGAGGGTTCGAGACAAGCAGAAGCCACCTTCATCAACCGAATCATTCCACTAGTGTCACTGCACGCGAAGCTTTGCTTGTCCTTACCCAATTCATCACAAGGTGATCCGGAAATGGGCTGCGTGTAAGTAATTTTGACATGAGGAAAGGCCAGCTTCACCCCAACACAACACGGATCCAGGCATGCCAGCCATCTCTTCGAAGACGACAAAAGGCAAGTTGCTGTTGCTGTGAACATTGATACGCTAGGTAATAAGGTTAGCAAGTAGTCACCAGTGGTCCAGGTGAGTAAGTAGTCAGTAGTAGTAGGAGCGCCCCACTGCATTGCACAGGTTTGGGTCAGGCCTCCATGCTTCGAATATTCGTTATCATGCGCCTGTTAGTCCGAAAGCCCAGTGGTTAGTAGGGACTGCCCGCAAACAGGCCACCAGTGTTTGCAGAACTGTCTACCTCAGGCACAATGGGGGATGATGACACCTCAACCAGAGCCTGCGCTTGCCTTGGGGTTCTCCTTTTTCGAATGATAGTGCAAAGGAGAATAAGTCAAATATCTCGCTGTGCGCCTCATAAGGATGAGTCGAATGCTTGACATGAGCCACGTTTCCCTGAGGATAGACCACTGATAGAGTATGCAATGAATCCAGGACCTACACGCAGATATTTGGAGAGTCCGTGGCTTGGTTGACACAGCTTGACAAGGAAATCTTTTAAGAGCGTACGTTTGACTGCGAGCTTTCCGAAGATGGTGATACCCGGCGGTGGCTGTGACGCGACCTCTACTCACATCGCTATCCGCAGTGACGACAGAGCATTTAAATTGACTGCCACCCGCTGGTATGCCTTCGACCAACTCGAACTACCAGCAAATACCCTCCACCGAAGAGGTTGAGCCAGATAAGCCCCTCGAATATCCTCAGCCGAGAAAATTCTCCCTCAAACGACTGCTTGTCCTTGCCTTTGTATTCTTATTGGTCGCGTTTGCGTCATACAAACTTGGTCAGTGGTCTGTTAGCCCGAAGCCTGCGGAACAAACATCACTGGAAGATATCACCCACACATTGACATCCTCTCTTGCAACAACCCCCACGAGCAGTGCTGAACCAAAGCCCACAGAAGCTGCTTCACAGGACAAAATGACCGGAAAATACAGCGTTGGCTAGTGAGTGTTCAATCAGGCAACTTGCGTGACCTGTTACTGACAGATCGCGACTAGCTTTGTTAACTGGTCAGTATATATGACCTTGCCGAGGTCCTCATCCTCACTAACTGTATCTGCAGGGGCATTTATGGGCGCAAATACCCTCCCTCCTCCATCCCTACCCAGGATCTCACGTAAGTCTCCCTCTCCACTCATCAATGATCTCTGACTTCATATGCACGTATTCGCGACAGGCACATTCTCTATGCCTTTGCCAACCTCAAAGGCGATTCTGGCGAGGTTTTCCTCTCTGATCCTTGGGCAGACAAGGACATTCACTACCCAACCGACTCTTGGAATGATTCCGGCAACAACCTTTATGGTAATCTCAAGGCTCTGTACTTGCTCAAGAAACAGAATCGCCATCTCAAAGTGCTTTTGAGCATAGGCGGTTGGACTTATTCACCGACTTTTCATCCCGTCGTGGTAAACCCACAAACCAGGAGGAAGTTCGTGGAGAGTAGTGTTAAGATCCTGGAGGATTATGGTTTTGACGGACTGGATGTTGACTACGAATATCCCGAGACTCCAGAGCAAGCTCAGGCCTACGTCGATCTCCTCAGAGAAATGAGGGAGGCACTTGATAGGAGTGCCGCAGCTAAAGGAAATGATTGCAAGTTTCTGTTGACGGTGAGTCTTGGTCTTTGTTGACCAGCATTCGATCCTGATAATTGGTTCCTAGATCGCGGCACCATGCGGTCCCGAGAAGTATAAGAAACTACACATCAAGGAAATGGACCGTTCTCTCGACTTTTGGAATCTCATGGCTTATGACTTCTGTAAGTCGTTACAGATACCATCAAGTGCTCCTCATTTTGCTGACCTGCCTTGTAGCTGGCTCTTGGGAATCCACTGCTGGCCACCAAGCCAACATGTATGGTGAACCACTGAGCGCCTCCTCCGCAGTCAATTGGTACATCCACCAAGGCGTCGCCCGCCATAAGATCATTCTCGGCGTCCCTCTCTACGGTCGTTCCTTCGCCAGTACCCAAGGTCCAGGCCAGCCATTCTCTGGCGTTGGCGGTGGTTCATGGGAACAAGGCGTCTATGACTACCGTGCCTTACCCATGGCTGGTGCTCATGTCATGAAAGACGAACACAAGGGAGCAAGCTGGACGTATGACTACCAGAAACAAGAGATGGTCAGCTTTGATAACGAGGATGTTGGACATTGGAAGGGGAGGTACATTGAGAAGGAAGGGCTGGGAGGTGCGATGTTCTGGGAGTTGAGTGGTGATAAGGGAACTCATCGAGAAGGTATGGAGAAGGGACCTGGGAAAGAGGAGGTCCCCGGGAAGAGTTTGATCAAGGTCGTGAATGAAGCTATGGGCGGTTTGGACTATAACCAGAAGAATTGGCTGAGGTATGATAACAGTCAGTTCGATAATCTCAGGAAAGGGATGGAGTAGGCGTCATAAAGTATAACCAGTATAATCAAGTACATTCATTTATACAAACCTTCACTCCAGTTTGTGTGGGTTCCCATGCTTTTCACTATGGTGAATTCTATCACAGCGATCCTGAGATAGGACTATGCAGGAATTGTTTGAGCCCTCTAGGAACTCTAGGAAAAAATACGTCGCATATCGTTGCCATTTGAGTCTAAAAGCAAGGGTTCGGATGTCAGCCCAACTACTAGTCCAACAAAAGTCACATATACCTCCTTTGTATAACGCTGAGAAATACTTTCGCTGTGGTCGGTGGTGGTAGCACCCTGACAACAGGGCATTGCAGCACTATCAGGGAAGGGTTTCATGCTAGTATCCTAGCATCTGGCGTGGCCCTATTAAGACACATTCCGAATTCTGTCCCAGATGGAAAGTTGGTCTAGATTTAATCGACGTGCCTGGGAATGAGATTCCAGTTGGGTCACTGGTAGTCTTGTTTCCAGAGTTGTCTACCTCTGCTCCACGAATGCCCAGAGTCACCGCTCTTGGGTGGGGGGCTTAATTAGGGATGACAACAACTCAACCTGAGAATGCGCATTGTCGTGTCGTGGGGTTCTCTCTTTTTCTCGAGCAAGTAGACATTGACTCGGCAACATAGAACATTGATCGCCGACTTTGTTGGTACCGAATCTCATTATGATTGACGGCACCGCATCGATCACATACGCAGTCAAAATGTTTCATGGTTCTTCTGTGTTTAAATATCGGGAGTGGTATCGTAGTCAAGAAGTCAAATAATAGTAAGGGGAAGCAAGGTAAACGGAAGTTCTATGATGATGGTAAAGTCCAATGCATGTGACGATAACGGTGGATGTAAGGACAAAGGTGACGACACGATAATGGTGTAGAAGGTGAAAGGGTGAGATGACGGTGGTGCAAAGAATACAGATCGATAAGGAGTTTATCTAATCGTCCGGGGATTGCTCTGTCTGAGCTACAGAATTGTTAACGCTACATCAAGAAGAAAAGAACGTAGGTGGAAAGGAAGGAAGTAACGAATGATCGTGTAAATGGTCCGATGTCCATGAAACCGAGAGCCATGAATATATAATGGTCCATGCCGCCTGGGCATCAATGGTCGAACGTACGATATGCACAATAAGAGGTGGTTCAAGTCGCGGGATAACTAGCACCCTGTGACCAGTGAATTCTTCGGCCACTGCTGGTGATAATCGTCAACCCATGTTGTAAGATTTGGGTTCGAGTATGCGTCAATATACCTGTGAAGGATAATTAGCAAAGCTCGAAAAGAAAAGAATCGAGGCCACATACGTTTCAATATACTTCGCTGTTGGGAAATCCTTCGGGTCACAGCCAATGTTGATAGCATCGCGTGGCTGATACACTCGGATGTAGTCAACCTTCAGATGAGCAGGGAAAGTCAGATGATCGAAGTCAACTTTGCCGAAGTTCTGTGAGATGCCCAAATTGACGATGAGGTACATTGGCTCTTGCGGCATAGGCCTTGCAGAAATATTGACAGCGCTATTTGCGCCAACACCAGGAGCTAGGAGGGTCCATGCTACCTTGTTGTCGGAAATCCAGGTGATGTACTGAGAGATACTAAGTCGACGCGTCCAACACTATTCAAACATCGCACGTACCCCATCATCGAAGCCGGGCTTGTACTCGAAGCCATATGTCGCGAACTGATCGCCATCGAGTTCGTAGTTGGTGGGAGGTGTATCCGTCACGACAGACGTTGTCTCTTGTGTTGCACCCCCAACATACGAGTTGTGATGCGAAAGGGTAGGATCCGCAATGATTTGATTGTCGGTGGTATTGAACCAGACGTAAGATTCGTCGAATGGCTGCAATAGTTAATGTCAGCGACGAAGTCTCAAACTATCCCAAGAAATACTGACCGCCCATTGAGCAGATTGAGACACATGCCCCGTCAATTTCGTCGCGTCAATCTGAGCCTCAAACATATCGATCTCAGGTGCCGCTCGGCCAACATACGATCCGTCCTTGTGCATTGGCCCTGGATGCGACTCTCCAGGGCAGGTGCACCTCGACAAGCGCTGACCAGGAAGATAAGACAGAGCGTCGTTGTTGTACGGATCACCGTTTTCGGTTGCTGATACAGGCTGGCCGTTAATCGTCTGATTAGGGGCAGTTCCGACATCGCAGGCATCATAGGAGTATGGCCACTGCAATCTGAGTTAGACAAAGACAAGAAAAGACAAGGAGCGAGCAGGACCACGTACAGTTCCCTGCAGAGAAGCGCCATATCCAGCTCGTCCAAGATTACCCATGGCCCAAATAGCCGGCCAGAGGCCGACGACATTGTTGGCGCCAGGAAGGACTATAGAAGCTTCCATGTAACCTCCAGTGAAGCAGAATTTGTTCCTGATGAACTAGTCAACATGCAGGCATATACAGGAAAAGGAAGCTAGCATACCACGTCGACATCATACCTCCTTCGTAGTTCAACCCGTGGGTCTCCTTCTCGGATAAGGTGATCACGAGGGAACCATCCTGGGTTGTTATAGCTTCTGGGTCGTACCATTCCAAATTGTTGGTGGCCTAAAGCAAATCACGTCAAAAGTTTCACAGGCGAAGTAGAAAGAACGAACCCAATAGTGCAGGTCCACAGCTTCCCAATAAGGGTCGTCTCCAGGGTAGAAAGTCCTGCCGTCCAGATTAAATTCGTCAGAAAAGACTAGTTGGAGCTCCGAAGTCCCCGTTCGCCAGGCAGGCATGGTATATGCGCTTTTTGGTGTATCTTTGTCTATCAGGCCCCAATTTCCCGTCATGGACGGTATCTAGACGCGTCTCAAAATCGTGTTCATGTATTCAAGAACGTCTTACATACCTGGCCAGTTGCATTAATGCCTCCAATATTAAAACCGCCCTTTGTGCTCAACTCGGTCTTGGTGAAGTGTGAGATCAGAGGATATCCCAAACTGGATAAGACGAAACGGTATGAAAATAGATTTTGGGGTGGGAAGCCGCGACTCACAATAGCGCAAGCAATCCAGCGAGAAGCACAATGAGGCAACCAAAATTAGTCAACCCTCTCCACGAGATCAGGTTCATGCTGCCTCTGTCTATTGTTTTGACGCCTCTCGGACTGTGCAAGTCGTCATCCGCTTCAGGGAACTCGGGTGATAGTATTGATCCCCAATGTCTTGGGTCTGCTGGTAGTGAGTATTGAGCAAGTCCGGGTTTCGCAGACATTTGGGTCATCGTCGATATCTTGCTATCCGTTGGAGTGTATGGTGGTACATTGAATCCAAAGCCAGCAGGTGACGATTCACCCGGGAGTAAAGGGGTCCGTGCATTTGAAGCAGCGGAATTCGCTGAAAGACGCGTCGAGGACGACGCTGAGCGTATCGTTGGATAAGGGGTCTCTGCGTTTGTGTACTGTAGCAGGGAGAGGAGGTTAGAGTCACGGAAAATCAGGCAGGGTTGAGAGATGACGCACTTTGGCCTTATCCCCCGCTCCCAGATAATTTGGTCTCCACTCTGCCATATCTAATGGCTTTGTCTATAGGTAAGAAGGTGCTTGGTCGTTGTTGAAGGCAGCGAGCAAGACGCTACACTAGGGTATTGGTGGGTGTTGAAGGGAGGTAAGGGAAGAACAGAGTGATCGGTGGAGAATGGTTCCAAAACTGCGCATCCGATGGTAAATTTGGGAAAAAAGAAAATGCACCCCCGTTCCAGTGGGCAACCGGAATGGAGTTTCCCAAAAATGACGTATGAGAAGTGAGATCGTTGCCTTCTTTGGAGAATTCTTGCCGGATAGTTTACCCATTGTGGAAATTCTGGATTATTAATACCGAACCCACGCGAAAGCAGCAATGTTCACAGGTGGAGCAAAGCCCTACACACAGCGTCGTCACGGCTGAGCAGAGAAAAGAGGAGCGAGTTGGTGCAGTGGCTGTCGCCAAGCACAGCACAAGCGAAGATCCTCGTGAGCGTCATTGATGAAGTTGTTTTTTCAGGGACGTGAATACCAAAAAAGGAAGGTCGGAGTTCAATGTCGCGTAGATCTTCGAGACAATCAACACCAAATATACCTCAATCGAGTTGAAGCCTTTCAATCAAATTTCGTCAAAGAATAGTGTAACTTGGTATACAAGATAGAGAAAGAAACAAGCCCTTCGACCAGAATAGATGTTATCAGTAGAACGGGGTGTATTTGGATCCTCCTTCCTTACATAGGTAGCTCTCCTTGTCCTCTCCATGACAGGTTTGCGTCATCTCCAAGCATCTCCCAATAGCCGATTCCCAGCCTCCTCTGCTGTGCACCAAGAGGCTAGGCAGATGCACAGAGATTTGAATAGACTATTAAACAGTGCTTCGCCTTACAATTTCTGCACTCTGCCGAAATCTGCACTCATTACGATATTCTTTGAGATCTTGGCGATCATTGCTTCCTATCTCCAACAGAAGCCCGCCATCATCTCTTGGTTTAACCATCCAGGTCGTAAGCTAGAGATCGTGGATAAGTACCCTTAGTATTCCTCGTTTTACAAACGATCGGTAAAACCGTAAAACGAGAATGGAGGCCGAGAGCGCGCCGGGTGATGCCATCCAGGGCTGTGGAAGGCTGGCAACGCCATTTCTGGCTGGAGGGCGGGCGGCGGGCAGTGCTCGGGTAAGCGAAGAACACGAGGTGGCGGGAACTTCCAAATTAGAACGCCGATTTTCTGTGAAAAGAGCCGAAAAATTCATTTATTTTGCTGTAGATTTATTACAAAAATTGAGAGGACAGTTCAATAGATGTATCAGTCTCTGAAGCCAGTTATGACAAGCAGAGAGGGCTGAAAATGAATCCTTCATAGTAGAAAGTGAAAAAACGCGAAGTCAGGAGAGTAAATTAATGCTCTCGCGCCAGTGTGATTCCTGGGGCGGGAGGTCCAGGAATGGTCAAACGCGCGATAGCGCGGGCAGAAAAAATTGCTAGAAGGGGCACTGGCTAGCCAAGAAACGGGGCTAACCGGATTGTGCCCTGAACTAGGGCTAGCCGAGGCGCTAAGCGGTCAGTAAGCAGGAGACAGAGTAAAACGAACTGGTCCGCTGTAAAACGAGCTGTAAAACGACCCGATTTACTGTAAATCCACGCCAAAGGGTTGTAAATCCAATATCCGCTAAGTACTTAACACTACTTATCGCCACTTAACAGCGTGAACCGCCGGTTCAACTCCTACAAGCAGTCATTTACTGCTCTTATCACGCATGGGAGGCATAGATAATTTAGAATAACTTTTATTGGATCTATTACTATAGTCTAAGCTCCTCAGGCTCGACGGAAGAGCTTGAGGGAGCCCAGGAAAACCGCTTCGAGCCTCCCGGTGCAGGAGGCGAAGGTGCCAGTTGACGCGTCGCGTTTCCATCACGTGACCGAAACGTGCCAGGACTCGGCTGCCGTTTACTTCACGAAATCGGCATTTCCGCTCTAAGGACCGAAGTTACCGGCCTCAAAATTTGCACGAGGATAGAAAAGATAATTTTCATTAAGGAGTACAAATTTTAGGCATAGAGGCTGCCTGGAAGACTCAATAAGCCACTAACATTGTAAGCCCCGGCCATGGCGGGCGCATCAGATTACCTAAGCGGCAGGGCCATCAGCCGGCGATCAAGCCGAGACCTCGCGCTTAGTGCCGCTTTCCCATAGGCCCAGGGCGCGTAAAACCGTAGTGATAAGTCGGAATCATCCCATGCGTGAGCTACAGTACGCCTACTTACAGGTTTGAGTTTGTTGATCTCGTACCCTCCCGAGGGAGTCAGCCTGTCAGTGAGGATGTGCGCACTGTTGGACAGGTCACCAAATTGGGCGGCTAGGAAATGGAGGGTTCTAAGAAGGTGCTCAGAGCCAGAAGGATTATCACCTACACGTGCAGTCCGAACCGACCCTGAAGGCATGCAGATAGATTCTACCCTGAACCTCATAAATTCGCCTACGAGTGGAACAACACCACTGCTTGAGAAGACCATCAAAGGGAAGTTTTGTGAAAACACTGACCCCGCTTGGAATCCAGCTTCCGGTACACGCAGAAATGGTGTCATATCCACGTGCTTCTCCGTCTGAGCTCCACGAATCCAAGTTTCTTGACCAGTGCCTGCTCGAAGTATACTCGTGCTCAGATTGCCTCTTCCAAGAACTGAAAGTGAACAGCGTACCAAGGACGATAGACTTTGGGGTATTCGTGTTGTTACGAGCAGTGATTCGGGGGGTTATAGTAGTAGTAATCGCCGCGGTTCCTTCCTGACGCCAGTGGAGTTGTTCTTGCTCATTTTCAAGAACGGTCTGTAGATATAGATCCCAGTGAGACGAAGACAAGTTCGTATGGGGAAAGACAAACAGGGGCTTCGTCGCAAGCGGTTACTTGAACTCTGTTCAAGTCTTCCGTGTAGGTCCCAAAGTAGAGCTTACTCTTTCCCGTCTGTTTGCTGAAACGTATTTTAGCTCGATATATTGCCAGTGGATATATTGCATGTAACATACTTGCATGGTATGTCGACCTGAAACGAGTTGACTACAATTGCAAATGTATGAATTCAATAATTTAGAGTTCTCATGATAACTTACAGGCATCCCTCACGGAACTGACCTGTGAAATAGACATGTTGTAAACGTGAGAAATAGTCTGATACCATCAGGATATTCACATACATGCCATATAATTAGGTTTCGGTCGAAGACAACATCGCGCCTGTTCACTGTGATGACCAAGGCGATCTTGAATAATGAGTATTAGCCACGCGCTAGAATGTATGAGAATATGTCCTTGCCTTGGTCTCAGGGAGCTTAACGCCTTCCGGCTTCTTGACGATTACTCGACGGGCATAATACCCAAATCCAGCGCCTCCGAGAGCGAACATCTGTCGTCATGTTAAGTCGCGTAAAAAACAAGCCCTGCAGATACGAGCACTCACCAAACCCTCAACCAGATAGATTATCCATTCTATGTGTCTCGCAACATGGGCGCCAATCGCTGCGAGCACTACGGCACCGACAATGCTGCCGATAGTGCTGCCTACAATAACTGCAGTCCTGACATGATGTGACCCCACACCGCTGCTGATTATGGGACCAGTAGCACTGGGCGTGGCCGAACTGGTTGTAACTCCGGTTGGAGGAAGGAGCGAAGAACCTTCTGAAGTGGTGGGTGTGGGCGTAAAGTGAGGGTCATCGGTTGTATGAGCCTGAGTTTGCACTGTATCGCGAGTAGAGACGGAAGCGCTAGGATTTGCGGAAGATGTGATGTCTAGAGAAACTATGTTTGAGTTTGGTGCTGGGGGCGCTTGATTCGTTGTGGGCTGAGGTTGCCCTGGGGTGTAAGGAGAACTTCCTCCGGACGTAGGATAGGTATCACTGGGAGAATGTTCTGGCGTAGCAGCCGTGGTCAGGACGTCTTGAGTTGGACTGCTCTCAGTGCTTGAAGGAGGCGAAATTGAACTTGTCGGTGGAGGCGTGAATACCAGTGTCGGTGTCGGTGTCGGTGTCGGTGTCGGTGTCGGTGTTGGTGTCGGTGTTGGTGTCGGTGTTGGTGTCGGTGTTGTCGATGTTGGTGTCGGTGAAGATGTCGAAACGGGATCGGACAACCCGAACCTTCAAATCCATATTAAGATGTGCATTTATTGTGGCCAACAAACAGACAACACACTCCACTTTGTTAATGACCAAGGGGGGACCTCCGGGATAGAAACCGATGAACCGATGCAATCTTGGTGCCTGGCCAAGCACAGAAGATCCAACAGACCACATGAGTTCATTACACTGTACTTCACTTGTCCCGGCGAACGTCAACGCTTGGTCGTCAATGGTTGCGTGGATGGTAGACGAAGTACCCGGAATGTCCCCATAGACAAAGAGTTGATTACCTGAGAGAGAAATTGAGGTGCTATACATGAAGAAAGAGGACGAAACCATACCGTAAAAATAGAAGGTAACATTTGCATTAGGATCCATCGTCCATTTCCCACAATTAGTGTCGTCGAACCCACTGGCATAATTCCCGGTTTGCCAATAGCCTTGGAAACTTGATAATTTATGTTACCGTACTGTGCGGACCGATTAAACTGAACTCACAAAAAGCGATTTGAATCCTGGGGAAGAAGCAGTGTGGTCGTATTCTGAGCATATGAACGAACCAGCAAAATTCCCAGAATGATAGAGAGTAGATGTGGCAAAGCCATGTAGGAGAATCGGTTTTTTGTCTCCTGTACTAGGAATTTAATGCCTGGGGGCCAATTAGACGTCTAGTGGACCGGATTCCGGAGGGCCATATATGCTGAAAGCAAGCGTTACTATTTGAGGTGTCTCCTTCCAGTAGTAGTAGGCGCCTGTTATAACAAGCGCTCAATCTCATGCTGCCGTGTGGAACTCCCTCGCGAATGTGCGTGGTTCTGCGAGTAAGGAAAAGTCAATGAGTGCAGGGTTCATCTACGTTCAGTAAACCTTGGGGCAGATGACTCACCTAGCGATTCATAGATCAGGAAGTTATCAGCTTCGAAGTGTCAATCAAGGTAGAGCTAGCTTGCTGCTTGAGTTCATTACCGAACACGCTAGCCAAATAGCTTCTGATACTCCATCGAATCATGGAAGCCAAGAGCTAAGTGGTCAAGGTTCTGTCAAAGGATCGGACTGCATGGGAGAGCTGGAAGAATAAAAGAACCCGCGAAGTTTTGAATGGAGATCTGAGCATAATAGCTATAGCTCGTACAAACAGGTTGAAGGAATAGAGATTCCTAGAGTTCTGCTGTCACGGCGCGTCGGGATGACGACTACGCGCCGCCAAAAGTCCTCAGCATCTTGGTCAGTACAAAAGGATACAAGGCAAGTCTATTCCAGTTGAGAGCTTGAGGGCTGTGGCAGCGCTCAGGTTTCCGTAGTCATTGCAGTGTGGACATGCATGATGTCGAGTCCCAGGCAGTGCCGCGGGAGAGCACCTTGGGCAAGGCTGGTTATTTATCGTGGGAAAGTTCTCGAGAAGGCTGGATTGAAATCCCCATCATGTCGGACTGGTCAAGCTACAGTAGTATCGGCCATCAGCCATCTCATTCGACAGCAATCTCTGGCATTTATAGCATATCAAGAAAGAAAGGAAACCTGTGAACCTTCTTCGCGTGTTCTTCGCCTTCCATGTCAGTGTTCCCAGACGCGAACGATCTTACCATCCATGGAGGACAATTCAATGCGGTCCAAGGAAACCAGATAACGACATATAACTACTATTTCACAAACGGAGGAGAGGCGACAGTGATACATGGAACGAGTTCCGGGTCCATAGCAGGTGGGGCGTTACCTCAGAGGCCGCTTCAACCACCTCTGCGAGACCAGGAAGTTCCCATTCACGTAAACCCAAGGTACATCAGAATGTTAGTTACGGTAATGATGCCTATTCAGGGCGCATTTCAGCCCAGGTTCTTCTCAAGATGGAGTATGGGGCGATTTACGCTCCACAAACGAAAGACACACGAGATTATCTCCCTATCCTCCTTCCAGCGGTCCAGTGAATAATCTGGAGTCCTTTTCGGATCATCAGGTATGGTTCATACAATCGGGCTGCCACCACATCGACGCTAAGAAAGAATCTAGATAACAGTAATCTTAGAACCAAAGAATCCAATTTCCTCTGAAGAGTCGGGAGAACTGATACGGACATCTCGGATTGCATGGCAGGTGGGCAGTCTCCATTTACTTCCAATGAGTTTCGCTTGATCACAAAAACAAGGTTTACGATATGCCTCAGATAGGTGTGTATGAAAACCTTCTTTCGAAAACTTTCAGGACGCTGACTCTGACAAGGCGCCGTTTTTCAGATTCCATTGCCAAGATCGTAAGTGCTTGGATCCACCGAACCCCAAGGATCAGCTAAATGCAGTGATAGGGCTGGCTTTGGGACTGTGGCAGTCTCCGACGACGGAGAGATTGTTACTTCTCCTCAGTTTTCAATAGGAAAGGTATACCTATCCTTTGTGGGCACACATTAACTGCTGAGCCGATTTCAGCCTGATTCCACGCTCTTCTTGAGATACAATTACGGAACATCTTGGTCTACCAGCCAACACCAAATGATGGAACCCGAGAGTGACTGTATCCGAGCTGGAAACCTCACTGGATTTCCTACGAGGTTTGCTGTTGGTTTGTGGCCATTCTCTCCAGTATACGGGGTTCTAAAGGCTCTGTTTTCAGGGACGTATTCCGAGAACGGAGGAAGGTCAGCGCCTGGCTTGAATCTTCTCGCTGTCACTACAGACATAAAGTAAGCATTTCATTACTAACTTTCGGAAATTGAGAACTCAAGCAGTAAACAGTCAAGGCGATGTAGTCAGGCTCGATCTGGTCTTTAGATTATCATTGTATATGACGAAGGGTATGGAAGGTACGCCTCGAAGGACATACAAGCCACTGATGTCAACACAGCTAATTCTCGACAGAGGGCCAGATAATGGGCGAGCGAGACCTGCGGCAATCCCGCATTCTCTTCCGGCTTCCGGAGTTGGAACTCGGCACAAGAAGGGTGGGCATCGGCTTCTTTCAGATCTTTATTCACTCTGATTGGGTCGTTTCAGGATATTAAATTACGGACGTGTCTCGAAGATGCTCAACTGAGAATGCAGGAGCTGTAAAGAACCCCACTATGTCTTCACCTATCGACACGATGCAATCTTTTGTACCGCAATTGTGTCAATCTTTGAAGTCGACTTACCGTCAACAAAAATCGCCAAGCTATACCACAATGTTTCTAGCCAGTTTTAGTCAAGGCTATCTGTGGGCCTTGGAGCAATTCGAATGTAGAAGCGCTGGAGGGCAGTTCAGAAATTTACGCCCATTTCGGGCCACTCGGGCTCGGCGAATCCTTCTTCTACATTCATCTGCTGGCGCTATACAGGTTTTCAGTCGTCGGGTTCTGCAGAGATCGATAGCTCAACCCCGTGTGCTTCTCCGTCCACTCTACTGGTACAAACAGTTTGGGCGACCTTTTCCCAGCAATCGGGACGATTGCATAACACGAGGCAAGAACATTTGAATGGCTGTCGGATATAAGGGGCACTGAGCAGTGGGCCAAGCTGCGCAACGTGGAGTCCTCATGCCCAAATACACCCTGATTCGTCGCATGAGTCATCTAGAAGAGTCTTCTATTGCTGATTGACGCCGGACTGCCTGACTAGCTTTGCTGCTATCAACCAGATTGGCGCTTCTTCAGAAGCCTCCTGACCACCTTCTGAGCGCTCGCTTTAGTGACTTCGCCGAAATGATCCATCAACTACCGTATATTTCTTTTGCACATGTTCTCATGCATAGCATGGTCTTATCGAATTTCAGCGTTTTCCCGTGGATCAAGGAGCGGTCCACAATCTATCCCGTCACAGCTTACGACGATCTTCCTCATGACCAAAGGGCTTTTAAACCTTTCCTAATCAGCCTTGGGACCATCTGCCCCCATCTAACTACATCCAAGCATGGCCGAGAAGACTTTAATAGTGTTTACAACAATGGATCAAGCCAGGAAACGGCTGAAGGCACCCGTTCAGGTCAGAAGGCCTTTCGAACCTTTCCAAGACTAGTGCTCACAGATCATAATAGATCCTGTTTACGTTGACGACGTCCGATAGTTCCTTCTCGCCAGACACGTATTCTCCTGTAGTATGGAAGGTATGGTCGATGGTTATTTCCGATTGATGGTATCTAACTGTGATCCAAATACCACAGATACTGAATTTCCAACCAGCTTGTCGGTCTTCTGTCTTTTCCAAACTCTCAGTTGAACTTATGCACCTTCAGCTACCCAATCGGAATCAATTAAGTGGACTGAAGAGTAAGCTTCGATGATTCTCAGTGCAATGTCGTATTTTCTGACAATCTTCACTTAGCTTTGGCTTCAGTGTCGTCCAGCAGAATGACGATGGAACCTTGGCCGCAGGAGAGATCTCTGCGATAACTTCGGTTTGCATCTTGTCTAATGCTCCACTGTGAATGGTTTGAATGAATGAGGTCGACAGGCTAATCAAATGGTCATCATCCAAGAACAAAACGGTGTGGTCGATGCATCTGATGTGCGCACTAAGCTCGAGGGTCGCAAAATCGCTGTATACAACAAATCCAACCTTCCCCGCCGAATCGCACTATGTGAGTCCACCCCAGGATCATATCTAGAGATATTTGCTTAACTCGAGACCGATTTAGGCACAATAAACCCCAATGATGATATGCCAGCTTTCGCTCCAGTTATCGACCTCGGCGAAGTCAAGTAAGGCGCGGCTAGTAATCGACGGATGAGCGCTCACCTCAGGTTTTAGACACTCCACAACAGTAGAATGTGGGCTGCCTCTGTACCTTCAAGCATATGCAGTTGCCCGCTATAAACGTGGGTTTACCAATTTCCTCCTCTTGAGTGCGCTGATCGAGCCTTGGGTAATAAAACAGAGGGTCAAGTCTTGAAAGCGCAAGACCTCAGATTCCCCCTCATCGTGGATCCGGCAGGTGACCCCGAGCCATTGGATATACGTGACGTCTCAAGGGTAAGTATCTCTTATTTTATGTGCGGTCCCAGTCTTGCTGATGTTCGATCTAGAACCAGGCCTTCCGATTGTACTCTCACTACACTGGTCGGCCTGTGCTCGAGAAAGTGTGATCTCACCTCGTCGTCAAATCTTATGCATTTGTTATGCATACTTTTACGTCTTCACACTTACGGTCATTGCCTCTGCCTGCGCATCATATACCACAGCGGCCCATCAGTCGACAGCCGCGTTATTATTCTACATGGACTATACTGTACATATGATATCCCACAGCAATAACACAGCAATAACGATACGTCATATCAAGCCACGTCTCGCCTCCTCGCCCTTCATTCAGAATCATAATAGCTTTGTTATCACTCCGAGACCCTTCACAGAGCATTCCTCAGCTATTGATGCACAGGAATATATAGGATGAAACTTTACCTTTGTCTTCCCCTCACGGAACAATAGCTTCATACCTTCCTTAACAAATTCAGGATGAGAGATGAACTCAAACTGGACTGTGGCTCGGTCTCCCGTTCGTAGTACGCCAGTTGGATGGTCCATGCCTACTATTTTGACGGTCTGACGAACAGCCTAGAGTATCGCGATCGGTCATCAAGCTACGACGATAGTAGTAGCGACACATACCCCGCAGTGCAACATCGCCTGGTAGTTCTTCTGTAATGTGGTGTTGTGGCTATCGCCCCAGTCAGCTTCATGCTGACCTGCTTGGATCTGGTGGGAAACGTGACTTACTATAGAATCAACACCTGGCCCTCAAACTGCCGAATTGCCTTGGGAGGTGCCTCGGTCTTCGCAACAATAACCATTCCCTTCCTCACCTGGGCCCTCCTCACCCTCTTTAATGCGAAGGATACACACTGCCCTGCCTCAGCCTCGGTTACGTTCGCTCGCTTCCTCTGCATAGATTTGATTACAGTAGAAAGGTAGTTCCCGTTAGAGTCTGGGCCGAGAAGCACTGCGTCTCCGGCCTTAACGCTCCCCGAGTTGACGATCCCGTTCACAACTGTACCAACGTAAGGAACAGACCAGACCTCGGTCACAGAGAACTGCAGGAAAACGGTTAGACGACGCTCAGGGACCGAATATGTAGCGCATATACCTCTAATGGCTGGTCAACGGCGAACTTCTCCCCATCCGCCTCGCTGGATGGCAGCAGATTGAGGAAGGTACGGACATAGTTCAGGCCTTCTCCAGTGACATTGGATATCTGGAAAATGGGACATAGCCTATACATATCATTTAGCTTCAGCCTTGCTGGTTTCGGCGAATCAAAAACGAACCTATCGCTTCCAAAAGTAGTAGCCAACTCGACCGCTGTCTCCACTGACTTCACGAACACTGGAGTCTTACGACACCCAGGGCTCTTGAGAATCTTCACAACCTGCTTGATGGTCTCCTGAGTGACGTTCGCTGGCGTCATGTCGATCTTCGTTATGCAGACAACCACGGGGACGCTCAAGGCTAGTGCAATGGCCAGATGTTCCTTAGACATGCCTATTAGTCCGGCGTTGGCTCCTACTATGAGGATCACGCAAGAAGGCGCGCCAGAGGTAAGTCCATAGAGGGTCGTCTTGAGGTATCGCTCATGTCCAGCGAGGTCTAGTTTTAAGAGTCAGATATAGGTGGCTTATGGTAAGGCTGCTGAACTCACCAATGAAAGAAACTATCTTCGCTGCCTGAACAGAAATCTCCTCCCAACCAAGTTTCTCGCGTCGTATCACATCTGGGTCAGAAGAGTTCGAGGTGGTAGGTAATATTGGCGCTCCAGAAGGGCCAAAACCGAGAATCTAGACCAGCATCAGCAACATGGACAACGAACGTGCGTGTCAGAAAGTCATACCTCCATCCCTACCGAAGAGGTACGCCCAGTCTCAAGTTCATGCTTGTGCCTAAAGAGACCAACTCGAGCGCGCCCTCTGCCATCGTCAAGAGCACCTGGGCCAAGATATGAGTGAAAAGAGGGATGTGTAATAATTGATGAACCGACCTCGCGTAAGAACACCCAAGGTGGTAGACTTCCCTGAATCGACATTGCCAACCACTGCACATCGCACCTCAGGCGTCAGCGACACGCTGAGGGGAGGCAGCCGTAGTAGTAATGACACTCGAGGGTGGAACCCTGTTCGTGTCTCGAACAAGACCGAAGTCTGGTAAATTAATCAGGGTCAACGGATCCGGATTTCCCTTGATGAGGGCCAAATACCTTTCCGCCAACCTCCTCAACGGCCTTGGTCACCTTCTCCTTCAGGCTATCAAGCTCCTCGGGGGTTCGAGATACACCCTCCCAGCCTTCCTCGCTCTCGATGTCTTTCAGCTCCCCTGCATAAAGTAATGTGTGTGGAGGGCGCATACCCATCCTCAGCACGTACTCTCCCCTGTGCTGAGTGATGAGAGCCGCAATCGTATCGCGCGCAGTGTCATGGTCGGCAGTGTTGGGAGATTTGAGGAGGGTCTGGTAAAAGGTTGATCAGTTCAATACTTGGAAGCGGGGTATGCTATGTACCAAGATCTTCTCCTCGACCTCAGCTATATCTGGTCGTCCTGCTATCTCGCCGTTGGCTGCTTCGCCCCCGCCATCTTCTTTCGCCTTGCCCTTTGGTATTGACGCTGCAACGGCGACCTTACCATTCTCCTTATCCTTCATCTCTGCTTTGCCGTGATGATGATGATGCTTGCTATCCGTAGCTGCTACTGTGTGCTCTTTCCGCTGCTTGGCGAGCTCCCTATGGTGAATCTCCTCGATTTCGTTCTGAAATGAGCGTAACGTAGTCATGTTGTCGAGTATAGAGCCTTTCAGCGCAAGTTTAAGAGTAAACCGAGTTTCCTATGCGAGTCAATGTCAGTCAGACCTTTGGCTCCTTGGAGATGTCAGTGATCTCCATGTGACTCGCGCTGAATCGAATTTCGTCACGCTGTGTATGTCAAGCGCTCGATATCCCTTCTGAGTGTCTACAGTCTGTGGCCACTGCATATAGTTGCTAATGTACCGCTTTTTCGCCTTCAAAATGCCCAAAGTTGCATAGAATTTGAGTTTCAAAGTATCAGATAAGATTAGATCTTTGTACGTTACGGTCACGAGGTGGCTGTGTCTTTGCCTCGCCGCACCAACGAACAATTGTCGGTGTCGACAGCGCAAGTATTTGCAACCCGGCGGCAGGCTTTTTGTTTCTGCAACGCGTCTACTCACGATCGGTTACAACGAAGAAGCTTAGGAGATAATAATCGAACTCCAGTCTAGCTTACCGGCTCAAGTTATAAGAAGAAACTCTTGTGGAAGCGACTGGCAATGATTTTGGAATGGCTCCAACGACACCTCTAAATGATATAGACTTGCACCAAGAACCTCAATTGCCTGGAGCATTCCCAGCAACGAATGGGTCATCTACACCGACGAAACCGTTGCCTGTATTGAGCGGGACTACGCCAGGATTAGTAGACTTGACGCAGCCACCCCGACTACTCCGAACGCCTGGAGCTACACTCTCGTTCGCGTCGTTCAATCCACATGCTGCATCCTCGACACACCATGTACCAGACCTCAACAACCTCAACCTGAACGACCAGAGTTACCGGCCAAAACGCGTCGTTGTCGAGACCCTTGAGTCAGGCGAGCAGTTTTGGCGGTTTGTGCCAAGTGCAAAGAAGGAACACGGTGTTGAGAGTGAAGGCCAGTGGCCAAGAGTTATAGAGATTTGTGGGTGAGTAATTGTCATTGGCTCGAATTTACAGAGATTTACTCCTTATCACCATAGCCAACTGTACGAATGCACACAAGACCAATGGGACATATACAAGCTGGATCCGCTATATGACTGCCTCGTCCGTTCATACCCAAACCTCACTGTGATATCCATGCGCACTCCTCCTTCAACTCCGGGACCCTCGTCAAGAGCCTCTCCAATGACTATTCCTGGCACACAGAAACGCGCAAGAGTATACTCTCGTTCGCCGTCCCCTATGGGTGGCGACGTTTCTCCTCTGCCTACTCGCTCGGCTAAACGAGTACACATCGACACTCTGCCCATACCCATACCCGATTCTGACTCTGACGCGGATTCTGAGTCAGAGGTGGAGGAAATGATCATAGATGATCTACCTCCACCAAGGACACCAAGGACAATGGACAAGGACAAGAGAAGGAAGAGGACAGAGGCGCGTCATAAAGGAGAGAAAGTCAAATTAGTGAAGAAAGCGGACAAATTTGCTTCCGAGGAGACGGAGAACAGAGATCCGAATTATGTGCAAACTCCCATTTTGGACGACAAATCGAATGTACAACCACCTGTTCTGGACACAAAGTTCAATACACAATCGCCTGTATTTGGTAGCAGCAGTCCTCCCATTCCGGCAGATGACTTGGGCGGAAAGCGCCGAGGTAGGCAGCATGAAGCGCTCTATAAGTGACTTTTACTCACCGATCTCTCAGTGGATTCTCTCTTTGAATCGTTACGGACAAACTCTCAAGACGGCAGCAATCCCGTCTCACCTACCTCACCGAGGCTCGACGAAGATCGAGACGTCGACCGGCCTGAATACCTGCAGCAAAACGGCAAGCGTACACGCAAAATGCCAGTTCTGGCTGCTAAACATGAGCTCAATACCAAGCGAACTGTCAGGGAACGGAAGAAACTACAAAGGAGGCAACAGGAATTGGACGACAGGAGGAAGCAGAGAGAGCAGCAGCAGATGAGAGATTTATACGCTCAAACTCATGCTCAAGCTTCTCCTGACACAGACTTGAATGACGTGGAGATGAGAAGTAAGGAGATTGTATATTACCCATATCAAACTGGCTAATCCAAACTCCTCTAAAGGTGCATCATTTGCTTCGTTCGCAAACCTAGGGCCTCAACCCCAATCAACTCCGCAACAAGCACCACCACCACCACCTCAAACGCCTCCGAACCGGCCAGAGGATGATTCTGCTAGACTAGCTGCCATCCTAGAGTCGCGTCGTAAACTCGCTGAGCTTGAGCGAGACAGACCTCTATGGGAACAGGCTGCAGCTCAGCGCAGGGCGCAAGAAGCGGCTGAGAGAAGAGCTGCTGCCGAGAGAGCCGAGCAGGAGAGACGCATGCAGGAGGAGCTTGAACGGAAGAGGCGGGCGGAGCAGAAGGCTCGGGAAGAGAGGGAGGAAGCTGAGAGACGAGCAAAGGAGGAAGAGAGGCTACGGAAGGAACGAGAGGAGGAGCGACTCAGGAAAGAGCGAGAAAGGAGACAGCAGCAGCAAAGACAGAGCTGGAGGTATGGGTATTGGACAGAGCAAAGAGCTCTCGAACGATATCTCAGCTTGGCGCAATCATTTGATGAACGCAAGTTCTCAAAGAACGGGGTAGATCCGATAACGGTGGAGGATATTCCTTGGCCGGTGTTGGCCTCACCATCCAGTTTCAACATCGAGGATGTTACTTGGGACGAGGTGGAGAGGTTCTTCGTCGCATGTCGGAAGAAGTTGCGGAGTCAGGATTTCAGCAAATTGGTTATCGAAAGCCATAGAAGATTCCATCCTGACAGATGGAGAAGTCGCGGCGTATTAAGCAGCGTCATGGATGAAGTGGAGAGGAGTTGTATGGAAGTTGGTGTGTATTTCTCTCGGCTTTGACTTACGAAGGGTGTGTGTGCTGATTTTTGGGGTCCTGCGTTTCAGCTGCAAATACCGTGGCCCAAGCTCTAACACCCATCTGGCAGCAAGTGAGGCGGTAATTTCAGGAGGACATATGGGCCTGTCACTCGTTTATACAATTATATGTATCTCTAGGCATTGTAGTACTGGATTTGAGATATTTGTGCCGACGCTCAGCTAAAGGCCCAAATCTGGACCAAATCTGGACAAGCACAGCACCTGACTAAATTGTTGATGCATGATGCGGCGTTGCCTGTCTGGGGAACTTGAGCTCAGATATCCAGCTGCTGTCCTCCACAGCACTCAGCCTCGTTTCTCTCTGTAAGTCGCTGGTATCTGATCATCGACAAGTGTCGGCGCTCGGGTTAGGTGTAATACTTAACTTTTGGGGGCCAAGATACCAGGACGCAGCAGGGACTGCAGTTCTGCTTCCCTCCAGTCATCATGTCTGGACAGCCTTCCGATTTAGACGCCCTCCCGCCAACAACAGCCCCGAGCTCAAGTTTGTCGACTGCGAACGCACTGAGAAGGATAAGGTCGACGGGAGACATCCCACCGCCAAGGCATTCCTTGACAATCAGCCCAGAACCTGCAACGTCGAGTCGCCATGATTCACCTGATCATAATCTCCCCATTGCTCCCGCAAGCGCTATGAACCCGACTTTCTGCGCTGCTGGAGGCTCTCCAAGCCATCCTACAGTGCCATCACCGGCGAGGACAGCCAGGAGTTCAGGGAGTCGAAGGTCGAGGTCACCGGGGCCGACTTTGAACACCAATACCTCACCGAGGTCAGGCTTCAGGAGGACCTCGACACCTCGTATCACACCAACGACTCCAACTGCCACGCCTGCAGCAGCAGCGAATCAGCCACAGACATGGATAAGGAAAGCAATGATGTTCTTTGGCGTTGGAAGAGGGGCGTCGAGGGAGCGAAAGACGATAGTGGCTTTGTTCTTCGCCTTGTGTTCTAGCTGTGTCCAGGTGCGTCCTCCTCGTTGTCCGCCTTACCTGGCATTGACTCACGGACGCTGATATATCTCTAGATTATTGTGATCACTGTGCTACTGGCTTTATCTGGGACAGTATTGAAAAGCCCGAAAGATCCTGGAATCACGGAATGGGTTGCATGTCAGCGACCATTAGGAACTTGGGCTTGTATATGGGTCTTCAGGTCTATATTAGCGTCAAGTCTCAACTACTGGAGCTTCCTGAGGGAACGGAAGATGTACGCTTTTCCATTGTCATTGCCCATCGAAGAAACTAACTGCGCATATAGTCGGCAACAGCGGCAGGCTGACGAGTCCTCCGGCAACTTGACATCTCCGGCGTTAGGTTCACCAGTAAACAACCAGGTTCCGGCCCCTCCTCCGACTCCCAGATCGACTCCTCGAAGACGAGGACGAAACAATCCAGAGAACGAGTCCATTGCTAGGTACTCGAGGGCATTGCCTTACACTCAGCTTTATTCCCGGTCCGTCATACCGCGATTCGTTCATCATCTCAGCTGACTGAATTTCTAATTACTCTTTCTCCCCTTGGATGCGTCCCATCAATCTGGATGATTAGTTTGACCCTTCTGTCCTCCTTACTGACGCTTTCATGGTTCCTCACGGCGCATATACTTGAGTATACCTCAATTGACACATGCCGACACACCTCCCCGCACATCTGGTGGCTTACTTTCGGTATTCTGTGCCTCATGTACCTTAGTGTGCTGGAGGTCATGGTTTTGAGTGTCGTGGTCTTCATTGTAGCACCGATCTTATTCGTTCGTACCATCCTTAATGCGTGGAGTCTTAACTCAGACTCACTTAGCTTATCCAGCTCTTTTGGAACATTGTTCTCGTCTGTATGGGCCGACATCCTCTGCAAACGGCAGGTCAAATCCGGCACGAAATTGGCAAACTTCCTAAATCTGTTGTCGATCGGATCCCTCTCGTGATTTATATTCCACCACCTCCAGAAGAACTTGCAGGTCTTGTAGGAGGCCTCAAGACACCAGAATCTGCATACTCATATCCGCCGAAACCTTATTCACCGAAGATCGCGGAACCCAGGAAGAGATTCCAGTTCCTCAGAAAGTTCTCCAGCTTCCGTGGAGACAAGTCGAAAACAAAGAAAGGAGCGGGAGAGAAAGACCTGGAGAAGGGTCTTAACGGAGGCGAACCCCAGACTTGGGAAGAGCATTGGGAGAAAGGAGAGTATCCTTTTGTTGTTCTGGAAGGAAACAGGGCAGCATGTGCGATCTGCCTCATGGACTTCGAAGAACCGAAGAAGTTGTTCGAGGCGGGTCAATCGGCTGCCAGTGCTAGTGCACCAACAGTGGTCGGAGGTCCTTCTCATGAACAAGAGAGGGATAAAGAGGAAGGTGAAATCGCTGGCGCAGATGACTCTGCGATAAGCATAGTCCCGGCGGCGCCTACCATGGCCAGTGCACCCGCACTATCTACCGAACTTCCAGATCTGGCTTTGACGGACGCAGGAGAGGGTGTGCAACCTTTACGATTGTTGGAGTGTGGGCATGTTTTCCACGTACGTTGAGCTATCTTCCCCGATCCGATCTCGATGTTTATAATTCACCCTCCAGAAAACCTGCCTCGATCCCTGGCTCACCGACGTCTCAGGACGTTGTCCGACGTGCCAACGTGCCGTAGTCTTGTCGGAACCCAAAGCCAAGAAAACCAGACCTAATCGGACGGAGAGACGAAACACCTGAAGCAGCTTGAATCCCTCATTGGTTTACTGTACATTCTTCAATATGATCGGAACTTCACTACTTTATTAGCTGCAGCTGCAACTTACTATTGGATAACCATTATTTACCTCACAGAAAACCTTCAATATACCTTATACGGAAGCCGAACTTTGAACCAGCACGGCTGGTCAAATTTAACCCACTCGACTCATTAGCAAGGCTGACAGTAAACACCGCGAAAGCCCCAGACTCTCATTCCCAATACCAGCATCACAATGTGTATATTCTAAGTGTAAATATCAAGTCCGTGGGATCCAATAATCTCGTCGCCTATCTCTAGGTAATATTCTTGAAGAGAATCGAGTCCGTCGAGAGTTGTCATACCCTCCATCACCTAGCGCCCTGCCACCAATCTGCAAACCCCCTCCCTGACCTGATCCAAGTACTGCGGTTACCGTCGGACTAGGAACAGGTAAAACTTCCCTCGCCTTCCCACTTCTCTGTATCTTGATGACGAGACCAGTTACAGCCAGTATGATCAATAGTATGAGTAGGAGGATACAATATCTCCTGCCTGTTCTCTTCTGGTATCCCTCTGCGACTTTGAGCTCAGTGGCAGCACTTTGCACGTCGACGGCGGTTTGTTCAATATTATATTCCACTGAATCGAGGAGAGTGCCTTGGTCAATGATGAGTGCCGAGAGGTCTTTGAAAAGCTCTGCTAGACTCGCGATGGAGTCTGCAAGTTCGTTGAGGGAATGGGTGCGGGCGGCTATTTCAGTGTCGTTGTCTGCAACGAGGGTTTGTGTTTGAAGGCTCTGAAGTTGTTGTTGAGATATCGAGAGAGACTGAGAACGGGTATGTGACTGAAGTTGGAGGCAAAGAAGTGGTTAGGAGTTAAGGATGTATTCAAAATTCAGGGAACGTACTGCAGCTGCGAGATCATCGTCTACTGCGTTCATTCCTGCAGACCCCCGAAGTGCAATAGCACCTGATGCTACCATCAAGTCTTGATTTTTTATTGCATGGCCTTGCAATTCTATGCATTTCGATGAGTGACGGTGCCCGAGGCCAAAAGGTGACGACATAAGACTCACTTTCCATGTATACCCTTTGTTTTTTCCTGAATGCAGCACTTAGGTCCTGTACCTTGACTGCCAGTCCACGCTGTATATTCTTCGTTGCTAGAGCATTGGTGTGCGCTTCACTACCATTGGGCGGAAATGCATGCGAAGGAGCGCCGATTTTCTGTATGAGCCCTTGACACTGCCTGAAATCTCTTGTGATTTCAGATGTAAGGTGGTCAATCTCCCGTTCTTCATGTGTCCTGTCAGCAAATCCAGGTAGCAGGTGCTTTGCATGGAGCTTGTCGAGGGCGGTGACTGCGGGGTAGCCAACGTTAATTGACACATTAGGGTCACCAATCTCAAGATTTCACGCACTTTTCGCCTTTGTATCCGCCAATATCAGCTCTACCTGCTCAGAGTAGTCCACCCTGCAGTTGCACCATGAGGTTCAGTGACATGTGCCGAATGGTAATTCACTAACCATTTCGGCGGCAATGGCATATCAACCTCTGCATGCCGGGGAGACGTGATGAGCCTCTCGTTCTCCTCATCCTCTCCATATACTGCATCGTTTCGAGTTCTTCGTCGAGGTATAGATTCGCGATACGATAAGAACAAGCCAGTCCTTGAGCGCGTTGTACAAGACGCTGTCGACGAGGAAGCGGAAGCCATGGAACTCAATGGAAAGTGTCAGTGGCTGCGCACGTGGCAAACTTGGAAATCAGACTCAACGCCAGGCGGTCCGGGCGTGTACAGCAATCATAACTTGCCTTGATACCATTTCATGCATCCAACGAAACAACTTTCATAGCCCTAATATCGACTCAGAGATGTGCAGACTGTCAACGTAGGTGTCGGCGTGATTTTCCCGCATTTTTACTGATTTTCTCGGGGTCTGCAGGGCAGGAACTCTGTACGGGTGTGGCCACTACGTTGTGGTCAGTCGATTCGTCTACCTCCGTCGTTTCTACCTTATTCTAACGGGAGATCCAGACAGACCATAGGAAAAACGACTGTGGCAGCCAATACTGTGTGAAATCCTCGAGGCACACCAAAGGCAGATGCCCTCAATGCCCGAGTTGTGATCGTGTAAGCTAGTTCGTGCTTGCCAGTTATCCACCCACCTGAATTATTGGCTTCTTTAGTATTACGGACCTGATCTCGAACAAGAAATCTCGAACCGCACGGACGATTACTGTATTGAATGCGACTATTGGTTCAAGAACGGCGCCGTCAATTCTCAACGCCGGCCTCAGCAACCCCCGCAAGCATGACCACGGTCCAGCCTGCCCACTTCCCCGCACTTTGACTCTAATTCATCTGACAAGAAATACCCCGAAATTCAACACCAATCATACCTTCTGTACTTTTAACTTCTGTCCACACTATATCGTAATCACTCGGAAGCCTGCTTCCCTTCATCTTCACTGCGGCTGGAAACGCAATGCACAATGTACAATTATGTTTCATTCACATTCAAAACGTCTATACTCTATCCAAGAACTAAAAGAAGTGTAAGATGTGCACTATCAATACAGTGTGGCGTAAAAGGGGAATAATCTACCATACCACATTGAGGCCGATAACTTCACTTTCTACTGCTTTATACTGAGTCCGGAAGTACTTCCGTCTGCCCTCGGCAGCTCCGCCTTCAACTGAGCAAAGATCAGCGTATATCTCAGTTGCGAGAATGTCCGCCCGTTTAGCTGCTTCAGCCTTCTCACCAACTCTCCAATATTCTTCCTCCACCTTCTTCGTCCATTCCCTAGAGCCCCAACGTGCGTTCTGAAGCACATCGATCGCACTACTTTTGAGTGCAGGAGGTGTAGGAGCAACCCCATCAGCCTCCCAATCTCGCTTGAACCCTTCTTTATCCTTCCCTTGGTCTCCTGGCTTGATCTCCACCGCGGCGATATTCAACGCCTGGCCAGAAGCAATCACAGGCTTGAGCTGTCCACCGCCATTGACACACCCTCCAGGACATGCCATCACCTCGACATAGTCATATCCTTTTTCGTCGACCGGGTTTACTTCTCCTCGCCGTCTGGCCATCATGCGTCTTGCTGCGCCAGCACCAGCTGCACGACCTCCCATCTTGCCTGCAGCACCTGTTGTTGTCCTCAACCCCTTCTCCCTTCCGACCCTTCGCACGACATTCTGAAGGTTTCGGAATCCGTAACATTTAGCTCCTTTGAATACGATCTCTTCCTTTCCGTCGGGGTTGGCAGGCGGCTTGGAGAGAACAAACTCCTCAAAATCGCTCGTTCGGAGTGTAGTGACGGTGAGCGTAAGGGGAACAGGAGATGTGTCCTGGACATGTGCCATGATGGCATGGAGATATGACCCGGATGAGGTACCTGGGTGCACCAGTAACTCTGGAATGTGGACTGGTGGGAGGTGTGGTACACCAGGCGATGTACCATTGGTCAAGGGATCAATATCGTCAAGTTCCCCTGGAACAGGCTGGGAGATGTCCCAACCTTTCTCCTTCATCAGAAGTTCGAGTTCGCCTGTAGTGATGACGCAATCAACGTCTCTTGTCGAATAGAGCTCGTTGTAGAAGTTCGTTCGAGATGCTTCGAGCTTTTTGTCATAGCATGGCATGACAGTGACATGGTATATCTCATCTGGCCTACACGAAGTGATCAGCATGATTTTGAGCTTGGTTCGTCGTTGTCGTAGTCATACCTCTTCCCCCACTTGGAACCCATCCAATTTTTGACCAGACTACCCATGACCTGCTGAGGACTCTTTGTGGTCGATATAAATGGCAACATCTCAGCGTGCGCCTTTTCAGCATAACATATCCACCCAGGACATGCACTGGCTAGCATGGGAAGATTCTGATCTTCCTCCTTTTTATCACTTGCTTTGGACCGCTCTCGGCGTTCTTCAAACTCTGCAATATGCTCTTTCAAGGACAGATGTCGAGCAAAGGTAGTATCAAAGACGGCGGCACAACCGAGAACAGAGATGCAGAATGCTCGTATCCGTCGAAGCATCTGCCGCGCCGTTAGTGGCCTTGAACTAGAATCGGACGACGAAGTCGATGGAGCGGTGGCTGCTACCGCTGCTGCTAATGAAGCCAGGGTTTGTGGCGAAATAGAGATAATTGGAACTCGGTAAGGTTCCGGGTCCGAGAAAGATGTCTTCTTGGTGGCATTGGATTCGAGAAAGTTCAGCACCTCGATGTGAGATTGTAGGGTGATGAGGACAGATTCGGCGGATGTTATGCAGCCCCTTTGTCTCTGTTAGCCTCGGATTCTAAGCCTACTGTTTATCCGCAGACGTACGAACATGCTAAGCAGTCGTTGAGATTGATCTCTGCCTTTTCCAGTTTCTTTGCCTGCGTTGACTTGGTGGCTCCATTCGGTGAAGTGGAAACCTCAACATAGTTTCCTGTCTGATCTATCTGAATCTCGGTCTATAGATCAGATTAGCCAATTTCAGTGCTTAGAAGGTGTCAGCATGTCGATGATAACCCACTGCTGCACTGGAATCTTTAACCTCTTGCTTATTGAGCTGTTCGACTGGTTTGATGCAAGCTTGTGATGGTGTAATGAAATCATTAAGATCTGTTAGCGTCTAGGCATACGTTCAGGCAGGTTTACATCTGGAAGTTCTTGGGCTCACCAATGCACCTGAAAATGCCATGTAAAGCTGCTGGCCCTTGGATTCAGCCAACAATGTAGTCAGGGTATGGTGAAGAGTCCTTGACTAATGAATTTAGCGGTAACAGTGGCTGTGCTGATCGGACCCGATATTCGGGAGTTTGGACCGGATTACATAACAATCGATTCGCCGTTCATCTCCGCTGCTTATCCCACAAGCTACATATTCGACTCGAGCTGTTGCTACAAATTCACCTCGTACATGATGCTCCATGCATCAGGATATCAAGATTTTACTCTGATTCGCCACCACCGGAAGCCGTATGGGTACACAGGTGGCAGCATTTAGGGGCAGTACTCAGAAGTGTTGATCACCACTCGTTTAATAGACTCCAAATTGACCTCGATCATGACTTTCAGAGAGATAGCCGCGACGAAAATCTCTTGTTCTCTGCCCTTCCGAGCCCGCCTATACTGAGAAGAAAGGCGGAATCGTCTTGCGTTGTCAACTCTGAACCGATAATGCGCAGACCACACCGAAAAGAAAAATTCCTTCTCCATGGATCAAAGTGCTAATTCCTAAACATGCTAGGGATGCTACACCATTTGACTTCCTCCGTACCACAGTCCTCCTCACTCGTCTATTCGCCAGGTAATACTGACGGCACAGGTGCCAGGTATTCAACCTGATTTCCTCCAATGGCGACAATGCTAAAATTGCCTTGATTAGATATGTTAGATGCATTGCCCAGAATGCCAATCGTGGTCGTTGACTACGGGGTAGTGAGACAGTTTTCTAGGTGAGGCTAATGCCAGAACTTACTTGTCTCTCCCGAGTCATGGCACTTTCGTCCACATGATCCATTGATTCTCTTGGAGAACTCGGTTCACGCTCGGCCAGATTGACCCTTGAGCCTCTCTCTTGCTGAAGAGCAAAGAGGCTTGCCGTCGCCGTGAGGAAAAGTACCAGGGGGAGAAAGTGCCGGAAGGTCTGCATTCGAGCTTGAAGTTCTGGCTTGGATTGGTGGGCTCTTTGTTTCGGGGCGTGCGACATGGTTATTGAACGATATCATATGCAGAATATTTTATCTTCAATAAATACCATTTCAGACGATGGATTAATATTCCCCTTTTGAAGAAAACTCCGTGTGTGCCCCCCAGACTTTCATAGTCGCAACTGGAAAAAGAGCAAGGACACTGCGGTACCTCAATCTCAGGATTGAATACTAGCCTGAGATCCGAGTCACTGATCGACCAGGGAGATCAATGTCCTCTCTTCTCCTGAACTCGCCTCACCTTCACCCACACGTCGAACCCTGAAATTGAGTTGGCAAAATCTCCCTCGCGCTTACGGCTCCCGGTGCTTGACCCTCACCAGGTTAAGACGATGAAATTAAGTACCCTGGCTAACAGGCGATTCCTACTCTGCCACTTATAATCTTTACCGTAAAGAAACTTCGTCTCTGTTTTAACGAGTGACGTCAGCCACCAACAATGCCACTATGCTGTTGAGCAGGCGCTTGCATTCCACCCAAATCAGACTATTTGTAGAGGATTTCTGGCACCTTTATCTACTGCGTCTTGTCGTTGTATCGGGAAGTCGTTTCTCAAGGGCGCTTCCATCCTTGCGTTGTTTCCAGGTCTCGAAGTTTGGGGGGCGCTTAGCAGGATTATTGTTCTTGTTGCAACAAACGCTAAATGAGTTGATGGTGGGTGTCGACTATGTCTTATGAGATGAACGAAGCGAAGCGTAGTGCCAGGTATTGCCCCCGGGCCCCGGTATATGTATTATGAGAACCACACCTTATGTACATGTGATAGGGCATCTCATATTATCCGCTTGCGGTCGAACGCTTGAGCTTCCTTCCGATTTCTGTCAGAGGCGGCTAGAATACATTTGACGAGAAAAGGAAGAAGCCCTCTTGTACCCAGTACACCTCGAGAAGTATGACCACTTAAGCGCTCGTACTCACGTCATGGTGGCTAATTCTCTTGACACTACAGTCACCGTAGGAATGCTGGTAAATCCCCGCACCCACATCATGGGATTCACCCAGGCGCCGCATGACATTCAATGTGTATATATTTGAAATCGCAACGAGGAATTATCAGGAAGGACTTGAGAATGCAGTTGATTTGCGAAGCCAATCGGAGATTCACCCTGGTCAAAGTTCCACGAACGCTGGAAATGCTTTCAGGCTGACGCTTCGAGTGGAGTTCCACTTCCTCAAACCTCGAGTCTTTACGGGCCGAAGGTGGTCAAATTTCCTGGGTCGATGCGGCGGCAGTTCCCACATTTGGTACGGTTTTCTACAGTCCGGTAAATATACATCTCACCTCTGGAAGATGGCGCCGAGCTATTTGGCGCCCATGCCCAGTTATTTTTCGTACACTCTATACCTTCTGGAGACCTAATTTCGATGTGAGAAAGCACATAATTGTGAAAGATGAGCCTTTGTCTTTCAAGGCTATGAAACGTGTGCTGGTGGTACTCAACGAGTAGACTCATCGATCAATTACTTCCGTCCCAGATAGTTGACCGGAGATTCTCAGGCCTGACGGACGTGGTATCATTGGGAAGTGGACGACTCAAGATATTAGAATACGATTATCGAGGTCGGCGGAGTCTGGCTTTTCTTTACTGAAAATTTTCCTCAAAGATGGTACAACTTGAAGTGGCTCCCCTCGATTCAGCGCAGCAGCTGAAGTGAGGTGCAAGTCCTACGGATTCTATGACCAGAGCCATTCAGCCATTTGGGGCCTCGGACCGATAAGATCAAACCATCATACTGATCATGACATTTAAAACCCCGATGGCTTGTATCGAGTGGCAACATACAAGTCATCATAATTCAAACAACGTCATTGACACTTTCGCCTTCCTTGCCACACCACAAACCAATTGATACGTTACTCTGGCATGCCGGCGGTCAAGTTCTGGGTCTCTCACTTGGGTCTCTTATCCGGCGGCATCGCAACCTCCCGAATTTAGGCCGCTCCGAGTCCATAGGTCGTTCATCGAGGAACATCATGTGTCCGCTTTCGAGCGCCAGAATGACGTTCGAAGGAAGTCGCCTCCCATTCACTGTGGCCTATTCACAGTTTTCCAGGTACATTTCCGATGCGGAGAAACTTGGGAGAGTTTCATAATCTGATGATTCTCGCGGACATCGGGCTAGCCTGTGACGTTACTTGTACGATGTATGCATACAGAGAGGAACATTCGATCGACAGTTTGAAGGCTACATAGAACGGACGGGAAGTTTTCGCCTCAGTCTCCCGAGAATACGGAGAGTCCTTCCAAATTCTTCAGCTCCTCTCATTGCTCTGATGCGTAATTAGCACTGCTCCTGAGATGGGTTGCGTATTGAGATGCAGGTGCATGTACGTAACCGCTTTTAGCGAAAGGCTGAGCTAGATGTCCCCTTTACGAAGGCCCGAATCCTGGGTATTCGACCTTATTACCTCCGACGACAAAAATGGTCAAGTTACCGTGGTTCGTTAAGCTAGCGGCATTGCCTAGAATGTTGACAGTGCTAATCGTCTTGGGCGACGAGGTTTATTAGGCAAAACTCTTGACGATGAGGTAAACAGCATACCTGTCTATGGCCATCTATGGGGCTTTCTTTGCTACAAGCCACCGCCCCTTGAGGAGGACACTGCCGACACTGCCGGGAGTCGACCGCCAATCGAAAAATAAAGAGGTCTGAGGCTGCCATGAGGAGCACTGCAAGGAAGAAGTGTTGGAAGGGCTGAATGTGGGCTCGGAAGACCATCTTGGGCTTTTGGGTTCTTTGTCTGGAGACTTTCAGCGTAGAGGCAGGGTGCTGGCGAACGTGCCGAAATTGTCTATCCCTGATAGTAGATACATTATGGATTCCCGGATGCCCCCCTTTTATCGTAGCTTTCACAGCTCCCCCAGGGTATAGGAGCCGCATACGCTTAAAAACGTGTTCACCCTCGGGAAAGGGTGATCATACTAGCTCCTCGGATGGCTGGTCTCAGCGTTGATCGCTGGATACAAGGCAATGATTGACAGGGCAGATCAATGTCCTCCGCTCTCCTAGTTACGTTCATAAGCTTTTGGCTGTGCTGGCACCACTACAAATGACACGCAACCGAATTGCATCCGTTACTCCCGCACTTCTAGATGTCGCAAATGGTGATATCAGTATGTTTGCATGAGCTTGTTTTGTCCAGTGTGCTAGTCTTTTCATATGAGCGATACCGCACAACTTGAATTACTGCAAGTTGCTGGGTACGGAGATAGTGTCGGTAGATTACCGCCGGTATATTGTCAGGAAAGCAGTTTAATTGACACTACTAGTATTGGGTGGCCCCCTCACACCTGCTGCACGTTCGGTGATCGGCCTGAGAATGCCAAACCTCCTTGACGATATTCTGGTCCAAGTTTATCAATCATTGAGAAACTCAGCGTCTAACTACACGAGTTTTGGGACCCTTAACGTTCCTACACCCGTACGCGCACCCATATCTATAGGCTACGACTCGACCAACATTGATTACAATTGTCTAGAGTCAACTTGAAGTCGATCGCGAATCGAAGTCTTACTGGTCAAGCAGCACTGGAAGCCCTCTTCCCCCGGAATTCCCTGTATTTTCCTCTCCAGGAGATAATTAAGTTGACCTTTCGTATCACGGCGTTTGGTATCAAAGGCCAAGGAATGAGGTCAAAGGGACCGAGTCGGATAGCCGTGGTGTCAAAGGCACGGCTTCTCGCTGTGGACTCGTAGCAATTTGTATTCTCAGGGATCACACTTGAGAACTCTTGAGATCGCGCACATGCTCGACCATGCTCGACCCGTTGAAGTCCCAGCTGATGTCTTACTTCGGTCGGTTCGCGAAGCAATCAGGGGGTCCACTTGGAAACACCGACAATCTCCGGGTCCGCAAGAGGATAGAGTTTCGGGTAGACTGGGAATTGTATGGTGCTGATTCTTGAAAAGATTTGTACGCACCTGAATCGCGACATGGAGGCGAAAGGGATGTTCCACTATGCGAACGAGACGGCCCTACTAACGCATGTGGGCTGAAAGCCTATAATCGTGTTCGTATACGCAGGCATATATATTCGTCAAGTGTTTTGCTAGAGAAGCGAAGTGTGTATGATTTCCAGTCTGGACACGCGTGGCTCATCAATGCGTCATCATGAGAAAGCAACGTTACGCCTGGCAGGTATTGTATAATAGATTTCGAGGTGAGTACCGATTTGTAGCGGTTCCCGGTTTTCTGGATCCGGGATGATGGGCGAAAAAGAGCTTCGAGGGAGCGTATATAGACATAACCCCAACCTGTAGAGATGGTGTGGGATAAAACAATAGGGAGTGCCTAGGAAACTATCAGCCGATCGACGAACTTGGTTTTCCACTCTCCTCGAGGCACTGAATATTTGTAGTAGTTCTGGGGTGTGTGACCGACATCCTGTCTACGTCCATCCGACGTCCATCCGCTCAGATCTCGTTTAGGAATAAATGTAATCCTGCCTATCTCATACTCAATGCCAGGGACGGTGTTCCCAGCGCCTCTCACGATGCCTTCTAGCTGCTTCAACTTCTCTCCGGTTGAACATGTCTGACACGCCATCGTCATCAAGTCCTCCGTGGACGGTGCTTGGAGTTTCACTCCCTGCCATCTCGCGTTTCTTCCTCCGAATGAGAGCAAGGGCACGTTCGCGTTCCGTAGACTCTCGACTGAGACGTTCGTTGACCTCCGGGGGTCCCATTAAAGTGGACCCCTTCCTGCGGTTCTGAGTAGACCCGGAAGAAGATGGGGTAGACTTGGAGAGTTGTTTGTTGATGGACGTCAACGGGTCATGGAGAGATTTGCGAGCGGTATCCCTCTTTCTACCAGGCGAATGAAAATGGGGGGTCGCGATCACAAGAAAATTTGACATACCGTTTCTCATCTGTTGTGTCCTCGGTCTTGTCGTGTTCACGGTCAGTATACCAGGGTTTGAGATCCTTAGCTGAAGGAGCTAGAGGAACCCCTTTCTCCGTTTCCGCAGGCGTAGTCTTCTTCGCCGTTGCCGTTCGAATAGCGGCAGCCATAGAAGTCTATAAGTCAGCGTCAATATGGTGTCAATATGTTGATGCCAGGAGTGAGAAAACCACAAACCTGTTCTAGATCTTCGAAGAAGTTGATGTGACCTCCCGTGGTCGGCAGCGCTGTGCGATTACTGGTACTTTTCTCCGCTATGACTTTGTCAAGGTCATCGTCTCTAACCCTCTTCTTTGAAGAGCCTGAAGAGGAACCTATCCCAGCACGCTGGCGGAGCTGGTCCATTCGCGCTTCTGAGTCCTGTTACAATTTTAGTCCCCTGCAGTTCGGCAAGTGGAAGAACAGACCGCTAACAGCATCCTCCCCTCCTCTTTAGCCTCCTTTAAACGTGCTTCCTCTTCATCCCGCCGGACCTTTTCTATGTTGTCCCTCCTGTAAGGATGGTAGGACTTGTGATGAGCAATATTCAGCTTCCCCATGGCTGGAAGTTCCGGGTATCCCAGAGAGTGCGATGCAACGCAGCAGAGGTCTCGACGAGTTCCGTTATCTGCCTGGCATGTATAGAGCCAGTAGTGCTGCTCGTGAGAGGGCTTATGTCGAAGCCGAGCGCTCGATGATGGTGGTCAATGGTGAAGATCACCGTGGAAGACGCTTGTGCCCATGCGAGAGGCGGTACCGACGCGCCTTTCTCTGACTCTCCACTCACAATAGGAAGCCACTGGGCATGTTCCTCCACAGGACTGCAGCAACAAGCATATAATTTGAGTCAAATCCCAGCGCAGCATCGCGCTTTGCATTGCATCTGAATATGTCCACCTTGTTGTCATTTCACAAATCAATTTTGGAGAAGATACACGACCCGGCAACAAATGACCTCCTCATCCTTGCTCGTGGTCTTGGGATGCGAAGAATTATCTGCACACTCATGAAGATATACGATTCACCAAGAAACTTGGTTCTTCTGGTCAATGCAACGCCCGAAGAAGAGGCGGAAATTGGTGAAGAGCTCGGTATCATGGGATGCCGTAGGCCTGGCCTCCGAGTCATAGGGTACGAAACAAATAGCAAAGACAGGTACATCACCTTACACTTCTCTGGATCACCTATTCTGAGCTAATGAAGGCAGGAAATCTACAAGAAGGGTGGCCTTATATCCGTTACCTCACGGATTCTGGTGGTCGACATGCTTCAAGCAGACATACCTGTGCATCTCATAACAGGGTTGATTGTCCTCCACGCTGAGAAGTGAGAAACTTTGACTTCAAGTTAGCCCGTTACTCATCGATACCAGAGTCTCACCTCTCGTGCTGGAAGCTTTCATAGTTCGCCTTTACAGGGAGAAGAACAAGAATGGCTTTCTCAAAGCATTCACAGATCAACCGGAGCACATAACAAGTGGCTTGTCACCTCTCAAGAATATCATGAAAGAACTCCAGCTCAGAAACGTCCACTTATATCCGAGGTAACCCCTGCCCATTCGGTAATATCTCACCTCGAAATAACGCCTACCAGGTTTCAGGAAGACATCAAGAGTACTCTCGAAAGACGTAGAGCAGACGTTATCGAACTTTCACAACCTCTGACGGATCTCATGTCTGACATCCACCATGCAATTATCCAATGCATGTCGACAACGCTTTCCGAGCTGAAACGCTCCAACACTACGGTTCGTCCTATCAAATTGAGATTCTGTTCCTTCACTAAGAAATATCTCAGCTTGACCTAGACGACTTCAAGGTCGAAAATGCCTACTTTCGCCAATTTGACATCGTGGTCCGACGGCAGCTTGACACAGTTTGGCACAAGGTTGGCCCCAGGACTAAACAGCTGGTGAACGATTTAGGGACTCTTCGCCGGCTCCTCTAGTAAGGCCTGCTCTTCTACTTGTTCGTATTAACGCTAACATACTCATAGCTATCTTTTGACCTATGATCCACTCCAATTTCATGCATACCTAGAAACTCTCATCGCTGCCAATACCACAACAGCCTCGGGGACAGCAAAGCAGCATCAATCCCCATGGCTGCTAACAGATGCAGCGCATATTATCTTTCAATCTGCTAAAAGGCGCTGTTACACTATGACCTCTGCGTCTTCATCAACAACTGGCGCGGGCAAGAAATCGGCCCCAATCACCATCGATGAAGACGACGATGCATGGGCTGCATTGGATGAAGTTGAAGGAGTATCATCAAAGGACAAAGGGAAAGGCAAGGAAGAACGCCCGTGGTGGCTACCGGTTGGAATGGACCCAATTTTGGAGGAACTGCCCAAATGGAATCTCCTATCTGAGATAATCCAAGAAACAGAAGAAGAAATGATCAGACAGGAGATGTCGCGCAAGCAGATTACAGACGGTGAGCGCATCCATCTACCATTCTCATAGCGGTCTGCGTCTAATCAACGTGAATAGTCAACCCTGCTTCGAACACAGTTCTCGTGATGACGTCCTCCACGAGAACATGCAACATTTTGACGAAGTTCCTTGCTACTATGGATCATGATGCACCCAACGGTTCTAAGGGGCGATCAATGATGATGGACAAGTTGAGGCTTTACCTTTGGTGGAAGTCCAAACTCGCCGAGCAGAAGCAAGACGGGGCCGCCAAACCACTTCCGGATGGCTTGAGGCGCAACGAGCCGTCAAATAGCGATGGTATAAGCGAAGCGCTCAAGAAGAAAGACAAGGAAAGGACAGACAGATCGGCAAGTAGAAGACGAGTGAGAGGCGGAGCTCCAGCTCCCTCAGCACCTGCCAGAACCTCTGATGCAAAGGATAAAAGTGCACGAAATGAGGCTACTATGGGAGAGATACAGCAAGAAGCTGCTAGCTTTGCTGAATTGTAAGTTTTCCCCGAAATATTTCAGGATGTGGTACTGACCCAGTTTCCTACAGCTGGGATTCTCAGGCGGACGTACCAATTGAACTTACAGAAGATATCTTCCTTTTCGATGTCAATACCGGCACTTTGTTGACCGAATTCGATACCCATTATGGCTTGTTGCCTCCAGAGCAAACCGTCCTCGTCCGCGCTTATTCAGACGACACCGATGATAGGATGCTTGCAGAGATCCGGCCCAAGTTCATCGTCATGTTTGAGCCGAACATGGAATTTATTCGTCGAATAGAGGTATGAATATATGCTCCCCATTCTAACTTGCACTGAGGTGTATCCAGGTCTACAAATCTGCGAATCCTGGAATGGCTGTCAGGGTATACCACATGGTTTACAGTAACTCTTGTGAAGAGCACAAATACCTTGCAGGAATACGGAAAGAAAAGGAGTCTTTCGAGCGGTTGATCAAGGAGCGCGCAGTAAGTAGCTTATATTTTCCTTGAACCCTGAGTCCTCCAACTGAAGTATCTTCTCAGACGATGCTTCTACCCATCTTTGAAGATCGTCAAACAGGGAACGATGACATCATCAAGACCATCAGCACACGAATAGCAGGAGGAAGAAGAGAGGTGAACTCACAACCATCGCAGGTAACTCAAACCTCTGCTTGAGTGGTCGTCTACTAATAATCGTGGTGAAGGTCATTGTTGATATGCGAGAGTTCCGCTCCTCCCTCCCTTCCCTTCTACATGCGTCAAACATATTGGTGATCCCCGCAACGCTGACGGTCGGTGACTACATCATCACGCCAGAGATATGTGTTGAGCGGAAGAGCTTATCCGATCTCATCTCGAGTTTTAATAGTGGGCGACTGTGAGCTGCCTTATTCTACTCCTCAGTAGTCTTAGGCTAATTTCGTCGATTAAGATACACCCAGTGTGAGCTGATGTCAGTTCACTATAAAACACCAGTTCTGTTAGTAGAATTCGAAGAGGACAAAGCTTTCACCCTGGATGTAAGTCGTACTCTATATTGTCACTGGCTTACAACTGAATGGAGAATCAGATCGTCTCTGATATCAAATCGTATGTCAAGCCCACGGGTAAGTACCCGGCGAAGAAGAAATCCGGGCCAGGAGGAAACGATCTCGAACCAGCAGCGCTACTCCAGTCAAAGTTGACTCTTCTCATCCTGACCTTTCCCCGCGTCAGAATCATCTGGTCTTCATCTCCCTATGCCACAGCCGAGATCTTCAAGGACTTGAAGAACAATCAACCAGAACCAGAAGCTTCAAAGGCGATTGCTATTGGTGCAGAAGATGATCCCCAAGCAGGCGCAGGCGTCAACACTCAGGCGGAGGAGCTTCTGCGATGCTTGCCAGGTATCAACGCCAAGAATGTCAAACATGTGATGAGCAAGATTGGGAGCGTCAGGGAGCTGTGTGAGATGACGATGGTGCAGGTGCAGGAAATCTTAGGGGCAGAACCAGGAAGACAGTGTTGGGAGTTCATGCACAAGGGAGAGAAAACGTCCCATAGTTAACCTGGGAAGTACATGCAACAAAGTTTGAGCGGCGGCCCCGGCCTCTTATGCATACATTACACTTTGACCAATAAAAGTTGGCTCTATCTAGACTGATATGTATTTTAGTTCTGTTAATGGGCTGCACGGAACCCATCCCTCTCAAATCAAAGCTTCACGGTCGCGTCCCCTTCGCGCTCTTGGGTCAATCGTGCATTCATGTTTGTATTTCTTCCTGTCTCCCCTCCTGGTGGGTACAAGTTTGAGGGACAATGCGCCATCCTTAGTAGGGGTGATATTCCAGGTCGTGACCGGTGATAAAGTATCAATTTCGATCGTCTCGGATTTCGTGAGCTCGTCATCGAGCATCTGCAGCGAGTTCGGTATCGTGCTGCTGGTCTGGCCCACTGAGAGACATACCTGGTCAGATCAACGCTGATACGTGGAATAAACGACATACATTGGCAATCATAATTCACTCGGAATGCATGGATGTAGAGTCTGTCTTTCAATTCGTAGGTGTCGCTTGGCCTGGCGTTAGCAGATAATTACGCAGACAATGGGTAAAATCTTACCCCGAGCGGAAATTCTCCTCGGAGATGCGAAGAAAAGGTGTCATACCCACAGGTTTCTCATCTCCTCCGAAAATATTCCCAGTACCTTCGAGTGTGTTGTAGCTTCTGGTCATGTTCCCTCCAAGCCAGTTCGCACTCACCAAGAACAATGGACGTGGGTATCAACCTCCTATTTTCTGCCGTCCTGGAGTTCCCAGCCCCGGGAAGGATGTGGCTGGGATCCGTCAGAGCGCTACGCCATGTAACAGGGCCTCGCCCTTGTTGATCGTCGAGTATGGCCTAGAAGTGCCAGATATTGAACGACTGGACAAACCATTGATCTAAGCTACTCACGGGTGCTTCGTCAAAGAGCTCAACGCCAACCCGCCGGGAGTTTTCCGAGTATGTGCCAAAGAAGAGTCGCGTTCGAAGCTGCCTCCTAATTGTTTTTCAGTACGGCAACACATTCTCCTTGAAATCACATACGTGCAGGGAATATCAACGTTGAATGAGTTATCTGTCAACAGGATTTAGAACTTGTCCGGTTCAACATCTAAGATTGCAATTTACTGTGAGTGTTGACGATGCTTGTCTGCTCAAAATCAGAGGTACGCCTCGTGCGCAAGATGTGTAGCTCACCTGCCACACGATGACATTTTCATCCAGTTTGAATGGTTCGGATTTTCCGGTTGTGATGAAAATCGCAATCTATCTCGCGAAGGGAATCAGACTTTGCGTGGTGGTTAATATACGATCTGAGACCGACTTACCTTGGTATCAGGAAGTTTCAAGTCCTTATGCGTTTTTATAATCAGCCGGCGAGTATGATATGCAGCTCCGATACCAAGCGCTGTTGCCTAATGATTTCAGGTTAACCCAGTGACTGGTATCGAATGTGTCAGTGGCACGTACGACGCTGGCTAGAACATATCCAATCCAATGTCCATTGATTATTGCATGGGAGGCCGCCAGCAAGAGGGCCGTAGCTGCTAAGCCACCTACGACACTTCCCGCTATGATGACGATTTTTCGTTGACTTTGACCAGAGTGGTGGGTCGAGCTGGTGAAGTTGTCGTTCGAGGAAGTCGGGATTGGCTCATCGGCAGAGGGTTGGGGTGCAGGTGAAAGTGGTGAGGGGAGTGAGCCGCAATTCGACGACGACGTACTTTGAACACCTGAACCTGGTGCTGATGCGGAGACCACCCCCTGTCTCGTGGAAACCACTGGGGAGGAAGTGTTATCAGAAGAGCAAGTTCCCGGCGCTTCGGTGGTGACAGATTCGGGAGGCGGATCACGCGAGGTGTTGCTAGGTGCAAGGCTAGTTGATCTTGATGGGGGCACTGAGGGAGACGCACTTAGGCTACTAGGTGACGGGGTGGAGCTTATCGTGGAAGGGCCAGAAGTAGGGACAGTTGTTGTCGAAGTAGGCGCCTCTGACGAAATACTTGGACTTGAAGTCTCGGTAGGGGTGAATGATCGAGAAGTCGATGTCGACTCTGTCGTTGAGCCATCTGGTGGTAACGAAGAAGTTGGGGGAGATGAGGGGGACGTGCTTGCAGATGTCGCCGTCGTCTGCGGAGTACCAGTGGTAGATGGTGTAGAGCTTGTTGTAGAAGTCGGCACATCTGACGGACTGCTCGAACCTGAAGTCGATGTCGATGACAGAGTAGTCGAGGTTTCCGTTGTCAAAGAAGACCCAGCAGGTGGGGCTGGATCCTGTACAGTTTCCGTGTACCTAGAACGAATGTCAAAACACTAAATGTCAGGTCCGTAAGACAATGGCTCATACGTGAGATTGACAAGCGAAAGGTTGGGTGAGTCTACATTATCCTGGAGGCTGACAACAAAGGTGTGATTTCTGTCCTGCAACCCTTCTTTGGCGAACATGTATTCATTGCAATACTGACTGGAGTTAGGGGAGGGCAGCCACGGTATATCCTCCCCATCCAGAGTCCCATGAATAGATTGATATCCTTGTGGCCAGTCTCCTAAGACATACAGTGCGGACCCTGGGTAATCGATCAGGTATCTGCGCCGCACGGAAGGATGAGGCGCAAACCTTGGAAGACAAAGGTAGCACTATCACCAGGAGTGGTTGTTGACCATCCACAAGAGCCCAAGCCAGATGGTGGACCAGGAGTCCAACCGATGCCGGATAACCTAGCGAGTTTAGGGATGTTATGAGCAAACCAAGCTCGAAAAGGAGATGAAGAGGCTTACGACAAATTTGCGGTAATATTGGTGACGGTGACCGTTACATTCTTCTGAATAGCTAACACTGGAATCAATGACAAGGACGCTATCAAGACGAAGGAGAGCAACATGGTGGGGAAGAGAGCCATTATGGTTGGTGGGATATATAAGTGAGGGCTGGTTCCTGCCCACCGAAGCTCTTTCACTGAGCAACCATGTAGAGTACTCCAACAAGAACGGACACGGAACCCAAGGAACTTGAAGTACTGTCAATTCAGGTTGCGCACATTAGAACTTCTATGACAGGAAAGGTGCTAATTGAGAAAAGAAGGCGACTTTATCAGACAAGGGCAATACAGCCCGCACGTTACATGCGCTGTGCTACCTCATGTGGTCTAGCACCAGCCTGGGCCTGTTTCTGTGCAAGTAAGACTTTGTCAGAATAGGGAATGAGGGTGATACTGAGATGGTGCACCGACCTACCTGGAGTCCAAACAGCATGAACCACCAAAACGTGAAATCGACGGCATGTTAGACGTGGAAGAGGAAGCGCGATCGAAGTCGACAACATGTGATATCATATCTTCTGTGTATAGCTTCTTGAAAACTGCACTGAGTTCGATGCGTCCGACTTGCGGAAATTGCTTGCGTATTTGGCAAAATTTTGATAGCTTCGGTCATGGCTGGTGAAGCAATGATCAGTGCAAGTCCAAACAGAGCTCCTCACGAGCATGAATCGCCTATCTTTCCCCGTCCAATCATGGGATGAATGTTCGATGAATCATAATCATATGAATGAACCTCGTCGTCCAAATTGGAAAAACAAAAACTTCATGCGTCATACATACCAGCAGACCTGTTGCGATTCCTTTACGTTTCCTCCATGCAAGCTTAGCGTGCTTTCCAGATCCGGCACATTGTGGGGTAGCAGAAATAGCAAAGCTCACAAGGAGCCAATCGAACCCCTACCTCGATAGGGTGGATGGGAGTGAGCAGCTAATGCCGTTATTCGATCGCAAGCTTGTTCCACTGGGTTGCAGGAGGAGAATGCATTGCACATTTTCATAAATGAGAATGAAGCCGTTATAAGCCTGTGATAGTTCTCGACCTGGTCCTCCAGAGCAAGTGACTGCTGGCTGCTATCCAAGTTGTCCCTAGGCATGACATGACATGACATTGACACGGAAGAAAGGACTGGCCGTCACTGACGGATCAATTAGATCGGTGTTTGTATGATCGCGGTGCAAAGTCTGATCCGGAAATCCCAGATAACCGGAGATCCACAATCACTTTCTGTCCGCACTTCCGGAGTGATGTTGAACGCCACTGGCAAGTTAGGTGTGGACCGTGTGGTCCAATGCCTCTTGGAAATTTTCGTTCCCCTTGCGTCTTTCTGGGTGGAACGGTAGCCCGTAAGCTTCACTAGTCTTCTCGGCCTCAGGGCTTTTTTTATCTAAAACCGTTTTGACCAAAGATATTCACGAATCGATTGCCAAGCAGCCCCCTTAAGTACACATCCCAGCTCATTACCTCCCTCAGAAAACTCCCCTAAAATCCAATAGGATGATTATTGCTGACAGAACATAGACCATAAATGCGGTAATTTATTGCAGAAAATGTCTCGGCGTAGCCCTGAATTTTGTGTATAAGAATGAACTCCAATAGCAAATAGGTGATGATCTCAGTACACCCGTCACAATGTTGCCACCAGAGATAACCGACGAGATTATCTCCAATATCGACCCATCAGACACGGCGACTCTTAACGCTTGCGCAGCAACCCATTCATCGATGGTCGTTACTTCCCGCGCTCGTGTCTTCGCCATTTCCTCGGTCAAGTTAACCAGATCAGATCAAGCGCTCTCGCTCTTCAAAATTACATCATCCACCAAGAATACAGTCAACAGATATTTATCCAACAACTTGAAAACATTCACCTTGGGTGGAACAAATGGACACGTTCTCCCAGCCTCTCAAGATCTCGAAGCTCTGACATCCGAGATTTTTGTCTTCCAGAACCTCGAATCTCTCACTATCTCTTCGTCCCGTTGGAATTTCGTCGTCCCCGGCCCCAATCATGTTCCCGAGTATCCTCCATTACTCCCGAAATTGACGTCACTCGTTCTGTCCTATGTCCAATTCGACGCATTGTCCAGCCTCATAAATCTCGTCTGCGCTTGCCCAAAGCTCGAGTCACTGTGTCTAATAGGGGTCTCATGGCCAGTTGAGGAGGAATATCATTTCCCCAGCCACACTTTACCCACAACCTTGAAATCCCTCGATTTTTCGACATTGACGGACGAAAATGGAGATTCATCATCCTCCCAATCGTCCGTACGACACTACGCAACATTCCTAGAATGGATTCTTGCGTGCCATGAGCAAGGACAGATGAAAAACAATGGGAATATTTTCCCCGAAGTTGAACGTATCAAATTTCAATGTGTCCACAATCGTGCAGCCGATAGCTTGTCAAAGCTCTTCGATGTCTGGCGGCCATCGTTGATCGACATCTGGTTGTCGTTCCTTCCAGGTCACCACGAAGCTGACGAAAAACTATGGAACCATCCAACCATGAGGGGTCTCCCTCACCTAGTTATAACGCGATTGTCCGGGGCTGTGTATTTCAAGTAAACCTATTTCCGTTGTTCATGGTCCGAGCATGTTTAGCCAATTGGCATGTAGTTATAAAGGGAATAGAGTAATGTGTCAAATTATTCGAAGCCTCCCACCCAATTCCAGGCGTGTATCTCGAGCACCCCAACACGGTGACTCCCTATCCACCGAGCTGAAATAATAGAATAGAATCTAAACTTCCCCGAATATAACAATAATTCGAGTGCTTTAAACAATTGGGCCCTTAGTCCCTCGAATCGTTTCCTATGGTTTGACGTAAATATTCGCTATATGTTCCATTGATGTTATTCTACAAATGTTTCCAAGATGTTGTATATATTGAATGAGTATTTCTTCCTTCCGTTGATAGTCACCTCACTGCCGACAACGTCCCGACTTCAAACTGAAATAGCCTCGGCCAATCCCTTCACCTTATCGACTTCCTCAACCCGAGCTCCACCTGCCCTGCTCTCCTGAGTGCTCAACGGGCTGACGTTGAGCTTCGTGTACTCGCTCCAGAGCTTTTCGACGCGTTCAAGAGGCGGAACATCGGGAGAAGCATCGACAGGGTCACAGATCAGTAGCCAAATTGCATCGTATCCGCCAGCTGTGAACATGAATCAGGCATCTCGGGATGTAAGTTAAGAACTTGGAACAAACCTCCTGGAACACCACCACCAATGACACCGGCGAGCTGGACGCAAGAGTCGAGTAGCTCGGTTTGTTCGGAAGGTTCGATGGGGACGCCAGAGTTGGAGCCCATCTCGCGCATCTTTGCTCGGATAGCTTCAGTCAGATTGAAGACCTCGAAGAATTTAGATACAATAGGCAGCTCATCGCTTGTCTGAGCGATTGAGACTCCCCACTAGACACAAAAGACAAGGTTAGGAAGGAAACATCCATTCGAGAAGTACAGACAACTGACCTGAATAGGCTGCAAAGAAGCAATATACTTGACGCATGCAGTGTACGTTTCGGGATCCTTGTCATACAAAGACGAAAGCTCGTTCAAAGTCTGTGCCACCTTCGTGTTGAGGTTGTCCAGAGCCGTCCACAACTCGAGCGCTTGTTCAGGGTTATCGGTTCTCCACTTGAGGACCTTTCCAACAAGGGATGGAGTATCGCTTCCTGCGTCGACATCAGCGAGCACGAGCCTGGTCAAGGGTGGGAGTCGGAAGAGTTGGACTTTGTAGTCCCAGTCTTTGTTTGACGGAGAAAGAACAGGATGGAGAGCTTGTGACTTGACCTGCCGAGAAAAAGGAATGTCAGCCATCAATCAGAGCAAACCAGGAGTGAAAAAACTCACAGCGTCCTCCTTCATCAAGGCCTGGATAACGGCAGGATTGAACCTCGTATACACATGGCTTCCGAAAACAGCACTCGATACGTCGAATCCACTTCCAACTTTGCCTTGTGCAAAGCAGTGAATGAATTGGGCGGCGTTATGGGCGAGAAGTCTGCCTTCGGAGGCATTCTCGGACGTGACAGGTTCATTGCTCTCCAGTGATGAGCGGGGTATGACGGAGAAGTGGATGAGCAGGGCAGAGACGAGCGAGGTGATGAGTGACGCGGAGGAACCGAGGCCAGTCTTGTGGACGTTGGAAAGGGTGACTCCGGTTGGGACGAAGGGTGGTATATGTGCGAGGGAGGAAATGGTTCTTGGAAGGTTCAGAGAGGCCAGCTGGACGGTAAACGCTCAATCTAACGCTCAGGAACCACGAGTTCCTCGTAGATACGCACCTTTTCACGCTGAGAGTAGAAGTCATTGTCACCGACAATCGCAATGTCGATTGCGTTTGAGGATGACGAAAACACCTTGTTCACCGTCTCTACGCCTTTGATCTCCGCAGCGAGCGCAAGGGTGTGTTGCAATGCCAGGTGAACGAACTTGTTTTTACTCTCGCTGTGCTGTATGTTAACTATCGTCTTCACAATCCTGATAGCTGTCAACACGTACTTGGTCGCAGCGTTCTCCACGACTATCTTTCCTCCATCCGTCTTGACATCGTAATCCCAAACCGAATTCTCGAATTGCGGGCTCCTGACACGAATCCTATATCCTCCCGTCGATGCCGCGTCCGATGAACCCTTGATCACGGTGTAGAATCTCGAAGAGGCAGAAACGACCGTTCCGGAGTATTTCTGATCAAGCACCAGATAACCTCCTGCAACGAGCACCTTCCCAGGTGCAGATACTACTGTCGTTGTCGACATTTCCTTCTCAATGAAAGTTGTGGTGAATGCTCTTGCAAGTCAGCTGATGATCACAGATGTCGTCGACTCGGCCACGGAAAATACAAAGGGTTAGGCGCGTTACAAGGGGGGTCAAAAATGGATCCACTTTATTGTCATGCAAGGTTTATAAACTCTGAGCCTCTCGCCGCCCGTTTCATCAAGAACCTACCAATAGAAGGGGGAAGCTGAAGCCACGCAGCTTATATAACTCGAAGCATATCGCGGGAGCAGCTCAGGGTGGGCACACGGAGTTCATATCAGAAATGAACCTTCGCGGCCGCAAGGCGGAAAGGCGAGGTAATCTGACAATTTGTACCTCGGAGAACAGTGGGTGGATCTCTGAAGATTGCAGATAATCTACGGTAAGCTTGCTCTAGATCTGAGGTGTGAGGTGAGGTGGATACAGATTAAAGTTAAATCGACTAGATTACACGCTATCAATAGCTGGTCACCGTCCACCTCTGGCAAACCAAGCTTTTTGTTGACCACAAGTATTGTTGGTGCAACCAGGACATCTCAGTCCGAATTGCGTACTCACGGGTCCTTTGCCCGCACTACAATCCCGCAAATGCGAAGCCACGATATCCGCAAGTGCACGTATGAACACAGGGGATTCGTTCAGGGACTCTGCACGATGAACTTCTATTCCGAGCTATTTGAAAGGGAAAGTTTAAAATGGAGCAGTGAGCTCATTGCGGGAAACTCGATAAGGAGAAAACACGCGTCTTACCTCCTTGGCCTCCTTCACATACTCCAAATCAAGTTCATACAAGGTCTCGATGTGATCACTGGTGAATGCAATCGGGACCAACACGACTTGCTTCTTCCCTAGCCTCGCGAGACCCTTGAGAGCTTCGGCTGTCTGCATGCCCATCCACGCGCTTGGGCCAACCTGACTCTGCCAAACAAGCCTGTACGGATTAGAGTGTCCTAGGCGGTCCATAACATGCGACACGGAGGCAGAAACTTCAAGAATGTAGGGATCTCCACGATTGACAACCGACATTGGTAGTGAGTGCGCAGAGAAGAGCAGGACAACATCCTTGCGGGATTCCTCGGGGAACTTGGCCAAGGCCGCCTCGATATTTTGTGCAACAGCCTGCGCATCACCAATGTAAGCATATGAAAAGGGGCTCGGCAAGTCGAATACTCCTACCTCGATGAAGCCTGGATGCGTCCCCCACCTATCAATGACACTCCATTCTACACCCTCTCCCGTCTCACCCTTGGCTCCTTTTCTGAACATCTCGTTCAAGCTGCTGCCGGTCGTCGAGCAGCTGTACTGAGGATACTGAGTGAATGCTATTGCCCTTTTGACTCCATCCTCCTTCATTTCACGTGCCGTCTGCTCCGTCAAAGGCCGCACATATCTGAAGGCGGTATAGGCCTTGTGTGGAGCAGTTTCGGGATGCAGCTCGTCCAAAAGCTCTGCCATACGTTTTCCCTGGATCTCTGTGTACTTGAGAATAGGTGAACCACCACCAATCTCTTCGTACTGCTTCTCGATTTGGGGAGTGCGTCGGCGGGCGATGATAGGAGCGAGAAGAGATTGAAATGGAAGAGGTATGAGGTCCCCATCCGAGAAGAGGTTTTTGAGGAAGTCATGGGTTTCTGGAACCTTGGACAAGTGTTAGAAATGTCGGCTGGAGAGGATAAATGTTACGACATACTGTTGCGGGTCCACCCATGTTCATCATGACAATGGCTGCAGCGGCCTATTAGTAAGAGAAACCCAGAGATGGTTAATGAGTATTGTCACCTGTTGGACTGCAAACCATGATTAGACAAACTATTCCATGCCAAAGCACTGAACTTACTCACCTCTTTCCGGTCGTGACTGGTCTATGCAACGAAGCCAGGCCCCTGGTCAGCGACCTTGACATTGCAGTAGTCTTTTGAACATTCATTTTCGTCGTTGTCCTCGTCGACCCGCAGCAAAGGGAGAAATTCGCGTTGAACCCAGCTGGAACGAGGTTCGGTGTAAATGTGGTGACATCTTGACACTCGACGTCGATCGCGGCCGGATAGAACGCGTAGTGATCCGTGGGAATCTCAACCAGCCAATAGAAACATGAGAATGACGCCGGGTCACCGTGACTAAGTCTGTTCGTCGTCTTCATCCTCGTTTTGAGAGCTTCACATTCATCGGCATTTAGAAGCGATCGTAAAACCGCAATGAGGGGACCTTTCTTCAAAAAAAAGCGGGCTTCGTGGAATCTAGTCTAACGGGAAATTTACTACTGTCATGCTGCATCTACATCTGGTCTTGGGCCTGAATTTTCCTAAAGTTGAAGAAGAAGACCCCACAACATCACCCCAGGCTGTTATCAAAGGAAGATCACCATAACTGGCCTCTATGCTGACGAATTTGTTATGTGGGCACTTCCGTACAACAATCTCAATACATTCTAGACAAGGTTAGCAGGATCACTCCACAGCGTTAACGCCGACATACCTTGCACCTCGATGGGACAACCATTCATCTAAGTTTCCAACAAAAAAATTTTCTGTGATAGATGAGAGGAGCTAGAAAGCTTCCATGCCAAATGCAGCTCTTTCTAGGTCATCTTGCCTTCTGGCCGTCAGAAGGCACAAAGACCGTTGCATCCACAAAGCGCGCATGGACTCCTTTATATTCAGTAGCCCGTTTCTAGCGTGCCAGGTGGTTGAGAGCTTCCTCGATGCATCTACTCACTAAATCCTGCGTCATCCTTACCCTATTTGCTACGGGAACGATTTCAGAAACAGTTATCGTTGAGGTAAATCCGGAAACCGTCACGTAGGTGCCACCAAAAATACGCGGTTTACTACTTATCTCAAGAGCGAAATAGGTTCAGCCCCCCAAATGCTTGGGTCAATACGCCAATCACGGAAAATAGATACTGCGGCTGGTGGACAAATACACCAAATGCAACAGTGACGTTCCATTTCAGAGGTGAGCGGGACCATAAATACCATCGCAGATAAGCTGAAAAAATACGACAAGGGTCATCAATCAGTTTCATCGGCGACTTTATTAATGATCCAAGCATTTCCAATGGCACAGGATCACCGCTGGGGGACATTTATACGACCCAGAATGGTTTCTGCAACGAAACGATACCCCCACGAGATGGCTTCAACGCTTCAGTCGATACCGACTATCCTATCTACTACAACAACCCTGGTCCTGAGTGGAAACTTGCATTCAAATATTATGTGTAAGCGCAGCTTTGACTTTCTCGATAGTACCGTCGAGCGCTGATAGGCCTTCAGCTACGAAAGACCGGACCCTACCACACCTGCTAGTGGAAATGACAGCACCACTACTTCAGTTCTATCTTCCCCGCTGGAAGGACCTACTAGTACAACGCCTACCACAAATGTACCGCCGAACTCCACTTCGATTTTGATTCCTTCAACTGACAATGAAGGCTCAACCTCATCACCTTCGCCTGGACATGACACAACATCGACAACTACCACCGATGATTCTCCAACACAGTCCAGCGACAGCGTTCAAAGTTCCTTACCACCCTCCAGCACCCCGTCGGCAGGAGGACCCGCTCTCAATACTTCAACGTTTGCTCCAGCGCCACAGCCAAGCCCTTCAATTCTACCCGCGCCGCCAAGCAAGCCTAGTTCCACGCCAGATGTCACCAGTGAAAGACTTTGCGAAGCCTCGACTACCAACACAACCCCCTCTACAGTTTCGCTAGATGATCCACAAGTATTCACGAGTGTATTATCTACAACTCTTTCCTCTGCCTCCAGCGCAGAATCAGCAACTTCCTCCGTTTTCTTCCCCGTGCCAAGGTACTCAAAACCATCACTTATATCTGGATCTTCCCCCAACGAGGCAACTCCCACTTCATCAATGACCAATATTACGAATGAGACCAACCACCCGTCAAACAGTCAGCACAAAACCGCCGTCATTGTAGGAAGTGCCATAGGAGGGTTAGCGGCTACAGGACTGTTGCTTGCAGCTGCCCACGCATTCACGAATCCGGCATGGATAGGTTATGTTCTCATCAGTATTGTACGTGTTACTCAATTGAGATGCCTCGTCATACTTGCTAACGGCCTTTCAGTCTACAGCATTTGGCCTCGGGGCTACGTTTCACACACGTAGGCTGATAATCAGATGGAAAAAGGGCCTGAAGCTTCCGCTCTCAGATATCAAGGTATGTCAGCATCGAACCACTCTGGAAGCGGTGTCTAAAACATTCTGCGAGGAAGATTGCGCTTTTCATCACTGCCGCAAAATCCAAGTCCGACCCCTTCAGCTTGGACGGAAGAGTTATCGTTTGGCAGGTGAGCTATCCTTCTTGTAGGCTGTACCGTTATTTCATCCCTTTTTGAATCAGACGAGCTTCGTTAATGCTCAGCGTAAGCTATGTATCATCTTGATTTGAGTAGCCAGCCTGAAACATTTCGGCAGATGAATCTTTCAACGTCGATATCCCTTGCAGGTCGGTGACCCTGTTATGTGTCTTTCTGTCGTCTCTCGTCTGAAAATGGGGCAGGGGCAAGAAAACTCGTCTCTGCTTTGGTACCTATTCAGATGATTCCCAGCGAATCACTGTCGAGGCATACGAAGAGGCACCAGTGGGTAACGAATCGTTTATTGGCCATCACTCGCTTATCAGCTATGACCTGGATACTTTCAGGCTGTAGTTGAAGACGATCAAGGGGGCTCTGTCAGATGGCGCCGCACTCGGTTGGACTCCAGCGTTGCAGGTGTTGAGGTGCCTGTGACTGCAGAGAATAAGAGATCGGTACCCACTTCCATTGTAGTTGGTGAGTGTAAATCATTCAATTTCGAAACGACTGGATTTAAATCATGTCCTTAATCGAAGGTACGAGAAATAATTCTAGTTCCGAAGATGTCGAGAAGGATGTTAGAATGATTCCCTTCCTTCGCATCCCCGAGGAGAATTTCCAACCAAGGTAGGTTTTTGACTTGCTCTTTATTACCTTGCTAACACCTAGTCAAGCCAAACCTACGAACTGAAGGAAAAACTTTACCTCCACGCATTCCGGGTCACCTCTGATTGCCAACGTATGCCATCGCTTTAGGCTTGACGAGGCTGGCACTGACCAAATATCTCTTCAAGTGGGTCAGATTGGCAACACTGTTCCAAATTCTGCACGCTTTTTACAGGACGAGCTGACGAAACTCAACCCGATTGAGATCGATACACTCTTGCCGCTAACGACATGGCATATCACGCCCAAGAAGGATGGTGGGTTGTCTCTTAAACTCGCACCCACTAAAAAGAAAGACAAGAAGAAGTACAATCACGAGTGTACCATTGATCCGAAAGCCCGAAGAGAAGACGACCAGCAAGCTTTGGTTGGAGGGGAAGGCGCTGTATAGGGACGGTTCGATGAACTGTAACATGCATGGGAATCGGTAGGAGTGAATGTAGTTTACTACTCCCTTGGTAGCAGATCTATGGTTTTCATATTCTTGACCCCGTATGACAGGCAATACATGTGGCATCTGTCTACGTTCTAAATCTATCGAGTGTATCATAAGGTATTTAATGCTCCCAGATAGTAAGCCACAGCGGGATTCGCTCTTTGTACCCAAGCGAGGTCTTGATGTGATAACAATTAGCACATTTTTGCAGCCTTAGCTTGGGAAGACTCGGACCGTTGAGATAGTTGTTCGCGCCAGGCAGTACTAATGTCAAGGGCAATGACCACAGGTGTGGGCCTAACAGAGGAAGAAAAACAAATTAATTAATTAGGAGGTCAGCAACCAATCAGGTTCACCTAGACGCGCACTCTAAGCGCCAGGCCTTGATCTTCCGGCGTGGGAATATTGACTAACCACCAACAAAGAAAGCACAAGACCTTTCTGCCTCGCCTCTCACAGCAAAGCTGCGAATGAAAATGCCACGTTGCCTCCATCTCCGGGTTTAAATTTCCTTCAAAGGCTACCATCCGAAGAAGACACGCCAACACAATTCAGTCTCGAAGGAGTATTATTGGCGCCTATGCTAGCCTACCAGGGTTTTCACACGATACGAAGCAAGAGCATTATGTTACATTCCGGACAAGGTTAGCAGACTCATCTAACCGGGTCAATGTTTATGGATCTCCCTTTGACCTAGCTTTTACCAGCGTCTATCTATCAAGAAATTTGCCATGGTAAATGAATGAAGCTGTTAAGCCTCTAAGCCAAACAGGGCACTATGTCGAAGAGCTGTGGGCTAGATTTTCTTGCCTGTTGGATGTCTCCCTGCTTCCAATGATACAAACTTGCGTGAAGAGTCTACTAGCGCCTGTGCGTTCCTTTAAACCGGCATCACAGGTTTGGCTTTCCCGGCACAACGTTGAATCAAGTCTCAAATGTATGCTTCGACAAACCTATTGATTTTCTTGACCTTATTCACGGCGGTAACGGTTGCGAAGCTCGTCAATGCCACGGCGAGTACCGATATGAATCCCGACCACGTTCAGTACGAGTCATTTGGTATTCAATCGTGAGAGGTGTTCGTCTAACGGACGGTTTAGGCTCAACCCACCAAACGCCTGGTCGCCGCCACGGGATCCACTGCTGGGGATTACACCAGCATGTGGATGGCGGACGAACAACAAAAATGCGAATGCAACATTCACCTTCAGAGGTACGTAGTCCCGTCGTTGTCGATTCACAGCAACTAATGACTATGGCCAGGGACCTCTTTGACTGTGTACGGTAGTGTAATGCCGATCGATCCCAAAGCCATAGTCACAGTGAATAGCGCCAATACCACGGTCACGCTGAGCAAGTCGTTCAATGCGACTGTGGACGGAACTACCCTACAATACGCACAAGGCCCTATCCTGGACTGTGGATTACTGTTCGAAAGAATCAGTCTCAAACCTGAAACTGAACACACCTTTTTATTCCACTACATTGGAGGTGCCCCAGGAGTGGGTGGTGTTTCTCTGCAATCCGTGATGTGAGTACCAGATAGACTGTACTGAACGTAGCTTATAGGACTTCTAGCTATGAAGAGCCCGACCCCTTATCCGACAATACGACCACTACTTCGAGTGCTGAGACAACAATTTCTACGATACCAAGCAGCCAGACCCCTCCGAATCCGTCAACATCACCACCAACCGATGGTCCCTCCATGCCTTCCGCTGAGCCATCCACTCTTCCATCACCAAACACATCTTCGAGTTTCCCGAGCGATGGAAGCACTTCGAATTCTGCTTACCCGCCATCGACGTCCAATTCCGGAATCCCATCACCAGGTGGGCCAAACCCCAGCAGTGGTGCCAACACCAGCCCCTCTAGCTCTCGCTCTACAACCTCCAATCCTAGTGTCATTGGAATCTCCCTCTCGCTCACCACGAGCCAGAATAGCGTTAATTCCCCTGGTAGCTCAGCGATCGCCTCAACACCTCTCCCTACAGACTCCTCGAACCACGTCCTTAGCGGTCTGGTTACTGATTCGACTGTCTCGACCTATCAAACCGGTAGTAGGGTCGACTCGTTGGCATCCATTTCTGTTACTGGCTCTACAAATCTCGTAGGATCCGCCTCAGATTCCCTAGAACCCACAGCATCTCTACCCACCACAACACCCTCATCTGTGGACCCCATCTCCGCATCAATGACAAGTGGCACTCTTCCCAGCGATGGCGTCTCCAGAGGCGAAGCTTCTCATGTCACCAACAACGGCCATCGAACTGGCGTCATCGCAGGCAGCACCGTCGGCGCCGTTCTAGGAGCTGTGCTCATTGCCAGCGCTGCGGCAAGTCACAGGGAATGGCTAAAGTACGTTTGGAGCAGTCTTGTTAGTAGTGTCCCTTTCTCGAATCAATTTGGTACTAACGCCTTTGCAGGCATTTGCCCTCGGCTTTGGGTTCTACTACTCCGCACGTCGATTTATCTTTGTTGGAGACAAAGATCTCCCAGAGACGAGGGTATTTTTCTTTCATACCATCTAGTAGCGACGTGGCTAAAGTTTGACTTAGATCGCGCTATTCATCAGCCCCGCCCAACCTGCGGACGAGAAGGAGGACGAAATTTTAGTTTGGAACGTAAGTCCAATGTATGTTGCTGTGAGAATATGGAACTAATCCCTTCAAAGGCATGCACAGTTGGCACTGCCCAAAACAGTCAGTTGGTCTTCTTTGATCTAACTTACAGCATTTGACGTTTCTGATCCCAGAGAATGAGGTTTTCTTCGACCTGCCGTGCGATTCTAATGGCCATCCGCGTCTTTTCTTCGGAAGGTATCAGCGAAGGAACGATTATATCTCTTGTACCGAGTATGCTGAAGCACCAGTCAGTCCTTCATCTTGCCAGCGCTTATGTTTATCTCACGAGTTCCGTAGGCCGTTTTAGAGCAGTCACAAGGCTCCACTGAGCCTCACCTCATTAGGCAAACACATGAGGACACGAGGAACCAGCTTATCTCTGCCGTGAACCGCTCTACGGCGCCTATGACTTTAGCGCTCGGTGAATTCTTTTTCGCATGCTAGTCTACATGGAGCTGAACTGCTATGCAAGGAACTGGTCGCAAGATCTCGACCCAGGGTGATATGGGCATGCTCCCATTTATGACTATACCTGAATCACAGTTCGGAGCTGGGTACGTCGCTTCCATGTTCAATAAGATGCAGATGCTCACGGAAATGAAGCACCACGTATCAGCTAGAAGGCGATCTCTATCTCCACGCGTTCAAAGTAAGGAGTGAATGCCAAGGTGGGGGACACGCCTTGTCTAGTCGAATTTCGATGCTGATAGGGTGGAGACAGGTGGCCGATTTTACCCTCAAGCCGTAGGGGCAGAATCCATGCTACAAAACCGAATCACCGAACCTCGTGGAATCAAACTTGATGAATTGAAAGGCGTAAGCCTGGCCGGTCATTCCCATTTGAGTTACTTGAAGTTTGATTTTATCTTCTAGCTTACCACTATCCTGGTTAAACCAGGAAAAGATGGTCGATTGACGCTCAAGATTGTCAAGAACAAGAAGAAGGATCTGAAGAAGTATCAGCATGAATGCAAGATTGACCAGAGCGCCTTGCGTCAAGAATACAGGGAAATCGAGCCTTCCGTCGGTAGCAGTGTGTAGTTGGCGAAGAACAATGAGGGCTCGAGGAAATTCTCCAGAAGAAATATACGAATGGGAAAGAGATCAAATATTCTTTGTAGTTTCCATTATCCATTCCGACAATATGATTGGCTTCCGTCTCGTAGCTGGCAACCCTACTAGCTTGCACCCCGTTTGCGACAAGTCTAAGCTCAGACTGGTTCGACATGCGAATGGCTAGTGATATCTAATCTTTTATGAACGTACTCCTGACTAATCACTTTTCTTTTCAAATTGACACTGGCAGGACAGAACGGTTGTTCTCTTTCCTTTTTTTTGGCGCCTGTCGCAATTCCTTCCACCTTCGACAAGGGTCCTAGCGGCGATAGGTCTACATCGCAAGTATTCCCCCGATGTTATTCGCTACCACCGCGAACATGAGAAGGTTCTCTCGCTCACACTACGATCGGTTAAGCAATATGTCGTCCGCCGATATGGCGTGCCAGTGCCACCAGGCTGGTCCATTAGGCGCTGGGACATACCTATGAAAAGGCACGGCAGGGAGACCGCGTATGCCACGAAACGGCTCCTACTCACCGTAAATGGCCAGCAACGCCATGGCAGCTTGTTCCCTGAATAAAATCACCCAAGTCCTTTGCATGGCTCTCGGTCTGCTTCCCTCGACGTCAACAGAAGCGCCTCCTCCAGCCCCTTCTAGTCTGTTTAACCGCACTGCACTGGTCTCTGATCACGGACCCGTCTTGTGAATCGCGCCTCTGGTTTCCCTCTTTCGTTCAACCCTCAAGGTCGAGCTGCGCCTGGTCAAGGCGGTCGTTGCAACGAATTTATCTACGTGAAAGAGGGCCTCGAAGATGGGGACCATACCTTCACCGTGACGCTGATTGGGTCCGTGAAGACACCATTTGGGCCAACCGTACTCACGTTACAAGCGGTGATGTACGAATGACCGTTCTAGTGTCAGGTTTGACCCCTAACAGAGCGTCTGAAATAGTTATACCACTCATCAAAACTCGACCATGACTTCCACCTCTGTAGCGGTCAGTACCTCCACGACGAGTTCGACTCGGATATCTTCTTCCGAGGCAGACACTTCTTCGACCACTTCTACTTCATCCAAACCACTAGATTTACAAATTCCTACGACACCTATGGCAGTAATTCCTCAAGGCTTTGTAACGAGCATGCCTTCGGGAACGTCTACCACGTCTAGTGCTACAGGACTTGGCATTTCCGTGTCGCTTACACAGTCCATAATCAAAGCCCACCCGACAATCACTACCTCTCCCAATGACAGCTCTATACACTCTGATACGAATCTCACATCCATCATCTCCACCACCGAAGCTGCGGCTCCAACTTCTTCTGGCAATATCACAAATCCGGCTGTGAATCCGGCAACCCCTAAGCGCAATACCCCCGTAATTGTAGGTAGTGTAGTAGGGGGATTGGTATTTGGAGCGATCTTACTTGGGGCTGCCTACGCGTTCACGCAGCCGGCCTGGGTTAGTTACGCTCTCGTCAGCACTGTAAGCAGATTTCCCGGTTTAAACACCCGACTTGATTTTGATCCAAGGTCTGTTCACCAGTCAACCGCTCTGGGTATCGGCGGCATTTACCATGCCCGCCGTTTGATAATCAAGAAGCAGAAGGGTTTGGTCTTACCAGATACCAAGGTATGTATTCACTCAGTCGTTCTCAGCGAAGATCTAGTACCTATAGCTTCCCCTGTGTTAGATCGCTCTTTTTATCACCATCGGGAAGTCTGCTACCTTCCAATTGGACGAGAACCTCGTCGTCTGGCAGGTCTGTACATGGCTTCGTGTGTTGGCTGGCGGTACTGATAGTGCCCGAAGGCAAGTATTGTCAATGCAGATAGTAAGTCGGATCACTGGGCGCATCATCCGAAAATGACCCCTATCGCAAGATAATTTCTTCGAGGTCGACATCCCATGCACGTATGTGTTTGACCCTTGATACTAGCTGCGCTCAATAGATCTGAACGACGCCATTAGTGGCCGCCAGACACGCCTGTTCTTCGGTACTTTCTCAGACGATGGCACTCGCATAGGCGTCGACGCTTTCGAAGAAGCGCCTGTAAGTATGTTATGGCTTGAACTAAGTGCGTATTTACGAGTCTTGACGGGATACAGGCCATACTCGAAGATGAACAAGGCCTCTCCAGGTGGCGGCAGGGGACTCTTGAGCCCCCCAAGAAAGCAAGGAACGACAAGGGACTTCCCACCTCGATTGTGCTTGGTACGCACCCCGCCTCACAGTTTGGCATCGGTCATCTGAATCACAGGCAAGGCACCGGATCCGTTTCTGGACGAAGACGAGAAAAAAGGTGTACCAGCATGTCACCCTTTCTCCGCATTCCAGAAGGAAGTTTCAAGCCGGGGTAGTTCAGGCCTTCGTTTACTTTAACCCTTGCACTGATATTCATCACAGTGACACTTTCGATCTCAAAGACAGGCTCTACCTTCGCGCATTTCGAGTTGGCTTGGATTGTCAGGGTACGACCCCAGATCCTTCTGCAAGTGCACGCATTGAGAATTGTTGTGTAGTGGGCCACGTCGGCGAAAGGCTGCCATTGTCGTCTAATATACTAGAGAATGAACTCACAAAATCGACGCCGATAGATCTCGATAGCCTCGCACCAGTAAGCGCCATGTCCCGGAGCCATTTTTCCAGTCCAACTTACTGATTATTCGGCGCCTACACCCTAGTTGACGACATGGAACATCACTGGAAAAAAAGATGGTGGATTACGCTTGGAAATCGGGCGGAACAGTAAGCAAGATCAAAAGAGATTCAGGCATGAATGTGCCATTCGGCAAGAAGCCAACAGAGGAAATGAGTTCGAACAGGTGGAAACACTCGACGTGGAACCCTAAAAATTACCAGCAAGGGACGATCATAATCGAATATCTTTCAGCACCGCCCGAATCAGACTCCAGGGTGTTCGTGCCTTTAGGTGTTTCTTTTGCCTGATGATCCGTGGTAGAAATCTGCATAATGTCTGTCAAATATTCTCCCTTGTAACTTCCGTTGTGATGTAAAACAATCTGTGCCAAGAACTTGGGCTATTGAGCAGCGGCGTACTATTATGATCTCTGGCCGCGGTGACAAGGTGTAAAGGCTGGGGCAACCACAACAATTTCCATAATTAATCGCAAAGATGTAGATGTAGCTCTGATTCAATACTGGATGATTCCAAACGGAAGTTCCTGCTTTATCGTGAGGTAGGGCTCACGACCTCTTGAGCTTGCGATGTGGTAGTACCACTGATAGATGCCAGTGACCAGTGTAGACCCTTTTTGATCCTGGGCTAAATATAGAACTACACATTGTCTCGCAATTCCCACGCCCCTTACACGACTCTCTCGAAACACATGTGGTCCCGCATCGCCTTTTCTTAAATTTTCCAGTTTGAACAGAGGCATTGCTCTTCATTACTCTGTCAGTGGCCCGACCATCAGGAATCCGAATCCTTACATGGTTGAATAGGATGTGTAGAGCATGCCGAAGGAATGACATCGAGAACACTCCACTTCCGAAGGATGCGCAGTAATCAGGCTTAATTGACATGAGTGGCAGGCACTTACCACCTGGTAACTTACTCACCCGCGGCGGAAGATAAGGCCCGTTTATTCAAGAATCTACACCAGCCTTCTGTCACGTCAAACAAATACAAAACACAACCCATGCGGGTTGACCATCCCAACGTAGTAATCAAGCCCAAATTTTCTCGATACCAGCAACTTTGAGCATTGCTAGACGCAGGTGAGTTGCGCTGAAGCTTCCATTCCAGTTTTGCAGCGCGAGGGAGTCGACCAGATATCAAGTCGGTAACTTTTCTGCATATCTGTGGGCGCCTACGCGACTTATAATAAACGATAGGCAGTCGATTGCGATGGGTCAATAGCTTCGAATTGGGTATTCTGGAGCCTGATGGTAGTTCCCCTTACAATGGGCTGCGCCCTCATCCATTCTCTATTGGTCTCGCTCTATCTATTCTCAACTCCTGTTTTTGCAATCCGAATGACCCGGACGGCTTCACCAACCAACAATGGTTCCGCATTGTACATCAGGGACTCGGAGTGTGGAACGACTGAACAAGATAAGACACGGGCCCCTCCGAAGACCTCTACACAGCCGGGCGACAGTTTAACGATTGCCTTATCACCCACCGCCCATGCCCCTCTGATAGTCGCCAGTTCACCAGAGGGGTATGCTCCGAATGCATCCTCCGCTTCATTTGAAAGCCCAAATGAACCCACTAAAGAAGGCGCCCTCGCATTTACAACTATTATTCCCTCTACTAGCACTCAATTCCTGCCGCTTCCTGGACCAACCTTTTCGACTCCGTCCAATGCATCTATCTTTCCAAGTCCGAAGAGTACCGCCATTCCGGCGCCTCAAGTTGATTCAATCGACTTCATTCCCTCGACGCCAGCTCCCTTGCCACTGCAATTACCCACGACAAGTTTCTATCTTCCACCTGCCTACGATATTGCAACCTCAGCGATTTCTCTAACTTACACATCTCAGTTCGCTAAGAATCTCGCTGGACATAGCACTAGTAGCCCTCCTAGGTCATCTTCCGTAGCAACAAGATCGTCTGTTCCTAATACCAGCGGCTCTGCCCAAACCTCAAATATATTCTCGGCAACCCCTGAGCCCACACCCGCCAGTGTTGAAGCATCGAAGACTCATTCAGTCTTCAACACGCCCTCGTTCACTGTTCCCCCAGAGCCAAATCAGGGAATGTCCACACCAATGACGTTCCCAACCACTAAATTCATTTCGAGCTCGACTAAACCGTCGTTCATCTCTCAGACCAATGAAGTAATCCCTACTACTTCGTCCAGTAATAACTCTACTGGTCAGTCTCCTCCCTCGGCCAACCATCATCACAAAACCGCAGTTGCCGTAGGAAGTGTTGTGGGAGGATTGGCAGTCATAGCATTTATACACGAAGCGGTTAATGCGATTAAGCTTTCCCCTTGGATAGGCTATGTGCTTGCCGCTATTGTATGTATCACTCAACTCACCGATCTTTTTATTGCCCTACTGATACCAACTCAGTCAACCACACTTGGGATTGGAGCTACCTGTCACACCCGCCGCCTTATTATCAAACGAGCAATTTTAGAGCTTCCCGACACCACGGTATGCCATAATATATAATACATACTCATGTTTAAAAACTGAGACCGATTGTTTTCACGACAAAGATTGCCATTCTCATCACCATTGGGAACTCGGACCCTTTCAAACTGGACGAGAGTGTAGTGGTTTGGCAGGTGCGCTACGCATCCGTATGTATGATTTCGAGGCTTAATATCCTTGCATTGTAATCTAGGTGAACACCGTAAATTCTCGAAGTAAGTTGCTCTCCAGGTCTGAAGCCTGAGAGTCAGTCAGATCCTGAACTACTTTGGTAGATGATTCCTTCACCGTCGACATTCCCTGCAGGTACGTTGCCTATCTAGCTCATCCCCGCATAATCTGAATACGGCGGGAAGGCGCCTCCGAACCAGGCTCTTCTTTGGTACTTACTCCGAGAACGACGATTCCCGTCGACTCAGTATCGAGAATTTCGGAGAAGCCCCAGTAAGCCAACTTCGTGATGGACCATTTATTATGCCATTGAGATGCCATCTTCAGGCTATACTCGAGGATCAGCGCGGCTCAGGACCCGTCGTTTGGCGCTGTGGGCACTTACATCCCGAGAATATCGAGGATGCACTGCCTACAGCAGAAAATCATCGACTGGTACCAACTTCCATTGCCCTCGGTAAGTCCTAAATGCCCTTTACAGATTCCTAATTTATATCCAAAATCGCAGGCACAGGGCGTGTGCTTGACATGGGCGGAGATGAGAACTCCAACAAGATGATCCCCTTCATGCGAATTGCAGAGAAGGATTTCCAGCCAAAGTAGTCCTTCCGATCACATCAGGATATCGGATTTGTCTATACTGACGCCATGTTCATCTAGCCAAACTTATGAGCTGAGGGAAAAACTCTACCTTCGCGCGTTCAGGATTAACAGTGATTGTCAAGGTACGACAAGATGTCCTATCATCTTAACGCTTCGGTATCGCATTACGGAGCGATTAGCTCACAAAATATGTTCCTCAGCGGGTCAGATCAGTACTATGATTTCGAACTCTCCACAGATGCTACAGGACGAGCTCACGAGATCTGGACCAATTGAGATCGACTGGATCGCGCCGGTGAGTGTAAATATCTGATGGTACTATATCCTTGCCTGACACCTGACGCACCAGCTTACGACATGGAATATCACACAGAAACAAGATGGTTCACTGGCACTTGTAATCGGGGTTACGAGTAAGGATGATAAGAGAGAATACAAACATGAATGCACTGTTCTTCCAGAAGCCAGAAGGGGAGATGACCACGAAGCGCTGTTCGGGAGTGTCAGCCTGAGCAGGCAGGCGAAGAGTGTCTTGGGGTCTTGGATTGGTCGAAGTTGATGAGGCCCAATGTATTGGCCTGTGCGGTAGCCTTCAAGTTACTCGATTTGCTTGGGTTCATCGTAAGATCTCGCGTCTAAAGAGTCATCGTGGCCTCCGCTAGTGTGGCGTGCATCTGTGATGGCCTCCCACAGATGCTACCATTGCATGACCATATCTGACTTCCATCTATCTCTTTACCTTATTTGCGCTATCATCAGGGTCATCCCCCTCTCCTACTTCATGAACCATTGGACTTTCAGTTTTCTGTACAATTCGGCCTATTGTGGTGTCAGTATTTTGGACTTCAGGAATATGGACCTCAGTAATGTTTCATAATAAATATATGGAGCTGCAGCCGACTTAAATTGACTGCCTGCCACCACGGCCGCTCATCGATTGCCTTTTCAGAGTCTATTGTGTCGTTGGACCCATTGTAAGCTAAACCTATTCAACCAGAGTGATTTATGGTCAAATTATGATCAAGGTTGACTACGTTGTTGCGAATCGTCGTTACGAAATAGTCTAGTGGTCGTCCAGATGCCTCGCAAAGCGCGATACGGAGTGACGGACATTGAAAATACGAACACCTTGAATTCGAGCCAGGCGTGCCTGTGTGCGTGTATGCATTCGGAATGTCGGATTTTGATATCGGAATGTTTGGGTCGGAGCGTGAGAGAGTTGAGGAATCTCTGCTGCCCTCGACCATCCACGACCAACGGCGACTCGAGACAATGAGTCATTATCCTATCCTCAGTTCGGGCATGGAGACTTAGGAGAACATGCGATCGACTGGAAGTCTGGTCCAATCAGACCAGACCTCTGGACCGGACCTCACGTGCTTCACCGTTTTCATAGGTAAGCTAGGGTCGTTTTGAAGTCCTTTTCGAAAGATATTGGGCTATATACCGTAAATAGCTACTCGAGACTCTTCTGCGCATTTCTCGCCTCCAATTATGCGAAAGATGGTGATAGATATCGACTTGCCACTGCTCCGGCTGCGTTCGGGCATTTGCAAGTCATTGAACCGAGCCCCGGTCAGCCTAACATCAGAAGAAAAGAGGCCTAGTGGGCGGAAGATAGCTTAGACATTCTAAAGAGCTGGAGAATAGAGCACCATGCCTGGAATTATCGATTAATTATCCTTTTTACCGGCAAAAGATTCGAATTTAATGGCTTGTGTTGGACGAAACCGGAAGCAACTGGCAAGGCACCTTCCAAATATGGCTCCGGCGGACTGAGCCGACATCAAAAGCGGTCGGCAGGTCTGGTCCACTGGTCCAATTGGACCAAGAATTGGACCAGACCTCCAGTCGATCGGATTTTCTGAGACTTAGGGCAAATCGACTCGGACGTCTTCCGACACCTCAACCTAACCTTAACTTCAACGCCCGATCTGCCAGTATCTTCCATTCATGGCCTTCTAGTACTAGCTTCCTAAAGACGATGCATTATAACAAGCGCCAGATATCACATGGCCCTACGCGCGCCTACAGCGAAGGAGTAGAGTTCGAAACTCTAATGTTCGCTCATGATGGCCTGTTGTATATGGCTGCTTTAGTCTCCGGTCCGTGGGGGCCAAGGAACATTCCAGAGGGGAAATGCACCCTTAGGGAATGCTTGCTTCTATCTTGCATCTCCCGATCGTTATGCGAGAAACTGAGCGCCTTTGGGTACAAAGGAGGTCTCAGTAGGGTTTATGGATTGTGGTTCTAGCGTTTTCAAGTAATATCAAGCAGCTTACCCCGGAAATACATGCCATTTCGACGTTGGCAGTAAGAAAGACTACAATCATCCACCAGCAGCCACCTCACTAAGCTTAAGTATTGGTTCCGCTCAAGCCCTGCTTGCACATAGACACGTATGTCGCCTTGTTCTCCCGTGGCTCAGGTTCTAGACCAGTATGGCCGGCTGGCATTTGGGAGTGCTTGCTTGTCAAAAGTCTAACAGAAATTTGGACGAGGGTATAGCTCAAGCGAGTTAGACAGGTAAGCGGAGCTGAAGAAGCGTGATTGTGGTCCCGATGCGACAACGCCTTGCATTACGGCCCTCGAGAAGGCGGTCTCCCCTCTTCCGCGAATCATCTTCCTGTCGACTTCGTAGGCCATAGATTACGTTGAGGTTTGCCACAGGCTTGTGATCTTCTCAGTCATCTGCCAGGGAGGGCGCTTAACGCAATCTTGTACTTATGGAGCCATTGCTGGGGAGATTCAAACGAGCTTACAAGTTCTCATGCTAGCCTTCCCAATTACAAGGGGTTTGATGTGCTCGTTTTTCACAGCCGTCTTTCTATTCTCTGCGACGGCTCTGGCCCTCCTAGTGAACAAAACAATATCTGTGACCAACGGGAGCCCTTTCGAGTAAGGCCCCTTACCCTCGTCTCAAGTTTCTTGGCCGCTAACAGGTAATCACACCATACCAGATTATCAGGTCCAGGTTGGGTCCCAGCCAATCCATCCTGCGGGTGGGCGACAAATAACACCGGAGACAACGCAAATTTCACCTTCTTAGGTATGCATTTGCCTGCAATGCTTCTGTCTTTCACTCAGCTCGCCCAGGGTCTGCATTATATGTCTTCGGAGATACACCGTACACGAGTCACTATCCAGATTACCAGGTTCTTTTGGATGGCCAAGAGGTGCCTTGGTATAATGACACTCGCATGAAATATTGCGGTGATACGATGTTTGTTGTTCCAAATTTACAGGAGGCTGAACACCTTTTCTCCATCAAGCTCGTGAGCAATGACCACCCTGACCCTGATACTTTGAGCTTTATAATCTTGGAATCCATGACGTAGGTGCTTTGTCTTTTATATCGCATGCACTGATCTTGATTCGCATTCTAGATACACTACCGAATCAGATCCTCTTCCACCTTCTAACTCAACTACATCCTCCAGTATGAGCTTGGCGCCATCCACCACGCCTTCAAGTTCAGTTTTGCCTAGCTCATCGCCTATTTCTTCAAGCGCACCGACTGCTATCACATCGTCATCCGGAGGACTTAGCAGTCCTGCTACACCTTCCACCTTCACGCCCTCATTCGGATCAAGCTCAACCCAAGAAGCTCCCTCCGTCGCGCCCTCCTCGCTATCTGGTAATCCTAGGACGTCCATGACGGAGATTCACTTGACCTCCATCGTGACCAGCTCAGCATCTACGCACGCTAGCACTTCCACTCTCACAAAATCATTGATTATGGGAGACTCAGCTACAATACAGTCTTATACACCTTTCGACACTGAAGCACCGATCCCAACTATTTCCTCGAGTCTGGTAAACTCGTCGCCATCTTCGAGCCCCACCTCACAATCATCATTTGTATCTGATTCTCCTGCCAGTGGGGCAACCGCGACGCCGTCAAGTACAAATAGCACTAATTTGGGTCATCACTCGGTGAATGCTCAGCACAAGACAGCTGTAGTCGCAGGAAGTACTGTAGGAGGATTGACAGCCGCGGCTGCAGTTGTCGCACTTGGAGCGGCCTCTGCTTCCGTCACCTCTGTCGCGGCTTCCATCACTCCTGGATGGGTACAGCATGCCCTTATCACCATTGTACGTAACATGCAATCCAGATACGTGTCCTGCTCTCTAAAGGCATCCAGTCGACAGTACTGGGCATTGGAGCTGCATATCATACTCGCCGATTGATCATAAAGAAACATAAAGATTTGAAGCTTCCGATCACTGGTATCAAGGTATGTCGTTCTCAAGCCAAATGCAAACATGCCCTCGAGGTCTCATCCCCTCCGTAAAGATTGCACTTCTTATTACCACCTCGAAATCAGGGCCCTTTAAATTTGACGAAAGCGTCGTAATTTGGCAGGTGAGCTTGTCATTCGCGCTGCGCTGAATGTATCTTTTGATGCTCTATCCCCTAGGTAAACAATGTTACTGCTCAGAGTACGCCATATCTTGGATCAGCCGACTAGAATTATTCTTATTTTTCCCGACAGATGGCTCCTTCTCTGTCGATATTCCGTGCACGTATGTACAAGTTCTTGAGATACCTCACTGTCTACTAAATAGAGGGTTAGGGAGCGGCTTAAAACCCGACTCTTCTTTGGCACCTACTCAGTAGACTCTGATCGAGTTACTATTGATGCATGTGAAGAGGCTCCTGTGAGTATCTGATGATCCATCTACCCTATTCGACTATGGAGTAATACCGTGTCTATTCTCAGGCCACACTCGAAGATCAGCAAGGCACTCTCAGGTGGCATCACGACCCGTCGGATTCCAACCGCACAGTTGCAGAGAATAGAACCTTGATACCCACTTCCATCGTTCTCGGTACGTTTCAATGTTTTGATGGGTTTCAAAGGAAACATGAACTATTCTTACAACACATTGGAAGGTACGGGAAGTGGAGGCGAAGAATCTGCCCCTATGAAACCCTTTCTTCGCATTCCAGCGGAACAGTTCCAGGCAGGGTAGGATCGTTCTCGTCCCCGTCATTTTTATATTTCCTGATATCTTGTCCAGACAGATCTACGGAATGACAGAAAAGCTTTACCTTCGTGCATTCCGAGTTGACACCGATTGGCAATGTATGTTATGGCTCCGCGCGCATCACAGTCAGAACTGACTGGAAATACCGTTCAGCGGGACAGACCGGCAACGAAAAAGAAATTCCACACATGTTAGAGGATGAGCTCACTAAATCGAATCCGATAGCCATCGACGAACTCTCCACACTCACAACTTGGAACATCACCGGGAAAAAAGGTGGTGGATTATGTCTCAGCATTACACGGACTGACAAGAAGGACAAGAAACAACACAAGAATGAATGTACTTTTGATGAAACGGCACGAAGAGCCCCGGCGGGTGACCATGTGTAATCTCTCTTCAATTCCGAGCGCAGAGGTTATGAACTAAAGGACGATAACCAATTAGCTACGCTCAGCAAACTGGAGCTATCGCCGTGCATTATATAGCCGACTGATAGTAGTAGGCCAAGGTTGAACGCGAGCACTTGGATTGTTCATATGGATAGAGATATACAAGAGGAAGTAGGTTTCCGAGCTATTTATATAGTTAATGTCCTAAGAGACAGGGAATCATGTATTATGATCATCGCACCGACGCCAAGTACGCGGCATTACCATATTTGGAACACAACTTTGTAGCACTTTGTCATGGCTCGTATCGCGACCGCTCGCGGCAACCTCCATGGCACTTCGTCTGCGGGTCATGATGGATTTCCGTAGCATCAAGGACAACTACTATTCACAAAAACAGTTTAGAGTGAGGAACTATTCCGAGCCGATTCATTACATCCACGGACGCACCAAAGTCATGGGAATCCTCAGAGTCGTCTGGACTCGGGGAAAACCGACGAGTAGGTGACGTAGTCTCAACCCTTGTAAATAACCCGACCATAAATCGAGAAGTAGCAGCGTGATGCGTTCCTCCGAGTGCTTCCATAGGAATATTCGATACCTGCGAGAAATAGAATCCATTTTTTATTGAGAGAATTCGCACTTCAGAACCAGTGACCTGTCTACTTGGGCGTGTGGGGACACTCATGCCTGTCGTTCGGGCAAATAGGAAGGGTGATGTCGTTCTATTTGAGAGCTGGTGTCAGCGGGGGGTAAGGGCACAAGAAGATGCTGACGCACTATTGTGATACAGATACAACAGTCCTAATTACGTTGGACTGGGATTACTTCGATCACAGAACATGCCGACTGATTTCGAATGTCTGGACAAAGGGTAGGGTGACGCGGGACACTCAGGGTTCAGACTCCATTCCCAAGTTGTGCTGGTAGGCCATACTCAAAACGAAATGTTAGAAGTAACGGTGACGATTCCTGTCGCCCAAGCTGTTAGAGAAGACCTTGAAGTCGCGAGGACAGCTCTCACAGGCGATCTCGGTAATAGCCGAGGGATCTGAACACGGTCCTTACATAATCCTCCCATCGTGAGGTCTTTCCGCCTCCAATGGGTTGTCGCTAATCCGTACTCAAACGTGCTTTACACCTATCAATGCTACGGAATCCAGTTCACAGAAAGTACTGCGCAATACCGATAACTCCTGTGCAAAACATGGCTATTCTCCCTCACGGAAGTTGGTTCCAAGCGATGGATTCAGGCTCTGAGAGCCACTTCTACTGAGCACTTAGCATGTTCAAGAAAATGCGTTCCCTGGTTTGTATTCTCATCGGCGCGGTACGCGATTCCCGAAAACCCAAATACCTGCCCTTGTCGGTGTTCATGATCGGCGCCATTCATTAACCCTCGCCCGACTGATTGTCAGGAAGAAGGCTGATTCTACCAGATAAGGCATGTTTTCAGTGGTTCATGTGGTCAATTCAATTGCGGAGACTAAATCTATCCTATAGAAAAGTCAAACCAAGGCTATACATGGCCTTTCTAGGATCTCACCTATCATTTCGAAGCTGATGAGAGTGTTTATCCCGGTCCCATCGTAGTAATCGATACAGGAGGCTACCGGATTTGCGTCGGTCAAGGTGGCCTCCCGTGTAATAGGCGCTCTTTCAGTGCATTATTACCGCTCTGATACCCACCTTGAGCTCTGAAGGCGCACTCCAACATGCCCTATACGGGTTTTCACCCTTTTGTTGTGCGCAAGAAGAGAACAAAGGGAGAATGCGGTAACAACCCTTCCAATAGCCTAGTCGAAGAAGCCGGAGACCTCAGGCGCTTTCGCTCATATGTAATGCACCCGACACTTATGGCTGACGCAGTAGTACCACCGTGAGCATAACTTCTCGTAAACCTTGTCACAAACTCCTCTAAATCCCGTTCTTCTCAGTAATGTTGTTCAGGCTTCTCAAGACACGATTCACTTGGCGCAATGAGGCTCATTCGATTCGACTCTTCACGTTCTTAAACCTTCGTGGCTAAACAATCAACCTCTTTTTGAACGTTCTCAAACGTATATCATTGCGACTTGACCACAAGTTAGGATGACGGCATCCGGCTTCAGATCTGGATAACGGGAAGGGTCAACCCAGCAAGCCTCCGAATTTCAAACCCTCGATTCTGTCAAAAGGGTTCACTCTCATCTGACTCATCCAATGAATATCCTGTCCAACATACTGCGGGCGCTAATCAACCTCACCGTGGAGCAAGGAGCTTTACTTCTTTCTCATGCCCTCCTCATGGCATACTCATGCCGTATTCAATTTAGGCTATCCGGCGATCTTAGCAATCCGTCTCTTCGAATGGGGATCTTGGGCGAAGCGCCCAAATATCCTCACCCAGAATCAGAGGATCACTACCACGGAAGAAGTAAAAACATATCATAGCATCTCGCAGTTCTCACAGTATAAAACGCGTTTATAGGGTCTTCTCGCTCATGATGACCTCCTCCACGCCTCTATGTCTCTTTCACTACTCGTAATCGTCTTTTTCCTGCTTGCCCCTGCTCTAGCTGCGCAGGTGAACACAACGGTCGCGGCTGGCACAGGTAGTCCTATCTTGTAAGTCCCATCATCCTATTCAATGTTCGATTGAGTCACGAACTTTAAAATTACCAGGTTCTCGGGTTCGGGTTGGACTGACGGTCAAGTTTGGGCTGACTACCCACCTTGTGGATGGTCAACAGACACCAGTGGCGATAGTGCCACATTTACGTTCCAAGGTTCGCATTTTAGCCCATGGACTGGTGTAAATAACTCAACCGTTTATGTAGGGTCCGCATTGTATGTTCTCGGAGACAAGCCATCCACAGACCGATTTTCGGATATTGTGGGTACTCTAGATGGGCAAAGTGTACCGCTGATAGCTGGCGAGGGTGGATATTGCAATGAATGGGCCTACGCCATAGAAGGTCTGCAGGAAGGCCTGCACACCTTCGTCGTCACGGTTCAAGATAATACGCTGTCAAATCCCCCTACATTTTTCTCGTTGATTTCTATGACGTACGTGATTTATTTTGCAGAGCTGGACGTTTGACGTTCTAACAATTTATTTTAGCTACACTTGGACAGAGCCGGATGCTACCTCATCTCCTGGGTCCACTTCTTCAACAACGACAGAAAGCTCGACCACTGTCTCATCATCTACCTCTGAATCATCCACCCTGACCTCGACGTCGAGTAGTTCATCAGATACGTCTACTTCTACAACAAGCTCTACACCATCCACGAGTAGTGCTCCGGAGACGACGGAGACGTCCACAAGCACGTCTTCCTCATCCACCTCGTCCTCTGCGTCATCGACCTCTGAATCAGTCACTACTACTTCAAGTTCGAGCAGTTCACCAACAAGCACATCGTCTTCAGCTCCCGCGTCTACCACCTCGTCGACCTCTACCTCGAGTTCGAGCAGTTCATCAACATCCACCTCGACGACACCCATTCCCACTTCTGAACCTGTTACAACAAGTTCCTCTACACCTGCTTCTTCCTCTAGCCCCGCTACGAGTAGTACACCCCAAACGACGGAGACCCCCACAAGCACGTCCTCAGTCCCATCAACTTCATCTACTTCTGTGGCAGCCCCTTCCGTGACGTTCACCTTTTCATCCAGTGGCCCTAGTACACCGCCCACGCAGACAACATCCGCCGTAACAAGCCCAACAACATCGCCGACAAGCTCTCCGACCAGAACCTTGATAGTCTCCACGACCAGAAGTTCGTCTTCGGGGGCAGTCACTACGCCATCGACCGTTTCCAGCTCTCCGACCGAGGCAACTAGCGAACAGCCAACTGAAACCTCGACCTCCTCTACGGCGCCTGATCCAACTGTGGTAGTGGGCGTGTCGTCTGTGGTTCCGTCCAATACAGCCTCCTCATCAAGCTCGAGTTCACAACAAACGTCACTTGCTGTGTCTCCTACTATCCAGCCAACCCCGACTCCTTCGAGCAACAACAGCACCAGTGCGGCCGATCATTCGTTAAACGGCCATAATAGAACTGCAGTCATTGCAGGAAGCACGGTAGGAGGATTTACAGCCGCAGCGATTTTGCTTGCAGCTACCTATGCAGCCACGCACCCCGGATGGCTAGAATATGTCCTGATCGCCATCGTACGTAATATTCAATCTGCTCACCCATTCCATCGCTAAAGTCATGCATCTAGTCGAATGCGCTCGGTATTGGTGCTGGATATACCGTTCGCCGGTTGATCATAAAGAAGCATGGGGCTTTGAAGCTTTCGGATACCAAGGTGTGTTCTTAGACCGAATACGAACAAGCAGTCGAGGTCTGACCTCCTTTGCGACAAGATTGCTCTATTCATTACTACTGGGAAATCCGACGCCTTTGCGTTAGACGACAGTGTCATAGTTTGGCAGGTAGGCTAGCCGTCTTATCTGTTAAGCGTACCTCTAAATTCTGTTGAACTCAGATAAACAATGTCAACGATCAGAGTTAGTCCTATTTCTATTTACTCAACTGGTCATATCTTGACCTATACCCAAAGATGACTTCTTCACCGTCGATATTCCGTGCACGTATGTGGACGTCTGCCATGAATGTTTTACTGTTTACTGAACATAGCTTAGGAAGAGACTCAAAACCCGACTCTACTTTGGCACCTACGTACACGCGGACCACTCTGATCGAATCAGTGTTGAGCACTTTGGAGAAGCACCTGTGAGTAATTAATGATTGATTTACATGTTCAAATATGGAGTATGTCGTGTCCACATTCAGGCCACACTCGAGGAAGAACACGGCCATATCAGGTGGGATCGCGCGCTGGTGGCCTCTGGCCGTGTAGCCGCACGAAATATGAGGCAGTTGCCCACTTCCATTGTTCTTGGTATGCATAAATCCATTTTGAAGAGAATATAAACTAACTCGCACCCAAAGGCACTGGAAGTACGCCCGCCGACAAGAAAGAGGAGGCCGTGCCCAGTATGATCCCCTTCCTTCGCATTCCTGATGGAGATTTCAAGCCAGGGTATGATCACCGTCACTTTCACCATTCAATATTCGCTGACATTTTATCAAGTGATACTTACGAAGTGCAAGGGAAGCTGTACCTTCGTGCATTCCGAGTTAAGTCTGATTGCCAAGGTACGCCCTAAGTTCACCTATGACCTAGCCAAGACTAACCAGATATATCTCAAGTCGGACAACCTGGCACCGCGATCCCGAATCCATTAGAGGTGGTGGCAGACGAGCTCACAAAACCTAATTCGATAGCGATCGATGAACTCGCACCGCTTACGACGTGGAACATCACCGGGAAAAAGAACGGTGGATTATCCCTCAACATCACGACAACCAAGAAGACGGACAAGAAGCAGTACAAACACGAATGTGTGGTTGACAAAAAGGCGCGAAGAGAAGCACAGGTCGGAGGCGATGAGGAAGATTTGGTTTGAAATGACTGCTAGAATGTGTATGGCAAGCTTTCGTTAGCATATGGACCAAACACCCGGAACGTGACGATCCTTACGAACCCCACGCTATACAGCGTGTTTATGATGGCACCGACCGATATGACCTTTATGTACTATTTCCTTATTCACCTAGTACTTTCTTTCGCTCATAGTCGAATGACTGATACCCTGATGTACTACACAAAAGTCCCGTTCACAATCTACACTGTTCTGGATTAATAAATTACTTCCACCAACGTCCGAAACCCACAAAAGTCCTGAAAGTCTCTAGAATAAAAGAACGACTGCAAGTAGTATTGTAGATACCAGTCCAATCACCGAATGGCTCGTAGCACCCATCGACGCCGCAGCATTGTTTACAACAGAGCCTGTCAAGTTCGAAGGAGAACTATTGGCCCATAATCTTATGTCACGGAAATAGGTATGAACGGTGGTAGGAGTTTCCCAGGACTGATCAGAGCCTCCAAAGAATGTTCTACACACGTGGTGAGCTATTTTGAGCGCGTCTATCAAAAGAGTGGATACGCACGAGAAATAGAATCCGTTGATGTTAACAGAGTCTGCACTTCGGAGTTGGAGGCCCGTCTGGTTGATGGCTTGTAGACTGTTATAGCTGCGGACGAGAAAGTCAAGATATCAGGAGGTGTTTAGGAAACATGTGTTGGGCTGGGCTACGTACAAGAGTTGGACTTGGCCATTGGCGACGTTTGGTGGGTTGTTTAGGCGAACAAGGAGGGTGATACGGTTCCATCTGAGTGTGTTGTTAGCGATGAGTATGGGTGGATAGGGATAGAAACGCACTCTCCGCTGACGAATCCGAAGGATCCTCGTGAGATACTGATACCAAAGTCCGAGTTGCACTGGACGTTGCTTTGGTCACAGAGTCCATTTGCAGGAGGGATGTATGCGTAGACTGAGTCGAGCTACAATTAGTGGGAATCGGGGGGCCTTGTTAGGGCGGAACGTACCTTCTCCCTGTGCATTCTTTCTCCACATAATCCTTGTACTGAAACAGTCTTTTCCATCTGCCTGATTACCTCCGCTGCACCCACTTGAGTTGGTACCTCCTCTCAATCCAGGTAACTTTCCTCCTTTCACCCAATCAAATCCAGAGTCAAAGGCAACTTCGTAAGTTACCATCATAGTCTGGAAATGACTCCCATCCGTCGTGTTCCATAGGTTAATCAACTGGCTTCCTCCTGTATCATGGCTATAGCTTCCCTGAGGGTAGGTCACTTGCAAAACAGGGCCGGTAAAGTTGACAGTAGAAAGAGGAGGTGGCTTGTTAGGGAATGGGTCTGCCACGAATTGCAGATTTTGAGGATTGTCTTGAATACGACCTTTGCCTAGCGACCAATTCTGCACAAGTAGATTGTCGGTGTCTTGAGCAGACATTGTAGCCGTAGGAAATGCCAGCGAAGTGCTCGTTGCTAGGCCATATTGCACGGCCAAGTCTTCTGCTTGGGCTTCAAGGACTGCGAGAGTAGGTTGTAGGAGAAATGCTGATAGGAGGGCGAGGGCGAGATGATGGTAACGGGTCATGATGGCGTAGTGGTAATGGTCAGGATTAGAGCGACGACTCAGACTAGCTGAGAGCGCTGAGATTTAAGAAAGAGCGTCGAGTTGACTGCGAGAGTTCGAACCACGAATGGGCCAAGAACAAGAAGAATAAAATTAAGAATGGACAAGCTGACAAGGAGACCCGCAGTGGCCGTACCGAGCATCAGCCAAGCCAAGATGGCAGTCGTGCACGTGACTTGCTATAATTACAGCGACCACGACTACGACACCGCACAGTGAAGCAGCGGAAAGCCCATGGTATCGTCCTAATGTTTTCAAATTCTACTAGAAGGGACAGGAATGACTCTTCACAAGACCACGAACACTCTCAGCCTCTTTTAGGAGGAAGTGATTCACCAACTCGGGCAAATGCAAGTCATACAATCTTTGCTGTGGACGATGACGATGACGAGGGGTTCGAGGAGACAGCGCTACCGAGTTCGAAGCCATCAGCGAGGGGCGTGAGGTTTGCAGAAGAGGTGGATGTAAGGGTGATGGAGAATGGACATTCAGTACCGCCTGCGCTAAGGTCTACAACCGCGAGCCGCGAAGCAGGTATGTTCCTCCCTGAATTATCTCCGGCACCCACATCTGCTACTTTGCCTTTCTATGTCTCTCTGAATACATGGGTATCAACTGACAGACGTTATCTGCTAGAGTTTGACCTCGACTCGGACGAGCTGGATGAGCTACACGAAGACGACAATGTCCCCATACGGCGAGGCGCAGGTCACAGAGACCAGTCTATGCCGCTCCTCGTCGGCCTATTTGATTCCTCAGCTGCACGAAGAAGTCTGGATGGATCTCGGAGTGGTGCTGGGCTGGAGATGAATGGAAGAGGTACAACCAATGGAGAATACGATCTGGAGGAGTTGGCTACAAAACACAAAGCTGGCGGAGGCATGTTGGATAGTATAGCGAACATGGCGAACTCGATTCTGGGTGCAGGTAAGAGCTTCACCTTTCAACTTTCTTGAACTGTTCATACTCATTCCGTCGGTAGGCATCATTGGTCTACCCTACGCCGTAGCCCAAGCCGGATTCTTCACTGGGCTGACATTACTCGTGGTACTATGTGCAGTAACAGACTGGACTATACGGCTCATTGTAGTGAACGCCAAGCTGAGCGGAAGACATTCCTACATTGACATCATGGACCACTGCTTCGGATCTAGTGGGCGAGCAGCAGTCTCGTTCTTTCAATTCGCATTTGCCTTTGGAGGTGAGTCTCTTTCGCCCATTCCCACTTTTTCCAGGAGTACTGAAGTTTGCTCTCAGGCATGTGTGCTTTTGGTATAATTATCGGAGACACAATACCCCATGTCATACGCTCCGTCTTCCCCCACCTTTCCTCTACACCCGTCCTCAAAATATTCACAGACCGTCAAGTCATCATCGCGCTTTGTACCGTCTTCGTGTCATACCCACTTTCCTTGTATCGAGACATTCACAAACTCTCAAGAGCATCTGGCGTTGCACTTGTGGGGATGGTTATCATCGTCATTTCTGTGCTCATTGAAGGACCACATAGTAGTCCTGAGCTGAGGGGAGATCCCTCGAAAAGATTCACCTTCATTGGGCCTGGTGTTTTCCAGGCTATTGGAGTCATTAGCTTTGCATTTGGTGAGTACCATCAAACTATAACAAGCGGCAAATCTGAGCGAACCTCGACAGTCTGCCATCACAATTCTCTGCTCATTTACGGGTCACTACGGACGCCAACTCTTGACCGATTCGCAAAAGTTACCCATGTATCAACAGCCATCTCGCTCGTCAGCTGTATGACGCTAGCCATTTCTGCATACCTTGTTTTCACGGATAGAACCCAAGGAAATATTCTGAATAATTTCTCATCTGTAAGCACTTTTACCTCCTCTTTGACACGTTTTCTAAAGATGTTTCCCTTATTAACAGAAAGATACCCTAATCAACGTTGCCCGATTTTGCTTCGGTCTGAACATGTTCACCACTCTCCCCCTCGAACTCTTTGTCTGTCGCGAAGTCATCGAACAATATTTCTTCGCCCACGAAGCGTTTTCCATGGAACGGCACATTTTCTTCACCTCCGCCATAATCATCTCCTCCCTCACCGTCTCTCTCATTACCTGCGACCTAGGCGTGATGCTTGAAATCACAGGCGGTGTTTCCGCAACGGCGCTAGCCTTCATTTTCCCAGCAGCATGTCATTTGAAGTTGGTCGACCCTAATGCAAAGTGGAACAGCAGGACGAAATTGCCGAGTGTTATATGCGCGGCATTTGGAGTCACGGTGATGGTGATTAGTTTGTTCCTTGCGTTGGGGAAGACGTGGCAGCCAAATGAGAATCCAAAGTTGTGTGCATAGCAGTAGGAGGCCGGAAGTTGGTACTCAGAGATATGGACTCTTAGGATAGATGGAGGCATGGACTAGGACTGCAGTATGTATCTATATTACTTGCAACCATTTTAATCCGCTATCTGCTTTGCAAAGTCAATAATTTCACATGTATTGGTCTGCTCCAATGGCATCTGCCAGAGCTGTGGCAGGCAAGCGAGGCTCATCAGCCGATTGCAGCCCTCAGTGGAGTACCTGAGGCGTGTTTTGGTGTGAATTGTTGGTCCCATCTCAGGGCTTCTATCTGTCAATCCACCATCTCGGTTCATTGAAGTTTGTTGCGCCGAAGGATGGGCAATGTGTGGCAAGGAGAGAAGGAAGAATGAGTCTCAAAACCTGTCCCTCCCATTCAAGACGATTCAGAGTGGGCGCCTATTTGATCATACCCTTATCAATAACCTGCTGTCAAAGCAATGTCAAAGTCAAGGAATGTGAAATTCCGAATCGAAGACGCGTCAGTCGTGCTCCTCAAGCGCGTCTCCTTTCCTCCGCCGCTCTTCCATCCCTTGCTCACACCCTCACCCACGAACTGGAGCATTTTGGGGAGCATCTGTCAATGAAAGAGACGCATGGTTGGATGTTTTTCTTGGAAACCGGATATCGGCAACAGTTCCCCTTGTACCTCGATCATCGTCATAGAGAGGGCGCTTACATAATGGGGACCCTAGGCTCAAAATTAGGCCTGCCAATATTGGTTTTCTCTCAACGTCCTTCTTATGCTTTCTTTCTGAGTCTCTGGAGGGTCAGTGCAGCCCCTCGAAGGCTATCTTGAACTCTGTAGTCGAGTGCTAACGCGGTCTTCTGAACCCTGCAGATACTGACCACCATATACCATGTCGACTTACCCACCAAACCGCCTTGACCGGCAGGGTTCTGCGAATTCGGCGATACCTCTTTCACCAATGACACCTTCTGGGAGGGCCAGTCCAGAATATGACCCAGAGAGAGCTGGGCCACATGGGACAACTAGGAGTGGAATGACACATACCTTGAAGGGCAGCGCCCGAAGCTCAAGTTGGGACCTGCTGGCAGGGATAAGGAAGATCGAACATTCCTATGAAGAGTTCGACTCAAGGAATGCCAGCCAACCTCACCTTGCATACGCAGACGGTGATCTCCCCGATAGCAAGGTATGTGCATCCCCCAGCTCTCAGGGCATGCCTCGTTGCAGCCACCAAGTTATCTCCTCATGGCCATTGACTAATTTTGGGTTCTTCCGTCGTGTCGCTTGTGGCGGATGTTTAGCTCGTCAAATTCTATAACTATCTTTTGAATGTTTCAATCATCACTCGTTGGTTCTTGTTTATCATACCTATTCTTGCTATCCTTTGGATACCTGGCATTCTATCTTTTACGAAGTTTCCCAACGCAAAGGTACGCATTACCCCATTCATCGATATTTTGCTCGTAATAACTCAGCATATTCTGCAGATCTGGGGCGTTGGACTTCTTTGGTGGTCTATTTGGCTGTCAGTTGTATGGGGAGGCTGGTGGGTCTCTCTTGCTTTCGCGTAAGTTCCTTCTATCTACAGGAATACCGTTCGCGAACTAACAATATGTTAAAGTCGTACTATCCCCGTCATCCTACGTGGAACCCTTGGTGTGGTTGCCGTCGGGTTGAGGCGGTATATTGACTGGACCACCGTGCTCCACAGGTATGCTGTCCCTTTTATTGTAAAGTATGTATACTCACCTATTCCTCACTACAGATATGTTGCACTCTTTGTCTGGACACTGACCGTCTGGGTTACTTGGAATCCGCTCATCGACAATCATCAAGATGGTAACACTTCCACAAAGAGCAAAAACGCAGTAGACTTAGCAGCCAAGCTATTCTTTGCGTTCTTCCTTTGTGCTGCTCTTCTTTTGTTTGAGAAGTTCTCCATTCAATGGATTGCAGGAAAGTTCCATGAGAGGTCCTATGCTGGTTAGTATTTTTGCACCATTTGGACACGCATATACCTTACCTTTTCACCCCGTAGAACGTATCGCAGACCAAAAATTCGCAGTCAGGTCTCTCGTCACTCTCTACCAGCACTCTTCGGATATCCCAGGGCGCACCGACACTCTTCACGAGTCAGCACATGTAAAGAATGGATCTGTCAACCCCAAACGCTTCTTCAAGAAGTTGAGGCAAGGCGTACGAATGGCTGCCACCACGACCACTACGGCCTTTGGCAATGTCGCATCCGAGATTGCTGGAAGCTCGGTCTTGCAGCCAAACTCCCCACAGAGCGTGGTCAAGACTGCACTGGAAAGTGCCAACAAGTCGAGATTGGTAGGTTCAAGTTGTCTGACGTGTTTGAGAAACATTCAGCCTAACCTTTTGCTGATAGCTTGCGAGACGCCTATACTATTCTTTTGCTCGGCCTCATGCTGAGTACCTGCTCGTCACAGATATTGCCCGTTTCTTCCCATCTATGGAGGAGGCCGACGCCGTCTTTGCTCTATTTGATAGGGATTCGAATGGAGATGCTTCTAGGGACGAAGTTGAAGCAGCACTCTTGTACGTTGACCCCGTCCATCTCAATTCGGAGATCAGGTAATCTAACAACGTCTCTAGAGAATTCCACCGCGAACAGTTGTCCATTGAGAACTCGATGCGCGACTTGGACAGTGCTGTCGGAAGGCTGGATAACATCCTCATGTCGGTCTACGCAATTGTTGCTATTCTCATCGTTGCTATCGCCTTGGTTCGTCAACTTACCTCCCTTTGTTGTTACCCAAGCTGATATATCATGTTGTCCCACAGGAAGCACAACTTGCAACCGTCGTGACTGGTGCAGGAACTCTCATCCTCGGTCTCAGTTGGCTCATCGGTGGCAGCTTGCAAGAGGTCCTCACTAGTATTATCTTCCTCTTCGTCAAGCATCCCTTCGATGTTGGTGACAAGGTGGTAATCACGAAAGAGACCTATACAGTCAAAGAGATCAGGCTTCTTACTACCATCTTCCTGGATTCGAACAATACGAGCGTTCAGGCTCCGAACAGCATCTTGAATACTCAGGTAGGTGACTTTTCTGGTTTTGCTTGGACACCCTTCCTTCTGTCCCTGGTTCGGCTCAGGCGACCTATTTCTGAGTCTTTGTTCGGTTCCACCCCTTCAGATTCGATGCCTGGAGGGGGACAGATCTGCACTCCAGCTTAAAGTTTGATTAAACTATCCCATGACACCAATCTGACATCTATTTGTACCCCTCAGTTTATCCAAAACATCCGTAGAAGCCCGCAGGTTCGTACTCACAACTGTCAAGAGCATGTGAAGCTGACGGATTTGCTACGGATAGATGTCGGAGACATTCACATTTGATGTCGCCTATTCCACTAACTTTGAGGATTTGGAGAAGCTGAGAGACAAGATGCTCGCCTTCGTCACGGCCGAAAGAAGGGATTACCTGCCTTCTTTTGATGTAGCAGTCAAGGGTAATTACCACCTTATTTCCCATGTCTCGGGCCTTCAGACTCACCTCCGCCGTTCACACAGACTTCCCCGAACAGTCTATGATGACACTCACCGCGGATATCAAGTACAAATCCAACTCCCAGCTGGGCGCAATCAAAGCCAAGCGACGCAACAAATGGATTTGCCAGCTCAAGAGTGCTCTCGCTGAATGCAAGATTTATGGACCCAAGGGAAATCCAGATGCCCCTGCTGCGATTACCAAGTACACCCAGGTCCCCTATGATGAGGTCAAGGCGAAGGAAAGAGCAGAGGCACATGCTGCTACTGCGATGCCTTCCGCACCTGCCAGCACCTGGCAACTAGTAGATCAAAATCCAGCATCAGGTTAGCCCTCTATTTTGGCCTCATTGAGACATTTTCTTTGACACTACAATGTCTCTAGTTGGCATGAGCTCAGGTGATGTCTTTGACGAAGCAGACCAACTCTATATGACCTCTCCTCGTCGGGGCTTGCCCGAAGACCCCAACAACCAAGTTCGATTCAGACAAACTGCAGGCCAAGCACCAGCTATGCCGGCGCCTGGACCCAACATGCCTGCGCCTGGACCAACTGGGCTACCTCGCACTGCTGCGAGTGCTCCTACGTTGATGCCTGCCGCTAGTGTTGCTGGTCCATCTTCGCCAGACACCATCGAGACCACACCACGACGTTGAACACCGACCCCTCTTAGAGACTCAAAGTGACTGTCACCCAGCGCAACTCATCAGCGTCGAGGCGACGCCGTTGCGGTCTAGGTGCTTACCTTCGCCCTTCACAATATAAAATTACTATCTATCCCTTTTGCTTAATCTGGACATCTGGCATGTACACAATTTATCAGAAGCTTTTTCAACTCCGAAATTTCATTACTACTACAATCAATACACATTCATTACAAGCCAGAAGTATAACACAGAGGGTCTAGACGAGGAAAACATGCATGAGACGAGATGGAGTAATAGACGCCATGATAGGGGAGTTTTAGACATTCCATCCGTTGGCCTGTTGGCCTGGGCTTTCCCAACCCCCTCCAGAGGTTGCACCCCACCCTCCAGTGTTACCTCCCCTTGGGCTGGCGCCTCCCCATCCACCTCCACCTCCGCTAGAAGCACCCCAATTAGACCCGCTAGCAGCAGGTGGATTTCCCCATGCATTGTCAACCGAGTGGCCATTCGGTTGCGGATCACCCGCTGTGATCATGTCAACTTCTGGTTGAGTCTTGAGCGCAAGGATGAGGTTGGCCAGTTTTGTTTGGAGTTCTTGTAGGCCCTACAAAAGACGTCAGTTCAAAGATAGCTTGGCAGGAGTAAAGTTAAAAAGCGCATACTTTCATCATGACCTCCTGAGGTCCCAAGCTTCCGTCTGTCTCGACCTCGAAATAGAACTGCTTGGGCTTCGCGTTGAAGTCGAAAGGTGCATTCTCATCTGGGGGATCCTCTTCCTCGCCATTAGGTCCTACAGGCCACTCTGTCCTCCAGTCCTTCTCAAACCAGTAGGACGTATGCCGAAGTTTATTGTAAGGATCGTACTCAAACGAAACGGCAGAGCATGGTGACCACTTGGCGTGTTCTTTTGCGATACCTTTCTTCGCGACACATTTGAGGCGGAGTTCTTGTCCTTTGCGGATTTTGCAAATGAGAACAGGAGGAGGGCCGTTCGGGTCATCTGTAAATTTGCACGATGAATTAGGGAGCAGAAAGAACAAGAGCAAGATAAGCTGCACCTTTGCCGACTGGTTTACCGAAGTTCTCACTCCTCCTGGACAACTCTTCTCCTTCAATAGGAATCTCCTGCGCATCCCAAGTCCCTGGCGTATTGGGTGGAATCATGTCAAGATGGTGACTAGTAACGTCCATGGTGTTGTTATCGTTGCACGAGACTCGTAGGATGAGCTTGATCGAACAGAGGTCGCATCCAGCTAGACATGTGCAGTCCTGGAAGCAAAAATACCATGTTCAGACAAAATGAAGTGATGAGATGCTGTTATTGCTCACTCGTGTATATTTGATTGCTTCGTCACAGTTTGAGCTGTACAAAGGGACCATTCCCAGTCGATGGGCAATGAACTCGTCCGGAAGTACGGTGGTGTTTTGCTCAACATCGACAACATCTATGGCTACCAAGCGAAACGTTCAAAGCATTAAAGGACGGCTATGCTCGCGAATTAAAGCCACTTACCGACAGTGGGAATGTCTGCCATAACCACCCTTCTTATTGAATTGGCGAAACTATGAATAGCTGTTGAGCTTCCCGTTATTCTCATTAATATCAACATAAAGCACGTACGCCAGGTCGGCATTTCTAAGGACAAACTTGACACTATCCTTCTTGACCTCCTTGATGTTGACTATAGGTTCATTATCCTCGAGGCCTTGCATTTCGTCGTGTTCGATGAAATGAGGCTCGTAAGCGTGAGTCGTAACTCCGGTTTCCGATTCCGGGAGCACGAGACCCTCTACAATAAACAAAGCCAAATACTTTAGATGCGGCACTTTCCGGCAATCAATCCGTCTTTCCTTCCTTGCTTTCGTTCTAACGATATCCAGACCGATCATTTACCAGAGCTTGACAAAGTCTATACGGACTTGAGTGTGTCCCTCTGGCCCTGGATCGCAACACGCGCCTATCATCTCCTATCATCTGCCCTCAGCGAACGCATGCACCTCAAAAGGGTCTTGATTTTGCCCGCGGTCCTCCTCGGAATTTTTGAAAACTCGTTTTAAATGCCGAGTCTCGGACGACGGTGACCTTTCCCGACTTACATGACAAATGCTCCAGTCCATTTATTCATACGCTAGTATGAGCGGCTCGGTTGGACAGCCTGGCGTTGTATGCACGCCCAGACATTTTCTCAAGCCCCGCGAATTAGATCCGTACTTCTGTGAATTGCTCTCGGCGAATAGGAAACTACGTGTAGCTTTATCTCCCATCCAGCGCGTTCCGTTCGCTATAGGAAAGAAAAGTGGACGCTGTTTCACCGAAAATACCCCTCCAATACCCTCAAACAAAGTACGGCGGACACGGTCATGTCAAGCTCGGAAGGAAGACGTCTGTGTGCGACCTTCCACACCATCTGACGGCATCGAATTTCTCTTTGTAGCCGTCCAAGCAAGAACCCTTGATTCATGGGTGCATCCTCTCGGATATTGATCAGTAACGGGGATGATCAAGTGCACACCAGGCCCATTCATTTTGGCGCCACACGAGCCATTTGTGCCTTCCGTAAGTCTTCATCACATTTCGCAAGCTGACCTCCTTCCGTTATGAATGCTTTTGTGGGCTTTCCGGCGTTTGAAACCGGCGTGTCAGCACTGACCAGTAAGGTCGCAGGTCAACCGACTGATTTCTGGAGTCTTTGGATACTCTACCCCCACGTTAGCCGACGAGGGGTTCGATGGTGCCCTTTGGGAAATGATTCTCGCGTTTCGTGGTCTGAGTAAAAGTGGGCAGCTGACCACTTTTTGTCGACCAAGATCCGATGGATTATCTCTTCGTTTACGCCCTCTCGAAAATACCCTCGATTTCATGCACGGACATGTCCGGGGCATGATATCGATAATATGTGAGGAATCGCTTCACCCTCGAAACATGTGTTCCCGTTCATTTCGCAACCGAATGGGTAACGGCACAGTGAACCGTACGATTCTATGGAGATCTTCGTACCCTACACCCACGTTGCAAAATTCCCAAGATCCTGGTATTCCAATGAAAAGTCTGAGTAAAAAGCATAAACTGGAGTTCGCTAACGAGAATAATGAGATCTCGTGGTTGTTGGGAATGTGATGAACTCCTCGTCGCCGGTCGACAAAGATCGTCCCGGATGGAGGAGAGTCTCGATGCGGAAAGAATTCTGATGGATGGCCGCGGGAAGCCAAAATGTCCGCGGACGTGGTGTGTGTGTGTTATTTAGCCCTGAGCGAAGATTAGTTTATACGCGTTAGGGAGACTGCCGATGACAGCACTGCTCGTTCCTTTTCCTCAGGATAAATACCGCAACTATCACAGATGATTCTTTCCTAACTTTCCCCCGTCGACAAACCATGGCTTGGCTGCCTAAGAGATCTCTACAACAATGTATATGCTTTGTTGCTCGTTGTCATAACGTCGTTGGCTTACTTAGGCTTTTCGTCCAGGCGAAACGCTTCTCAGCGCTCCCGGGCGTATCCACGAAGTCGAGACATGCGTCATTAATGGGCAACTACAGAAAGTATACAAGAACCTCTGGACAAACGTGAGGGCGTTCTGGTTACAGCAGGCCGAGCTTTATTCTAGCAAGACATACATCGTCTTCGAGGACCAAAGATATACGTACAATGACATTCATAAACGGGCCGTCAAGACTGCGGCTGTCTTCCGACATGTGTATGGCATCACGAAAGGTACAGTGGTCATAGGTTCATTCCTTTAACATGTGCCAACTATCAGGAAGGCGATAGAATAGGCATCTGTTCGCATAACTGTCCTGATTATCTGGTCACCTTCTGGGCATGCCGTGAGTGACGGAATAATCCTGATTACCTTTTGCTTATGCTTTGATCCATACTAGACCTGATTGGTGCAGTTCCCGTCCTGACTAATGCGTGAGCTCTCTCCTCAGCTTCACAGTCTTCTTTTCATCTTCTGACTTGGCTCCCGTTCCCCAGCTGGCTTCCTCTCGTGCCTCTCGAGCACTGCCTCTCTCGCACCGAGTGCAAACTCATCATTCTTGATACCGATCGGGCTGACCGGTTGGAAGAAGCTGTCTCAAGAATAGTCTCCACTTTGGCAGTTTCCCCCATACATTTCTTCGTATTTGACAGTCACGAGAGCAAACGTTCATGGGAAAGAATGCAGTGCTTCCGGAGTGTCCTGGACGAGTACAGGGGAACAACCGAAGATATACTTTTGGAAGATCCTCAAATAGCACCTGAAGATAACGCACTAATAATGTTTACATCCGGTGCGTTTGAGCCTTCTCAGCCTGATTGACTACGCTGTGGAGCCGATTCGCAAATGAAAGAAGTTTGCTGATTATACTTCCCCACATTGGACAGGTACCACTGGCCTACCTAAAGGCGTTCTGAGCACACAACGACAGTTCTTAACGAATGTTCTGAATGTGAGTCGCTGCTATACATATATCTCTGGTTACCCAAAGTACTCAATGGGTTAAACCCGGTGCCAGTTGCTCGTAGGTGGTGTCAGAGCCGCATTCCGCCGAGGAGAAGACGTTCCGCTGCAGAACTCTTCTCCAGAGGGCGAACCCCAAAAGGCCATGTTGATCGCGGTCCCATTGTTCCATGTCACTGGGACGACGAGCTTTGCCGTAAGTCTCGATCTCATTTGTTGCGCCACTACTAGCTGACCCTGAGTGCCCCTAGATGATGTCGACTCTGATCGGCGCCAAGATCGTACTGGCGAGAAAATGGATTCCAGAAGAAGGTATGCATTTGCGACATTAGGAATCGAAATGAAAAACTCATGTTTGATTTGCACTTAGCTGCGAGGTAACGGTGATCGCCACTTTTCTAGAAATAAATCTAAATTAATCCACTAGGCTCATCAAGCAGGAAAAGATAACCGTAGCTGGAGGGTGAGCCACTGCTTCCTCGATGTATACTCTTATGGTCACTGATGTACACCATTTCAGCGTTCCAACCATGGTTTCTGACCTGTTGGAGTCGTCTCTGGTGGGGTACCCACTTGAAGGCATGATCTACGGTGGTTCACCAGCCCCAGACACCCTTGTTTCTCGAGCGAGGAAGGCGTTCCCATCAGCAACGATGTGAGCCCCCATCTTGTCTCGACGTGTGGTCTTCTGAACGGTAAATGCCTGTAGGATTCAAGCTTATGGACTCACGGAGACGAATTCAGTTGCAGTTTCGGTGAGTATTCCGAAAATCTCGGAAATTGACATCACCTCGAGGCCCAGATGGCCACATCTCGCCTATTTTTTGTGTTCTTCTCGTCAAGGGATGCAATAAGCGCTGACATTCACCACATGTTTCTAGTTTGCGGGAGAGGACTACACGGCTCGGCCAGCGAGCACGTAGGTTCCATTTAGCTCCTTACGAGTGCTGATCCTGAACGTCGTCCCACAGAGGTTTGCCTTGTCCAGTTAACGAGGTTCGGATAGTGCGGGACGGTGTGCAGGTACTGCAGGGCGAGGTTGGAGAGGTTTGGCTGTAAGTCTTATGAATCTCGTTACTCCGCCGATTTCCCCTCGCAATCCATGGGATTTCATCGCCCCAAGAATATGCATAGAGTACTGACGTTGGAATTGAATGGGATCTAGGCGAGGGCCCAACGTGATGAAGGGATATTGGCGGGACCCAGGTGAGAGCTGAATGGATCTTACTCACAAATACACGAATGAATTGACTGACGGATCGGCCGAATCGTATTCCCAGAAGCGACAGCAAAGGTCATCACAGAAGACGGGTGGCTTCGTAGTGGAGATCTAGGGTACCTCGACAAAGAGGGCTTCTTGTATATCAAAGATCGACGTAAGTCGTCCATTCAGTTTTCTTTGGTGCCTTGATTCTCTGCACCGACTCGAAGTGAAAGCGTCGTGCTGATCTCGTCTTCATCTTCTTTTTTCTCGACAGTGAAAGATATCATCATTCGTGGTGGGGAGAATGTGGTATGTATATGCACGTTCTTCCGTCAGGTGGTGACATATTCTGATTATCTCTTCATCTTTCCTGTTCTGGAAATATCAACAGGACTCTGTATCCGTGGAGAACGCATTATACCAGGATCATAGATTAGCTGAAGCGGCAGCGGTGGGCGTTCCAGACGAAAGGCTAGGCGAACTCGTTGCTGCCGTGGTCTGTGTACGCCCAGCATATCAAGGGCTTGTCACCGAGGCCGAGCTAATTTCTCTCGCAAGGCAAAGGTATGTTCCTATCATATGAGGTAGAGCATCGTGATCATTCGTTTCACCCAGTCTTCCGAAGTTTGCTGTCCCTGTAATGATCGTCATTCAGAACGAACCTTTCGGTGAGCTCAGATCTCCTCGTCGAAACACTTACCTGCTAAGCTTGCGTGATAGAGCATACACCGTCAGGCAAGATCATCAAAGGAGATTTGAGAAAGGTTGCACGACGGCACTGGGAAGCCCGACGGCACAATGGGACAGCACACGAACCTCGAGCTAATCTTTAAAGGTACATAGATATTAGAACTTTATTCTCATTCAGATTCCAATATGCGTTCCGAGTCTGAATCTCGTATGCTTCATCTTTGTCTAGCTTTGTATATATTATTATTTGCTGTCGTTTCTGCTCACTGTATCACCCACCTATGCTGCCCATCTGTACTATTGCACAAACTAGAATCTCGCACACTTTCTACACTTATGGAACGTTACACTCGATCACAAGTTGAGACGTCAATACAGGTTGGTGGTTGAAAATGACACCGTTCTCCAGAAAAGGTTCGCGTCATGCCATTTAAAGCCGTGGGAAATATCAGTCGCTGACCTAATCTTCCGAGATCGGCAAGTCTTTTTGCAGAAGGTTTCTTTGCCGGGGCTAACTTCCTGGACAGACAAATGCTTTGCTTTGCTCTCTCTTTATCTCTGACATATGAACTTGCACGATGAGCGATGAAGAGCCTAACCAAAAAGAAGAACGTATAGATGCCACATACGCGTCGCAATTTCGCCAGCATCTCAGAGACCTGCAAGCGCATTTCAAAGGCGAGGACACCGAGAAGCTGTCCCCTTCATTCATCCCTCCGACAGGATTTTGGACGTGCGAGGAGAAGGACCAGTTTTTTCATGCACTTAGCATACATTCTAGGCTTAGACCCGATTTGATTGCGGCTTCTGTTGGTACCAAGACTGTGCTAGACGTCTGCACATACATCGACATGCTGGACCGTGCTCTCGAACAAGAGACAGATGTTCTTTGTTTTCGCGATGATATGGACGTCTCTATGGAGATGTCGGAATCTTGGGTCAGCTGGGAGGAGGACCGAGCCGCGAGCATGGTCGCTTCAGAGGCTCAATGGGAAGGCGAACACCTCAAGAGCCAAGAGCCAGATAACACCACTTCCCAAGTACAGGATGCGTCTTCTAGCCCTTGTGCTGATCAAGAGCAACGGAAGGTTCAAGAAGCCTTTCTTCGAAGGCTGGACGCAGAAACCTTGACAGTGATGGACAGAATCCTCAACGAAGCAGAAGACGCAAATTTCGGCCGCCAGGCTGATTTGCATCGCTTCCCCGAGGGCTCCTCACCTCAAGCCTCCTCTCCCCATGACGCCTCAACTCACTCGCCCACGGAGCCAGACCAAGTTTCTAGCAGTGACGCCATGATCGCCGACCCTATCGCAGCTTCGACCTCGTTTGCGCCAGGAGAGCCTTCTGGTAGCCACCTCAGTAATTCTCAAGAAGGCGTCATCCCTCAGCGTGTTGCGACGCCTCCCCCCGATGGAGTCGGAGGAACCGATCTCGACTTGTCTCATTTGAGCCCTCGCTCTCGCCGGAAACTGCAGAAGCGGTTGTATATGCGACGGAAACGTGCTGCTCAATCGGGTGCAGAAATCATTAATGCTACGAGTAAACTACGACCCGGAAGGAAGACCAAGAAGGTGAAAACCTTAGGGTCCCCTGGGGCAGCTCAAGAGCCAGCAAACCAAAATGTTGTTGACGAAGAGGGGCAGTCCACTAGTATTGGAAAGAGTAGGAAGAAGATCAAGATAGGCGGTATCACAAAACCATACAAGATCAAAAGTGAACTTTTGTCTAATGGCATAGACGCATACCTACTCGCTGATAACGACCTCTGTCTCTTTCGTCTTTCAACCCTTGGACGACTGATCGGGTGAGTTCTATTCTTCCCAACCTTTCACGCGCATACATTTTACTCGAGCCAATCAAGAATCTTTGGAAATGGATATAATGAAGACTCGTCGCATACAGCTACATGCATCTCGGCAGAAACCATCAAGATATTGGCCACAATCGCAATGGAATTCGTATCCGACCTAATCTTCCACACGATCAATCTTCACGAAAATCAGCGCCGGATAAAGGAAGGTACGCTGGTGTATCGGCTCGGGGAGGGTGAGGTGAGGTTTCCTGGATAAAGTTTATATGTCGTTTGCTCAAGCTGACTAGGTCAATGCTTTGAGCGTGGAACGCGCAAAACGGGTCATGGGCGTACAGGGCTGCACCCTCCGCGCGTACTTTGCTCAGCTTCTGGAGGAGGATATCGACCAACTGGCTGTTGCTACCAAGGGCAAGGGACACAGTTATGAACCCGATGTCTCAAGTGGATCGGAGGCCGAATGGAGGGATAACACAGAGGGGGACGAAGCTTCAGATTCTGGTGATCAAGCACCGGGGAAACGGGCTCCCCGGACTCCCAACAGTTCAGCCGATCCCCAGTCCCCGCCTCGAAAAGGAAAGCGTGGTGGACCTCGACCGGTTCGCATCGACGAACCAGGAAATTACCCGATACGTTTGCCACCCAACCGTGAATTAAATCCACCCTTCATACACCTTCCTCGGGCTCTTTTTCCATCGTCACCTCTGGACTCAATCGTGGGCACTGCGAAACTAGACCAAACCCCTGAAGATGTGCTGCCGGACTTGATCGACGATGACGATCTTGCACAGGAATTACAGGAGGATGAGGAGTTGGACCACAGAGATAGAAGGATGGCGTTGGAATATGAAGTTGCCTTGTGGAAGGGGTATTCTGGCGACGAACCTGTAGCTGCCGATGATCTGTTATTGGGAAACCAGGCTGGGCCTGCCTGAAGGTCGCGACCCACATCCAACCTCCCATTACATCTCCAAATAACTCACCGTCATGACCTGAACCAAAAGGAAGCACTTACCTGACTGTTGTCTTGAAGTTGCATGTCGAACCCGTGCAAGAGAACATCCCCAAACCCGATTACATCGTCCGCAAGTGCGTTCTACGACACTACAAACTTGACAGCGCTGACAAAGCGACTCCAGGCGGGTCCACGACACCGCGGTTTCGAAACATTGCGAGATATCAAGAGTATAGGTGTGAACACCTGGTTGAGTGGGAGTTTATTGTTTATCACCTGCTCCCCATCCAAAGGGCCCGCCACATGCAAGAGTCGGACTTACATGCCGAGATAATCCGACTTGTGGTATGGTCAATGCCAACACCACCCTCAAAGGGCGTCGGCACCGGTTGCCCGGTGGGAACCAGTCAACCCAGGACCACACCAGAGCCTGAGTTGACCAGCGGCTGCACTTGGAGTTGTAACCGAGTTATGGGTTTGCCCCATTGATAGACTATCAAACTCCCTGTACCACAATATGTTTCTGTGTTTGATCTGCTTGAATAGTGGGGCTGGTTCAGAAGTCACCCAAGGCCAAGCTTGATGTAGCAATCACGTTTTCTTTCTCGTCACCCCTCACATTTGTCCCCCTCCTGCAAAGGAAATAATCCAAACGGTGGATTGTTGCCAAGCGCCCACTAGCATATATTAGGCGGCTCAATATAGCCTTACAATTTAGCAATTCTCTCATCCCTGACTTTGACTATTGCCTTCCCCCAGGTTTCTCTCCGTTCAATGGCACCGAGCCCTTCCGCTAGCTTCTCGAGAGGGTAGACTTCAGAGTAAACGACGGGTTTTACGCGTCCAGACGCGAAGAGGCTAGACCGACAACTGTCAGAGGGGTAAGGCAATGATCGGCAACTGGTACGCACTCGAGAAGTTCTGACCACACAACTGGTACACGCTCGATATCATTCTCTGCAGTAAGGAGAGTGAGTTGGCAAGACTGTTTCGATATGAGTTGATGTGACGTACTGTGGTATGCACCCCAGTGCAGACCAACAAGAGACACATTTTTGAGGAGAACAAGGTTCATGGGGACCTGGAAAGAGAACATAGTTGAACGGTTGAGACCCAGGCGAGAACAGTTTAGCTCACTTTTTCAATCGAACCAGCAGCAAAGCCGATGATCAATGCTCTTCCTTTCCATGCAATACACTTGAGGGCGTCTACAGGGAAGCATGAGCGTCATCATATTGGATGGCCTAGTGAGGTATTAGGCATTTACTTACCATTGATAAGTCCAACAGGGTCGTAGATAACATCTGCGCCCTTCCCACCAGTGATCTTGAGAACCTCCTTCTGCCATCCTGGTTTCGAATAATTGACCCCAAAGTCTGCCCCGCCATGTTTCTTAGCTATCTCGATCTTGGCATCAGAACCAGCTGCAGCAATAACCTTTGCACCGAATGCTGTAAGAAAATTCGTCAGATAGATCAAGATACAGCAGGAGGAGCGGTGAAGCACGGACCTTTGGCAAGCTGTACCGCTGCGATACCAACTCCACCCGCCGCTGCAGTGACAAGGACCCATTCGCCTGTAGAATATCAGAAAACCGTAGAAGAAGCCATGATGCAGCGGAGTACGCACCCGGTTTGACTTCAGCACGTCCAACTAAGGCTTCATAGCTCGTTGGCCAAGTGATGAACAAGCCTATAGGTCCCACACCCATGAGAAGTGTAACTCACGCCCCAGGGAAGCACGATACTCACCAGAACCTTGCTCGTATGTCATGGTATCCGGCAAGGGAAGAAGTCTATCAGCCATGACGGTGCACTTGTCCGCAAATGTGCCCTGTGATGCACCAAAAACACGGTCCCCGGGCTTGAATTGACATCCTTCAGGTATCGGTGAGTCCTTGGCGATTCTTCCTGCGAATTCGGTCCCAAGGACAAATGGGAGAGGTGGCTTGATCTGATATTTCCCTTGCGTTTGTAGAATCTGTTACGTATAACTTAAGTTTCATAGACGAACCGGGAACGAGTGCGCTCACGTCGAAGAAGTTCAAGCCAGCGCTGTAGACATCTACGACGACCTCACCCTTCCTTGGTACGGGTTCTGGAACATTGTTCGATACCGAAATTTTTGAGGGATGAGCTAGTTCCTTTACTTGAAAAGCACGCATTCTATTCGCCGGATCGGTGGCCAAGTGAGAACTGGGAGGTTGAAAGCAATTGACAGGTACTTTGACCAATGTGGGGAATGGACGAAGCTGAATGGCTCTCGGCTACTTGTACTGGTATACGGCTATGAACGGCGCCGGATTTGCCGGTGCTTCCAGCCTAGATTGTTTCCTTCCACATACCAATGATACCATTGCTCCCGATAAATCAACAAGGGCAAAATACTGAATAATTCGAGGTACCTGCGTATGCTATATATACATTGAGTTTGTAGTGGTACAGAATTGCGGTCGTGTAAGGTATCAGATACAGTAAGGAGAACATTGTCTGATGCTTGTCGTGATAACTCTAGCTAAATGCAAACCCTTCGCCACCTTCATTAATTGCCATCACCAGCTGCTGGCGGAGCATTTCGTAGGAAGTATACTGAGGAAGATCAATCTGGTTGAAACCTGTTTGACGACTATAAGTCTCTGATGCGATTTATTTTGAGACGGCGAAAACCTACAAGTGTGGGCCTGGGGAAGGCGATCCGGTTCACCATATGCCTTATGGATAGAAAATCTCTGCACCCCCTGAACCCCTTGCAAGTCGGTGAAGCCATTGAGTGGAACCCTCGAGGTACCCGTCGCGAAGCTGAGGACTTTGGCACGTTCGTCGCGGTTGAATGACTTGAGTGCACGCCACCACCAAACGATGTTGGGGTCCGAACTAGTATACCCATTGTACTCTGTTGCTGCTCGCCATTCGTCAACGTCAATATCTGGCGTCCCAGAAATCAGAAGTTCAAGCTCTTGTTCATTGAACTAGAGACCATCAGCACTCGTTCGGAGTTGCCAAACCAGTGTGTCACTTACTATAGCGACAAGATCCTTCGGAACGATCTCATAGAAGCCCGCAAGGAGACTGTCGATCTGCTTCTCGATGGACGAGTACAACCTGTATTGAGCCGACAGTTGAACAAATTCGCGCTTGTTTTCCTGAGTGACTGGAATACTATCTCCGTTTTCCTTTAGTGGTATCACCTTCTGGACGCCGAACTAGAAAAGAGTAAGCACATTTCTAAACTCATTCTGATGAGCCTTACCTCATCGGCCTCAACGCTGAAAGTTAGATCTAAGAGCGTAGGATCGTTCTCCAGAATCCAACATAGTGAATTGTAGTATTCCGGATCAACCCACTCAACGTCCTTGTAGTCTACTGGTTTGGCAAGAAGTTGACGATAAAGACTTCGAGCGAAATAGGCATCGAGGAGCCTTCCATCGTAGATCGCCTTTCCAATGATACGACCGACAAACTTGAAAAACGACAAGTGCTCAGGATTTACCCAAGAGTTCTTGTTTGGTTGGTAGGTCAACTTGTCCGCTGCACAAGGCTGGAAGAGGGCATAGTTGGGGTCGAACATTTGGCGTGCAAGAATCTGGAACCATTCCCTGGTAACACCGCCTGCGTCAACACCCTCCTCCTGATAGAACCTGACGCTGAGTTTGCCGTATTTGATTTGATCGCCAGTTTTGCGTTGAAGATTCTGGAAACTGTCCTCAAACACCCGAGCTCGGCGCACATTCACCTGTAGTGTTCCATGTTGTTCCCGGGTGTGTGGTGGTCGTCGATGGAGTTGTTGGTTGAAGTAGTTTCGCTTGTTGTCGAAGTCGAGGACTCGAGGGTTGTGGACAAGGAGGGAAAAAGATCCGCTCATCAGCGACGGATTGTTGCGAACCATGAGGTTCAAAAGTTTCCTGTGAGCATCGGTGAACGTAACGAACAAGTCCTCCATAGATTCTGGGCTTGGAATTGTTGGTGATCTTGGAGAGGTCGGGGAGCGGATAGAACCTTTAGATCCGGCATACTTGCAGACTACCATGAGGGATTCAATGAGGGGCAGCAAAACGGTGGCAATGTGATCCGTAGTGGGATCCTCTGCAATGAGGGAGAGGCAACTTCCCAATCGGCGCCAAAGACCAGAGAATTGGAAGGATTCGTAGATGACTTGCACCTTGTCAATGTCTTCATGGCCGGTTGCTTCAGAGGTCGACAGTCTTGGCGAGTACATGTAGTCAATGGTTTTGAGAACTCGGAGAAGTCTGGCTTGAATCGACGACGCTGGCGAGAATCTGGCTGCCACGGACGCGAGGTGGTCGGATTGTGGTCTTTCCAATGCTAACGCAAGCTCGTCTAGATCAGAGGAAAGCTGATGACTGGCTTCCTGTGCTTTAAGCCTGAGCTCTTGTGCAATTATGTCACGGACATCAGGAATGAAAGAGAGGTGCTGGATCAGCGCTAGACTCTGTTGGAAGGTTCTTCCGGAGCATTCGCCTACTGTCAGAATGTTGACGATGAGTCTCAGTGCAGACTGGGGTATCTGGGGAGGGGTCGCAAGCAAAGCCTTTTCCTCGGTCGCCTCCACGGTATTAACTAATCTTTCAGGTGACTCTGGAGCTGCTGCAAGGATTATGTTAGTACCTACATAGATGAGTTGATGATATGACCTACTTGGTAAAGGAACAGATGTGTTTTGGGCATCGCTGGTAGAGTCAGTAATCGTGGATGTCGGAGCTGGAGCCTCTGGTGCCGAAATAGAAACTGTTCCGGATTCTGGTTCAGAGGGTGCTTGGGTTGGTTCTGTCGATTTGTCACCCTTCAGACTCGACAACGGCCTGGTCACCATTGCTAGAAGACCGACCACAGCCTCGACGATGGCAGGCGTCTTGAGCAGGCTTTGGCGGTCCAACAGCCCCAGGAGTAGGACAATGGGATAATATGTCTGTGGTAACTGCTTTTCCTTCCCTTTACCCTTTTTCGGTGGGTGACGTCGTAAGCTCGCAGGGAGCTCATGCTCAGTGAGGAAGAAGAGAGACGACGAATCGTTGGCGTGAACAACATAACCCAATGCCTCTAGACAGCGCTGTGCTATCAGATCTGGCACTGCATCACTTTGCAAGGGTTGCGGTGTGAAGGCGCTTGTCCATGAATCGATAGTTTGCTTTGGTTTGATGGGCGTTTTCAGTGTGTGAGGCTTGGAACCCTTGACTGACATCTGGGAGAAGCTTCTATCGATAGCTGCCAAATCCCCGCTTCCATCTTGCAATATGCCGAGCAGAAGGTTGAAGAGCTCTGTTCGAGTTTTTGCGTTCTCGGAAAGATTCCCAAGCACTCGAAGTAGCAGTGATTTCTTGGAAACTTGAGGGAAGAAGAGGAGCCTGACGAGGACGGCAACGCCCGTCCTGTCTAGGAGTTGGATTGCATCATGAGATGGCGCGGCTTTCTTACTGATTGGTTGGGGAGGCTGGGGAGCAGTCTGCGTAGTCGACGGTGGGTGAGAAGCTTGACGCTGCCGCCAATTGGTGTCACCCACTTCCGCCAAAATATGAGAGGGCAGATTCTGTATGATGCCTTCGTCTTGCTCAGAGAGAACAGCCTGGCGCAGGGAAGGATCAAGAGTTGCGAAGAAACTCGCGTTGTCCATCTCGGCTGGGGCCCCAGTACGTGATTGCTGGGCTCGTTGCATGGCTTCTTGTTGAATTATCTCAGCTCGGATCTCGGGAGGGAGTGCATCCAGAAATTCAGCACTGATCTGTGAGTCTGGAGGTCTCTCGACTCTGGCTGCACGTTGCTCTCGTACATGTTGATTGAGAACCTCTTCCCTCATGTCGTCTGGGAGGGCCTCCAAGAATGTTGGATCTATACCAGTCTCTGTGATATCAACGGGGCTCCCGTGTATCATGACCGTTATCCGTTCCCTTGCAGCGCTCGTAGATCCATCTGCTTCGGCTGAGTCGTTTGCATCCGTCGATCCAGAGGCAACCTGATCAGCTCCTGTGGCATCTGTCATGACTGTGTCAGCAGCTGGGGGGACATCTGGAGCGTCGGTGACCATTTGGTCTTCGGGTTCTGAGACACCCTCAGCGGGAATGGATTCCGGAGGAGGCGCAGTTTCTGCGTTTTGCTCAGAGTCAAGCTGCTGCTTCCTTGCTTCTTCCTCTGCCGCAGCCTTTGCCTCTTCCTCTTTCTTGCGTTGCTCTGCCTCCAGATCTTTTGCTTGCTTCAAGGCCTCAATTGCCAGAGGTAAGAGCGCGAGGACCACATGGTTCGCCAACTTTCCCAATCGGTCATTGATAAACTCGCCATTGAGTATTTTAACCTCCTGGGTCCATCTTTGAGAAGTAAGGGAGGGCTCCAGTGAGCGCCCGGGTCGTTCTACACGTGGTTGCTGTTCCTGACGAGGTTCAACGCGAACCGAGGTAGTATATGTTACCTGTCCACCTCGACGCTGTACATTTATCACTGTACCACTTGGAACGTCAACTCTGATGGACTGGAACCCAGCGTTAGCCCCATTTCCGCGGCTCATGATTTGATTGAAGAGTTGGAAGGCCCCTCCTCCAATCAAGTCCTCTATTGTTTGGATGACTTCTGTCCTGCCATCTGCAGGGATACGCTGTGGCTGACGATGTCCTCTGGCAGTTTGTGAAGAAGGAGCTGGCACTCGTTGTGCGGCCGATGAATTGTCCATGAGAAGGGGATGCGTTGTTATCTCCACAGGAGGAGGAGCATTGTTCCTGGCCCTCCCTGTGGCTGGATTGCCTTGTGGTATTTATCAGCAAAAGCAAAGTTCGAAAGAGTGTAACTAACCTCCATCGCGACGTCGTTGGATGAATACTTCTCCTGTGTTGCCCTCGTTGGACGTGTTCACAAGACCGTCGCTGAAGGTGAAACCGTTCTGCGCATTGTCACCGCTGTCGTAATCCTCGTCATCCGAACCCATAGGGTTCATCGCATGTTCCTCTTGATGGACGATCTGGATGGGAACTAGAACAGCCGCTTAATAAAGAGCGCAGTTCTCTCGTCGATGCCGACATACCTAGATGTGATTCCTCTTCATCATCCAAGCCGTCCCCTCCCAACCTCACACCGTCTATTTGCCCCTCAACATCCTGGACCCATTGAACAAGGTTTGAAGACTCAAGCAGTAATTGACTTACCTGCCATAACTCCTCCTCATCACCGTCTTCGTCTTCTCCGATCTCTCGCTCGTCGTCGTCGTCGATTTCTTCCTCGTTTTGGATGAGATCATCTTCCTCCTCGTCTCCTTCGTCCCAAAGTTCCCCATCATCATCGGCTTCTCCTTCATCCTCTTCATCCGAGTTTGACGTGTTTTCAGACCCTGTTTCGTCGGCAAAATCCATCTCAACATCGTCATCGTCTTCCGCATCGGACTCATCCATCTCGGAATCATTATACTGATTATCGTCCATTTCCTATGTCGCGTCAGCCAGGAATGAGGTAGGCACGGAGCGTTGCATAATTCTTACCCCTGTGTACATGCCAAGTGCCGAGTTCCTGTACAAATCGGGCGTTTCTTCCCGTCCAGATTCTTCCATTTCTTCTGTATCCATGTCAGAAGCGTAAGAGGATTCGCTATCCGATTTGGAATCTTCCAGCATCTCCTTGCCTCTTCCAGAAGCCCTGCTCATCCTAATGGCGATCTTCGTCCTTGAGCAAACATCAGCTAGAATTCCATCCAATATATTTGTTTGACTCACAGGTGTTCGAGCGGTCTGAGAATGGATGGAACCAGTCCACGAACATTAGGGTAGTTCAAGTCGATCTCCGAGAGGGCATTCGTCAGCGTTGCAACGAAATTCTTTTCGAGCATGATCTTGGCGATGTGTGTCGGACTTTCATCCGTCTGTTTCCGGGAAGTATTATTGACCTTCACTGTAAGCAAGCGATGGCACAGATCTGCCATGGCGAGCAGCCGCCCATAGCGCGCATCTATGTTGTTGGAAAACGGAGGTTCCTTGATAGCTCGACTAATAGCTTCGAAGACGAGTTTACGGACGGACACAAGATCGGGTGATACCTCTTTCGTATCATGATGGGGGATATTATCAACACAAAGAGCGACTATGACCGACAAAGCCCAGTTGCACAGGTTGATTCGAGTGCGAGCATTCTCATTTGGTTGAGGGTCGATTGTGCCAAAAGTGATTAAGTCGGTCAAGAAGAATTGAAGCGTCCCTGTCCTGAATTTGGTGGTGGGCTCTTTTGCGGGTGTTTGGTTGCGCCTCTTCGAAGTATAGGATAAGAACGCAAGTTTGCAGGGTTCGTAGGAAAAAAGCAGCTCCGTAAGACACTGCATCAAAAAGCATGCATAATCAGTTGAGTCTGAGGCTGATTCGCTACCGAATGTTGAGGGTGCTGTGGATTGCGGAGGATCTGGGGTTGTTGACGGTCCGAGGTTATCAGCTACTATTTCGTCACCGGGGGAAATTGCGTTGACAGCACCAACTTGAAGCGTAGGAGTGGATTCGTTAATTGCCTTTACAGCTGCCATCAACTCGGAAGTGAGAAGATGGACGACGGCTTCAGCATCGACGCTCATAGCTGCTGAGGTCTGTTGAGAAACCTGAGGTGGATCAATCTGCATGTCTGCTGTGGGTGAAGATGGATTCAATTCGGTAGCAGTGACAGGAGCCTCTGGCTTCAACGTGATGATTGGCGTGGGTGAATAGGGGTGCGTAAGTTGGCAAAGTGACGAAGTTACGTCAACGAAGAGATGTGGGCTACGCAAGGCTAGCGCGCTGCAGCTGCGTAGATAATTATTGATATCAATGGTTCGGGTGCGTGGTCCAGAAAAGTATCGCTTGATGGTGTGCTGCATGATCTGCCGAATCGTCTGTTCATCCTCGAGCAGGTGGCGTAAGATGATGGCAATGTAGGAAGAACTGCTTGGGACAGCCGCTTCCTTCACTCGATGGAACAGCATTGAGACACCATTGCGTTCCAAGAACTGTTTCGCGACAACATGATCTCGTGTCAGGAAGACCAAGAGTCGCAACACCGAGAGAAATTCATCACTCGGTAAATTCGACGTGTCTAGCAAACGAACACAGAAGTCGAAGACACGGGCTCTTGCTTCAGCGTAATCTGGACCAACTGTTAGGATCTGCGGTTCAACGGGCTCCCCTTCCTTCGGTAGCGTGATGGATCGAGGCTCCACTGAGACAGTGAACAACGCTTCTGTGACCAGGAGATGCGACGCCAACCATTTCGGGGGGTGGTCCGGGTGATCGGCGCTGGACAAGAGGAGGGCCAGGAGGGTTTCCATTAGTGAGGTCTGGGTCTCCTGGTCCAGCATCGATGGTGACTCGGAGAGGACAAGTGCGAGGAGGCGACATCGGTTTGCAAGAGGTTGCTCCTGGACATCATAGGCGCCCGGAGAGAACTGTTTGATATCACTGACAAGTTCCTGGGTGGCTTGCTTGTGATGTGTATTGTTGGGACGGACAAACACAACACGTAGATCGAAGAGAAGAGAGATGTGTTCATCGATGAGAAGGAGTGCCTTTCGACTCAAGCCGGTGCGAAGAGGCTCTCTCAATTCATCCAAGTCCTTTTTCCACTGTTCGGAGCTCTTTCCTGGATTGGCGGGGGCCACCTCTTCGGGTTCAGGATTAGATACTTCCTCAGCTGCCTCAGGTTCAGCCGAGGTAGAAGGTACATCTTCGGTCCTCTCATGGTCTTCCGATTCTGCTTCCGGTTCTGCTTCAGGAGTATCGCCTTGAACGGGATCAGGAGGAAGGGGAAATGGTGTTGATAACAGCAATTCCGTCGCGGCACTGATGTTATTATTGACTCGAATCAGAGCTCTTTCCGCGGCATGTCGAGGAAACCCCATTTCAATCAACATGCGAACATTCTCTGCATCTGGTACAGTGACCCTCGGTGGAATTTCCCTGACCACCGAGGAGATATTTGTTGTGACATCACCGACCTCTTCGCCTTCGGCGCCAACCATCTCCAATGTGACCTTCACAATAGATTTGATTACGTTCAAAGGCGACGACAGGAGCCATTCGGCACCCCACAGGCGCTGTACGATAGGGAGGAGGGCCGTTCGGAGTTTCACAAGGAAGTTGTGAGGTTCGAAGTAATCTGGATCTGTGTCTGGTTTATCCCGTGTGACGAGGGTCATGGTCTGTCCAGACTCGAAAAGCGCCTTTGAACTGATCATTGGCCTGATGAGGTGCAAGGCAATCTTGATGCCACCGTATGCATGTATCAATTCCCTTTTCTCGAGATCGGTGCGTTCGTCGTCCCGTATCTTGTGCACAGATTCAATGGTATCCATGAATGAGCAACAAATGGTGAGGATGGAGTCTAGCCCTCCAGCGCGGTAAAGGGCAAAGAGTTGGACGGTGTGAAGGGCATGTGATGCAGTTCGCTCTATTGCGGACCTGTTAGAGAAACTCATGGCATAAAATGCGAACGTACCGTCTACCAACAGAATGGTAAACAAACCGAGCATCATGGTGTAATACGAAAACATTGATGGTATATCCGCTATCAGATGTGAGCATTTGGCATATGGTTGAGCTTGTTGAATTTACCATGGACGCTGAGGGTGAGGTGTTTGACCATAACCCCGGCCAGGATCTTGGATGATTCTGCTACTTGCTTTCTCTGTGCACCATCGAGGCTACGTCTCACATGGAACATCTTGACCATCGCTGAGATGATGAATCTGTTAGCGTATTTCGAGCAAAGGGAGCAGTTACGAACCTTGGAAAAAGGGAGTGAGAGCCGTAGGCAAGCCATGAGATAGATGTTTGAGTGCGCGAGCGTTCTGATGCCCGCTGGTTGAAGTTGAGGATAATAGATTTTGAGCTGAACCAGGCTGTAAGGTATTGGAACTGGATACCCCGCCATCGATACCGGCACCATTGACGTCCAACAGATGAGGGTTAGATGGATTAGGGCTCCTGCCCGAAGGGGAAGGTGAAGGTGTGAGCTTAATTTCAATGCCTTGCGCTATAAGCCCAGCGTTAAGTATGGTGTTTTCCCAGATTCCTACACGGTGCAGGGCTCCGAGATCACGAATAATATCGCCAGTCATACCACTCAACAGTGTATGAAGGAGACCAACCGCAGTTCTTCCCTGTGCATACCCAGCAGTAGAAAATACATCAGCAAGAAGGGTCACTCGAATGTGAAGAGTGACAAGGGAACGGAAGTAATGATTGGCATATTCTTCATCCGGGGCTAAAATCCGGGAGTCAGTCACTGCCCTGGAAAAGAGTCATTGAGACTCACCCGAAAGGTTGACGAAGGGTAAGAGTTTGGACTTATCATCCACGGTGTCCCAGAAGCGACGTGTATCGCTCAGAGACTCCCTGACGAGACCCGTTAAGTGTGGCAGAGTCTCGTCGCTTGCATTTTCAATGATCGTACGCGTGACCTGCACCATCGAGTCTGAAGCCACGCTATTCGCGAAGTCGTAAGGCAGGCAGGGTAGAGATGTCAGTCTTCCGAGCAACGTCAAACCATCTGCCATGTGGATGAAGTCACGACAGTGAGGTGTGTGCTGGAATAGGCCTTCGAGGAACTGACAGATTGGTTAGGGTTCAGTGGTCAAACTACCCGAGATAAAAGGCGCTCACCCGTCCGAATATGTCCATGCAAGTGACAACAAAGTTATCGTGAGTTAATGGTTCGTCGGCCTCTTCTGAATCCGGGTCGACGGGGTTATCCGCGTGCTCTGCAACATTTGTCTCTTTAGACGATCCAGCCAAAGGCTCCGCATCCTCCATAGTGATGTCTGTACCCGTCGCTGTGCTCGATGTGGAAGAGAGAAGATACCACTGCCTCAAATCATCGGGAACTCGGTATGCACGGCCCATGTCTTCGATCTTTGTAAGTGTAGACTTGATAGATTCAAAGACCACAGTCTTGAGGCCGGGATGATGGCGAACGAGTTCATCAATGGAGGTCCCGACCATGACAGAGTTCTCTTTCTCAATGAGAATTTTGAGGTGGGCTTCGGAGGTAAACACGTTAAAGATCCCTGGGATGAGGCTAGGCCGCCTCGCAACCTGAGCTTGTCCAGCTTCATTCAGGCAGAGTGCTCCTAGAGCATTTGAGACTGCTTGAATAACCTTGAAGGAAGTTGAGTGAGAAATTGCTGAAATATTGTCGTAAGTGCCGTACCTCGATAGAAGCTTCAACCCCATCCTCGACTGCTTTGAAGAACGTTTCTGGCACTTTGGCTTCCTGGATAACCCCCAGCGATGTTGGTTCGTTATGCACAAAGGTTGAGAGGATGTTTATGGCTAGATTGAGGTCAATAAAAGGCATTTTGATAGAGATCGTTACTGTACCCAACGGGAGAATGCTGGGGCCAAAGATTAATCGATGTTCGATAATTTTTTGGACAGACTTGAGGAGGGAAGTATCAATAAGACCTCTCAGGCCTTCCGAGGTCCCCGACGATTGCATGATCCTATGCATCGAGCGGAGAACATGCTTGATCCCTGAGTTGCGGATAGTTGTGAGTTCGCCTGTGGTAAAGCTGTCAGTATAGCTAGCTGCATTGTATGGGACTGATGCAGACCTTGTGAGGAGATGACATTGCTAGTGGGGACGTTCTTGTAGTCATCAATTCCTCTGTCGATTTCGTACTGGATATGGTCTGACTCAGCATGCGCTGGAGGAAGTGGTAACAGCGTATTCTCACCTCAATTCTTCCCACCACGGCATTCACACCTTGGGCATTGCAAAACATGGTAAATGCGTTCGGGAATCCATACATAATGTTGTCGACAAGTGCCATGGCCTTCGAGAGGACTGGCATGCGGCTCGCGACTTTGTTCTCGACGAGCTGGATGAGAAGCGGTATCAATCCCGCACCTACAATCATGTTACCCCCGCTTGAATGCGATGATATGTATGTAATCCACGAGAGGAGAGCATCTGTGAATGACTGTGGAAGGTTGGAATTGGGGTCTGCGATGTCATTCACAGTTTTTCGGAACAGAGCCATAAGGATGCCATGGTTGACACCTGCGTTGATTGCAGAGAGGACCTCTTGGCTTTTGACCCTGTACCGGCTGAGGGAATCTAAAGACGCAATAGCTGCAGTTTGAACGCGGACGGGAACTCCACGGTCGATCTGGAGAAGCTCAGCGATGTGCGAAATGAGATCGGGTTCATACAAGAACAGGGAGGGTAAAGCTTGCGGTTCCTGTTGAGTGTGGCCGAAGATCGCTATGGCAAGGAGTCGGATGGTAACAAGTTTACTGCGGTCTGCTTGGCCGTCCTTAGTCAATGCTTTCGCAGCTCGGATGCGGCAAAGAAGTTCGAATCTTTCATCATCAGGGGGAGAGTATTTCTCTGTGACATCCGCCAGTAGGTCTATCACAGACTTCGTGGTGATCTCGTGCTCGCTAATGTGGACTTGTGTGGCGCCGGAACTTGTAGTAGCGGCTTCGGGGCTAGTGTTTTCAGTCGAAAATGGGTCTGCTGTGGCATCTGTGTCCATCTTCTCCTCCTTATCTGCGTCTTCCCCACCTCCATCACCCGAGGATCCATCCTTCTTGGTCTTGTAGAATGAGTAGTTGACCTCGCGAGCCTCTGATGGCAGGGCGTCCACCTCAGGGCTGCAGTTTTGTTGACAATAGTCGATAAGCCCAACTGTATGCTCACGAATGTGTGGCCACCGCTTGCATAAGGACTGGAGTCGAGGGAGCGAGATACTCAGCGCATGGCTGACAGATGCTTGAGCAGAGTACTGCTGTGCAGGGCGTAGGAGAACATTGAGTGCAAAAATAATGATGTCGAGATCCGAGCACCACAACAGGCTGTTTAGTCGCTATAAAGCAGGTCAATTGGTGGCGGAAGGTCAACGAGGAATGACACGCACGTCGTAAGAGCTGTATATCTTTCTGTTGGTGGAATTCTCGAGCAAAAGCCTCTGAAATCTCAGGACTGCAATTACGAGATTCTTCGTTGTAGGTGAGAATGGCCTGACTTGAAGCTGATCGACCTCGTAATCACTGATGATTTCTTCCAAAACGGCGTCAAACTTGTTCAACACCTTGACCCAAGAGTGAAGATCGGAGCGAGGCCAAATCCACTCGTCAATCGACTGCAATACTTGCGTCAAATCTTCATCCCTCGTGTTCAGTAATTTCGTGACGAGTTCCGTTATTTGAGGAGGCTGTTGAATGGCGTCCCTTAGTATTGTTAATGTCACCATGACTTCAAAGATTGAAACTCACTGCCGGGGCACCTTTCTTTGATGTTCGTACGATCTTCATATTCCACGACGATGTGTCGGGAAGGTCGAGAGCGTCGTCGAACGGTCAACAGTCCTGGCGTAAACTGTCGTAGAGGTGAGCTTGAAGAGATCTCGTCCAGCAGAATTTCAGCCCAGTGATTGGACATTGCGTCAGCAACCAAATCGGGCAAAAGTCTGGCTCAATTCTTGATCTTCGCTGCCGAGGTGGCGAAGTTTCCGTCCTTATCTTGCAGAGACGGGTGCCATGGAACCTGACTAGTCCTGACTACTCAGATCAGTATCCCAGAATAATCATGAATCTTACCCTAATACAACGTGTTTTCTTCGCTCTAGGCTAGAGCATAATTTTGTCAGAAAACTTGAGGTTTTCTAACCTTGCGAGAAACCTAAAGTAGTCATGCACGTGACAAGCGCGCCTTTTGAGGAAAGATCGCCCACAGACGCGTCAACTTGAAAGGCAACGTCAATAGCGAACACCATGCCAAAACGAAAGGTTGACAGCGACGAAGAGGCGTCTTTCGACGACGACTATGAAGAAGAAGAAGAAAAGCCAAAGGCCAAAAAAGCAAAGTCGAAAGGGAAAGCAAAGCCGTCAAAGGTAGGTTATCCATACTGCTAACGCGCTTCAAGTCATTATTGGTGCTCAACTTGTCATTGTTAGCGTAAGGAGGTTTCGGACGACGAGGAAGAGGAAGAAGCTGTAAGCTCTGAAGAAGAAGCCGTATCAAGATCCAAGAGCATCAAGAAGCCTAGGGTAGTAAGGGCTTGTCTCTAAATTGGTCACCTCACGGCTCACCCTCTCTGCTAGGCTTCAAAGTCAGAGGCCTCGCCTTCAATTGTCAAGAAGTCTGCGGAAGGAGACAAATACATTGACTTAGGCAAGAAGAAACGCGCCACAGTCCGTGAATTCAAGGGCGCCACCCTCATTGATATTCGAGAGTTCTACGGTGCTGAAGGTGAGGAGAAGCCAGGCAAGAAGGGTATCTCGCTTTCTTTGGAGCAGGTCAGTATTGCTATTATTGTCGTTCGATATCACACGCCCTAACATGATTTTGCAGTGGGAGGTTCTGCGAAAAAATGCGGATACTATTGATGAGTTGTGCCGGGCTCTGAAGAAGTGAACAAGCTGGGGCACCTTCTCAAGGCTCATCCTGCTCAAATTATTCCAACAATCGAATATACGATACTTTATGGAGAATATGTCGAATAATTAATGATAAACAGAGATATATCCACCTCTAAGTGAGACCGGCGGCAGCCTCATGCGCGCCAACCAAGCCTCTTTTCCAAAGGCCTCTCATCCAGGCTGTGGTAATTACGGCCCAGGCCTCGAAATCCATATACATTTCAATCAATCCAATTCTTGTGTAATTGGTCTTGTAACTCCTGCAATGAAAGGATCAACAGGTGAACACGCCCTGAAAATCAAACTACCCACCACCAGCAGGAGAAGTACTCTCTGAGCAGGCTGAACGAGAAGATGCCAGAATTCCTCATGGCACCAATGAGGCGTTGACGGTCATCGATCCATACGGCCTTCGCACAATACTTGAAAGTGATCAAGAAAATGCGTATCTGCAGCAAGAAATGAGCGCTGGAACGTGGTAACTTGTCAGCGTGGGCTCACATTCGAGTGTGTCGTAGCGAGTGCATGGTCAAGGCTCCTGCAACTGACATAAGTTGGGGTATAGGGTTGGAAAGTCCCTTCGCACTGACCTTGTCAGATCATTGAGTTTGAGCACCATTAGCACCCTCCGCGGTATACGGCGAAGCACATCAAGGACGGATATCAGAAGTCCCTCCTTATTCATAACAGCATTCCGAATAGCGTCGATCTCTTCGTCTGACTGAGGTGTCACATCCATCATACCGGAGGCCCGCTTGAACGAGGTTTTGGCTTCTTCTTCTTCACCCCACGTTCCCTCTAACGCTGCACGTCCCGTAAGAGCTGCCTCAAATACAGGGTACTGGGGCACAGTCAGATTTGACGAAATAGAATCAGAAAGCAACATACCAGATCATCTGTGATATTGCCAACAGCTGCCGCATATCTTCTTCTGTCTTCGTTCACCTTCTCGGACGCTGGGGAAATCAATGATAACCACAATTTGCTATAGTTGACCCGAAGGCGGGAATCTAGATCAAAGTAAAGACCGTGGTCGAGTAATACGATCTCGAAGTTGTAGGGCGATCTTGAGGTGTGGCCAGCGGGTCGTATTAATAGATTACCTGTGTCAGAGATGTCAATGAGCGCCCTCAGTTGGCCTCGAAGTATGATATACCGGGGTGTGGGTCCTAGAAATCGATCAATACCGTATTGGGGCCTGACGTCAACTTAAGTACTCACTGCATGAAACCAGCCATTGATGAAGACCATCTGGCTAAATATCCTAGATAACTCAAGAGCAACCTTGTTCCGGTCAATGTTTGCATCTGCTAGGTATTTGAGATCGTCCACCCGCCCACCCTGGATGTATTCCATTACCAGGACTCGCTTTTTTGCAAGCAACACCTTTGGGATATACAAAGACGTTCTCATATTGGCAAAATCTGCCTCCGTCCTCGCTGCATTGTGGGCTTCATGCACAAAGTCCATCTCTTTGGGCAGATTAGTCCTCATTTCCTCCTGGGGTCCCGGTGTCAGGTGGTTTGAATTATAGGAAATATGCCACACATACACCAAGCCATGTGAACTCGAACTCTGGGAACCAATACTTGATCCAACCTGGAGGGAATGTCAACTATTGCAATATCTCGAGCATGCAGTACTCACCTAGAGTGACCTCCACCATTTTCATGTCGACGTCACAGAACTCCTGCAGATGTGGGTGTTGCAGCTGAAGTAGGAGTTGTAAGTTAGGTATGATCGAAGATGATACACCAACGCGCCTTGACCGCCACCTCCTGTCCAGACTGCCTCATCTTGCCTACATGAACTTGGGCTAGACTGGCCACGCCTATGGGGACTGGATCAAACTCCTCGAAGATATCGGATATTGAGGCACCAATGTCCAGACGGAACAAGGCTTCGAGGTCTTCGTAGGCCGTCGGCTCACACTGGTCCTGCAGTGGGCGCATAGTGCTGGTCCATTCCACCGGAAGTACAATGAGTGATGCCATATGTTGCCCAAGCTTGATGAAAACGCCTATTCATTCAAAGGTCTTGATATCATCGGTAGGGAGGAATGAGAAAGGGCAAACCTCCATTGGCTAGTAGCGATTTCAAAACTCTCTTCGCACTCCGTGTATGACAATTCGCATATTCCCGCACACGATCTTCTTCTGACGCGTATGACCTAGCAAATGTCACTTTATAGTCGATCGCTCCAAGGGCTGCTGCAACTGAAAGAGGATGAGTTTATAGGTTCTTCAAATGACATGATAATCAACATACCCCCGACCCTTGTACATCTCACTGTTGCAAGCATGGTATGCCTGACCGGCTCAGAATACTCATACCCAGCCCAACCTAATCCACAAAGCAGAAGCGCCGAGGTTGGATAGACCCAAAGGCGGGTTGGCGTTCGCTTGCTTGAGAGATGTGGTAGCTTATGAGTTCTGAGCCCACGACATGATAGACGATGGTAGAGGACTCCGTAGCTCAGCTGGCGTCTCCAGCTCAGGCATTCACGGTGTAGAAAAGTCATGAAATTGGTTTGATGCGGTAATGTGATGCCACCTGCTAAACCTGCTTCGGCTGATCCGAATCCCAGATCATTCTTACAACCCCGTTTAGCGGCGGTTTAGCGGCGCCGTTTCTGAGAAATCCTTGAAGCTGAAGAGTCGGCGTAGAGACAAATACTGAATCATTCGACGATCAAATCATCTATAAATCCTTGAAAATGTTTTGATTGGCATCTTGCCTGACTCTCACAGGAGGGGTCAGGATTTCCGTTCATAACTCATGGAGTCGCGACAGTTATTCGAGTGGCCTGCATACTGGTGGCTGAAATCAATGACGGCGTACGACGTTCGAATAGTGGGCCGAAAATCAGGAAGTAGAATACAAACATTTCTCTGAGTCATAATACTCTGCCAGAGATTCTAACGGCTATTTGCGCTGCCTGTGGCAAGCTCGGTCGGTGGCCCAATATATTCAGCAACTACATCGAGAGGGCTAGTCTAACTGCAAGTCAACAGAATGGCCTGCCGGAGTGAAATATGTGACACTAGCCTGCTAGAACCTGGCAATAACCTACTTTGTAATTTAGCCTGTTAAATTACTGGCGTGTCGATAACACGGGCAAGCTCCAAGCCCCCCGCTGGAGTGATCTCAACTCTAGATTAATTAATTGTACGAGTAGTTATGTTGCAAATCTCACACGGCTCAACTCTATAATCCGGGTCACAAAGCACAGAATCGATCCAATGAAAGGGGGAGCCGACGTCAAGCCACTAGGGGTTGAAATCAAGCACATGAACCGTGTGGGTGTCGTGCAGGAGGATGGCGTGCAAGGGACATAGGACCTCAGACAGTCTTGTGAGTCAAAATTGTTTGTGGGCGTCCATGAAAGAAGTAAACAAACTCCCGACACGAACTCCGAAGATGATGGGGACAACGACGACGACGGCACCACCCCAACAAGAAACGCTACCCAATATTATGTTTGTACTCAACCCATATCTCCAGCCCTTCAGGACATGGTACTGTAATTTAGAGCGCGAATGGGCTGTCTGTGCGCAGACACTCATCAGCCTAAAAGCACATCAAGCTTTGGATCCTCCATAATACGGAGATCGAAACCGCCGCCATCGACAAATTGCACCACGTCTCATTAAAGTTACTCCTGCAAGCAGGGTGTAGATATACCCCTCTCTCCCCCGTCACTAGCCACTCGCCAGAGCTACCTTCGCCTCGTTTAACTGTGCTTTCGCGACCATCGTAAACAGGTCAAAAGCTGATAGGGGGACTTCGGAGCGGTGGTTATAGTAGTACGAGAGGTAAGTTGAAGTAGTAACTAGGGTGGGGAGCTGACGGCTAATACTCTAACAGCGACTTCTCGGCGTCTACAATGGGAAACTGCTTCCGTCGAAGGGAGAATGTAGTTTGTCTCGTCTGTTGAGGCGGCACGGAGTCATCGTCGATGCTTGGACCCTATTGAACCATTCAGAACCAGAACACTTCCAACGTCGGTATCTCGGTCCCCATAAGCGGTCTCAGAGAGCTTCGAACACCTTGCAGGGAGCAGCACTTTCGCTATTAGTAGCATCGCTGCCCCAACGCTACGCTTGCAGCTCGCGAAACAGCTCCAACAGACATCGACCACCAAAGAACAATCTGCGCGGCGTCTCCCACTTGCCAATAAACGACTACTTGCTGCCCATTCACGCGCCCTATGAGGGGATCACTCGAGCAAACGTCGCCAGAAGAGTTCTCTTCGTCTTGGCAGGCGTAGACGCCCCGATTTGTTGCCAACCTTCACAAGGATGACCATCGCTAAGAACAAATACCAACACAATCTGGTCGCAGAGAAATTTCATCCCCACCCCTCCCGCCTTCGAAAGAATGTTGCTTGTTCTACCTTATATTCGGAGCACGAATCGCATCGTGTATGCCCCAGAGAGGGAAGAGGTTACCGCACATCAACCCATGACAGGCTCAAACACACCAGTCATAGGTCGATGTGGGCTCACAATCAGATAAAGGATCATGGAGCCCATGCTCACGGCAGGCCGCAAGACCATGTAGGACCGCCTTCGATCTAATGGCGGGAGCAGTGTCACCAGCAGTCGTGGTTTCGGCATGATTACCGTGACCGAGTTGGCCGAGGCTCATGCTAACAGCCCCTGCCTAGCTGGTTAGTAGCTAGAAATGGCATTTCACTCACCATCTGATGGGTCTGGACTCGCCTTTTGGCGGCTTACTCTGGAATAGACTTGGTTGTAGCTCCAGAAAAACATGCTCTCCCGCTGCCCTGATACCGATGTCAAGCGCCTGATATATATATGGCTTTTTCGTTTCCCCACGCTGGGTTAGTGATGCCAAAGTTTACTGTATAAGGTCGAAACGCTGATCCTCTTCACCACCTAAGATCAATGTTATGTCACGACCCCCCTGAGATCGTATTTACGGACTCTGTAAATACCAAATTACCTTCTCGATCGCTCGCGGTTGGGCACCGACATCGACAATGTAGTTTTATTTACAATACGGTTATGTGGCTGCTACGATACATGACCCCGAACACATAAACTCGTCGCTTCAAATATGGGACTGTTAAACACGTCAGGGGAAAATCCAAGTCTTAATACTGAAGGAGCAAATGAGTGAACCAGATGATGGCCCATCCTGGCAGGGCTAACTTGCCTGTGCAGACGTTCTCTGACCTACGACATTAACCGCATACACGAGAACGCATGGCTGACCTTCTGCATGATCCGATGGGCGTTTGAATGGCCGCTTTGGGGTTTGAAGACGAGGTATCCGCTTAGTATTTCAAGTCAGTGACTAGTGAAAATCTAAGAAAGGTAAGAGAGTGCCTTAGTGGGCCAAGAATGTCATATCGATAGAATGGGGACAAGATGATAAACGTTATTGTATATCAAACACGGGTGATCGAAATTCCTGGACCAGTCGATGACCTTGTCAACGGCATGGCCCATGGCAGCAGTTTTCCTCGTCAAGAGACGACTCCAAGATTCAAAGCAATACCGAGGGGCGAGCTTCACTGCTGTAGCGTGACCTCAGCATGCTTTGACGAGAGAAGCCAGAGTGCAATAATACAATACTGGAGATTGGAGCTCGAGACTAGGTGAACGAGTCTGAAACTCTGTCATGCACTCCAAAAAGGTCCGAGAACAGGTGTCAGTGTCGAAGGTGTCAGGGTAAAATTTGAAATCGGACGTGGTGAAGTAGAAAGGAGACAAGATACCCTTCACGACTCGCAGATTGTGGACCAAGTGGACCATGAGGGCCTTTGCATGCGTAGAGATAGGACCCCGGTCATCCAGGAAGGATTTTCCTTATGTGAGGCTCGATTATTTGGACTCCGTCTTATAAGAACCCCGCAACGACGCGGCTACCCACCCTCACTTTTCTTCGAGCTTCCATGCTCCTGAATACTCCCCCTATTCCACGAACGCAATTTTACCCTCAATAGTACTCCAACGCCTGAGTAACGACCAACCCACCTGGCTATTACCCCTACCTCTAACCGAGGGAGTAAACTAATTCACTATAGCCATGGTCGGATCGTCTGCCTTTCCTGGTATGTGCTCTGCCTGCGGTAAATCTTTGGGATATGTTCAGGATACGCCGCCTGAGTACATACCATGGAAATGGAGGACATTCGACCATGGGGCGGTGTCAAGTCCTCCCTCGATTAGAGATCAGTTATCTGCGCGATCACTGAAAAATTCCGCAACGAGTCTGCAAACTACAGGGAGGTCGATATAGTGAGTGTCATTCAGATTGTCTGACCTCGATGACGATACTGACCAAACTGGCAGGCAAGGGCTTGTCGGTGTTGCTGTCGCCAAACTCGATCATCCCCTATCAATGACGCCAATTTCACACCCCTTGAACCCAAGACTGTTATGGCATTTTCCACATCGAGAACTATCAAGAAGGCGAGACCACAGTCAGGTAAGCCCTCCAGTAGCGATAGTCTTTGATCTACTCTTCTTGCCACATCAGACACCGTCCCACCGAAGATCCACCTCGAGTCACAAGACATCTAGACATCCTCCTCCCAGGGATTAACGCACATGGGCAGTGTGTAGTATCAAGCTTGCTTCGCTATTCGTTGATTCGTCCAGGTTGACGGAGAAAAGGAAGAATTCTCGATTCCTAAGGTGCATCTTGTTCCCTTTGCAACAGCGATCGCACCTAAACCACACTCCATAGATTTGGGCAAGAAGGTCTCCGAAAACGATGCACCTTTCTATGCGGGCGTTGGGCATTGCCTGGTATTCTGGAATTCCTCAACTCAGCCAAGAGTCTCGTTCGATGTTTCTATGAGAGCTCCCCAAGTACGAGTCCCGGAGCCTGCATGTCGTTAACTAGGTATCTCGTATGACTAATGCCTTCTGTGTCTCCACCGATGATCTTGTCCTGGTAGCTGAGAGTTCCATGCACGTTCAGGTATGGGAGACGGGCGCCTGTCCGATGGCGCTGAAGTATCCGCAGGTCGTGCGCCATCGCCCAGATGAACCAGATTGTTGCCAATGGCAATAAGTTTGCCAGCCTGTCGACAGTTAAAGTACAATTCTATCCGTGTCGGACCCGAGCCATTCAAAAACGGGTGATGGCAGCCTACTACAAGAGTTCTCACTGGCTAGGAGGGATCGTCGCTATCATTGTCACCACGTGTTCAAGACGACATAGTTTTCTTCTTCCATGTTGCTTCCTGCAATGTTACTGCGGGGATTCACCTCTCAAACCTCAGCAATAGTCTGGTCGCCAGTCTAAATTCCGTTTCCTCGTTCGTGACAGCCATTTGACTCAAGCTGGAGCCGGAAAAACCAGTATACCGTGGCAAACTACGAGCTTCGAGCGTCTGGGGGTCGTTGGTGTGAAAAGAAAAACGGCTTAAAGGTTGGCAAATCCTTGTTGTAATCGCGGAGTTTATAGTTCTAACTTCCGTGACTAGGATTACGACCTCTCCCAACGCTTGTCAGCCACCCAAATGCACTCCCGTTATAAAAGGCGGCCTAGAGGACATGTCGCCTTTCTTCCCATTCGTCTCAACCACCACTGTCAATCCATCCATCACAACGTTTAACACTTCCAAATCGCATTAAATGCCTTCATTCATCCGGGCCATCCTTCCCGTACTCGCCATTCTTGGAATACACGCCTTGAACGTGTCAGCATTCGAGAACCAAAGGCGTCGCCCAGAAGAAAATCGGAAAATCCTTGGAAGTCGAGGAACCCGCACCGCCGACTACAACGCCAATGGCCCTCTCCCTAAGGCCTGGGATGCCGGTAGCAACAAAACCATGGAGCCCGCCCAGGCTGAAGCCGCCCCCAAATCCAGGAGGGCCGTTGATTTTGCAAGCTCCCGACTGAACCCACAGAGCGATGTAGCCGACGAATCACAGAATTTCCCTGCGTCAAGGAATTTGCCTAGGCGGGCTCCCGCGATGGACGGTGGGGCATCCATGGCATCCAGAGAACCATTCTCGCGGCGAGGTGAAGGCGATCATGACAGACTATCCCATGAAAGGCACGTCTACGAAAACAATGCAATATCCCATCGTCTAATTCTCGAACTTTCAAACACAGCGCGTCCCAAAATTAAACGGGTTGCCTCTTCGGCTCAAGTAATCGCAGAGACATGGCTCAAATACTCCAACTATTCCCCTTTCTTTCTGCAATCATTATTAGACTACTCAACTAGGCCCACGAATATCGAACGGAATGATGTATTTCGCACATATTTTGCTAGAAGATCAATGCATATCCAATCGTACAAGCCAGAAAGCTGGAGGAATTTTCTTGGATGGATCGACGTCGCCACCCGGATGATTATCATCAGCTAGTGGCGCAGTAACAATGAGCAATTGAAGATACGCCGCCTCTTGTTGGGAAAGCCGATCGTGTAATCTGAATTGAGCTTACAGCGTCACTCTCCATGACGAGTCAACGTCTATTCCCGCTGTTATATCGCACTGAAAGCGTTTACATTCTACAATCGACAGCTAATATCTTACATCCCCTAGATTAGTCCCATGCTGTCCGCATAGCGTCAGCTGAATATAAGTCCATGGTTCCAAGAAGCAAAATTTGGGTGCGTTGATGGGGAGGGTTCAGCCCCAAAGTCGAAGGTCAGAGACGAACTCGCGTTGTTCCACCTTCCATACGCTCCTTCTGGCGGTCTCCCCGAAACACGTCTGACGGCATGGTGTGTAGTCGACCTATTGGAACTGCTGACAGCATCCGGAAGTGGAACTTGGGGTTGGCGAGATTGACGAGATTTCCGCTTGGATGGCTCAGAGGAAGTTGTTGGGAACTGTTGCAGCTCGACGCCGCTGGGTCGACCTGATTTCGGTCTGTCGATAAGACGAGTGTCACCCGAAAGGAGATTGGTGGCAGAGGTCGAAATGTCATTTGAGAAGACGCGATGGTGCTTGGTAGGTTTTCCGTCCCGACTCCTTGTAGTAACGAAGAGAAATAGAAAGGCGTTGAAGAATCCATAGAGAGCATATACTGAGGCGACACTGTAGGTCGTCCCCACGCTGGATGTCGAGCTTGAATGCTTGTGTGTGAGTTGCAACCAACTGACCACACTGGCCGGAAAGTAGGCCACGACATAAATTACCGGATACCTGAAAAATATTGATTCAATTCGCTTGGAAGTAAGATCTTGAGAAGACATACCCAAATTCCAGCAATTTGTAGTATGGAGCTACGGAGCGACCGCTCGGCTCAGGCTTCGAATTCCTTGATAACTTGATCCGTGCAAAAGCGAAGACGTAGACCAGGACAGAGACTCCAAGAGTGATCCAAGCCCAGACATATCCACCCCAAAGCTGGAAACGAGGGAACTCTTCCCCAACCATACACCCAAGCTGTTGAATGTCAGCATAAGCAAGTCTCCATCGATACTAGAAAAGGTTACTAACAGCTGTAGGTGACTGAAAGTTGTGAGGCGAGTTAATAGCATTGCCAATAGCGGTGAGTAGAGAGACGCCAATCCATGATGCAAGTATCATGGTGATAGACCGGAAGCTTGCTGGTTGGCCTTTCGGCTGAGCCTCGAAGGAGAATGCAACATAAATTGACATGAACTAGAGGTTGTCCTCAGGCGCTGAACGTAACCAGGGAGGAAATGGAGTATACCAGAATGGTGAAAACTACGTTCATCTCCCCAAATTGGTGCATTATGCCTATGGTATATCGTTGAGCTATCTTGCGAGACACCACTCAAAGGCAAGCATACCTTGGGCTACGCAGAAATTTCCCACTTCTACAAACCCGCGACCCACCCACCTGATGTTCAAAGCCACACTGATGGACTCGAGAAGATTAGCAACGAAAAGAGATCCCTGAGTATACGGAGGGATATTAGCTGATCGAGGACAAGGTAGGAAGGCAGCGATCAGATCCTACAACAAAGATCATCCTTGGTTTCTCAGTCTCGTCGGAACAAGGATTAGAAGCTCTTCTTCTGATGACTCGCTAGTGATAGAATTAGCACGATGTTAGATGAAACCTCAGTAGTGCCTAGATTACACTCACGATAAGAAGAGAGAGCGCAACTACGTCTCCTAGCAATGACAGGATCCCTGCTTGGGTTAAAACCTGTAACATATTGATGCCTGCCCCAACGTTGAGTTTCGTGACTTAGACTCACCATCATTCCGAGTGACTCCCCTCTCGTCAGACAATGGATCGTAGAACCGGGCTGAAAGCTGTTTTGATACTGCTCTTTCGTGCAGATGATCCCTGGAGGTAAATCCACCTCCATCTTCAGCACAGAAGCAGACTCAACGGATCTTGAGTCCTGAATGCTGCAAGGCCGGAAGAAATCTCCCGTTTGAGATAGGAGCAGCCCAAAGAACCAGACTGAGCAAAGCTCGAGGGCAAAGGAAGGGAAGAGGGGCTCAAATACCGCACTCGCAGCTCCTAATTGGTTCTTTGGCATTTATCAACGCCCAGTGTGGCTCAACGTGGACGTGCACAGGCCAATTTGTGATGCCAGCAGCGAATATCTGATGAAATGATCGTCATAGTCAGATGAGAGCAGCTTTCCGCCCAGAAATGCATCTTCAGGCTGTAGTAAAATGAGCTTCAGTCGAGGTCGTTGCGCCCTCTGCACAATTTGGAATGACTTGCACGTTGCGGAGATGCCAGGGGACAAAGCCGAGCAGGCATCCAGGGTCGTAGAGTTTGCCTTGGCTTGGCACAGGCTGACATAATCGTGCTGACCTTGCTATTCGGGGAAATCCTTTCGCCTTCACCATCAATTCGCGGCATGTGCACACCTTGTCCTCCCAGGTCGTGCCTCGGCAGATGCGTCACGACCAGGGGAACATCGACCGCTCGCTAGCCACTTGTGGCCAAAGGCTTGATCGCCGGGCGATGTTTACCAGATTGGCAGGGTTTCTGCACCTCTAAATCTCGTAAACCGTCCCGCGCTGCTCGCATCCAAATGTTGAATATAAACCTAGAGTCCCTCGCAGCCGAACCATCACGGCTCTTGTTGGATTATACCCCGATACTTTCTCCACATTCCTGACGAGCTCGTGCTGTAAAAATGTCGTCCACCCTGCCATGCTTGGCTTTACTCTCCTTTCTTCTGCTTCCACCCGCGTTGGGTCAGGTCCCAACGGTATCTCCACCTGGGCAACCTCAGAAAACCGGCACCATAAATCAGTTCGAGCTCATAGGCAATAGTCTTGTTAGCTCTCAGCAGGTGGGTTTACTTCATAAGCATAACAAGCTGCTGGCTGAATATGTGGACAACTTCAGATTTTCTTAGGGACGGAAAATACTGTTTATATTGTTGACAAGGTCGAGAATAATCCTACCAGGATAGATGGACACCCAGCGTGGGCCTCTGGCGAGTCCCAACCTTCTCTCTCTCCCTCTCTCTGCCCTCTAATGCAATCGCCTCTTCTCAGAATGGACACTGGGGTCCAACGACCAACGGCCCCTGGACGCCCTCACGAATACATTCTGTGCCGTGAGTCGCGTTATTTTTTGTATTGTAACCTTGTTGAGATATCGACCTCAGGGCGGTAACGTGATGGGTAATGGTACTTGGGTTAATGTCGGGGGAAATCAAGCCGTCACCTACGGCGGAGATGCCGCGCAAAGTCAGTGGGGTGGTGGGCCGTATGATGATCCGGACGGCAGGCAATCGTGAGTCGAACCATGAAATGTATCCTCATGCTGATTCTGACGTTTACCCAGGATACGGTAAGCTCATATGCCTCTGCCTCGTTCCAAATAGATGCTCAACACGACGCATTTCGAACCAGATTGCTCAACCCATGTGATGACAAAAAGTGCGATTGGTTCTTATCGCCAGATGAATCAGATCAGCGATGGTACCCTACGGTGTACGTTCGCCTTCTTTTCAAATATAACGCGTCCGCTGACACCGGCGCTGTATTGTTTCAGAGAAACGTTGGAAGACGGCACACTCATAATTGTAGGTGTTTCCGGCCCGAATCCAACGCGGTTCCTGGCTGATATTTCTGCGCAGATTGGTGGCTGTAGATGGGGTGGTTATGTCAATGATGCCCAACAGGATAATCCGACATACGAATTCTTTCCTCCAAAAGGGAATCTAATTACTTCTCCTCTCCTTCAACGAACTCTGCCAGCAAATATGTACCCTCTGACATGGCTATTGCCGTCCGGCAAGCTGTTCATGCAGTCGAACTGGGAGACTGTTCTCCTTGATTATCACAAGAACAAGGAAACACCTCTGGATGACATCCCTGATGCCGTGCGGACTTATCCAGCTAGCGCTGGTACCATCATGTTGCCACTCACGCCCGCCAACAACTACACCGCGACAATTCTTTTCTGCGGAGGATCAGATGTTCAACCTGATCAGTGAGTTCCCCTTGCGAAGGATCGAACGTGCGCTGACCATTGCTAACACAGGTGGACTAAGTCCAGCTGGATTATCCCTAAGTATCAGGCATCAGCGTCGTGTGTCAAGATCACTCCAGACGAATCGTCTTCGTATGTCCAGGAAGACCCGTTACCTGAGCCTCGCACCATGGCCAGCCTAGTGTTCTTGCCTGATGGCAAGATATTGTGCCTCAACGGCGCTAGGAAAGGTAAATCCTTCGATGCCATCCCACCGACGTCGGTAGTAACATATGAACAGGTACTGCTGGATACGGTAACGATAGCTGGGCGATTGGTCAATCTTACGGAGATGACCCAGTCCTGACACCGGTCATCTACGATCCAGAGGCACCAGCTGGTCAGAAGTGGTCCTCTGAAGGTCTTGGGTCTAGTACCGTTCCGAGAATGTATCATTCCTCCGCCCTGCTGCTTCCCGATGGTTCGTGAATCCGCGCATATAAAGTACCTCCGCTGACATTATTTCAGGATCTGTCTTCGTTTCGGGCTCAAATCCAAACTCAGACTACAATCCATCTGTGAAGTACAAGACCGAATACAGAACGGAACTCTTCTACCCTTCCTACTTCAACGCTCGACGCCCGCAGCCCTCTGGTTTGTTGAGGCAGCTATCATACGGCGGCCCTGCTTTCGACGTCTCTTTGACTTCAGACGACTTATCTGGAGACATATCCAATGTCAACAAAACCTCCGTTATCATCATCCGCCCTGGATTCTCCACGCACGCTCTCAATATGGGCCAGCGGTACCTTCAGCTACAGCACAGCTATTCGGTCGATGCCAAGAACAAGAGTGCAGTGCTGCATGTTAGTCAGGTACCGCCGAATCCAGCGCTCCTAGCACCAGGACCAGCCCTCATATTCGTGGTGGTTAACGGTGTACCTTCCATTGGCGCCCAGATAATGATTGGATCCGGCAAGTTAGGAAAGCAAGATATCTTGACAGCTGCCAGCCTACCCCCTTCCGAAATCAACTATGGGTCAGCTGGTGAAACGAATTCTGCAATCAGGGTGCAAGATATAACATCTGCAACCTGTATCATAACCGCGATTTTATGGACTTTACAAGTTTTGGACCTGACTCTTTGATGGACTTTGTTCTCGTATAAGACTTCCTTTCCCAGTGCAAGGACGCTGCTTAGATACCCTCACAGAACTTTTGATGGGACAATTGTACACTCTACAATGATATCACTACTGTAGGCTTCTGCTTATTCACTTTCGCTCTAATTACCGCCTTCTTTTTATGGAACTCTACCTACTCCTTCCAGTTAAAATATCGTGTTTGACTATTGGGAGGAATGCACGGTGATCCCGACTCACTGTACATGAAATATTGACGGGGCCACGCTGGATGGTGCGTCTGATAGAGCAAATGGGAAACTGGTGTAAGGAGCTAGCTACACCTTTGGGAAGGCGAGCCTCTGCTATCCCTCAGCCTGCCTAAGGTTCCAATAGGTCCTGGCGTACGCGTCAGTCGAAGGCGTTTGGTGCAGCAAATACCCATCCCTCCGAGTCCGCAAAATTAGACTCGAGTCTACGAGTCTGCACAGAAGACGGCATCACGGATAAGCCCATCACGCATCTAGCCGTGGGGCAACCTCATACTGGTGGCCCAGGCCAGACAATGAATGGATTGACCTTGACATGATATGGAGACGTATCCTGTTGTAGAATCCGCAGTCAATTGATCGCGAACACGTCAGTCATCTCAATGCGGGGTATATAGCCTGATGACGCCTAAACGGGACAACTTGCCACTCTTTTCGTTATGCGCAATCCTACGAAACTCTTCCTCTGTTCGGTGCTCCTGTTAGCATCATCTAGCGTTGCTTTGCCGTTCAACCACGAGTTACCATGTCGCCGACTCGGTATGACTTCACCGATTCCCTTTGATTGATGCGATATTTATCCTTCTTACCTATCAGAAAACTGGGATTTCACGACAGTACGTAGATTTCTAATAGACCCAATGGAAAATACTGACGAAATCTCGTTGCTTGTAGCCTTACTGTAAGATTTGAAATTTCTTGCCTTCATAAAGGCTTCATTTGGTGTTCTGGTCACGATCATGAAAACCTTCATCCAGGTCCCAAGAACTATATGTGTGTCGCTTCAGTAGAGGATCGGGTGAGCCCTATGGTGTACGTCTCCGAGCGTTATTGGCTAGGGCTGCTGGTATTGATAGCTCCTTTCAGGTGCAAGTGGGTTAGCGGCGATGTTGTATACGCTCTTTGAATCTCCATTGCCACAACCGAGAACAGTCTACCCCTGCTGCAGAAGTGTGCCCGACCTCGATCATAGGTCGACGCAGTCAGGAAGCTGTCTTGTAGATTATTTCTGTTGGTTACGTGATAGTGATATTTCCGTTTATTGTTGTCGTGCTATGGCCACAACAACGATATCTATTGACTGTCAATATATGTCTGGTTACAATCTAGAGCTTAGCCTTGGTCTTTAGGTTGTCGACGTCTCTAAACTTGTAGTAAAGTTTGAGGGAATCAGGGTTCGCAACTGTGCCGCTCGGTATGATGTCCTTTCCAGAGACAATCTGCTTGACAGCAATTTCGATTTTCTTCCCGTTGACGGTATACTGAAGTTTCCGCAACGTTAGTTTTTCCCGCGAGTCATCTGAACGTGGTACATACCGGGATGTCTGCGATCTCGAACACGTATGCTGGTACGTGTCGTGCACTGAGAGCCTTCTTGATTTCAGCTTTGATTTCGGCTTCGAGCTGTGCGGTAAATGTTTGCCCGGGACGCATCTTCAAAAACAAGAGTACGCGTTCGTCTAAGTCCTGAGGTCTGCGCTGGCCAACGCAGAGAGAGTCATCGAGGTACTTGGAGAATTTCTCCATGACGGAGTAGATTTCCCCAGACCCAAAACGAACACCACTGGGGTTGAGTACTCCATCACTGAGGGGAAATACGTCAATCAGCCCATGCATATCGAGGTATAGATACGGTGGCCTCACCTCCTGCCCAGAATCATGATACCTTTGGTAGTAGGATTGACGACCATGAAGTCACCTTGCCTCCAAATGCCTTCGAGGGTGTCAACATATATTTACTACTGAATATGAAAGACCACACACCAGGATAGACGTTGAAATATGCGTCACGGAATTTCTCTCCGTTATTATCACCCCAGAAAAAGAGCGGAAGAGAAGGGTGAGGTCGTGAGCATACAAGCTCCCCAGGGATGCCTGTATGCCCAATGTTCTTCCCATTGGGATCCCAAACTTCGACCTTCATACCCAGAGTCTTCGCTTGAATCTCTGTAACACAAGTCGGATAATAGTCAGAAGCATGTGTTGAGTGGCTTACCACCAGCATACACCGGAAGGAGTGGACTTCCTGTGACGACTAGAAGAGAGTCTGAGCCTGTTGATCCAGGAAAACGGTGACGCAAGACACATACACGAGGAACATATATCAGTACCTCCACTGGTGGAGATGATATGTATTTTGGGTCCAAAAGCTTGCTGGGTCCATTCAAACATGGGTGTCGTCAGAACTGCACCTGTAACACCGACAGTCTTCATGGCTTCAAACGGTCCGATATCACCTAAATTGCTGGTGTGAAAGGTGTTCTGTAAGTCAGGAAACTTTGAGTTCTTACGATGGAGGTTGATGCCACGACCCAGGACCTCGGCTAGGAATCGAGGGCTGGTCCCAAAGACCGTAACGCTATGTTGATGTGAGCTTGAGTTTTACTGGTCAAACTAGAGGAAGGCAAACCCTTGGTCATTAACCATCTTGAGGTAGTTGCGAATGTCCGGGTGGAAAGGTGATCCATCATAGAGGATAAGGCGAGAGCCCACGGCCAGGCCTCCCAGCATGAAATTCCACATCATCCATGCTGTCTGAAAGTTCCATCAGCGCTCTGGAACCCTTCCAAGGCTCGCGATTCCTCACTGTAGTAAACTGGAAGTAAGTATCCTCCGGTCCTAAGCTGAAACCAAGCTTCATCTCTTTCTTGACCTGCAATAGGACTCCCTGAAACAGCGTTAAGGGAGACTGTTGGCCAAGGTGGTGGAAGACATACGCCTGCAGAGTGCACGATACATTTCGGCTTACCAGAAGTACCGGAGGAGTAAAGGATGAACAGGGGTTGGCTGAATGGCAGCTGTGCGAAAGCCAATTCGCGACCGTCCCCCGTGGCTAGAAACGCGGACAAGGTCGCGCTGGAGTGCAGAATCAGCCACGCAGACAGCAGACGTCTTCGTCAACATTGAATGCAGGTGTGGTTTCGTTTGTAAACATACCTTCTTGGCAACGATTGAGCCACGTTTTTCCCCGATACGGCGCTCGGAAGTAAGATGACTTGTTGAAGTCCCTTGTCGGATAGATCTTCGACCACTTGAGAAACCTTGGGGAGTAGATCCACAATCTTGCCAGCATATTGGACCTCTGTTTCAGCGAATACAAACTTGGGTCTAATCTGGCGGTATCTGTCAAGAATACCCTAGAACGTGTGGTAAGTAAGGCGATTAGGGTATCAGAACAATTGTGGATACATCTGTTCCCATGTCGGTCGCTGTGCTAGAAAAGATTCCCCCAATACTTGCTACAGCAAGGGCAATCACAACAGATGTTATGGAGTTTGTGACAATGGCTATGCGAAGTGGACACGATAAGCAGCAGCAGGGTGGTGATGTCAAGGGCAAATTCTCACCTGCTACTCGATCCCCGACTTCTAGACCATTGACCCTCAAGGCTGCGGCCATTTGTCGAACAAGTTCGCGAAGCTGGCGGAAGCTATAATGTTGAACGTTGCCCACTTCATTCGTAGTCGTGATGGCGACTCCGTCGTCCTTACGGTGTAACAGGTTCTCTGCGTAATTCAAACGTGTGTCTGGGAACCATATCGGAACCTCTGGAATCTTTCCTGGAATTGTTATCTGTAAAAGTAAATTAGTCTGTGTACGCAATGACGAGTGTGCGTGGTAAATGCCCCTACTTGTTTTGGATCAGGAGGTACAGACGATATGATCCCAAGGAACTCCCAAAGGTCGACCCAGAATCCATAGTCCTCCACCGAATATTTGTGGAGGTCGTGATAGTCACCTGAAGATAAGAGAGTAGGTAAGTGCTTGCTAGATCTGAAGCAGGGGAACGCACGCAGGTTTAAGCCATGCTTTCTGTTGACTAGGCGTCGCAGAGCATCGACAGGAGTTTGGTGAGAGTATTCGTGCTTCCAGAGAAGACGTGAGTGTGCAAAGGGTGAACTGGAATTCGTCATTTCACTTTGATTCCTCTCAAAAGTGCTGAAAAGTGAGTCGAACAGTCGAACAGTTCAACAGGCTCAAGGCAAAGAGCAAAGAACTGTCAGAAGCCAACCTTACCCCGCATCCTGGTCAGGACGGGAATATTGTATTGCCGGCCCGGTCACCGGTAAACCTGAACCTCGACAGGTTGTATTTTGTTAGCTTGGGTGAGCGTGGAGTGGTTTGCGAGGTTCTCGGCAACTTTGACAAGGAAAGAGGTTAGTTGAGGTCGGTAGCTCAACGTTTGAAATCTGAAACGTCATGGAGTTGAGCCCTTTGCCATGCCACCAATGTCCGAGAGCCCTGCCGTGCGTTATTCCTCATGGATGGCATGGCATGGCATCGTCTCGCGCTGTATATTCAAAGAGACAGGCATTTAAACTGCATTGGATCGTCAGGGTGTTGAACTCATGTTGACGGAAATAGGTCGAGGCCACTAAGATCGAGGAAACAACGTGGGACTCATATTCCTAAACGAGCGCGGCATGGATGATGAAGTGGCCGAGTTGCTGGCTGCAATATCCACGTTCTCCAATTTCAACCAACACGCTGGGCTCCGTCACCCCGCCTATATTAACTGGCCATGGCATCTGACTCAGTACCTACAGAATTAGACATGGCCCCACGACCACCAGTGAACGCAACACAGTTCCCAACCACCAACGGACGCCTACCCAATGGCAAGACAGCTAACGCTGGTGCATCCTCGGAACGGCTGCAAATTGTCGACGAGAATAAGATTTTTACGTGCGTACACTCATTAGGCTCTAGAATTATACCCTAACATCAAAATTGTCACTATTAGAACTGACCTTGGCAAGCAAATTGCACGATGGGGACTACGAGATGCAGGTTTCGACTACAACCTGGTCGCTGTATTCGGCTCGCAGTCTACTGGCAAAAGTATGTTATCAGAGACCAGGGAGACGCTCTACTAACATACAACATCCCCAAGGTACCCTCCTGAACAGGTTGTTCGGAACGACTTTCGACGTCATGGACGAAACCAGACGGCAACAAACAACGAAGGGTGCGTCTCTGAGCTCCGCATGATTTCTTGCATCACTAATCGGCGTTATGACTAGGTATCTGGATGTGCAGAGGGAAGAGCATGAATGTCATGGTCATGGACGTAGAGGGTACGGACGGGCGAGAACGCGGGGAGGACCAGGTATGATCCCGGTATATTGATATTCCCTCCGAGCTAACACCTGCTGGATATCAGGACTTCGAGAGGAAATCTGCGTTATTCTCCCTGGCCTCGTCAGAGGTTCTAATAGTCAACCTATGGGAGCAGCAAGTTGGATTATACCAAGGTGCCAACATGGGTCTGCTAAAGACAGTGTTCGAGGTTAACCTCGGACTCTTCGGCAAGAAATCGCAGGATACGTGAGTCTTTCTCATTCTAGCGGTCAAAACATCCGAACTCATGTGTCTGTCAGTGCCGGGAGCAAAACTCTCCTTCTCTTCGTCATCCGTGATCACCTCGGTGTCACTCCTTTGGCCAACCTCCAGGCTACATTGACACAAGACATGCATAGAATATGGGCTGGCCTATCGAAGCCTACGGAGTTGAAGGATGCCCAACTTGAAGATTACTTCGATCTCTCATTTACGACTCTCCCTCACAAGATTCTCGTTCCCGAGAAGTTTGAGGCTGAAGTTGCTGCACTTCGTAGAAGATTCGTGGACAAGAATGCTAGCGACTACCTCTTCAAGCCAAATTACCACAAGCGCATCCCTGCTGATGGTGTATCTATCTACATGAACAACATTTGGGTTAGTTTTCAGAATTCGCTTTAGTTTCATCATCCTGACGTGTTCACCCATAGGATCAAGTCCAAAGCAATAAGGACTTGGATCTTCCGACACAACAAGAGCTCCTCGCTCAGTTCCGCTGTGACGAAATCTCTGCTGTCGCATTCCAAGAGTTCAACGAGCAAGCCAAGTCACAGAGGCGACCAGTTGAATCTGGTCGTGTTGTACAAGGTCTTGGTGCTATGATGAGCGATTGGAGGACCACTGCACTTAGTATGTATTTGTGACCGTCGAACGGGTACTCCACTAGAAACTGACTTCCACGTGTTTGTTGCAAGGTCGTTACGACACTGACGCTTCACGATATCACAAGGCCGTCTACACTCGGAAGCGCACCGATCTCATTGCTTCCATTGATGCTGTCCTTTCCCCGCTTTTCCTTGGACAGCTCAAGAACCTCCACAAGACCTGTCTCGTCACCTTTAAGAAGGAGCTCCTTGACGGACTCAAGGGTGACAACTACAGCTTTGCGGATGTTGTGGCTAAGTCGAAGGCTGAGTGCGAGAAGACTTTCCTTGATGGTGCGAAGGAGGCTCTGATTGAAGGAACGGACTGGGTCTGGGAAGACGAATTTGAGACGATGAAGGAGGAGATGGCTGCTGTTGCTGATCAGTGCAGGAAGGATGAGACGAAGAAGATGATCAATCTCATCGAGGTTAGCCTCTGGTTTACTCTTGGTGAAATTTAGCTAATGCCCTGCTTTTAGAGGAACTTTACGAAGCTGATTGCTGAGCCTGTTGAGATTGCTCTTAACAAGCCTCGCAAACACATGTGGGACCGAGTTCTTAGCCAATTCAGGGAGACACTGGAGAAGGCGGAGAACACTTACACCACGAAGGCCAACAGTATATTTTCGGCACTTTCTTCACCTCACAACATGATGCTGATTGTGATCACTGCTAGGCTTCAACTGCACAGAGGAAGAGAACTCTGTCGCTCTTGCCTCCCTCCGCAAACGTGCATGGCTTGCATTCCGTGCAAAGGTTTCAGAGCAGACTGCCGATGCTATGATCCTGAGCAAACTCCGCGCATATTTCGAGGAACAATTCCGTTACGACGAGCATGGTGTCCCCAGAGTCTGGAAGCCTGAGGATGATATCGACTCTGCATTCAAGGCTGCCAAGGACGAGGTATGCTACACGTCTACATAATATGGACATCTTGTTGACCTAGCTTGCGATAGACCCTTGCCCTCATCCCTCTGTACTCCAAGATCCAACCCACCGAGTCCAAGCTCGAGTTCTCTCTTCCTTCGGAGTCATCTGATGACCTCACGAATACCGAAGAATTCGACTTCCCCTCATCCCTGATCGTCTTCAGCGAGAGTAAGCAGATCGACCTGACAAACAAGTTCCGCAAGGATGCAGACGCCTACTACGTCGAGGCCAAGCGCAGCACTGTTGCAAGTATTGCACAGATTCCCTTGTGGATGTATGGTGTCCTCGTCGTTTTGGGCTGGAACGAAGCTATGGCTGTACTGTTCAACCCTCTCTATTTCACTTTCTTGTTGATTGCTTTGGTTTCTGCGTGAGTATCTCCTGCCAACCTTCCCTTGTTCCACGCTGATCATTCTATTCGCAGCTATGCCGTCTTCCAGCTCGGACTTGCGGGACCACTGTACCAAGTACTCTTGACTGTTGGTGGCGAGGTATGTATCTACTCTTTTTGAGAGCTAGAACATTTCTAATCTGGTTCTCAGATTCAACGCCAAGCAACAAACAAGCTACGGGAACAGTTCTCCCAACCCCCCGCTTTGACCGAGCAAGCTGTACGTGTACGCTCGAACGGAAGCAGTCGCTCGTCGTCAAATGCATCCCGCGTGTCAGTCAAACAGGAGGAGTCGGATACTGACCCGTGGAGGATGGAAAAGTAAAAGCTTGCCTCTCAGCATCGGATTAGAGGAATGCATTGAGCTGGATTCGGGAGCAAGATTATTACTCAACTATAAGTTTATGGTGCTGTTTCTTTATTACGCTTTGGTATACCTATAACTATCACTATGGATAATTATTTCGCTTTCGAGTTCCTCAAATTCCTTGGAGGGGTCCAACCGGTCCGAACTCCGAAGCAACCAGCCATATTTGGCCTTGTTTATCAAAGGCTTCAACTGCCCAAACGATTGCCAGCCTCGGAAATCTTGCTCAGCTCAACCTTGGTGGCAGACGTCTGCTGGTTCGCTCAGCTACAATGGTGGGTATCAATACTTCTTCTCTGAGATGCTCAAACGCTATTTTGGAACATTTTGCTCAAAATACTTCACTCGCCTGGACTAGATCATCCCAGTTCGTTGTTTCTCGTGCGGAAAAGTGGTCGGAGACAAATGGACCATGTACCTTGAGCTTTTGAACAAGGATATGAGCGAAGGGTGGGTTTAAACTTGTTACTTGCCGCATATATGCTGACTTGGTCGTCCTTCAGTGACGCTCTTGACGAATTGCAGCTCAAGAGGTACTGCTGCAGGCGCATGGTGTTGACTCACGTCGACCTCATCGAAAAACTCCTCCACTACAATCGTCAGTTCCAACGCTCATCAAAAGTACACCTACTAACGAGGGATGCTTGTATAGCTATGGAACGCTCAAAGGATAAAGCGGCCTTCTAGAATATGTCGTATGGTATATCCATGCACATAACGCATTTGGCCTTCCAAAATCGGACCAGTTGTCATCCCCCGAACTTTGGCTCTCTGAAACTCCACCTATCTGGGATATTAGCTCGCGCGAAGCAAGGTAAAGTTACGGGGCCTTCAAGATGTCACTGGATTCATATTCGCACGTTAATTGATATTTGTACGTCTCGATATCTGCTCAGCAATAGTATTACGGGCCCTCTACATTCAAGAAACTCGGCCGCTTAGAGACATCCCAAAAATCATCGGTAACTGGACCGACGGCCATCTGCTAATTCTGTGTTGACAGAGGACAGACTGATCCGTTGGGGGTGCAGCTACAAGGATGTCCAGCTTTGCGGGATAGGACGTGCCAATGAGGACTTACTATCCTTCACCGCTACCAGTTAAAGAGATACAGCAATGATAGCCTTCTGGGCCTAAGAGGTAATTAGTTTTGTGCATCGTGGTAAACGAGCACAGGACTCACACTTGAGCTGATTGGAGGAAGAAGTGACTTGGTGAGTATATTATGCCGTATTCTCGAGATTATATACTTACTCCTCCTGGTTCACTATCGCCTTTAGAATGAAATCTTTGTGTCAGACCTCGACGTGCTTCATGAAGACGAGAAGATGATGCCCACAGTAGTAAACTGTCTCCACGCTATCGGAGGTCGCGCTGGGAAGGGCTGCCACAGTTTTGGCTGCCACCACAGAGAGGGCAATGGCGAGGAAAGCCTTCGAAAATATCATTGTGTCCTTGAGATGGTGGAATGGGATTTGACGCGTGAGGTGCAAGTTGCGTTGTTACTGTCAATCCCCCTCGTCTAACCCCCTTTTATACAGGTTGCAGAACAAATCTCGGAAAATACCTATCTCACGTTGCAACTATAATGGACCTCTTTCCAGTATCAAATCTCCAGCATCAGTCCAAAGCGATGTATCAACCCGCATCTTGCGGACGCCACCATGAAATGGCCCCAAATATCGAGAACCTGAAGGGATCATTAGCTGCTGTGTAGATGGACATCTTCCGTACCAAGCTGCCTACGAAATTGCTGGAGATCACCGTTTGATTATAATCTTACGCCACCATTGGTACGAGAGGTTATTTTTACTCTGCTGGTTGTACGCTTATGCAGATGAATATCAGCCAGACAGACATATTGGTGAGATATGTCGCTTGGATATCTACGATCCCCGGAATCCTGGTTTGTAGTGATTGTAATCGTGCCTTTGTTTGGACCAGGGCGATAAGAAATGCGAAGTATACATTCAAGAGTCTTAGCACAAAATGGCGGTTCGCGTACTGCAGGCATCGCTGGGAACGTGTCTAAAAAATGCAGGCTTGTCCAGGTCCCAACTTGATGCACCTATTCAGACGTCAAGTCACCCCTCATACCCAATAAGAAATTGCGAGACAGGACTCACGTTCCACCAATGCCAGTGATTATGGGGCCACAACAAGTATACCCTCCTGGGCCTAGAACATCGTTAATTTCCTGCGTCCGGATATCTTCCACGTTCGCCACCTCAGTACTCACAATGAAGCTGATTGGACGAGGGAGAGGCTTGGTAAGTATATCGTATCGTATCCGGATAATCATACACTTACTCCTTCCAAACCACCTTGAGAAAGCAATCGCGGTGTCAGCCATGAGTGCACGACTGATGAACAGTGAATGATACTCACAATGATAGACTGTTTCAACATTTTCAGACGTCGTAGTCTCGTTGGCCACTTGGCCACTGGGTAGAGCAAGCACAGTATTGGCCGCCATCAAGGAGACAACAACCGCGAGGGAGGCCTTTGGGAACATCAATTCGAGCTGCGAGGAGAAAGTGGACAGAAGTCTGACGCCTGAGGGTGCGTTCTTGCTGTCAGCCCCTCTATTCTAACCTCCTTTTTATACAGGACGTTCGACGTTCGGCGGTTTGTTCGGGGAAGACCAACTCCCTTCCGCAGCGCCAATGGATCTCTTGGAAGCGTACATTCTTCTTGGCGATGTCTCAGCCTACATCTTTTGGATTCAGTCCTGAATACGGAGAGCTTGAGGGGATTCATTAGTCCCGCTTCATTGGCAATCTGCCGTACCAGACTGCCTAGGAAACCACCGAAGAGATCACCGCTCAGCCACCGTGGCTTTTAAAATGATAATCGTACGTCATCTCTGGTGAAAGACGCTATGCTCACGTCACTGATTGTGCACTCAGCCAGACGAATATCGACAATCCATGCGATTGGCTACAGAAATGCCAATTTGGCCTTGATCATTGCCAGACTCCTTTTTTGCAGTGATTACAATCGTGTCTTTTCCCACTCAAGGGTGATATAAATTTACCGGATTTACGTTCAAAAGTTCTACTTTCCCCGAAAGGACCTCCTACCATCCGTGTTCTACGGGCACTTTTGGGAGAATATTCAGACAGGACAGGTTTGTCCACATTTCAATATTACGCAGCTATCTTGATATGAAGTCATGTATCATCACGTTCCACCAATGCCGCTGAAGATTGAGCCACAACTATTATAACGTTTCAGGACTAAAATGTTGCGGGTCATATGCCTTGTTTGTGACCTAGGTACTCATAGCGAAGCCGATCAAAGAGAAAGAACTTTGGTGAGTCATTATCAGATCAATTGCTATTCGCTGAACTTTGGCTCGTCGACATGGCCCGCTCAGAGCAAGAAGGACTCGCAAGCATCTGGGCCTGTATTTGCCCGTTATTTCAACGACATCTGGACGCTCCAAGCCTCTATTTGCTGAACAAGGTATGTATTCAAGAGGCTCCGACATGAGCAAACATTTCGTCATCTATAAACTGCTGGTATTATAGGCACCAATAGATATGGTTTAGGTCCCGCAGGCTACATCAGATCCCACCGTTAGGCAACTGTGAAGATGTCAGGCCATGCAGCCATACGTCCTTATTGCAAGATACGACTTACAATCCGCCGGCGCCGAAGACACGTTCACAGCACCGATAGCCAGTCGGGCCTATAAACCGTTGAGTCCTGCGCATCGAGCTATATTTCACGTTTATGACTGTACTCACAGCGAGGCTGATTAAAAGGAGAAGAGATTTGGTAAATGAATCTGGACCAGATTGACTATATACTCACTTCTCCCGCACCATTACCTGTATAACCGATTGCCTGCTTTAGGGGTGGGGATGCATAATGGGAAGCGAACGAAACTCACAAGGGTAGACTGGGTCCACACCACTGGGCAGGGCAAACACACCGCTGACAACCATTAAAGAGAGCGCAATAGACAAGAAAGCCTTGGGGAACATTGGTTCAAGCTTCGAAGAGATGATGGAGAGAGGTTTAAGTGGTAAGGATGCGCCTCGATAGTCCTCTGCTCTACTTTTGGTGTCTTTCTTATATACAATCTCAGACACTTTCTGGGGAATGCCTAATTCATGTTGCGATTATCATGGATCTCTTGTTGACACTACTTCTTGGCAGGTAATCAATATCTCGGAAACCATTTTGAATTAAATCGATCATGAGGAGCTTGGGGGGATCTGTCACCGCCGTATAACTAGTCTTCTACAATTCAGTGGAGATCACTCGGGTACGTTATCTGACTGTATAAAAACGATATCCCGCCGAGATTGGGACGAGAGATTATTTAGATGTTACTGACTGGCCACCCGTACGGATGAACATCGGTCCAGTCGGTGATAGAGACATCCCATGGCCAATTGAATCTCTGAAGTTGCCCAACTCCCGCAACTGCGTCTTTGTTTACTCAAGGGGGGTATGATTTGCCGGCCGCATCGGTATTTCAATGGATAAAGTAAACGTGTTTCTACTTTGTACGCTATCACGGTCCCAGAGTTTACTGTCGAGGGCGGCACGGACTCGGCTTCCGATGGTTCCTTCCCAGAGGTGGGCTGTTACTGACCCTCTAGAATATGCACATTTGCCCCTCCTCCAACTTTCTGCAACTGATAGGAAGGGATAGTCAATTCGGGTTCTTTGGTGACAGGATTTGAAGGAGATAACTTACGTTCCTCCGACACCAGGAACCATAGGTCCACAGCAGGTCATGTCCGCGCTTGGGCATTGCAGCTACACCAGCAGTCAGTCATCTTTCTCATGCGAAGCGTGATATTGGCGACCCACTCCTTCTTCTCCACAGTAGAAAACCTCGTCATCCCTTGAGGCAAGACCTTGGGGCACAGCGGCCACGGTGGATAGGACGATGAAGGCAGTGGTAAGGGTGAGGATAGCGTTTTTGAGAATGAACATCGTGGTGAGAATAGAGGACTGCACTGGCTCAGCAACGCATCCGAACAAACTGGTTATATAGACTAACTCAGAATCCAGGGAAATGAAAGCTTGAGAAACACATCATCCTTGAGGTAGTCGCCAGTTCTTGGCTTCGAGCATATGAGCGGTGAAAATGCCGCCGAAGGAGCGCAAATGAGATCTTTGTCAGGCCATGAGATCGTATGAGAGCGCGTTATTGCAGGGAGAAGGGCTTGAGGGAACCCTGGGAGGAAGTGGTGAGAGTACGAATTGTCTTGGCTGGATTGCCGAGGTCAATTCGTCGAAGTCGAGTGGGTTTGATTTTCATTTTGCTAACACGGGCCCCGGATGCTTAGTTTTTGCGGTTCTTGTCGACATAGCCTCGAGCCCTCTTTTCACAACAGAATTCTATCGGAAGACGATGGATGACGTTAAGCAATGATGGAGATGGAGGCCACCACCATGGATGCAATTCACCGTTTTCTGTTTTCCTCGAGCATCTTTTGATCCCCCATTGAACACGACGAGAGTAAAAATACATTTCAAATCCATTACAATGAATTAACTACAGTAGATATTGTGTAGGGAACGTTCGGGAACTGCGCTTGCGCGTCCTTGCAGGTCATAGATCTACAGGTTGTCCGTGTGTGCATGTGTAAAAAGGTAAGCAAGTCAAGTCATAAAATCGTGTCCATCGGTGGTAGATACAGCTAATCACCAGTGCTCTCTTTCCTCTCCCTCAACCACAACTTCGAATGGATTAAGCTTCATGCTGGTTCTAGTAGGGACCATACTCTTCCTGGTTTTCGCTGGCTTCTCGATCTTCACCTTCCTCTCGTCATCGAAGGGGTTCACGGGGATGACTTTGGATGGGGCAGCTGAATTGTGGTCAAGGCTGAGACCAGGACGTGTGCGAGCTGGTAGATCCTCTTGAGACGACGAAGATAGACCCCTCAGCATACTCCTCTGTAACTCGGAAGTCGTCATGGTCGACCCAGCAGTTGTGGGGGTGGCAGTCGCGGACATGGGTGGCATGGGAACACTCCAGCTCCTCCTATGACTATCACCAGCGCCAGGGGTAGTCGGCACCATGAGTGTGCTTTGCCTCTTCTGATGTCCGGGTCTGTCATTGCCAGAGCGGAATGCAGCAGCAGAGATGGAGGTAGGTCCGTTAGACTCCTTGCCACCGACGAGGGTTGGGTATCTTGAATCGTTAAATCCATGGTGAAGGGGAGGTGCGAAGCGGGATTGAGTAGGGGAAGCCGAGACCGGCGAGAAGACCGAACGTTCGGGCGAGAAAGGCGACACTCCCTTTGTTACCGCTGGTGGAGGAGAAACAGGTGCAGGCGGCGAGAACGGATTCTGCTTCCCATATGATACTGACTCGTTGGAAGTGTTTCTAGATCGGGGCTTCATAGGCATCGGCAACCCAATGCTCGACTTCGAGAAGTCTCCAGAGGGAGGGTTGACCGTGATCCTGAGCATCGGTGGAGAATTCCTCAGCATTGCCATCCTAGTGGGTGCTGCCGCAGGAGAAGGGGAAGGCGGAAGAGCTGGCTGTAGAGGTGCAATGGGGTTCGACGGAGCAAGAGGAGGAGGCATTCTTCTAGGGACCAGAGGCTGCACTAGCTCTGGTCGCATTTGTTGTTGAGCTTGGGAACGCAAGAAGCTAGGCCTCCTTCCCAAGAACCCGAGACCTTTCCTGCCCTCCTCCAGCGTCGGTGTCGGTGGAACATCCTCTAAGAACTCCTCCCTGGGTTGAGATGAGAATGGTTGAGGTTTGGACAAAGTATTCCTCTTCTTCTTTCCTCCATCGTTGATAGCGTTGAGGCTCGTGTTAGAGCGCGAGAAGGTATCTGCAATAGGCGTGGCAATCGGCGCAGGGAACCCAATACCAGAGTCCACACTCTCCCTAGTCTTGGGCGGGGTAACCCTCGAAGGATTCCTTCCCACAAACCTCTCTGCAAACTTCCTCGCCCACCCAGCTCCAATGGTCTTCCTCATCTCCTTCTCTCCACCAATACCAGAGCCATTAAACTCTTCTCCCTCCTCGCGGACACTCCTGACTGCGAATGAATTCTCCCTACTCAGTCCACCAGAGAGCTGGCCTTGCTGTTGTGGTGAAGGCATAGGCGTAAACTGTGGTAGTTCCTTCTGTGTAAGAGGGTTATGTGGGGTCTTGGATCCCCGTCGTTCGTTCCTCATCTCAACCACTCCAAAACCAGAATCGTTCTGTTCGTCAGATCCAGTCCTGTCATGGAAGCCCTTCTTTTCGTTCTTCGAGTTCCACGGAAGAAGTGTACCATCTTCACCCACAGACATCCGAAATGGTGAAACAAACGTTTTCCTCCCACTATCCTCTTTTCCTCCCGCAGACCTCCAAGACCTATTTCGTCTCGCAAGGGATCGAAGGGAAGTAAACCACTTGTATCCTCCACCCTCCTGTCCAGCCAAACTTCCACTTCGGTTCATCCCAGCAGCTGCAAGATTACCAGTGCCAGTATCATAATTGAAACCAGAGACCCTGACACCCTTCTTGCGCGAGTTTCGCTTGTTCCAAAGGATGATAGCGGTCCCCATGAGGACGACCAGGAACCAGCATCCGAGGAAAACGAAGAAAGTGATGCGTTCTTTCTCGAGTGTGGAGACGTATTCTTGGACGATCTTCTCTAGCAGACTGCCCTCGCCTTGTCCTTGCTCTCCAGTTGTCGATCCACTATCGCCTCCTCCTACAGCCGCTAGGGCGATAGGCCGTGAAAGCTCCTGCACCTGATCCGGTTGCAGTACCAGGACGCTCTCATTGACGAGTGGAAGCTGAATAGCAACTTCACGTTGAAGGAAAGTCAACACATTCTCCACGGCATCAACCTTGCTCCCCAAGAAGCACTTGATGAACTCTTGAACTGGTGAATCAAGGATGGTCCCTCCAAACACCTTCTCCACTCCATCTTGAACATCTTGATAGAAGTTCGCAATGGTAGTATTTAGATGTATAGTGGTGTTCTCAATGGAACCAAGTATTCCAGAGGAGAGTTGGGTGTTCAGGTTGGTTACGTGGGCGTTAATCCCTGAAGAGTAAAACGAGGATTGGTTGTACATTGAACTGTTGATTGCAGTGGCGATGGTATTGGAGAAGTCAGTAACTTGTTGTTGACCTTTGGATTGGTAGGTCGATACCAAAGGGCGGAGGGCGATCAACTGGAGTTGAATGGACAACAGCCCGAGGAGACCGACGAGAAGACATGCGAGAGCAGAGGGATGGAAAATGTAGGAGGTGAACCATGTCAATGTGAGGTGAGTCTCGGGAGAGAGATGGAATTTGGTGGAGAGGTTATTGAGGATTCGGGTGATTAGGGGATGGGCTGAGGTATTTTGAAGGATGAGGAGATTATGGTCTGACATTGTCATGGTAGGGGGTGAACCATGTTGTTGCTGAGTTGAACCATTGGAAGGGTATCGAATTAGGATGGGGTCAGTGGCCCAAGCCTGACGCGTGTATTTCATATGCCTCTTCAGACACCTCCACTTGTACCATTCGAGGAGGCAATTCAAGCCGATGAGGATTAAAACCAGAACAACGATGATGATAATACCAATTTTGGCGGCCTTGATCAGGTCTTTTCCTAGATCATCCACGAGGCTCAAATCCATGTCCCCACAGAAAGAAATTAGGTTCCTCTCCGGGACGGGGAGTCCATCTGGTGTAAGGACAATCCCGGCAAAGGTGTCATTGATCTCCTTCTTCACCAACTCAAACGGAGTATCGATGATACTCTCGACTTCATTCTTCAAGTCCGCAACACTTGGAAGGCTCGAGTTGAGCGAGGTCAGAGCGTCGTTGATAGTTGAAGGGAGAGTGACATTGTTGAGGGCATCAAGGTTGGGAATGGGGATTTGGGGAGCTGTGATGTCAGAAAAGGGATTAATCTTGTTGATTCCGTCGATGGCCGTCTGTATAACGGAGTTGGCTGACTGAATGTCGGATTGAATGGAGGTTTTAAGACCAGAAGAGATCGTTTGGAGGAGTTGGTTAATCTAGAAATTCGAAATGTGAGTACTGAGAAGGAGTGGCAAGAGGACAGACATACCTCGTTGACAGCACCTATGAGGATCGACAGCCCTGCTCGGACGACCAGCTCCAGGAAACAAAGGAGGGTCGAACGGTACAGGTCAATAATGAAGTTGATGATAGCTTCCATGATGGTCAATGCGAGGACAAGGGCCTTCCTTGCGGCATCCAGACTCCCGTTGACAGCGTCAACGTATTGCTCGTTGGTCTTGATTGCAAGGAAACGCGGCATGGAGGCAGCTGAAGTGGCAGCCGTTTCTGCTGCTTTGCATGAAGCCAGGAGTGTAGATTTTGCATTTCCAAGGGAGGATTGTGCGCTTGATAGGGAGGCACTAAGGCGGAACGCAATAAAAGCTAGTGACAAGATCGGATAAGCAAGCCAAGTGAGCGAAAGCAAATGAGGGAGAGTAAGGTAAGGAGTGAGGGTCGTTGTTGAAGTCATTACTGAAGAATCGTAAGTTGGCGGAGGCACGTTCATAACTAACGAGAGAAAGTCGACCAGCGACGACTTGCTTGGAGAATGGGGAGAAAGGTGGACAGACTCGGTTCATTGTATTCAGCTTTTTAGTCCTTCGCCTCGAAGAGAACAATAGCAGGCAGGTCATTGTTCTGGTGTCACGCATTGTCACGCCCGAGCTCGTTACTCGCGTGACGTTCTGACATAGTAATCTCCTCCATGCTCCCACCTTCAACCTCCCGCACCAACCTTATCCAGTCATACATCTGCTGTTAAATTGAATTTATCTCTAATTATTTCGAAAGGATTCGTCTAGCTCCCAGCTGCTTGAAGCTAGTGGATGGTCAACCTTTGTCAAGATATCCCCTTTGGGTTACGTCGTGTACGTTGTATTTTCATCTTCGCGCCGACTCCCCGCTCGGACCATACATCGTCCTCAACAATAATCTCACCAACTCCGGCGACTTCAAGACAGCACCGCCTCTGTAACCCTGACTTCGGAAGATCTCATGCCGTTCAACTCGTCCTCCCGTAATTCCGTCCACAGGACATACGTACCTCGGTCAAACGCAACAAATCCCTCGTTATCAGATAGCAGTGAACAATCAGCAAAAACTGGACCTAGCTTGGACATGAAGGGGACGACGTTCGACAAGTTCAACGCGTGACACTGTCCTGTCTTCTACCAAGTCCGACTCGAGAAGCATTCCAAGTCGAGGCGGATCTACGGACATCCTCCAGGAATTTCGGGCCCATAGGTCGCCCTCCAGGATCAAACTCGGCTCAGGCATCGATTGAAACGGTGGTCCATAGGCGTAAGGCCTACGCATTGGGCCACTTGATTTTTTGGATGTGGTATTATGTAAGCGGAATGTTGATCTTTGACCGCGACCAAAGACGCGATCAAAGACTTCGCTCAGAATACAAGCCAGGCGTAGTGCCGCGTGTTCTATATGTAGAGGGGCTTACTCATTGCTGTTTTTTCAGGGCTGCCAATACATCCCAAAAGTACGAAGATGGTCTCCAAGAACATCCTCGCTTACCGATGCTGTTTGACTCGGGAACTCTCTCCCAAGTGGCTAGGGGCATCCCTTCGCCCTGATCATGAGGAAACACTGTGGCTCTTCGACCTCTAGTGTATATCTCTGAGAAAATGCCGCAAACAGCTTTAAAACTCAAAGGGGTTGAATGCCACTCAATGCCAGGTATTTAAGCCTGAGGTTCGTGAGGGAGTAGACCCAACACCAACGACATTCTCGCATTCCTCACAAACAACCAATCTCTACTGAGCAAAGCTACTTCTACAATCGTAATCTCAGACGACTATGATGCCATATCCTCCGGCCCTCACCCGACCCAACCTCGATCTCTACATCGCATACGACCAAACCACCCACAATCATGCCCTCGCTATCGAGAAATCTGATGGTGAAGTGATTCTCATGGGCTGGAATAGTCGTGAAGACAAGCAGGTCTTCTTCATAAGGTCACAGAGTGGCTTCCGTGCGGATAGTTTTGCCTTCAAAGAAAAATTCACCTCCGTGTCAGCGAGCCATTTGAATGCCTACACCACCCGACGAAACGAAGAATGGAGTCCAGATCAGCTTGATGTGAATGTGGACAATCCACTATTCAGAGATAATTTCATTATATCCTTCAAACATGCGATCACGGCCTCAAGATCGCTAGGTCTTATTCATTCGGCCACAAGTAGGGAGATCCTGAAGAGCACATTGACCATGTTGTGTATCAGGAGCGTTTTTGATGGGGACACTCACGAGAAAGCCCAACCTATCGTAGACAATATTTGGCACAAGGCCTTTAGAGGCTGGACAAAAGACAACGATATTTTCTGACAATGGACGGGATAACCATAGCAAGGGTCGCCCAATCAACCCATTTCAATGTCTTCGCTATATGAACTCATGATGTACATAATGTAATAGTAGGATTATGAATCAACTCTTTTCAGTGGATCTGAAAAAATGGAATCTGATTGAGATCGTAACGTCGTGGCCACATTGGCTATGCACATCTTCTTTACTCGTAGAAGTTAACGACAAGTGTACCATCTTCCAAGGAATATACCACCGCGCCGCTGTGAGATGCAATGTATCCAGATGGGATATAGGCAGTTGACAGGTGGTTATGAATGTTTACATCGTTGCCTGATATATTAGAGATCTTGATACTAAAAGGTGGCAGGAGACAATCTGACAACAGATCCAGGAAGTGACCAGAAAACGCACAACTGTCTAAGGTGGCGATTCTGGGGCGAAAGATGTCGTAGAATTTGTGGGCCAGCTGGTGCAATGTAGGCGGTGCTAGTGTACATCTGAACTTCATCATCGCCGAACGGTCTTCAGACTGAACAGTCCTATATCGCACTTGGACCCAGATCGTGTATTGACCCCCTTCAAGCGGAGATGCGTGCGCATTTAACGACAGTCCGAAGGGTGAGTGGGCTACAGAATCGATGTGGATCGATTCCTCAACAAGCGCGTGAGGGATATGGGAGGGATGGAGGGCTAGATGATGATTCTGCACAGTGAGCCACTTCACGAGATCGTTCCCGCAGAAAACCCAGATAATCAATCGATCGGCATGACAGGCGAGGATGAGATGGCCAGCTTTGCAGTCATAGTCATATTGCTTGTTTCCCAAGTGTCTAGTATATCCGGCCTGTATTGAGGACACGAAGATTTTAACAATTCGGGGGAAGGGGCAAGAACATTGGTAACATCGATCTGACCTTCATGACGTCTCCCAGCTGGATGTAACCGTACAGGCCAGTGTTCGTGTCACATATTTGGAGGGAGAAAACACCTCGATCGACGTCGAACATTTTAGTGTATATGATGCCGTTGTCAACCTTCATCTTCTTTAATTTCACGTTTCGTTGAGAGCACACGATAATCCGAGGCTGGCCAAACCTGCCATTAACCCATTCAACAATTTCTACGCGACTGATGAATTGAATGAGAATTGTCAGGATCTTATCAACCAACCACATCCTTGTGAACTCACAATGCTTTCGTCTTAGCGAACTCATAATGTGCAGACGTATCACGACATTCAACTCCCAGTGCAATGGTTAACTTGCGATCACCGTCCCTCCAGTCATGGTTTATGTCAAAAACAGTTACGACAGCTTGTTCGTCAATCCCTTGTGCCTCCGCAATGAATCCTGGAAGCCACGTTTTTTCCACTAGGTCAAAGCACTGCAGCTGAGGTCCTCTAGCGCCAATAAATAGATATCTCCCTCCAGGCGAGAACCTGTATATGCCACTGAATAACGTAGGTGCGAGGGGAATTTTCACGGAAAGTCTGATTTTTTGGTCAAGAAGACCATCGCGGGACCATGATTTAGGGCCAAGTACAGAGGCCACGACGCGATCCAAAAGCTGAGATGTTGACATCGCTTGGAACGATATGGCACCGTGCTCGTCCAGAAAACCCTGATCGTGAAGCCTTTCTACTGTGAGCAGCCACAGATCCTTCCGAAATGCGATATTGTGCAAACACCATGAGGTCTGAATGTTATGCGGGGATCAGAATCAGATAATAAAAGGCTGGTCAGCCTGAGTGGACACAACAACGTACTTGAGAGAGGCTCAATAGGTCTTTGATCGAGCATTGTGTCAGAATCAGGAAGATGATGTCGTCAGGTAGTTCTAGAAAGGAGTTCAACATGTAATTCGCCCAAGTGTTCTTGATGCAACAGGACGATGGTTGTAGCGAAATGCCAACTACGGCGCAGTCGGGTGACTCAGCATAACAGCTTGGCCCCTCGACGCACACCAGACGCCCACACTGATGGCACTCTCAGCCCAGCTGGCATACGCGCCCACGAGGTCAATCGTACGAGCATCAGCCTCCTTCATCCTACTAGGCTCTCGGAGAACCGCCACTTCAACCACACGTTGCAGTTGACGATAGTCTCACCATTCCCGAGTTCGACATCGAGAATGAAGGGTTCGACCACACCCTGGCACCTGGCACGAATATTTGCAGCTAACGCAGCGAAAAGATCACAACAATTATTTCAAATTTCAAAATACAGAAACAAAGCTTTGACGAAGTACTATTCACTGCTCTCAACCTGTAAGAAACAGATTGTTTCGATTGACCCGTGCCCTATTCAACTGTCTCGATGTTGGCCATACGAATCCCTCCTCAGGACTTCCCTGTTGTAACGTTGTATGGCCGCCAAAATCTCCTCTGCGTTGCGCGTGGTAAACAGAGCCTCCGAGAAATCCAGGTGATATTCAGGACAAGGTTGAGAGAGTCGTTGCGCCAATTCAGCAATGATCAAGCTCGAGTTCATGTTGTATGTAACGCATGCCACCAAGTCGTAGCAGATACGAAAAATCCGTTTCATAGAGCGAATTTTCCGCAAGTCAAACAGAGGGACGTCTGATTCGGAGTCTGGGTTTGCGTTTGCGAGGTACCAAGGTATCGATCGATATGTCACGAACGGAAGGGTGCGTCCTGGCCGATCTGGATAAATTACTTGATGATTGATGTCGCCGTGGACCATTGTGAGAGCAAAGAAGTCATGTCCCTCGTCATCGCAGAACCCTAGAATAAAGCTTTGAGCAAATTGCATTCCTGGTGGGACAGTCCCAGGCATAAGAGTGAACAGCAGAGCATAACCAGGCATCGTTGTATGAACGACTTGCATCGAATACAGAGGTTCAGCGGGCCGTTGCTGGGGCACTGGCGCGTTGTAAGGAATGGCTTGCATGGAGTGATTCTGATACATGTGAGAGGGTTAGAAAGTAGCTCTTGGTGAACTGAGATTCCGAGTGAAGAAGGCTCGTCGTATTTATACGTCTCAGCAAACAGCTTCCAGCAGAAGGCTGGCAGAGCCACACCCGCAGGCTGTATTAGTTAGCCCGTTGAGTGGCATTCTTGAAAGTATTGCAGCCCAAAGCGCCATAATAAGAGATCTCAGAGTGGCCTTTTACCTGGCAACCTTATCAGGCGCTTATGACTGTAGCCAACAGCATCGGCGCTTAATAGATGAAGGAACCTGAAGTAGCACCGGCTCCCTTCGAAGATGTCTCTTGGCCAAGTCTACCCCAGAATTCAGACACCTTCTACTGGTGGAATCGTCGTCGTAGATGCATGAAAGGTGGCGTCGTCAGTAAGTAATTGTTAGCCAAGAGTGCATGCGATCAAGTCGAGGACGGTAGACATGACACGATACGCAGTCGCTAGCTGAGCCCAAGTTGGCTGGAACTCCCGCGCCAGAAAATCAGATCGGCTTTGAACCTGAGAAGACCATCTAAGGAAAGATTCATAGAGGGGCTATTGGCAGACAACGAATCTCATTTCAACAAGGATCACTAACGCAACCCATCAGTGGAAGCGTCGAGAATGCTCGAAATGCTGTGGGGTTGTGTTCGAGCCTCCTTGTGATACCATCCACTCTCCCGCAGTATAGATAGAGATCTTATCGGAATGCCAGTCATGAAGGGTGGCGTCCAGGCGAAATCTAGAGAAAGTTCGAGTTATCAATTTCGAAAGAGGCTATCGAAATGCACATGCCTGAGACAGAATTTGCACGTTGTTGTTCGAGCATCAGCTGGCCGCCAGAGAGGTGATAGTGATGGTTCGCCGATAGTGGGACTGAGAAGCCATCGATAATATGCAATTCGGCCCAGATGAAAGTTCTTGATGCAACCCAACGATGATCGTGGCGAATGACAACTATGGCCCATGGTGACTCAGCAAGTAACTTGGCTTCACCACACACACTGACAGTTCCAGTGATCATGATCGCGTTCTCTCTCAGCTCGGGTGGCATACACGTCCACAAGGTCAATCGCATTCACATCAGCTTCCCCAACACTGCCTAGCATGTCAGAAGTCTTCCATCGCTAGCGCCTCGAGATCGCTTGGAGTAAAACACTAGACTTCGGCAATTCTCCAAGTGACCCACCAAATTGCAACAGTACCACATTTACCACCTTCAATGTGAGGCAGCAGACTTGAATGCATCTTGATCTTTTTCCTTTGTTGTTGACGAAGCGTAAAAGAAGATGCCGATTACATATGCTACATACACATTGCTTGGAATTCTATGGAAAAGTCCAATTTCTCTAGATCTATGAGCATTGATAATTTATAAAAATTTAGAAATCCATCTATTGTAGTCCGAAGGTGATCTGGTGAGTTGCATATGCTGGTTATCCCCGATTGCAACTGCTGCATTGATCGTAGAGCTGCCTCACACAGACTGGCGCTCTCCCAACAGCTTTCCTGACAACCTCAGGGTTGACAAACAGCCCTCCGGAGAGGCATAATTCTAGCCATTGACGTACGAACTCTTGGCTTCGAATGCATGCTGATTCGCCGTCGGATCCATGTGAGTATCTTGCCGTATTTCCAATGGCACGGTTTGCAGCCGAAAAGCAGATGTAGGGAACGAGAGTTTCGAAGTGATCTCCCCTTGAGAAGTCGTAATCTCCCCCAAATGTACCGGTCCCAGCAGCTCTCGATCCAGGTGGATATGAATTAATCTTGCAACTGGGAATAGCATCTCCAAGTGGGAGTACCTGCGAATGCTCTGGCAGTGAAGAATAGGATACGATCAGGCCTCCGTGGAATGCAGAATGTCTGATTAGCTTGCTTTCGACAGGCTAACATCATAGACAGTCCATTAGCTTTCAGGAACAGCTAGTAGCATGTGTTTAATCACTTACTACTGGGCCAGTTTTTCTGTTGAAAAGAAGTCCCCACTCAACGTACTGAGCAACTTCGAGATGTATCTTCTGCCTCGACACAGATCCCGGTACCGGAAGTATAACAAGAGATACCTCAGTGGTCGATGCCATTCCGAGTCTACAGGGCCGAGGGAATTTGAGAGATCTAGAATGTCTGAAGACTTGCTTTCAACGATTGGTCCAGCCTGTTATATATCATTCTTAAAAGACGCGAGGTCGCTCAGCACACATGAGGTGCACAGTAAGGTTATTCTTGTGAATACCTCATAGTGACGGATCGAAACACATGGCTTCACATGGGCTCAAACTCCAGGTTGTTCGTACGTCAGGCCAGTGTGCCATGGACATTAGTTTCAACTTGCTTCGCTTTCAAATGTCAAGGCATAGATTCACCGCATGCTATGTCCTGCTCGTGTCATAGAAACTCGTAGACAGAATTTCCTGTCTGCCGTCTGATTGCCAGAGCGTGGCGCAACCTGCGTCCTGTCCTTCGTCACGGAACCAAATTAGACTCTAGGGCCACCTGTGATCGGATTCACTGGTTTTCGCGACGAGCAAACGATAAACAGAGGTATATTATAGATTTGCCACTGGGCCTCTTCAACACAATTTGCGTCGTACCGATCAAGACTGATTACTATGGATTATCATGCTCCTCTCGAGCCTCAAATCATCGAGATCGTGTTGGTAAGAGCAGAGCCCCGGAAATGGCGGCTCCGTTTAAGCCGATCGGGTCTCCACATAGAAGCTGTGCAGGCGTCTCCGAGGTTGTCACACGTCAAGAAGAACTCTATTGCATATGTCATTCCCTGGTCATTCCTTCCCTAATACCGTCGCTGATCCCAAGTCGCCGAGGTAGCCAATGTCGAGATCTTAGCAATCTCTGCAAAGAGTTCACCATATCTACGTGAAAATTTTTGACAGGCTTAATGTACTCGGTGAGCGGCCTCCAATTACGATCGCGTTACTCTATTAACGACTGGCGCTGACTAGCGCTTGGTCCTCAAACATGCTTCGCACATAGCAATGGGGTAGGATGATATAGAAAACTTCAATCGAAAGTTCGTAGCATGCATTGACGGATGCTTTTGTCAGCCCTCCCGCATGGTACGAGAATCTAGCACCGAGAGGATACGCGGATTAGGGGCTCGACAACATGTCGACGACGTCGATCTCGTTCTATAATAGTCCGGCGAAACGTCTTCCTGAAGTTTATGTCTAGAGAAACTGAAACGTCTATCTGAGGTGTTATGTCTAGAGAAACTCAAGCTTCTCCGAGAATACGCCTTACACTCGTTGGTCCTCAAGGACCCATCTCGAACGGGACCAAATGGGTTCTGAATCTTCCATGAGATTAACCGGTTCATGCGGGACAGATTTGGGACAGATCCACTCAGGTATAAGTTCAGAGTGCCTGCAATCAGGCCCTTTGGGTAGGGTCACAGTAGTCAAATTGGCTATAAAGTGATTGACGAAATGTCGACCTGATTCGACAGCTTGACGGGCTTAGACGCCGTGTTTGGACGCCGTCTCAGCATTGTCAGACTCATTGACACGCCGACGCCTGGGTAAACTTAGTGAAAAACAAACATAGATGCTATTGCATGGAACTGTTTCAATCCGATATGGTGTAACGGCTAACATTGCCGCCTTTCACGCGGCAGCTCGGGGTTCGATTCCCCGTATCGGAGTCTTTTTGTCACGATCAGCTCATCGGATGAGATACCTCCTTGACGTCTTCAGAAAAACAAACGAAAGGTATCAACAAGCCAAAGACGTAACAATTGTGTTTCGCGCTGCTGAGGAAGTATGAGTGGGGTATCTTCCTGATTTTGTGCCTCATTAATTACTACAAAAATACAGATATTAAACCCAAATCGTGAGCGTCTCAATGCAGATATCTAGCTCGACAGCGGAAGATCCATACAATCTCTCTTATCTAGCCTCCGCCTTCCCTCATCCCATTTCTTCAAGTACTGCCTCCCTCTCCCATTTTCCTTGTCATTAAATCCGAACACGTCACTGCATTCTCTGAACAGCTCCTCCGGGAGTCGATCTCGTCTCTGGTCCCAAGGATTCACGTCCACACTCTCGCATCGGTCCAAGCAAACAAGTATCATGCCAAAGGAATAGGCGTCCGCCAACCTTGGGTCGATACATTCCTGTCTCGAAATCTCTGGAGCGCAAAATGGTCGTGTCCCGGGATGAATCTTCTCGAATTTCGGCTTCTTCTTGCCAGATTGAAGACCTGGTGTCATCGCCAGCGCACGTTTATGTTGTAGGTCAAATTCGTCCATATCCATCTCGTCTTCACTTCTATCCTCCTCCGGTAGGTGGTATATCGAATCCGCGAGCACGCTTCTCCCAAAGTCGAGTAGCTTGACCGTCTCTTCGTCCTTCCGAGCCTCCTTGGTCAATTGCACGTTCAATAGACTCAGATCTCCGTGGCTGAGTCCATACTTGTGTAAGTGCGTGAGGCCATCCAGGAGTTGGTTGTGGTAGTCTATTTTCTTCCGCCGTCCTCCGTCCTTCTCTCCGGGTATCCCAGGCCGTTCACTGACGACATCGTATAACGTTCTTCCGTCAATGAACTCTAGCACCATCCCGACATTCTCCAGCGATCCGAGGAATATACAGATGTTTCGATGTCGTGTTACCGTCGTATAGACGCGTAATTCTGCGAGGAACTGTGTCGTTACATCGTGGGCATTGGAGTGTATTTCTCCATTGATTTCAAGTTGCACGACGTCAGGTTTCTTGACTACACATTTGAATAGCTCACTCGCACTGCCTCGCGCAAATGTATTTAGGGATGCCGTTGGGTTCGGAGGTGCGCTGTAGGCAGTCGGTGTGGGGAAGGAGAAGATGGAGGCAGGATTGTACATGTTCCTCGCTACGGGAGAGGGAGGATCATCCTGGTCAACCCGGCGAGTAGGTTCGTTTTCGTCGATACCATGGCGGTAGTTTTGGTATACAGGATCGGCAGGCATTTGCTCGGAAGGGTCGATCGACATGTTCATTGAATGTTGCCTCTCTTCTTCCTCATCCATTTCCACTATACAGTAAAAGACTTTCAGACTCTCGAGGATCCATGGAAGATTGTCTACTCACCCATCCACCAGTTTTTCTTCGAGGTTAGCGTTACTCTCTTAACATGCATTGTTGCTGTCCGATCCACACTTTTCCCTCTTGGTGTACTCGCACCATCACCCATAGTCCTTCCTCGACTCCCAGTGTTCAATGTGGTCAGCCCGCTGAGTCCACGCGCAAATGAAGGCCCAGATGCAGACATCGGTGATCGAGGCTCGGTTGGTGTGGCTGATGTTGGGGTAACAGCATTGGTGAAAGCACGGTTGAATGAAGGGCGAGGAATGGCGTTTTGGGCCATTGAAGATACCTTTCTATCTCCAATCGGTCTAGCTGTACTGAAATCCTGGCTTCGATGAGAAGTAAACGGCAAGGAAAGTTGTTCGTTGGGGCGATGGTCAGAGTTTGTTCAGATCTCGGCGCAAGATGGTGTCTTCTGCGGGGTTTTGGTTCAGAAGCCAACCAAACCTCTGAAAGTATTAAAGAACCAAGTAATAGTGCGGAGAAAGAGCACGGACAGAGGATATCCGTTCGTATGTGATATAAGAGTGGATGTGGGGTAGGTACCGCGTAGATCTGCCAAAAACCAGAGTTGAACGTCGAGAAGTGTAAATACGTCAACGTGCCTTCCTCTGGAATGTATTCAATGCAGGCCAAAAGTACGAGCAAAGGAGGCCCCGATATAAGCTGTGGTGGAGGCAGGCAGGCAGCATGAGAACTTTTGATGGACTGACCTAGCGCGGAATGTATGGTCGTGACGGTTCGCTCTTGATTGTCATCATCCACCATGAATAGCCGCCCGCTCCTCATGGCCACTATCGATCTGCCATTTCAAGAGTTCTAGGCTCCCAAGCATTGACATTATTAGCATGAGCTACATAGTCCGGTTAACCACTCCGGTCTGGTTGCAAGACGTCTTCGGGTTGGGCATTTTACCCTTCAGCCCAGATGACCTCTTTCGTGCCAATCAACACCACCATCACCACTTGCATTGCTTACTGTAGCATTCAAGGCATTTGCTACACGCTAATGCATATCCTACTCCGTCCTAGTTGACCTGGTTCCTTGGTCCGACACCAAGTTATATCAGGAACGACCGATGCCACTCGAACTAGTCTCGTTCAAGCCAGCTAGGTGCCACCAGCGGCGATTATGCAGTGCCTATGATGATTTGTGGGCGGAATGGACTCACTTAAAGCCTCGGCTTTCCGAGCAGTAGCCCATCTTATCCTTTCAACATGTTGACGTCAAATAGTGGTCTCGAATGTGAGGGAAGGATGCGAGGGTTTCTCGTCTCGAGACACGAGCATCCGGCTGGGATAGCTCTTTCCTATAACGTGAAGGAACCGAGAGCTGAAGGAGGGGAGGTCGTAGTGGATGTGTATAGCGCCGGACTGAACTTCGCTGACGTTCGTTGTCATACACCTGCTTCTGGTTCGGGTCTAATTTGGGAACCATAGATCCTGCAAGCTCAAGGCCAATACCAAGTGAAACCTCGTCTTCCTTTTGTACTAGGATCTGAATTCGCGGGCCGCATCTCCTCCAATTCTCCCGTTCCGCCGCAGAGTTCCCTCCGACCAGGCGATCGCATTTTTGGATTCTCCCAAGGAGCCTTTGCAGATAAGGTCAACGTGGATATACGAAGACTCTACAAATTACCGGATGAATTAAGCTATGAAGAAGGAGCGGCACTATATGTCACCTGGTTTACTGCCTATATGGCATTAGTTGACAGAGGAAATGTCAAGCCAGGTGCGCAAGTTTGTCACATGTGCAAATATCTTGAGATACTCATGCCCAATTGAATCAGGTGAATGGGTCCTGGTGACAGCTTCCGCGGGTGCCCTGGGCATTGCTTGTGCTCAACTGGCAAAAGGTAGACTATATGCATTAAGGTTGCTATACACTAGCTCAAGCAGCGTTCACAGCAATGGGGGCGAAAGTTATCGCTGCGGCGTCCACTCCCTACAAGCGGGAGATTGCCCATCGGTTGGGTGGGGCAGACTTCGTAGTCGACTACTCGGACTCGAATTGGATTCATGAAGTCCGGCGGATAACCAGCGGCCGAGGGGTCGATGTTGCTGTAGATATAACTGGGGTCACTCCAGACCTGCTGAAGTGTGTTGCTTGGAAAGGTCGGATCCTCGTCGTTGGCTTCGCAGCGGGAAGGATTTCGAAGGTAGACCCCCCACCCATTCCATAGTATTCCGGACCCACGTGCTGATAAACACTGTTAAAGGTCCCGATGAATCAGGTACTACTAAGGAATATCTCTTTGGTTGGTGTCTACGTGAGCACCCGTAATGGTGAATAGAGTATCGTATTTGCTTCCCATAGCCGACTAACAAGTTCTTCAGATGAATACCTACCACATTTCGATGCAGCATGGTCTTATCTACGCCTGTAAGTCGAACAGTCCAGCATTGATTAGATCTGTTTGATAGCGAGTCTATAAAGACTGTTCGCATCAGGTAAATTACGAGCAGCAATGTATCCCCATACCTTTGGCTTCGAGGAACTCGGCACGGCATTGAAAGCTATCGAAGCTAGAGAGACGTGGGGTAAAGTGGTCATCAATGTGAGGGCTGAAGCACAGGGTCAGATGGTTAGAATGAATGCCAAGCTCTGAACCGTGATAAGACGGAAAGAGAAAACGAGGATATATCTTTATTTTATTTTATTCATACACTATACACTACTCATAAATACCTCTTCAGATCATTGGCAAAACCTTATAGGCGCAATCTAACGTTTATCAAATCACGATCTCTCTCTCAAGTCCAAAGTCAATGGAGTCATTGCGCCACATACATCCTAAACTTGCTCCGGGCATGATGCGATCACCCTTAAGCTTTGCTCATTGACCCGAACGATCTTCAAAAGGCATCCGTCTATTGAATGAAGCTTGAAAATAAGGTTTGTCGTGGAGCCTTTGGAAGACGGAGCAGCCATGGTGCCTTTGCCTGCCGTTCACATTTGCTCCATGCCCACACCGTCACGTCGTGATAGGCGCTCAGAGCCTGAGATATTTCTTGATACCGTTTGTACCCCCTTCGTCATTCGCAAAATGAAGTGTATTCAGTACACAACTTACAGGGTCTTTTACATGCACACGATCCTGAACTTTGATCGTGCTTCTCGTGTGTGGGCCTGTTGAAGCGTGGTGGCTCCCTGGATTCTTCCTGCCATCTCTGACGAAATATGTTAGGCATCTCCGTTGCCGATAACTTCATCTCGTCGGCTTTGTGTAAACGGCCGGATTGAATTCATCCGTCTGTCTAGTGAGAGGGTCTATGAGTCCATGAAGTGGTCGAGAGCGCCTCATGTACGACCTAATCTCTCGATTAAGTGCTCGCCAAGACATTGCTTTCAATGAGCCAGGTCACCGTATTGTTTGAGAATAACGTGTATCATATGTATTTTTGCGAGGATACTCATCCTCGATCGCCCTATCGTAGCCCTACCACCAAGTATGGTTGTCGGGACTACCCCTGAGCTGGTTCATGTCTCTGGCTCAACTTTTCTCGTGCTCCGTTTCATCAATGCGTATGACCACTTCATACGCCCGTTCCGGCAAGGTCTCTTACGTTGGGCCTGGCTAGACCACACTAACCCTTCAAAGGAAGGCTGCACAACGCATAAGTTGACGTTCATACTCACGTAACTCCTTCAAACTTAACATCTTCACGCAGTCAGCAGGTCAGAAACCGGGCCCGGCAACCACTTCTGGCATCAGATCCTGAGGGATGAATACAATTCAATTTCAGCGCGTTGTGCTGAGTGGCGGACACAGTACTGTTCATCGACAACCTTCCGCACGATGACATCAGTGTCCTCGTCATTGTTTGAACATACAAGGGTCGCTGAGCGGCTAAATGGTAGGATCCTTCTGAGGCCGTAGACAGACGTATTCAGAATGTCGTAAAGCTCATCCAGAGCTTCTGAAGGATCTGCGTGGTGCCAACGGTCTCAGTGGTAGTCAATCCTGACGACAGCCACTTCTCAGGCTTGTGCTATTGCTGGAAGTCGTATAACGAAGCTGTTTCGCGACTCTGACGGGGATCTTCATGTTCGATCTCCCGGGTGAACTGTGACGATTGTAAGAAGAGCGTATCCTTGACGGCCGATACCGTGCAGGGCTGGGTGCCTCCGTTCCAGATTTCGTTGTTCTGTCGCCTGAGAGATGTTCTTCCTCCGAGCCTCCTTCTGGGAAAGAGATTTCCCGTAGGACCTCTCGGGCGGCTTGACAACTATTCAAGACAAAGAGTACACCAAAACCACACGTCCGAATCGCTTTCTGGTCCGATTCGGTTTCGCCAAGCTTGGATTTGAGCTTCTGCTCATCCAAGTCCATGAGGATCATTCAGGGTTCAAGTTCCTTCACAAAAAACGTTTTTGGTTTGATGATCGATGCCAACACGAGGAAAACATGATCACAAACCGAGGTCAACCACGACTCAGCTCGTCCGTCTCATCTCAACTCTCTGTCCAGACAAACCCCATGGATCGATCCAAAATCATAATCCAAGCAAGATGATAAACTCCTTGCCGCCGGCTTCGACCAAAACTCACCCGAGTAGTAATACAAGTCTCTTCATTTGGCCATTCCTGGAACGGATGTTCTTCTAAGTTCTATCACAGATGAATGGATGGTCCCGGATAAGGAGGGTATTCAGTGATTTCAGAAGAAGTTGAGTCTGCATAGAAATTCTATGCGAGCGCCCGGCAACAGATCGAGGACGGAAGAAACCACGTTCGCGACAGAAATAACCCATCTGAGTCTGGAACTTGTCTGGACTCTGGAGCATCATGCGCGGCACATTTGGTAGCCTAGACACTCAACACACCTTCCACAATTCCAAAGTGATCTGATTGGCAGAAGTGGCGTACCGCCCTGAGAAGGATGATCGATGAGGATGGTCCTTCAGGTGATCATGAGCAGGTAAAACAACGATATATTCGATACAGGTGTGATATAGATACAAGGGATGAGAGGGAAAGAGAGAAATCTTGTAGACTATGATTGGCGAGAATAAGGTGTGGAGAAACCATCTAATACGCGAGACGTACTCCACCACCATTTAGTAATCTCAGCAAGCGATATGAAGGAGGTCCTCGGTGGACGGTCTTCAAAACGACATGCTGAACATTATTTAAATAGTTGGGCGGCCGAGCTTGGTGAAAGGGAACAACAAATTCAAGAATGGTTTGGTGTGATCTACGTAAGAACAAATGAATGATCGGTCAACGTGGTGTGCAAGAAACCAATTGGAGTTGGACGTACAAATTGAATATGTCATAAAGCCGTTGCAACAACAACCGAGGATTACAGAATGGGGAAGAACGCAAGAGAATAAAGTGTGGGGTGGAATAGAATAATGAATTGATGCAGTTGATGACGATCCACGATAGTATATGCAAGTGAGTGAGCGTGAAGACGTAGTAATAGATGTAGAAGGCAAATAACGAGCATGAATGACCGAAGAGTATTGAGATATGTTGAGAGATATTAGTGATAAGTGTCCTTGGTGGGCATAATGTAAGTACATCTGACAAGAAAATCGAAGGTGACCAAGGAATAAATGGGGCTCGGAAGTCTGCTATGAGCTAATGACTTTCCATGCCGATAAATAACCCGGGTTGCGTGAGGTCGTATAATCGTGAAGGGAAGGGTAAAAAGAATTCATAGCCAATGTGCAGGCGGGATCGTCGAGGTTTTCAGTCAAGATTGTCATGGGTGGAAGATAATATATTGCGTGCAAATGTTACCATAGGAAGCGGTTGCGAATCTATGGTATTTTGCGATAAATTTGCAGCTATTTTTCCAAGAGTGGCAACGGCTTCGAGAGGATCAACTAAGCGCAGGGTCACTGGTGAAAGACAAATCAGAACATGGAGTAAAGGGGAACGGTAGAGAGGCGTACCGATGAGCCCAACCTCGACCTTCTAGCGTAGTTCTCCACGAGCTGATCATTGACGCGTGGTCACTCGAGAACCCCAGAGCTCAAGCGGAGAGATGCGTCGAGGGATAGTCACCCTCAAGATCTCTCCGTCAAACTCGGCTCTGACTTGAATAAGATCCGCATCGTAACCGAACGCAATTCGACGTTCGAAGTGACCTAGAGAATCAAGAAGAGTCAGTTGACATTTCTATTTCTATTGGTAGACGGAATTCGACATACCTCCGCCGTTCTCCCAGGAATCAGCCACTACATGCAAGACTCTTCTCCTCTTCGTCGCCAGGGTAATCCCATCCCTCTTGAAGCCAGGCAGCCTGATCGTCAGTTTGTATTCAGTTGAATGGGTATCAATCTCTATCCAGCAGCCAGGAGGAGGAGGCGCATGACTCAGGAAAGGACCAGGATTAGCGGACAGCGGTAAGATTACTGGCGGGTCAGGAGCAGGAGGAGCTGAGGGCGAGAAGAAGGAAGGTCCTGGGCTGGTCTGATTCTGGTGAGAGCCACCACCCGAAGGGGTATGTTGATGCGTTTTCGCCGTTGGACTTGTTCTCGAGATTGGGCTGGTCCTTGTATTCATGTACGGTGGGGGTGCTGGAGGAGATGCTACATGCCTGGGTTGCGGGGCTTTGAATGGGGAGACCGAGCGCTTCTGAGCAAAGGCAGATGATGCCGAAGGTGGAGATATGGACGGCTGGTGTTGCTGCTGACGCTGCTGTGGCTGCGGAGCTGTCGGAGAATGGGATGGTTGGGGGTGGTGCATATGCTGTTCGTGGAAAGTCCATGGCGATGCATGCGTCATGCCGATTCCAGAAAGTAATGGAGGTGGGGACTGCAATTCACGCTGCTTTTGCTGTTGCTGCTCCCTTTGACGTTTGAGTTGCTGAGCCGTCGTAGGGGGTAGCTTCCCGACTTCTTCCTCATGTGCAGTGCGAACTCGTGCAGCGTGTGCCTGTCCAGCGGAAAAGTCACGGATTGTAGTACCGGGACCGATCCCCAATGCTTCGTCGAGTGCTTCATTACCAGAACTCTGAACAGGGGTCGCTCCATGCATTCCGAACCTTGGCAAGATGTGAAATGGGACATGTGTTGGCAGAGGTAGGCTGGCAGACGAAGACCTGTCCGGATACCGTAGAAACGGCAAATCTGTATAGTTGACGAGCCGGTTTTGAGTGCTCGATGCATCTTGGAGCGAGAATGGACGAGTCGTCGGGAAAATGGGTGCAGCGTTGTTCGTCCCCAGTTTGGAAACCGAACCGGCCTGGCTGAACGATTGCGTCATCGGTTCGAACTTTCCCGAATAAGAAAGTGAAGTCTGCAAGGTTGGTGCGTGCGGGATTCGGGACGATGGTTGCGAAGCTAGATCCGACATTGTGTGCACTGCTCCTCCTCCTTTCCCCATAGACTCTTTTCGTCCATGCCCAACGGTAGGATTTGATGGTGGTCTGTCAGCATTATCTGACACAGGCGAAGGCGTGGTTTGACTCGTGTAGTCTGATGCTGAGTCGTTGAAGTGCTGTCCGTCAGAATAGCGACCTGATTGGTAACCTTTGCTGTGCGACATCCTTGACCCTAGTGACGACGATATCGATGCAGAGTTGGCCGAACCAGACGACGACGACGACGCGGGCGATGTTGAGGATTCCCCAGGTTTAGAGGCTCCTGATGACGGCCGTCGGTTGTGTGACGAGAAGGCATTGAAGTAGTCCACAGACGGCTCGGTATCTGTAGCTGTTCTAGTGAGAAGAGGAGAAATGGAGGGTTTGGAAGCACTTGGGGTTGCCCCTGAGAACTTCGAGAAAGAGGACATCCCGTTTCCAGTGGATAGAAGGGACGGTGAGGGGAGTGGGATCTCTCGTGGTGAGTCAAACGACGAGGATCGTCTAGGATATGAGGGCGGGCGTCCAGAGGCTGGCGTACCTGGGAAACAAAGATACAGTGAGAAAGAAGTAAAGAGCAAAAAATTAGTCAAATCGATTCAGGAAGTACGGTACGGCAGGAGGAGACGTGTAGACCCATGTGGGTCCGGCCAACAAAAATTAAAAGATCTAAAAACGCCGGACCAGTCACAAAAAGGCACTGGGTGATAGGCTGCACGGGGGGTTGAAGCCAGACCATCGGCAGATGCCACCCTGAGAGAACTTTGATATTTTCGGCAGGTAGAAAATCTGAGGCGAAAGGGGGCGAAAGCGAGTGTGAAGAGCAATAAAAACTGCGACCATCCCGATTCAACGTGTCCCTCTACTATCACTTCGCCCTCTGCACCCTCTGAAAATGTTCGGCACAGTGATGACCCATGACTGCGGACTGTCGACAGAGGTGTCGAAGGCGAAAGACGATGTAGGACACGTAACAATTGAGGCTGTCGAGTCGGATGGCGTAGAGGAAGCGAACAAAGGAAAGAGACGAAGTCAAAGGGAAAAGGGCCTGGGGATGTTAACTCACCATGGGGGGTAGTACTATTCAACGACCAGCGCTGCAACAGCTCCTTATCCAAAGGCAAATCTGAATCCACCAGGGTCGGAGGCATTTGAAGAGTGAATGCGAGATTATTAGGGCCCATAGTCGTCTTCATAGCGATGGTCGACGGGGCTTATATCGTAAAAGACGATGCCAGCTGGGTAGGTTGGTGGTGGTTGATATCGAAGGAAAGAATTGGAATAAAGTAACGTGGATGTGGCTGAGAAAACTAGGAGCAAGTGGCAAACATGTCCATGGCGCCTGTTGCGTTGGAGTAGCACCACCGGATACTAAGCTCGATCACCGCCGGACCATCTGTCAGCCCGGCATAATCAATAATGGGTTTATTACTTAACCAACTTCGCATGATGTCACGAAGCTTTCGCGCCACTCCAGTCGGCCGTTGTCAGGCTCTTCTACAATAGAACAAGGACTTGCCTTCACATTCGACATCTTCAGACTTTCCAATAGCCACACAAGAATAGACGGAACCCATAAAACAAAGTAGGAAGTACACTTCATCATATCTTTATCATTATCACCCTGAAAATGGCTCTCCGTTCAACCGCGTGATGGTCCACTGGTTTCAACTCCACTTGCCACAGATAATTTTTCCAAGCTCAGTCCGAAAGCCCATTGGATGCCGTTTCGTATGCTTTAACTCGTCCTTGCCGCTGTATTCGTCTCCACCTTTAAATTCTCTACATACGTATGTTAAGGTCGCTCCTCTACCCCTTGTCGGACCCAGCGTCCTTCGCCGCCGCACCACTTGGACTGCACCGCTATTCGTCGGCTGATATCCGTCGCCTCCAGCACCACTTTGGCAGCATGGCGTATATGGCAGTTTATGGCGGGCCGTCCGACTCCACCAATGCATCAGAATAACAGGGTTCGGAGCCTCAGGTTCAGCCATGCTGTCGTACCCACCGTATATAACTCACGGAAATGAGCTAGCATCTGCGTGCCCGCTAGGCTGTTTTATCAAATACCAACTTGCGTCTCATAGAACGTTCGTTGGAGCGAACGATGTGTGCGTGTTTTCGAATGTATACGAAACGGGGGACTGTCTTTCTCGACGACAGCTGTACTCTGTTCGGACGATGATGACGGGTGCGGTCACTTTACCCTTTCTTCTGGCTTCGCCCCTTCCGCCGAGTGTTGGCCGTCAGCTGCCGCTCGCCATCTTGATAACTTAGGCGATCCCACCGCTAGCTTGGGGTTTTATTCCCTGATCAATATAACAGGACCCTCCTCCAGCCGATCGGAATTCGCCCGAAATTGTGGAGTATCTCTGCTCTCGTGGAAAATTCGATTCAGCCACCATGTTCTAGGTCTTCTATTCCATATCTCGATGGAATATCGATCAGCAATAGTGTCCTGTCCTGTCCTAACCTCTCACCTGATGTTTGTATTGCGAAATGATCAATAACAATATCTTCATTCAAGGGCTTGAAATCACCATTATTCAACACTGTAACATGGAGCGGATTCTAGCCAATGACAAACGCCAATATTTCTCAACTCTCCCGCAATCCGTCAAATCATCAGGATCGTCGCTATGGAACTTGTTTTGGACTTTCGGTGTCAAAACCCGCTCCCTCATACTCACTCTCCCAAATATTCACACCACTTCCTACTCAGGTATCTCGTCAACAATTTCACACCTGATCGCGAAGCAGAGCAAAAAAGCAAGGCTGATCTCGAATCTGCCTCGTTCTAAAATAGGGAACTGGACATCTGTTGTGGTTCTTGGCCGCCATTGCCTTTGGAGCATCAGGTGTGAAAATATCATGGGTCATCCACACCCGTGTAACCATTTTGGGCATTTGGCGGTTTTGGCTTTGCCTCTGAGTTTTAAACTAACAATAATGGCGTGCTTGGGTTTGCGGTGGAATGCTTTTCAAGTCGAGGGAGTCGGATGGTGTTGGAGTTGAGGCACATTGGAGGGATGACTCCCTACTCGGGAATAGTGCCTTGCGACATATACATACAGATAGATGCTTAGCGCTCACATGAACATCACTCTTATCAGCGGTGGATTTGGGCTTATCAGCGATTGCAAGAAAAGCCTACTTGACGTTCTTCTATGCTCTCGTGCTATGACTTCGATGGTCATGTTCGTTTCTGTCCTAAAGGGCTAATCAATGCTAGAACGAAGAAGATGCTCCACTTCCACCGTTTCTCACCATCCCATTTGCTCATGAAACTCTAACCTGCGCAGTGTTACATTTTACCTATTTCAAGCAAATATGTAGGAGTCATCCAGGAACTATCTGCATAACACCAACGCTGGAAAGGCAAAGTCAGCATATCCGTATGCTCCGTTCCGAGCTTCTGTCATGGTATCATCTCTTTTCGAGTGTGGACGACCCCTGTTGGAGTTTCTGTCTCCGGAATCCACGAACCTAGCAAACTGGAGTCGTAAATCAAATGTACGAAGGGGTTCCGAAGTAGCGTTCCCGAGTCGTCCGTGGAGTTGCCAACGAGTGGAAATTCGGAGATCCTACACTGAGTGCTTGAGGAGGATGGGAGGATGAGACGGTATCCTCAAATCGCGCAAATCACTCACGTTCAATATCTATACCTGCGCTACCCTGTTGGGTCCCTGAATATCGGGCGATACGTACCTGCCTACGAGTTCTTGCTACCCACCGAGGTCTTCCCGGGCCTGTCAAAGCCGCCATCAGCGCTAGTCTGTTCTTCGAGTTACAACGGTGGGAAGATGAGAACGTCGCATTGATTGAATGAATACAAAGAGGTCTTGTGGACTGTGGCACTGTCAAACTACCGTCCCGGCGGGAACCGAGGTGTTGTTGATCAAAGTCAAGCCAACTCGAGAAGCTTTTAGAATACAGTAGATAAGAGGTTGTATTGAGTTGCGACGTTTAAACCTTGAAACCTTAATCTGGTCCGGATGGCTCCGTCGAACGTGTGTGGTATCAAAGAAGCCTGCGTATCTCGGAGAAGGTCTGTCTGCACGAGGATCGTTTTGAAGGGGTTGCGAGCTCGATGTCCAATGGGATGAACGGTTCCAGTTTGAAAGGAACACGTTCGATTATGGGGTCAGGCGATAACATCCGGTCCAAGGATCCAAAACGCCAATTCAAACGGTTCGAATGTGTCTGGAAGTCGTTTGCCTGCGAGGTCCACCCTATGATGGGCGATCTGCGCCAGTGATGAAAGCATCAAGTGTAGCCATCGCAAGACGCGAGATCTATTTGAATACAAAGGACTCCGGACGGCTCAACCCGATGGGAAAAGGCGCAGGGGAAGACCTTCGCAGTCGTGGGGCACCCAGCAGTCAGTGGGTATGTGCATTCCGAAGAAGCGTTGAACAATTCTTCTGTACGTTGCCGAAGAAGTATTCAACAATTCTTCAAACCGAGGTACTACCTCAGGGCTTCGAAAAGAATTCTTGGCAGCCTTCCGAGATACTTCTCCAAATCCACGAGACTCCCGGTCCATCGCGCACGGAGCGATCTTGGCCAGTGGTGACGAGCATTGAGCCAGTATATCAGCTCAGAGGCATGGAGACGTCGCTAGTCAAATTATGTGGCCGAGAACGCCGACGCGACGCGACCACCTGACTGCTTGGGTGCTGTTGAAATTGAAAGTGAATGGCTTGTGGAGCTCCTAGTCCTTCCAAGCCAGGAGGATCGAGCAAGGCAGATAGGTGACTTCGGTTTATGTGTGGGCAGGAGCGAAATGCCCATAGGCGGCCTCCTTTCTTTAGCCTAAATTGCATTCAAGTTGATGCTGTTCTGAACCTTGGGCGACGAAGAGGCATTCGAACCAGATTCGAACACGGAACGATGTGCGAGTCCAATATACAACCAGAATGCTTCGACTAGCCCGTCCAGTTTCCCTCGAACTTCGCGAATCAAGTTACATTATTTTGAATGAGAGAGACTTGGATAGAATAATGTCGATGTTGAAAGAGAAGCAGGCAGACCTTGCAAGACAATGCAAGTCATTTTCATCAAAAGTGTGGGAATTTCTGTCGCCAATTCGAACCAAGGCAAAATTTCCTTTTGTTGTTTATTTTGCAACCAAAAACCACAAAATTATTATTTCCATTATCTGTACGGTTGCTCCTCGTTAGGATGAGCATCGTATCCTCATATTTCTCCTCATATCGCCCACGACGCTCCTCCTCATCGCGCTCCTCGTCGTCGGGCCTCCTAGATGTCAACTCACTTATGGATACCCTTTCTTCAATCCTCGCGGGGCTCGCGCTTCGATTCGTCATTGATAGGATAGGCGGCAATGAGAACAAGCTAACAGGGACGTTGGTCGGTTTGTGGGAGGGAGTCGTGTTGCAGCACTTCATGGAGCAGGCGAAGAGGCGAAGCAGAAGAAGTCGAAGCAGGAGTGGTAGCACGTCCCTTTCAAGTTCATCCCGTTCAGCAGCACAACCATACGAAGCATACCTTGCATACGCTGTTCGACTCTTTGTGGATTACCTTCTCACAGAATCTCTCATGCGCGTAGTCCTCATTGGACTCTGGACAGGGTTAGGTGTTGCTCTTGCAGAGGTCGCCCCCTCGGTTTGGCGCGACACTGGGATGAAGCGCTTCTGGAGAAGGTTCAAACGTGATATGTACTATATGCAGCGTTCTTTGCCCAGGATGCCCAGGATCGACATACAGCTACCATGGGAGGACAATAGACCGTACTCAAGCAGTGTTTACTCGTCCAGGCCCATTGGAACGAGGACAACCACAGTCAGGTTCTCACCATCCCGCGCTGCCTCCGAAGTTAGCGTTATCACATCAACGACTCAGCCTCCTCCCCTTATCCAGTCGTTCTCTTCCCGAATCGTCCCCCGGTCCTCCCTCCGTCCTGTCCCTGGAGCATTCCCTGGAGATACCGTATCAGTGGCTGGCACAGAAGTCACTGGTACACCTGCTAGCACCTCTACTGATTTGCGTAGCCCTGGCTATTCAGATGTCTCGACTGAGAGCAGTGGCAGAGGCGGTCTCTTTGGAAGCGCTTTCAATGCGTTCTCGTTCCTTACAGGTCCCGGCAGGCGTGCTTCCTATCCCAGCACCGACGCAGACCCGGACGACGACAATCGGTCAACAGCTTCCACGGTCACCCACTCCGTTGGCACATCTCTTCACAATCCTGCGGAGATACCCGATGAGGAAGATTCTGATACCGAGACTGAGGCTGAAAGAGCGGCTGCTGCAAAGAAGGCGAAAGGGAAAGGAAAAGCGAGAGCTGTGGTTGAAGATGTTCCTGAAGAGTCTACGCCTACTCGTCCCGACATTGTGCTACCTACCCCTTCGGAATCTGGCATTATCTCACATCCCTCACATCTTCCTCTCCTCACAACCACAACGAACCCCGACTATCTTGGTGTTGCACCGGTAGAGGAACAACCCCCTCCCAGCGCTGAGATGCCAGTGATTCCAAATGACTTCGCTGACGAAGAATGGGAGAATATTTCCAAAGGTGATGCAGGTTCTAGCCCCACTTCCGGAGAAGTTCATATGGTGCCTCCTCCGCCTGGACAGACTAGCGTGCCAGAGAGAGTTCCTGCTGACGCCACATTCGAGAGTGCTGATCATGAAGACGGCGCAGAGGAGGAGGCGCTGGAGTACCTCGACGAACCTGCGTGGATACCCAAACGTCCAGACATCACGTTTTCATATCAGATTGCACCAGTCCCTCTTCCATCCGTCGGGCCTTCAATTGCTTCTCTTCCTCCTGTAGGCTCTCCCAGACCAGCGTACAGGTCCACGCCTATTTCTGCCCCTGTTCCCGTCCCTGCTGCTGCTGCTGCTGCTGCTCCCGATCCAAACGACCTTCTCGCCAGCCTTCCCCCGGTCCAACCTCACGCATATTCATACGACCCCGAACCCGAAGTTGGCAACACCTCCGAATTCGGTGAGATGCGCCAACCTCTTGGTCAAATGCTTGGTTTGGGGAGGAACAAGAAGAAAGCAGGTGGTTCCGTGCTTGATTTCGATTTTGGGTCGTCGCCTTGGAATGCTGACCTTGCGCCTGCAACGAGATCTGGACCTGCACCTCCTGCTGTAAATCCTGCTTTGGTCCCTTCATCGTGGAATGCGCCTACTGCAGTACCAGTTGGTCCCAAAGGTATCGCTGCGACGAGCATCATTGGTGGTGGGAAGAGTGGTGCACTACCTACCTTCGTTGGGTCAAAGATCCAGCCCCCACCTGTGCATACACCGGAGTTCTTCACGGCGGAAAGCTCGGTTGGTGTCCCTGATGAAGTTGCTGCCCCTGTTCCGATCGCTGCTATGGGTGTACCACCCCCTGTCGTAGCGGATGATTACGCTTGGGACAACGATAACCAGAGTCGGCCTCCGACATATCACTCCCGAAGGCAGAGTATGGATCAGGCACTGAACCCTCCGTCGAGAAGGAGCAGTGTGGGGTCGTTGTCTGGACTGAAGAAGGTCGTCACGGAAGCTGGTATTGGTGCCCCTGAGCCTACTCCTACTCCTCCCCCAGCAGTGGCTGCGTCTGCTCCTGCATTTGAGGCTGAGACCATCACGCCTGCGAAGAACAAGAAGAGGAGTGCACAGCCTGAACCTGCAGCTCCTGAACCTCCCGTAGAGACACAGACGATCACCGACCCCCCAGCCGCTCCTTCGCCTTCGGTGCCTCCGTTGAGCGCTTCAGCTGCAGGCGTTCCTGCAGCGGGCAGTAAGAGAGCGTCGAGGCAAGCTAGCCGTGATAACCTCAAGGAGCCAGTTACCACTGAAGTTGCCGCCCCTCCGTCCGCCCACACAACCCCTCCCCTGAGCGCTTCGGCGACTGGCACAGTGGGTAAGAAGGGACTTTTAAAGCAGGTCAGCAAGGAGACACTCAACGAGCCCCGAACTACATCTCCTGCCCCTCTTCCCGGAACACCCAATGTCCCTCCTCTAAGTGCTTCTGCTACTGGAGGTATCGGAAGTAGAAAGGGATCGCGACAACCTAGTCGAGAGCCATCGGTTGAAAGGCTCAATCCAGTTGCAACCGAGAAGGAGAAGGAGAAGGCACCACCTCCCCCAATCCCGGAGAAAGTTGAGATACCTCCAGTAGCTGAGAAGTCAACCGAAAAGCCAACCGATAACAAGAAATTATCTCTCCAGGAGAGGATAGCTTTAAAGGCAGCTCAAAGCGAGGTTGGTACTCGCTCCTCTGGCGACAAGGTGTTGAAGAAAGCACTGGAGGAGCCTCCTTCGGCGAAGATCAGCCGGGAGAATAGTGCGGAATCCACGAACAGAAAGGCGACGACAGAGCTCAACTTCGGTATGAGGTCCAAGAACGAATCCAAGGAGAAACTGGAAACTACTGGGCAAGACCCGCCTAAGAGGCACAGCAGACCTGGTAGTGTCGTATCGGTGGCTGCCTCAGAACCACCTGCAAGTCAGACAAAGGGACTCTCAGGATGGGGAATTGGCGGCGCCCCTAAGAAGACGTCTTCGCTCTTTGGTGGTGGTTGGGGATCAGCAACAAAGAAACTGGATAGCCTCTTCGACCTTAACCTCAGTTCTGGGAATGACACGAGCAGCAATGCGGGTCCAAAGGTTGACTTTGATGCGTTTGCTGATCCTGGCTGGGGTAGCATTCCTGAGACAGGCTCTGGTAAGCGTGGAAGTGCCGGGCCCACCGACGACGACTTCTTCAAACAGTTCGAGACCGAGAAACCTGCCGCGTCCGCGTCCGAACCAGTTAAGGCCAACCCTGAACCTGAACCCGCACCCGAACCCGAACCTACCCCTGCAACCCAAACTGAAGAGGAGGAAGCCATCCCGGATTCTGCTCTTGATCCCTTCCCTAAGGGAGGTTCAAAACGGTTCCAGGAAAGTTTGGAACTTCGTAAGAAGATCAAGGAACTCGAGCAGGAGGTTGAAGCCATCGGAAACACCACTTTGGGCAGACAATCAAAGAGGGATCTGCGCAGATATCAGGCAACGGCTAAGAAGTGGTTTTTGGCAGGTAGGTACTTTCCTTCCTCCTTTCCGCCCTCCATTTTCTCCTCGAACCCTACTCACGACTTCTAACATAGCGACGACCTCTCCTACTAGCGTTCTTGAGACGAGGCTGGACATGAATCTCGTCAATGGACCATCATTGGGACCAACACTGGAGGATGCGATAACTAAGTTGGCTCTGAAGAACGACGACAAGTTAACGCTGGATGGCTCTAAAGTCGCTTCAAAGAAATGGAAGGCCATGAAACCCTCAATATTGAGCTTTGCCACCAAGTAAGCGCACTTTTTCGTCTGGCTGCCTGTCGGGGCTGTATTGACTTCGATTAAGGTATCAACTCGATATTCTCGATGACGGCAAAGCGATCCAGTATCTCCTGCCTACGTCCAAGTCTTAACGAATCAAGTATCGATTGAACTCACGAACCACTTTGAATATCATTTCACTTCTTGTACTTGCGCTTTACATTATTCATCTTATTTTCTTCTCTTGCACTTGCACTGTACGGCTGGATAGCATATACCAGGTCTATTGCGACAACTTGTTTCATACTGTCTCATACCTTCTTATATATCCTCAATTATTTTGTACTTTCACGATAGTCATGATATTCCTGTAACAACGTCGCGGTATCTCTTATTGATGAATAACCTCACATCCGAGGTATCTATATTTCGCAGCTTTCTCGTTAGTGTGTGTATGTATGCGGCCCATGCTCGGTGGCGGTCTACCGGGCTGAGGCGAAACCGCCTTTTGAGATGCTCTCGGGCAATTGCCCATCGCAAGTATCTACAGAATCCTTATCTGCAGTCAGGGTAATCTCAACATCACCTCCAACCCGGAAAACATCGTAGAAGTCGAAATGACACCTAGAGATTGTAGGCTTGCCGTTCACAGTCACATTGGCGACATAGGCTGGTACTTTGGGAGGTATAACTTTGGCGATGGACTTCTTGTCATAGTTAACGGTGGTGACAGTAGTGCTGACATTGAGGTAGGCGTTGTGGATGGTATACTTGGGAATGAACGGCGAGAGAACCAGATATTGGGTGGTTGACGGAACTAAACGTGGTCAGAATTTGGCTGTCAATCTTGATATAGCTACCCACCTGGATAAAAGCCGAGAAGATGGAATGCGAGGAGAGTAGCCATTGCTGCCTGGTCGTCATTCCCAGGGATACCAGCAGGAGCTTGGGCGCATGTAAGCAACGAATCTAGTACTCTGGCATCAAACCCACTGATGTCGAAATGACTGAATACGACGTCCCGCACTCGGTCAACTGATTTGGCTGGATGGTCGGCATAGTGGTATCCAATAGGCGTCTAGTGGGGAGGTCAGATAAGTGAGAACGATTTCTCATTGAGGACAGATTCACCTGGAAAGATGGCTCATTTTCCGCCAGGTAGTATCCATTCTAAAGACGCATTAATCATGTTAGAAAGAGAAGGATTTGTCCCCGTGTGGTAGCAAACTTACATCGAAGAAATGATCAAGCCGTTTCACAAAAGTATCCTTTTCAACATCAGTATATCTGAAGACAGAACGAAGATCTTTCTCACATCACCACCCATGAGCTCAATAAGATGAGCTGTATCGTGCGGAGCGTACCTAAATCTGGTGTGAGCAAGAAAAGCGATATGACCAATGCAGCACCTTACCAACTGTATTCCCAAGAGGATGATTCGTAGAACCCGTTGACATTGCCACCTTGTAGCGAGCAAGCGCGGGAAGAGTTGGTATCTTTTGGGGAGCAGTCCGAAGGATTGTTGTAAAAGAATGTGCCATTTGGATATCGTTTCTGCATGAACCCTAATTCAATGTCTTTCAGTTGATTCACATGAGTGTGATTCATAGATTACTGACCGGCAAAGCCGTCACTCTTGACATTGGGATCCCAGACATTGCGGTAAGACTGCGCATCCTTGAGCATGGATGCATCGAGGGAGTTGTGAAAGACGTACAAGAGAGCGATTTGTGTATTTAGTCACATCGTCGGCCTTACCAAGTAGCTGGGCAACTTGGCGGATACCGAAGTCTTCAAATGCATACTAGCCGACGATCAGAGTGCGAAGGCTGATGGAGCCAAAAACCGCTTACTTCAAGCGTCCGACTTCCTTCTCTAGTTTGCCTTCCGGTACTCGAGGTATCAAGGACGGCAAATGGTACGTATCCATATTGGCTTTGGAATCCTGTCAGAAAGGTGTCGGCGCTGCGAAGGCAAAAGCTTACTTGTATACATTAGACTGACGTCCTTCGATGTTCCACTCGGGCGGGTTGAGTTCTCCGTCAGCGAGCAGCGCTCCGTAGAGTTCATTGAGGTCAATACCGAGATTAGCGGCTTCATTATGGTAGCTGACAGCGAAGTGTGAAACGATGTTATCAGCACTCGAGCCTGTGAAAGGTGCTCGTGAGTGGCTGTCGGAGGCAAAAGTGCTGAAGATATACCTCCTTGAGTCCAACCAGGAAGATTATTGGCACGGCATTCTGGCATCCAGCCGTTCTTGCGCCAGCCATCGATATAGTTATCAACAATCTGAGCAAATTCAACAGGTGAAGTGAGTCCGAGCAGCGGGTAGAAGGTGCGGAACTGTATTCAACGCAATTAGTATCCAGAGAACAAAGGTGCAGGAACAATCCAGCTCTCACGGTATCCCAGCTAATTATCAGGTAAGGGTGAGCAATTGTTGCAAGCTCTCAGGGAACCACATACCTGCAATACAATGAATCAAAGTAGAAGGACTTGGTGTCTGCGAATACGCCTTGCGTCTCTCCTGTTGCATTGTTCTACATGTATGATCAGCATTTAAAATCCTATAAGGTCTATGACATCACTTACGGGCGTCAAGAAGCTGCGATATAAGGACGAATAAAACATCTCCGTAACATTCGGAGGCGTATTCGGTACGTCGATCTCAATCCTGCCCAACTTCTCTTGCCAAAGACCTTTCGCTTGGTTGACAATGTCGTCAAATGAGGATGAGCCAACCTCGGTCTCTGCATTGGCACAAGCTTGCTCGATTGAACGGAATGAGACACCGACGCGAACAATGATCGGGTTCTTTGGGTCTGCTTTCTCCTGGTAAGAGAAGAGGGCACCAGATTGGTAGATACCTCCGATGAGATTGAGGGTGAGATTGAGGTGGGTCTGTCCAAGTCCTTTTGCGTTGAGGCCGTAGCTATGTGAGAGCTTTAGACAGAGCGGAAGGGCCCGTTGAGCCACTCACGTATCACCAGTCCAGACACCATACTCGTCTAGCTTCTGCGAGCCGCCATTAGTGAGGTCATAGCACGCGAACGCTTGATAGTTGAATCGACTGGGTCCGAAACTAACGGCGAGGATGTCAGAAGCAGATTCGGTTGATCCCAGTCTATGCAGAGACCTACCTAGATCCCCATCTTCCTCCCATAGTAATCCTTCCCTTTGAAGGATCGATATCCAAAGTTCCACCAGCGAAGGAGGCAGGAAGGTCATTGGCCAAGTCCAAGACGAAGTACGGCTTCGATCCCTTCGGGAAGGTGAATCGCTCAAGACCAGCACGCCGGGTGGCTGTGGCTTCTATTTTTATATTGTTATCAAGTGTCTGCGAGAAATATCCGGGATATGCGTCTATGCAGGACCAAAGAAATCTTTATCAGAGATGTCTCGAAAGGATTGAAAGGACGAGAAACTAACCATCGGTATTGGGTTTGCGAAGGCGTTCACGATCGAGGAGGGTAGTTGTGCAGGAATCAAATCCGCCCGGACAAAGGAGTGGCATGATCTCAAAGTTTCCGTAGGTGCCTGATCAAAGAGTCAGTTTCAGGTACACAAGAAGACTAAGCAGCAAATGCCCATACCGAGAGAAGAGCCAGTTCCACTGTCATGAAGCGGACTGATACCACGAATCTTCTCACTTGGATCTGTGACGTATCCTGAGCCGGCGCGATAAGCATTCATGCGTACGCAGAGTATTGACAGGGACATTTACCGGCAGGAGCATAACCAGTCAAGTCCGTAGAGAATTTGACCTATCCCCATTGTAAATATGTGCGCCACCCTGTCAAGCATGAACTCACCATTCCGAAGGGTATAGAGGCACCGGGACTGATGACATGTCCTTAGCCGAGACAGAGCGTACAAGAGCGCGGTTTACATACCAGACGTCACCATAATTGTCTGTCAGGCAATATAAGACAGTGGTCTAACTTGAAGCAATGCAGGACCATACCTGTTCCAATGAAAGGGTTGACGAAAGCAGTATAGTCAGGTTGTGTCGCGTTAGTCGCAGCCTTGATAGCAGCGGTAATTCTCTTCTGGACTTGAGGTGAAGGTTGGGCGAACGCTGGCAAAGAAAGTGTTGCGGACAGCAGCAAAACTGCAGCCGAATAACGAGTGAGGACCATTGTGGGCACTATGCGAGTCAAGGAAAGAAAGGAATGGAAAGCACAGAGGCTTAAAAGTCTTGAAGATGGGGGAAAGAAGTCAAGTCTATCTTTCATTGAGCATATGGGTTCTTCCATTTCTGAACGAAGCCCGGGATTATACCTCGTGTTACGTCCGGCGGCGCACATCGTCGAAGAAGCCCTAATGCCAGAATTAAAGTCGCTTGTGAGTCGGACGTCATCGCGTGATCTAAGAGGATTGTATTCGCGGGTATATACATGTGCTCTATCTTGCCAATATAGCTCGAGTGTGGGAGGACCGCTGTCTTCTCATTCAATGTTCTACGATGAGAAGCTCGGGCGCGGCGGTACGGCGGTAAAATATGGTGGAGCTCGCCAGCATTTGCTGCAAGGGTGACACGTCTGTTCATGACCGGCCGGAACGGGCAATAGCTCAGGGAGAGCTAGTCGAGATATTCCAATAATTTGGCTCTAGTTCGGGTACCGATCTAACGGGAGAAATCAGGCAAGCCAGCGACGCATGATTGATAACGACGTACGATTATCCCTCAGATGATTAGCCACCCTTGCGTGCAACCCCCTCCATAGCCGAGGCGACGAGTTCAATTCCTTGATCTTCTGACCAGTACTTTATCTCCTGTGAGGGCAGTTTCTGAAGAACGTATGCTGCTGGATCTGTCTGATCACGACCTATTCCCACCCGGAATCTCCAGAAATTCGTATCGTTACCCAGAGCAGCAATGACGCTTTTTACACCATTGTGACCTTCGGCAGAACCACCCAATCTGACGTTGAGTGTCTTGACCTTGTGAGAGAGCGAGTCGGAGATGACGATTAAGGATGTTGTGGGCACCCCAGCGTGGCGGGCTACTGCAGCGACAGACGGGCCGGATATATTCATGAGTTGTTCTTGCGTTTTATTGAGCACCGCGGAAAGTCGGGAGTATGAGAAGAACTTACTGGATATCATGAGAGTCAAGTCTACCATGGTCCCATTAACCACCACATCTCCCCGTCCAATTAACGCATGCTTCTCGTGTTTAGAACCCCTTGAGTTCTTCATTTGAATGCCATATCTTGCAGCCAGAGCATTGACAATTACATGGCCGACACTATACAAGAACAAAGTTAAGCAAGGCGCTCAATTCCAGCCTTCCAAAATCCGGCACGTACCTATGCCGAGTGAGAGGCATGGGATAATTGCCCAGACCTGCCACGACGAGTCTTGGAATTTGGACGACCATTCTTCTGGGTATTATTCGAAAGAGTGTAGATTGTAAAGAATGAATCAGCAGGCCACTGCCATTTTATAGAGCGCAAAAGAGTCAGCAAAGAGTCACAGCAAGTCGTCAAGTTCGGAACCTCGCATGTCGGAAAAGCAGTGCCACCAAATGCGTGATTAGTCATCAAACTGCCAAGGTACCCCGTTGCTTAGTCATTCGGCAAAACAGGCAAATACTCAGAACAAGACCATTGGACCCTTGATGGCTCGAAAACGTTCGATGAAAATCAGGTAAAGTCTCCTGAGACACTGCTTTCTGGTTATCTGCCACCACCATCGTCTGGAACGATGGATTCAAGCATGAAAGAAACAACAATTGCTACGACTTCTTCTCTGGCACCACCAAACTCGACTGCGCGCCCTCGACGTGCGAGGCGACGGTCGTCAGCAGCACCGCGAGTCAAGCCGGCTGTCAAGTTGAACATATGCAAGCCCTTGCCGCTCACCCTTGAGGCCCTCGACCTTCCCTCAGCTTCACCTGTAGAGACCCTCGCAACACTGCGCTTCCTGGTTCTATCTTACCTTGCACACCTCGAAGAGCAATTGACCAACTCCGACTCACCAAGTTCCGAGGAGGATGTGGATGCAACCGAAGTTCAGCCTGGTGACGGGGCACAGTGGGCCCGCGCTGCTCTCCAGATTCTGGAAGAGATTCGTGACGATGTCTGCTCACATCTCCCAGACTTCCCTCATGCGGCTGACATTTCTCGCATTGAGGACTTTGTCAAATCCCACCTCCCGGACCTACCTATTGTTCCTGGCCTTGACGAGATGCGTTCCCACCTACCGGACATGGCGGAAATGCGTACCCACCTACCCGACATGCCAAACCTTCCAGATATGCCAGACGTGCGCTCACATTTGAACGAAATGAAAACGAAGTTCGACGACGTCCGTTCACGATTCCACGAAATCGATTTCCTGAAGACACCACTTTCTTATGTCCCTACTCTCTCCGACCATATGAACAAATTACATTCCCACCTGTCGTCGATGGACCTGGGAAATCCTCCAATGACACCACGGGTCGTAATTTCTGATTTCTTGGACGCCCTAGTCTCATCAGACCTCGTGCAAGATTTCATTAATAACGGTAGCGAAGAGATTACTCGCGCGGAAGAAGCACTAGAACAAGCTGCCAGAGATGTGGCTGACGCTGTCCGCCGCTCCCTTCAAGGTGTCAAACTGATTCAGTATTCGGACCTCCCAGAGGAATGGAAGAACAACCCATTTGTTACTCATGGTTATCGGTACGCTTCTTATTATCTCCCTCCTGCGCACGTTCACGGATCTCATGACCTTGCACTTCCAGGTTCATACCCATAGAAAAGTGGCCACTAATTATCATGTCCCTTTTCGCTTTACACAACGAAACACGTGCGTTCATTTTACCTTACATTCTCCCTGCTCGACTGTTTCTGACAGCTCCGAGCAGTAAACATTCACACTCACCTGGTTCCTTTCCTTCTATGGGGATGGCAGTCCCTCACTAGCTTTGGGTCAAACTACCATATCGATACACCTGAACGTTTGTTCATGTGTTTTGCCCTGCTATGCCTATTCAGTAGTGCCCTCTGGCATACCATGGCGGGCTGTGCACACCACAAGAGTATGGATCTCTGCGCGAGGATTGATTACATTGGGATTGGATGGTGATTATCTCCAGTCATCGCTTTTGATCAACCGCTGATCCAGACTTGGTGATTGTCTGTAACAGGCTCATCAGCGCGAGTGTTGGGACTGTCGTATGGTATGGATACCAGTGCCACCCAAATATTGGATACTTCTTCCTAGGGTGTTGCTTTGCAACTGGTTTCGCAGGGAACGTGTTCCCCTTCATGGATTGGTTCAACGACAAGAACTATAGGGTATGTGGCTTTTTCACCTGCTACTCGTCCTTACTCTATTTGCTCATCGGACCGAATCTCTGATAGCACCTCCGCATCTTGTTCTTCCTCGGAATGGCCTTCTCTGCAATCGCACCACTAGCAGGAATCGCCTACCTTTACTCAACTCGCGAGATGATCAACTTCATAGGTCCGTTCCGTTCGAGTCCACTTTGATACTCCGTGCCTGTACTCAATCAACCCCACACAGCGCCCGTTGTGCCATCTCTCGTTTCATACGTCGTCGGTCTGCTGTTTTACGCTCTACACTTCCCAGAACGTATTCTGCCACCGTCAGTCCAGGGTTGGTTGGATTGTGTGGGTGGAGGTATGTTCCTTCCGGTTACCCTTTCTCGGATCACTACTAGAGCTGATGGTGCTTGATATAGGCTCACATTGTATCTGGCATTGCTTTATTGTGCTGGCTGTTAGCCAGCATCGCGCCGCTATTCCGTACATGAGGGAGCATATGATTTGCTCTGCATGAAAGTCACTTCTGATGTGCTTTGATTGATTGAGGAGGATAAGAAAATAGATGTAGAAAAGGTGGAAATGTTTCATCCACCGCAAGAGATAGTATTATTTCGTTCGGAGTAGAGTAGTACAGATACCAAAGGATACCCTTGCTTATTTAATACCATAGCCAGCTTTCGAGATAGTTTTTGCCAATAATTCCCATTACGAGTTGAGGTTTATGACGACGATCTGTGCTAGTGCGAAACGCAAAAACAATCTTTGCACTCTATGCCGAAGCGACGCCAGCAGGATTCGAACCTGCGCCCTCAAAGAGGAACAGATAGAAGGAAAGATCGTTCTAATCTGTCGCCGTAACCACTTGGCTATAGCGCCTTAAACAGTCGATCCTCGCTTTCTTGACAAGATCTTGACCAAACTCAGCAGAGATCATTGTATGTGGCGCATCCAATGCAGCGACAGATTGTGTAAATGGGAGGTATCAACAAGATGCAGCATTGAGAGATCGAAGAGGTATCCGAATCCTATCCTACTGGGCAGAAACAGTTGAAGGGACAGTCGCCTTCTTCTCTTTCTTCTTCTCGCCCTTTTCCTTCTTTTCCTTCTTTTTCTCCTTACTCTTCTTTTTCTCCTCATCCGTCGGTGCAGGTACGGAATCCACATCCATCGCATTCTCAGCACCCGCACCATTCTCCTTTTCTGCTTTCCTCTTCTTCTTCGAGGATTTTGTGTCGGTTTCTTGGGCTTCATCTGTAGGTACAGTTGATTCCTCCGACTTTTGTTTCTTCTTCTTGTCCTTCTTGTCCTTTTTTGACTTCTTCTCCTTCTCTATTGAGTCAGTGGACACCCCGTTACCTTCGACAACGGCCGGCGCTGCATCCTCGTCTGATCGTTTTCGTTTCTTTGATTCCGAGGTACTGGAGGAAGGTTCCTCTGCTGTACTTGATGAGGCAACTGGTATCGAGTCCTCGACCTTGTCTTCTTTCTTCTTCTTTTCTTCCTTCTTTTTATCCTTCTTGGTGCCATCCTCTGGTATAACCTCTCCAGCTGCGGCCTCTTCCTCCCGTTTCTTGCTCTTCTTGTCCTTCTTCTCTTTCTTCTTCTCCCCCTCTGAGGGAGCGGCCATCTCTACGTCGCCATCCTGTTCCTCGGCCTTCGCTTTCTTTTCTTTCTTCTCCTTCTTCTCCTTCTTCTCCTTCTTCCCTTTTGTAGAAGGAGCCGCCTGTTGGGGATTGAATGAATATCCGTAGTCGAAATCCCGAGACGAAAGAAAGAACTCACCGACTCCTCCACATCCTCCCTCTTCCTCTTCTTGCCATTCACCTCTTTCTTCTCCGCCAATGAAGCCGCCTCAGGGATCTGGGCAGACTCAGCCGCAACTGTCGGCTTGGTAGCGTCCTTCATCGGTACGTCTTCTGCTACATCCACGGACACAGGTGACATACGATTCGGAGTGCCTAGAGGTGTGTCGTTAGCTCCACTTGCCCGAGATCGTGGTGTCTGGTTGGCACCCCAACCACCAGACATACGGCCTCCTGGCTGTCCGCCTCGACCTCCTTGGTATCCACCACGACCGCCTCCTCGACCACCTCTTGAGGGTGCGTTGTTACCAGACTGCATGTCGGTATACGAGAACATAGAAAGAGAAAGGCATGGGAGTAGAAGCATGTTGAGCGAGCGGCAAAGGTAGATCGGTGGTCAGGACGTACGCCTTTAGGGCCTTTGTACAATGCCCCCTGGTACTTCTCGGCCTCAGTTATACATGAGGTATGACCCTTGTACTCAGCAGGTGAGTTGAAGGTTTTTGAGCAGTCGATACAGTCGAATCCAGTCCCACAGCGACCACGATGTTGGTCTAGTTTTGGCTTCTTGACCACATCGCCGCAAGCTAAAGGCAGTCAAGCACTGTCAGTGACTTCTCGCGAGTAGAGCGTCAATAAACGTACCATGACACCTTTAAGCAAGCTATTAGTCCAGTTAGATGCGATAAAGGTAGGATGGACTTACTGGAAAGAAACCATGGAGGTATCTGGAGGCGTGCGGTTCAAGAAAATTATTACCAAAAATAGAAATGCGATAATTGTCGGTTTGATGGCACAAACGTCGATGATTGGTCCGGCGTTCAAACGATTCAACAAGCCTCAACACTCTGAGCTCGCGCTCCTCGCCGCAAACAACACCATCACTAGCACTTATCGTTACTCATATGCGATTTGAGGAGCAATCTACCCTCGAATGCATCTTGATAACCACCCTGAAATCAGGCGAACGGGCCCCGTCTTTGCAACCCTTCAAGAAGAAAGCGCCGTCTGATTCGTACTTCATCTCCCGGATCTTTGGCGAGCTTTGGGTCCTGGACTAAAGATTCTGCCAAGGCTCAGTATACTCGAGCCAACACGCCACTTCCGCTGTTCCGTTTGTAGAACTTGAAGGTCCCTACGTGGCGCAGGATATTCAGAGTCTTGAGACTAAGGGTCACAAGACGGTGGGATTCTGTTTGTTCACTCCTTCAGAAGAGCCGAAGATGGATGGTGGCCAAAACATCGATATTTGATGTTGCTTGGAGAACTTGGAGGTCTTTTCCATTATCTCGTTGATCAACTCATTTCTCTGCGGTATTTTGTCACGGCTGAAATTGCTCAGGCGCATCGTATGATGCTCTTTCACCATCCAACAACAATTTAGAGTCCCTGAATGTAACATAGGGTGCCACCTGCGCTTCTTCTCCACAAACCATCACATCACTTGCCTGAAATGAAGGAACCACCAAGATATCAGCGTCATTTCGAAATCATAGCTTGGAAAATATAACCGTCCTTGCTCACGATTTAGCATGAAACGGTGCCATGATAGGGCTTCTCCAGGCACTCATCCACGTTTTCTTTGCCACCGGATGATTGCGGCAGGGAAGACCCTTGGATGGGGTCATATTTATCACTCTCAGTGAAGAGGCTGATTCATAGTTCCTTTCTATCCTTTCTTCCCCAGCTTTCTTCGTTTTTCTCTTCGTCTTCTTGTATAACATGGCCCCATTGCCTGGGTTTAACGTGAACACGACCATTGGTGCGATGTTCCTTGGATGTATTTTCTCTGCCCTGTACGTCGTTCCGTCAACCTTCGCCTTCTGCAGAATCTGACCCACATCGTGCAGATTGTATGGCATAATTTTGTTACAAGTGTATATTTACTACTCGAAGTATCCCAAGGACTACACGTTCCACAAAATCATGGTCGCTGTCCTCTTGCAAGTATTCCCTACAACCGCTTGAAGCCAACTACTCAGCAATTCATAGTGTACTGAATTCTGCCCATCTCGGATTCACCATCGCCGCCGTGTATCGCTATGTAATAACACACTTCGGAGACGTCTATGAACTCATGGAATTTGTCTGGTACGTCCGTTCTGATGATCATCAAAACACCCGACTCATTGGAGACTTCAGGCCACTGAAGGTATGTTGACTCGATGACAACTGAGAATCTAATCTCATGCCAAGAGGGACAGGCGCAGATTGCTTTCAACGTCAGTTTCACTTCATCTTTCAAGCTTGAGCCACCATCTAATCCCCCAATAGTGTATTATTATCATGCTTGTACAGATGCTCTATGCGACGAGGGTCTGGAGACGTCGGTATTCCTTCATCGTGTATTTTGGCGCGGGCTGAAATCTTCCCCTAGTCGGACGACATTATGGCTCTGTCATCCCGATTGTTGTAGTTGGGCTGGTTGCTGTTGGATGGGGTGAGTCCTTTGGCGCCTGCGAGTGGGTGAGATGCTGATGAATTAATCATACCCTCAGGGTGCACAATAAGTACGAGTTTCCCTTCATTCCTACTGATCGAAATTGCATCTGACGACGTGCATCCGTCCAGTGCTTATGGTCAAGATGTAGGTTTTCCTTTTCACAATTTTCAGAGCTTGGATTGAAAGCGAATTTTAAGCTCGACGACCCACACTTTCTTTGGACTGAGCAGAGATACACCGGTAAGCTACGAGTGTGCCCCTCGAGCTCCACAATGCTGACATGCCTCCTCAGTACATTGTATACGCTTCTTTATCTGCCCTAACGATTATCGACGTCGCTATTGCGTCATCTATGTGCTTCTACCTATCAAAGAGCAAGACGAACTTTGATAAGTAAGACCAATCCCTCACCAAACTTGCCTAGCTTGAATTTTCTCCCTTTGATGTAGGACGAACAGCATGATCCTCAACGTCATGAAGATGACATTGGCGTCGGGCTTTATAACAAGGTAGATGGTTCGAAGTCCTCTTTGATGATCACGAACTCAAGCTTTTGTAGCGCTTGCTCGCTGACTGTGCTGATTGTGGTAAGCCAATCCCAGTTTATCAACCAAGCTATCGACTCAACAATCTCTTCACCTTAGTTCCTCACGAAGCCGAAGACTATGATCTTCATCTGCATCCAATTCCTCCTGACAGAACGTGAGTCTATCTTCAAATCTCCGCTCTTCGTAGCTGAAGACCGTATTCAGTCTACGTGATCAGCTATCTCTCGATGTTGACTGCACGCGAAAGGTCAAACTATACATTCCACCCTCATGCTTCTATTAGTCAGAATATCATGAGCCAGCCGTCCACCACGAGCAGCTTCCGAGCTTCAGTAGCTGTCCCAGGGGATATCGCCTTTCACAGCACGGATGAGAAGGTACGGCCTGCTCATTTCCTGGTTCAGACGATGTATTAACTACATTTACAGCTACCAATTCCGAAGAGGTTGACTGACTCACATGAAACGTTGAGAAAGGACTTTATCCACTCAGTAGCCTAAACGATGTGCATACTTATTACCGCAGTCGGCGCCACACCATTTCATGATCTCAGTCAAAGCACCCCTGATGATCCAGAAGTTTTGACCACCCTTGCTTGAAGGGTGTCCGTACAGTCCGCAGAGAGCGTCGCTATGAGCCACCAACCCAAGTTGAGGTCGGACCGAATCTGTTACCGGTTCAAACAAAACCAACCTTATTTTCTTCGAATTTTTTGAACGCTGCATGACTTAGTCACCGCAATGAGGTAGGCACTGGTGGGCGGGAACAGGCTGTTCCGGTGGCGCAGAGTGCCTTGAATGCGTGGGGATGGATGGATGACAGAAACTGACAGAGAGAATGGCTTGCACATGGCAGATGCAGGGTCAAGCAACAAATCAATCAAGCAGTCGCCATGCTGCAGAAACTTTGACCTCTTGTGCATGATGGGTATTGGTCAGGAGTTTAGTGGTCTAAGCTTTAAATCTTGCTGGTTCCATGATTTGGAACTGAGCTTGGGCCATGCGCTTGCCAGTTATCTCGTTTTCCGTCGGATCTGTTCACTGTCCGGCGATCCCTCCTGGATCCTCCATTGCCATTGGGCAACCGCTTCATAGATCTCGCGAGGTCAATTGCCAAGATGTGTAAGGACGCGGGCCTGCAAAAGGCGATTATGCAGTCATCATGCATCTTGGCGTATCACAGACGATTCATCTACAAGAATAAGCATTATTGTAACGCAAAACGCCCGCGAATCTCCCGACGTCCAACTCGTTCGAACCATCCGGCGCCAAAGAAACAAAGAAATAGGCGCTTTGATCTAAATTTGTCCAATGCAAAGATCAAACAGGACGCGATTTATCGCCATGGCATCAGGCACGCTTTCCCCGAAGAGACCCGTAGATCAAAATTTCGTGGAACGTATCTTTGCGCTTTCCATCCACTGTATCGTGACCACCTAACTCCTTCTGAAGACAAATCTCCGCAGGGCTTTCTGAACGGAGTTTATCTCGTAACAAGCGAGAATTCTACTCTGGTAATCTCATGAGATAGTGCCATCTGGCAGCTTTTCCTGTGCTAATGGCTCGCCATTGTTGGAAATCCGTAAAAGATTAACCGCTCCGAGGAATGCAACGACTCGGGCATCATCATTATCCAGAAGTCTAAGCGCGCTGCTATCTCGTTGTGATTGGCTGTGATTGGTCGAAAAATCTACCGCCCAATCGTGTTTTCACAATGTTCAGGTACGACAGGGTACGACTGTCCGCCGGTCACTCGGGTGGACACATATGCCCGGACAGGTAGACAGGCGGGCAGATAATTATCCAGCAGCCCCAAGTCTTGGAAACTTGTATATAGTTCACAGGCCCCAGTTCGTTCTCGCCACCCCTCATCCGTTCACTCAACGACGCCCTGCCGTTCTCTCCCCGATGTCCAGTATCGCCATGATGGCTCAGGCCGGCTTCAACCCCAACAACACTATTGGGGCAATGTTCTTAGGATGTGTCTTTGCTGCACTGTGAGTCGCGTTGTTCAATGGTGCTTTCCGATGTGAACATTTTCCACCCAGGCTTTATGGGGTCACTGTGCTGCAGATATACATTTACTATAGGAAGTACCCGAAGGACTACACCTACCACAAAGTTATGGTTCGTGGATTCAATTCTCCCATTCTCCCCTTCACGAAGTCTGACCCTGAACCGAAGGTTGCTATCCTATGGTAAAGGCCTTCTCTCAACTATTTTGACGCTGGCTGAGCCCGATACAGGGCACTGGACTCCCTACATCTCGCATTCACGATAGCGACCACTTACCGCTACGTGATCCAACACTTTGGGGACTTGGAAGAGCTACAAGAGCTCGTATGGTACGTCTCCGGTGCTGCTTGATATTGTCATTGCTCCCTTAACTTTCAACCCATAGGCCTCTAAAGGTTCGTCGTCGTATATTATATCAAAACCCGAAACTGACGCACAGAATATCAGGTCCAGATCGCCTTTAATGTGAGAGAAACCCTCCTCGCATTGAAGCATTGGTACTTACTCCGTCAAACAGAGCGTCATCGTCATGGTCGTTCAGGTGCTATATGCGGTGAGGGTATGGAAGCGTATGTCAGTCGACTTGCTTTGCGTGTACCAACCTTCTGAATGTCATCTCTTTCTAGTGGGACGCCATTATGGCAATACCGTTCCGTTCCTAGTAGCGGCTCTCGTGACAATAGGATGGGGTGAGCTCCGGGCGCAGATTCTCCTCCTTACTCTTCTAACAACTGTTGCTTTGATCCAGGATGCGCGCTCAGTAAGTCCATTGTTGTATGTCGAACCGGGCAGTTGAAATCTTACCGTACTGCAAAAAGTGTTGATCAGTAGGATGTGAGTATAATTCCCGGCGCCCTTACATTTTCTGACCTTATTCCCAGTATTATGACGCCAAACTTCGTGAAGTTGAGCCAGACACCAGTGAGTGGAATGTATAATCTTGGACCTCAATTTATCCTAACCGAGTGGCTAGTGGGTTATCTATATCCCCCTGTCGGTTTTGACCGCCATAGACGTCGCTATCGCTTCTTCGATGTGCTTCTATCTCACGAGAAGCAAAACTGCTTTCGATAGGTAAGAAAGAGTCGATGCCAGTCTCTACGCCACGTTTTGACTTTCGTTTGAAGGACAAACAGTTTGATTTTCACGATTATGAGAATGACGCTCACGTCTGGATGTATAACGAGGTGCGCCACAATATCACTTGACCTCCCCCGTGGGCTTAGATTTTGTATTCAGTGCATGTTCTCTCACCGTTTTAATCACGGTACAGCCGTCTTCTTTCATCTCGTTTAATCAAGCCTTCGCCTGACCAGATTTACCCTAGTATTCGACCATGAAGACCAATATGATCTTCCTAGGCATCGAGTTCCTCCTTACGAAGCGTACGTTCGCGACACCTATTCTAGAAATACCCTTCTTTGACCGCTTCATTATAGTCTACGTACTGAGCTATATCTCACTACTAACGGCTCGCCACCCTCAAAATTACACCTCCGAATCCACTGGGAACAGCGGAGTCAACCTCTCCAAGATCGTGAATATCCAGACGACCACCACAACGCACGTTGATGGCGAAGATGCACCTTTGGGTAGTCCCGACGACAAGGTAGGTTCGTCATATGTTGAACGATGCTTCTGGATACCAATCTATCGTTGTTCAGCATTCGATACCACTGAGCTCTAGAAGCCAATCTTTCAAAAGTAACGGGGGTAGGCATAACGCCAATGTCAAATGGCAAGAGGACGCTCAGAGCCGTGATGAGTCGGTTCATGCTGTTTGATCCTGTACAAAGGACACTACTTCGGCCGATACTCCAAAAGTTTGCATAAGTTATCGCATACATATTTCATAGAGAACGGACACTGATAATAGTACAATCATACGATACCTAATTTACATGGAATAGTGATTGGAAGGTTTCGGCGTATGCGAACACGTCGTGAGCAGAAGCCAAGCGGAATAAATAGAATGTGTCCTTCATTTCGTCTTCTAAGAGTCGGAAAGAATTCAGCGAGATACGTAATCCTTCTGTTTCCCAAGCTTGACCACGAACGTGTCTCTCCCATAAGGTATACCTGGACACTTTCTCACCGCTTGAAACCTAGGATCGGGAACCAATCCCAAGAACATACTCTCCTTATCTCCCAAATAATCAATCTTCTTATACCAAGACGCCGACGTATGCTCGTTCGCCTTTCTCTTCGCAGCGTTCTTCATCACTCGACGTCTTCTATCCTCATCCTTGACTATGAATCCCCATTCTGTATCATCTATCGGAGCCTGTAGGGTGTTCCAGATTGACTGGAGTAACTTAGCAATAGTTACCACCCCTCGTGAATCTGGGTGGATTGTGAGGCTCCAGGGTGTTCCCTTGATAAAAAGGCAGATTTCAGAAGTCGTGTGAGAGAGGACTTGGGTAGACGAAAATCTGGACCAGAAGGAAGTCGCGATCTCGGTGGAAGGGGGATATTGCATGTCCCAGATCAAATCCTTTGATATGGTGTCGGCTGCGAGGAATGGATTGACGGTTGGAAGAAGCGCAGAGGAATGCGTAGCTGGTCAAATTGTATTAGACATGATGTTCGCGGCGGTGGACAAGGGAGTCATACCCTGTCTGTCCTCTTAGATTCATCAAATTGAGTGAGAATCAAGTCGAATCAATGCATCCTTAAACTCACCGTCGGGAATCACTGGAGGGGGATCTACGGAAGAGAAGTCATTAGGAGCTAGATGAATATGGAATTAATTTCTCTAGGTTTACCTGTCAACCACGCTGTAACGCAATTCGTTCAGATTCCATTGTAATTGCGGTTGTGAAGGCCCTCTTACCTGGAGGAGATTCTGAATAGTTGAGATACGGTGAGTAGCTATATCCATTTGGTTGATTATAGATATGGCCGTAATATTTAGCCCAAAACCAAGGTGGAGGAGGCTCCCCATAATTACCCCAACAAGGCATCGTTCTTTGAATCAAGTATCAGTGTAGGACCGTCGTCGAGAACCGGTAGTCCAGAGTCAAGCAGGAAGATCTCTGGCGGCGCCGAGAGGGCGCTTTTATGAGGTCTCCAGAAAATCACAACTCCGATCTACAAGGCGGGCGTCATTTCCGATTTGTGGGTGATCTATCGAGCTGCACTGAGAGAAATCACCTTAAATGTATAAAATGGATGAAAACGAGGCAGATGGGTCGATGGGGGACTTGATCTGCTAGCTCTAGATGGACCACCAGTACCTTGGCCAATTGGAAAATGATGCCCACTCGAGTCGCATGTGATGCATAGATCATGAGCAGTGCACGGGCGCCTAATTCCCGAGTTGGATTAATTCTGGATTCCGATATGTCGAGCGCCGAGGGCTAGACGCTGGACCACGAGCGACTAGTCCCAGGTAAGCAACGTGTGCCAGGCAAGACGGATACACGGAGGTGTGCAAAGGACACTGCTCTATCCATTAACGGGGGAAATGCTGACGCGCTAAATGTAGACATGAGAGCACAAATCCACATGTGGCAACGTCATTTCTTGACCCAGCAACACCCACTTACACACCTCTGCGTGCATGTCGGCTCTGCCCACTTTCGGCAACTCGCCTCTCAAATGGGTGTAGGTAAATTCCAGTATCGACCGCAGCCGCAAAGGTGGCGTAAGATGCGGATACTGTGAAATATCCAAATCGCAATTCGAGTCATGCAAGTTGCGTCGATGAGACCGTGATTATCGCCGTCGATGACGGGATGACGGGGAAACTGGTTCCGTTGTATTTGTTACGTCAGCAAGTAAATGGACGGACCCCAGGCCTGAGAAAATTCGAAGCCACAAGGACCGTTTGTGGCGACATTTGGCGACTTTGATACGCGGATATCATCACAATTTTTTGGACCTTATCGCGTCGCGTTTTGAAGCTCTTATCGGGAAGTTCAGGAGGCAACATGTTGGCTGAAGAAATGTTTCGAGCGAATATTCGCTTAATAATCTGAAAAAGGAGGAACGTGATTGGTTTACAAAGCCAAGTCCCCGAGCGCCGACGGCTAATATCGGCAGGAGGCTTTACCACAAAAATTCTAGACTGTTCCCCAGAGTCTCCTTACGAACTTCATCCATTACTACCATCATGTCTTTCGGTATCCTTCGTGCTACTGCCCTGCGCCAGGCTGCTCGCGCCGGAACTCGTAACGCAAGGGTCGGCCTGCGAGGCTCCTTCCGCGCATACTCCTCTGAGGTGCCCCCAGCAGCCAAAAAATCCAACACTGGTCTTTTCGTCGGACTTGGTGCGGTTGCTGCTAGTGGTCTCGCCTACTATGCCTACACTCAGAGCAACGAGGTCAAGTCCGGTGTCCAAGCCGTCAAAGTCAAGGCCAACTTTGTTCCTTCTCAGGAGGATTATCAGAAGGTACGTTCCTCAGCTTGTTCGGTTGCCTCGTTTTGCTTATCTACCCCGTAGGTCTACAATGACATTGCTGACCTCCTTGACGCTGAGAACTATGATGGTGCGTTGGATCTCCGTTTTTTCTTTCTACCTGTCGTTCAATCCAATTTTCAGATGGCTCATATGGCCCCGTCCTCGTTCGTCTCGCCTGGCACGCCTCTGGAACTTATGACAAGGAGTCTAAGACTGGCGGAAGGTATGCGGTACTTCCTACAGCGATCTCGCTGTTCTCATGAATTTTCTGCAGCAATTACGCCACCATGCGATTTGCTCCCGAAGCTGAGCATGGCGCTAACAAGGGTCTCAAACTTGCCCGTGATTTGATGGAGAAAGTCAAGGAGAAGCATCCTTGGATCTCCTACGGTGACTTGTGGACTCTCGGCGGTGTCGCTGCGCTCCAGGTCTGTCCTTTTTTCATTTGTTCGAGCGCTCGAACGGCCTAGACTCACCTTCTCGATTTTTTAGGAAATGGGCGGCCCCAAGATTCCCTGGAGGCCCGGACGAATTGATGGTGTCGCTATCCAGGCTACACCTGACGGTCGTCTCCCCGATGCTACGAAGGGCTCCGACCACGTTAGGGCTGTAAGTAATGTCCTTTCATATTTTGTGGATCAGCTGCTTATCTGTACCAACCCCAGATTTTCGGACGCATGGGGTACATCACTTCATTTCCAACCCTGATGGAACATTTTTACTGACCTCGCTCGTAGCTTCAATGACCAAGAAATGGTTGCCCTCATTGGCGCTCATGCTCTCGGACGCTGCCACCGTGACCGATCTGGTTTCGAGGGTCCTTGGACCTTCTCACCCATCACCGTGACCAACGACTTCTACAAGCTTCTCTTCTCCGAGACCTGGAGGTGGAAGAAGTGGGACGGTCCTAAGCAGCTTGAGGATAAGGCTACTGGCTCTTTGATGATGTTGCCGTACGTTCATTTCACGGATTTTGGCTCGGGAGCTTTCAGAGGTATTCACATGGGTTTTTCTGACAGTACTGATTACGTTCTTGTCACCGACAAGAGCTTCAAGAAGTTCGCCAAGGCATATGCTGATGACCAGGATCTCTGGTTCAAGGAGTATGTGCTTTCTTCCATTTTGCGCTAATCGCCAGGCTGACATTTTCCTCCAGCTTCGCTGCTGCCACTGCTCGTCTCTTCGAACTTGGTGTCCCCGAGCAGCAGTTTGTCGCCGCTGAGCCCTGGGGCCTGAAGACCGTCGATGAGCAGGCGGATGAGAAGAAGAACTAAATGCCACCCTGCCAGCCATGTCTGGATGGGAACGTGCAGCGATCTATCCCTCTCGAACTTGTCTTGACCTTCTCAAACCCCAGCCTCCTCATTAGATGCTATTATTCCTAGAAGGATAGACGTGTAGAAATATCTTATGACCGTGCTTCTTTATAGTGGCGTGTTACAATGTAGTTGTTTTTTCCATCATATGCGCATGCTTTTGTATGAATTTCCTGCATCTTGGTGCGAGTGTCAAACTAGAAGGAGCTCGCTCAACGTCAAATGAGTTCGTCGTTGTGCCTGCCCTGAAGTTCCCACTGCAATGACGCGGTCACGCGGCCCTGACTCCTCAAACTCAATTGACGCGAATCCTGACCTAAAAGAACGCGTTGGCCCAGAAACTTCACTAATTTAGCATGTGCCAACCCGACAGGGCTGTGATTTTTGGCCTCTCTATGAGCTGGTGCCAGCTTGGCTCCTACCACCATGTCGTCAACCAAGGGGAAGACAAGAATCAACACCGTCAAAGGACTCGGAAAGGCCGATAGACGCACAAAAGGGCAGGTCAAAGCCAATCGTGTGAAGGTGGTGAAGGTGAACCGTTCCGCTGTCGTAGCTGCTCAACATGTGCTGACGATTGCTTTCGTCAGCCTAAGGGTCTCCGAGTCGACGATGACAAGATCGTTTTCATCCATCGTGAACTTGAAGCAACCACAATTGACTCCAAGGCAGACTCATGTCCATGCAAGAATGAAGACGATGACATGGCGATCAGTACGGTTCCAGACGGGAAGTCCACAGAGTTGGTCACCTGTACCTGCGGAGAGCAATACCTACGCTCCCCGGCCAATGCGTCAATTGAGGTGAATTATTTTTCCACTTTTATGTCAGGATATGCCATTAAACCTGTTCTTAGGAACGACCTGCAAAGAGGCAAAAGCTCATTATGGACTTTGTTGAGCTTCCGACTCTGCGTAGAACAAACAAGCTCATCAAGACTGAGGAAGGCGTGAAGAAAGAAGAGCCTAAAAAGGAGCCAGACTTGACCGTAAACGTGAAGAAATCCGATGACGTAGGTTGCTTGCAGCAATACATTATTCGCTGGACAATCGCTGATGCCTTAAAAGTCCAAGGTCAAGGTCAAGAAGGGGACCACAGTCAAAATGCTCAGTGACGAATCAATTCGTTCGAGGATAAGCGCCATCGGTTTCGAGGTCTTCCCTGTCAAACTTGACCGTACCTTCGTCGAGGAGACTGTTTCTCGAGAATTTATGTCCAATGTCTTCGGCGGAAATTGCCAGCAGACGTTTCCAAAAATCGGAAAGAAGCATTTTCAGCGGCATGGGATGAATGACTTTATGTATCTTACGCTCAGCCATCATCCACACGCCCCCCAAGTACCCGGATCTCCCGGGTTATTCTTTTCGGCAGGTTGGGACGAAACCGACCAAAATGACTGGGGACAACTCATGCGATATATTGTACGCCTCTGCGAAGGCCCGGCTCTCTGGCAGTATCAAGGTCAATATGAGATGATACCATCGAAGCCATTGACTACGGAGGAATGGGAGGCCCAGCACCCAAAAGTACGTGTCTAATCACTTTGAATCCGGTAGCCCCTTCCTCACCTCACAGCAGTGTAGAGCACTTTGGATGGATAAAATCTACAATGACGGCTGGGGAAGAGAGATACTAGCGCGCATCTGGCTACGAAAATCTAAGGGGCATCAACCAACTTCCCAGGAAGTAGAGCTAGAGCTAGAGAAGCATCCTAACAAAGATTATAGATCTGTTATTACGGTGGCTGAAGTCGATCAGGCTTTCCTCTGCGGAGAGGAGGTGAGTGTTTCAATTCTTTTACCTCGCTTTCGGGAATCTCATCATGAACGCGTCTAGTCTATTGGCGTATACGCTATGAAGTGTGTCGGTTACGATGAAAAATTTCAGATGGAGATCGTTGACAAGAAAAGGACCTGGACGCGTAAACCGAAGGCAAAGAAGAAGACAACTACGAAGAAAGAGGAGGGAGAAGAGCCACCAACATCAGATAGCCTCACAGCAGTACCAATTCTGCACGCCAAGGCGAAAGGACGGAAGAGGAAGGCCGAGGAAATCTAGGGAGAATAACAGCGTGGGTAGTTGGTGATGGAAAGAAGTTATGAACGATTGGAACCGAGCCTACATTACACTTGTAATCACCCGCCTGAGTTCTCTTCACATCTATGTCGTTGTTAGATCTATCATGCTAGAGTGTTGAGCCCTCAACGTATGTGCCCCTTCGATTCTAAAAAGGACATCAGGTCTTCGATTGCCGCGGTAACTGGCGCCTTTGAAGAGCAAGCGTAGTGTTTGTAGGGTCTTAAGCGAATCAGGGGCCATCTACAACCCATTCCTTCAAAGGTTTCCGACGTTCCAAACACTCTGTCATACCTTGCTGAGCCAATGAAGGTGAATCTAGAGGTGAGGAGTATCAGACGTCGATGACGCGTACCAGGTGCAAATTCATCATGATCCCACACCGAGTGCCCTTTGTTCAAGAACGCTGCGCTTCAGGCCTCGCCGGGTTTAACGAATCTGGTGTAAGATGCTATATGCTATATATCAGCACAAGTCACACAATATCACAAGACTTTCAGAATTGTTCTGTCCTCGGAAGATGGGTGTGTCGTCAATCGAGCTACTTCGGAACGCCGACAGGTAAAAATCAAATAGTTGGGCCTCAGTGGCATGCGTTCGAATACATTAATTCAGGCAGGTTTTCGACCATACGTTTGAGATTTTCAGACGAGTCATATCTTATTCTAGCCTGGAAGATGGCCTATTATAGAGCCTGAGCTTTCGATTGGAACGACGGTTTAGATCCAAACGCTGAACTTGGGAAATGTATTCATATTGGGGGGCAAAAAATGACATCCAGAGGTTCGACTCAACGTTTGACGAGCATGCATACGTGTGTAGGGTCTTAAACGAATCAGGGGCGATCTCCACTCCGTTCGTCAAAGATTGCTGATAGTTCTGAGCCCCCCCATGGCTGACTTCGGCTAAGAGAGCTCCGGATCTCTGCTGTAACCAGTGGGCCAGTTAGAAAGAACCCAGAATATCAGATGTCGATGATTCTGTTGTACCAGGTGCAAATTTATCAGGGATTGCCAATTGTCACGAATGCAGCTCTTCTGGCCCTCGAGGTTGATAAACTAGTACGTGATGCCGTGCTGTAAAATATTGGGTTCTGCGGACGCTAGTCTGTCGTTTTGGAATAGGGTCGTCCTCAAGGGGTGGATGTGTTTTGAAGGCAGCTGGTTGATACCTGGATGACAATCTGGATCGATCGGCGCCTACATAGACTGTCAGCTATCTTAGGCGGCTACGCCAAATGGATGAAACCCTGTCAGCAATTTTCATACTCACAATCTACTTGACCAAGACAATTACTGTACTATAGACCCAAACGCTGAGCTCCGAATGTTGAATGTACTGCACCTACGTCAGTGACAAAAGTAGCATCCAGATGTTCGATCACCAACCTTGAATGAGCATGCGTGCTGATGCGAGTGTCTCTTAAACATGCCCGGGCCCGGGCGGTCTCTCATTCAGCTCTTCAAAGGTTGCCAATAGTTGCCAATAGTTCTAGGCCCCTACAATCAGTGTCGGCTAGGAGAGTATCAACTCTCTGCTGTAACCAGTGGACCAACTGAACTGGGAAGACCTATAACATCGAGTGTCGATCATTCTGTTGTACCAGGTGCGAGTTCATCATGGAATACCCCTGCCCCTCATGTCGTGAACGCAGCTCTTCAGGCCCCTCGGAGTTGGATGAACTGATACATAATGCCAATCTGTACGATATCGCATTCAGCTGATGGGGATCTGGCGTTTTGAAGTAGTCCCCACCTCGAGAAACGGACGTGTTTGCGAGCGAGCTAGTCGGTGAATGAGAGGAATTCCATGACAAACTAGTACTCTGGCACATATGGCCGACATCTGATATTCCTTGAGTTAGGAGTCGGGAGAGACCTTTTCGGAGACCTTTTAAGGATTGGTTGTGTATGGCGTCTGATTCGGCTAAGACCCCATAGGTAGAACGTATACCCTTCAAAGATAGAAGTCGAGCATCCAGTGACATTTTTTGCCAGCGAACCCAAGAAGAGAACCTGAAGTTGGATAACATGCTGAGTCGAGCCTGAGGAAGGGATGTCCAAATCGGGGCGAACGTCGATCTTCACATCTTCAAGTTCACAGACAGGTCACCCTATGTCACGCTCTTCACGACCACCATGAAGTAGAGCGTCCTCGACATGGCGCGCATTCATTGCAAAGAAGATGAGCATGCAGTGAAGTTGGAGGAACCGTCTGATGATGGTGAGTCGCTTTAGAGGTCCAAAGCGTCTCCGAGTAACGAGAAAGCACCTGGCATCAGACTTTGACAGTTGCACCGTGTGTCCATCTCTCGCCATCCATTTGGCCTGCTAGACTCGAATTCTTAACACAGGAGGATATTAAGCCTTCTCAGACGTCGCCGAGACGCGTCAAGAGAGAACGTAGCACCCGTCCGTGCAGTCAACGAGCTTCCAATTCTGAAGAAAGCGATGATGGTGACGACGACGTGGAGACTAAACCAAAGATCGAGGAGCTGGATGTTAAGCCATATATCAAACGTGAAGATGGAGCTATAAAGAAAGAAGAATCATTTGAAGTAACTCTGGACGAACCGACTCCCTCTCAACACTCTGATCTTGGGGAACCTGCACTGGCAAGTGGCGCCGACGCGAGGCTCGGAGAAGAGCAGTCAATCCCTCCTTCTCCTCGCCATGATGACGCCTCTTCCGACGCTTCTACCTCATCCGCGCGGACAGAAGAGACTCTCGTTGGATTGACACCTCTTGGCGAAGATAGTTCTCCCATTGCAAAGGAACCTGTGGAGATTGCACCGCCCAGCCACCACACTCAACCAAGGGATCCGACCCCCTTCCCTGATAACACCGAAGCTATTGAAGCTGCTCATGACGATGCGAGTCCCCGTCCCAGGAAACGTCGAAGGCTATTCATGGATGCCGTTGAACTCCCAGCACCTCGTTACAGCGTACAACGAAAGACTATCACACCGGCTGGGGAAGCCTCTGTTGGGTCGAGGGCAGTATCAGACGCAGAATTCAAAAAGGCTCTAGGAAAGATCCAGAATGTGAGTCTTTTCCTTCTGATACGTATTCATCTCTGAGATGATTATGATCCCAGCCTAAAGCAAAAAAGAGGAGAGCTAATGGGATAACATTGAACCGGCAATCACTCAAGAAACGTCTTCAGCCTATCGGATTGGAAGTTTATCCAACCGGCCTCGACAAGGCTATCACCGACACATATTTCTCTCGCTACTTCATCTCTCGCATCTGGGGCGGCATGCCAGCCGCCGTGTTTCCTCGAATAAGCAAGTTTCTTCTCGAACAACATGGCCTGGATGATTGGATGTGCCTCACCCTTGATCATAATCCTTATGCACCTCAAATCCCTGGCGCTCCTGGATTGTACTTCATCCCGGGACATGAGAAGAATGGGTATAAGCCATTCGCAAAACCGATGAGGCTCCTAGTCCGTATCGACAAAAATGAATGGCAGTATATGGGACAGTACGAGCTGAAGCCTTCGAAATGGATGACGAAGGAAGAGTGGGATGCTCAGTCAACGAAGGTTAGTTCTCCGATATTCTTTCAAGGAAATACTAATGTGCTGTATAGTGTCGCAATTCCTGGGCATCTGAGATTGTCGTTCCGAGTCTGCGACGGGACTGGCCATTGCATCTTCAGGCTGAGGTATACCTGCTCAAGACCCTCAGTCGACAACCTACTTGGGACGAGGTCAAGGCAGAGGCAGAGGCAAGGAAGAACAGGAAGACCTCATACACAGGGCTGGGAATCACGGCTAGTGATGTGCATTCTGCCTTTGCGGAAGGGCTGACAGTACGTACGCGTGAATTTCCTTCATTAACCCTCACCTAATCTCATTTTACAGCCCATTGGCGTGTATACTATGAAATGTGTAAGCTATGATCGGAAATTTATCAAGGAAGTCTGCGAGAAGCTTCGAGAGCAGGAGGAAGCGGACACTGGGGTGAGGAAGAGGTATAGCAGGACTGGAAGAGAGGTGGGGATTGGGAAGGAATCGGTACGAAAAAGGAGAAAGGGAAAGACAGGATGAGGATGAGGATATACCACTTGGATCAGGATCGATTGCATGCATTGTTACCCATGGACCTGTACGATACCAGATACCCTTTGAATATGGACAAATCGTTACTCGACCACAGGCAAGGCAAGATATCTACAGCTTCGTGCCTGCCCTAAACTCTGAGACGCGGTCACGCACTAAGCTCATGGTCCACTCAATTGACGCGCTGGCGACTCCAACCAGATCCGACAAGCTAGAAGTTCCCCGTGCCACCAACATGAGGCAATCATGGGGCGAGTGGATTGTGACTTATAAAGGACACGCTTTTGGTTGTCTGTGACCCTTGAATTTGGGGTTAACTTGAACCAACCCAGCCGCAACCAGTCGTTGAGGTAGGTTGAAAGTACTTTAGGTGTTGATGACCAACTAACATTCTTATACAACGCAGACGCTATGGACAGCGTGATGGATATCGGAAGATATTCCGGTACAAGCCAGGCTGATCTCTGCGCATGCAAGATCGAGGATTGCACGAAGTCTCCCCTAAAGGACACCTCCAATCGCAATGAAAGGCTTCCATCCAGCTCAAAGAAAGCCCAAACCAACTCGGAAACCTCAGGAGAGAGGTCTAACTCCCATAAGGGATGGGTTATCTGCTCTTGTGGTGAACGATATTTGGCCAAGGAAGACCCCGCTGTACATCGCTCTCGGCCATCTCCTAGGAAGCGTCGAAGGGTTATCATGGACTTTGTTGAGCTTCAATCTGTTGAACAGATCAAGAGGGAGATTAAGCTTGAAGCTGATCTGAAAGCTCTACTTCATTCGAATGTCAAGAAAGAGGAGGAAGAAGTGAGTGTCTACCCCCTTTGATTCTACCCAGAAGGATTTACTTGGTCTCAAGGATGTTAAACCTCTTCGCAATGCAACCATCAAAGGAAAGGCGAAGAAATCTGAAGAGTCTGATAATAAGAAGCTCAAGAAGGTATACCCTTCCTTGGCTCAGTACAATCCCACGAACTCAGGCTAACATGAATTCAGTCAAAGAAAGAAAAGAACGAAGGGCTCCGCCTCAGCTCTGACTCCCTGCACAAACGACTTCTCCCCATCGGCCTCGAGGTTTTCCCCATCCCCGTCCCTCGAGACATCTCCGACCTCCTCATGCACCGCTACTTCATCTCCAACACCTACGGCGGCAGCCCGCAAGTAACCAATCCAGTCGAAGGTTTCCTCTGTATCACCCTCTCCCGTCATCCATACGGGCCCGCAGTTCCCGGTGCTCCAGGACTTTACTTCCAACCCGGCGATTCTAGGAAACACGCTGAAAAGTGGTGCAAAAGTATGGGAGAGGTGAAGTTAATTATCAGGATCCAGAAGAGTGTTTGGCAGTATATGGGGCAGTATGTTTTCGCCCCGTCAATTTGGCTTACGGTTGATGAGTGGAGGGGGGCGTCACAGGAGGTGGGTTACTAGTATTTGCTTCTCTGGTCCCTTCAAGAGTAGGAGGTTGATTCTTTTATTTTTTTGTTTTGTTTTTATTAGACTCGTGATGATTGGGTTAGAGAAGTCTGGCATACCCAAGGTTGGGGACGAAGTGAACGTATCCGTGTCTATCTATGGAAGACTCAAGGTCGTCGACCAACCGAATCTCAAATTGACCGCCTTTTCAAGAAGGACGAGAAGGACTACAAAGATCTAGTAACCACGGAAGATATCACGGAGGCGTTCTGGGAAGGCGTCATCGTGAGTTCCCTCTATATACTAATGGGACACTGGCAATGAAGTGACGTGAATATCCAGCCAATCGGTGTATACACACTCAAATGCATCGGCTACGATGAAGATTTCGCAAGGAAGAACGCTAGAGAACATCCTATCTGGTTACAGAACCGAAAGAAGAAAGCAAAGAAAGCCAGGGGTTCAGCTTCAGCCTCAACCAGCGTGAACTTGAAGTCCGAGTCCGTCAGTGTCAAACGTGAACTACCAGATAAGGATGAGGATACAGTCGATCTCGAGCTGGGGAAACGAGTGAAACGGAGAAAGATTCATGACAGTGGTGGGAGGGACGACTCGGAGGCTACCCCTTTGGCGTTGGACATTTCTCGAGGGGCATCAGCAAGGAGTATCAGCCCGGAAGTTTGAACGTTTGGGCAATGGCGGAACGTTCCTCTCTCCCTTCATTCCATGCCCGATACCGATTCTATTGTAGATATAATACATCTTTCTATTCATCATCCAATCTAGCTGGGAGCCTAAGCTACTACTTGTACTGGATACTGGATATACTTAAACATGTCCGAGTCCTATGCAAGTTATTGTGCTACGGATATGGATATGCAATTGCTTTACTTGAAACCAACGAGTTCGACAAAAACCCTCCCAAAGAAAAAAGAATTAATTAGAATGCACCTCCCCCTCTCTTGGTTCTCTCCCCTCCCTTCCCTCGCTCTCAGGCTCTTTCGGGCTCCCACTCCTACTCCCCGCCCTACTCCCGCCCCTACTCAAACTCTCACTCTCCTCATAACTCGGCAACCCCCTCATACTCGTCAACGGAGGTACCCCACCAATAAATCCCCTCGCAGCAACTTCATAATCCGGTACTTTCGTGAATGCTCTATGAAGGAGTTGGGAGGGGGTTGGGTTTTCTTCTTCTTGCTCTTCTCTACCCTCTTCGTCTCCGGGTCGCCTCGCTCCGGTTGATGACGAGGGTGAAGTTGAAGACGCTGCGCGCAACTCCCTCTCCTCCCTCCTCCTCCTCATCTCCTCAAACTCCTCAGGTGGTATATGTCTAATCGGCCCTCCTCCCACTCCCCCATATACTCCTCCTGCACCATAATACCCCCCTCCCCCTGCCCCACCTCCCGCCCCACCTCCACCACCACCCAAAATACTCTGATTCTCCAACTCAGCCAACGTAGGTACATTAGGCATACTAGGACTCCTCGAGAACCCTCTTCTCCCCTGTCCTATCGCAAGTGAAGCTCCGAGTGAAGATAAAGGTTTCATAGATGTCGTTGTTAGAGAGGGTAAGTGTCGAGAGGAGGAGTTTTCATGGTGGAGGAATGTATCCCCTCCACTACCTCCTCGTGGGTGGGATTGGGGGGAGAGGGGAGAGTGAGAGTGGACGTGTGTGTGAGGATGAGGATGGGAATGAGGAAGGTGACCCGACCTCGATCCCCCAGGCGTACTAGGAGCCGAAAACGTCGAAAATGAAGGAAACGAAGGTCGGTGGTGAGGACTTGAATAAACACTCGGAGGGGGTGTTAGGTCTACGTTCCTCGTTAGCCCTCCTCCTCCTCCTGTTCTTTCAGTTCGTTCCCTTTCTGGACTTCCCGCCCTACTCCCCATCCTACTCCCCACTCGACTCCCACCCCTCGGACTCCCTCCTCTACTCTCCCCCGGACTAGCAACCCCCCTCCCCTCCCTAGCAACCCTCGGTCCAGGCCCATCCAAACTCAAACTCAACAACAACTCCGAATTCACCCAATCCAATGGCGTACTCGTATCACTGCCAGGTTGGTGAGGTAGGTTTCCTAAGAGGTGTGCTTCGAGTGGGGTGGAGGTGCCGGATCTGGTTCGGGGCCAGTAGGTCCCTTGATTCGAGTTTGAGTGGGGGTGTGTCGAAGTGGTAGGAGGAGGGGCGGAATGTATACCATGCGTAGCTGCTATCGACGGTGCACCAGCGTTGGAGGGGGTATGGGAGGGAGAAGAGTTGGAAGTGGTAGAGGTAGTGGGGCAGGGAGGAGACGTAGAGCCTGGAGTTATGACAGGACTAACCCCCTGCGCAATCCAAGGATTCGTAACCCTCATCGTCTCATTCTCACTCAACCACATATTCGCAACTCTATCCCTCACATGGTTTTCATAACTCGGTAATCTCACATCTTCTTCTTCCACCTCTTCTTCATCCCCATCCTCTCTCGCCCGTATCCCAAGGATAAGTCGTCTAGTAGGAGCGGAATATAACCGTGACTCAGATAAAAGTCGATAATCAAGAAGATGAACAGGGAGTGAACATCTCAGTTCGGAAGTATGCCCATCTGGATTGAGTAAGAGGATAGACCAACGGACTCGGTGGGAGATGATGATAGGTTCGAGGGTGTGTGAGGGGGTTAGGGAGAGTGGGATGGGGAGGGAGAGGAATGTGATTAGGTCTGCTGAGTCTGGGTCTTGGGAGGTATCCGGGAAGTCGGTGAGTGGTGGTTGGGGTTCAGTGGAATGTTGACTCGCGGTTGAGGTGGAAGGTTGGGAAGAGGAAGAGGACGGCAACTGAGCTAATTGAGTCTGCAACTGTTGGATATCCGGTACCCTCGTCGTAGCAGCAATCGAAGCAGGTCTTGAACTAGGTGCACTTCCACCAGCAGGTGTCCCAGGAGTCGTGGCAGGACTTGCAGGAACACTATACGGTTGAAACCCCGCACTTCCCAATCTTCTCTCTTCAACCACTTCCACAGGTTTACCATTAACGATTTCATGCCTCGTACTAGCGATCACCCTCGTCGTCTCTTGTTGTCCACTTCTCGCATATACTTTGGTTTGTTCCTGTAACATCGTCTGTATACTCAACACACAAACACCTTTTGCCAGAGGAGAGACTTTAATCAACGCAGTCAACTTGTCTCCAGCAGCCCATGCTTTATGAGGTAGAAGAATGGAATACATGACTTTTTCAGGCCATGTATTCTCAATCTCCAAGGTATGTTGATACTCCATAGCTTCAGGAGCGAAACTTCTAACGATAGGAACATCTCGAACGACATTGAAGTTATTGTGGCCAAAGGAGAATCCAGAACGGACGACGTTGGCACGGAGTCTGTAGGTGATTGTGGCTCCACCGAAGACGGGTGTGGCGATTGAGGAGGGGAGGGAACCGCCGATACGGAGTTGGAAGGGAAAGATGTGACGACCGGCTTTGAGGGTGTGGGAACGGGATTTGTCGCCCTCGAGAAAGGACCAGTCGTGTTTGCAGATGACGTAGGTGAGGACTGGGGCGTTGTTCATCGTTCTACGCAGGGAGTGTAAGAGAGGCGGATAACAAGAAGGAGAGAGGACTCACGATTCTGTGGGTGGGATGGGTAATGTCGCTTTCCCTTTGAAGTTGAGTGTAATCTCCTTGAGTGCAGTCGACTCTGTGAGATAGACAGCGACATAGCCAGATATCCTCGTAGGTTCGACGTCGACGCCAACACCTTTAAGGTAGACACACTGTTGGTCAAGGTGTATTTCTACACGAGATTTCTGAGTCTTGACTCTTCCCATTGAATCGGTACTATGGTCCTCGGAGTGAGAGTGAGAAGGCGTGTCATGGTGGTGTTCATCCTCTATAAGTGGTGCCTGAGGTGACGAAGTCCGAGATAGGACAAATGCCATGAAGAGAGAAAAGAGAGTTAAGAGAGATTGAACTGAATTAGACAGGTCAGGTTCAGTCTTGTATACTACACTCGATTCTTCCCCTTCCGGCTCCTCAAGTTGCCGATCGCATCCACTCTTTTCAGTGCTACCCGATCCGATCTGGATAACAATATCCCACTTCGGCTTCGGCCCATCTTTCCTCAAAACGGTTGATTGCGGCAAACTATGGCTGCAATTGACCAATCAGCTTAGGAATACGGTAAGAATCTCCTTTGTAATGACGTGCTCGAGGTATCCGTCCCCTTTTAGCTTTCAATTATCTATTATTCCAGGGGACACTTTTTATCTTCCATTACATTTCCTATCTACCTCTCTTAAGCTTACACCCCAACGTATTCAAAAGCCTCGATAACAAAATTTCAATTTGACTCGAGTTTCAAGGATCCCTGGTGCACATGCCCACCACCACCATGGCCACTGACGACGACGCAAATCACCACACCAAAATAACCCGCCCACCAACGGCCCGACATGCCAGTGGCATCAACTTTATCCCTCTCACCAACTTAGCTTCCGTCTCGAGCCGTTTGATCCTTCTCTCTCCCGTCGTTGACATTTGAAGGCACCTCGTTGTAAATGAACACTTCATGGATGCCCGATACTTTCCGTAGGCGTTTCAGTTGGAGTTTGGCTATACTGTCGTCGCCACGGTTGGTTCCGCAACGTCATACGGACTCGGAGTGCCTTGAGAGGCTGTTGGAGATGGAAGGAAGGAAATTTACCAAGTGAATCGATCACTCCTCGCTCCCAACGCTCGAAAAAAATTCTAGGGTATTCCGTTCTGTATCATGTAGATCTAACCTATCTACCTATCCATCTATGGCTATTCATGTCGCAATCTGGACACCATTTTCATCCAACATTCCATTCTCACACAAGCTACTTCCATTCGTGATATCATCACCATCGATTAGACTCCTCCCGTCTCACAGCCTCAATCCATCGCGGTCAAAGCGCTCAAAATCAGCTCTTTGATAGCTTCATTATTCTCCCGAACTTTATCCGGTCCTGAGGTTCCGAAACCACATATGCTCTCAATCAGTCTCTGGCGCTCTGGTCTCGACACGTTCGTCAAGAGGTGAATGATGAAGAGATATGATAAGAGATAAAACTGTAGATTGGGATTGCAATGTTTACAGGGTCAACTCGAGTCGTTTCTCATGCTTCACACCCATGTACACAGATCCACTCCATTCCAATCCATCGAGGTTGACCTATCACTACCGTTATCGTTTGAACACCTGCCAATGTCAAGATAGAATCAGACCCTTGAATGTAGACTACATACAATAGGACAGGATTTGGGTGTCAATACCTCACTGGTACCGTCAAAGGCGCATCGTGATCAGGCAGTTATTCTCCGGCGAGTCAAATCTATTGATTTCTTGGAGATGATTGTGGAGATCTAACCGTGACTGGGCGGAAGTAAAATAATAGACAATAGATTTCTGAATCCTATCCTGATTCTCAAGAAAAGTCGAAAGTACGAGTACTACCCCGCCAATGTGTCAATCACATGAAGTAGAGTCAATGAGATCTTCCCGTCCACCACCTAAGCCTTATACAAAGCATCCAAAAACGCAGTAGCTAGCTCTCCAACCATGGTCGGTCCAACTGCACTTGACTTTCCGAGACCTATCAGGGGAGAAGGAAGTCAGTGATTAGTTCCAAATGAAGATGATACTGATACACAAAACGACGAAACAATGAAATGATGGAATCGGGGAGAAAGTGAAAGGGAGGGTATGAGATGAGAAGAGATAAGATGGGAAAGTAGAGGTGTTCACGTAAACCGTGAAGGATAAACGATGAAGTGGAGTCCGAGCCGGGTACCTCCACTACCAGGGCGAGTCCTAACGCTAGCTCCAGCACTCGGGCTCGAGGAACGAGAGAGGAGAGATAGCTCAACCCCTGAACCAAGACAATCTCGTCTAAGTCCAAGCCTGAGGCTGAGCCCAGCAAGCGCCTCCTCTACCACAGTCCACAGTCCAGTCCATCCTTTACTCGGTCCAAGTTGGTCTTGGTCTCGAGGGACTTTTACCCTACTTCACCGCCACTTGTGCCACATGTTCCTGAGGCTAAGTACTCTTGGCTTGGCGGAAGGGCGAAGTCCGAGTGGGACGGGATAGGGAAAAGGGAGAAAGAAAGGAAGAAATGGGAATGGGGGAAGAGGATAAGGGAAGGAAGAGGACGAAGAGAAGGAAGAGGACGAAGAGAAGGAAGAGGACGAAGAGAGGTGTGGCACAGCAACGGAAGAAATCCAAATCAGGAAACTCCCAGCCGTCGAAGGGCTGCATCACAACGAACTGTCTGACAAGATCGCGTACAGATAGACAGGTTCCCAACAAAGATTGAAATGGAAAGAGAAGGGAAGGAAGGATGACGGAACGATAGACAGAGAGATAACAAAGACATGGAACGATAAGATAAGAGTAGACAAGGAAGGAAGCTTACCGTAAAGAGATACCATAGTTCCTTTTCCAGATGGAGCTACCTTGGCTTCTTTGACTGAATCTTTGAGATCGGCGATGAACGTATCGACGTTCGGTACTGTCAGTCTCTACATTTCACAACAAGCGCATTAGCATCAATCCCCATACTAAAATCCCTCCTATCGAAGAAAGAAAGGAAGTGAAGTGAAGTGACGCACCGTACAAGCAATATGCACAGCAGCCGGATTCGCCAACGCATTCAAATGCCACCCTCTCACAGCCATCAAATCCCCAACCTCAAGAATATTCACAGCAGGATGTTTCGAACCAAAAGCGACAACTGAAGCAGGTGGAGAACCTAGGATGTAGAGTTCTGGAACTTGGGATTGGATCCCTGAGATGATTCGACGAGCGCAGGTGACGATGTCGCGGCAGTGGGAGATGTAGCCTCTGAGTTGGGTAGATGATGGATGTGAGTGACAAGAGAAGAGAAGGGATGGGATGGGATGGGATGGGATGGAAGACGTACTCGTCACCGATATGTTGCATTACTGCCCAGGTTCCTGCGATAAGTGCACCTGGTCGGGATCCTGAGAGACTTGGGCTGGCGTAGACACCACCTAGGATAGGAGGGTAATGAGTTCGTTGGCGAGGAAGTAAGTGAGGTTGGTTGTTTACCTGTCCAATGAGGGTTGACGTAGTATTGGTATTTGCGAAGTTCAGCATCGCGATACATTACGACCGAGGTGCCCTAAAATCCAATGAATTGGGAATGCGACATCACAAAGGACATCGTTCATACCTTCGGTGCAAATCCATACTATCATCCCAATCATCAGCTACCTCCCTCTTCCACACCGAGGAAAAGAAGACCATCCTCTCACCTTATGCGTATCACAACTAACACTACTAACACCCTTCACCCTAAAATCAAACGGCTGCAACTTAAATTTCCCATTCTCCCCTCCCGACAACCCCGCTTTCTCAAGGTACGGTACGATGAAGCTTCCCAAACAACAATCGACGTGCATGCCGATTTTGTGTTTGGAAGCGAGTGCGCCAAGTGCGACGATGTCATCTTGGTTACCGTCTGGGAAGTTTATTGCTGAGCCTACGAGCTGTGTGAGGGAAGGAGGGTGGGTGGGTCAATACAATAATGAATGGACAGGGACAGGGGTAGGGGTAGGAAGGTGTGCGTACCATGATGGTGTTTGCGTTACTGCGGGAACGGGATGTGTTTGAGCACTGGGACGAACGGCGAACGACGGAAAAACCTTACATCGCACGTTTAACGCGTTTCAAGTCGACTTTGCGTGTATATGAATCGACAGGGATTTCATGAAGCTTAATCTTGAGGTATTCAGAAGCTTTATTGAAAGCAGCATGAGCTGTAATAGGGATGATCCTATTTCATTTCATTTCAGTCAGTTCAATCAATTAGACTTTCCCTCCCACTGGTATGAATCAGGAAACGACAGATAGGAACTCACATTTCAGGCTCTGTAATCCCTTTAACCGCTCTCGCCCAATCCCGATGTGTCTTCACCGCCATAATAATAGATTCCGTCCCTCCTGAAGTCATAACACCTGCTCCTGAGGGATTATTGTAGAGATTTAAAACCATAGATACGATTTCTGCTTCCATTTTTCGGACAGCGGGGAAGACGTCCGGGTGAAGAGGGTTTGAGACGCAGTAGCGTTGGTAGGCAGTGACGATGATTTTTTCGAGGTCTGCACCACCGTCTGTTTAAGTTGGGTTTTGGTTAGCTCATAAGCTCAGAAGATAGTTCGAGGGTTGAGGGTTGGAGGATGAGGGAAGGGACTCACGATAAACTGCACCAGATAGCTTTCCGGCGTTATAATCCGTGATATGTCCCATCTCTCCGTCCATTGTGTTCATTTGCTCTACGATCCATTCTAGAGGTTTGCCTTCTGAGGGTAGGGTTAGATGTCGGACTACATCGGCGCCTTTTGGTACAAGCTTATTCTCTATGTCGAGTTTTGCTTTGTTCATCTGAGCTTCTACGCTTTTTGCTGTTGAGGGCATTCGCAGGACTACACCGATGACCAGCTAATGTTTCTCTATGAGTTGGATTCGACCGAAAATGGGGAGGAGAATGATGAGGGGAACGTACTTGAGCAACCTGATTGTAAAGCTCTTTAAGTGTAGCTGAAATTCCACGAGCTCGTAAGTGCCTCCTGGCTTTTATCGATTGAGTGAGAAAGACATAGACGAATAGGATAGTCTTGACATGGCCGAAAGTCCTCGAGATAGTAGGGTTTGAAGCTAATGCTTTCGCCTTTGCACTGACGAGACTTAGTCTCTCCATTTTTTAACTTCGTCCCCGTAGATGAGGCTGTAGACGTAGCAAGGCCTGAGGGCTACCGTGACGGACCAAGATTGTGAGAACTTGAAGAAGGTTCGGTAGACGGGCCAAGCAAGCTGCGAATGTTCAAGTTGTTGACATTTGATTTCTTACGTGATTGCCGGATGCAATTCTATAGGTTTCTTTGCGCCATTTGGTTCTTTGTTCAGACGCTCATCACTCTCATCACTGGCACCATGAATAGTATGAGAATGGTATTATTCTCTTATCCTTGCCATTGTCGATCTTGAAGGCTGAGGATAGGCTACATTTACTCAGCTTGCGCAGGAAGAGGAGAATGATGATGCTGCGGAGGTTACTTGGGGTGTGTTTGCTTTAATTGTTCGTTGGTTGGATGGACGGAACTGATAGAGATTGAAGAGGACCAGCAGAAAATTAATACGTTCTCAAAGCTCAATAATCGGATGAGGAGTTTGGAGGAGAAGTTGCAGGTACTACAGGTAGGTATGTCCAGGTCAATCACGAACCCAAGTAACGACGCGTCTCCGAAATACAGCAAGAGAAAGACGCTCTAGAAGATCTTTCAACAGAGCTCGAGCTAGCAGATGAGGACCTACCTGTCCTGTACGTCTCCCTTTCTTCTCACTTCCTCTTCTCCCCAGTCACCCTGATTCCCTCAATTTGCTTCAGGTATAGAGTCGGCGAAGCCTTTCTACACATGCCCCATCCAACCGCCATACGACGCCTTGAATCCGATCGATCAGATTTAGAAGGACGGATATCTAAACTATCGGCATCATCGTCGGATTGTGAGACGGAGATGAAGCAGCTTAAGGTGGCGCTGTATGCGAAATTTGGGAAAGCTATTAATTTGGATGATTGAAAAGTTTGTATGTTGTTCGAATATCATCATGTTCGAATATCATCACACTATGATTCGTGACACGTCCGAGAATTGCACTTGTGCTACGGGACCTGATCATGGCATCCATCCTTGTCTTCTCTCTTGATACAACCCCTGTAATCTTTCAACCGAAGCAATTGGCTTGAAAGATATCCCTTCAAGCGACCAGTGTTATTGATTGGGCCTCTGTCTCGCCAACTCTCAACTTGAATGTCGTTGGCAGACTTGGGCCGCTTGGGACAGTCGGCTCTCTTGGATCTGTTCCAGAATGGTAGGGTGTAAAGCCCTCTAAGAATCTCTCGTGATCAGAAGTGTGAGTACCGAAGTGTTTGCCATCTGAGGATTTGAACACTTCATCCACATCCAAATGACAGGGCGAGTCGCTAAACCATTGACTGAGAGATGCCTTGCAGCCCCCTCCCTGACGTAAAATTCGATAAGATCTCAGCTTGAGAGTCGTCAGTGCCTCCCAAAAATTCCTTGTTATACAATTACACTACCGCAAGAAGTCTGTAAACTTGAAATCCGCCATTTGAGGATCCCACCACATGCACTTCGATCCCCAGATCTGTGCCCGTCGGGTGCACCACTTGCAGTCATCGAAGTGACGTATACACTTATCGATGAATTGAGCTGAATTGGGAACATTGGCTATAGGATCGTCGTTCTGCCAACTTCGAATTAACTTTGCAAACTCGGCCCACTTGCTGCACTCCGTGATACCACCTTTGTGTAGGACGGGTTCGGACTCTTCAGATGCGGCTCTCGCAGCTTCTTTATGCTTGTTGTAATATTCTTTCTACATTCATGGTCAATCGACGTCTGAGAAACTGGATCGGGATACGTACCCATGCGTGGTAAATATTCGTGTGCATCGAATATGACAGAATCCCTGTTATGTTATTCCTTGTGCGCTTGTCACGATTCATTATAGCCAGGAGAGCAGTCTCATTCGCCTCTTCGAGGTACCCGTGCCGAGCAAAGTATGTCAGTATCTCCGCATCATTCCCTGCGAATCGTGTACAATCCCTATCGAGGGTCAGTGAGTGGTCAAACCTTCGGGCAAACTTCAGTGACATACTTAATCACTGCACGGCAAACCTGCTTTGCCGAATATACACAGTATTTCTCAGCTCCTTCAGCGATCTGCAAAAGGACGGGGAACGGTAGCTTGTGGATCTCCGGCTGTTCGGTATGGTGCATGAATTGGAGAAAGAGGGGAAGAGAATCCCCCGAGAACTCTCCCATCTTGACCACCTCAATGGGTTGCCCTGGATCATTTGCTGCAGGATTTGCTGGTGGGAAGCCTGCCGAAAAACTCTCGAGGTTGGTGCTGTGTACTCCGAAGTGTTTACCATCGGAAGACTCGAATATCAGGTCAACATCCAAATGACAATCAGCTACCGAGCAGGGAGGGGTTGTCGCCATTTCTCACTCCCTCAGTGCGATTTGGGGCGACGAGAGTGAGGAGCTCGAGAAACCTTGCTTTCTTCCTTATAAGAATCGTGCTTGAGGTAAGGAGGCCCACATCGTCAACAGCTTCACGAAAAGAGAAGACTACCAGATCAAGGTCACGAGCCAAACCAGCAAGCGCTTAGAAGCTGAGCGCTGAGCGCCGACTCGGCGGCCCGAGCACCAAAGGGAGCCTGATGCCAGACGACCAGGGTTATTGATTGGGTTTCTGTTTCGCCAACTCTCAATGTCGGCGGTAAACACGCGAGCAGCACGATTTAGCGAAGCTACGATACTACATAAAGTCCGTAAACCTTGTCGAAGTCTTTGGACCGTCCCATGACCACCATTTCTCTGCTCGTAGCTTACACCACTTACAATCTTCTATTCTGTACCACTGAGATTCCATAAACGACCTGAGGTCGACGCTGTTGGCGATGATGTCACGGCTCAGATAATCGTTGACTATGTTGCGAAACTTGCGCCACTTGGGGCAATCTTCATCACCACCTTTATGTAGGACCGGGCGGGGCTCTTTTGTAGCCTCTAACGCTGCTTGTTCGTGTGCATCTAGGTAGGAGGCCTTTCATAAGGAGGCAGGATATTAATGTAAGTGATAATTTGTATGATTACCAGTAGCAACGATAAAAAACATGCCCATGCTCGATAAGCCCGCAATGAAACCGAGTCGTTGAGAAAACCTGAGCTGAACCTTCTTCTGTCGTGTTTCCCTCTGTTGGTCAAGATCCAATGCGCAACAAAATTGGCATCTTTGGTGTAGCCATGCCGGGCGAAAAATGTCAAAACCCTGGCGTCGGAATAGCGGGCCACAGGCTTGTCGAATGTGCTCCTATGAGATCGTTATTGTTGAACGTCCAATGAGATTTGTCAAAGCCACAAAGGCTAACCAGTATCATACCTGAGGATTACGCGGCAAAGCTGCTTGGCGGAATAGACTCCATACTTTTCGGCACCTTCAGCAATCTGCAGGAGGATATCAGACTCAACCTCAGCCAGATCTGGTTGGTCAGTGTGATGCATGAAGTGCAGAAACAGGGGGAGGGAGTCGCTGTGGAAGTCTGTCATTTTGACGACTTCGACCATCCCACCTTCATTTGGCTCGGCGAGGTGCGCGGGTGGAAATCCTGCCGAAAAGCTTTCTAGGTTGGCACTATGAACGCCGAATCGTTTGCCATCTGAAGACTCAAATATCAAGTCAACAGATAATGCACAATCTGCGACTACCTCAGCAGTTGTCAGTGGCTTCGCATCCAGCGGATTCTAACGATATGATGCTCACCAGGACAAGGAGCGATGGTGGAACTGTCCATCTAAGTCGGATACTTGTGTACCGAAGACAAGGTGGAAGCGGTGGGAGAGACCAGAGATCCCATTCTTTATAGAGAGGACCCAAAAGGTAATGGACCCACAGACGCAACAGCTTTACCTAAACGCTTAAGCGCGCAGTGAATCATAAGCAGAAGGCATGAGAGGTAAGCGCTGGTACATGAGCGGGTGAGATCGCGCCGTGACCGATACCATAGACCCAGAACAAGCACTGTGGCCTATGTTGGCAGGTATTAGTATGTTTGATAGGCAGCATACAGTATGCCCCAGTGGCAAACTCACCGGGACAAGAAACAACCTCGAGCCTGCCCATCCAGTGAGAGATGGCGTTCAAAGCTAGGCGGGGAAAAGGTAAAGCCGCTCTAGGGATGATCAGTAAGGCGGCAGGCGATACGAATGGTCGTGGATTGAATCAAGGAACAGGTTTTGAAGTGGTGAGGCGAGAAGCCACAGATCTGACCGCTTCCGAAGCTAAGTGACTGATTGTTCTGCGAATCACGACGAGAAGAATCCATTAGCAGTAACCAATCACCATAATCCTGCCTATCATACAGCGGTACATCCTGACCATCAAAGAAACGAACCTAGGCTCAAATGGCCATATCATCCCCCTCAATTATATCCAGCAAACTCCCCTCTGGCTGTTTCTCCCTCTCACTAACAAACTCCAACAAACCCTCAAACACCTCATTCCTCTGTGTAAACCTCGCACTCGTCAATATGCCTGATCCTCCTCTTGTACGAGCCTCCAATGGGTCTTCCGCAGTCTTTAGAGCTTCAACCCGAACACCTTGATGACTATGAGATTCATGGCCAAAATCAGAGTCGGAATGAGAGTCGTCAGTGGGGAGTTGGTCGGTCCATCGTTCGGAGACGGGTGATAGGGAGCTAGTGTCTCCGTCCTCGCTGGGCAGTTCGGGAGGAGATCCAGGTGAAGGTGAAGGCGCCGAGAGCAAATGTGTGAGGAGTAAACGGAATAGTTCAGTCTCGAGGGGGTCATCATGATCAACTACTGAATAGACTTCGTTCTGCAAGAAATTGAGTGCTTCGATGGCCGAAGCTTCTTCACACATTTCACGAAATCTGCGCGGAGGCAGTCAATACGTAGACTCTGAAATGAGAAATAGATCAAAATCTCACTGCTGTTGCCTAATCTTGAACTTCGCTTTCCGAATAACATCGTCAGCACCTGCCCTGGTAAGGACCATCTGCCACAAATCATCCAACCTATGCTCCTTCACGCCTTCCTCCCCACTTCGATCCCCTTCACTATCGTCCTCTATACTCCCACCACGTTCCAATTGACCCAAAGGCCCTGCATTCCCACCATGTAAGAAGACAGATTTCGTTTTGGGGTTATACACAACTTGATGTGCGTATCTCGGTAAAGGTTCGAATTGATCCTCCTCTTCATAGCTAGATGATGTCGACGTCATTTTGTCAGGGAAGTGGTTAGAATGATGGGATATGATCTTAGTCCAAGTCCCTGGTGCCTTGGAGTAGTTGAAAAGCCAACTTGGAGAGTCGGCTGATAGTGTCGTAGCTGAACCTGCTGTTGCACTCCGTCTTAGACCACAGAATCTATCAAAACCTCAGTCATTTTCAAAAGTGAAAGACTGGATGTTAGGAACGTACACATAGATCTCCTGCAACTGAGGATCAATCACCGCACGTTGAGCGAATGACCCATCAGGGCCACCAGAAAGCTCAAAGTTGGATGTAAGCTCTGTTGCTGTATTTGTGGTGATGTCGTAGGCATACATATCACAGAGATATTTGTCGTCGCAAGACCCTGCGAAGATATAGAGGGTCCGATTTGAGGAGTCGAGAACCATAGAATGACCGGAACGGGGTGGTATAATGGTCTTTGATTGGGATGTCTCTGGTGACCTGGACGCAGAAGTAAGGCTTTAGTAAAAGGTGCCTGCAAGGTATGGAGTCACTTACTGTAGGCATCTCCATTTACTGAGCCTGACGTTGTAACTGTATAAGCCAGAGTACTTCAGACTGTTCCAGTCGCCATCGACGATTCGACCTCCAAACACGTAGATGATTTGAGCATCCGTGTCCATGACCATTTGGTGATCGAAGATCAGAGGAGGTCCTCCAGAGGTCTGCGTGGGGGTCATGAGCTCACGTAAAGGACAGGAAAGAATTGAAAAGGCCACTCACCGCAGTATCAAACGACAAGAAGTCCCATTTCCCTCTATCAATACCCCTCGTATGGTATCGATAAAACTCCGAGCAAAAATTCGAAGTCGGCGAACCAGCACTATTCCTCCCATCCGTTGACGAACGTGTCGGAGACCTCGGATTAGTAGTCGCTTTTGCCGTATCTTCATCACTAAGCCTCCCAAGCACATATATACTTCCCGTCTTCGTATCAAACACCATCTTATGACACGACCTAGCTCCAGGTGCATTATTATCATTCGACGTCCCATCACTGAGTACCCTCCACTTATCATCTTTGATGCTGTATGCCCAGAAATCGTCAAGACTCTTCTTTCCGTCCCATCCACCGAAGATATATATCATCTCGTTTATGGGATCGATACACATTGCATGTCCACCTCGTGGAGAGGGTACGTCACCGTCTGCATCGGTCCCGTGGAGTTGTCGCCAGTTTGCGAAGGGTTGAGAGTCACGAAGGTAGGAGTCGAACAGGCCGACCTCGGACAGGGAGGGTATTAGTTCTTCAGCTCGCTTCCAGTCGCCTTGGAGGACGACGCTTTCGTGGAGTTGGGTGATGAGGGGATGTTCGAGTTCGATTTGGGAACGGGAGAGGATGGAGTCGAAGGGGGTTAGAAGACGTCGTTGGCGGAGGTGTTTGAGGATGTGTCGCATGACGGCGGTTTCTCTGTACTGGGGTGAAGTTAAACAATGCAAGAACATCAAAAGTCGAAAGGCTGAGCTCACTTCATCGTACGCCGTCTGAACCTGTTCCGCCAGCGGTGCATGGGAGACACCATGCAAAGAGACATGCCATATTGAGATGTGGAAACTCTGACCGTGCGCTCTACCAGAGCATGTTAGGAGACTGAGGGGACAGATAGTATGAGGCGCTTACGAGATGGGCACCAGCTTCACGTATCTCGCCGGGATGCATATCCCAGCACGGTTGCTATATTTGACTTGATAGTTTTCATATATAGAGTCATTCTTGAGTGATGCATGGAGCACTTCTGTCATATGCTCTGGAGTCATTCCAACAAAGACCTTGAATTCTTTCATGTTGCACGGATGGGCTATGGTCGAAGTTTGAGACAATGGACATAGCAGCGTTGGATGCACGTACGTTTGTAGTACTGTAGCCATAGTAAGCTTGTCGACGTTCTTGCAAGGTGTAGATTGTGCTTACTTTGCCAAATGTTATCGTTTCTGTTTGAAAGGGTCAATACTCTGTCATCGAAAGGACAGGGGGTATCCAACGCAACTGAGTACAGAAAGCGTCTCTAGTTTCAGTGTTAGCCATTGCTTAGCACTTCCCTGGAAAGCGCCACTCCATCTGCTTGACTGGTCTGTAGGCCGGTCGACCAGGATGTTCTCTGGCACATAACGACCTGAATGAGCGGAAGATTGAGCGATTGAGCAGCGTAATGGGGCTGCTGTCTCCGAGTTCAGCTGGGCTATCAAGGACATTCAAGCTGGTAGAAGGTGTATTGGACAACGAACAATAAACGCGTGGCAAGTGCGATAACACTGACGGAGGATCAGCATGACAAGCCGTTGCGTAATGAACGCCATTGTTGACAGCTGCTTGCCAAGAACGTTGATGGCATTCGGTAACTTTATTTCGTCCATCATGCAACCATCCTTCACTTTCAAAGATACATGTGGTCATTCTTCTTATCGCCATTCGAGTCGTGCCTTGTAAACCGGGAAGAATAACATGTGCTTAGCAGACCAAACGCCAACGTTATCGACCCAGAAACCCTTTGCAGGCCCGGTGGAACGAGAAAATATGCTACAATCCAAAAGGCTGCGTCATGGTGGTAGTTAGCCAGTCAACACCTCGACGGCGAAATAGCAGGTTCAATAGCGGACCGTTGGTGCTTCTATACCACCGCACATTCTCCGCCTCTTTCCGGAACAGTTGGCCATTGTTCAATATGAAGCCATATCATCTCATAACGTGCAATAACAGCTGCATGCTCAAATGGCATGATCTACGCTGTCAATGATCGGACGTGAACGGAAGACAGCAGAAGGTAGCTGTTGACTGGCTCGCGTATCTCGGTCTTGGATTCTATCATGCTCTTCAGCCCATCGCTTCTTCATTTCTGATCACAAGATACTTCGTGGAAGACTTTATCTGTCGATTGACAACCCCGGTCTGTCGCAATTCTTTGACCTATCCACATGCCTCACTGCAGGGTCCTACCCATGAGGTGCTATAAAGAGATTTGGAAGTCTCAAGTGAGCTGCAAGAACCTTGAGTAGCCATGAAGCGCTTTACTTGGGTTTTGTTGACTGCCCTGCTCAGTGCTATCCATGCACAGGCAGAGACGGTACCGTTGTCCAGCATCAAGCGAGTGACAACACTCCCGACTGTCTCTAACAAGTTCATCGTCGAACTAGACAGTCTCTCGGATATTCCCAGTAAGAGGGACGTTTCGGTGAGTATTCTGATCACCACTCTGGTAAATCTACTGACAAGATTCTTGCAGCCTCACGCCAACCTTTATGAATCTCTAAAGAAGCGCGATGTTGGGTTCGAGGTAAACAAGGAGTTCAACTCGGCAGGCCTATTCGTCGGAGCTGCTCTTACTCTAACCGTAAGCCGCCTCACCCATTGATGATCTCTCAATACTAATATCACATTTAGGACGCGAAAGTATGAATTCAAGTAGCCCAAACATAGGATGAGGCTAACATGTCATAGGACGTGAACGCACTACTGAACACCCCAGGAGTCAAAGCTATTCGACCAGTCAAGAAGCTCGCTCGACCAGCGTATGTACTCAGCCAAGATCATCTCTACGGCAAATGCTCATCGTCTCTCTATAGACCTGTGAAGAAAGTAGTCGTCAAGGATCGATCTGATCCTGCCGTCCCCGCAGATACACAATCAACACACGTCTTGACAGTGAGGATCAATTCACTCTTCCGAGTCCGACGAGCATGCGCTCACACATATACGTAGGGAGTTGATAAACTACATGCTCAAGGTATCATTGGAACCGGTGTAAAGATTGGAATGTACGCAACCCCTTTCATTCATCCTGTACATTCAAATGCTGACCGTTTGGTTAGTATCGATACAGGCATCGACTATAACCACCCTGCTCTCGGTGCTGGTTTTGGTCCCGGGCATAAAGTCATCGGAGGGTACGACCTCGTCGGCGACGATTACACAGGTGACAATACACCTGTTCCCGATCCTGATCCATTAGATCAATGTGAAGGGCATGGAACTCATGTTGCTGTACGTCCTTCCCTCAGTACGGGATGTTATTTTTACTGAACGGGAGAATGTGTGTACTGTATAGGGTATCATCGGCGCTAATCCGGGGAATCCATTCGATATTAGTGGAGTTGCTTATGGTGCTTCTATTTCGGCGTATCGAGTCTTTGGGTGTGCTGGACAAGTGACTGACGATGGTGGGTCTACAACTCCACGCAGTGGTGTCTAAAACCAAACTGACTGTCATTCAGTCATTGTCGAAGCACTTCTTCTCGGTGTCAAAGAAGGGCAGGATATTCTGACTCTTTCATTGGGAGGAGCAGACGGCTGGACAGAATCTTCTTCTTCTGTCGTTGCTAGCAGGATTGCTGCCTCTGGCAAGATTGTCACAATTGCCGCTGGTAACGATGTATGTCCTTCCTCATCTCTCCAGGGTTATAGTCTGACTTTAAGAATAGGGTGACTCTGGTTCATGGTACACTTCCAGTCCAGGAAACGGGGTTGATGTCATCTCGGTAGCGAGTCTTGACAAGTACGTCCTTCAATGCCTCTTTGAAACCCTGTAGCTCTAATAACTCTGCTTGTAGCACCGTCATCGCTCTTCAAAATGCTACCTTAGGCGGAGTTGAACATCCTCCTATCACATACTTCAGTGCACTCCCACTTCCTATCACTTCAACTCTTCCCATTTACGCAACTTCAAACGATACCACCGTCGTTGATGATGCTTGCAATCCTCTTCCGGACTCTACTCCTGATCTCTCGTCGAAACTTGTGCTTATTCGTCGGGGAAGCTGTACCTTCGTATGTTCCAAATGGATTGGGTTGGAAGGGATTGACTGACGATTGATATTCCCATAGGTCCAGAAGTTGACAAATGCAGCTGATAAGGGTGCCAAATATGCACTTATATACGAGTGAGTGTGATACAACTGGTCGGAAAGACGACCAAAAGCTGACGGGGACTGTAGCAATGGAAGTGGCTTCGCTGGAATTTCGGTCGGCGACTTCGTTGCTACTTTGATCCAAGCCGCAGACGGTGAATACGTGAGTCATCTCTACATTCCATAAGGTAACTGCGACTAACTATCCATCTTTCCAGTTGGTGTCTCAACTCGCAGCTGGTGTCCCCGTTACGATATCCTTCCCTCAAAGCGGAGCCTCGACCCAATACCCAGACCCAAATGGCGGGCTCATCTCATCCTTCACTAGGTCAGTCTAATAAAGTCTCCTTGCCTCTCATCCCCTGACCCTCTCCAAGCTACGGACCTTCGAATGACTTCTACTTCAAACCCTCTGTTGCTGCTCCAGGAGGCAACATCCTCTCAACTCTCCCCCTCCCACTAGGTGCCTACGGTGTTGAATCGGGTACATCCATGGCTACTCCCTTCGTCGCTGGTAGCGCTGCACTCGTGCTCTCTGTCAAGGGCAAATCACCACCCGTCGGTAAATCTATCAGAAGCCTATTCGAAAGCACTGCCAAACAAGTGCCTTCGTCCAAGACTGATGGAGACCCACTTCAGACTTTGACCCAACAGGGTGCTGGGTTGATCAATGTGTATGATGCTATACAAGCTACGACGGTTATTTCGCCGACTCAGTTGGTTTTGAATGATACTGCTCACTTCCATCCCTTGTGAGTGAAAGTTCGTTGACGCTGTGTGCTGTATAGAGAGACTGACGTCGAATAACAGGCAAACATTCACGATCAAGAACACTGGAAAGTCTGCAAAGACCTATCGCCTCAGCCATGTTCCTGCCGGAACCGCAGAAACTGTGAAGCCTGTACGTTGGGGCATATTCTAGTATACCACTGAAGCTTACAATATTCGAAATAGGATTCGATCCTCCCTGCAATCGGCCCTGTACCTCTAACCACAGCAGCCGTCTCTGTGACAATCTTCCCGAAGACTGTGACCATTTCCCCTGGCTCCAGTCAGATAGTGACTGCCGTATTCCAACTCCCTTCTGGCGACGCCTCTACTTTCCCTGTATACTCCGGCTTTATCCAAGTGTCAGGCTCCTCAGCCAGCGACAGTTTCCACGTCAGCTATCTCGGCCTAGGTGCTGCCTTGAAGGACAAGCAAGTCGTCGATAACAGTGATTTCTATTTCGGCATACCCACACCCGCCGTTCTAGATTCTATCGGAGATATTCAAAGTGACCCCAGCAACTACACATTTGTCGGAGGTGACTGGCCATCACTCGTCTTCCGTCTTGCATTCGGAACCCCCACTCTGAGGATCGACCTTGTTGATCCCAACATCAAGCTTGTGGGCACCCTGAATACGCGCCAAGAAAGACAAGGAGGCCCAATCTTTACCTTCCCTAAGAAACACCCCGGAGGTTCATTTGCGCAGGTCAAGGTCCTGGGCAGTTTGACCGAGTTTAACTGGATTCCACGAAACGACGAGGTACGCTTTCTTTCCGCTGGTCATCAACGACAGATTATCTGACACCATGCTCCAGAGTGTACCACCTGGCAATGGTTACAATCTTTTCTCTCTCAACACACCCACCTTTGCAAACGGCAGCACTATTTCTAATGGGTCTTATAGATTCCTTTTGCGGGCGCTGAAGGTGACGGGCAATCCGGACAGTGAAGCGGACTATGAGAGTTGGCTTAGCCCAGTCGTTGGCGTAACGCCGGTTTAATCAGTGGGGTCAAAGTGTAGCAATACATAGGGGGTGGATACCCAGCATACCTGAGCTATCTGTACAGTATTTATTGCCCAAAAACATGGTTTCTGAATCATCTCACATCCGTGAAGTCATGGATCCCACTTTGTTGAGAGGTGAGGTTGACAGGGAGACGATTGATTTAACTGCTAACACGTACAACACATTGCTACACAACTAAACATTGAGTGATAGATGCTAGAATGATGAAACAGAAAGGAAAATTGGAGATAGACGACAGCGATGGATTAAAAACACAACAAGGAAGCAGGAAATCAGAGAAAAGGACGACAAGACGTGTCTTTGAGCCAACGCATTCTTGACATTCAGAACCCCGAGGAGAGAATGAGAATTTATATACCAAATGATGACGCTAAAACACAATGCAAGAGAGAAGTAAATAACAATCCGAAATATGTACAGTGAAGGGTTGAAGAATTGAGTGGATAAATACGATGAATGGTGGGCGAGTGATTGCCGTGATGCAGTATGTACAGATGACTGGCGTCCAGCACCCACTATGCAGCGTATAAACACAGGATATGCAAACAGGTGAGAGGGCAATCAGGACTTTGTGGTCGTCCGAGGAGGTTTGACGCGGAACTCGCTCATCATGCAGATGTGACTGTAACAAAACTATTAGCACAGAGTCAAGCAAATCAAAACAATAGACAACTCACTCCGAAGGGAAGTGGGCATTCGGGAACCCGACCACTTTCTCCAGATACTTCTTATCCACACCCTCCAGCACTCCTGTCACCGACAGATTGGCGGTTGAATACCAGATATAGTCGATACAGCCCTTGTAGCCAGGCGTCCAGTTCGTCACCGGAGGAATTCCGACTCCTGGAGTTGCATATGCGCTCTTCAGGCCCAGCTTGTGCCGGAGACCTTCCGAAGTGTACTTTCCATACGTGTGCCCCATAAACTCTGGATGATCTGGTGCCAGAGATCCGTCCGAAAGGAAGTTGTATAACCCTGAATCGGGTACGGTATTGAAGTCGCCACAGATGATCGTCGGGATCTTCGTTCCGTCCGTATACACTGGTGCTGGTCGCGTGAGACCCTGAGGCTTCCCGTTTGGCTCTCCAGAATCCACCCCATCAACCACAGCTCCATCCCCTCTCCCTCCAGCCCGCGTGTTGGCCGGTGAAGGTGGTGCAGGTGGCGGATACCTCGCGAAGTCTGCAGCCATCTTGTCCACCTCGTCGAGTAGCAGTCCGGTTTGAACAAGCTTGACGTCACAAAACCTCGGGTCCCAGGTGATGTGTGCGTTGGCGAGAACAAATCGTGTGCCGGTTTCCTTGTTTTCAAGAAGACACACCACTGCGATATGGTCTTTACCAAGTACGCGATTGAACATGTCGTCTGTCTTCTTGAAGTCTTGCCGTTGCATAGCCACCGCACTGAATTCAATGAGGTGTTGTTCGACGAGATTGTACCTTTAGGGGTACATTATCAGCTCGGAATTAGACAGGACGAGAATGCTGGACTCACTTGGAAGCCTTGTAGAAGATAGCACACCCATCTACTTGTCTCCTTTCCGTCTCGTTCATAGTCTTGGCACGCGACTTGGGATAGTAAACACCCGCATAACCTTGTTCTTTGAGGTTTGGCGTGAGGTAATCCTCGTAGTTATTGGTGTCAACCTCCTGCAGACACATGAAATCGGTGTTCCGCGCCATCAACTCTGTCAATATCAAGTCTCGGCGGTACTCCCACTTCAGTGCCCATGAAGGTGTGTATCCATACAGCTTCTCTGTGGCATATTTTGCGCAGAGCATGTTGTAACAACAAACGGTAGCTGTCTCTGTGTAAGGGTCCGACCTCATGGCATCAGCTTCAGCAGGCGAAATGAGGGACATGATTTGTCGGTCCGGTGGCGGCGTCGGGGGTGAGGACGTGTCGCGTAGGTGCACAATTAATGCTGGGGTTCCGTCCCGCTGAATGATTGCCTTGAGATTAGGGTCCAGTGGGTTGCCTTCGATTCCCAACGTTTGCAGCTGGTGAAGATTGCCGAATTCGGCAGGTAATGCTGCGATATGGTTATCGAAGAGGTAGAGCTCCTTTAATGAGACCAGCATCCCAATTGCTGGAGGAAGGTTAACAATCATATTTCCCGACAGATCCAGGACTTCGAGGTGTCGGAGCCTGGCAATCTCCGGTGGAACGTATTGTAGCGAATTGTGATTGAGGTAAAGGTTGATGAGAAAGGTGAAGGAGAATAAACCTGACGTTGGAGGTAGGTTCTTGATACCGACGCCACCCATGTCTAGGGAACTCCAGGTATTCTCTGGTGGTTTTGTCGCGGTTATTCGCGGTGCTTCGGCTATTGGCGCAGCGGTTGCAGATGGATGGGCTGCTGATGTCGCCGGGGATGATTCGGAGGCGTCAGGAGAATCGGTATCCTTTGCCGAACCGTTTGTTTCTGGCAGAGGGGGTTTGACGAGATTGGGGTTTGTGATAGGGATTGCGGACTTGGCGACAGTTCTGGAGGCCATTGCACTTGCGCGTGCGCGATGGTGAGGAGCGCGTGAGGACCGAATCATCTAAGTAGATGAAACTCTTAGGTTAATGAGCTAAAAGGATACTTAACCCAGCCGACGCACTTCACATTTCAATAGTTGTTGCTGCCAATGAGGAGATATTATTTGACTGCCAACGCTTGCTGGCGACCCTTGAGAGAACGACTGCTGTTGATGTGAATGACCGTTTGGAGGTGAAGGATAGTGAGATAAAGAGTTATGGTGTTGGTGCATTGGCATCCCCGGATGAGGATGGTGTGGGTGATGTTGCAGTGGATTCATCGTTCCATTCGTGTACAACGCATAGCCCGGCGACGGCTGTGGTGGACCAGCACTTTGTTGGGAACCCGGTGGCCCTAAGGGTAGATGCGGTCGAGGCCACGCAGACTGGTCATGATGATTGGCCAGTTTGTTAATGCCCGGTGATTGCTGCGGGTAATACATCGCATCAATGGAACCAGATGCTTTGAGCCGCCGGGGGCTATTGGAAGGGACAAGGACAAGATGGAATCAACAGTCTCTACGTTGTGATGGACGATGAGCTCGCTGTGAATGATGACCGCGACGACGTTGACTCCAACAAGCACAAAGGGCAGCGTAAGCGTGTGTGAATTGCTTATCTCACTATCTGCACGTGATGTAGATCAACTTCCGATACCCGAGTCGCGGATGCTCGGTACGCCTTTTGGTCTCTGAAAATCCCGAGTTCGCGGTCGTTGTGCTCGTTGTTGACGATCTTGTATCGAAAAGAGTCTCCAGCGAACTCGGAGTCTGATAAAACCTCACAAAAGCGGCCAAGTGAGACGGTTTTAATGAAACTATGCGGCCGTTTCGTTTTGTCTTCGCCGTAAAGTTTGGGTGGACATATTGGTGGATCATTTGCGGCCAACGCTAGTTTTTATCGTACCATATAATCATCAATCTGATATTCCACCTTTACTCGTTTTGACTACCATGGCCCTCTACCAAGCAACTGCCTCCGCACCGGTGAACATTGCCGTCATAAAGTTCGTCGTCGTCGCTGACATCCACAGCACATGAGCTAACGACGAGGCTAGATACTGGGGCAAGCGCGACACCAAGCTCATCTTGCCAACAAACTCGTCTCTCTCCGTCACTCTCGACCAAGATCATTTGAAATCTACCACTACTTCACGGGCAGATCCTTCATTCACCAAAGACAGGCTTTGGCTCAATGGCAAAGAAGAGGAGATCAAGGAGGGTGGCCGCATGACCACATGTATCGCTGAGATGAAGCGCCTCCGAAAACAGGAAGTCGAAGATAAGAACCCAGAGGAGCCTAAGGTGCGATATTTGCCTGCAGTGATCCAAAGTCTCTGCTGACCTTGACACGTATTCAGCTCTCATCGTTGTTCGTGCACATCGCATCCTACAACAACTTCCCTACGGCCGCTGGTCTTGCTTCTTCGGCGTCTGGATTTGCTGCACTTGTCGCCTCCCTTGCTCAGCTTTACAAACTCCCCGTCTCCCCATCCACCCTCTCCCTCATCGCAAGGCAAGGATCAGGTTCTGCATGCCGATCTCTCTACGGAGGCTTCGTCGCCTGGGAACAAGGTACCTCCCCAACTGGTGAGGACTCCCTTGCCATTGAAGTCGCACCTCAATCCCACTGGCCGGAGATGCACGCTCTTATCTGTGTCGTCAACGACGCAAAGAAGGGTACCTCCTCCACCAGCGGTATGCAACTCACTGTTGAGACTTCTCCCCTCCTACAACACCGCATCAAGCACGTCGTTCCCCAGCGCATGAAGGACATCTCAAAAGCCATCCTTGACAAGGACTTTGACACCTTCGCAGCTATCACCATGGCTGATTCCAACCAGTTCCACGCTGTCGCACTCGATACGTCACCTCCCATCTTCTACATGAACGACGTCAGCAGGGCCATCATCGCTCTCATCGTCGAGTACAACCGTGTCAGTATCGCAGCCGGAAAGGGCCGCAAGGCAGCATACACCTACGATGCCGGCCCAAATGCCGTCATCTACACCTTGAAGGAGAATGTCAAGGAAATCGTCGAGCTTGTCGTCAAATACTTCCCTCAAAAGGAAGGTTCCTTCAAGGATGTCGAGGGCCTGTTCGGCGGCGCCGATATTGCTTCCGTCAGCGGTTCCGTCGTTGAAGGTTTCAATGAGGCCGTTGCGAAGACCTTCGAGGTTGGCGCAGTCAAGGGCCTGATCCACACCAAGGTTGGTGACGGACCCAGGGCTCTGAGTGCTGAAGAAGCTTTGTTGGGCCCTGATGGTCTGCCCAAGACCGTTGTCTAGATGCTTGATTATGATGAATACACGACGATACCATACGAAAGGAAGTAGCTTCATGAAAGAAAACCTGTAATCTGCTTACACATCTCCTTGGATTTCATAGAAGGAATATTACAATGCATTAACTCCATCGATCTTTCTGCGTGTATCCTGATTGCCTCGTCTCCCCGTCCTTTTGGACGTGCCAAGAATTCTATCTTAATTGATACTGCGGAAATCTACGGGGGATGGTACCCGCTTCCACTATAACATACCCTTCCGCCGACAATCTCTGCAACCTCGCCCTGTGGTGAATACGCACGCGATTGTTGTTGCAGGGAAACTCTCCCAAAAGAGGTAACTTCACACCCTTTTTTGACAGTTTATTGATCTCGAGAAACACAGCATCGACCTCTGTCCTCACATTTCGGTGACTTCTAACCGTCCACGTTCTACTCTTGACGGATTGTAAAATTCCGGTTGAGAAATGGTGTGGATAAGGAAATGAGGGAACTGACAAGATAAAAGGATTGGTGACTCGACGCTTGAGAGACCCATCTCAAAGTCAACTCTCCAGCTTCGAGGTCAAACCTTCACTTTCAATGCCTTCCTACTTTCTTCTGTGTCTACTGCCTTTGATGGTGCTTGCTCATCCACACCTCGAGCCTAGGCAGGTAGTATTCAATTCCTCTGCCAAAGCTGGTCTTCCATGGCCCAACGGTGACACAGCAAGCATCGATCAATTTGCTATTACTGGCAGAGTAGGATGGTGAGTTTTCTTCCAAACCCCCTCGATTAAATTCAATCCTGGGTTGCCAAAATATGCGGTTATATGTGGTTACTGATATGAAGATGAGTGTAGGTATTATACCTGGAATCCCATGCCTGTGACTACGGATATGGAATTCGTCCCAATGCTATGGGGGTCGAAATCGGTCGCTCAGTTTCAGCAGACGATTAACAGCACAATACGGAACCATCATGTCAAGGCCGTGCTAGGCATGAACGAGTAAGTTCTCTCTCATTGGAACCAAACATTCAACTTACCTGGGATATCGCGTGCAGACCGCAACAGAATGACCAGGCCAATATTTCTGCGGCGGATGCGGTTGATCTGTGGAAGAGGTATATCGAACCTCTGAAATCACAAGGTATTAGGTTAGGAAGTCCTGCACCGTCAAATGCCGCTTCCGGGAAGAAGTGGTTACAGGATTTCTTCACGCTTTGTGCTGGTCAATGTACAGTGGACTTTATCGCTCTTCGTAAGTCTACAATCCTCATTGCGATGTATTTCCTACTGACGTTTAAATGGCCATTTACCTAGACTTCTATGGCGTAAATCCAGATGCTTTTATCTCATACGTGAAAGATTTCCACGCAACATTCCAAAAACCTCTATGGATAACAGAGTTCGCATGTCAAAACTACGCAAACACGTCGGCGCAGTGCAACTACAACGATGTTGTGCAATTTCTCAACAAGACGCAGACCTTCTTGGAGTGTACACCATACGTGGAGCGATATTCGTGGTTTGGTGCTGCCAGGTACCTCAGTGGCGTCAACCAGGTATTAGTACTATCAAACATCAGCACAGTGAAAGGCCAGCTGACATGTGTACATTATATTTCTTAGGATAATGCTTTGATGGACAAGAACGGACGACTGAACGCCCTTGGAGAGAAGTACATCAACTGCACAGAGCCTTGTCCTATCCCCGACTGGTCTCCGCCCCACAACGGGAAGGGAAGCAGGAACGGTACTCTGTCGTTCACACTCTCCGGCCTTACGGTAGTGTATTCGATATTGTCTACTTTGATATTGTCTGTACTCCTGCGATGGTGACCTACATACGCCCATGGTGGTACATAGCTTCTGGCAAGCTAAATTTACTCCCGCATCTGTTCGGTGAACTCGTGTGGCGCACGACCCTGAATAAACATTGACCGGCGATCATTGCAGCTCCCATGTGTAATTTCACAAGCGACCTCATAAAATTAATCATCGAAAAGGTTTCAACCCTGCAATCACCAACGTGTCCATTTGCCTTCCCCGATACATTTCTAAACCTCACGAATGGCTGTGACGAACACCTTACAGGAACAACCTGCAGGTTCTGTGGAGAGCATGTGAGTACTGCGCATCATCAAAACGCCGTGGTTGTTTGACGCATCTGGCTTAATCCAGAGCATTACTACTAGGAAGACTACATGGTAGGGAACCTATCTTTGCACATGTCAGGGCGTTTTTCGGATAAATTAACTGCTAGATGAGGTTTCTGTGATGGTTGGGAGAGATGGTGCCTATTCAAGTCGTGTTGCTGAATTAGAGAGCGATTTGGCAGCATACAAACTCCTCTGTGCCGACCTCCGACAGGAACGAGACCGCCTCCGGATAAATCAGGAAGAGCTATCTCAAACGCAATCCTCTCAGCCCCAGCCACCTACAAATGTCGTCGAAGAGGCGAAACCACTGGTCCAGATTCAACCAGTGCAGGTGAGCGTCTTGCTAGTTGCTCAGTTCTTGCCTGTATCTGACCAACGAACGATGATGCTAGTACCAGAGCAACCGAGTGGTTGCTATTCTTGACGGCAATGGCACAGTATTCCATCAGGAAAATGTTCTAAAAGGCCGAAAAGGGGGCCGGAAAGCGGCAGAGGTTCTCTGCTCGAAAATTGCTGCGTACCTTGAAGGCAGTTGTGGAGAGAAGCAACACGAACTTTGGGTTAGGATCTTCATCAATAAGTGGGGCATGATGGATGCATACGAGCAAGATGGGACCTCTACCATCTCGGGATCTTCGTTAGAGGCCGCTTTCAACAACTTCATCTATGGCTTCAATTCTTCTTCGTATCATGTCATGATGCTGGATGTCGGAGAGGACAGGGAGGCTGCTATTAGCAGAATTCGAGCAAATGTTGAGGAGGAAGTGAGGATCCCACAGACTTCGAAGGTCATTTTCGGAGGTAGGCTATCGTACGTCAGCGAATGCATTCAGATCGGGCTGACTTCGTTTTCAAGGTTGCATAAACCCGACACACAAGGAGATAGTGAAGAAGTTCGTTGAGGAAGGACACGGCGAGCGCGTCATCATGTTTTCACCTCATCCCAACGTGAACAAAGACCTCAACCTTGCGTGCATACCTGGCATTCCTGAATTGTTCTCACCAGTCAGGTTGGGATTGGCTGACGAACGTTCGACGGACCCGATCGTTGGAGAGGATGATTGCCCACAGCCGATGAGCAACCCCAGAATAGAGAGAAGATATGCTCGTTATCTGAACATTGTATGTTGCTTGTTTCTTCCGCCATTTTTGTTATTAATGATTTGGATGGGCGACGCCAGTCTTCCGAGTCAAGTAAGTCTTGATCCTTGTCGTTCAATACGTCATCCTGTAACGCTGATAACTGGCCTAAAGTGAAGAGCAGACCTTGTCCGCAGCTTTATCTTAGAGATCAATGCGTTCTCAAAGAGCATTGCAAATTTGCCCACGATTTGAAGTTATCAACGAGAGAGTTGCGAGATCTTCAGGAAGCTTACGAGGACATTCCCTGTAAGTCCGTCCAAAGAGGTCTGTAAAATTCATATTTGTATGCCTAAGTTCTTGACTAAACCTCTACTAATAATAGACATACCTTGCAAGTGGGGTAAAACCTGTTTCTATGCTCACCATTGTCGGCGAGGAAGGTCCTGTGGGTTTGTTCGTACGGGTGACTGCTGGTTCGGAGGAGGTGAGGGTCACTCAAATTGGTGACCAACCTCATGATTGACCCTTAATTCAGCGAAAAGGCATGACGGTTCTTCCTTCGAGGCGGACTCAGGATCTCCGGTTTATGTCTTCCGCAAATATCAGAAGTAGATACTCTGCGTATTAGATCCCAGTCGTGCCCTGTTGATAGGCATATCCGCAAGAAGCTGTAGATGTTTCACTGGCAGAGTCACACATTTCTCTGCATGCAGCAGGAATGAGAGCGATTTCGTCGTCTGAGTCAAGTTCTGACGTCCTTAGCGCCCAATGCCCAAGGGTGACAGAGATGATGTGACCTTCACAGCATTGCCCAATAAATCATTGAGCGTCACAGATAAAGTTACAGATCCGACTTGAACAGCTGCCAGGAGCAGCACGCGCCATTTCTCCGCAAAGCCTATTGAATTGACGAGGAAGAACCAGCGAAGCCGCGTGCTTCGTGAGTTCTATGAAAGATTATGTCAACAGAGGGGACCCTACCTGATCGAAATGCCACCAGTACTGAAAGAATGTACGTTCGACCTTGCCACTTAGTGTTCAACAGCTTTTGACGCCGGGATTTCGCTGAACAGTGACCTGCTATTGAAGCAACTACGAGGTCAGTAATGCCATCCACGAAGATGCTTGTAGATTGATTCTTACCAAAGAGGAAATATCAAACTTAACCGGAAAGGAGAACTCTCATGCAAGTCGAGTAGAGAGTCTCGAGAACGATTTAAACGCCTATAAGAGCCTCTGTAGTGAATACAGGGCTGAGAAAGACAAGTATCAACAGCTTTATCGCAACCTTGAGAAAGAAAAGGCCGATTTAGAAAACTCGATCAAGGTATCTACTTCTCCTCATCTCCGCAAACCTCAGGCATTCTAACTTTGGTTCACAGGGTCACCGCATTGTAGCACTCCTTGACGGAGATGGTGTACTTTTCGAAACAGGACTCATACTTGGAGGTCGCTTTGGTGGTCTGGAGGCTGCCCAAGTCCTCTCAATAGAGATCACGAACTATCTCGACGCAACCTTCGGAGCGAGACCCTACCAGCTATGGGTCAAGATATTCCTGAATAGGCGCGGCTTGGTGGATGCGTACCAGCGCTTCGCAAACGTGAAAGACAACAATGTCGAAAAGAAGTTCGAAGAATTCATGTTTGGATTCAACCAATCAACTGAAAGATTCTCCATCGTTGACGTCGGCGCCATCAAAGAGGCAGCTGATGCGAAAATCAAAGGTCTGTTGAAACTTCCTCCAATCTATCAGGCGCTAACTTCATCCTGACCTAGTCCATCTGGAGGACGACCTTCGTATCCCACAGACGGAGAAAGTCATCTTCGGGGGTGAGCTTTATTAATTCCATCATTTGAACCTCACCGCTGACTAGACACTTTGAAAGGCTGCCATGATACTGGCTATATTAACTCTCTCAGATCGCACATCACTGCCGGCTACAAGGATAAGCTTGTCCTCCTACCAGGCTACACCGATATGGCGTTTGGAATCGGCGACCTCGGCCTTCCGACCATGCCGCTTCTTCCGCATCTATTCCTTTCGCAGAAGTTGGGTGCTGGGATGGCTGGCAATGGTGCAATACCAATTCCTCAGACTCCTAGGAAGAATAGGGGCAGTAGCGGCTTAAGTACTTCCCCGGCTGTCTCGAACAAAGGAACACCCAGAAATCCTCCAGTTGCGTTGGATCCTGGAGTCAATGGAGGCAAAGGAGCCAACGGTAACAACAGCGATGAAATGAGGCTCCTCGATCCAAATCTAGTCAGTTTGGTGTCACTCGCCGTTTTCTATGCCTACTAATCCTTCTTTCCGATTTCAGTCGTTGGCTAAACGTACGTTTATTTTTGCTTACCATTCTGATCTATGGCTGATAATCGCCGTGAAGAGGACCCGCCTCCCTGTACCCGTCATTATGTCTCTGGGTTTTGCAAATATGGACACAAATGTGTCTTCGGTCATAACTATATTCTCAATGAGACACACTTGGAGGAGATTCGTAAGAAAGCGAAGGGTACCGCCTGTGACTCCATCGTTAAGAGTATGTCTGCATTGCTGCCTCCCGAACTTCTGCTGAGTATACAACAATCGTAACAGGACAGCCTTGCCCATATGGAGAGTATTGTTTGTATGGTCACACCTGTCCTGCTGGCGCGAAATGCTTCTATCTGAAGAAGAAGACTTGTCGATTTGGAGGAGGTACGTGCACAAATCTTCTCGATTGCCTTCTGACTGATAATTGTTCCGCAACAGCTGCAGGCCACGGTTTGCCCGAATACTAGTAGTCGCAGACATTGATGTCCTTCAGCGTGGAACCATAGGGGTAGTGCAGGAGAATATAGCATGAAAGCCATGCGTCACAAATTTGAATGGTATATCTACGCAATCAGGTTGAAGGGTATACTAGTATCTGTACATAGTATCTATTGAAAATTATAGTCCTCACTCGTATCAAGAGGTATATCCTCGGGCAGTAAGTAGTGATCACAATGAAGGAAGCACAAGGTAGCTCATTAGAACAAGTGTAAGAGAACAGCAAGATAGGAAGCCAAAATGACCCAGTTTACGCCTGAGTCTGGAGGTAGATTTGACATGGCATTATTGATGATTGTTGGAAGACCACCACTAGGGGTCGGATTGGGAGCTGTAGCGCCGATATATTGAGAACCCAAGGGTGTGATCTTCCCATTTGAATCTAGGAGGGCGTTATACTGCGAAATGTTGAATATCGATAAGAGTACTGGAGAAGAAAGACGGGGGAACTCACTGGATTTACTCCGTTCAAATTTGTCATGGCACCGTACCAAGCATACCTTTCCACGAAAGGGGAGTTATCCATATACGTCTGTGTGGTGTTGAGGAAGTTGACCACATCAGAATAGCTGCATTGCGTTTTGGTATCCACGAAATTCTGACAGTCCCATTCGGTGATCCAGAGTGGTCGTTGGAATGTATTGTGGAAGTCCTCAAGGTAGGCGATGAATTCGGTGGCGTTTATTCCATACCAATCTGTGTTAAGACGGAGGTCAGGATTTGGTAAGGAGAAGGAGAGGTAAAGCTTACGAAAGGCAATGAAATCGACCGTACAACCTCCAGCGCATGTGCCGAAGAAGTCCTGCAACCAAGTCTTGCCGTTTGGGGCACTTGAAGGCGCAGGGCTCCCCAGACGAATACCCTGGGAATGGAGGGGTTCAAGATATTGCTTCCATAGTATAGCACCGTCCTGAGGCGAGAGATTCGATTGCCCTGTCTGCTGTGGTCTGTTGCAGAAAGTGTGAGGAGAGTTTTTAACAGGCGGCAAATTGGTATTCACTCATTCATTCCCAGGACGTTCTTGACCTTGTTCCTGGATATAGTATCGTTGATTATAGACCATTGGTCAGTATTTACAGGACCCCAGAACATTGGAACAAACTCCAAAGTGGTATCTGCAGGCCAGGCGGACCAAGTATAGTACCTTTCCGTGACTTGAGCGCCTAAACGCGTAGAAATGAGGTGGGCCTACTCACCAGGATACCTTACCAGTCCCTGTGAACTGGTTGATGTCCACCGTTGGAGCATTGGCCCAGCCTAGTCCGGCTTTCGAGGTTGCATTCTGAGTCTGTCTTGAGCTCAGATGAGGCATGCCATGCACGGGTTTCGATGAGAACAATAGCGAAAGTAAGAAGGGAAGGGTATGGAGCATTCTTGAGGTAGGGGTATCTGTATTCCACTGGTTACCTTCGTAAGTTTTTATCACTCTTCGAGGTAGTCGTCATTTAGATGAGCAGCGCCCAGAGAACATGAGTTCATGGAGCAAGTGGACATGACGAAAGTCGGTTCCACGATGTTGATTGCAATAAGCGCCCGTGCTGAAGAAATTGATGGCGGCTGGCTCGTGGGAATGCATTGAAATATTGCTGGCTTCGAAAACCAAATTGCAAGCTAGGTTACTTTGACCGTGACAAGTAGCAATATGTTGCGCCTCCGTACGCTAGCTGTTACTGCTGCACGTTCGACTGCTTTGCCATCACAACGCAAAGCACAAGCATTGCCTGGGCTGGGCTTTCGCCAAATTTCTTCAGTAGGCACAAACTCTCAGGAGGGCAATGTCACCTCTGAGGTGCCGTCCACGCCAAACTCGACGGAACCCTACGTGTTCGACGCTCTAGGGACTCCTCTCGAGATAAAACCAATAGTCAAAGATAATGCCTGTACGTCATTCACCTCATAATATCATGCCCAAACCCAACTAACCTATCCCAGTCGAGACAGCCCCGATCCCACCAAAGGTCAAGGGTTGGCCTACACCATGGATAGGTCCTAGAGAATTCGGATTCTACATGAGGCCCTTGTACGCACGAGGCTGGGGAATTATATTCAAACCAAGAACAGCCGAAGAACCAAGGACGCTCTGCCTGAGCGGTGTGTATAGGCTGTCCGGTTGGGACGACAGCGCGGAGTTTTTGGAAAAAGTGAATGAGCTTTGCAGGAAAGAGCAGGTGAGTAGGCAGTGCAGAAACACATCCTACTTGGCAATGATTGTAATGAACTTTCTTTTCTCAAGCACCATCCTGTTAAATTCGACATCACTTATCCTGGAGATTACGCCAACGTTAAATTCACTATCCAGACTCATTCTGCCGTCCGACCGAGTAGTTTGATCAACTCTGAGTCTGGCAAAGACCTCAACCTTCCCGGCATAACACTCCGAGATGTCCGTCTTGCTGGTTTGATTCATCGACTTTGGAGCACGACATATTCTCCTCTCGCGAAGCAGTCTAAGGCCTCAGAAGATGCGGAGACAAGGACCGCAGACTCTGCCCAAACCAGCCCAACTCCTTCGCCGAAAAGTTCAGAGCAGAACCCTTCTCCCTCTGAATCGGTATCCAATTCTAAGGACTATCATGGCCCTTGGTCACCTCCTTCTATGCGTCCTACATGGAGCCAACTCGTATTCGCTATGTCTAGGTGTGATGGATCCTCGCCCGGCACCAAATTTGACTGGGCCATTGCAAAAACCCAATCAAAGGAGGAAAGAGAGCGAGCGAAGCTCAACAAAAAAGCCAGCGGCGTCTTCTAACGGGGGCTTTGAGGTGATCTGGCTTCTGATGGGACGTAGAGCATATACTGAGATGTATCCTTAGATATCGATAATCTTAATGAGACGTATAATATTGTCTTTTCTTATATACGACCATGAAGCAGATCTTTCACGAATGATACATGCACATGACAGTCGTCTGGGATGGCCAAGTCCTCCACAGCGAGATCCTCCTTCATGTGAATCAGGCTGGTCGTGCCAGAAAGTGGGACCACCCCTTCCAACTGGGCAATTTTGAAAAGTGCCTGCTGTGGTGTGCCTTTCGTTGAGTCTGCAATAGCCAGTAGAGCTTGATTCTTTAGAAGTGTCGGGGATCCGGAAAGTGTCCAGAACGACCTTGTCAAGAAGTTTAGAGGTGTTTTCTGAGTGCTTGAAAAGACTGACTGGTAGAGAATATCATTCTCTCGACAATACTGAATGACCTCCCTATCCCATTGGTTCCCTTCGTACCACCTATTCTGCACGACTTGCACCTTTCTCTCCTTGCCAAGAGCGTGCAGCAAGTTGACATCATAGGTGTTACTAACGCCGATCATCTTGACCTTCCCAGCGTCTTGAAGCTTGATAAGTTCTCTCCAAGCCTCGAGGGTCAGCTCGAGAGATTTGAGGGGAGAGTGTAGGATGTAGCTATCGAGATATGTGGTGTGAAGATTGGAAAGTGACTTTTTGAAGGAAGTTTGGACTTGAAGCGATACAGGATCAGTAGGTTTATATGGGAGAGGTTTGGTCGTATCTTGTCCACCGATTGGCGTGTATCTGGGTAGTCTCGTTAGTCCATCCTTGGAGATTGTAGACAAAATATACCCTACTTTGTTTGAATCCATAAGTCTTCACGTTTGATCCCGTGCTTAGAGTCAAGCTCTACAAGAGCTTTGCCCACAAGGTCCTCACTTGGAAAGGTCGCTTGGGCATATTCCGGCGGAGAATAGGCTTACTTACCGGTAGTGCTTGGGCTGACAAGCTATTTCGATGTATCAATCATTGGAGTGGAGGTCATGGCACTTATACAACAGCTTACCGGTATCAATCGCACGAAAGCCACTTTGCACCGCCTGCACTACGAGGCCTGTGGTCCGCTCCTGCTTCCTAATATGGTCCAGTCAACTTTTTGGCCAGAAGGTACGATTATTTTCCCACCAGGCAGTGCCATAGATAATTCGCGCAGCAATCTTTGCGCCCGACATAGCTGTAAGCAGCCAAGTTGCGGGGTGTGGCGTTAAAGGACAATTGGTGATCTAAGCGGAACCAGATTGGGTATCTTATCCCCACGTGGTCCAACACGCCTTAAGGCCATGAACCGAACGTTGAATCGATTTGGAGTGCAACCACGAGCTTGAACACCGATCTTCACCCCGAACAACCACTAAACATGCAAGCACTTCAGGTATTTAGCTGTTATAATGGATTGAAGGCTCATGCTAACTATAGAGAACAGTCTCATTTCTTTAATGTCCGCGACATGCTCAGTCCTGTACGCCACTTGGTTGTATTTCACCTGACCATAGATCGGTAGCTGATAGGCGTTACCAGGTGTTGAAGGAGAGCAGGTTCAAGGAAGAAGGCCGTATCACGCCCGGTACGTCTATTAGCATTGAAGCAACGCGTCTTTGTACTCACGTTGTGGTTACAGAGGAATTCGTTGCTGCAGGCGACTTTCTGACTTACAAATTCCCCGTGTGGAAATGGTTGAGCGCTTTTCTTTTTAGGTGACGTAGCACTGCTAATATCAGGCTAACAGGGAAGCAGGGGACGCCTCCAAAACTCGCGATTTCTTGCCCAAAGATAAGCAGTACCTTGTGACTCGTGGCGTACCCTGTCTTCGTCGTGCCACTTCCCTTGCGTACACCGATGCAGATGAGGATGCAGAACGACTACTTTCTTTTGCTGACTCTGGCACTCCCGGAGCTGACGGTGAAGACGAATGGGTTGAAACTCACGCAGGAAGGAAGGCAACTCAGGACTCTGCAGCCAACGCAGGGAATATTGCGGACATCCCTGATTTGGATGGTGAGCACGACGAGGTGACTGCTAAGTTGGGCAATGTGTCCATCGGAGGAACGACGCCTGGAGAGATACCTGACATGGATGATATACCTGATATGGAAGATGATATCGAGGAGGAGGAGGATACCGCAGCAGCAGCACCTAAGCCTTCAAAGGTCGTTGACGCGAGGTGAGCCTCTTATTGCCACACCTAGCAACCATAGATTATTTATCCTCTCAAACAGCGATATCGAGCCTGCCAAGGGCAACCTCCTGCAAGTTCGAACCTACGATGTTATGATCACCTACGACAAATACTACCAGACGCCTCGTTCTTGGCTCATCGGATACGACGAGGTAAGTAGTTCTCTGTTGCCCTTCACTTTCCTAAATTTAGCACACATTAAATTCTTTGACTCTTCACATTTAGAACGGTAAACCCTTAACCCCAGCCCAAATATTCCAAGACATTTCTGCCGACCATGCCCAGAAGACAGTCACGATTGAACCCTTCATCCACAGCACCTCGCTTCAAGCCGCCTCTGTACATCCATGCAAGCACTCCAATGTCATGAAGAAGGTCATTGATAGGATGAACGCTTCTATCATTGAAGCACAACTAGCCAAGCGCAAGGCTTCTGGCCAGGCTCTTCCTTCGAAAGATAAGAAGAGGTGGTTCGGAAGGAAGGCTAGTGGAACTATCCCTAAAGAAGCTGCCGATGATGATGAGGTCGAGGGCATGAGGGTCGACTTCTACCTTGTGGTGTTCTTGAAGTTCATTGCTTCTATTGTACCGACGATTGAGGTCGACTCTACAACGGCATTCTAAGAAGGCTGACCCACTGAATAGTTGAACAAGAAGGCCCGTGATTGGGAGTCAGCGTGGTGAGGGCTGTGTTTCGTTTTTGTACTACATAATTGGATTCTGCTTGATGTACACAATATACTTTATCATCCGTTTGGCGTATTATGGGAAGGTATCAATTTGAGTGAGAAGCGGTCGTATCGGTAGTGAGAAAATGAAAACTGAGCAAGAAAAACTGAGTCGACCCAGGCTCGAACTGAGGACCTTCTGTGTGTTAGACAGATGCGATAACCAACTACGCCATCGACCCGATATCAGTCTTTGTACGTCAAGTATTGTGGCCCCATTTTTCTTTTTGCATTCGTAATCGAATTCTCATTTCAATTGACTGGGTAACTACCGGTCCAAAGTCTTTAGAAGATCCAAAAACTCATTCCCATTCGTCCATCTGGCGATTTGTGGCGGTTGTAAGCTGCACGTGTTAGTAGAAATCCATATAATGCGAGTCGCAAGGGCGAAGAAATGCCAATGTCAGGATTTTCGGACACGGATATGTGGCGTCAGCGATGCGGGGTAGGTACAAAGCCTTGCAGTATGTGAGCGGTATCGGAGACTTCTGTGGGTTCAGGACGCAAAAGATGGTTCACGCCCTGAGATAAATGCGGGGAAGATGGATCAGAAACCATAACGAATGTGTGGAGGATCCGTGGCGGTATGTCGATCATCGAGAAATGGCGAAGCTGAAGGGACGGATGTCCTGCTCAGGGGCTGACGGGCGCCTCCACTCCCCGAGTCGAAGGAGGAGAAGGGGGATATTCAGGCGTCCATGCATCAGAATTAGAGTTTCTTCATTACGGATTGCCAAAAGCCATTTTTGAAGTTATGGGTATCTACGCCGTTGATACCAATAATGATGTTTCCGAAACGTGACTTCATCTGTGCGAAATTGGTAGGAGACTGGTCTGCAACGAAGTGGTCGCCTGCCATAACGATGGCTTCAGTCTCGGTTTCGTGAATGACTTTCATGGTGCTCTTGAATCGAGGGAGGAATTTGAGGCTCCCCCAGTGGGTTTTGAGATGGAACATTCCTCGATAGGAGGGTGGAAGTAGCAGTAGGATGTCCCCTGTTGAATAGTCAGATGGAAACTCAAGAGTAGTCCTGAGAAGGAGTTCCTACCTCTTACAGAGAACATTTCAAGCCCAATTATAGGATCATCAATCTCTGGAGTAAGCTAAGCACGGTTAATTGTGAGTATCATACGAATGGAAAGATCAAGAAGTTCTGCTTACCAGCTTGACAGTGATATTCCCTGACCATGACGCCACGAGAACATCGACCTTTGATCCATCTCTCTTGGCTTTTCCAACGGTCGAGAGAGAGACGTTTATTTCGCCGTGTTTCGTTCTGAAGGATGCTTGCGGGTGCGATGATTTCTTTGACTGTAAGCCTCTTGTAGAATCAAAGTCAACAGCCGATGTTCGTGGGTCAATATGGTAGGTTCCTACACATTGAGCGGTAAGTCAGTGGTTCCAGAGCAGACATGCTACCAATGTACCTGTTATAGAGAGAGATCCCTTCTGCAGGAAATGTAACGGCATCAAATCCAGCTTGAGTGAGCTACCGTTCGCCTGCCATGATCCAGGTCCCTTCGAACTCGATGGTCCATTTATCGACGAAGCGGATGTGCCAGTTGGGGATTCTACAACTTGAAGTCGGAGGTCCGGGCTTGAGCCAGTCGTCCTCAGTCCTCTCAGAGGGGGAGGTGGAAGCAGGAAGCTATTGTACCCCGGAACCTCTTGGGTTGCTGGGACGCTGTATGCTCTTGTGGCAGACGCGTGAGGATGAGGATCGCGTCTGCTAAATTCCGGAAGCTGATCTGGGTCAATTTTCGCGTCAATGATCATCGTGTTTGCTTGGGTTCCTTGGCTCTGCTAGAGAAGTCTCAAGTTTAGAGGATGCTCCCTGAGCTTGGTCTTGTGAATGCTGAAGGAGGTTAACATTTGAGTCTGCTGCGCGTCGTGCGAAGGAGTACTGGTGAGAGAGACATGGTACAGCCCTGAGATCAGAATGCATAGCCTCAGGTCGGTGAACTAGGTCGTCCGGTGCTCGCAAACGAATCGTGCTTCTCTATCAAAGAGGCTGTCCACCTTCTTTGTTATCAACAATCGACGAACTAATTATAGTGGTCTGTGTCCCCTAATCTATTCGAGATCTGCCCAGAAAGGCATGATAAAGCCAACCTCAGGCCGCCTTGATCAGCCCAACCGCAGCTTCTGTACCAGCAATCCTCTCTAAACGGAACCAATCATACTTCGAGTACAGGACTCGGCAGGTCAGGTCCGAGATATCAACATCATCGTCAAGGAAGGGGTAGGATAAAAGTTCAGAGAAGAACTGCGGGTGATCAGGGGGACCATAGAAGATCAGGTTCCGTATGCCACGAAGCTTATACCTATGCAGAGGATGAATCAGGCGCAGTCCAGCGTGAGTTTGAAGAAGAGACGTACCGCTTGTAGAAGTGGAAACGTTCGCTTACAAGAAGGAACTGTTTGTGGCCGTGGAAAAATGCCTGCCGTGCACGCGATATTTCTTGGTTTGACGAATACCTGAAGCAGGGTTAATACGACTGTTCTTTTGAAACAATTGGGTTCGTATACATACTCCGAGAGCACTGTGAAAGAAACACCAGCGTGTTTGCGGAAGTAGTTGTGGACTCGAATGAAGTCAAACGAAGAGGGTACAAAGACCACGGCGTTGGCACTCTGAACTGCGGACTTCAGCACAGCAGGCAGCAATTGTGTCGTGAAGTGATGGAAGCGTTTATCCGCCTCATCTTTCGGGCTGACGCAGTCGAAGTGGATAAAATTCTGTACAACGAGATCAGCCTCGGCCATGGTAATTTAATTCATGAAGTGCCCGACCTGCTCAATGCCTTCCGGCACGCTGACCGGAGCGTAATGCCTCTGTGTTCTGATCTTGCCAGCCACGTTTTGGAGGGTTGTATTATACAAGGCCCGGGTTTCTGGTGTTTCGTATGCAGATAATAGGATAGATTGACGCAGATAGGCAGCGCTTGAGGCAGATGTCAGGCGTCGTTTCGAAATCAGACATTTGAATACATACTGGCCATCGAGATACCAGGGTTTAATCCGTGAAAAATCGGTATCGTGAGATTCCTTAGGTAGCTTGTTGAGATGCGATAATACGAACTGTGAACGCAGAGTCAATTTTGAGGAGAGAGGTATCATTATCAGTGGAAGATAGTACCTTAACATGTTCCCAATTCTGCATGGTTAATGCGTCCATCTGGTCTACCACGAGTATCTCAATAGACGAGAGATAATCGGCATTTCTTTGAGGCATGTCGTAAGAACAACGAAAAAAATCCTGATATTCCGAAGTAAATTCTTACTTGTCTTTTTCAATTGCCCTTCTCAGACCCAGAGGGCTAGCAAATATTATGTCACAGCCGTAGAAGTCCGTAAACATTTTCACGCTTTTCCGAGTGAGCTTGATCCCCACTCTGAAGTTGTCATCTACATTGCCCTTGAATGTGTCGACATGGTCCGGGGGATACGTCCCAGGCTCAGCTTCTGCGAGTTTGTCTACGGCGTCTGGCGGTAACCCGTACTCGGAAAGGAAGCGTGATCGGTTTTCTACTTGGAATTCAGGTGAAGGTGTATGCGCCGTGAGCGCATTAAACCAGCTCAGTGCGAATGAGCGAAAGGGTAGGAGGAAGAGGACCGAGGGGCGAGTAAACCCTTGATCCTGGACGTCTTCTGGAGGTTCGGCATTCGGGCTAGCCTTCGCGGCATGTGAGAGGCGCTCGTTGTTTTTCAGCACGCGTCGCCGCTTTCTAGGAGGCCGCAAGGTGAGCAGAGTGAGAATGAATCCGAGGCGAAACGGACGGACTTGGTAACATGGTTAATGCTATGCAGAGCGATTGCTTCTCGAGTACTCCGTTTTGTGTCCAATGGGGTTGATGTCATATAGAGATCCTTCCGAGACGACAGACATGACAATAAGTCGTTCTGCGATTGGCTCTGTTCTATTTGCTGGTTAAATGCGGAAATTTGACTGTCAGGTATAAGAGATATACCTTCTGACTGCTTGGCTTGTCGGGCTTCAAAGGGTGTCTTCAGCCTTTCTAAAATCTGTTGTTGAGAGATGTCAATTGCGTGACCGGATTGGCCCACTGGTTTGCTCACGTCTATTGGAGGCATGGAGTCTAGTGCCGATGATTGGCTGGACTCTCCTGGCGTTGATACAATACTTGTCCCCACTTTACCCAGCGACTGGGTCTGATTTGTCCATTTTTGTGCATCAACCGCTTCCCTTGAGCTTGTCGTCAGAGTGTGTGGTTTGAGACCGAAATGAAGTTCATAAAGATCGGAGCCTGTGGTCAATTAGTATCGTGACTGAATGAGCCTTGAAACGATATACCTTCTTTATCGTCAGAGTTTTCTTCCTTCTCTTCTAGTTCTTCCTCTCCTTCTTCCCGCTCCTTCTCTGCTTCAACACTCGACGATTTCTCTTTTTCTGAGGGCTCAGAAATAATTTGTTCGGCTATTACCACCGACTTGCGCTTGTTGAGCTTTTCCGCAGGAACAAACTTTTCTACCTCGCGTTTCCTTTTGCCCGGCCTTATTGCTGATACGTTCAAGAGAGTCAAAAGAGAGGTCGTTATAGCATTGGCTTTCTCAACGTCTGCCATTGCTGCAGGCGGATGATCAAGTCCAATTCAGAAAATCTTGAAGGCTTTGACCAACAAGAGCAAACACATATACTGGAGATCACATGCGTGCCGAAACGCGTCTGTCGCGACGAAGGCCATGGTCAACGGTCCGTTTCTTACCACCGAACCGTATCTGCACTGCATTGAATTAGTCGATGAGAGTGCTCTGTGTGGCAGAGAAGCCGTCAATAGCGAAGTCTATCACCCAAATTCTGTCAGGCGGCCGATTTGACACGGTGAGTCTTTCCAGACGTGTCATTTTTTGTCCTTTCTTTTAATGAAGCTTTTTGTATAGCTGCCATCTTCCGTAGCCTACATTAAGAACTACAAGTTTGACTATCCGCCAACGAACTCACACTATACAGTAACCTGTGTCACTGGACATCTGACTGAGTGCGATTTTGGAGAAGCACACCGAAAGTGGAGTAGCTGCGAACCTTTCTCTTTATTCGATGCACCAGTCCATACGAACACGGCCTCGGACAAGAAAGCGATAGAACGAAACCTCGCTGACAATGCACGCTCTGCAGACACATTGATGATTTGGACGGATTGTGATAGGGAGGGGGAACACATTGGATTAGAGGTCATGAATGTTTGTCGGAGAGCGAAGAGGAACATTGTCGTGAAAAGGGCACGTTTTAGTGCTATTATTGCTCAGTATGCCTTCATTCTATGTGTTTCTTCTACTTCCAGTGACGTACTTTCGTTAGACAAATACATAATGCTGCACAGAACCCGATAAATTTGGACCTTGCGCAAGCTGCAGCGGTGGAAGCCAGAATACTGCTGGATCTTCGTATTGGCGCTGCTTTCACAAGAATGCAAACAATGATTTTGCAAGGTCGTTTGGCGCAGATTGCAGAGGCACGCGGTGTTATATCTTACGGTGAGCGTCGATCCCGGGTCTAGACCTGCTATATCTAACACGAGCTAGGACCTTGCCAATTCCCCACACTTGGTTTCGTGGTTCATAAATGGAACCTGGTGCAAAGTTTTGTTCCCGAAGCGTTCTGGTACATACATCTTGCTTTAACGAGTTCCGGGGGCGAAGAGACACCGTTCAACTGGAAAAGAGGCCATATATTCGACACTGACATCGCCATTGCCCTTTATGATGGGGTAATGACCGATCCCATTGCGCGCGTTATTCGGGTCACAAAAAAGGCGACAAAGAAATGGTACGTGTAACTTTGGATGAGCTATTCTACTTAAACTGAGAGGTCTCTAGGAAACCTCTCCCTTTGACCACCGTCGAGTTACAGAAGGCTGGCTCAAGACTGCTCAAGCTAGCGCCCAAAAGGGTCTTGGATGTAAGTTCAGCCAGCAACCTAATCCCCCATACAGCCAAATAACGCAATCCGTAGATAGCGGAGAAGCTTTACCAACAAGGATTTTTATCATACCCTCGCACAGAGACGGATCAATTCGACAATGCTTTCGATTTTCAGACCCTGATTCAAAAGCAAACCGTCGATCCTAACTGGGGTCAATTTGCTACAACGTGAGTGCAAATCCTTCGATCTACCCTATATCGAGGAGACCGACAGGGTTTGATTAGGTTGAGAGAAGGCGGCTTCTCGGTGCCACGAAAGGGGAAGAAAGATGATAAAGCTCATCCGCCTATTCATCCGACTGCCCATGTCGCCAATCTTGTCGGCGAAGAGAAGAAAGTCTACGAGTTTATTACCCGTCGGTTCTTAGCATGCTGCTCCAAGGATGCCGAGGGCTTTGAAACAACCGTTGAAGTTGACTGTGGGGGCGAGTTCTTCACCGCCAAAGGTTAGAAAGCCGGTTTAGTCGTCGATTTGAAGCGTTCTCACAGGCGATCGTCTAGGTTTGATAGTCCTCGAGAGAAACTACCTACTTGTCTACCCGTATGACAAGTGGGTTGGTCACGAGCTCCCGGATTTCGAGGAAGGGCAAGAGTTCCAGCCGTCGACTTGTGAACTTAAGGAAGGGCAAACATCACGACCCAGTCTGCTGACCGAAGCGGATCTGGTCACGCTCATGGACAAGAATGGGATAGGTTCGTTTCGCGATCGAAATGATATTAATATCCAACAAGGGGTTGACAGTTCTTTGCTGGTAGGAACCGACGCGACAATTGCGCAGCATATACAGACGATAATTGACCGGGACTACGTCATCGAGAAGATGGAAGGAAGCACTAAATATCTCATCCCGTCGAAGCTCGGAATCGGTTTAGTTGAAGGCTATAACAAGCTTGGACTGGACAAAAGTCTCACTAAACCACAACTACGGCGCGAGGTAGGTTCATATGACCTTCCACGGATCCACATACTCATTTAAGGCCAGACGGAGCGTAGCATGGTTCAAGTTTGTGAAGGCACAAAGTCAAAAGCCGATATGCTCGAGGAGACCATCGCCCAATACAAGGAGATGTTTATCATTGCGAAACGCGAATTTGAGAGAGTTGTGTCTGTATGTTCTGATCTCCTTTACTTTCTCTACAGGCACATCTCAATCCATCAAATAGAGTGTTCGTGGGTATCTCGATGGAACTAATAACCAGGGGAATGGAGGACACGGAGATGGGGGTGGAGGCCCAGAAGGTGATCCCCCTGGTAATGGTGGGGGAAGAGGCGGCAATCCTGGGCGGGGAAGAGGCCGTGCTCCCCGCACTCGTGGTAGGGGTGGACGAACAGGGCGCAATGCGGGCAGAGCCAGCCATGAGGATTCTGACTTCGGTAAGTTTTTGCATTTTTTTCTTCAAGATCTCTACAGGAGGCACACAGATTGTCTGATTGTGATACAAAGATGATGATGGTCCGCCTCCTCCTGCACAACCATTGAATCAGTCGCGTCGCGCCAATTCTACCGCAACTTCCGCAAGACAAAGGAATGACGCGCCAGATAAAGCTAATCCTCCGCCGCCGCGCATCAATCGCGCACAAACGGCGCCTAACCCAAGCAACGAGCCAACCTGTACATGCCCAGCACCTGCAGCTCAAAGAACAGTGACCAAAGAGTCGGCGAGCAAAGGCAAAAAATTCTGGACATGCGCGACAAACGCTTGCGGATATTTTCAATGGGCCGATGAGCAGCAGCAACCTACCATTCCAGCAAAGAGATCATACTCGGCAGTACGTCACTTTTAAATTTGATCTCTTGTTTTCCGGTTCTCAAGGATTCTCTTCAGAGACAGGATAACGATTCTGGTGATGTTCGGCAATGCAAATGCTCGGGGCCTGCTGTGATGCGCGAAGTTCAGAAAGATGGCGCTAACAAAGGTCGAAAGTTCTGGAAATGTCCCAAGCCGCAAGATTCTCAGTGCGACTTCTTTGAGTGGGATGACGAGCCACCTCGGTCGACGCAGGGTGCGGGAGGTGGTCCGAATATGCAGAGCATGCAATGTTATAACGTAAGTTATAGAACTATAGCAGCTGTCCCCGACCTGACAGGCGTTGTAGTGTAATCGGGAGGGGCACTGGTCCAAAGGTAACACATTCTCCTTTCTGGCAAATTATCCTCTGAACGTTCCCAATGACAGACTGTCCGATTGCCAATAAACGGACCAAGAGTATTGGGTCCTCATTCGACCCTGGAACCTCGGCTGTGAGATGCTTCAAGTGTCAACAGGATGGTCATTATAGCAATGGTGGGTGAAATTATGTATTCATTGATTATGGTTCAAAACCATACTGACTCGAACCGGATAGCATGCCCCATGGATCAGAACTATGGCAGTATAAATGCAAGAGCCTCATCCTCTACGACGGGATCCGGCACAGCTTGCTACAAGTGCGGTGACACTGGACATTGGGCCAATGGTAAGTTCCGCGCCGATCTCCTAGCGATCGCTCGCTCTGACAGAAACCTGAACATTCTTGTTAGCATGTCCTGGTTCAAGCGGGCAAAAAACAACGGCCAAATCTCGCGGCACCGGCACCGGCAAACGAGGTAGACCTCGGGGTAGTGGATCAAAGACTGGAGGAGGTCGTGGGCGGGGAGGTGGTCGAAAGAAATCTGCATTCGGGGCGCCTGGAACATGATGGATATTAGTCTAGAAGGGACGAAACACTCCCGCTCGACATACTACAGCAACATTGTATTTCTAGTATACGTTATGATGAACGCACTCATGTCATGAGTCTAATATGCTTCAGCCTATAGCTCCAGTTGGCCGTCACCCCACAGTCATGAAGGGGATAACTTCGACTCTCCAGTGTCTCCACTCCATTGTCCGATCGGAAGGTGCCTTACAGGTCTTCGATGGAAAAGAAACCCATGTGAGCTCACTCAACTCAACCTTGTGCTTGGCGACGTGCAAGCATCGAAGAAGTAGGCAACTGATAATGGTGTGCTCCGGCATATGTACCCTCATCTTATCTCGAGTCTGACATATGTCACTCACTTCTTTCCAGCACGAACGAAGCGTATTGACAGCCTTGCGAGGTCCGGTAATGAGACCATGCTAACCCTGAATGATCCAATGAAGGTACCTCGCCCACCCGTAGACCCGTAACAAGCCTACAACCCTCCAAACCATCGCGCTTTGAGATGGGCTGCTAAGGGGTATCACGTCACCCCGCCCAACCACCTCTGAATATTCTATTACTAACGTCAACATGGATAGCCACCATAACCTCGGTCTCTGAGCGACATCATGGAGAAGCAAAGGAATTCCAAACCTTACCTTGTGCCGAAGTCCTACTCGGATCTCTCACAGAAACTCCATGGGTCAACGTCTGAACGTTGCTCTGAAGTGGACATGCCGAAACCTTTGCCATTTCGCCTCAGATGGTTTCGTACAAATAGCCATGGTTTGAGGGTTACAGATTTCCTTGCGCTCCGGCACCTCTTCTCCGTGGCTTAACCCTGATTCAGTTCATCGTTCGCCATGTCCTCCCACTCCAGTCTGAAGAAGGAAGCTTCCTTCGAAACACATACTGCCAGTGAAGAGCAGGATCTAGAGAAAGTCCCCAATTACACAGAACAGGAATACAAGCAGATTCTGAAGAAGATCGACAAGCAACTTCTTCCCTTCGTCTCTCTCTTGTATCTTCTGTCGTTCTTGTGAGTCGAACGGGAACAAACCATGTCCACTGCTAATGACGTCCAACAACAGGGATCGAGCAAACATCGGTAATGCTAAAATTGCTGGCCTTGCAAAGGATCTTCATCTGCAGGGCCTGCAGTACAATGTCGTAAGTATCGGATTTCTCAGTCTACGAGATTACTAGCTCACTCTCAATGCAGATCGCCGGTGTCTTTTTTGTAGGTTTTTCGATTGACAATTCATGCGGCGAACTTTCCTGAATGTTGTATAGATCCCATACGCAGCCGCAGAGGTGCCTTCGTAAGCTCTCATGGACCTAAACTCTTTGAATTTACGCTAAACTTCCTTCTTAGAAACATCTGTTTGAAGTTATTCCGGCCCTCTATTTGGATTCCATCCATCATGGTTGCTTGGGGTAAGCAAAATACAATAGTTTCCGTTCCTCCAATGCTCACATATCTCTAGGTATTGTTATGACTCTCATGTGTTTATGCAACAGTTATCACGGACTCATTATGTGAGCCTCTCCCCCACGTTCACCGCACCAGATGGCTTATTTGTTACAGTGCCCGTATCTTCCTCGGTTTGACTGAGGCCGGTCTTTTCCCTGGTGTACGTGATCCTCTCCGTGCACAACCATCTATCTGGGTTCTGATTGGTTCTTTCAGATAACTTATTACCTCTCCCTCTGGTACCGAAAGCGTGATGTCGCAGTCCGTATCGCAATATTCTTCTCTGCCGCAACACTTGCAGGTGCGGATCACAGATCCACTGGCCGTCATATGACAGTTCACTAACCTCGACTCGGTATTTAGGTGCTTTCGGTGGCATCCTTGCGTACGTTTCGGATTTTCGGATTTTCGGTACGATGTATGAGCATCTCGGCTGACTGGCACCTAGGTACGGCATCGAGAAGATGGAGGGTATTGGTGGTCTACATGGCTGGCAATGGATCGTGAGTCTCAATCGTCTAAATCGGGTTTCCCCCTCTAATCTTTACTCTTAGTTCTGCCTTGAGGGCATCGCTACTGTCCTGGTCGCCTTCGTCTCCTACTTCTTCATGCATGACGTACGTAGTCCCCTCAACAAGGACTCCTCTACATTCTCTGATCTCTTCAACAGTATCCCGCCACTGCCAAGTTCTTGACCGAACATGAACGTGCAATTGTTCTTCACACACTCAAAGAGGATACCCAAGGTCAATCCAGGCACTTCGACAAGAAATTCGTCTTCCAGGCCATTTCCGATTACAAGACCTATGTTCAGATGGGCATCTACTGCGGTCTTCTGTTGACTGTGTACGCGATCGCTCTTTTCATCCCCACCATCATCAACGAACTCGGTAAGTACACTCTGGTTCTCTAAGCAAAGGTTAATCTGAGGCATTAATTCTGCTCGCTAGGCTACTCTGCTGCCAAGGCCCAGCTTTTGACCGTCCCTGTCTTCGTCGCCGGATGCTTGACCACCGTCTGCTGTGAGTCTAAAACCTGAATGCTTACTAGAGTCTTCAATTTTGACTCACCTTCATAGTCGGCTGGCTGTCTGACAGATATCTTATTCGTGGTCCCTTCGTTATCGGAAGTTGTCTACTTGCGTTGATTGGCTACATTATCCTGTATACGCAGGATAAGCCGGGCGCAGCTTATGCAGGAGCGGTTCTGGCGGCTATGGGTGCTTACCCCACCATCGCTATCGATCTTGCTTGGGCAGGAAGCGCTGTTGGAGGTGATATCCAGAAGGGTGTCGTACTCGCTATGGTCGTCGGTACCGGAAACTTGGGAGGCATCTGCTCTTCCTTCGTTTACATCACCCCACCTCGTTTCCACATCGGCCATGGAACCATTATGGGCTGGCTCGGTCTCTCGTAAGTCCTTTACTTTCTGACGGTCGAAAAATGGTTCCGAGGACTGATTGGATGTCTTCAGAATCGTACTCAGCTTGTTTGCTATGTGGGATTACAACAGGTTGAACAAGAAGAACATCGCTACCTGTGAACGTGAAGGAATTGATGAGAGTAGGCGTCACGAATTCAGAGAGATGGGTAACAAAAGTCCTCTGTTCCGGTAAGTCCTGACTGTTTTCTTGACTCAATGACTTAGTCTAATGTGCACCTCTCCAAAAGCTACACACTCTAGAGTGGCGATGATACTACGCGCTAAAACGCTCAAGTAATAGTAATATCTTACTCGATTCATCTATTCCCTCATTGTACATATAGTAGACCACTTCCAATCCATTTTCTTTGATTTCTTACGAATGTAACATTGAACGAGCGAGAGATTGACGTGTCGGCTCATCTCCACCAAAGTGCCCAGCTCTCCGGGGTCTTTACATCAGCCGTAATGGACCTCTCCTGAGGGACCTCGTAGCACGCCATTATCCCAAAAGTTCGGGCCTCGCACTCAAGGTACTGCTCTGGCTCTGACGAATTTCTACCACTTCTCGAAAACAACTGTCAGCCTTGTGTGGGAACAGAAGTTTGATGAACTTACTTTGTGTAAGAGGACGACCCCAGTGAGTCCAAAGGGCAACAGTCGTCATTTGCATCCGACAACGTCACCGTAATGTGGATTTTCGTTTTACAGTCGTCGCTGATTCAGGAGAGAGGAAGGGGGCTTAGTCGAAAATTAGCTTCAATTCGATCTCAATCACACACCAGCAAATCCAGTCAGTTTCTGTGTTGATAGAGCGCTGGCCCCGCCAGCATTCGGGACAGCGCAAATCAAAGCCACTCGAATCAACGGGTGTAAAAGTAAGAGTAGAGCAACCGAAGAGGCGCAGTTGAAACGATCCTCTTGGTTCAGACTGGATCATCTGCTGCAGCTCCGTGGAATTGTCGAGGGTCCTTCGTGTGTTCCATTGTATTAAAGCAAGCTTCTGAAGAGCAAAAGGTAGAACGCTCGGGTGCGTCTGGTAGACCTCATTCAGAACACGCTTGAATACCTGAAATGTGTTATTACTGCAATCATGCGTATTCTTGCGGATTTCAAGCTCACCTGGATATTGAAACATATGCATTCGGGGAGAAACAGGTGTCCCCCATGAATGTCGATTATTTCAACGTGATGCTGGGCTACCCTTGGGGGTATTCGCGAAGAATTCGTCATAGTTGCAATTGTTCTGAGACTGCATGACTATTAGTCCCAAATGGTGTGGTCAATGTTCGGACTCACATTGTGGTATCAATTTTGTGCTTCGAAGTCAAGAACTCTCGGCTTAGTCTTGCGAGGCGTTTTTCTTCAAGGAAGGCCCAGGGGATCTCCCTCCGCAATACAGCCAAAACTCTGCGCATAAGAGATGTGGCCGCCAACTTGCTCATCCTCGTATGTGTTTTGCTGAGACGGTGAATGACTTGCAGCAGGATTGTTCGACATCGTGTCATCTCGTTGACCAATGTCACCATATCCTCCGATCTGGGATCGATAGAGAAGCGTTGATTCTTGAACAAGGATAGAATAGATCGAATGGTGGACCCAGAAAGCTGACTGAGATGTACTTCGAGTTCTTGGATACGTTGACTATACAGACGAGAACCGGTAGTCTGGACTAGCTCCTTCAGCAGCTGGATTACGGCTGCATCGAGGGCCTCGGCGGCGCGCCTGAGATCAGAGAATTGGACTTCGAGGAGGCCCGGATGTGTTTGCTCTGCTTCGTCGAGCAGAGAAAAAGCGTTTATCTGCGCTTCGGATTCTATATGCGCGCGCGACCACTGTCAGTGAGATGATAGGAACAGGTGGGTACTAAACCAACTGACGGATGACGGTAATATTATAGTTGTGGCTGATGGCGTCCCCCTGGACATGTGTGAGCTGACCCCCGTTGACAATAACCTCTCTCGCATTAGGGAAAGACATGTAATGTATCTGCCTGGGTCGGTTTGTGCTGAGGAGCTTGAGTGAATCATTGGTTGGTTGCTAAATCCCTCCTTTATAGATTCAACAAAATCTGCGTATGTCAGGACAATTCATCCGAAACTCCGCTGGTTAGTATTGGTGCTGTGGGATCCTTGCATGCGGCAAGACGCCACATCCAAAATGTGTAGGCAATCCCGTGCTCCCCGGTTAAACTATCCCTGCAGATAGTCAAATCATTAAGATCGAATAAAGAATAATAATTCCATACAAGTGGAATTCATCGTTATAGGCGACGGCGATCACAGTACAAAGCCACAATGCATTTTCTTTTCCGCATTTGATCTCCATTTTAGCCGAATTTACTGCTAAAAATGTCATAGCGAATCGTACGTTGATCAGCCTCCCGAAGCTGAGTTCAAATGGTGCCTGCATGCATTCTCGACGGGCCTGAGGGCCTTTCCTTCTGAAACGTCTGAAAGAAGTAAGTAACGACAGCAATTTTCAGTGAGCAGCCAACGCGGGGACGCACTGACGAGAGTACAATGTCTTCGGATCTTTGAAGCAATCAGTTCGATACCCCAGAGCCAGACACATAGCCACGAGGTTTGGCGCCTGTCGCCACACGGGCATTGCCAAACCATAGATATAATATCCGAGATAGCAAGGCAATCTCTATCGGACATTCCCGTTTCTAACTGCCAAAAGCTGTGAACGGAGAAGGCCAAGATTAACAACAGCCCGTCCCACAGGTGAACCGCATAAGATCGGCGAAATGGGCAGCAAGCCCGAGCTTTGAGTCTAAGGCACAAGGAAGAAATTCGCACGATAAGGCTATCGTAGTCTAAACCTTGTCAAGTCGAGGACGTCGCCGTTCAAAACCATGGAGTAAAATGCTGACAGGAAATGGGACGGGGATCATTCTAGCGTCGGTGTCTGTTGGCCATACTACGCGATACGATGCGAGTATCCGTTCAGGGAACATTCCTCTTCGAAAATTGGCAGATCTGAAGAGCATTGCTTTCTTGAAGGGCAGGCTCTTCACTAGCGTGTCGACTCTTGAACCTGCTCCAGTTATCCACCAGTGTGAGCTGAGCACCGCCACAGGAAGTCGAGCACATTCCCGGCTGGATTTACATTTCAAGTAGCATTTGGAGAGATTATATGCCAGTGTATAGCACCTATTGTGATTGGGACGCTCGCTACCTGGCATTGGCTCGGAGTGGATCTTAAATGCTGGCGCGTGTTCTCATATCACGTAGCGAGAACGCCACTGGATGGAATAAAGAGAGAAGACATTTGATTTCGGGCCGATATATATTGTAGGTACATTTCATGCCTTCTTGACGTTTACGACGATTCCATGGTTGAGTGCCCTGCTGTAAGGACATGCCTGAAGACATGGTCAGCGAATGCAACTACAACCTTCGGTGAACCTCACCTCATGCCCGGCCTTGAGCACGTCCTCGGGGACGTTCTCAACTTCGATGTCGACAGCCAAACCGAAGCCACCAACTTCGTTCGGCTCACCAATGTGAACATTGGTGTGTACGATGGCGTTCTTGGCGGCCTCTGGCTTTCCCATCTTGCGGGCAGAGAGCTGAATGGCTCCCAAAAGGCAGGCTGAAGTTGACACCGGTGTTAGCGCGTTGATGGAGTCCTAGGAGGGAGTCGGAAACTCACAAGCATATCCCATCGCAAAGAGTTGCTCAGGGTTAGCACCCTTGCCTGTTCCTCCGAGTTCTTTGGGCAAGGCTAGGTCAAGCTCAAGCTTGCCTGACTTTGCTTCACCGTTGCGGCCTTCTCCCTTTGCCGTAGCATGAGCGGTATACTTTCCGGCGGCGGTTAGGAGCTTGAATTGCACTCGAAGCGGCTAATTTCACCTTGATATCCTTGAGAGTGAGGAACGTTCTTTTTTGCACGGCAGGTACGCGTGAAACAGCAGGTAGACGGGAAACAGAGCGCGCAGCTAGACGTGCGAAGGACATGGCGGTATCGAACGAACTTGAACTTCAAGGTGACCAGACTCGGAGTCGATCCGGTGATACCGGTAAACATCATGATGATGCATGCTCTGCACAGCCACATTCCACTGACCTCGATTCTCGCCTTTACTTTGTCAACCATGCACCGAACTGAGCATCTGGTGCTTGTGCCGCGATTTAAGCTAACTCTGCGTGCCACGGGGCGACATTGACCTCTTCTACTCTGAAGTCAAGCCTTCCAGATGCTCGACACGACTTTGATTAGACTCAGCTTTCATTTCCGAGTTGCCAGCATCGTGCCAGCTCTGGCAGGAAACTCGGAATGTTTGCTCCTTCTTAAGCTCATTTCAAACTGCCACGTCTTTTCGACAACTACACCCCCCTCGCATTGAGATGGGTAAACCAAAGGCTCTCAGTTCTGTAGAACCTGAGAAACCCACGAAACCAGATGAAGCCTGGGGCTTGAACTATCACATCTGCATCTTCCTTGCTGCTGTTCATGTCATTGGTATCGTAGGGGCATTCTATGTACCCTTGACCCAGAAGACGTTCTGGTTCTCTGTCTTCTACTATTTCTTCACTGGCCTAGGTAAAGATCATTGCTTTCTCTCTCCTTGCACTCTGAATTGACCCTATTACAGGCATCACTGCTGGCCACCATCGTCTATGGGCTCACCGCTCATACAACGCATCCACGTGTCTTGAAATTTTTCTAGCGCTGGCAGCAGCTGGAGCCGTACAAGGTTCGATTAGATGGTGGTGCCAAGAGCACCGAGCCCACCATCGCTATACCGACACCGATAAAGACCCCCATAGTATGACAAAAGGTTTTCTATGGGGTCACATGGGCTGGATTCTCGTAAGACCACCCAAGGGCGGTCGACGTTCGGGTCGGATCGACATGGACGATCTCAAGAAGAATAAAATCGTCGTTTGGCAAGATAAACTCTATGTTCCTGTGTTTCTTATTATGTCCTATGTTGTTCCAACCATGATTGCTTGGAAGCTCTGGGATGACGCCTGGGGAGGTTTTGTCTACACGTCCGCCCTCCGCTTCTGCATCCTCTTCCATGTACGTTTCTATTGTATTTGACTCTAAGAACGTGCCCCTAACCGCATCCTTTCTTTCTTCCAGAGCACCATGTTCGGCAACTCGCTTGGTCATTGGCTTGGAGAAGCAACTTTCGAAGACAAGCATACCCCTCGAGATCATTTCATCACAGCTCTCGTCACAATCGGTGAAGGCTACCATAACTTCCACCATCAATTCCCGATGGACTACCGGAGCTCTATGAAATGGTATCACTACGACCCAACAAAGTGGTTCATCTGGAGCATGAAACAACTTGGACTTGCAAGTCAGCTGAAGGTATTTCCTATATGCCCGTCATATCTTTGCCGTGCTCGGCTCTGACGATGCTTTAGGCCTTCCCTCAGTGCGAAATTCGAAAAGGTCAACTGGCTATGGAACTGAAGAAACTCCTTCAAGTCCAAGACAACCTTAACTGGCCACCAAACACTGATGACTTACCAGTCGTCAGCTGGGAATCATGTTTGTTACCTCTTAACTATATTCTCCACAAAGAACTGACCGCTATATGACGATTCAGTCCAGGAACAATCGACAAAACGTCCACTAGTTCTGATTGCTGGCTTCATCCACGACCTCACCAATTTCGCTGACGAACACCCTGGAGGTGCTCATTACATCAAAAACGCCATAGGGAGGGATGTCACCTCGTCTTTCTTCGGTGGTGTATACAACCACTCGAATGCTGCCCATAACGTACGTCGCCTACAAATCAATTCTTTCTTCTGCATGCCTGATTCCTTATTGCTTTAGCTTCTCTCCATGAAACGAGTTGGTATTCTCCACGGAGGATATCAGAGTGAAGCTGAGAAACCCACTCCTGAGGGATATGCTGTGCCATTCAGCCAACGCTTTCGCATTACCAAGTGCAACGAATGGGCAGAATCTAGAACCCTTGCCTTAGCTGGATCGTTGGAATAAGTTGCTGACAACTTTCTTGTGTCTACTCTGTATCACCATTCCTTCATTTCTCGGTACTCTACATTCATTCTTTTTACTTCTTACTCTCGATACCTGCTTGTTACTCTTGATTCCTGTCAGCGATATACTAGACTAGTTTAGATGCTACGGATTTCTATGCATTTCTTTGCCGACCTCTGGATGAGGCACATGCTGAATCGAACAAAAGTCCTATTGGAGAAAGTGTGTATTTGCTTGCGAGTCCCTCGCAAATACAGTCGGTGGTAGAACCGACAACGAATGTGACGTACAGGAACAAGTAACTATTAGAAACCACTATTATTAACACGGAGTGCATCCAACTTCTTGAGGACTTCTCCTATCGTCCTATCAAGTTCGCCAGCGATGCCACTCTGTTTTCCTTGAGGTAGCCTGGCAAACATTTCGCACAAGTCTCCATCAACGACACTCTTCACTGGCACATAATAGCCTCTCCAACTGAGATGATCCCTTCCGACGAGACCCAGCCCAAGATTGCCCTGGCCGACACCGCCCTGTCCAGACAACTCTGTTCGCATATGTTGTTCCAGCGTCGAGATGAAGTCAACATCTTCCTTGGATACGAAGGGGACGAGGATCCCAATGGTGCCGTGTAAGCAGGTGTAGACAATCACCTCTCGCCCGCCCGCAACAAGAGCAACTTTATGCACTCCAGTGATGATGTCTCCAACATGCCAAGCAGCCTCCAACTTGGTCTTATGTGGTGCTCCCATTAAAACACCTTTCTCGTGAAGTATACCCGCGCCAGTCGGGTCGTCGTCGACCTGTTCACTGATTTTTGCGTCTAGTCTGTTGACGAAGACATTCCCGAATCGGTCACCGAACACAACGGTGTTATAATCCACCATCGTCTGCGCTGTGACCCAACGAGGTTGTGTATCATCTGCAAAGACGAGCAAGCGATTTTCCGGCGGTTTGTAGGTGCAGTAATGGATCGAATCCGACATCGTTCCTGCAATGATGCGGGAACCTTGCGTGGTGAGGGAGGTAATGGGTGATCCGAATGTCTAGAGAATCTTCAGAACAGCGTCCAAAAGAAATATTGAATATGATTGACCTTATTCTCGACTTTCCTCAACAATTTCTTCTTGCCGATTTCGTATATCCTCAGGGCCTTTCCCACGCCTGCGCATAGCCTGCCCTGGAATGCCATGAGCGCGAGAGGGACATCGTCCGTATCCGTGACGTGCATAAGTTCCAATGCAGCCCCGCCATCCACAAATTGATATGTTCTCAGCCAACCGGTCTTGCAGCTCCTGGGGCTCACGATCGTCTCCTCACTTGAACCAATGACCAGATGCAGCTCACCCCCTCGAGCACCAAAAGGCACAATACACATGGAGAATGCTGCCTCGTTGGGAGGGAGGTGGACAAGGTGGACAGTTTTGGCTTCAATAGGGTCGATAACTCGGACACAGGATCCCCATGAACCTGCGGGTGCCCGTGGTCGGCCAAATACCTCAGCGGGGAGATTGACCACTTCTTCATCTATCTGTTTCCCTTGGGCTTTCTGAGCACATACAGTCAGTCTCTAGATCTCAAGCAGAAGGTTGGAGACCTACGAGTTCAGCCAGCTTCTTGTTTCCAGCTTCCTCCCCAACCACTCGGTGATCACTCTCGATCATGTAGAAGTAATGATTCTGAGGGTGAGTGATGAATTTGCGGGGTGTGTAAGACAGAGGCAGAGAATCTTGCTTCAGCTTTTGACCAAGCTTAGGCACCTGGAAGATCCTGGAAACCGTATGTCAGAACACAATTGTGGTCCCATGGCATTAGAAGCACTTACCGCAAGGTGCTTCCAGCGATTCCAATCAAGCCTTCTGGACTGAGTTCGGCGGAGAAACTCCATGCATAGTCAAAGGTCTCGAAGATGAGTGGAGTGAAGTGGATAAGGTTTTGGTATGTGTAGTTGAGCCAAGTTCTGGAGGATAGAGCAAGAATGGCGGGTGATCGCTGTATAGAGACCCGTACCAAGCGAATGGGGCGGGTGCCAAGGAACCTGTAAGTAGACCTCAATATGACGTACAAAGAATGTTAGATAGAGAGATGTACCTTGTCCTGGTGTCAGTCAACTGCCCATTAGTAGGATCAAGCACAGTCCTCAGCAACACTCCATTTTGCAGGCCAATGTTTACAAACATCGTAGGCTGGCTCTTATTTATACTGGCGTCCAGCATATCGGCAATGCATATACTAGAAGGAGGAGCCGTCAACGCTTGAAGGGAGATGGTCTCCAAAGTCGAATCGGGATCGAGGGAAATCATGCGAACAGTTTGGTCCTCGCATCCGACGGCAAGGAAAGGTGTCCTCTGCCTGCCTTCTGGTACTTCCGCAACACTCAGCGCTAATACAGTGCTTCCCATGGCCTTCCGTTCTTGATATTCGTTCAGTTGGCCGTCGAGGTCCAACTCGAAGTAGACCAACTCTGCGCTGCTGAGAGCAACAACGACCTGTCGTTTGTTCGTTGTCGCACATACAATGGTACGGCCTTGAGGAACTCTCCACTCGTTGACTCTCTTATCCGCGAGGACGTGCCGAATTCCGTGAGGGTGGACTTGCAGCAGGGCATCAGCGCCTAATTGTTGAACGGCCAACGTGGGAGCAGACGAGAGGAAGCCTGTATCTTGTACTTCTTCAATCGTTTCACCGATGCTGAGGACGAGGGTACCGTTGACGAAAGAAAGGATGATATACGAGTCGTAGGGGTCATCCTCACGTTTCTTTGTGGTCCAGACAGCGTTTGGGATACCAGGAAGCTCTGAGCTTACGCTCTCCTCGACTTCGAGACCATGCCTCAAAGTTCGGAAAGTACTTCTGGCTCCCTTTCCACATGCAGCAAAAATCTGAGGTGCATCAGAATTAGGAAGGACGTTCAGGACCCTGGAGTCGAGAATGGGGTCTAGAGATTCTGCTTCATCTGCCAAGATAAGATTGTCCAGGGGGTGAGGTCGGAAGTATGCATATGGTAGTGGAAGTTTGGGATCGGACATTCCAAGTCTTGGGTAAGAGGTTGAGCTGTATTCTGGTTCGTCATCATCGTCGCCCAGCTTTTGGAACTGATAGAGGTTGCTGATGAAGTTTGCCATTGAGAACTATTTTGGTTATGAAGGATATTGAACTTACTAATTGCCAAACTCGGAAGCCACGAAGAGGAAACCAGACTTAAGAATGCACAGACTGGTTGCAACCGGAACTGTATCAAAGTACTTGATCTTCAGGGCTTTGACTTCTTCGTCTTCGTGATCGATGGTAACCTTGAACAAATCACCGTCTTCGTTCTGTAAGAGGAAGAAAAAGGCGCCTTTCATTTTGTGCATGACAGCGGCAACAATGATGACACCACGGGTGTGGTCCTCCAAAGGATGCTTCCTCCTGGGTATCGGAACGCGATGTTGAGGGCCATCCATATGTCGATATATGATGTGGTCTTCGCAACATACAAGGACGCCAGAAGGACCGTCGAATCGGTCCGAAGAGGCTACCTGACCACCAGGTACTTGAACAAGGAGATTCGCGCGTGGGTCTGTAGGTTCACTCCATTTCCTCACGACGTGGTTCAGTCCAAGATCGAGTTCATAGTAGGTCAACATCTGGTTATCTTTCGGTCAGCTACGACAAGAAAGACGCGACGTAAATGGGACTAACCTTTTCAGCATTGTTGAAGGCCTCCCCAGTAGGATCCTGATCTGCCTCTGTATAGTCAACCTCCAACGCCGCAAACATGGGGTTTTCGAAGCCGACATCGACACCAACAATATGGTGGATGATGGTATTGTTTTTGTGGGCTTCCAAAGGAGACGAAATTGTGAGGTTGGCGGCGGCATCACGATTCAGAACGTAAACCAGCTTCGCTTTCTCCATCGCTGCGATCATCATGCTTCTTCCTTTGGGGTCGGTAGCGAGATATTGACCAGGAACTATTCTCCTCGCTCCGGTTTTGCCATAGGTTTCTTGGTGGAGTTTCACGAAGCTGCTCGTCTTGGGGTCATAGTCCAGGATGACTATCCTTCCGGAGTCAGATCCTACTATCACATAGTCTATAAAGCGGCTCAATACACGGTCCAAAAATCATCATACGTACAACAGCTCACCCTTATTCCCTCCGGTCAGTCGAAAAGCCGCCAAAGAGCGAATCGAACCGTAGACGTCCGTCACAACGACTGTTGACATTTTGCCGGTCTGCACATCAGGCCGTAGAAGCTCTAACCGAGTTCCATGAGATACCACGATTTCTTGTTGTCGGGCGCCAGAAAAGTTGCCTACAACGGCTTGAGTGACCGCGGTGGGTGGTTGAATGGTAAAATTATACAGATGCATCTTGTCTAAACCACGGGTCCGCTTGGGCTATTGCACCTTCCAATACGGCTTTCTGCCCTAGAAATACAGCAGCCAGGCGTTTGACCGTGCCTTGTGTCTTCGACGTTGAGGTCGATGAACAAGCTCAATAATTCCTCTGTTTACATCTGTTTACCGACACGCTCTTCAACTCAATATCTGTCAACACCGTGAACTTGAAGGGCGCGCTATCCTGACTCGGACATTGACAGGCAGCAGGCTAGCCCACCCTGTGCTTGAGAGCAACCAATCCCCCAATAAACCCTTCCAGTTTAGTCGCCAGCTCTCAACATGAACTCGAGGTGGATATGTCAAATTTTTGACCCTACCGCTTTGTTGTATCACCGGTCCCAATTCCTGGGTTAATTGAGATTTCAATTGAGAATTCAGGATGTCACGACATTCAACCGAATAATCAAAACAAAATTAAAACATAACATACATTGTATAGAGGCACAACCGGCTAGTCTGTTACTCTTCTCTGTCTCTCTCCTCTCTGGCCTACGTCTTCTCTGTTGTGACTCTTTGCCTTGCTTCCCTTTCCTGAGGAAATGCTCAAGATTAGGCATTGGCACCAAGCCACTCTCTTGCTCCTGCTCTCCTTTCACACTTCTTTCGCTCATGCCAAGAACGATGTGTGCGATCTCATCGCGTCGTCAGTATCTCAAGAGACGAGTGTAAATTATGCGGATTCATGTGAGCGTTCACGCAAACCGGGCGAACCAACAAGCTCAATCGAAGCAGTGTTAACAGCAGCTCTATATGCTGAGGATGTAGTCCATTGGGCAAGTTCCAGCGCACAACCGTCTCTTTGCTCCACCCGCCCTGGAACGACCGAAGACCTCAGCAAGATTGTAAGTTTATTGGCTTTCTACTTCGCGTTATTGGTAATGTTAACAGCTGTTCAGGTCCAAATTCTGGGATCCTCCAGGACTCCTTTCGCTGTGAGTACTCTGTTCTCTGCGACATCGCTATTCTCTAAACTTTTGTCTCTCAGGTCAAAGGAGGCGGCCATGCAACCAATCAAGGATTCTCGTCCACTCCAGGCGTTCTCATCGCCTTGTCCAAATTCTCCGAAGTAACATACGATTCAGCCTCACAGACCGCCATTATTGGTGCCGGCCTCATTTGGGATGATGTTTACAAAGCTTTGGAGCCACGGAAGGTGACCGTAGTGGGAGGAAGGTTGACTGGAGTCGGAGTCCCTGGGTTTGGGCTCGGAGGAGGATATTCATATCTAGCGAACCAACATGGCTTGACTCTGGATAATATCGTGGCCTATGAGTTGGTCACCCCTAATGGTACTGTGGCTCAAGTAACAGAAACAAGCGATCCGGAGCTCTTCTGGGGATTGAAGGTGAGTGTCTAAGTGATATGCACCTTTCAGCATCCTGACACATTTTCAGGGAGGAGGAAACAATTTCGTCCGTATTCATAGCATTTTTCTGCTCACAAAGTCGCCCTAATAGCCTCTTTATTTCAGGGCATAGTTACCAGGTTCACCATGAAGACCTACCCAATGGACCGAGTCTGGGTATGTATCCTACTTCTCGTATAACGTTGCTCTCGTTATGAACATACTTCAGGGTGGTTTCGCCTGGTATGCCGAACTCTATATCTCCGACGTCAGCAAGGCCGTTGCAAACTTTCATGCCACATGCAAGGACCCCAAAGCCTCCGCAATAGCCATCTACCACCCAATAGACTTCTTCATTCCCGGCTGGTCTGCCCTTTACGGATCCGTCTCAGAGATCCTCTTCGGGCAAGGAGCTCAGGGAGCTGTTGCTCTACTCACGTTCTATGATGGACCTACGCCCCCTCCTGGCATATTCGACTCGTTCACGAAACTCCCGCACCTTTACAATGATGTTGGAACGAGGGATTACTTGTCACTGGTTCAATCATTCCCAACGAATATTACCTATGGAATGAGGTAAACCTTGGATTTATTGGTTTGAGATGGCGGCTGATCTAGTGTGCGCTAGAGCAACATTCGAAACGGTACCAATGTACAACATAACACCTAACATCGTCAACGTCGTACACAACGAATCCCAAGTCCGCCCTTCTCCACTCCTCTCCATCCTCTATGCTAATCATCTACCCAACAGTTCTGGGGCGCCAAATTCTCCGGCCAAGCAAGCCACTTCTTCTTCGTCGAACCTTTCCTCCCAAATCACCTATCCCACTCTCCCTTCTTCACCAATAACAACGCCTTCCCCACACCTTCCGCATGGCCGCCAACTCGAGATACCACATATACACCATACCTTATCTCCTTTTTCTGGAACGACCCCGCACTAGACGACACTATCTACGAAGCTGTCCGCCTTAGCTATGCGCAAATTAGGAAGGCTCTCATCGCAGAAGGTCAACCTGACCCGGATCAAGCTCCGAAATATCCCAATTATTCAATACACGATACGCCAGTGGAGAGAATATTCGGTGAGAGCCTTCCAAGGTTGAGGGAGCTGAAGCAGAGGGTTGATCCGGAGAACGTGATGGGGCTGGCTGGAGGCTGGAAGTTCTGACTGTCGTACGCGGTTCTTTATGAAGATCTTGCCTGTGCACTCTTGCCACACTCCTGTCGTTGAAAAGGGCTCAAAACACGGCTTTCTGTTTCTCCGATTGCCGCTTCCGACCACTTGAACGTCAAGCTTGCAAGACGCGACAACAAACTCAAACAACGCGTGTCCAACTTTGAGTCCAATGGCAAGTACGAGAACATCTGCGAGATGCCGGGATGGTATTGATAACAGTGGTTTTGGTCATTGTATTGCATAACTACGTATCATATTCGTACAAAGTTCGTGCCATTTTGTGGGAGTAAAGATTAGGAGTGCATAAAGGCGAACTAGAGACCAGAGAACCGAGAAAACCGTTCCATAACAATGCCGAGTCCTTACAAAGCAGCCCTCATCCACCTTCCCTCAACGCCATCCCTAACCGCCAACCATCCCATCAAATCACTAGTCAAGAACTCACTCGGCCACTCCTTGCCAATCTGTTCCTTCAAATACTCCTTCACGATCTTCACATCCTCATCCTTCTTCGTCGCCTCAACCTTCTCCTCATCAATCAACTTCCTAATCCACTCCTTCGTGACCACCTCCCCACTGTCTATCCTCACTCCATACTTGACCCACTGCCACAACTGCACACGAGTGATTTCGGCTGTAGCTGCGTCCTCCATGAGGTAATTGAGGGGGATACATCCATTTCCTCCAACCCATGCAGCCATATACTCCAGACTGCACTTCACGTTCTCCTTGACACCTTCAAGGGTAACCTTTCCGGGTACCGTTGAGTTCAACAAATCAGAAGCGGCGACTTTGACTTCTTGTCGAAGGACATGGTATTGGTTGGGACCGAGCATGTTTTCGTTGAAGATGCCCATAGCGATTTGGTTGATGAGGGGGTGGGCGATCCAGGTACCGTCGTGGCCAGCAGTGACTTCACGCAGCTTGTCAGCGCGAACTTTAGCCATAGCGACTTCGTTGGCCTGAGGATCGTTTTTGATAGGGATCTGAGCCGACATGCCACCCATGGCGGCGACTTTACGTCTGTAAGAGCGATGGATTAGACACCGGATGGGAGGCTGGGAAGGGGTACAACATACTTGTGGCAAGTCTGGATGAGCAATTTGACATAGGCATCCATGAAAGGGACAGTCATGGTGACATCCTTCCTATCGGGAAGAACGGCACTGCGGTCTGCACGTCGCTTCTTGATGAACGAGAATATGTAATCCCATCTAAACGACACAAACCATCAGTTAAACGCAAAGTCTCAGATGAAATTGCACACATACCGTCCACAGTTCAGACCACTGCTATGCTGCCTCAACTCGAAGAGGATCTCCTCCATCTGGAACGCAGCAGGCAAAGTCTCAATCAGGACAGTGGCCCGGATAGTTCCATGTGGCAGGCCGATATAGCTCTGCGAGAACAGGAAGACGTCGTTCCAGAGACGAGCTTCGAGGTAATGCTCCATCTTGGGAAGGTAGAAGTAAGGACCCCTTCCTCGCTTCACGAGTTCTTTCGCATTGTGGTAGAAATAGACACCGAAGTCGAAGAGGGAGCCGGAGAGAGGAGTGTTATCAATGGTGACGCGGGGTTCGTCGAGATGCCATCCTCGAGGGCTGAAACTTCGTGTCATACACAGGAACACAACAGCATACTGGAAAGGCGTACCGAACGATGAGAGTAGCAGGGTTAGCGGCGAGCTTGTATTGCTTGCCATTTGACTCAAAGTCGATGTTTCGCTTGATGGCATCACGAAGGTTAATCTGACCATTTACCATGTTGGCAAAAGTTGGTGAGCTGGAATCTGAGCGTCACAGAGTCAGCAATTGCAGTTCTCGAACTTGCGCCACTACTCGAGCTCACCTTCAAAGTCTGCCATGAATGTCTTTGCACCGCTGTTCAGTGCGTTGATGACCATCTTCCTATCCGTCGGACCAGTAATTTCGACCCTTCGGTCCTCAAGACCAGGAGCAGGAGGAGCACACAGCCAGCCTAGCTCCTCCCTGACCCTCTTCGTCTCCTCTGGGAAGTCCATATGTACACCAGCATCGTATCTCCTCTGAGCCTCTTCACGAGCAACAAGGAGAGATTGGCGAGTAGCTTCGAATGTGCGATGAAGAGCAGCGAGGTACTCGAGAGCACCGTCGGTGAAGAGCTCAGCCTGAGCTTGGGGGGCTACACGAGAGTGAACTTTAACGCCTTTGACCATTGTCGTTTGAGTGAATGAGGAGAGACCGGGAGACTCGATAACTGAAGGTTATGTAGGTTTCCCAAATTAGGACGGCTCCCCGTGAATCCGGGCTCGACGTCACCCCTGAATAAATTCACATGTCATTGTTATCAGTTAAAGGTTACGCTTGCAGTTGATAACAGCCTCCGTTCACCGTTACATCCGTCGGAATCACTTCTTATAGTAGAAACTGAAATGGTTCTACCGTGCCGTGAATCTGCCCTTCGAAGGCAAGTTCCTTCCATTATACGCTCACCCACTCTGGCGCTCCGAGTCCGAACAGTCCGAGGTTCCGCTCTACTCCAGCCCTGGGCCTGGTTCCGTTAACGTCAACCTTCTCGGACTTCCCTGCAAGTTCCATCCGGTGTGTACAGCGATGGTAATAATAAGAATTATCGAGTGATACGATACATACAAATAATATGCATACAACAATCAATCTACAGGTTCAGCAACGACCGGCTCAACAGGCCCCTTCTTTTCCTTGGGAGTAGAAGCGCCACTCTTTTCATCACCTTCTGAGCTCAGTGTCGACGGAGCTACAAAATAGGCACTATTCAGTACAGAGTAGATTAGCTGGTTCACTCTGTGCTACTCACCAATTAAATCCCTGACGACCCTCTCTCCGACTTTGATCACTCTTTTGCAGGCCCATTGCCATATGCCAACGCTAACCGAGCCTTTAGGTGCGAATGGGAACGCCAGCCACCATCCGATAGGTCCGAACCATCCAGGTGGCAGGTAGAATACAGCAGCCTTACGGTACCACCATCCAACGACGAATTGTAGACCAGTAGTAAACACCCAGATGAAAGTGTTGAATTTCATCGAGAAGGCGGATTTTGTGGACGATGCTTCGGAGTCTGCGGGTGGACATCAACCAATATCCTGAGCGAGAGAGGCAGGCAACTGAAAGTACTCACTGAGCTTCTCCAAATCCAGCAGACCCTTATCCACACTTCTCCTCAACTTCGCCCACTTCGCGAATTGGTCCTGAGCACTTGTGGCAAGAAGCTCTTTTTTCGTTGTCAGAACCTCCGTCTTGAGCTTTCTTATACGGGCATCAAGAGTTGGATAGAAGACTCGCAGGTACAATGCATATGCCTAATCACACAAGGTGCCTCAGCAAAGCTTCATCGCAAAGGCGAGTAGGTCCAGGAGACACATACCAGTTCCAACAAAACGCCCTTCCCTATCCACGAAATAAGCTCCGTCACAAAGACGAGCAAGAATATCGCCAATATAAGCCCCATGTTTTCTTGCTTTCTATCACCTTGCCCTTAACACCGTGACGAGTCCGCGTCTAGACACTGAAGAGTCACCGCAACCTGACCGCAGAAATGCAAATGTAAATGCGGAGATGACTGTCCAAGTAGTCCGAGTCGTTCCCCAGGAACGAAAATAGGAAAGTCTCAGAACAAAAAGCTCGAGCTTTCTAGAAGCTTAGAGTCGGACGTGGATACACCGCAAAGGGGTGATGACGAGGAAGTGACTGTGCTAGCTGAACGCATGGCACAACGTTTCTGAGCTGGATAATTCGTGGCGGGTCATGTGACCGGCTAATTAGGCAGATGGAAAATTCGCCGAAGAAAGAGTTAGGGGCATCGGTTAGCTTGAGCAAATGCTCTTTCTCCTGAAATCCGAGTCCCTTTGGCTCTTGAATTTGACTCAGAATAGCTCGGAAGAAGAGCTGCGTAGAAAAGTCTACGAGAACATTTTGGCTGCGAATGTGATAAAACACTTTGACGACATTGAATATCCCATGATTCGATGCTATTCTCAAAGACTCTAGCCTGAAGCGACACACGTTCGACTCTGAGTCTGTATAGTGTTCAGCAAGCATCACGCTTAGCTACTGCGAGCCATATGCGGTAGCTTAGCCACCGTACAGCACAGAGCAATGCAGATTTAGGGCGAAATCTTGCTCTCGTAGAGGTTGAATCAGTCATGTTGTCTTTCCCCGATGAGAAACTTAGCATGAGGAACATCATGCCATAATCTGATGGAAGCGACCCCCATCCATGCATCTTTTGCGATGTTAGAGCCGTGTCGTGGCTGACCTGCGAGCCGACAAATATTTCTGTCGAGATCCGCGGCGCCAACGATGTATGCAGGTCACTGAGGATAAGTAGGGCTTGGTATCCGTTTGGATGCATTGAACTTGACGTAGCCGCATGCTTCCACTTACCAGTGCCCACCCGGTGTACATTCGGTGCTCGACACAACGACTTCATCATCTCGTGGGCATAAACAACGATGCCTCCACGCTCGATGTGCGGCGTACACTCGGATATGATGCCTGAATCATAGCATATTGGGTCTCGGGATGAAAACATGAAAATGCAGTAACGGCGGTGCGAGATGGGTGACGATGGAAGCAAGTCGAGTCGGTTCATCAGCTTAGCCTCCTCCTCTTTCTCCTTTAACATCTACGCAAATTTTACTCCTCTAACCTCCCTTCCTGCCAACCCGCTACCAAGCCATACCACACACCAGGCCAGACGCTGTACATGATGATGATCGAAAGAGGGGGAGGGAATTAGATGTTGAGCTTGGTCCTCCTCCAGTGCCTGCGCTTAGCGTTGTACTGAATCTTCGAGTCGGTCTTTAGGCGGAACCATTGAGGGATCGGCCTAAAGTCAACGTTGTGAGTCAAGGTAGATACACGACAAAGTTGAACACAAACCTGTTTTGCCTTGAAGCTTTGGCGAGGATGCGCTTGGTGCGGAAAGTCTTTTGAGAAGGCTAGTTGAGCAGAATTGCTTCGTCAGTAGTCTGTAACGACACCATCTGGAATGTTGAGCTGACCATCGTTATGTGTTGAGGCGGCGTGCGAAGGGCTTGCGGTCGGTGTTGTTGATGTCGTGCAGGACCGGGAAAATAAGGTTTGGCAATCAGCTGTATAGTTGATCCTTGTTGACTCTGCCGCCGCTCTGCCGAGAAAACTTATATTTATTTTCTGCCAAAAATAATCATGTAGATTATTTCGTGGGAAAACCCGGGGAAAATGACACGTCGCGTCGCCTATTTTTGGAAATACATCCGTATGCAACATTGATTTCACCTCGAGTCGGCTTCGTGTTCAAACCAGGTTGACGACTGACCTCCACCATCCCAAGCACTGACCTTTACGCCCACCAACTAACCTTCCACAAAAATGCAACTCTTTGCTTGGGTATCTACTCTTCTTGTCGCCGCTGCTGCCGTTGCTGCGTCAGAGAAGCCTGCTGTGACTGAGCTCCAGATTGAGACCACATTCACTCCTGAGGACTGCTCAGTCAAGGCCGCAAAGGGTGACCAGATTAAGGTTCACTACGTATGTGCCTCCCCTCACTACTTGTGCATTCATGAAGCCTAACTGACATGCTGGAACAATGAATAGCGTGGTACTCTCTACGAGGACGGTAAACAATTCGACGCCAGGTAAGCTTCTTTCGACCACCTTCATTATGCCGGGTTTGACTAAGTATACCAACTAGCTACGGCCGCAATCCTCTTCCTTTGACGCGTATGCATTCCCTTTTCACATTTCACGTGCCACAACCCTCTAACCCAATATGCAAACAGTCGGTGTCGGTCAAGTCATCAAGGGATGGGATGAAGGCCTCGTTGGTATGTGTGCTGGCGAGAAGCGAACGCTCACCATCCCTTCAACCATGGCCTACGGTACGTCCCACTTCCGATTATGAATGTCCGGAAACTAAATGACGATGGATGCAGGCTCACGCGGTGCTGGTGGTGTCATCCCTCCTAATGCCGCTTTGGTCTTCGAAACTGAGTTGGTAGAGATAAAGAAGGCCGAGACCAAGGATGAGCTCTAATGTATTTGTGTAACATAATTGGACAACTACACCACAACGCATTGTTAGAAATTCCTCGAAACGCTATCAAGCCTCTGTGGTGGAATTGACCGACAAGCGGCCGCACCTGCCACGCTTAGCATGATCCAAACTCTATTACCTTGAATATCCTCCTAGGAAAGGAAATAGCCAAACCAACTTTTTCACCTCAGATCACCACAGGGCTGCTTGACCGTGGTCATCTGATTAGATGTTCAGGCCGTGTCTGTTCTGCCCAGCTGCGAGAATGAGAGTCTGACCCCCAATAGAGCTTCCAATAATGCCACATCCAGTTCTGGGTTTTGCACGAAGAGTCCTGGAAGTGGTCATTCGGTGCACGATAACCGCTAAGATATGCCACAGGTCTTGAAGACATGGGTAATCTATGCCGACGTTAATATTGTGGATTGGGCTCTCGATCCTACCTAACGCCTTTTCTTAGCTCGAAAAGGGTTCGTGTACAGTGATACGACAACAGACTCAGCGATATGTACTCATAAATAAAAGCTGAAGGCCTGACAACCGACGATTAGATAGACAAGTGTCCAGGAAACAAACATGGCTCCTCAAAGTTCCTGGCCGACTCTGCCCTCGGGCAGTGACAATGGGAGGTCATTTTCCAATTGTACAGTTGGCGAGATAGTCTCAATGAGAGAGTGGGTGGATAGGTGAGCTAGAACAATCGAAAGTGTAGGATAGATTGCCTATGCCCGTGGTCAGACGATGCAAGCATCAGATGCCAGAAACTTACGCAGTATCGATAAATTAAACATGCCAAACCGTCCAACAGTGACTTGACAGCAGTAGAGCGAGCTTGGAACAAATCTAGATTGAGGCTCGCCAGCTAAAGCTTTGGTCAGATCTCGTTGAAGGAATGTGGAAACTAGTCAAAGAACAGACTTGAAGGAGGAATAAGCTCGCTCCCGCCTCAATCAGTACCAGGAGCACTTCCTGTATATGTGTGATTCTCCTGCTAAGTAAACAGAATTTTGGTTGGTGCCGGCTATATGTAGTTAACGAACAGGTTTCGAAGCGTTGCTCGTAGTTCCAACTCACTAGCATGCATAGCATATTGCGGCGGTTGCAAAGAGATTTGTGCTCAAAGACGCCGCCATGGAGAAGCGGAAAAGGTTATTGGCAACGCCTTTCAGCAATCTAGGTTGCCGACCCGCTCTGATGGTGGTGAGGGCCATCTCAGCAACGGACCAGCTCGCGAATACTTTTATTGTTATGAATAGAGATATGCCAATTATTTAATGAATGGTCACATACGAAGGTTAAGCACGTGGAGTGATGTAGACGGTATGACTATCCTCCGATCAAAGGCATACAACACGCTGGCTCTCCATACAAGTAGGGAGTCTGCTATCATTAACTAATTTCGTGTGTTTTTCAGCCTAAATTCGGGTATTGGAAGGAGAACTGACCAAGGTGTTGTCCACAACACACAGCAAGATGCCTGGGACTAGCAACGCAGCCCTAATCACCGCGCGGCGCTCGACAAGAGACTGCTCTCCAATGTACAGCCCAGAGGTCAACGACATCGGCCAGAATAAACTGATTGCCCAGTCCACAGAGGAGAGACAAAAGCTCAAGGTCGCGATTGCAATAATGACGGGCCTTATGGCACCTTTCCTGTAACGAAAGCAGCATTAGTTCGTGAGCACTGGCAGTCAGTCACAGACTCGTAATTTGTCGACTTTACTGATACAGGTGGATCGAATAGATAAAAAAGATGAGATATGGCACTTGGCAGCGATTGTTAGTCGACTCAATAATCGATCAACGCTAGGGCGTACTATAAGTCAGCGGCGAAAGGAAAGACCATACAAGGTTGCCAAAGAGGGCGTCTGCCAGAGCCCGGCAAATAGCAACCTCATCGGGAGTCATGGATGGGAGTTTTGAATGAAAGAAGGTTGAGATTTCAGTTTAATAACCTTGCAGCCACGTATTTATAATATTCATCCTGTTGCCAGCTTACCAAGTCAAGTCTGGTGACCCCAACATCACAGCCTTGACGCCTAGAAGGAGGGCGGGGTATGTAGATGAACAATTGAAGACCTGTCGGCGCATCTCATATATGAAATAAGGGAAGTTCAAGATGCGTGATCATCGAACCGCCAGAGATGTTGGTGGCGGTGATGCAATTACCGAGGGCTCCAAGTTGTATAATCTTGGTATATGATCAGTAATTTACACGGCAGGTATGGACGGCAGGTTGAACGAACAGGCGACTGGATCCTTGTCCTTCTATTGGTAGTGATCATGGTCGTGACGAACGACCCCGAGCCCATACAGGCATTACGAACAGGCATTCCCTTAGGCAAGGCATTCCGTCAATCGAAGGTGGGTTCCGTCAGGAAGCCCTCGAGCCTTCCAGATGTATCGACAACGACATCGTTTCAAAGAAAGAGTAGTAAGCCGGTCGATGAACCAAAGCAATCACGAATGTAGGATACATAGCCTATGCCTTGGTCAATCAATGCAGCTATCAAAATGCTGGACACTTACACAGTATCTATAAATGAAAGACATTATCCCACCAAATGCTGATGACATAGCCGCGTTATCATGGGCATTCACGAGAACCAGAATCGAGCCCGCAAGCTTTAGAAGTGGTCAGTCAGAGCATAGTTGAGGGCACTCTGAGCCACAGAAACGTACTTGAAGAAAGCCTAGACCGATACCTGACTCAATGAGAATCCAGAGCACCTGCTGGGCCCGTGACATTCGCTTGTGAAGGAGGCTAAGTCTTTTTTTCTGCCGCCTGTGCGATTTTGCGGATTTAGTTATTTCACAGCAAAGAACAAACCCAAACGGAGTAATCACGCACCAGCAGATGTATCCTATCGCAGATGTCGCAGAGAGATTGACGGAAAACGAGACAAGGACAGAAATCGGATATAGGAGGGCCACAAAGCGTTCCCTCGAGCTTAGCCGATCTCCAATCTGGCGACCCAAGTCCAACGTTTGAAGAGTGTTTTCAACCATAAACCAGATTGTAAATACTATCCTATTCGGTGAGTTAAGAGGCGAGCAAGAATGACTTATGGACATACGAAGATTGGACACCTGAAGAATGATTGATGGGACCGCCACTCTCCAATTCCAGGCAAATAGCATGTTGGCTCTCCATACCAGCATAGAATCCGCTATCAATAGCTGTTCAAATTCGGTTGACCGTCAGCCTCTTATCGTCAATGTTTGTCGATATTACGTACCAAGACGCTGTCCACCGAAGTTAACACGATACCTGGGACCAGTAGTGTAGCCCTAACAGAGGCACGACGCTCAACGAGAGATTGCCTCTCCACCTGCAACCCAGTGGCCAACTCCATGTTCCAAAGCAAGCATATGACACAATCTACCGTAGCGAGGACAAAGCAGAACATAGCGATCATTATCACACTGCGCCTGATAATCCCTTTACTAAAAGCAAGGTGTCAAAATTCGCTCAGAATTATCCATCACAGGATTCAATATTTACCGATACAGGCGCATTGAATACCCGAAAAGAATCAGATACGGGGCTATAAAACGGATGTCAGTAAGTTTCTAGGTTGAACACGGTCAACATTCACCATAACCAAATGACCCGACGATGACCAAGGATAGATTCTGCAAGAGAGCTGACCCCAGTGCACGGCAGATATCCAACTCATCCGAACGCATAGCTAATGAGAGTGAAAAGAGGGCCTTTCGGGTTACTTGGATCGAGGTATCATAGCATATATGCAATTTCTGCCCGGTTGAAGTAGCGATTGAAGTACAAGGCTTTGTGGGCGCTTTGTGGGTTCAGGACCCGATTCGGATAATATACCATCCTTATGGGCAGCCGATTATGGAGACAATAAAGGATGTAGTGGTATCCCTTAGCGAGGACCAAAAAAGCCCTAAAGGGGCTCAGTCTCGTCCCCCATCACGAGCAATGAGAACAGCGGGCGGTAGCGCAACCGACGTGAACGGTGTAAGGAAGGAAAATGGTCCTTTGATTTGGCGGAGCGTCTGATTGACCTAACTTCTGATTGCATTGCTGATCTGTCCTTCGTAGGTTATAGCAAAAAAGCGAATCAATGGGCGGCTGATATGTGTGTACAGCAACACTGTCGGGATTTTCTTTGTCCCGCAAATTTCACGTAGAAACTATTTGCATGCAGGTACGAGCTTTCCAGGCGGCATTGACAGAGGAATCATCAGAGCCTGAGGGTGATAATTCTGGAACCTATGAAGTCAGGAAGAAAGAGAGATCGTGGGAGTCGACTGTCGAACGAGTCGCGGCGGCATGTTCATGATGATCCTCATGCAGTGGCTGTGCTACCAGCGGTAACAGCCAAAAAAAAAATGTAAGGGCCTCACTGGGAATCGAACCCAGGTCACTTGCACTTGTTGAACCCAAAGCAAGTATCGTACCTCTGGACCATAAGGCCTTGTTAAAGGGACGAACTACACAAAATAACACCACTGACTCCGCGGTGATCTCGCGGCACAGTCAACGACGAAACACTTTCATTGCAAACTTCCACCTACCCAGCTATCTCTGCTTCACTGCATCAAGATGGCTACAATACACCCGTCAAGAATGGCTCTTATCTCTCGCAATGAAAGGCCCTCGGTTACTGAACCACGTCGCCGCTCTCCGTCGCCGCGAAGACGGGGTTCACCAAGCCCAAGGCGGAGCAGGAGTCCAAGACGTGGTCGAGATGAAGAGGGCGGAAGAGGCTCGGGGAGGGATCATTCGAAGGCTAGGGCGGCTGATAATGACAAATATCACTCTGAGCGGACGGGAAGAAGTCGAGAACGAGACCGTTCCATGGACGACTCTGCAAAGCGGAGAGCCAGTCCTTCCTACGATGACTACAAACGACCTGCTCATCCCAATGGCGGCGGAGATGCAAACGCTCCTTGGAGGCAGCAGAGTAACATGTACCCCTCCAAAGGGGACAGGCGACCATACAACGATGTAGGACGTGGAGGTGGAGGTGCTGACTTTCTCGAAAGGTATGTTCTCATTGGCATTTCCAATTAATTTCCCGCCTTATTCTTTCTTTTCAGTCGAAGAATACAAAGAGAGGCTATGACCTTCAATGTGTGGCCCCCTTCCCCAAAAGCTCCTGCCCGAGCCCTGTACGTGACTGCTCTTTGTCAAGCCATACAAATGACTAACGCTCACCCTGCTAGATCACCTAAACGGTCTAAGTCGAGCAAGAAATCCAAACGTACTAGGTCTTCCTCCGTATCCAGCGACTCATCTGACGAAGAGAGGCGGAGGAGAGAACGTAAGGAGAGAAAGCGTGCAAGGAAGGAGAAGGATCGGGAACACAGGTCCGACAAAAAACGCCGCCACAGGTCTCGTAGTCGAGACCGCCGACAGAGAAGCGATAGCGTGGACAGCGAGGAGGACAGACACAGACACCACCGCCGAAAGACTACACCCCCACGCAGCAGGACCCCTTCACGCACGCGCAGCCCTTCACGATCTCGTGCACCGAGTGAGGATGAATGGGTCGTCAAGACGTCCAATCCCCCACCAGTTTCTCTCGACGCGCCATCGTCTCATGTTCATACGAATCCTCCAGCCGCAACTCGGGACAGAGATCAGAATGAAAACGACCTATCAGACGATGAGATTGGGCCTACGCCACTGCCTGTACCCCAAACGCGCAAATTCGATGAACGTAACTACGGCGGTCAACTTCTCCGTGGTGAAGGTTCAGCTATGGCTGCCTTCCTTCAGGATGGAACCGAATCTCGTATCCCTCGCCGTGGAGAAATCGGGCTGACTTCGGATGAAATTGCGAAATACGAAGAACAGGGATATGTGATGAGTGGAAGCAGGCATAGGCGGATGAACGCCGTTCGTATGAGGAAGGAGAACCAGGTTATCAGTGCGGAGGAGAAGCGCGGGATCCTCAAGCTACAAAAGGAGGAACAGGCGCGACGCGAGGCGATTCTGCGGGAAGAATTCAGCGAGCTTGTGAAGGAAAAGCTCAAAGGGGCGCCTGGACCCAAACCACAATGAACAACAGTCAGCGTAAATTACAAGGAATGTGTAAAAAAAATCACGATGTGCCTGGCCTCTATATTCTGACGCCCACGGATAATGGTTTTGTGAGCATTCAGTCTGGTTCAATACCGCCTTCAACGGGATATACACGCGCTCGAACGCGCAATGGCGGATCTTGCTAATCCTGATTGATTCTTTTGCTGATCGACGACCATGATGACTAGGCCACCCCGCTCTCGAAACTCAGGGTTGCAGCGGATGGGACAGATACAGACAGATGCTCCATAGCAATTCAGCTAAAAAGGCGGTCGCTCGCTCGTCCCTCGCAAATCAGCGCCGGGATCTCTATTGAACTGATCTGCCAGAGTGGCTTCTCAAATTGAAACGAACGTGTCCCACAAATCTCCCTGGCCTGTCAAATTGAACCCTAGCAGTCATGATATAAAAAGCGACTTCACATGTTGGTTATTCTTCCACTCGTCCCTCGACGTTTTCCACTCTTTTCTAACCAAAAATGTTCAACGTGAACACCCTCACCACCACACTCATTTTGTCCCTCTCTTTTGGTCGTGCTCTCTCTGCAGCAACTGGCCAATCGAACCCATTCCCCTACAACCCCGGTTTCGACATTCAAAAGGCTGCTGACCAGGCAAAAGCGCTCCCTTCTCACTCATGGGAATACGGAACCGCTTCCGAAGCTCTGCTTGAGTTGTATAACCCACAACTCTCGGTCTTTGGTGATCATCCGTTCCCAGCCCCCGCACTTCCCAAAGCCAACGTCCCCTCGCTTGCCTATGCTGACACCAAAATTGTCATCGGTACCGGCGCAAACGCCCTCGTTGATGGAGATGGTGCAGTTGGTGATCCCGCCAGCTTAGGCATAAGCGCTGTCTTGCTTGGGAAAACTGAGGATAAATACGCAACTGCTGCCACTGAGGAACTCAACTACGTTGTCAACGGTGCACCTCGCGCTTGGAACGGTGCCATCTCCCATCGGGCTTCGGTTACCGAATTATGGTTAGTCTTGTTTTCTTCAATTTACCTCTCTCCTTAGTCTTTGAATGTCATGATCGCTGACCAACTTGCTCATACAGGGCCGATTTTATTTACATGGCGCCCCCATTCATCGCCTATTATGGTGCTGATTCAGGCAATAACACGCTCTTGTATGAGGCCGTCAAGCAGTGTCAGGGGTACCGTCAAATCCTCCAGGCAAACACCACTGCGGCTTATAAAGGCGTTTGGGAACATATCATTGGTCCTCAGAGCCAAGATGTCGGACTCTGGTCGACTGGCAACGCATGGGCTGCTGCAGGAATGACTCGCGTACTCGCGACAGTTATGAAAGCGCCCTGTGCATATACCGCTTCATGGCGTAACTCTGCTATCAACAACTTGACCACCTGGATCAAGGAGATCATCGAAGGAGCCATGAACGCGCCTCCCGACCAAGGCTTACTCAGGAACTATCTCAATGATACTTCCGTCGAGCATGGCTATGGCGAGATCTCTGGTTCCACCCTCCTCTCTTCTGTCGTCTATCGCATGGCCGTTCTCCAGCCTGGTTACTTCAACGCGAGGCACATCAAGTGGGCAGATGGTATTCGTCACGTCCTTGGCTCGAATGACACTGCAGGAAACCCTCACATTACTGCTGATGGCATTGCCACTCCTGCAGTCAACCCCCTCAACTGGTACGATACTGTTCCATACACCGCTGGTAGCCCTGAAGGCAACAACTTTGTTGTTCTTCAGTACGCCGCCTGGAGAGATTGCATTCAGGCCAGGAAATGCAGCTCCAAGGCTTGATTGTATACTGCTGTTCGTTCTGGATACCCTTGTTCATTTTGTACATTTCTGTATGCACACACTTGCAATATATTGACGCTTCCGAGCCCATTCTCCCGACCATGTGGTCTTCATGCTGATCGAGTCAAGTGAGTGGCAGTGCTTGATCGGAATTTCTTAGAAAAATCTCTTTAAAAGACTCGACCGCGACCGGCTGCGCCTCTTACCCTTTCCCTCAAAACGCTTGCCATGACAAAGTACATCCTTGTATCTGGAGGTGTCGTCAGCGGCATTGGGAAAGGTGTCATCGGTACGAACCATTACTGGCCTTCTGTATCGTGTAGTAACGGCAATTAACATGCATTTTTTTCTATGAAAATTTTGCGCGCGATTAGCCTCGTCCACGGGTCTCTTGCTCAAGACTACGGGTCTGAAGGTCACTGCTATTAAGATTGACCCTTATATGAACATAGATGCCGGCACTATGGCCCCTACAGAACATGGTGAGCTGAGGTTAGAGTCGATCTTGTGAAGGCAGATGAATCAACGCGTGACACCAGGCGAGGTCTATGTTCTCAACGATGGCGGCGAAGTCGACTTGGATCTCGGCAACTATGAGCGGTACTTGAATGTCACCCTCTCGCACGATAACAATATCACGACTGGCAAGATCTATCGTGAGGTTATCAACAAGGAGGTAGGATTGTCTCCTGAGTGGTGTTGGGTGATCACATCTTATCGCTATCGCAGAGAGAAGGGAAATATTTGGGCAAGACAGTTCAAGTGAGTGTAGGGCTATCTTGAACCATGGCATGCAGCTCAAAGGTCATAGATCGTCCCTCATATAACCAACGCCATCCAAGACTGGATCGAACGCGTCTCAAAAGTCCCTGTCGATGAGACAGGGGAAGAACCCGATGTCTGCATCGTTGAGGTGCGGTCCTGGATCTCGCAAACTGATCTCGCATACTCATTCACTCTTCAGCTAGGAGGGACTGTCGGTGACATCGAGTCAGCGCCCTTCGTAGAAGCCATGCGTCAATTCCAATTCCGCGTTGGGCACGAAAACTTCGCACTTATCCATGTCTCCCTGGTTCCCGATCTTCATGGCGAACAAAAGACGAAGCCAACGCAGACGACTGTGCATTCTCTCCGTGGTTTGGGTCTCCTTCCAGATCTGGTAAGCCTACTCCCTTCCCAAGTATGCTATCAAAGCTGACAAGCGCAGATCGCGTGTCGTCTTCTGGTCTCGAAACCCCTGGAACCAGCCACGAAACAGAAGATCTCAATGTTCTGTCACGTCAGCTCGGAGCAGGTCTTTGGCGTGCACGATGTTTCTTCCGTCTACCATGTCCCTCTTTTGCTCAAGTCTCAGGGGATACTGGAGTACCTGCATAAGCGCCTCCAGTTGGGTCAAGTCCTGATTACGAAGGAGATGAAAGATAAGGGGCTATCGTTGGAAAAGAGGTGGAAAGACCTCACTTCAAAGTGAGCTATACTCCTGTCATCGAAGTTAGAGGATGCCAACCATTGAAATAGACAAGAGCGGTTGTTTGATACCGTCTCAATTGCCCTGGTGGGCAAGTACACCGACCTCAAGGACTCCTACATGTCCGTCACCAAATCACTTGAGCATTCTGCTTTCAGGATCCAGCGCAAGCTGACTATCCAAGTTCGCCTCCAAATTTTTCGAGTTATGGACTACATCTCACTTGTTTTCTAGTGGGTTGAGTCCTCCGATTTGGAGCATGGCACTCAAGAAAGCAATCCCGCCAAATACCATGATGCCTGGCGGTCGGTTGTTAGTGCAAAGTGCGTACTTCCTGCGCTTTTTCCCGCCTCTCTGTTGCTGATTCAGGCCGTGAAGTGGTATCCTTGTTCCAGGAGGGTTCGGCAACCGCGGTACCGAAGGCATGCAACTTGCTATCAAGTATGCTCGTGAGCAAAAAATACCGTTCCTTGGTATCTGCCTTGGTTTCCAGATGGCCGTCGTAGAATGGGCCAGAAACATTCTGGACATTCCCAGTACGTCGTGTGATCTATTCGCCACCTTGGATCCATCTAACGGATCCATGTGCACCAACAGAGGCTACATCTGGTGAATTTGATCCCGAAGCTGAACACCCAGTCATCATCTTCATGCCTGAGATCTCTCGTACCCATATGGGCGGTACCATGCGTCTTGGTTTGCGTCCAACCGTATTCGAGCCAGGTACAGAGGAATGGTCCACCGCGAGAAAGCTCTACGGCGGTGCTGGTAAGATCTGGGAAAGACACAGGCATAGGTACGAAGTGAACCCCAAATACGTGAATCAATTGCATGAGAGTGGAATGGTCTTTGCCGGAAAGGACGAGAAAGGCGAGCGTATGCAGATTCTTGAATTGAGAGGTACGTTTATAGTTTGCAGTATTTGTCGAAGTCTCCTGACGATAATTCTCTTCAGACCACCCCTTCTTCATCGGTCTCCAAGCCCACCCGGAGTTCTGCACTCGTCCTCTCAATCCATCCCCTCCTTTCCTTGGCTTCGTCGCCGCTTCAGCTGGGAAATCCGTCCTCGAGGAGCAATTGGAGTTCCAGAGGTTGAACTTCCAGCCGCCACATCCTACAGATGCTATGGTTAGCGAGAAGGCTCTCAGGAAGGACACGCAAGAGCTGTTGGTTAATGGTACTATCAACGATACTTACGATGCCAAGACGCCTTAGAGCGGTACACACTTAGATCTATACGAATATAGATTTTGGATATTTTAACGGTTGGGGCAAGGTTTATGCATGTTGCACCTTTGGTCGGTCCTATAAGACAGCCGTGTAAGTTTAAGGTTGGAATGAGGGGAACAGATAACGCACTCGTATCATTATACTCAGACGCTGGCCGACATGGCTATCTGGGGAGGCGCCACCAGCCAAGATGGAATGCTTGTGAGTGTACCGCATAGAGTCCCTGCGCCAGACATGGAATCAGCCCAAATTCAATGTAGATCTACTCCAGAACGCACTGTTGAAGATAAACACTCCCAGAAGGGAGAGGAATTGAGGCGTTGCCGTACTTGGTCAAATCTGGACTGTCCATCCTAAGCACCCTTTGTGCTCCCAAGCTCACTCCCAGGATCCATGAACCACTTGCGTCTACGTTGTCGATGTGAGGGAGAATCTCTCCATCTGAAGCAAGGTGAAGCAAGTGTGTTTGAGTGTCTGGTGTCGGACAAAGTGCATATAGTCGTTTTAGGATTGGTGAAAGCCTTGGGAAGGCAAGTGTTGGCCATTCTGCCAGGTGCATTTCGCGGTAGTTCTTGATGACGCCGTCATAATGGCCCTAAATGCTTGCATATTAACAGTAGCTCTGGGTTGAGAACTTCATATACATACCTCCTCGAAGTTATAGTATTCATCGGGGCAGAACACATTTCGTAAGTCTCCGGTCGCGTCTTCCGTCACAGTTCCTTTGCTATAGGCCACCCTCTTCATGCGGAATCTCCTGGATTCCTTTGAGTCGAGTTCATGTAGAGCCGCCCTCAAAAGTATCCTCTGTTCAGTCGGAGAGAAGAAAGAGCCCCATAGAGTCAAATCTGGTTCCACAGTTTCCCCTCTGTGTAAATGTTGGCTAAAGTGTCTGAGCTGCCGATGTAGGCAACGTGAAAACCTCATAGTTGGTGATGGTTGAGGTTAACCTTGACTTGGACGTTAGGCTCAAGCGATACACTGCCGCGATCCCGATGGCGTGGGCATCAATGGATGGATGTGCCGTGTTGGCGTAGTGGTAGCGCGTCTCACTCGTACAAATCTTGTGCGGCTATGAGAAGGTCACTCGTTCGACCCGGGTACGCGGCATCGGAACCTTTGTCCGTGAAAGTTCGAGTTTTTGGCAAGTTTTTGGTCGGTATTTCAGGATTTCGCACTTTAACGCGGACTGACCAGTTGGATGTTTTGGTACACAAAGGTGTTTGTAGAGGCCAAGTAACTACAATATTAATATTATTTATACAGGAGTGTACGATGTCCATCTTCTATGCAAGTCCGGATTCTGCTATGTGCTTTCGTATGATAGCATTACCAACTGCAAGAGAGGTTAAATAGAATTTGAACGAACATGAGAGAAGAAGCTGACCATCTTCGACGACCTTTTGCGTCGCTTCGGTATCCTAGTCAAGGTTAGCGATTTTCTGCAATGCCATGCCTCAGAATACTCACAACCATGGTCGTGAAATGCTATATGGAGGAACCGCGTTTAGAAAAGCTTGTCTTGTAGTAAATGTAAGAGTTTACTCACGATAAACAACCCTCGATGTGTTGTATCGCACCGCCTGTATACTTGGGCAAAATGTGCCCTAAAGTATTCAGATACGTCTTCAAACGTATTTCGCCGGTTTCCATAGGTAGGAATACTACAGCAATCCGTGTTAGATCAAAAACTCTCCGACGGCCGATCGGACGCAATCGATTGAATTGAACTCACTACTTTCGGACCTTCCTTCCGTTCTCCAGCTTTTGTTTCAACAGGTCAATCTTTTTCGACAATAAAACATCCGGTCAGGTCAGTTGTTCCATAACCAGGTCCAATCAAGCAACGAGGCTTGAAAAGAAGGACCCGTGATACGAGATGATAGGAAGACGAACCTTATTCAGTAGCAAGATTAGACTTGCATTCCTCAACAGCTTGCTTGAGCAAATAGTCGTAAATAGCTGTAAGGAGTCCTCCAATCTATTGGTCTTGGGATCTTCTTCCAGTACCTGAACGGAAAGAGAAAGGAAGACGTCAGCGCTGTCTCATAACCGAAGTATTTGGCGAACACGGCTCGGCTGACCTGGTCAAAGGCGCTAATTGGTGCTGTCAGGGGGTGGCGAGTGAGTGGAAACTTCTTTCACGGAACGAGATAGGGGTATACCTAGGAAGAGGATTGCAGTGGCTAGAGGCGAGAGTCGTCAGTTTGCCTCCAGTAGCTGAGGAATGAAGAATTCTCACCATCGTCGAAATATGGAATCCATGCATGCCGCTAACGATGAAACGTTTAGTGTCCATAACGGACTCCCATGCACAGCTCGGAAGCTCACCTGTCCACGCTATTGATGGCAGTCATGAGAGAATGAATGGAAGTGGATGGGAGAAATATCACGTTGATTAGCATCGGCAGGAGCAATCAAAGAAGCTGTTGAACTCACTGCTCCTCCAACATCGTACATACGCCAAGTATAGTCCACTCCAGCTTGTGTTACTGATAGAGAATGTTCGATGACACCCAGAGTTTGCATGCGGACGTGGAGAATATCATCTACGGAAGTCTTTACGTTAGTTCAAGAATTCCATGCGAACGTGCTTCAGTCATACCAGTTGTTGGCAGATACTCCGGATCGCATACCCGATCAAGACTGCTGAGGAAACTAGAAGAAAGGTCAAGTGAGACCGTCATTCAGCTGGTCGGACGATCGAAACTCACATCGGCGCGCTTTCTTCAATTCGAAGTTTGCGTCTGGTGTGCAGATCTCTAACGAGGGGATTGCTCCAGAGGATTTTCAAGTCTTCTTTTGATTGGAAGAGCATGTCGGCGGCATGTAGAGCTGCTGGAGTTTGGTCAGAGATACCAGAGTCTGTGCTTGCCCTGGCGGCCTTCAAGCTAGATTGCCAGCCACTTCTGACAAATGAGGCAGCTCTTCCTGAGAGACCACCGTTGAGACTTGCTGAGAGTGGTAGTTCCGCATCGAGAAGCAATCGCAGACTGCTCTCTAGATGAGCCAACTCGTCTCGAACTTCAGGGGTGATGATAGAATCAGGCTCCTCGTAGCCTTCATCGAATCCTATAAGAGCCAGCTCTTGTTCGACACCGTCAAAGATTCTGCGAACCGCTCGTATAACGTTGAGGTAGACTGCTGCTCGCCACGATGGTCGTTCACGTTCGAGGGTATGCGAGGCGTAGTAGAGTTGGAATTGTTTCTGCAGCGTGGATTTCCCTGTTGAACATGAGGATTAATTCAGACAATGTAAATCCTGTGGACCCACCAGACTCTGCTTGGCCAAGGAGCAGCACTGAAATGTCGATCAGTCACGGCTTGGCAACGACGTGCTTTCCTGGGCTTACCTCGAACCTCCTTTTTCCTTGCCTCCTTCCGCCGCTGTGCATCTTGCTAGACGAGATGAGATATTCAGGAGCATGCCAAGTGGCGGAGCAAGACAAGAAATACCTTCAATGTTTCGTCAATGAGATTGCTGATCCGTTCAGCATCGTCATCAAAGTATTCATGAGATGGCCGAGCGGGCCACATTGGTTCAGCAAGGGTGGACATGGAAGGAGGAGTGGCTACTATTGCAGTGGGCATTGTGAAAGAGGTTTTCGCCGATAGAGATACGAGAGGAACACCGAGGATCCTAGTTAAGAGAGGAGTTTATCCAGGACGTCAGGGTTCAAGCTAGGGGCCTGACTCTTTTACCAATGCCGGCATATCAAATCTGGCGGGGTTAGCTCGTGCGGAGGTAAAATAATGGTCGTATTGTCAATCCACCCAAGTGCACGTCAGCCTCCTGCTTGCTTCATCCGAGAAACTGAGGCAACCCGCCGAGATGATCACAAGTCCATGTGCACATCGCGTTAACCTACTAGCCTCTTGTCAAAAGGGTTTACGTGTGAAACCAAGATTCGGATGAGATTGGAGGGAAAGCAATTGAATTCGGTTACTTTCTTCGGATGATTGGGACCAGAAGCAGGGTCGTTTGACCGTCAATGTTTCGACGTGTTATTTTTTCCCGCGTTTGATGGGAATGCTTACGCCACTCCCGTCTGGGCCTGCGTATCCTGTCCTCGTCTAGTAACACCGATAACGACGACGACAGAAAAATCCCATAGAGATAGACATCCATCACTTTCACCGCATATGATATTCCCCTCGACGTCGGTCAGCGTGGTTTGAACGGCATTCTTACTCTCCATGGTGTCGAGAAACCATGGAGATTTCTAGGAAATTTGACGGTACATCGAGGCTGTCGGACAGCACACAAGTCGCACCGAACAAGGGAATAAGAATACTGCGCTCAGGTGCAAAACGAGCTATAGTCCCTGGAGAAGAGATTGCAAAGGGTTTCTGATGACTATAATAAGCCCACTCCTTGCCTTTCTGGTACGATTTTAAGTTTTATTTAACTACAAGTTCGGTACAGGAGGCTAATTAGTGGTTTTGTCTTACAAAGGAGTCACTTTAGAGGCTAGATTCTCCAGACACGAGGACCATGCCATATCAGGATCACAAATGATTTGATTTCAGAACCCCCAACGAAGAAGTCCTCATTTCATCTACATCAGGGACCAAGGTCTGTGCGTGCTTTTATATCGATCGATGAGCGTCCACTAAAGCTCAACCCATTCCTTCGTACGATGTCTACAGGCTACGATCACGGCGTTGTCTACACTCCCTCCTCTCAAGGTAGCCTTGGGACTCTGACTCTCAAGCAACTCGACGATCCCATATTGGGTATCGGTATGTGACACTTGACGCGACTTGGATCACTCACATATCTGACGGCCTCCTTTCATTCCTTCAGAGTACGTCCGTATCCAATGGACCGACCTGATCAACAACACCAGATGTCGCGTTGTGCCACTCCCCTACTTCAAGAGGCTGATCCAGGCCACCAGGCCTGGTGTTGGCGTGGCTAAGGCCGCTCTAGGACTCGTGTACCTTATGGCCGCCGAGGGATTCTCGTCCGCTGGGGAGTACCTCTACGTTCCAGACTTGTCAACTCTGAGGTTGTGCCCCTATGCGCCCAATGAAGCTGTCATCCTTGGATGGTTCCACGAGAAGACCCCTTACATTGGTGCTGACAACAAGCTCAGTGTTGAAGTACCTCTCTGCTCTCGATCGCTCCTGAAGCGCTTAGTTTCGTGAGTGTCCTCTCAGTTGTATCTCTACCTCTAGCTCACGGCAAGCAGCAAATCTACCCAGTCTGGTGTGGAATTCCTTGTCGGCTTTGAGTCGGAGTTCATTCTCCTGAAATCCACCAAGCCTGTCGAGGCTTCCAACTATCACAGTTGGACAGCGACTGATGGTATCACCTCCGGTTCTCTGGAAGCCAAAATCCTTCGAGAAATCGCGGACAATGTCCAAAAGGCGGGCATAGAACTCCAAATGTATCACCCAGAAGCTGCTCCAGGCCAGGTTCGTGTCAAAGTCTCGTGCAAGGGGAAAGAAGCTGAGCAGTCCTGACGTGCCTTTCATGATCACAGTACGAAGTCGTGACAGGTCCACTCAGCCCTCTTGAAGCCGCCGATGCTCTTGTCCATACTCGCGAGATCATTCGCAACGTCTCCGCGAAGCACGGTCTCAAAGCAACCTTCGCTCCTAGGATCTATCTTGATTCCACAGGAAGCTCCACCCATACTCACATCTCGGTTCATTCCAAGAACAATGAGAAGAAACCCGAGTCCATCTCTCCTGTCGAAGCATCCTTCCTCGCAGGTCTCCTCGCCAATCTGCCCTCTGTGACTGCTCTCACACTCCCTACTCCGGCATCCTACAAACGTATGCTCGATGGTGTCTGGTCTGGCGGAACCTACGTTAACTGGGGTACGGAGAACCGAGAGGCACCTATCCGATTGGCGAACTCCACCTCTCCTTCGTCGAGGAACTTCGAGTGTCGCTTTGTCGACGGCACGGCATCTCCTTACCTCGCTCTTGCAGGTATCATTGCCGCCGGCACTGCTGGCGTCGTCGAGAAGAAGGACCTCACTCACAAAGATTGTCCCGGTCCGGTGCCGGCTGCTCAATTGAGTGAGGAGCAGAGGAAGGCTCTGGGTATCACTACTAGGATGAGTTTGACCTGGGATGAGGCCAGGCAGAAATTGGGCGAGAATAAGCTGTTGAGGCAGGTTCTCGGAGAAGAGTTTGTCACGAAGTACCTCGCCGTTAACAAGGTAATGCTCAATATGATTGTTTGTTATGGCTATTGTGCTGAATCGTGGATTTCTAGACTCTCGCGGATGCCCTCGCCTTGGATGGCGATGATGAGAAGGCCGCTTCGAGTCGTCTTGTCGAATTCTATTAGATGGGTCGAGCATCGGTGCTTTCCCTTACAACTAGAACAATAAAACATGTACGTTAGAGACTCCTTTGAATGCTACCAAGTAGAACTGTCAACTTTTCCTTCGTAACGGTGATGAGCTCATGGTGCTGAAGGTTAATCCAGTTCGCGATCTACATACAACGCGACATGTCCGATTGAAAGGAGACATGACCCTACTGTATTGTGACGGGTCGTAAAGTTTTAGGTTTCATTCATACAACAGCCCGGTCCGCCAGGAAACTCGAGGCTGACCCTAGGGGAAAGGGCATTCATTCAAGCGGAGACTAGCCTTATCACGGCGAAATCACTCCAAAGAAATGAACGTGTCTGGCTTGTGTTTCTGAGAATAATTTGCGAACTTGACCAATTTCGGGCAGAAGCCACCCGCATTTAGCAGCTCCCAATATATTGTACGTTCTGATCGTGAGATGCCCGTGATCGTGCCAAGGAGTTGAAAAATCGTGCTTTCGCTGCTGGATTGTTTTCTCCAGTGGTGATAACGCAGCTTTGAGTTCAAAGAACCCTGGACGTGACATTCTTTCCATCTGCCCCTCCCAGACGTTGTTGGGATGTTGAACAGCAACTCGGATTCGGGTTGTGAGAACTGCGCCACATCACATGGCCCTATTTGCTCTTGTTTGTAGAAACAATGTTTGGCTTCACTCTCACCATAACACCGGGCTCAGCGTACCTTTCCTGACAGCAGCACCGAGAAAACGTGTACAGGGCCTGCCCAGGTATCCGGATCCCTCGTGAGTTAGTACCTCCACAAACCCAGGTATATCCTGAGACTGGAGCGAGCTTATCGAAAGAGAGGGAAACCTTTCCAACGAGGTTCAATGATATCAAGCTTCTTTTGACCAACTGAACAGGCGTGAGACGCGTATCAGGCTGTCGCGGTTTAGCAGGGGAACGAACAGGGTTCCTCATATCCATCGGGATCAAATTACCCTTTCAGTACTCGGTTTCTTTGAATCCAATAGATCACATTTTTATCGTTACTAAGAATAAAGGGCAATGCTCAGAAGCTCCCTGTCAGCCCGTTTTGAGTAGGAGACTCATGCCCAAACCTTATAGACCTGCTCCCTCTCTCCACCCACGACTTCTTTAATCCCTAATACTGATTGTATCAGTCCGACGTCCATCCAAGTGGGTTCTTGGAAGGATTTGCCCAGGTTATATAGTTCTTGGGCCAGGGTGCTCGGAAGGGCTGACTGGGAAGCATGTCGGTTGCCCCTCCCCCTCCCTTTGACTTACACTCGTTTTCGGAGGCAAGATGGGAACGTAACGCCTACTGTGAGTTTCTATCTCTAGCTTTTGACGCTCTCTGGTGCGACTGACGGCTCTTTCGGCAGTGTCATGCGCGGCATTAGTGGCCTATGAGTATCGTACGTTCACCGCCCACATTCTTGCTCGGATAAGGCTAATATTGAGTATGGACAGTTTTACAGCTCGATTCTGAGGTATTTGTCCCGGTGGAAGTGGTAGAAGGACTTGAGAAGTTAACTCGGAACGCTAGATTGAGTTTTTCTGGAAACAAAGGTGGTCTCTTGCAAAGGCCCTATTCATTTGGGTGAGTTGGCTACTACTCAACACGAAGGCTGGCTATCTGACGGCGAACTCTAGAGTCGGTATTACTCCCTTGCCTACAATATGTGAGTGTGGAACCATGCTGGCCAACATGCGCTCAACTGATCTTTCTCTCTCGAAGTTCCAATGCAGTTAGTGAGTAATTGCACCCGATGACTCCGAATTCAATTGACATGAGGCGCAGTCTTCATGCAGCCAAAGCCTTCATATCAGGTGAGCTCTGCTCCGTGTTCACCGTCCTTCACCGTTCTGACCTTCTTTCGGTATAGCTGTAAGACTCCTTCCTTGCCCGGCTTCATTCGAAATTATCGCTCAATATTACCTCCTTTCACCTCGCTCCTACCTACAGATGTAAGTTCCTCCTTTTCTCCGCCGCTTCCCACCGCCCTCATGTTGAATTGAAGGCAACACATTCTTTCACTGGCAAAACACCGGAGCAAGCTTGCAAGTAATAACGACGCACAGTACGCCACAGTTTTGACCAGAATATCCGGCTTCCCTGACCTTGTAATTTTGCAGTTATCCTTGAACTACGGCTGTATGCCATGTATGGCAGCACTCGCAAGATCCTCGCTCTTTTCGTACGTTTGACAGCTCCTCATGATCGATGATGATCACTCAATTCAATTGTATGCTTGGCTGTGCAGTTTTGCCTCACGATCGGAGAGGCGCTCGCCATGGGCCTTGTGTTCGGCCTTCCTAATCCTCTACTCGTTGGTATGCGGTCTAACTTCATTCTCACCAGTATCGCATGCGCTGATACCGAGTTCTCATGATAGGCACCAACGAACCTTTCCTTGGGAACTTCATATGTGCTGATGCTGACCCGCCGGACGGATCCCATTGGGTCGTCTATTATTGGGCTGCAGTCCTGGTCGTTGAAGGCACATTGTTATCGCTTGCTCTCGTCAAGGCGTGGCAACATAGGAAATCTGCTCATGGGAGCTCGATCATGCAGCAGTTGTCGAAAGACTCTGTGATTTATTTCTTCACGTCAGTGGCGTCCTCTCCGAATTTTCCGCAAGGCACATAAAACTGAGATTTCTTCCGAGCAGAATCTTCTGGATATACCTGGGAAACTTGATAATATGGTACTACAACAGGATAACTATCGACGAGCTAGGAACGGCCTTCGCATTCGTTATCGCCAGCGTGTGCGCCAATCGCCTACTCATCTCCGTGCGGTCCAGCCATTACCAAACGGTATCCGATGTCGATACGTACATGCCGTCGGTCGCCTTCATCAAGTTCTCGCACGGCACTCAGCTCAACAACCAAAACGACGCAACACTGAATACAATTGATAGTCGGTACTCTATAGAGCTTACGACATTCAATGAACGGACAGGGGTATGAATGAATAGCTTCTTCGCCTACCTATTTGCCTAGATTTTTTCCACTGGTACTTCCGCTTGCAATGGCCTCCTTATCATACGATACCAGCTTCTTGTTACCCCTCACAAGGGGGGTTCCTGCAGGGTTTAGATGCTCTGTGTGTATAGTGCACTTTCTACATGTAATTTTAGGGATCGACGTCTATGATACTCCCGGTAGTGTGATTTCCATCAAGTTGAACTATAACATGCCGCTCGGGTCTGTGGCACCAGCTTTCCCTGCCGCCGGTCTGGGAAGTCAGACTGGAATATCAGGTACCATGTGCATTGTTTAGATGTGCCTCCACTGCGTAACGATCGTAACTGGTTTACGAGACCGGCATGACATGTCTGCGACACTTGTAAATCTGATTGAGAATCGATCCCTGCCGTTCTCATGTTCTCAGAGTACACTGCACCTGGTTCATAAGACTCGTTGCTGTCAGGATCCTTGTCAGACTCGTATATACGTCGAGTTCAAGGGCAAGCCGTGACCAGGGTCATCTAGCCCTTAGATTCTGTAGAGTATCTGTCCAAAGCGGCCATCATTCACTTTGACCTAGGTTTGGCGATGATACCGAGATTTTATGGTTTCTTCGGGAGAACGGTCTTGGCGGCTCCATGGGGTGGGCAGAGACGAGCACTCAGCTGGTCGCGATGTCGTCTGACCTCTGAGTGTAGGCGTAGAGTTGAAGCAATTTAGACAGCTATCACCGAGAAGGTTATAGGTTACCACATGGAGAGCCAACTACAGAAGTCACAATCCAGCAAGTCGGATTACGGGAGAACCTACAGATAAGTTTTTGGGGGCTTGTGTGTGCCTTGGACCGATTCTCCGAAAGACGTGTCAGCAGGTTTGGGCAACAAGCAGCGGTTGTCGGATGGGATGAGTTGTCTGTGGCTTATGCTGGCATGAGAGGGGCATCATTCCTACCCACGCCATTCAGCCGTTTCAATAGAAGCGCCGCATACATCAACCCGATTGCCTACATGAAGCTTCCCAAACCCCTTCCGTTCAGGGATACCAAATCTTTAACCCATCGGTTAAGGGGCCATAGTATATTTTATTAGCTGATACTGAGAACCGTCATACCGTTCTCTCCTTGCAAGTAAGCGCCAACGGTCGAGTCAAGTACGACATACCAGGCCTTTAGTAAACATGCTCCAGGAAGGCGGAGATGCCAGCGCTCGTGTCAAGCAACTTCATCTCGGGCGCGATGACACTCTACTAGCTCAGCTAGGCTATAAACCTGGTACGTTACGTGGTGGCCGGCGCCAGTGGAGAGAATGGCTGATTTTGATGTCGATTGTGCCCAGAGTTTCGCAGAGTCTTCACTCCCATTGAGGTCTTTGGTGTTGGATTCAGTATCATCGGTCTTCTGCCCTCATTAGCGTAAGTAGAGGGATTGCTATTAGCCGAAGCGCCCAATGACATAGCTTCCACTAGCTCTGTTCTCGTCTATTCCATCCCATATGGCGGCCCTGTGGCGATGGTTTGGGGGGTGAGTCGATTACATCTGGCTGGATCGAACGACTGCTCATGCTCGTATAGTGGACCGTCTGCTCCATCTTCTTGATCATTATAGGACTTGCTATGGCGGAATTGGGTTCAGCTGCACCTACAATTGGTGGTCTGTATTACTGGACTTTCATGTTCTCATCACCCAAGTGGAGATGTCTTCTTTCGTGGATTGTAGGATGTAAGCGCCACCGTCGAGAGAGCAAGGTTGAATTGCTAAACTTGATACAGATTCGAATACCGTTGGAAATATCGCTAGCGTTGCATCGGTAGATTGGGGATGCGCAGTGCAAATTATGGCTGCTGCAAGTATTGGTTCTGGAGAGACTTTTTCGGCAACAACCGCGCAAACTTTGTGAGCAGCCTTTGCCGACGTTTATTCCGACTCCCTGTGCTTACTGTTTGCAATTCTAGTGGCCTCTTTGCTGGGCTTCTATTGCTCCATGCTTCCCTATGTAGTCTCAACCCCAAGTTCATCGCTAGGTTGCAGACGCCCTTCATTATCGTCAACATTGTGTACGTTCTCTCACTTCTGCCCACACTTCCCCACGCTAATGGCGTCCATCTGCAGACTCTGCCTTGTAATCATCATCGGCGTTCCTGCTGCCACTCCTAAGGAGTTCAGGAACCCTGCATCATTTGCCTTTGGCAACTTCCAAAACTGTAAGAATTTGCACTTTCCGGGCACTCCTACTCTTGCTCATCTAATCGCCTCTTAGTTTCCGGCTGGAATAATGGCTTTGCATTCATTCTCAGTTTCTTGGCACCTCTATGGACCATCGGCGCTTTTGATTCTACCGTCCATATCAGTGAGGAAGCTCGCAATGCAAATACCGCGATTCCCTTCGCCATGATTACTGCCGCAACTTCTAGCAGTATCATCGGATGGGGTAAGTCCGGGTCTAGTCGTTCCATTCCCTGGGCTAACAGTAACGCCAACCTGTCTAGGTATTAACGTGGCTTTGGCCTTCTGCATGGGCAAGGACCTCGAGGGCATCTTGGCAAGTCCCATCGGACAACCATTGGCAGCAGTAAGTGCCCCATTTCAACTCGATGAATCGATAAACGTGGGTCCAGCTTGCTCACGCGGATTCATTTCCCTTAGATCCTCTTCAATTCCTTCGGCACAAAAGGCGCTCTCGCCTTCTGGGCCTGGATCATTATCGTCCAGTACGTAAACTTCTTTCGCCACTCCCAAGAATTATGAACACGCGTGTTGATCTCCTTGTTCTCCAACAACAGATTCACCATCGGAATGAGCATGGTGTGTGACTTTTCTGAAAACTGTTTAGATCAAGATCTTGAATGACTGACGGATTCTTTCCTTGATCTCTTTAGCTTACCACCTGCTCTCGCCAAATCTTCGCCTTCTCTCGTGATGGAGGTCTTCCCCTTTCCAGGTACCTTTACAATGTCAACAAGCACACCCATGCACCCGTGAACGCAGTCTGGTTCGCCGCTGGTGTTTCACTCTTGCTTGGTCTCCTCGCGTTCGCTGGACCTAGCGCCATAGGTGCCATCTTCTCCCTAGTTGTCACTGGCCAATACCTCGCATACTCGATCCCCATCGCAGCTCGTTTCATCGGCCAAAAGGAAGTCAAAAGGGGACCTTTCTCTCTTGGAAAATTCGTACGTCCTTTCTATATCATATGGTATTGGCAAATCACTGACGGCGCTGCCCTAGTCCCTTCCTGTTGCGGCAACTGCAGTTACATGGATGGTCTTCATTATCGTCGTCTTCTTGTTCCCTGCCAGCCCTAGCCCAGACAAGGAGAGCTTCAACTACACTGTCGTTGTTTGGGGAGGCACTCTAGCCCTCGCCATCGGATACTATTACCTTCCTGTCTATGGAGGTATCCACTGGTTCAAGGGTCCTGTGCAAACCATCGGAGAGCTCGAGATCTCAAGCCAATCAGACGACGAGAAAGGAAGCGTAAGCGACAAGGATTCCGTGTCAAAAGAGAAGGCTGAAGCTGCTGCCGCTTCGTAATGATATCTATAATATATTTATACGTGATTTCTTGCATGTACTCACGACCTGTAATCCTACGATTAGACATTCGAAATATACGAACTGTACAAGGGGAATGCACGCTGTCTACTTGAAGTTGACGACCTTTTTTGCTCTACTCTGAACAGAAGGTGCGGGACGAGCTCCTGGGTTATGTTCCATTCGCCTGGTTTTATCGACCTTCTTTTCAACACGATCCATTTGGTCATTTTGGCGTTTGATCAAGTGGAAGTCATCTTCATCTGCCCCAGCCGCCTGTCCTGTTCCTATCAGCGACGGGTTCACAGGTTCGCCTGTGAAGAGGGAGATTAGGAGTGCCCGAACTAGTTAAGACGCATACATACCTCTTTTACGCAGAGTGCAGTCTTTCGCCAGATGAGTAGTTTCTCCGCAGAGTTTGCAGCAGCCACCGTTCGGGTATACACCCTTGTCCTTGTTTTGTGGGCACGCAGAGGCAAGGTGTCCTTTCGTATTGCAAACAAAGCAGGATGCGAACGGCAGAGGGTCCTCAGGATCAGCAGGTTTCCTGCACCGAGATAGAGTATGGTTGTCAGACCCGCACCTGGAACGCAAGGATTAGAACTATTCAGAGTTCTCAGCTTGAGCATGGCGTACCGGTAGCAGATACCAACAAGATTGTTTGTTCCCTTGCTGTTCTCAGAACTGGGACAATCCCTGGCTGGATGTCCCTTTTCACGGCAAATAAAACAGGTCGTCGTCTCCAGTTTGTCATGTTGCCGCTTCATTCTTCTCCGTTCAGATGGGTCAAAATGTACTGCATGGAAATCTCAGGCAATGCTGATCCAGAGAGCTCAAATAACGTACCAGGAGCCTCCTTGGGCGTTGACTTCGCCCGTTCAAGCCTCAGTTTCTTCTTTGCTGACTTGCTCAGGCCCGAGAGATCCCCATTTTCCAGAGCCTTCGCCTTCAATGCCGCCTTCTCTGCTCTCTCTGCAGCAGCTTGCTCAGCCTTGACGCCAGTGTTCCCATCTCTCATCGAGGGCTTTGTGCGTTTTCGTTTCTTCTTCTGAGGTGCAGACCCATTACCCTCCTGGCTCTCCTCAATCGGACCTGTCGCTTCTGACTCTGGTGCATCCTGCTCTCCACTACCAAAGCCTGCCTCCAAGTATGTTCGTTTCCTGCCGAAGTTTGTGATTCTGGTCATGGTGCTGAGGAGAACATCGTGGTCGACTTGAACGCCTAATCTCTTCCTGGGCTGTTACCATAAATGGAAACGCAAATTTCTGATGTACATTTGCCTCCGTAAAATCGCCGTAAACCACAATTTGAGTAACATTACATGGGCTGGGGTCCATTAATCGAAATTGTATACAATACTACATACATGAATAGCCAATACATGATTGATAAAAAATAAAGCAAGTAAATGCGGTAAATGGGAGAGATAGCAATGTGAGAAGGAAGCGGATTCCGATTTAGAAAACAGATCCAGCCTGGAAAAGCCAAGGTGGTACGCCGCCACCGCTTGGTGCTGGATTGGCTTGGTTATGCATCATTTGGTCGATGCTTGTCATATAAGAGCCCCAGTCATTTGTCCTACAAAAATGCAAGATGAGATATAGTCCTGTGAAGCGCAGAGTAAAAGACCTACTCGAACCCGGTCGAAATATTTGACCACATAGCCATTGCATCGTTGTTATCCAGGAACGGAACCCCACCCATGCCCATGAAAGCCGGGTTGGTCATGTTTGTAGCACCCATAGATGTCGTCAGAGGTTGGGTCCCGAAGAGTTGATTGAGATCCAGTTGGTCGAAGTCGGAATTCTGGTCGACAGACTCGGGCGACAAACTCGCTGTGCTTGCATCAGACACACTTCCACTGAACGTGTTGGTCAACGTGTTCCGTCGCTTTGGTTCTGTTGGCCCAAGAGGTCCGTTTCCGTCCAGCTGAGAACCGCTGAAAACAGGCATCTTGTTTGAATCCGCGAAGTTGAATTGACCATAGACTGGCAATCTTCCTAGCTCAGCGGTTGACATTGGTAAGGCATAGTCAGGTGTATGACCATTTATGATGGGTGAAACCTGCTGCGAATTCTTGTTAACACTAGAAACCCGTTTCGTGCCTGCAAGAGGCCGTGATGATGGTGCTACTGGTGCCCAGTTGGAATCTGCAGCAAGGGCGGGGTCGACATCGTCATCGGGATCCCTGGGTCGCTTCAGACGGTTGGTTTGGGAGAAAGTCACTTCTCCAATATTCGCCATGGCCTGTAACAAATCCCTATGACAAGAGACAGTCAGCAACTGCTCTAAGTGCTGGCAGAGACTTCGCTTACCGATTTCTTCCAGCACCACACCACCGATCCTCACATGAGGCCATGACGTCCAAGCACCGCTGAACGTCCTCCATTTCCCGTTTAGGATTCGGGACTATACCTGATCTTCGCCCGCTCCAAATGTTGAGCAGAAGGACGGTAGCTGATACAAAAATGATATTCTACGGAATGAGCATGAGCGCGGAGACCATTTCGTGGTAAGAGGGCGTTACCTGCACGGTTGGCCATATCACCTCGTTCCTTGATACCTGGCTGGCAAGTACATGACAACTGGACCTTGCAGCGTTTGTGCATATAGCCAGGGAGGGGAAGGCGGAAGGCGTTGGGTTGCGATAAGATGGAATGAATGGTCGGTGGATGAAAATCTGTAGATGGTAATACAAGGCGTAGAGAGTTGCAGATTGCTTGTGGAATATCTCGCCCTCGCGCTTAGGGTCCCAGCGCACTGTAAACACGATGAGATTTGTCAAAGTAGTGATGAGGCGAAAGCTCTTACGATGACTGGGAACGCTGTCAAGCCAACTGTTCAATGCCGAATCGAGTTCAGCGATCATTTGTTGATTCACTTGTTGCACCGTCTGGCCAATGGTCAAAGGTGGTTTCCTGACGGAATACTATGGCTCTTGTGAGTGGAGACCCAAGGACGTGTCAGAAAGCTGCACATACTATGACCCGCGCGGCATGGTTTTGTATGTTGACCAGGTCCAAAAAACAAGTGAAGAAGGCATGTATTGACGGTTTGCCCTCTGGTTGTTTGAACTTGGCTTCAGGATTGTCGGCCTCCCAATATTCGTCGTCACAGGCAATGGGGTATTCCACGTCGAAACTGCGATACAATTGTCAACCAACGCAGAGGCGTAGCAGATATAGTACTTACTTCTCGTCATCCAGTGCACTTTGGCGCCCGGTGAAGGAGCTGATCTGCCTATCGAGCGCAAGAAGCACCCTGGGACGTACGGGTAAGCATATGCCGTATTTTAGGAGGGTATTACCAACCAAAAGACTCGTTTCCATTGTTCGTCTACCGCGGTAGGTGCCTTGAGGGGCCTGCGTCGATGAGCTCCTATTTCCTCACATCGGCGGAGCGCAATACCAAGTATTGTCCAGATTCCATGGCCAATCTCGGTGCCCTGTCTGAACAGGATGTACAACTGAAAATAGGTCGTCAAAAAGGATATCCCGCGAGAGGTGAAAAGTGAGCATACAGCCAGGTTTTGCAGCTCAGCAAGTGTTGGAGTATGCTCGAATGTCCTATCCATTACGCTGACTTGTTCAAACCACTTCCACCCACATGATCGAAGGGCAGTTTGTCCTGGATAGAGCGCCCGAACATCTGACGAGTACCTAGCCCCATTGGCACACACCAGTAGAAGAGTCGCACCAAACTCTATATCAGTATGGTGAAGACCTTCCCGGATAGATTTCTCAAACGTCGGTCGGTGGAGGGTTGGCAAGTAGATGTTGACTTCAGAGAAATATAAATCGATCAAGGACTTCATGAGGTCATCATCGGGGAACTTATAATGAGGGGTTGGCTGGCGGTCCGTCCAGGCTGGGTGCCACTACAAGCGCGTGAGACCGCAGGAGTAGTAGTGTACAGCGCAGTGCTTACCGGTGGATTCTCCCATAATTCTGGTCGTTTACAGCCCATGAATAGGGTCTCGTGGAATTTCCGAGGGTCCCCGTGAGTTTCACTCCGTATGTCCAGAGCAGTCTGTATTAAAGTATATCCGCTAAACAGGTGTCAATGGATTTGGAATATGTTCTGAAAAAAGAGGAACAAAGATACCTTGACTTTCCAAAGAATGGGACGCCTTGAGGTGGATTGACGCTGAGTTTACGCATACGAGTTAACAACCCATCCTCGTCAACGACATCATCATCGTTTCTTGATAGCTCCCCGAGGTCAGGTGGTGTCGGCGACCGTTCCGCACCGTCCAATTCCTGGTTAAGGTCAATACCAGGCTTCAACTGATCGAGGTCAATATCTATAGTACGCCCCATCCTGAGGGCTTCTTACTTTGTTCAATAGCCGCTCCATCTTCTCTAATCTTATCTCGAGACTTTCGACGTAACTGACGCACGTGTTAGCCATTGAATTCACGGAGCACACCATCAAACTGGTGGTAACTAACCCTTTCGCGGAGCCGAGCGTCTAGGAGTCATGAATCAGGGCGCGCGCTGGTGGTCAAGAACTCTGAGATATCTAACCTTCGAGACCTCTTTGTGAGTGCAGTCCGCAGAGGCCTGTATACAGTTCGTACACCGATTGCCAGGCATTTCAGCGCTGTCACCTACGATGTTGGTGTCATAAGGTGGTGATTGATATGATTGGTTTCAAATCACGTACAGCGAACTAGAGCGCAAAGACAAGCCATCAGTTTATCGTCCAAATGATTGTAGACGCCAGCTAAGTAAAGTTGCCTTTGGAGCTGGGAAGATACTTACTTTTCTTCCTCTTACAATTATCGCATGCTCCAGGAATCCTTCGTTTCTTCTGCCCATTTTGCTGTACCATGGATCGCGATGGCCCAGAGTCGCTTCCAGGAGAATCTTGTGTTTGCGTCGACATGGTGGTTCAATGGAAAGATGCGTTTGTGAGATTTTGTTTCGAAGCCCCTTGTGAGGCTAAACCCGAGCAGTTGCAGCAGCACTGCCATCTCCGCGTCATCTGATGCCGATAAGCTTGAGGACCAAACATGGACCAACATCGGCAAGGCATCCGATGTTCTGCTTGGTCACGGTTCTGCTGGTGCTACAGTCAAGGTTGCTCTACGACGTGGACTACCTAAGGAAGCGGCAAACTTTGACTACGTGATTCTGCCCAACTTGTGAAATACACCCTGTTCAGCTAGATTACATGGCTTCAAGTACTACAGAAGAGCAAGGTAAGCTCGACCTCGATACTAAGAGTTAAGTGACAGCAGTTCTAACAGGATCAGGGGCAGATTTCCAAAGACTTCTTGACAATGCATTCAGGTCATATGAAACGAAACAATGCGCTCATGCTCTTGTTCGTGAAGAAATAATGGGTCGGAACAACTTGATCGTTACGATGGAGAAGGAGATCCAAGCCTGGAAATCCAGACTCAATACACTCAGCGACATTCATAAGCTGCCTGATGAAATTTTGGCGCATATCTTCTATCTCCTGGCTCACTCTAGCGACCCACCGGCAGTTGACTGGACCTCCATTACTCATGTATGTTCTCACTGGAAAAATGTTGCCTCAGAATACCCAGATTTGTGGAATATGCCCGATTTCCATAAACCCGTGCTTGCATCGGAGATGATTAGACGAGCCAAGAACGCTCCACTAATCATTGACTTCAGAATGATGGCAATTTCGCCTCAGTATTACGCCTCCTACTATCAACCCCGTTTCGAGCTGATCTTCAGACAAGTCAGGAGAGCGCAATCCCTACGATTGGAAACCTTCAGTGGTTCGCAGGACATCTGCACCGATTGGCTGAACTCTATCTTGCACGAGCCCGCGCAACTACTAGAACACTTAACCCTCAATAACATCTCACGTTTTGTCCCTGCCCTACCCCAAAAACTGTTCTCGGGTCTATGCCCCAAATTATCCCAGATTTCGTTACTTAATCGGACATTACCACGGGAAATAGCATCCCCACATTCCTTTGATCAAATCACGACTCTCAGCTTAAGAATTCGTTATGAAAACCGGGCTCCTGTAAGGAGAACAATTTCCTTCCTGCGATTTTTCCCCCGACTGCTTAATCTATACCTCACCAACTTCCTCGGTCGACCCGCAGCCGACTCAGAGCCGACCCCTCAACCCGTCCGATTGCCGCGTCTACAAAAAGTTATGATCACCGAATCTTCAGCCCATTGTGGACTTTTCTTTGACCTGGTGGAATTCCCTCGTGCGCAGGCTGAGGTGAAATTTCTGCCAGCATTTAGCCCCATAGTCGCGGAAGATATCGTCCGCACAGTTATTGGTCGTCTGCGCCAACCCGTGTACGGGCTTGGGGTGTCATATGCCTCAAATAACCTTTCAATTATTGGTGACAGTTCGAAGATTGTCACATATACATTCGACGGGTTTCCATCCACTCCATTCACAACACCGTCTTGCCTGTTTAACGCCTTCGATTTCACGCATTTGCGCAGTTTCATGACGAGCTCTAACCACACACATGGGGACTTCTGGAGAAAACTTGGTGGATTGACGCACCTAGAGTTCCTGGCCATAGAGTGGAATAACTCAGTGTTTTTCAGAGTATGGTCAGAGATCTCTGCAGAGTCGTTGCTATTTCCTTCACTTTCTCACTTACATCTCCGCAACTGGGTCTTCCAAAGTCCAGAAGGGGAACCACCAAGCTACTTGGATTACATGCAAGGGATTAGCTCAGAAGCACTGACAGGCACTCGTGAAATCTCCATCAATATCTCTGGTTTCAAGAAAGCTCTTCGGAATCGACAGGAATACGGACATTACATCGCCCGTATCTCCATCGAGGGATCCCAAATTTCTCCCAAACATACGAGCGCCTTGCAAGCAATCACAGGAGACAGGACGCAGTGGGATATTATCTAGAGGATGCGAGAATAGTTGCGGCCCCGTGCGCTTGGGCTTTATGATTTCTGTTGACCGACCATACACACTTACAGATTCTGAGTTGTTCTCTTTCGATTGCTAATGGACAATGGCAGGGTACCAACGGACATACTAGACAGACAGTACCACCCAGTAATCACTGTTAGTTTGTCGCCCCTTAGTGGCACTATACCTTCATGAAGCCTCCTTTCGAACTCGAATTTACATCGATGCGCTCCTCAGACCACAGTAACGATTGTGTTGTTCTGACATCGAATCTCTTCTGTATCTAGGGACGATGGACCCCAGCTTGATCTCTAGGGGTTACGCTTCTTAGAATTATACTTAGCGGTAGTTCTATTATTTGGTAGCCTACCGCCATCACGAATCGATCATTTGATGAATAGATCACTGGTATGTGGTCAATGCCGCCTCTGCTAACTTGGCACTTGCTATCAACAACCACTCGGTCTGTAATGTCCATACATGACATGGAATCAGGTTCGTTCAGATACAACATTTATCAAAGATGCTCATGAGCAGCTTATGGATACCATTATTGTTGAGTTTAGCAGCGGAAGAATGGCGAAAGTTACAAGTCACCGCCCTTAGCGACACGGTCGCAAAGCAGCATGCATCCGCCCTCATCCACGAAGAAATTGCGGCCCTCAGGAACTCCATCTCTACACTAAAGAAGGAAGTTTACACCTGGAAAGCAAAACATAATAGACTCTGCGATATCCATAGACTCCCGGAAAGGGTCTTAGTTCGCATCTTCTCCCTGCTTGCGTATGATCTTGGAAATCCACCTGTGACAGACTATATCTTCATCACACATGTGTGCACTCATTGGAGGTCTCTGGCTCTAAAGCATACAGGGCTATGGACTAGACCCAATTTCCATCAACCCCTGATTGCCCTGCAGATGGCGAAATGGGCACAACCTGATCCTTTGACAATCGACTTCCACATTGTGAATGTATCCCAACGCAATCTTGTAGACTATTACATCCCCCGCCTCCATTCTCTGCGGCAGAACATCAGTCGAGCAAGAGATCTGATACTGCAGCTCGATCCCTTACCAAACCTCGTTCAAGAGACTGGCGCGGACTGGGTCAGATCTTGTTTACAGGAACCTGCGCCTACGCTCGAAACCCTTCGTGTTACTTGCGTAGGTTGCGTCCAGACACTACCTGAAGTTCTTTTTTCAGGTGTATGTCCGCAATTGCGTGGCGTCTCGCTACATAATTGGTTATTCAAGTTGCCCAAAAACGACACCAGCCTGTTGCATTTCCCGGCGCATTTAACAACTCTTGTTTTGACCAGGGACTCTAACAGATATAACCTACGCGAAAGTAGTATGGCTGCGTCAAGCTTCGTTCGACTATTGCAACACTGTCCTCAGTTGCAGATTCTACGTCTTCGAGACTGTTTATGCCTGCCTTCCGAGCCGATGGCCCAGATGGCGCGGCTTGCACATCTCAAGGAGATCCAAATCACAGAAAAAGCTGAAGTGGCCGAGTGGTTTTTGCGAATGGTGGAATATTCATCGCTCGCGCTGGTCGAGGTGACCTTTTCGTTCTCGCACACCGTTAGTGCTTCCGTCGACGCCATAGTGAGGGACGTTACCGGCCGACTAGCCGTTCCCATAACGTTTCTCGTGGTTTTGTCAGAACATAGTCTTGCTTGCTATAAAGGGCTTGAACAGAAAGGGGATGTATTTGGAGAACTTCTATGCTCGTTTAGAAATCACTCCTCGTTTCCCACTATCAGTGGTGATTTTTTCAGCAACCCCGCCTTGGCACATTTGCGTGGCTTCACGTATTCCTCTCCTATCTCTTCTCTGGGACTCTGGAAAGCGGTTGGTCAATTACGACATTTGCGGTATTTGTCCGTCATACACAACCATCAGGACTTTCTAGAGGTCTTGTCTCAATCGGTGGAGTCCGAGTCAGCGACTCCGGAAACAGGTGCTTTGACACCCTCGTTCTCGTCCCTCTCCTGTCTGCAACTCAAGAGATGGCGATTCGAGACCTGGTCGCCCACTGGCCATGCCGGATGGGCAAGGTCTATTTCCGAATACGTGACCCCTCCACACGCTAGCGCCTCTTTCGGCAGCTTCAAGCAAGCCCTCCTTATAAGACAGCAATCAGGCTTGTATATGTCGTCCATCCACGTCAGCGACTCGCTTTCAACACCTGAGCATGCCGAAGAGCTGAAAGCCGTCACTAACGAGAAAACGTCTTGGCACATCTTCCCATGATCATCATAGATTGCTCTTTCATTCCTACCAAAGTTTAGAATCAGACAATTTGTCAACATTTCCTACCACTTACAAAAATTCATCTTTCATTCCATTCATGGGTATCATACTTCAGCCAAAATGCCAACCAGAATGTCCTTAATTGTCGGTCTCTCTCCAGTTCGGCCAGTAGTTTCCGTCTCAGCCGCTGTCTCCCACTGTCTCCCAAAGGTAGCACCAAAGACTGCACTTGCCAGAACCTCATCCTCGGGCCCATCCCTCACGCGTAGCCTATGGGTCACCACCCTCGGCATTGCGCGAGCTATGTCCACTTCCGTCACATAGAGCATCCGCCGAGGATCGTCAATGGATGGGGCCTTCAGGGATCCCTCTGCAACTGACTCCCCTCCTCCCCTTCTACGAGAGGGCGGTCGAGCGAGCGTGACGCTGGCGCTGCGAGTGGCACTTAGAGCATCATCCGCAGCGATACTGCCTGCATCTGTATCGGCGTTATTGACACCGTCCCATTCGTACAACGAGCCTCCAAGGGTTTGATCAAGGAGCTCTGCACCTGTAGGGTCATTGCCTATCACTCTAGCAGCTCTCGCGATTGCTACGGCATCATCGGTAGCTCTCACAGTAAGGAGCATTCCGTCGAGCTGGCGATGGTGTCTCGTCGCAGCGAAGAGATCAAGCAGGTACAGTCGTAGCTCAGGCGAGAAATATGCTTGCCTTGCCATCTGCTGAAGGACGACGAGGAAGGAACGAGGGAATAGCTGCTTCGGTAGCACAGGCGCTGGGGATCCCTGAGGAAGAGGGTGAGGGGAGGGCCGAGTTGGATACTGATGGTTCTGATGGCCGTTCTGAGCATAATACTGTGGTCGGGGTTGATGCAGGGGCAGAGACTTAGTAGCCATTAGTGGACTGTGAGATGGCTTCGGCAGTGGCGGGGCCGGGGAGAGAGGAGATGGTGTGGAGGGATTTGAGGTACGGGAGAAAGATTGTAACCGAGGTCTTGGCAGGCTGTTAGCAGACATCATAGGTAGCGACTTGAATGCCTGTCGGACGTTCTGCGCCACAATCACATTGATGCTCATTGAAAAGCGATCGAGCTAGACGGGCTGTCAGCTGGAGGAAGATGGCATTGAAACGATTCTTACCAGGGCCTTGTAGATGTCTGGTCGTTCCCTGGCATCCCAGGGGCAGACGTAGACCATCATGAACCCTTCGGGCAAGGGCCATATACCTTCTTCATGGCGCTCCTGCTGAAGAGTCACATTTCCAGATCCCTGAAGGCTGACCTGTCGTTCCGCAAAGACACGTTCAAGTGCTTTTTGTTGAGAAGTGGTAGAGTGTTCCAAACCGGTCGCAACAACAGCGACAGGGAGCTCAAGAGGAGTACCTGTTCGTGGACGTACATCGGGCTCTGTATTAGCGTGTGGTAAAGGGTATGGTCGGAACGTTGGAGCGGGTAAAGGTTCCTGATCTGTCAAAGTGCTCAAAGTTGCCAGATGGGGCGACGATTTCCGCGATGGCAGTTCCTTTGGAAAGGAGGCTGAACGCCTGTATTCCGTTTGTTTTGATTTGCCATTGCGTGAACGAGATGGTGGCCTGCTGCTCTCTGATACATCCCCACGTGTTGAGGAGCGCATAAAGAGAGACCGAAGTAAGGCCTCTGGAGTTGGAGCTGGTCCATGGTCGATGTGACGAGCCGCAGGGTCGGCTCTTGCTTTAATTTTCAACCTATGCGTTGGTATGTCGAACAAAGCAGATAAGGTCTACAAATACAACCATAATCAGCATCGGGTCCTCGCCATTGCAACTTTGTTGCACATGGAGAAATCAATCTGTCGTTGTTTTGTCCGCTGTTCACGGGCATCGAGATGATGAGAAGTGCATACCAGCCTTCGACTGTAATTGGCTTCCAGAAGCTGGTGGCGCTGCTCAACCTCCGCATAGTCGGTCATACTAGTTTGACAGATTCTCCACGTGCAGGTCTTCTTCTATTATGGACAGCACGAATGTCACTTACCCAATGAGCGAGTCTAGCGACCAGACCAACATCTTCTTCGGGAGTCAGAATAATCAGATTCTTATCGCCAGCAATGATGCATTGTAGTATCGCTTGAAAGATTGAAGGTTCTAGCGGAAGCGTGGCAGAGGCTAAACCTCGGACATAGGCAACAGTCGCTGGCAAGAAAGCAGGAGTCCCGACGAGAGGCAAGAGTTCTTCGGTTGCGGTGATTTCTAGCATCCGTCTGGTTTCGAGGAGACGACCTTATATTGGTTTATAGATGCACCTGACTGCCAATGTTTAAGTGCCTCCCCGAAACCACAGTCAGCTGGACATACCTTTAGTACCTTGTGGCCTCAATTGATGATCGTAGTAGTTTAGCAAGGCACCATGGACGTATCCTAATATCGGAAGGAAGCTTCTCGCACTGATTGAACGGCCATAAGGTAGCGCTTGGGCTGTGAAAGCTCCCGATATACCCTGTAGTCTTACGTAAATTGGATATGCCACCTTGTCGATATTCCAAGTTCCTGGCGTCTTGCCGCCGCCATGGGGGATCACGGAAAGATCTCCCAAGCTTGATGGATGGATGGAGGTCGCTCAGAATCTCGTTTCAACTCTTAGACTCGGACTTCCACCTTCCTTGACTGTGTACGACGTCTCTTTCAACCGTACGCACCGTGGAAGAAAGAGCTATCGTCGACGCGGACGGGATTAGTGCAACCGGGTGTAGCCAAATAACATCAGCTCGGTAAGGCTCTCATGCATTGAGGAACTAAGCGACGAATTTTCATATCTTGCATGTAGCGTCTAATTGAGGTTTCTTTCGTCTGGTCCTGCCCTATCAATTTCAACAAATCCGCTAGCGCAAAGAGACGTTCACAGAAGCGCCCATGTTTACATGGAGCAGACCATTCAATTCTTCGTGGACGACACCTCACCGACAATCGCATACTCACCTATATCTGACACGTTCTCTACCCCCAATCTAACAGCCAGCTGGAACCCGTATTACACAACTTCTGGATTTGCCCGTTCTATCGGAGATATTGGCGAAGGAGACAGCTATCATGTTACCTCGCTGAACGGTGCTTCACTATCCATCTCCTGGAAAGGTGAGTCGAGCCTCCTCTCCGCCCAGTACCGTAGCTCAAGGCGAATGCGCCAGGAACTGGAGTGCAGCTTTTCGGCTACACAAACGGATCGAATTATGACGTCCTCCTCGACGGTACCGTTCAGACGACCCTTGGGAATGATTTGGACAACAAGATCTTAGCCAATCTCCAGAACCTGACGCAGGCAGTCCATAATGTAACTCTACAGGCTAAACTCCCAGCATCCACCCACCTTCTTTTCCCCTCCCTATTTTTCGACAAAGCCCTGCTAACAACAGAGGCGGAGGCTGCCGACAAGTAAGTTCCTCATATGCACCTTCATAACTCCCAGTTCTCGAATATTCAAATCTTTTCAGCACGACTGTAACCAGCCAAAATTTACCTGACACATCCGTTCTTTATGCTGGCCAATGGTCGTCCCAGACCGTGTCAGGCCGTTTAGTTCATACATCCAACACTATTGGAGATTCGACATCAACTACATTTAATGGCATGTTACCTCACTTCACGATCAAAGGAATTGAGTAACCTTAATTTCTTCCTTGCAGGCTCTTCATTCACGCTGACGGGGATGACGTCGCCCGACTCGGGCAACTACTCAATTACTCTGGACAATCAGACTACAAGCTACCTGGGCCGAAGTTCCTTCATTCATGGAGATGCACTACTTTTCTCCGCCACCGGTCTTGACCCAAATAGGACTCATGTATTGAAGGTCACGAACGAAGATGGTCACGAACTCTCAATCAATGCAGATGGATTCACTGTTTTCGTGGCACAACCACAAGTGTGAGTAGCTGACCCATTGATTATCCGCAGTACGGCTGAAACACGATCTTTCCAGGGTTCCACCAGAGCCTACACCTTCACCAGCGGGTGCATTGAGTACATCACCGGCACCAATAGCGAAGGGTACTATCGCAGCTCTTGTACTTGGCGGAATCCTAGCCTTCCTAGCGCTTACTGGTCTCCTCTTGTTCTGGTTCGTCATCCGTCCCCGACGGAGACGTGCGAGACAGGAACTAGATCAACGCCCGCAAACTTCTATTGAACCGAAGGAACCCCGCCAAGTGCTAAACATCGCGCCTCCGTTGGCGGGACATGGCGGTGTTTACACCTACAACAGTGACCTGGGCTACGTCCGAGATGACGAGTCTGCCACCCAGCAGGACCAACCCGCAAATCGCGCCAGTGCTCAATCGGGTTTTGCCAGGTGGAAACGTGACTTGGAAATGGGTTTAGAGGGTCTCGGGTTGAGCATCAGGTTCAGGCATTCCGACTCAACAGGCGGGCGGACCAATAGGCAAAGTAGAACCAACAGCGAGAGTGCAGGTGGGGAGCAAAGTGCAACGCGTTCACGGTTCGGGTCAGGCCAAGGATCCTGGACGCGAATGAGTTGGAAAGGCAAAAAGAAGGCGAAAGGGTCACCCAAGGGCAGCAATGGTTCTTGGTCGCCAGGTGTCGCGTTGGAGCTACCTGTACGGCCATCTTCACATACAAGCTTGGAAGAGACCAAGGATAAGGAACGCCCGGATTCCAAGCCGCCTTCACTTACTTCTGGCCTCGACTCACTATCCTACATGTCTTATCCACAAGTGCAGCCGGCTCCTGTACTGACTACCCCTCACGCCTATGCCTTCACACACGACAACGCAAGGCGGTCCAGTCAACAACCTCCGGAGCGGCGACCCCTCGGTCCTCGACAGTCCCTCCCACGAACCTTTACTACCATGCAGACAACTCATGACAACGGAGGAAACCACAGCCGTCAGGAAAGCGCTGGTCTCCTACTCACGCATGGTGGCGAACCAAACATCACCATTGAGGAGGAGATGTCTCAACTATCACCTAATTACGGAGCAGTTATAGGGACTGTTATCCCACCGACGCCTCATGACCCTGGACGAGGTCGACAATTGCAACCCGGATCCACTTCACGCGACGATAGAGGAAGTTCAAGTCATTCAGGAGACGAATCTACTAGCTTCTTGGGACCTAGTACAGCCAGGCATGCCATCCGGAGCTTGAGCCCAAGAACAAGCCACGTCGGTCCATCTGAAGCTGCGCCAAGCCTGGTGGACAGGCCAGCCAGTCGTGACAAGCATCTCCACCCTTCGGCTCAGCCAGTAGCGGGTTCGTCAAAGGGCAAAATGAAGGAGTCTACCAAAAAGACCAGTCGTTCCGAGGAGAAACGACCTGACACAGGTCTAACTCACAACTCATCCGGTCCAGATAGTTCCTTCCTGGAAGTTGGTTCCCCAGAGAATTCGACTCTAAACATGAGAGCTGAAGAAGACGCTTCCATGCTTTCTTCCGCCTCGCCGCCACAAATTCGAAGCTCTTTCCTTGAAATGAGCCCTCTCCAACTTGACCTTTTCCAGACGTTAGCAGCACCAAGCCAGCCGGAACCAACTGGTAGCACACGTCCTTCACCACAGGAAGAAAGGCGAACCACTATGATATCATTAGTGACAAGCGAGGAGAGCAAAGTCGTAGATCCTCAACCCACCTCCCGATTGACCCCTGACGTTCGTCCAAGTGCCCATGGCCACCCTACGCGAGAACGAAACGGTTCCGTATCGTTCCTCGATTTCAGTAGTAGTTCCGATGCCTCCTCCAGAACACGGTCGGTAGCCACGTCCGAATTCTCCAGCCGATTTGCAGGTTCTATCTCTGCACAACTCCAGCAACAGTACCCTCCTTCATCTTTCCCACAAGGACACCAGCGTATAAGCACGGCCTTGTCTCATACTACGGAACAAACGCAGTCTTCATTCATTTCCGGGCCATCGAGCTCACCGCCACCGAATCGGGATTCATTCTTCCCATATCCGGTTACTTTCGCTCCTTCCTCTCCATTCTACAACCCCAGCATGCAACAGATGCAAGCCGCACCACCGCAACCTGAACCACCCCGTCAAGCCTCAAATAGAGGTCCTCCACAGCTTGCTCCGATCGTTGTACCCCCTCCGGACGTTGGCAACGTACGAGCATCTACCGGCAGCGATGGACTCGGACGCCATCCAACATCTATCATGATATCACCCACCGATAGTGTTCCTATGTCCGTATCTGAGCTCAGGTTCCGGCACAGTCATGGCGATTCTACTAGCGGCTCTTTAAGCGCTCGTCTACCTCCACACCCTCCTCTACCTGGCAGTGCACGTTCAAGAACTGAATTCACCGGGCCTGCTCCTCTGTCACCGCCAAGTTATATTGTGCAACAGGTCTTGGGACGTTCACCTGATCCTCAAGAAACACCTGGACCCGAATCACTCACTGCCCCTCCGTTCTCAATGCCACGAACCACACGACCGGGTTGATAAACAACCTCATGCCCACTTAAAACCCCTACTTTAGTGCTTTAATAGTCATTTTTGATACTTTGGTTTAGGACTTTGATACCTGTGTCAGGCTTGAAGGACATTTCACCATACCGCATTTTGCATTCTATACCCGATTTACTCGTGGCCATGTACAGATGTATCTCTACTTTATCTATAACACTCTTTCAAATTTCAAGATTTGAAGTTCCTTCAGAAGATATTCATGGCAGTCTGGAGCTCTGTGGACCACCATGACCGGTAATTTCTACCCGATATAGCCGGTTGGAACGCTCACAGAAAATTCTATGTTTACACCCAAAGACTCTTGAACGCAAACCACCACCATCAACAAACTTTGCCCTCGGGCTCGTCGCGACCTGTTCGACCGATTTCTTGTTACAAGACCAGAGAGTGTATGCCGAAACTCGGCCATCTTATGCGCAGGCGCCTAAATATGCTTTCCGACGAATGGCCATGACGAAAGAAGAGACCGTTTTGCTGATGCAGACGCGGAGAATCTTCACGTCAAACACAGAGTACTCTTGTTAATCATTCCGCTCATCGAAGCTACAATGTTCCGAGTTCTGGATCTTCTGCATGATGGATCGCCCACCTGGTGTTGCTCGATTTAGCACGTGAAGTAAGGTCAACCATTCTGAGAATACGCCTCTTGTTCCCAGTGCGAGAACTCCGTGGTTACGACAAATTTAAAGGCAAATCCATGGCAAGAAATAGATCTTCGCCGCAAACTTACTCATCAATCGCGGAGGAGACGCGAACTAGCGCCCTACACATGGTCCATCTTCGCCATGGACGATCATTCAACCTAAGATGCCTGATACGATTCGGACGGGCGTAGCGGGCACTTCTGTTCACTGGAGTAGTCAATCAGCTTCGGTGTGTCAACCAAGAGTATTCGGAGGTGCGATATAAAGACGAACGAGGTCAGTATGGTCAATCCCATATTTGCTGGACATAGTCTAAAATGATTCTTGCTCCTCCAGCACCTCTTGTACATGTTTCTTCGACATCTATTCTCGTCTTTGGATTCGTATTGCTGCTTTCGTGGTCCCTCGTCAAGCTTAGCAGGATAGGCAAGAGGGAGGCCTATCTTCCGCCTGGGCCACCTACCACACCACTAGTTGGGAATGCACTCCAAATCCCACTGAAGAGTCCCCAGCACCAGTGCGTATGTATGTCTGGCAAGAAACCGTATCTGATAGATCGATCAGGTTCACCAAATGGGCTCGAGAGTACGGAGATATCTACAGCTTGAAGCTGGCCACGGCAAACGTCGTAGTACTCAACTCGCTCAAATCTATTCGCCAAGTGTTGGAGAAGAATTCGGCTGTAACATCCGATCGCCCACCCTTCCACTTCGTCACATTGATTGAAGGAGAAAATAACAACGTGGTATTGTGCGTGCTTTGATCTTCTTCTACCATGGACCAGTACTAACATTCACCCTAGCGGCAGATATTGTAAGATTGGGGTCATACGCGAAGAAAACTATCAACTGACTTCCCGAAGCGCAGAGATGGCGATCCCTACGCAGGGCAGCACGTGAAGTCCTTTCAGCTGGAGCATGTCAGAAACGCCTCGCAGCACAACATGCGGAGGGCATTCAATTAGCTTATGACCTACTCAATAAACAGGTGACACTCCAGGAGTCCGAGATCTAACGCGAAGTATACTGATCTTATGATTAGGATATTCGTCCTACGCTGCGGAGGACTACCACGTCAATCATCATGTCACTACTGTTTGGCATCCGAGTACCTCGCATTGAGACTCCCATCTTCACCGAGTTCTGGGACGTGCTCAACAGATTTGTTGACATAACAGCTCCGACAGCCCATCCTCCCGTTGATCTCATACCTCTCCTCAAGAAAGTGCCCGAAAGATTCGCATCATGGAAAACGGAATGCCGAGAACTCCGAACAGATCAAAGAGCCGCTTTCATGAAGATGTTGCGGCCTGTGAAAGAGCGAATGGCGAGAGGAGAGAGCACGGGGTGTTTCATGGAGATGGTCTGTCGACGTGCTCAGGAGTGGAACCTGGATGACGAACTTGTTCTGTAAATCCCTCTCTCTTCGTCTAAAAAGCGCGGTGATTCACCCCTCCCTCCACTTAGGTATTTCGGAGGAGCAATGATGGAAGCAGGATCGGACACGACTTCAGTCTTCTTCCAGAACTTTGTGCTACTCTTGGCTGCTTACCCTGAGATCCAACGAAGGGCTCAAGAAGAAATCGACAAAGTCGTTGGCCCTCACCGCATGCCACATTTCAACGACTTTGCAAACCTGCCATATCTTGAGGCTTTGATAAACGAGGTAGGATTTTGTAGAATTTCACTGTGCTCAGGAAATTAATTTGAACTTTCTAAAGGTGCATAGGTTCCGAACGGTAGCCCCATTATCTGTTCCTCACGCTACCATCGAAGATGTTCGCGTAAGTTATTATTCAAGTTGTCCGTCTGAGTTCTATGATCTGATCAAGTGTGCAGTATGAAGACTATGTCATTCCTAAGGGCACGATAGTGTTCCAAAATACCTGTGAGTATTATCCCACCCAGACGGATGCCCTGGAGCTAAATTATCAACAGGGGGTGTCTTCCGCGACGAAAGCCTCTTTGAGGACCCCGAAACCTTTGATCCCGAACGCTTCATCAAGAATCCTGGTTTGGCAAAATACATCGAATATGCGTTTGGCAGTGGCAGGGTATGGCGGTCTTACACGTTGATATGCTCCTTAGCTAAACTTCCTTTTCAGAGGGCATGCGCGGGGAACCACCTGGCCAAGAGTTCACTGGTGAGCATATTGAGCGTTAATATCTTCACTTTCAGATGTTGATCTTAGTATCACAGGTAATCGTCGTGATGAACATTCTGTGGTGCTTCAATACCGTCAAAGATCGCGATGCTGATGGGAATGAGATTGAACCTGATTTGGAGAACTACGAGGATGTATGTGTACCATCTGTGTTTGTGTCCATCATGATGCTGACCGCCTTTGAAGGGTCTGATCAACATCCCAACCAACCTGCAGTGTTCTTTTGAACCAAGAACTCCTGCAACGGAGGCCTTTCTGCGTCAGGCATTCACAGATGCGAAGCACGTATTCGAGCCCTTCGAGCGGGAGCTAGGGATCGAGGACAAGGAGTACCTTGAAAAGATGAGGGACGAGCTATCAGTCTGAGCAATACAGGATACCAGCAATCAAAAGGAGGGAAATCCGCAGGCGGTTCGAGTTTTTCTTTTCTTAACTTATGCACATTAGGAAATATTATAGGGATTCACTGTAATTTACGCTTCGATGAAGATACGGTATCTGCGTGGGAAGCAATTCTTGACATCTATCCGGAGATTAGATTGGATTGACAAGTTACTTCCTCCTCTTTCCCTTATCGTCCCTACTCTGTACCGTACCAAGAATGACGACATCTGATAGGCTTAATGAGGCTGCTCACAAGGAACTGTTCGATGCAGGGATAGCGATGAGGAGGAAGGTTATGGTAGACCACACTCTCGCAATCGATCGTTGGTATTTCTAGCTGACGTCGGTACTGTATGGGATAGGGAGATGATTTCGTCGACAATCAGCTAGCTAAGGTGTGTGTCCGCGAGAAGTCAATACAAGATTCCGGTCTGAGGGACTGATTAGGGTGCTTCTGATTTCATGAGGCCCATGCAGGAGGTAGAGTGAACTACATAAGCTGATACTTGACATGCTGATAAAGTTCAAAGATAGCAACAGAGGTTAGTAATATGCCATCTCGGGTCAAGTAGGAGTGACATCGAGATGTCCTTGATAGGCTGCTTGGGGTACTATCTGGACACGCCCAGGATTAGAACTTAAGCAGCGTAGCCTTATCGTCATAGCCTTGCTTGCCGCCTCTGGAAAACAAGAGGAGGTAAGCCCCTCGTTCGACGAAACCGTACATACTGATTTTTTGTACATTTTTCAGCTGAAAGCACACCTCCGTGGAGCAGTCAATAACGGCGCCACGGAGATTGAGATTAGGGAGACCCTTCTCCAATCAGCAGTTTATGGCGGAATGCCGACCGGGATGGCTAGTTTCCGAACTGCCGATGAGGTTATCAAAAAGCTTCGGGAGGAGGGAAAGCTTCCCAATAATCCGTAACGCGCATATTGCGCGATTGCAAACCGTTATCTTTCTGAATTCACATGGTATAATGGTTCTCCGTACCCGTTCGGCCAGTGAAGCAAGAAATTAGACAAGAGAAGCAAGTTTATCTGATTATCGTGTGCAATAATAGGCCATGTCATAGGAGAGCCATCTGCCTGTATGAATCACCAGGTCGCAAGGGTGTGGCGGAAGGACAATGTGTCTGAATGTGCGGTGTTTTGTGGCGTTCACGTTGCTACTTGATCCAACGCAGTACCGAGGGGCGTTTCGAAACACCTCATAAATCTGGCGCCAAAAATAGTGCTTCAGATAGACCAAATAAGATGCGATAATTCGCGTCCGCACGTATCATGTTGCTTTACATTGCGGAGAGGACGAAACTTTCATGATACGGGCGGGGTAAGCGGGGTTTTAGATCCGATTCCGAAATCCGATTCCGATTTGCCGACGTCCAAGAAGAGTCAAAGAAGTACAGCCACCAACTCTCTCACGTGACGCAATTTTTCCTGGAAAGGTGGCTCGCGCCGAAACGGACAAGCAGCCCCGACCTAAACCAGTCCAGCTGCCTCCTTGCCTTTGTCCACACTACCGTCCTGCATCCAGCAGGCATATATATCCTTGCTTTTGCCTCTAGACTACTCAAGCTTTGCAAGAGAATACCCAGAAGCCGGATCTTAGAAACTCTGGGACACATATATTCCGAAATTCCGCCTTCGAGCCTCGCCGTTGGACCGCTTGAAAGGATCTGCGCGGGTCGTTCCTTGCAACCTATACACCACAGTCTCTACAAGGCGACACCTAGAGAACAAGAAGAACACCCTACGAGCTTGCTACACGCTAGCCACCAGATATGTCCGCCCAGGCCGTATCGAAATCCACATCGACCTCGGGTTCGACGTCATCCTCATCTCAACAAGTCGATGAGAGTAAAGCAATAACGCCGGATAACGCTACACCGCCTGTCAAGAAAGCTATCGTTTTCACTTTCCTTAGTCCTGAAATCGCGTCCTACTTCATTGGTGCGTTCTTTGACTCGGTGAGCTCGCTGATAAACTGATTGAAAATTTGTCTATACAGCCGGAGGATGTGCTGGAGCTGCCTCGCGTACTGTTGTTAGCCCGCTAGAGCGATTGAAAATTATACAGTGTGTTTTCATGCCGATTACTCCGAAACTCGATGTCCGCTAACCACCGACGCTTCAGACAAGTTCAACCGCGAACTGGAGACGGAAACTACAATGGCGTGTGGAGGAGTCTTGTTCGTATGTGGCAGGAGGAAGGCTTCAGAGGATTCATGCGGGGTAACGGGATCAATTGTTTAAGGATCGTTCCCTATAGGTAAGTCTTTGTCTTTGGCCTTGTCCTTCCCGCCCTGCAAGCTTTGTCCTGACATCCAATTACCAAAAAGCGCTGTCCAGTTCACGACGTATGAACAATTGAAGAAGGTCGGGACCTCGTTTCTCGTCCCTGAACACGCTCTGACGTAATGATGTTCATAGTTCTTCACAAGGCATGGCTCGAAAGAGCTGGATACACCAAAGAGGTTAGCTAGTGGCGCGTTGGCTGGTATAACCTCGGTTTGTGCGTACCTTGTTCCTTTGAAGTCTTTGCGAATGTGGTCTAATTATATGCGATGATCTACAGGCTCGACATACCCCCTGGACCTTGTACGCTCACGCCTGTCAATCGCGACGGCTTCAGTACAGTTCGCGGAAGCAGCAGCCGCTGCAGCAGCATCTCCAGCACCAGTTGCAGGGAGCTCCACCCAGACTGTTACAGCAGCCCGAGCTGTACCGGCTTCATCAATACCGAAAACCTCAGCAGCAGCACTTTTCCACTCATCACCATCCTCCTCAGTGGCAGCCGCCACTGCAAATCTCTCCTCCACGGCAAAGGCCCAACTCCAAATGTACTCGGCACACGATCTCACCATAGCAGGCATGACGGCTAAAATTATGCGTGAAGAAGGTGGTGTCCGGGCACTATATCGTGGTCTTGTCACTACCGCCTTTGGTGTGGCACCTTACGTTGGGATCAACTTTGCCGCCTATGAAGCTTTACGAGGAGTGATCACACCTCCTGGGAAGAGCAGTGTTTGGAGAAAATTGAGCTGTGGGGCGTTAGCGGGGTCGATATCGCAGACGTTGACGTATCCGTTTGATGTGCTGAGAAGGAAGATGCAGGTTACGGGAATGAAGGGTGGTGCTGCGAAGTATAATGGGGCACTTCATGCGTTGAGTGTGATTTTGAAGACGGAGGGAGTGCAAGGTTTGTATAGGGGTTTGTGGCCCAACTTGCGTAAGTCTTTTGCCTGTGCTGGTGAGTGAGATGAGATACTGATTCCGCTTTATTTGTTTCAGTGAAAGTGGCGCCTAGTATAGCTACTTCTTTCTTCACTTATGAGTTGGTGAGTGGTTTCCGTGTACTATCCGGTCTCTGGTGTGGTTTGCTGACTAGGCTTTAGGTGAAGGAGTTTTTGATACCTGCGTAATTGGGCTTTGCTATTTCAGGAACACTAGACGAAACGATCTACGGAATCTACCGCTGCATAGGAGGATGAAGTTTCGACAGCTATGTATATAGACGACATGAAGAATCTAGGACTTATGGGTACAAGATACTAGCATGGATTTGCCTGTCAGCTCCTAGCTCTTCGGACCACTCGACCTTCATTAAGCTTCATTTCTTGACCTACGGCTTCACGATCTCTCCTTTCACTCAATTTTACGCCTTCATTTCAAGTTCAAGATTTGCTATCATATCTTCACTATTTCATCTGCATTCTACAGTTACCTAATGTACATACAGTCACCACCCAAGTAGGCTGAGCCTAAAATACCAAGATAAGAATTATCTGACATGGTACTTGGAAGATCATCTGATGTTCTAGAGACAATTAGTGCATCTGGGGAGGGGTAACCTGCTACCATTTGACCTTTAAGCACTTTCTGCCAACTCCTTATGTGTACTGACTTCAATTATGAGTGGCCACATGGGCTTGGAGAGAGGAGCTTGTGCGAAAAAGTTTTCCAATTCAAGTTTTGATGAAGGCCCTTGATGTGTGTGATTGCCTGGCTGACGACTTGGCTGGTCCGAAAGGCCCTGAGGCCGAGCTCGCAAGGCTCTGCGGTTTGCCACGACCGACTAGACGACCGTTGGGAACTCTGGTCGACCCTGAGCCTGTTGAACTCGGATAACCGCTGAGCAGAGCTTTTACAGCGAAGACACGACAAAGACCGCAAACAATAGCATATGCAGCTGCTCTAAGCAGATTATCAGTCGCTCCTTTTTATCGTGAGTACTCTGCTTTTTAATTCGATCATTGCGTTTCATGGGCGTCAGTGGGAGTGTCAGTGCAGCGTGGCCTGTCAAGTCTGTTTGTTAGTCGAGCACTAGCAGACAGTTTAGTTCATTTCTCTGAGCAGCCATGCATTTACAGCGTGGCCTCCACTGATGCCGACTCCTGGGATCTTTGCTGCGAATTGACCCTTTGCATAGTCACTATCACCGAGATTCAATACAATTCTTGCTAATTCAAGTCTTTTTGGGCTATCTAGGTATACCCTAATCTAAAGATTGACCCTCTTTGAAGGAAGGAGCCGAAACTGTTGCGCACGCACCTCGGTAGGCAGCATGGCGATCGGAGCCCACCACCAACAGCAGCAGCATGGGCCATCTACCACGACCTCAACGACTTCACCTCCCTCACAAGGAGGCACAGTTGTAGGTGCTGCTGCTGCAGGCAGGCCTCTCCCTATAACACCCACGTCTTCCCCTGACAACCCAGCCAGCCAGTCGGCTACTTCAGAGAAGCCTTTACCCAACCCTCATTCTCCCGTATCAGAACCAACAACACGTTCTGGCGGTGGTGTCGTAATATCAACACCAGCTCCTGTCACCAAAGCCTCCGCATCGGCTATTGCTCACCACGATACTTCTCCCTCATCCTCGTCCCTACTTTATCCACAATTCCCTCCTCCAGGCGTGGCAGGGTCGTATTCTTATTCCACTTCTATGGGACAGAGCCACAGCGCTACTGCTAGTCCTAGGTCTGTATCCGCCTCACCAGCCTATCCTTCTTCGGTTGCCTCGCCTTCAGCTCCACCATCGTCCTATGGTCACCATACCCATGAATCCTCAACATCCTCAGCACCACCCACACCTACATCTACAGCGAGTAAAGGTGGCCTCTTCAAGCGAGCTCTGGGAGGGGTAGTTGGCGGTGCCTCGGGCTGGAGAAAGAAATCCGACTCGGCAGCCAACTCGCTCTCTACACCTCCGATTGATGGACGGAGGTCTCCTGCTGCCCATAATCAACCACCACGAGCAACTACTCCTAACTCCTTATCATCAAGCGGAGGAGGAGGGAGGAACTTGGGGCACTTGGCAAGTCACGTATTCAACGTAACCCCATCATCTAAAAAGTCCAAACGCGATCTATCGGAGGAACGTCATCTCCCGCCTGCTCCTCTATCGAAAGCTGGTGCGATGAATGCTGCACCTGGTGAAGGCGTCTTTGCATACCATCAGATGAAGCCACCAATACCTGCGACACCGATGAACTCGCCCGCAAGCGCGAGTTCGTTGCGGACACCAGAAACACACACACTCCTGAATAGGGCGTCGATCATCCCGGTGACACCAGCAATTTCCAGCGCTGTGAACTACATGCGGATGAACACGCCAGACCCGATCGAAGAGACGCCCTCGAGGAGCAAGCCTGCTAGTCAGGGTCCTTCTAGAGAGACTCCACCGAAAACAAATACCATACCGGAGAGGCGGATCGTCCATGAGGAGGAAGATGACGACGACGACGTGGTACTGGTCAAGAAGACCGATTTCCAAGGAGCCAAGAGGACATATCCTGGATTATCCAATAACAACAATGCTACTTCGACACCGCTCAGATCAGCACCTGTACCTCGATCGAAAACAGGTGTATCAGAATCTGGTACCGTTACAGCCCCTGAGGCGCTCTTCCCTCCGATCTCTGCACCTGCAGGTCCTACCACTACATTCGCTTCAGCCTCAGCAACTTCGATCTCAACTCCATCCTCACCTGCCACTAGTAGTGCAACTTCATACTATGCCTCCTCGACTTCGAGTCCTCCACTACCATCACCAACACAGAAGGACAAAGAAATATGGCGTCAATCAGACTCGACGATTGGACACCAAACTTTCAGACGGCCAAACGCTCAAGCTGCTATGCAAGAGTCAAGACCTGTATCGATGGCCGACTCTGTGTTGAGCTCGCATACAGTCGTTCCTGGGAGCTTCTCTACGCCCACAGCTACAATTGCAGGAAGCCCGGTAGGAAGCGGGCATAGAAGGTTGAGTGCGTTGATCACGGATGCGGACTTTGGGACGCCAGAGGAGTTCGAGGAGATTGAATACAGTGACATTGAGGGCCATGAAGATGATGGAATGAGGGAACTTGGTAGTTGGGGAAGAAAACACAGAAGGGAAGGCGCAGATGAGGGACTGGAGCCTCCGGCTACACCTGCGAAAGATAGGTCTACGACGCCCCTTCATGCGATGTATGCCTCTGCACCGGCTTCAGTGTCGGTGTCACCCGTTGCCTCTTCATCATCCTATCACCCTTCCGTTACCCAGCAGCTCGAACTCGAGCGTCAAGTCTCGCTCACGCCCTCGTCGTTCTCCCGAAAGTCGAAACATTCAAGATCTGGATCCGCTGACATTTCTCGGCCTTCAAGTCCAAGTGCTAGCAGTCAGAAGAGCAAGAACAGGAGGTCAATGTCTTTGAGCATATCCTCGCATGCTGCTGCGTTCTCGAAGACTGCTACTCGCTTCCTGCGCTCTCCAGACAAGGGAACTGTATCAGATACAGAGGGCTTGACGAAGATACAGCAGAAGAGAATATATACGGCACACAGTCCAGACATTTCCTTCAACTCGGGTTACAGCACAGGCAGCTTACCGAGAAGTCGTCTGAACCCTGCTTCCTCCACTCCACCTGGTCAGAGACGGGACCCACCTCCTCCGTTGTCTGCCTCTCCGTCGAATTCATCGGTGTCATCTCAAGCTTGGCAGGACAGGAGTCTTCCCGCACTTCCACCGAACTCGCCTTCAGCACCTATTCCTATCGGTAACGCATTCCCTAGAGGACCTCCGTCACCACCTACTGGTTCTTCAAGAGGACAGAATCCAGCGGCTCCTACACATGCTTACCATCATTCTCATGCACCATCCTCTGGCGGTTTCAGGCAGACCGCGATCAGTATCACCAGTGGTTTGGCGCCTGCAGCCGGACTCGCTAAAAGGGCCGTAGAGAAGATGGGTAGAGCTTTCGGTGGGCATGGTCATTCACAGTCCTATTCACCCAGTGGGAAGGAGAGTATCTTAACCACAGGCACCACAAGCTCCAGTTCGATCAGCTCTGGCACCCCTCCAAGCTCATACAATGGTGTCGGAGGGTCAGAATTGAAGAGAACAGGCTCCAACCATTCCCATTCACAATCGTACTCCCATCCTCATCAACATCAACCAGAACAGAAGACGAAGAAAAAGATCAGGCTCAGGAGGACCCCGAATGCACCATCGATTTCTTCGACCGCTTCTTCGGTCTCTCATTCAACCAACGCTTCTGCTTCGGACTCTGAGCTATTCCCTCCATCTGTAGGACCGTTCTTGGGAACCAAGCTCAGAGAAGGGTGGGTTTCTAATGGGCCTGGTTTGGTGTTTGGTAGGGATTTGAAGAGCGTCGTCAGAGATACAGCGGTCTGGGTCGGATCGGAGAATTTCAGGGGAGGCGATAGCGATTACGAAGGAGAAGACGAGGTCGATGAGATGGGAGTTGTGAGAAATAAGAGGCGGAAAAATAGGAAGAGTGTCAAGAGGGGACAACTGGAGGCGTTGGAGGAGAGAATGTTGCCTGCTGTCGTTGTCAGATGCGCGCAGCATATTCTAATCTGGGGAATCCAAGAAGAAGGTCTTTTTAGGTACGTATTCCTCACTATGGTGAGAGTCTTTTCTCTGACGCCTTCTGTTTGAACAGGGTTCCTGGCCGAGCTGCTCATATCACAAGACTAAAGAATGAGTTCGATAGTGGTATGTCATACCTACAGTGGTATTTTTTCTCACACAAATACTAATTTGGTGCAGGTGCCGATTACGATATGGCAGAATGTTCTCCTGGGGAGTTGGACCCTCACGCTGTCGCCTCTACATTCAAGGCCTTCCTGCGAGAACGTGAGCAACCCTCTTGATCCCGCTAACCTCATCGCTGATTAAAAACTCTAGTTCCTGAACCCATCTTGACTCGCGACATGCTGCCATATTTCGACGCTGCGATGGCTCAAGAACAGACGCTCCAAGCTGGCTCCACTGATGAGATGAACGGTCTCTCCCGTGGACCTGGATCTGCCAACCCCCGATCGAACCCGACGTCTTCTGCCCCTTCACCACAAATTCAGATGCGAAAGCCACCTTCGCTTTCCACTCTCGCCATGCCTTCATTCAGCGCCCCCCGTCCATCCCAGCCACTCATGGATGCCTTCCACTCTTTCCTATCCAAGCTACCAGCGGAAAACAGGGACCTCCTAAGGACCGTGGTTGAGTTGATCAGGGCGACCGCGAAGGACAGCAAAGACACCAAGATGCCTCTGAGCAACTTACTGCTGGTCTTCTGCCCTTCACTGGGTATGTCACCCGCTCTCCTGAGAGTGCTATGCGAAGCCGAAGGTCTCTGGGACGACAAGCCTATGGAGGTGCTTGACATCAAGAGAGAGTCTGTGGTACTTGACATTCGGGGCCCTCCTTCCGATCAAAATTCAGAGGACTTTGACGACAGCAGCTTCTCCTCAGCAGATGACTTCCGTGGGCCAAGCACACGCGAACATATACCCACCGTATACTTGGACGCTGAGACTGGGTCCTCGTCCTCACTATCGCAGCATCTTCCCCCGAGCCTCGAGCGTTCACAGACCGATGACGGATCCTCGTTCGTCTCTACATCCGAAGACCAGGCAGATTTAGCTGCTCGTCACGATGCAGGCTCCCCCCTTATACTGTCATCGTCGGCTGAATCATTGAATACTCCTCCCTCATCCTCGATTAGTCATCCACTTTCAGGCATCCCTCACAAAGAAGAGGAAACGTTGATGAACACTGACCAAGACGGTATAGAGGACTCACCAGTCATCTCCTCATCCGATCCTCGCAGGCCCCTTATCTCCAACCCAATTCCGATCACAGAGCCTGTTCATTTCCCATCGTCGCCTTCAGGTATGATTGGCCCTCTTCTAACGGAAGCAGAGCAAAGGCGTTCGATGCAACTTCTGTCTATGCCCAACTTCTCCCCTTCGCCATTGTGGGTAGATCCGAAGTTTAGCAATGCAGCTGCAGCTCCGGAAGATGGTTCACCATCACCTACAATACTGAATGCTTCATTGAAGGCGAAGAAGATCGTCAACAAGAAGCCTTCGCTCCAACTCTTGTTCTCCAAAAAGTCGACATCTTCCCTTTCATCGCCCGCCGGTCCCATTCAGAAATCTATGATATCCGGACCATATCTCCATACCCCCCACGCAGCGAGTGAATCATCCATGTCCACGCCCATTTCTGCATTGACCACCCACACCGCACCTCAATCGAGCGTCGGCGACTTGCTGTTACCAGTGCCAGCCACAGTCGACTCTCCCATCGACGGCTCCCTCAAGGTCCTGCAAACACCAGCAACACCTCCGGACCCTCAGAGGACAGTCATTCGACCTGGATTGTTGACGTCTAGATCATCATCTTCGTTGCCTACATCTCCAAGCTTGGGTACACCTATTGCAGATCGATATGCTCGTTCAGCATCACCTTCGCCTTCCGTAGCCCTCTCAATCAAGACATCTGTATCTCAAGACGCCCCTCCGTCAAGCTACCACCTTCGCACAACTATGGGCCGAAGCCGTGGTAGAACTGAAGTTAGGGAACGAGGCGCATCCGTTTCCAGCGATGCATCTGGCTCAAGCGGAAACCACCTCGGTCTTCTTGACGATTCTGAGTTCAACGAAGACTGGACCAAGACCGTCTTGCTCGCTGCAGCCGACGTCAAGGTTGATTAACGATCTGGTGACGGCGCTCCTCCTCTTTCGGGTTTTTGGAAGGCTCTTACTGGGATATGTTATACCATCTCTATTCAGTCTATTCATTTCGTTTTTCGACATCTCTATCACTCATGTTATCTTGTCATCTTGCTATCTTACATCTATCGCACTTATTTATCTCTTTCATATCATCGCACTCTACATACGGACACTGGCTGCTCGCAATGCCCTGGAAACAGTTCATCTGACATAGCTCCTAGCTGCATACACTACGTTGATCGTTAGAAATTGATACCCTGTTGCATGACCAGACTCGACCATTGTGCTCTGTGGGTTCCAGAGTTATGGAAGGAAGTTGTTGGCCACTGGTATGTAGGGAACCACCTCAACCTCCATAGCGCCACAACGACACATTGCCGGAGAAAGCCATTAGCCACAGGTAGCTATCAACACTATACCTGAGGCCTGAGGGTTGACGAAGTGTTTTATTTCAGATGAGTATGAGTACGAACTATCCTACATCTACGGTCTGATATTTTTACAAGTCAATGTTACAATGATGTCCATCGAAAGGGTGTATCTCTATGATTTTGTCGTGTATGTACTGACTTCTCAAGCCAAGAGTGTTCTAACCTAGAGTGCATCCGGAGACAAGTCACCCAAAGAGAGTGGTCCCTCATACGCACTCCACGCCGAACGAGCATCATCTCCAAACTCAGAGTGGGAGTCAATTGATTCCTACGAGCGCATGTAAGCGAAGTATTGGCTGGAGAGGAATACAATACTCACATCGAAGTAATGATGCGCAACACCTCTAGGAGCTACAGAGAGGAGACTATCAGTACCAAAGAATGAAAGCAACGAGGCTACCCAAGCGACGCACTCTTCGGTGTACGGGGCAGACGACAGTTAGCTCCACTCTGCATGATATGGTAGGCAACAAGGCCAGACCAACCAGTCTGGTGGGATGCTCCGAGACCCTTCCCACTGTCCGCATGGAAGAATTCGTAGAACCAGACGTAGTCCTTAAAGTGAGGGTCGTGATCGAGCTTATCATTGCCTCCATTCGTTGCCCTTCTTCCATCAATGTCCCGGCCAAAAATATGGATGATCCTGTGCTGGATCTCTTCTGCGACACCGACGAGGTTCATGTAGTCACCACTACCAGTAGGACATTCGACCTGTAGATCGTCTCCGTAGTATTGGTAGAACCGTTGCAAGCTCTCGATGAGGATGAAGTTGACAGCAAGCCCTGTTCGATCGTATTAGTATGCGCCGCCCTGCCAGTGCGATCAACCATAGCCCTTACAGATTGGTCCTCTCCAGTTCGAATTTCCGCCGAACATACCAGACTTGGAGTCACCGGGCCAGTAAGGAACTTCGTATCGCTGACCGTTGACATCCATTCCCCATGGGTGTTCTTTGTGTAGCTTCGACAACCTGAATGAGACTGTCAGTAAACACTCAAGGAAACAAGGATCTATGCCTACGATCGGATTCCGTGTTCGCTGAAGAATTCGTTCTCATCCAACATCTTTTCAAGGATACTGACCAGACGCTCCTTACTAGCAAGAGCGAGAAGTTTACGATCGCCCTTTCCAGTGACTGTGATATCAATGTTAACGACTGTACGGTCGTCGAGTTCAATTATGATTACCTTTCATATTCGCCATGTTTCGATCAGCCATGTCTGTTCTGTTGTCAATGAACCATTCCATCCTCTTCTTGAAACCGGGGAACCGATTGATAACAGATGGCTCCAGGACTAGGGTGCCGTACAGGGGAATGAGGCCAACCAAGCTGCGAACGGGGAGTTGCATGGCGTTTCCGGGCCCGAACTCAATAGCATCATAGTACATGCCATCCTTGTCGTTCCACAAGCTGATCTCGTCGCCACCTTCCTTGTACGTCATAGCATCGGCAATGAAGATAAAGTGCTAGAATGAGTTGATCAGCGTCCAGAACAGACAAATTAACAGAAGAAATACCTCGAAGAACTTAGATGCGATGTCCTCATACACAGGATTGTGTTTCGCCAATTCGAGAGCCATGTTCAACCTGAGCGCACGTCAGCTGGTAGAAAATCGTCGGTACCCATTAGACCCACATATTGAGACAGTAGAACGCCATCCAAGCGGTACCATCAGCTTGACGCAGCGTACCACCCGTAGGCAATGGCTCAGAACGGTTGAAGGCACCGATGTTGTCTAGACCAAGGAAACCACCTTCGAAGACATTATTGCCACCTTGATCCTTGCGGTTAACCCACCTGTCACTAGATAAGCACCATGCCTCGACAACCTTCGAATGACTTACCATGTGAAGTTCAGAAGGAGTTTCTGGAAAACACGCTCAAGGAAAGGGAGATCCTCTGTGCCAAAGAGCTTCCTCTCCAACTTGAAAACACGGAAGGTCGCCCTAGAACAGGCGTAAGTTCCCGTAATGTCTAATCAAGGATGAAACCTACCAGGCATGTACGGGAGGATTGACATCACTGAAATTCCACTCATAGGCAGGAATTTGGCCATCTGGCTTCATGTACCATTCGCGAGTCAACAGGTCCAGCTGTGATTTTGCGAATGCAGGATCCACGAGCGCCAAAGGGATACAATGGAACGCAGTATCCCATGCTGCGAAGAAGGGATATTCCCATCTTTGAACGGAACATGAGTGGCTATATGCGTATAAAGCGTATAGACTCACTTATCGGGCATGGAAAGAATATCTGCGATATGTAAATGTTTCCATTGCTGTATAAGTGTCAGCCTACTTTGCATCTGTGTCATCAGGCAGTGAAGCTTACAGTGTTTCGGATATGCTTCCTGTCGTGCGGTGGTGGAGGTTGACCAGAGTCGCCTTCAATCCATTCCTTCTGTATGAACTGATAGTACTGCTTCGTCCAAAGCATACCACCAAGCGCCTGTCTCATGATCTGTTTCAAGTCATCACTAATCGGGCCCAGCACGAGACCGTTGTAGAATTCGTCTGCTTCTTGTCGACGTTCCTCTACACAGTCGTCGAAAAGGACTTCGTCGTCCAAGGTAGGATCTTTTCCATATCTCGTGGGGGTGAGCTTAAGACGAACAACAGCGACACCTCCATTTCCTGGGACATCCGAAAAGATGTAATGTGCCGCCGCTTTCGTTCCACGCAAGTCTGGGTTGACAAATGAGCCGCCGAGGGGGAAGGGTGTGCAAGGTCCCTCTTCTGGTATGTCAGGTCTCTCCATTCCGAAGGAAGAGGCCGTCCGCGATCGAATCCGAGGAGTGAAGAAGGACTCATCCTTGGATTCTGATTCGGGAGGACGATGGTCCGAAATGATATGGTCATGGAAAGCATCCTTGACGTATGAACTAGAGTTGGTCCCTCCGTACAAACGACTGAAGTTGGTGTTGTTCTCGGTGAACAGGAGCATGGGCTCAACCGAGCCTGCATCGGGGTCGATTTCAAAGTTGTTCGCGGGGCCAACGGGCGGAGGTGAAGGTAGGCAATACAAATGTGTCTTGCCGAGTGTTTCGTGCCGTGCTGTTATACGGTTGATCTTGTTCTCCTCTGTACCTCTTACGGACCCGTGAAGAGAAGGGATCGGTTGTTCCTCCTTGGGCCAGGACCAAGTGTTGCGGAACCAAAGCTGGGGAATGATGTGGAGTGTTGCAGGATCTGGACCACGATTGTAGGCGGTTATTCGGGCGTATAGGTTTTCTGGATCGTCCTCATCCTTGGCGTACTAAAGTGGTACACCTGTGTTAGAAACTAGATATATGCGTATTTTTTGGCTGCACTGACCTCAACAAACACATCCCAGTACCTATCATCATCGAAGGCATCAGTATCCAAGATTTCGTATTCTGGAACTTCGCGATCCCGTCGCTGATTCTCTGCTATGAGCTCCTCATAAGGGAAGCGCCGCTGAGGGTACTTGTAGAGAAACTTCATGTATGAGTGTGTAGGTGTCGAGTCCAGATAGTAGTAGAGCTCTTTGACGTCCTCTCCATGGTTCCCTTGATGACCAGTGACACCAAACAGTCGTTCTTTGATAATGGGGTCCTCGCCATTCCAGAGTGAAAGTGAAAGGCACAGTCGCTGGTGATTGTCGGAAATTCCGGCGATACCATCTTCTCCCCACCGATAAGCTCGAGAACGTGCGTGCTCGTGAGGGAAATGACTCCAAGCATCGCCATTGTAAGAGTAATCTTCTCGCACGGTGGCCTATGACGAAGCGAAAAAACAAATTGTTGGTCAACGTGTTGATCTGAACGTAATCGCGTATCGCCTCGTGTACTTACCCACTGCCTATCGCTAAGATAAGGTCCCCATCGCTTCCAGTGTCGTTCTCGCTTGCCATCCTGATTCAATCGATGCTTTTCAGCCCCGTGGTAGTCACCACCGAGCTGCTGGGCAAGGCGCTGTCGATAGCTCGCCCTTGTTCTATCAGGAGACCTCGGCGTCGTATCACCCGATCCTTTGGGTGCTGAATGGCCAGTCTTCTGAGGAGGCGTGGGGGTTGCTGGAGGGACTGTGGCCTTGGGGATGTTGATCGCCAAACCTGGCCCACGTTCTCCAGATTGCTGGTTGTCGCTGTTAGAAGCGCCTCCTCTGAACAGCTTTTCTTGCATCTTCTTCACTGCGTTAGACGCCATGACGACCGTGTGTTGCTGCTCGTCGTCGTCGTCGATAGCAGAGGGTCGAGAACTGGGGACGCGTCTTTGGTGGATGAAAGGTTAAATAAGGTATTCCTCGGGGAGCTCGCCCATTTCCGGTCAACGCGTACAAAAACTGCGATAGCGATCATTTTTGCGTGACGTCACCGCGTCACCTACTATCTTTGCCTTATCCGTTTTTCCCCCTCGTAAACAACTCGTAAATGGCGCGGTTGCCTCATGTGCCGATTGAGAGCGAAGGCCCTTTATCAACCTACAACGAGTTAATGTCATTAGATTGCCTCGAACAATAAGCATATGACGGAAAGACAATAGTCACAGTGAATTTCCCTGCATTCTCCCCCAACCGAGGGTCTGAACATCTCTTTCGAGCCTGAGGTTTTTGTTCATGAGCTTGAATGTTACTCCAAAAGGTGAGAGGGTTCCGACCTGTCTCGTTCCCTGAAAATACAATCGAATACGGAAGACTGCGCGCAAGCACGACTTCCACGATTTACCAACTTTGAAGCTCGTTCACGCTGAAGGACCTGGAGTTACTACATCGAGGGCGCGACTGGGGACAGAGAAACATGCCTCTGTTGAGAAGGCATAGATGATTCCGAAGGAGTTTCAAAGGTGGATGGATTGAGGCGAGCTGCTCCAGTCAAAGTCGATTCACGAACGAGAACTATGATAACGCAAAATCCTCGAGCCCGAATGTTACTGGATCAAAGTATTCAATGTCGCCAGTGGGGAGGCCGAGCGAGAAGTGAATTTGTAACCTTCTGGGTCGGCCCGAAGTCCACGATCTCGCCATAGTCCCATCCCATTGGGTTCATTCAGGCCGAACTGGATTTCAGCTTAACCGCCGAACGGCAGTCTAAAAGTAGCCCTAATCTTTATCATGTTATGGCTCCCACGAGCCTCTGCCAGCCGTCGATGGCCGTCTTTTCATTTGGTCTTTCCATTGATTCCGTCCCTTCAAGCGCTATCACTGGACCTGCGTTTTCGCTTTGAGAAGACCTGTTGGACATAATACTTTCACATGATGACGGTCTAGCCCGCATCGAAAAAGATGCCGGAGAAACAGAAACACTTGCTCGAGGTTCTGCCACGATTCACGAGACTGCCATCGGCGGAGGTACTGCGAAATGCGGACACTTCATTCATGCTGAAAGAAGCACACCTTTATTACTCTACCTACAGCCTACTCTCCACTTAATCAAGCTCATCAATAAGGTCTGCCAACTCGCGTCTGTAGAGCTCTTCGAAGACATCCTCGTAGTCGATGCTAAAAAATCGGGTCAGGAAAGAAGAAAGAAGATGACTTCCAACAAGGAGGCTCACCTTCGCTTGTGGTTGTTATTGTTATTGCTGGCACTGCGATATGAACACGGTCAGCTTGGTCGAGCGATGAGCTGGAAGGAACTTACGCATTGCCGGCTGCGTGCTTGGCGACTTTGCCGACGATCTTCTTTCCGACAGTCATGCCAATCCTGGCGATAGCGCCGAAGAGCAGTCTGCGCTCCAAATCTTCCCCATCGAAATCTCTCTCCATGAGGTCGAATTCAATGCTAGAGAGGGGGCGATTTAGTCCCAGTTCAGACGAGGATGAGGGTCAGATACGCACTCTCGCTCTTGAACGGGAGCAGGGTGGACATGTTTGGCGCGGCTGAGATAACAGATAAGTCCACTGAAATCCATAAGTCACATTAGGTACTTACACCTTGGATTCGGTTCGGAGACGGTGGGAGACACCTTCAGGCTGACCAGGCTGCTGCCCCTGGTTGCGGTGACGGTGGTGTCGGACAGGCTCCTCCTGACCATTAACGGTGGGGTTGCATGCAACTTGGGTAGAGAGAGCTCCACCGAGAGCAACGAGGAAGAGGGTCTTTGCGTTGATGGCAACCATTTTTGAGAGTATAGACTTGAATAAGTAAGATTTGAGAGAAGAATGGAGTTCTTAGTGACCGGCACTGAAGATTGAGATGTAGGAGCGCAGCTGAAGATTTTGCCCTGATGGGACGTCTGCCTTTATACACGGCAGAGGCAGCTCATAGCCGAAAGACCCTAGTTTCGCATCTTTTGATTTGTACTGCCCTTGATTCATTGAGTTGATGGTGGAGCCAATCCTAACCCCTCGAGTCAAGCACTTGATGCGCTCATTTCAGAGTTTAAATTCGGCGATCAATGGCATGAATGGGTTTTGATCTTTCTGCCAGGGACCTTTGGAAACGGTCAGCGATCTGCAGCAACCCACTGACATCTTTCCTGTGCCCTCAGAAACCTCTTCGGCAACCGTTTCATGTCCTCCTTCAAACCCGGATGAGTTCTCTGAATGAGACGCTGCCAGTGTCCGAATGAATTGGAATTGTCATCGGTACTCTAAGCGATTGAAGACGCCAATTTGAGTCTTGAGTCTTGAGATGGGCCAACTCTGGTCTGATCTCCCTGGCCTCAGTTTTGTATTCTGGGTCTGGGAGATAAAGCTTGAGCTAACCGAAGCGGACGATGAAGGTGTGCTTTTTTTACTTACGAAGGTGTTAGACATGCCGTACGGGGGCGCATACAGCCGGTGGAACGAGGACAACATCAATGCGCCTCGCGCCGATAACAGGCGGCATCTCGATCGGCACCGGGATCAAGAAATGTGCGAAGGCGGCACCACCAACACGAAATGAGTGGAAGTGAGAATTGTTGTGATCACTATGTCAAATAATAGAAACTAGATGCTAAAAGAAACAGGCAAATGTTTGTCCGTATCTATCTCGGAGATCATTAATATTATTGAGCACATCATGTCCGACCGTTGCTCCCGAGTCGACAGCAGTAATTATAAGAGATTGAAACGGCGTCGTCCGACTCTCAAGGATCTGTGCGAGCAAGTCGACAGATTGCGCATTCACAAACGACGAGCATGCCAGACTAGTCATACCCGTCAGAATCTCTTGTTTCGCAATCCTCTCGAGATCGCGAGTAAAGAGGGTAATATGAGGTAAGACAAGTTGTCTGATGGAAGGGGAAAGTGCGTCCAGCAATGGCTTGCATTGAATCGAGTGCGGCTCAGAACCGCTAGTGTAAATGCCAAAGTATTCCAGAGCGGGATCCGATCTTGTAATAAGGCCAACAAACGCGTCTTCAGTGACGTCTGCTGCATTTTTTACCAGCCAGAAGTCCATTTTTTGAGCCGCTGGGAATTGAAAGGGTCGGAAAAACGCAGCCAACAGCTCTTCGCGAGGGTTCTTTAATTGAAGTGTTAGATCTGTCATGTTTGGAAGGCTGATTTGTTGGCCACCCTGAGATAGCCCCTCGACGGCATGACTGAAGTCAACACCAATTCTGCAATGTGCTAGGCTGGTAATCCCAGAGAAGATTACCTGCGCATCCACCGGCGTAAAAGCGACGTGATAGTCGATCTCAAGACGCTTCAAGTGAGTCGTTATCAAATGGTCAATCAAACGGCCTGTAAAGCATTTCAGCACTCCCATAATAGTAGATAAATTCTAATCTGAACTTGTAGGTGTATAATCGGCGGTTTCATATGGGCTCCGGATGTCTATTAGGAATTCCTCTGCCTTGGTAGAGGACTGTATGGCGGAGAAGACAACTTCCACGAGTAGCTGTGTTGAACCATGAAGGGCAATGACCTTGATTTGTTTTAGGTGCTGAGAGCAACCAGAGAAGAATCTCTCGAAACAAGCCTGGTCCGTGCGAAGGCGGTACACGCCCAGGACCAGACTTGACATCCCTCGATGGATGTATTCTATAGCTTGACGCATCAAGGCATCGTGACGCCCACAGGCTGTCTCGGCTCTCCATAGAATGGCCCCAGATTCCCACAGTGAGGGTGTTTGATGAGCGATGTTCCTCCATAATGAGCAGACACGTTCAGGATGCACGCTTTTCTCAGCCGGCAATGACCAGCCCAACGCCCGCAAGACCTGGACCCGACTTCCCCAGGATTCATAAGGCGGTATTACAGTCCCTCCATCTTCGTTTGCGAGCTCAAAGATCCTCGAGAGAATCTCAAAAGGTAGCGTCTTCCACTGTGCAATTCCTGAGTCGATATTTTCGATACGTTTCGTGAGATTTGCTCGGTAAGTTTCCAAGATGTGGAGCCGCTTGAAGAGCGCATCGATCTCTTCGTCGACATCCTTGAAGCTGGATGCACAAGCTTGACGTTTGGCAAGGAGATCTTGAGTGGCGGCTTCGGGGAGAGGTGGATGATCGGATCTCCAAGCGACGTCTTCTAGGGGATGCAGGGTCGGAAATGAGATTCTTGTTCCCTCTCTGTTGTATCACCCGAATGTCAAGCCTGTTGTTCGATATCAATAGAAAAGGAGCTCTCACTCATAGGTCCCAGCCATCGTTGTCAATGTCATGGGTGAGAACTTGAAGTCCGAGCCTCGACCTAACCGCAATATTCCCACAATATCCAGAGCCAATCAACTAGCACATCTGCATTGCCTGTAGCCATCCCAATGCCGATCCAGCATGTAGTCATTGTCATCTTCATTTATGAAATACTTGGGGGTGTATAAGGTCATGGACCACGTTCTACTATAACGCTAGTAGGCTCGATCAAGTTCACCGGTATACTACGTGCATCCACTAGTCAAAAGATCCTGGTATCGTCAAAATGAGTGGGTAAGACCTAGGCGAGCGTAATACCGATACACGGCATACGCGGGATCAGTGTGGTCGCGCCCCCTGAAGGTCTTGATTGAGGGGACGGCTCGATAAACCATTTTCATACAGGCTTCCTCCCTGCTCTCGAATGCGTCTTGTCTGGATAGGGAGTTTTCTCGTAGATGCTTCAGGTATATACTTAGATCATATAGATTCCAGTCGATGGGTTGCATAGCTTCGGGAACTTGCCCAAGGAGTGTGGCCTGGTGGCTGTAGAAGAAAGGGATCTAGGATCACAGCTATCAGTCAGAGCTTGAGGAATATGGTAACGAAATGCTTCTTACAGTCTCAAATTGGACGACAAGCGTCAAGGAATAGAGAGCGGGGAAAGAGGCAGCCAGATTTATGAGGAGGTCGTGGGTCAACACGGTGACATCGATCGAGAAATTGTAGAGAAGGTGAGCTTGGGAGCTGATGGCTTTTGCGATAGATATTACTTCATGTTCTGTGAAGGATCGATGTAAGAGCTGGACACTCGTGATGGTGCTTGGTAACCTCTGTATCAAGGCGTTCGCTGCTGCGGGGCTGGGAGAGGTGATTGAGACCGATGCTAAATTAGGGAACCAAGGACTGGTCGCCACCAACTTCTGGTAAAAAGCGGGCCAATCAGGGGAGATTACCCCAGAATCTGTCCGATGGGGAATGATTTCCAGGTGGCGAAACTGGAAAATATGGGCTCGAAGGAAAGTGAGCAAAGCGCTTGCATCCGAGAGATGCTCCGATTCAAATGAAACCCTGATTGAAAGCGTTCGCAGCGCTGGCAGGTGTGTAAGGGCTTGGAAGAGTTGACTATGGTCTCCGGATGCGAATGATTTGATCTTGAGGGTACGGAGGGTGGGTTTCAGATGATTAATGTAGGGTGCAACAATGTTGGCAAACACATCCTCGTTCCGCGCAGTTGCTTCGGGCGTCCTGGGGTTATAGTCGAATTGTATTTCCAGCTCCTCTAGGCGTGGCGGAGTGATCAAGCCCGCCATCATGATTTCAATTCTGGAGCAGGTGCCCGAGAGAATGAGCTTGACTAGGTTGTGCTTGAAAGCATTGTTTGCAGAGGCGAGAAATGCTCGCGCCGAAAGGCTGAGTGGCAGGTCCCTCCATTCGACATGAAATTCTCTGAGATTTCTCATCTTCCCCATCGATTCATGCATTACTTTGAGGACAGACTCCGTGTCCTCAGTTGTCCCCGCTATCGGCCTGGGCTTGGGTGAAGAGGTCTTATTGGGTTCATTACCGCTGAACCACGAATTAATCGATGCCAAGCGGGGTGCCTTCTGCAAGAATTTCAAGGGCGTCGATTTAGGAGAGGAGCCATGGGCTGCGACCGAGTCGAGTGGTATGTCAAGTAGACGCCGCATGAACCAGCCAGGTAAGTGTAGGCATCGAACATGTGAGGCTGTCTCTGGAGCACTACCGCCATAGCTTAGAGGAGTCCAGATACGATACACTGCAGACGCACCATAGATGCTGGAGCTTCTTGACCGTTGCTCCAATTGGGTCATCCCAGGTAACAGTTCGGTATCGTTCGTCCAGGACGATATTCAGCATCTGCCTGTTCAGGCTAATAAGGCTCTTGCGTGTCGGCCATGAGAGATAGAAGGCGATCAACTCCCAAATGTCTTGAGGCAAGTCATTTGCGTTGGCCATTGCACAAAATCCAGGTAGGAAGTGCTTGAAGGCTGATTATATATATATAAGAACACGTCAGTCTCCGGTCTAGGGCAGATAAACACGTACTAGTACGTCCATCTGTCTGTGGCTATCCTCGACAGCCTGAGTCTGACGCGGTGAACATCGAGCGGTGTGAAGGTGGCAGTGTCTGTATCAACCTTTCCATGTCGCGTCCCACGACGAACACGCACATCAACCTACAGCATTCAAGCTGATTTCCCCTGGTCAACACACAATGGAGATCAGCTTCCCTTTAGAACGCGACATTATATCCCTAAAAGAAGAGTTACTGACCAAAAATGTCGAGAAGTCTTCAAGGTTGCTCCTGCCAATGGTCCCTGCAGAGTTTTTGATTCCAGGATTGCCAGACCGACCTCAGAATCCCATCATGGACACAATCAAGCAAGCCCGTAGGGAAGTGGAAGGATCTGGCGGCCTTCTCCAACTGCCTCCCGAGCTTCAATTGCTGACATTGGACGAAGGTGGTGGTGTGTTTGGCAAGCCACAATCGCAACTCCTGGAACGACCTGACATCTGGAGAGAAGCTTTGACGCGTAATCGGGGCCTGAAGGCGCGTAGAATCTTTGTTTCTCAAGTACATGTTGAATAAAATTACGACAACCCAGAACCGTGCCTTCAATTGGGATGGCCTCCGTTCTCCACAGCATCAAGCAGCCACAACTAGCAAGTTTATCTCAGAACAGGATCCCTTTGTGACGTCGATCGCGAGGCGACAGTGAGAACATGCTTTCATACTTTTGGGAAGATGAACGAGCCTGAGATAGGAAAATCCAGTCCAACACTGACAGGGCGGACTTGGTATACGCCTCAAGGCATAAACTCTTCACTGCCTTGAAATTGACCGTCCTTGGCACGGCATCTGTCTTTCATGTATGGGACGAAAACCTCGAGAAGTTTGTCACAAATGGAATAGAGGAACACCTTGAAGCCAGGATGTCAATTGACGGCATGGACAAGACGATCAGTGAGAGGTAATCTTTTCCATTACCAGAAATAATCGACTTTCTGACGAGACAATTCCTAGTGTTATCAATCGATTCATTGTTATTGGAACGTCGTTACGTCGTTTGGAGAAATTTGCTGGAGAGTTACGCAACAGGTCTACCCAGCTCTTCTCTTGCGTTACATGCCGTTCCCGCTAATCGACATTTACAACCAGTTCCCCCAGAGATGGTGCTGCAGTCTTTGCATTTGCACATGCTCTGTCCACTGCGACATCCATGCTCAAGAAGAATTTGGCGGAGGGCCCACCTGCACCGATAGCACAACTCCTGCCGGAGCCAGAATTAGTGGCTACCTGGCTGCACTACGACATTTACGAACAAACTTTGACCGCCTTGTCTCGAATGTGCCATCGAGTGAGTATGCTTTGTATTGTGCTTGTCGTACAAGGGTTGACAAAATTGACAGGAATTTGAAAAGTCTCCCGACCAATACCAGCAGTTCGAGGTGGCTGAAGTGTCGCTGCTCGACCTCATTTACTCACATCTCAACAAGCATTTGAACTCGCAGACACCCCGATTCTTGACCGCCATATTCGCATACGTCCTCGTCGTCGTCTCCGACAATTACTTGCGCAAGCTGTCGCATTCGATTGGGTATCATACGGACGCACATCATAAACACGGAACGCACACGAAGTCTAGTGTTTATCTAGCCGACGATGGCTATGATGTCGACGGCCTAGATGAAGAAGACAACGATGAATCGGATGGCTCCTGGGAAGATTTCCCAGAATTCCTTCCCAGTGAACTTCTCGATATCTTGCCTGTGGCCCAAAAGTCACTGACTTTACTCAAGGCAGCCCAGCCCGACCATCCGCTACTGGAACATAGCACCCAACGAAGCCGTATATGCTGGATATGGGACGAACTATCAATTGAATCCGCTTGGATGAACAAGCTACCAGTGAACGGACACCCTGAACTTCAGGGAGCCGCAAACATCGGGCAAGCAGAGGCGGATGTAGATCAGTTTGCGTTATTCCGTGTCTTTGACCTAGAACCGGGTCAGGTTGCTACCGAATCATCCTCAATTACAGATAACAAGGCGCTCGAAGACCTTGTTTCCTTCATCGATACCTTCCCCGAGCAGTTCCCAACAATTATGCCTGATCTGTCCCACCTTACCTCCTTGGTCATGGCTCCTCTGGTGGAACATGCGTCCACCCTTGCTGGCGCCCTTCTCTCCCTCTTCCTTACCTCCTCTGACAATCTCAACTTCCGATCGCACCTTATTCTCCTTCGTTCCTATCTGTTGGCCACTGGACCACAATTCAGGTCCCGGCTCTCCTCAGCTCTCCTTTCCGATTCCGAAGACACCCACTCCGATGAGACAACGCAGCAGATGTCGATTAAATATCTGAAACGAAAGCCCAGGAGCTCGTCTACTCCTCAGGCGGAGGAGACTTCGCAAGTTACCTGGGCCATGGGCTTATCACCGAGTTTGCTGGAGAGGGGGGAGTGGCCGCCTGTTGATGCAGATGTACGGTTCTTCCTGAGAACAGTGATTGTTGATTCTTTGGACGGAGAAAGGGAAACATTGGAGGCAATGGGCCTGAGCCCTCAAGTCATACAAGAGGCGGAATCAAGGCTGGGCTTCATCCCCCGTTTGCCGTCAAGAGATGTGAAAGTCAAATGGCAGGATCCTTTAGGTACGCTAACCTTGCAACCAGTTTTCTGCACCAGGCTGACTTTGGTCTCTTAGCAATTGAGTAGGTGGATCTCGGGGAAAGTCACCATACCATGTACTTATAAACTTGCTTAGGGCATTGGACTTCGTTTACATGACTTACCGCCCACCCCGTCCTCTGGAGGTTCTCATCACTCCAGACATAGTGGTCAAGTACCAGAGGCTGTTCTCTTTCATCGTGCGACTGATGCGAGGTGCGTAATTTCGCTTTGATCGAGGGCAAAATAATGACCTACATCCAACAGTGGAACACGCTCTGGGTTCGCTATTCCGGATCACGCGGAAACAGTTTGCACAGCTGTTCCCTACTCTAGTGGAGGCCCAGCGTCAACTGCTACATTTCCGATTTGTAGCACAATCCTTCATATCGAACCTGTCGCGCTATGTTTTCGACACCGCAATTGGAGGCAACTTCGACCCATTCCTCGAGAAGCTCTCGTCAGCATCTGGAGTTTCCGGTGACCATCGTCATCCTGGATATACGGACGTATTCAGCCTCGCCAATAGTCATTCCGCAATGCTGGACGACATCCTGAGCGCCTGCATGCTTAGGAAAGCGCAGCACGGTATACTCGATGTACTCCGAAGTCTACTGCAAACTATACTTGACTTCTGTGTCAAGGTGGGCATGCGGTACCGTGGACAGTTGGAAGAATATCAAGCAGCACCAATGATTGCAGAAATCTCCCAGAAATTTCACTCCCGCATGACATTCTTCGTAAGTTGTTCACACCCCTATTCGTATTGCCAGTGCCCTTTCTGACACTCGAGGAAAGGTACGGACATTGAGGAAGATTCTGGATATGGATAAGGACTCGTCCATCCCGTTGTCAATGATGTATCATACTCACGGAGATACCAAGGAGAGCGTTGGTGGTGCGGAGGCCCTAAAACACCTGCTCATTCGCCTTGACTTGGGGAAATGGTGGATTACGTCGAAATGATGAACCCGCGGCCTCGACCAAAACTCTGACAGTCCGGACCGTACTTCGATATGTTCTTTGTATGCAACACATGTTGTACCACCAAACCAAACGTAGTATTTACTCTCAACGAAAGCACTTTCAACACCAAGTCGCAAAAAAGTCACCAATTCGCCATTCTGCTAATTAGAGAGCCGGCCCTAAAGTCAATCATCATGTGGTCGACTTCCCAATTTAGCCTACGCCAAAGACGCCTTGGCCTTCTTCCTTGCGCAGTGCACAAAACTGCGATGATCCACCAGACCCCTTCGAGTGGCAATAGAAGGAATTGCGCCCCTCATCTCCGCAGGCATGCATTTTGCTCTGAGTCAGCTTCGCATGTCTGCGCTAGAGTCTCTTGAGCAATCTCTTTGGCAACCCGCAACACCCTCAGGAAACTTTGTTCATCCTGCTGCCGCGGCGTAAGGACAATCAAGGCCTGTCACGGCGTGCTGAGCACTGCGGACATAGTAGCCCATGCCGCCATCGTGCGCAGAGGCTCTTGTTCTCTGTATATAAGCCAAAGGACGTCCTACCAGAAGACTCATCAACTGCACTACATTCGCACCCACTTGTATCTCAAATCTCGAACGATGTCTTCCATTCTCGTATGTCCTCCAATCAGCGGGATTATGAATAGGCGGAGCATCTGATACCTTTTCAGGTTACTGGAGCTAATGGTTTCCTTGCATCTCACATCGTACTTCAGCTCTTGGAGGCTGGGCACAAAGTCAAAGGGCAAGTTGTGCCTATGCTTATGTGGTTTCGACTCACAACCCATCATTAGAACCGTTCGTAGCGCCAAAGCCGCTGGTGTCCGTGACGCCATTGGCGATAAATACCCCAACCTTGAGCTTATCACCGTCGATGATATCGCCTCTGCCGATCTCAATGCTGCCATGAAAGGTCAGTCGTGAGCCTCCGCGAAGTCCAGAGCTAGCTTATAGACTTAGAAAAATTTCTCAGACGTTTCTGCTGTTATTCACGTTGCTGTTCCCCTCCCCTTCGGAGGTGCGAATGCGGAAGAAAATTTGAGCGTGAGTATATCCAGCTCCCTGATTGAAATGTGTATCCCCAATGCTTACATTGAACTACAGAATGTCGTTGAAGGAATTCTCAACGTTCTTCGCCAGGCCGTCAAGAATGGAATTAGCAAGGTCGTCCTCACAAGCAGCTGGTCTGCCACTTTTGATCGTAGGTCGCTGAACTGCATTAATTGATGAGCATGGATTGATTACCTGCCACCAGCTGATATGAAGCAGGCTTTCCAAGGGTTGCTTTCTACGGAGAAAGGCATGTCTTTAACTTGGTTATTTGTCAGTTCCCTGACTTATTGTGCAATAGACTGGGGGAACGTTACAAAGGAGGAGTTCCTCAACGGCGAGCACGACCCGTCCTGGAATTACCTCGCCTCTAAGGTTCTATCTGAGCGTGCCGCTTGGGAGTTCGCCAAGAGGGAGCCCAAGTTGGATCTTGCCGTCAGTAAGTCATACGTCTCTCAGGTTGTAGTGAAGGTGGCTAAGCATTCTTCAGTTATCCCTCCCTTCATCTTCGGTCCCTACGCAGAAGGTTTCCCCCTTCCCAACGTTGCCATGCTCGGTTCCAATGCCCACATCTATGGGATCTTGAACGGCAACGCTCCATTCCCCGTTCCACCCTTGATTTGCGACGTCCGTGACGTTGCAAAGGCCCATATTCTTGCCCTGAATGCTCCCCCTGTTGACAACGAGAACTTAGAAGAGAAACGCTTCTTGGTTTGTGGAGGCATCATCTCCTGGAAGGATATGGTCGAACGCCTCCGCGTTCTTCGTCCCGAATTGGCTGACCGTATTCCAGGCCCGAAGGCGGCATACAATGCCTTACCTGGACCGATCACGACCATCGACAGTTCCCGCGCCGAGAAGATCTTGGGCATGAAAGATTATATCAAAATCGAGAAGACTTTCGTTGACACCGTTGATTCTCTCCTTAAAGCCGAAAAGGCTTAGAGCTTCGATCGATCCCTTTGATCAGGTTTTGTCAATTTTGGTTTGCTAGGCCGAACCGTCACTGCCTTCGTAGTCTTAGCTGTGCTAGTCATCCATTTGTATTATTTGTCGTAGGTGAAATAAATTCGTGTTTCAGAAATCGTTGGTTCCTCCAAGCAGATCCCCCATAAAAAAACAAAGGTTCTGTCGTTTGGAGTGGATCCAGACTGCTAATGCTTGAATTTCAGTTTAGGGCAGGCTCGAGAGTCACCCCAGCCCTCCGGGACTCCAGATCCGATTTCCTTGCTTCGATCATCAACTTGCCAATGGATGCTGCCAATTGCATAGAAAGCGGCCAAACCGCCGACGTTCGCTGCAAAAGTGACCAATTCACAATCGACAAATTACCTCTAGATATTCTGGAATTCATCTTTGCGTCCACACTTCCCGTTTCCCCACATTCTGGAAGGAATTGTATCACTTTACCAGTGAAAATCTCAAGTGAACCCTGGAACCTTCGCTCCGTGTCTTCTCTATGGAGGCGTGTAGCACTTGGACAGCATACATTGTGGAATCGCATCCTTGTTTACCCACCAAGCGCGTTTGACCAGAGGTTCATGTCGCGAAGTATTAGAGATGAAATGGCCGTTCGGACGACTTGGGATCGTAGGTTGGAAACATTCGCGAAGATCGTTCCCAGCACTGGGCCTATTTCCCTGGAAATCTATCTCATTGAGAGCACACCCCATTTCGTGAGCTCGGCTCTGCACGGCCTCGTAGGGCTGAACGCAAACCGCCTCTACGGATTATCTCTCATATGCGACATGTCGCAGTTCTCCACAATAACCTCCCTCCCGTCAGAGAACCTTTCGACAGTCGGAAACCTTGACATTCAATTCCGTGACACAGGGTTTCTGTTTCGGGATGCACTCAAGGGTTTTACCGAAACGAAGCTACAACTTTTCCAGCACGCTTCCGGCCTCACTTCGCTGAGGATCGAAGCCTTATATCGAGCTTTCTGGTCACTGTTTTCCTCCGAGATACGATGGGAACAGATGAAGCACCTTGATCTAACTCTCCGGCCCGAATATCGAGGGTCAGCGTCTCAGGCGGCGTTCCTCGAGATTCTCGGACAATGCCAGAGTCTGGTTTCATGTTCGCTGAACATAGAATTCTTGCAACCCTCGGTGCCTGCGGTCAAAATCACATTGCCCTCCCTCCGCCACCTCACTTTCCAGATGCCGGTCATGGTAGGAGAGGTTGACTTATTGGAGTGTCTGATCCTCCCCTCCCTCAAGGAACTCATTATACATCCTCATAGAAATCAGAGGGTAACAGCCATTATCACAATGCTTGAACAATCTTGCTGCAATCTGGACGTTTTCAAGGAGGAATTGTCTAGCATATCCGAGGTCGGACGACTCCCACGAGAATCTGATCACTTTCGCCTCGACCAACTCTTACCCCTCCTTACATCTGTCAGAATTTTTGACACCCTATCCAGTATATCATTACCGGAACTGAATTCTGTGGCTGAAGGGCACCTACTTCCAGGAGTGCAGGCCCTCTCATGTTCAAGCTACATACACCCCCAGGAGTTTCTCAGGATTCTTGAGCCCAGAATCGTTCTGAATCCGGTAGAGGATCGTAATGGGGTGGAAAGACTACGATCCATTAGGCTCAAATATGCAGCATCACCACCAGATGACATTCCTCCCGGTGAGTGGGAGAGGGACAACGAAAGACATTGGACGGAACAAGCAAAGATACACGCTGTAGAACTGAAGGTTGTATTGCCTCCACTGTAGGATCCGATGATGCTGTCAATCTTTATCGATATCATAAATATTTACGACAACAAATCAGGGGCTGTACCATGAATGTTGAGGATATTCTACGCAAGGTGAGCTATAGCGTGGTCAACGAGTCTTTCAAATCTATATGTGATATGGCGGTGAGTGCAGCGTCAATCTGTATGCGGTTCATCTATCCGAAGGTAAGGCCAAGCTTCTCTGTGAAGAAGAAAACACACACCTTGCTTCCTGAGAAGTCGATGAGAGCAAGGTGCCAACATGTCGTACCGACATTATTGCTGGAGACGACAAAACGTTCAAGAATCACTGCGTTGTCTGAGAAGGTCTTCTGGCGACCCGAGATGTAACTATGGCTTTCGGACGTCTCCAACACGTCGGCTGCTTTCTGATAAAGTCGGGACCGGCTGGTGCCTTTCTTCGGAGCTTTATCAACAAAGAGTTCCCTAAGCTGCTCCATAAGCTCAGCGATTAGCTGGGCGGTAGCAAGATGACGTTTCAGGGATGCGCGAGCTCCATCGCTCAAGCCCAGCAGGGTTCGCTCGTAGTCGGGATCGCTGAGCTCGGCCGTACTTCGTGCTTGCATCGAGAACTTCCTGAGAAGTGAGATGTGAGCAGCGAACTCTCGAGCCATAGCAGCCCAAATATCGCCGAGTAGTGTGCCTAGTTCCGGTTGATATCGCTCCTTGGTATTTGTGACTATATGTCGTAGCGATTGGAAAGCACTCTGGCATTCGACGACTCTATCGCTCAAGGCTTTGGCAGCGGTAGATGGGCACAGCTAAAAGAGCTATTAGCTCAGGGTCTTCCTCGATGACTCGACCCGAACACTCACGGAGATGATCAATGTTCCATCTTCTATCAGGAGATCACCAGCGTTTTGCAACATCGGAGAAAGGTGAAGGTCCATCAACTTGCCAATCTATTTCACAGTTTCATGTCTAGTCTTATCAAGCGAGCGTTGAACCATACCTCAAATGCGTAGTCGCCATACGAACCACATATGGCTTCAAGCTGGTGCTGTGTGATGAGGACAATATCCCGAGGTGATGAACGCCTATTTTTCATTTGTTGTACAATGGAGTCCAGGTCTGCTTCAATTCCAAACCACCAAGTAGCGAACGGTTTGAATTGCTTAAGGAGGACAGCCAAGTCCGTGTCAACCTGTTCTATCCTGGGTATCATCTTTTCAAGGGTGATCTTCTCCCTGCGTCGCACTGGTTATGAGTTCAGCTTGGACTGTTACATTTGGCTGGTACGATGGAATTTAATACCTTTTGCCTTCCATGCCTCAATATCGGCAATCTTCCCTGATGCCCATTGAAGGACCGGAAATACGACGGGGATGATGATATTGAGAATGGGCACGGGGATCGAGCTGCCTAGTTGGGCTGTACTAGAGAACATTGTGGCAGCACTATGGGCAAACTTTGACGCCGAATTGTGCTTCTGATGCGAGCGATGCGTCTTCAGTAGCCTGGCCATGATCAGATCCACGATGAGGGGAATGAGGGTCGTAAGCTATGCGGGCTCGGTCAGTGTACGACGAGGAAACAGAAATGAAGATACTTGCTTCAGAAACGCCTCTTCGCACGGATTGAAATCTAGCCAGAGTTTCTTCCGATCGTTTGCGAGCCTCGGTCACTGAGTGCTTGAGGTCACGAACGTATTCAAGAAGTTCTGATTGATCTACCCCATTAGTGCTCGATAAACTTTGCTGTAAGGCAGCAAGGTTGCGAGCGAGCTCAGCCCCGTATTGGCTGGTTTTGACACTGAAGGCAATGGCCAGGACAAACGCCCTCCCTTGAGCTCTGATTCCTGCGATGAGGCGGTCGAACTCCTCAAGCCCGGTTGTTTCGGGCCTTTGGAAAGGTTAGACAGAGCACAAGGCGAGAGATTTTTAAGAGTCACTTACCCTGATGTCGCCTCCATCCACGGTTCCAGCACTTGGAACGCTTTCATGGCTGACTCGGTGAGAGCCCTGACGTCTACACCAGAGACATGATAGAGTGAGTAAGGTGGTGGTGGTGAATCCAGCGACATTGTGTTAATACTGGAAGTGGGGAAGAAACGATAGCTAACGGGATATCATCTTTGATACAAATGCGTAGGAATGGACCACGATTTGCAACCCCTTGAAGAGGATCGCAGAACTGCTCAGAAGTCCCTGGCCGATTCATCACCTTGCTCAAGCCGCAAGGCATCAGTATACAGCGGTTTCACTGTTCACAGCAGTGTGATTGTCGCTGAAAGTGGCGGGTCCCTGAGGGGAAAAGCAAACAAGGAGCAAATTGAAGGGGTGATCAAGGCACGGGGTTGACCTGAACCTCCACGCCGAAGGGAGTAGTATTCCGTAGTACAAGGATGCTGTGACCGTGCGTGTAGCACATGCCACTGGTATTCGAGAGGAAGGCGAAGGCAGATAATCCAGTCGTTCAATCCACAGACGTCTTGGACATGACGGGAGAAAGCAGGAGCTGGAAAATGCCGAAAAATTCGAACTCAGTCTCTCCCATTCACGTTCGACATCGGCCGTGGCCAGTGACTTGCAAGTAACTCTTTATCCTGGATTCGCCAAAGGAGTATTCCTTCAATGTCATTACTCAAAATATAATATAAGAAAGGTGCTGTGAACCTAATATCTCGTGTATCTAGTGAACATCCATTAATTGACTGCCTGCAATAGTTGGATAGAGATGAAACGTTGAGAAAACGAATGACTCCCAGTGCATTGAGCAGACTCGGAGATGTCTAGCACCAGCGAATGGCCTCTCCCCGCCCTATGACTTGCGTGGTTCCAATCGGCCTCTTTTAGAGACCTCCATATACTCGCTGTCTCGGACCTTGTCGAGATACTTCTGATTGCTGTCGTTCAATCTTCTGATGTTCTCGTCATAAAGTTCGCACATCTGGCAGGGATCGATCGAGTTCAGTCCAGACCAACGCTCAAGAAGACTTACCTTATCCAGGTATTCTGCGAAATAGGATTCCAACGTTTTAAACCCTTCCTTGATATCCTTCAAGCGGATCTTATTTCCTTCCTGCGCCAAGGATGACTCCCCATTCCTCTGCAGGTACTTGGCCTCCGACTCGACATTCTGCCACCAACGAGTCATGAGGTTGAGTGACTTTTCGATGTCCTCCAACTTCTGATGCACATCTAGAAGTAAGTCCTCGCAAGCCCTCACGTCTTTGCCTAGAGAATTGATTGGTCACAGCTTGCGGAAACAGACAAATGTACTCACTGAGGAAGCGTGACAGGCGAGCAAGAAAATCGAGTCTTTCGCGTTTATCGGTGATTTTATCTAGCTCGACATGTATCTGCGGCAATTGAGTTGTAAGAAGAGAAGAAAAGAGCGAATTCTCACATCAAACATCACCGATCTGAGAAGACGGAACTTGTTGTAAATGCTCGAAGTATCCTTCTTCAATGCTGACGCAGACACCAGTATCTCCTTCAACGCCTGCTCGGTGTAATGCTGTCTATCTTGGACGGAATAGGTCCCCTCTCCAAGCAACACCCCCGGCGCCTTCGTCCCTCTTCTACTAATTTCTTGGCCATTCTGAGCGATAGCCATGCTCTGATGAACGACAATCATGAAGTTCAGAGGCTGCTCACGAATACGGAGCGTGAGCTTTCTCAAGTCACCACTTCCGATTACAAGCCTGGAGAAATTCTGTCAACATCCCGACATATACAAGAGATTGTGGCCCAGTTACCGTGAAGGCAGCTCCGCGTTCTGCCACCCCATGACTACCTCAAAAGAATCACGCATACCTCCAGCAATTTTTGCCGGCGACGTTCCGAGGTTGACCGGTGGCCTTACTGAGATGGGATTGTAGCTCTGTGGAGACGTAGTCAGCGTGAGGCTACGCGACTTATCAAGAACATATAGACCATGGTAGATGGTGGGTTATAACAACTTATCGGTTGCACAAGAGCAAAGGCGATGGGTCATAGGCGGGAAAGACAGAAGAGATTGTGTGGTGATATATCGGTGTGTAACAAATACCAAAATGCAACACTCCTGGGTTCTGAATCGGGCTCTGGAGGCAGGCGTCATTTTCATCGCCTTCAAATGTGACAGACAGGGATTTGCCGCACGGGATAGAAATGATAAATTAGCGCTCGATAGCAACACCTCCAATACAGCACCTCGAGCCGCCACAGGTACCTCCTCTCTTCGTCCGCGCTCTGCTGTTGGTCTCATTTCATCTAGGTTCGTTGAAAACGAGGCCATGCGGAATACATATGGTCAGATGCACAGCGTTTGGCGCCAATCCTGACTGGATGTGCAAGGAAGCTGCCACATGTGTGGGATCCAGATTGCTGTCTCATCAGGATAAGTTATTGTCTGTCGTGCCCTTTTCGCTCCTCTGTCTCTTCCCTTTCATATCGCACCTTCCTCTCTCTCTCTGGTTCTCGCTATAACAACCCGACTTCTGATAATGACGACTGTTCATACTGGCTCCAGAGCCCTTATCCTTCATACTAAAGGGACACCAAACTCAGCTAGCCATGGTACTCCTACGCTAGTGAGCATTATCCTCGCTGATTAGCGGACCTATCACTGAGAGAACTTTCACAGAAACTCCCTGACGTCGAAGATATCGATGACCTCGTAACCCGAATTCAAGAAACGACGGATACCCTTTCCCGTTTACTGTTGAGAGTGTCAGGATGGAGAAGGAACCTGTCATCTGAACAACGCAGGCTGCTAGAAAGCAATGTTGGACGTTTCTGTAACCTCTGCGAACATGTTGCAGCTCTCCTCCAGACATTCTACGACTTCTCGCAGGACTTCGCGACACTCTTCGCATCTGTTCTCGAGCCCGAATCTTACCCGAGCATCGAAGAGTTTGCAAGCTCTTTGTGGTCCGAGATGCCCACCATCTCTACTCAAGTCATCGAAGTGGAGGAGCGCTATAAGAGCTTTGCATCCCGATTCAGAGATTTGATGTATATAGCACCACGATCAAGTCAGTTCGACTATATTTCTCCACTCTTCACGATTTTGATCATAATATATCAGTACCACGACATCCTCAAGACCTCGACAGGGTACTTCAACGCCTCGACGCCTTCTGGAAGGTTGCTGCCACCTACATTGTTGCGGTTTTGGAGGGAAGGGTTGACCTTCCCCACGCCAGCCTCTGCCACGATGCGAGAAACAAGTGGACGGAATACAAAGGCTATCTCTCTGGTGCAATGGATGTCCTCAAAGAGGCCTCAGATGCCCTTGAGGTTGCCTCGGGTTCACAGTCAGCTAACCTACGCAACACGTCAGGGGTGAGGGCCAAGCTCTCTGATAAACAGGGTGAACCGATCATCTACCGAGGCCAGCAGATAATTGCCTACGATAACCATCATTGGCCGACCAGGTTGAAGAAGAAGGGTGGCGCTAAAGGGAGGACATCATTTGAAACAGGAGCAGAGGATTTCAAACGAGGGTTCGCTGCTTTCTGGTCGCGTCTCACTCAGCGACAGGCCAGCAGGCCAGCAATCGGTTATAGTTCCACTACTCAATCCCACTATTCTGCCTCATCCGAACATCACTTTGGTCCTGGCTCACCACCCCGGAGAGACGAACGAGTAGCCGGTCGAACTCTTCCTCAGCAGGGTTACGCCAACAAAGTCCTACCTTCCTTACCAGTTGTTAGCACGAAGATACAATCGACACCTGCTTGTACAGACCCACGTTGTAGCTGCCCACATCTGTCGGCAAACCCCCCTGATCACAAAGCCACAACTCAACCCTCCAACTCCGCTGCAGGTGGCATTAGAGCCGAGCCTGCTAGGTCTGCGACACTCATATTGGCTATGCAGCCGGAAGAAACTAGAAATTCCGCACAGGCGTCGTCTCCAAATGCACACCCACAGTATAACTGGAAGTATCTCATGAATCCAGTCCAGCTTGAGATGGAGAAACAATCAACATCTTCAGCTTCCCGCTCCTACTGGCAGTCCAACCCATCGGCGTCAGACCCTCCTGGGAAGAGAGCCTCGGCCGTCACTGGGAAATCAGGGAAGGGACAGCAACTGATGGGAGCTGATACCGAAACCGATACCGGGGTCAAAAATCCTAGCAGGAGGGAAACTTTATAATCGGCTTGCAATATGTTATACTTACTAAAAGTCGGATAGTTATATCGTGAGAGGTACCTATGAACAGCGCTGTCAAAAAAGACTCGTAGATGCAAATACTACACGGGGGTTGATAGCTTTTGCCATCACAGCAGACGAAAAGCTGATAATCAATGGAGATGGGAATAGGCGGCCATCGCTTCCTCGACGGCGTAGCGTTTAATCTATTTCGAAGCCCGGGTCAAACAAGATACTGAAGCTTCATATGGAACGAACGTACCATGATTTGCGAATAGTCAATACACGCGAGTACCGTGTACAAAGCACCTAATGTCTCCATGCAGCTCTCAAGTCGTCGGAGGATTGCTTTTGCATCTGAATAACTTAACACACAAGACTGAAGGAACGAAGTGTCTTTCGGTGGTGGGTCAGCTTCAACCGACACGACCTCGAGAGACCCAGTGGTAAACCGGCGGTAACTCCTCGGTCGCCTGGACATGTACCGAGAAAGATAGGATTTCATGCCCGGGATGTGACTCGCCATCAGCCTCGACACGGCGATATGTTTCTCTAAGCAGGAGACAGCGAGATGCTTTGTGCCGTCCGCCTGGTTGTCCCCTTTCGAAATAGAGTAGTTGCTGAGTTGCCCAAGAAGGGATCGAAGGAGGGAATTATGCAGAGAGAACTCCATCCTCATTGCTTCCTTCATCTCTTGCAGTCGAGTATGTGTCTGGTGAATATCCCTCCGATTGATTGAGTCGATCGCGCGACGAAGCTTTGAGAGGGAGCCTTCCCATTCGATGAACTCCTCACTCATCAGGGAAATAACCTTCTCTGGGCTAAGCTGGAACCCATTATGCGCTTGAACCATGCCAGTCGGTTGCTGGTATGCACCACAGTCCCTCGGGTAGAAGTGCATATCCTTGAGTTTACATATCTAGTGAGGTCAGAATCATTGAGAACGCTCTTCTGTAGAGATTTACCCACCTCTGAGAGATACTCTCCGAATTGCCGCGAGACATCATCTGCATGCCGCTTGCTAGACAGAAGGATTTTCTCCTCCGTCAAATGGGTCGCATTCATTCTGGCCGATAAGGCGTCGAGGGCGGCTTCCGCGGAAGACCACCATATTGTAAAGCCTTTTAGATGATTCAGTACAGAGAGCAGGTCGTCGTTCGCCTTGTTTAGCTGCTGTGCTACCGCTTCGAGTGAGACCTGCTCCATCCTACGCTCTGGAGTGTGAACATCAGCAATGATATCTTCTAGCGTTGCTGTAGAGACTGACCAGAAGCTCGTTCAACTTCCATATGGCCAAGCCTTCTGGTGACAAGCTCAAGAATTGGAAGTGCAATCGGCATAACAATCATGAGAATGGGCGAAGGAGCGGAGGCCGAGACCAAAGCAGCTTCATGAATGAGCATAGCCGCTTTGAAGGCCATTTTCGCAGCCATCGCATGCCTTCGTTCTGACCTGCTAACCTTCTCCATTTTCAGGAGTAGGAGTTCGCCAGTCAATGGAATTGTTCGAGAAAGCTAGATTGAATGTTGATTAGCTTCTTCCGCCCGAATGATGAAAGATCGATGCAGCTCACCTCATGTATATTCCTTCTGACTGATTGAAAATGATCCAGTGTTTTCTCGGAAGCTTCATGGGCTTCGTGAGCGTAGCACCGCAATGCGTTAATGTTAGCGGCGATATCTCCCTGATCAGCGCCTGACACAATGCCTTCCCAAATGACATTTAAGTCGAAGGCGAAATTAACGGCACACTGGCCAGCTTCCAGAGACCGGTCTATGGCGCGTACAAATTCTATGCCTTGCATTCTGATGCCTGAGATCAGTGTGTGGATCTCGGGAAAGCTAGCTGCCCCTTCCCTGTGCGTTCATGAGAATTGGTCTTACAGGCTGAGTCAACGTCAAGTCATCAATAGAACGTACGTCGGCTTTGCGTGGAACCATGGCTCGAGGACCTGGAAAGCGAGTGCTGCAGACTCTTTCAGCTGCTTGACTTGCACGGAAGAAAAACTTTGGAACATCTGCTCAGAGTTAAGCATGTTTACGCGAGAGAGATAAGGACGACTCACAAGGATGCTATGGATGTGCCGAAATATATTCTGCAGGCTCTAACTCAACTTGCAGTCACCAGCAGTGTGCTGTGGCTTTCAACGAGGAAGCCATGAGGCGAGTTGTCGTTTTATCCTGGATGATAGATCTGGTCAGATATGGGCGTTTAACAGGAGCTCTTGTGACGGATCGCCTGCAACGTTTGAGCAACAAGGCTGACACTGGCAGATCAGAGATGCATCATAGAATAGCGTTGTTCCAGCGCACGCAGAGCTACAAGCACAGAAGCATGTGTGATTATAAGGTATCAAATAGGTTGTCATTAGTAAATATATTAGAGGACTTCATCTGGAATGATCTTGGCATCGTGTCGCGGGAAATCCGATTTAAGTTACAGAGGGTTGGGCTACTGTTAGGCCCCAGCTATTTAGGAAGAGCTTGTTGGTGAACTCTGGAGACGCTCCAAATCTTGTAGGACATCGTGTTGAGCATTGGAAATATGTGACTTCCCGGTCACATCAAGAGAGCTTAAATGTTGGTCATAGAGTTCCGTCATCTAAAGACACCGATAAGAGGGGTCTTTCCAACCGAGTATCACGATGACTCTGACCTTGTCGTTATAGCCTTGGAAGTAAGCCTTTAAGCCTACAAAGTTCTTCTTGATGTTACGTATATGGATGGTCGAAAGCTCTTGCACGAGAGTGCTATGTGTGTTCTTCTTGAGGTATTGTGCCTTGATAACGCTTTCCTGCCACCAGGCAATGATCTGGCCAAGGTTCTCAAGGATGTTTGTGATGAGATCTTGGATCTGCTCGAGTACTTGGGTGAATGCCTCGGGGTCTTCACGAGCTACTGGGCCTGTGAACAAAGGGCGCTTATAATGACAGCTATGATACGCACAGAAAACTCGTTTCACAGCAGCGAGTAAAAAGGACCCCTTCTTGCCGCCCTTGGCTAAGTCAGTGAGATCTTTTTGAATCTACGAGACAACATCAGGGATTTCCCAACGAGGTCTTGAATAGTGAGGAACCTCACATTAAAAATTCCGACCCTAAACCGACGGAATTCTTCATGCATGTGTTTGACCGAAATATCAAGTCGTCCGGCCAATTCTTGTATCTGAGAGGTTTTCTCCCCAACAAACCTCGCGCCCTCTCCGATAAGAGGTTCATCACTTGACCCTTTTGATTGCGCCATTTCCAACAAGGTGTCGCAGAATTGGGAGCCATCCTCGGTGACCTCTAGCATAATCCGAGCCACAGCCAAACTTTTCGAGATGACTGTCATGAGATTCAAGGGCTGGCTGTGACATCTAGTCACCACATTCTTCAGCCTGCGGCTTTTAGAACTGAGAGTAGGAGGTCTAATAATGAACAATCATGCCAATCGTCTGATACTTTACAACGACTTACCTCCCAACTTTCCTGAGCTGGAAGACTAGAGTCAGTGACTTCTTAGCACTATCAATCATGAATTGTGGGTTAGAGGGAGGATCTGAAGTCTTGTCTGCAGTAGAATGGTTCGGAGTAGGCGGGGAATCGAGAGGAGAGGGAAGATTGCTAGGAATTTCGCTAGCCATAGCGAAGCTTGGGCTTGCGTCGAGGAGAGCGAAGGGCTGGAGTTCTAGCATCGCTACCACGATCGTCACATTTATACCACGCACGCTACGGTATAAAAGGCGTGTGGGCTATCTCCGCCATTGAAGGAGTCAACAGCTCCTATTGTGACATTTGACGGGAAATCTGCAACCATGGACGTTCACAGAAAGGCGCTCAAATCGAGGTGAAGACCTGTGCCAGCTGCTATGTGAAGGACAGGTGAGTGGCGCTTGTTGGTGACCCCGTGGGAAACGTCTGATATGAGAGGAAGTTCGGCCCGACGCCTGGTCACTTCAAATCTCTCTCCACACTCAGCAATCATTACCTAGTCCTGTAATTAAACGTGGCAATTGCCTTTTGCTCGACTTTACTATATTTCGTCGCAAGAGGAGATTGCAGCAAAGTAAAGGAATAGGAGGGAAGACTACACCTACAGTCCTCCGAGTAATTCGACATCGACCTGCCGATCCGTGCATTCATGCCATTTTTTCACCTCCTTCTATCCTGGTAATCCGCGTTGGAGAAATAGGAGGAGGTTTTACGCAGCTGTTTTAACACGCTTAAGTTCGGGACTTTGGGCCAGCGCGGATGTACTCCTTGCCTCGCGGATGCAACGTGTGATGACTACGTTACGAATGTTGCTCTTCAAACTTGACGCCACTGGTATTTCCGAGTGCGGAAATGTATTTGCTCTCGGAATGTGACCCCTGCCTTGGGTTTCCGAAACATATCACTGTCAATTCCAACATGAGCAGGCGCTTCTTCGGTTTCCTAATACGTGAAACATTGTTCCAATGTGATGCTAAAGGGAAAACACGCGCCCGAGCACTGCAGGATTCAACCACGCTCCCCCTTCGAGTTTCTTAGTAGAAATGGCGTAGCTTGTGTATCCGACTGCCAAACATCTCCCCTGCAAGCACGACACTGACTGACATGGCCACTACTACCACCACCACCACTGAACCACTGGACAGCAATGTTACCAACGTTTTGTCGAAGTCAACTGACGCGAAACGTTCCAGTACAAGTCTTGTAAGTTCTATGCCAAAGATATCACCCGAAACCTGCTCATATCTGTTCATAAGGACAAACCAAATGTCCATGACATCACTACCCTCTCCTTGCTCGTCCAACAACTAATGGATTTACTCTACAACCTATACATCAGCCAAGCGAACCCCAAGCAGAAGAAACCACCCAGACAGTCTGACTATGACCAGTGTATAAGCAGTTTTCGATCCTTCTGCGAACAAGTAATACTCGTTCTAGAAGACTGCTATAACCTGTCGCAGGACTGGCTGGCTCTCATTGATGCTGCTCTGAACGATGAGCCGAATCCCGAGCTCCAACGCTTTGCTGAGGTTCTCAAGAAAAACATCGACAACGTTCTCGCTAATGTTGAGCAAACACGTCGCCAACATGAGACATTCTCCTCTGCGATCGACCCCCTGGTGGAACAAATTGATAGTGAATACTACTCTGTTATTGAGAACGACATTTTGCTGACTTATGTCACGTAGAAACTACGCCTATCACCCTGCCGAACCAGAACAACGCCTCAATCTCGGAATGCTACTCCAAGTTGAAGGAATATTCTGCAACAACACTCAACCAAATCCAGAAATTCTGGCAGGCCCAGAAAGTCGAACTTGCCCACATCCTATCCCCTGCACACAAGCTTCCTCCGACTAAGACGATACGCTCTGGTCGCGAGTATTGGTCCCAGTATTCTCACGTCGTCTCTGCTGCCATAGATTCCATCCGACAGTCGCAGGATGCTATAACCGTAGCACCTTCCGCCGTTCATCGACACGGACAAGGAGCTCTCGGGCACACTATTCAGCGTATCACAGATAGGCTCAGGCTCGGAGCGGCACGTCCAGACTCTGGTAGCCAATTCGAGGTCGTGGATATGGAGGATTTGAAACGGGACATACCTCCTGCACCACCGCTTCCGTTATTGACTGATAGTCCAAAACCCGACGCTCTCACGTTTCACTTAGGATCGAGTGGTCATCCTCAACCCGATCAGATTTCCGATTCTTCCCCCGAGCCCATCCATCCTATCGTGCAATCACCAATACCCCCTACCGAGCAGAATCCTACTACGTCTCCTCCCCCTCATTTGTCGGTTACTGTCGACAAGAGTCACGGTAAATGGGTGTCCGGAGTGAAGAAAGCACGTCAGGCTGTGAGAAAATTCACCCTACCCGTCACATTCGAGGTAGTGGCTTCTCCCACAAGCCCGACTCCGGAAGGCAATAAGCGACGTGGAGAGTTCATGCGAAAGCTATTCTCTGGCCAGGTCAAAATCAGAAGGCGGCCTGCAGAGGACCAAGGCTCGAAATCCGCGAAGAAATTGAAAAAGTCTCAACGCCGTGACTCTCAACAATCCACGTCTCCGCAGAGCTCAGATACAGAATCCCACAGCTCTACATCGTCAAGTAAGTCCAGTTGCTTTCCTGTCAAGTACTGGGCTCATACTATCTTCCATATAGCCTCATCAACAACCTCCTCCCATTGGGAGCAGTCCGCTCCAGACTGTCGTCCTCCTGTTCCTGAGAAGGACCCAGGCTACCCGAAGAACCTGACACGGAAACTAAGTCCCCATGGGCCAGTAGGCTCCCCGGTTGTGAAATCGCAGGCTTGATTTCCTTATCTACTTCAAGTAGTATTTAAGGGGACATATTTTGTATTCGAGGCACTCGCCGGACATTTGCTGCAATGCGCGATCATATTCTATCATCTAACTTTAAATCACAATTACTTATCAGGATCTTGTGGCACTCAAACCAAAATGAGTGTATTATGCATGGGTGAGCGTGTACGATAAAGAATGGATATATGAAGTCATGAAGTCGTCAAACATAGGGGAAAGAATAAAATACACGATAAACAAGTCCGGTCTAATTTAGCTGCATACACTGTCGCTAACCGTAGCTCCGCATCGAGTGCACTTGACTCTTCGGTCAAGGAGGCAGATACCGATGCCAAGGGGGAACCAGAATACGGCAGCAAGGACGCCTAAAATCGAGCTATCAGATGCGTTCCGATACTTAAGTTGAAGAATGGACGTACCGAGAAGACCGTATTTGGTCTGCAATACATGCTCCCCAGACTGGAGGCATATCATTTCTGGATGGTCGGGAGGGAGGAGAGAAGCGACATGTTGGCCAGTGATAGGATTGACGTAGTGGTGCACCATGGGGCTGGTGAGTCCAGGTTGCCTTGCGCCAGATGAAGAGCCAACTATAGCGCCATGTACGTCGACTGGGGCTTGATCCTGGACTGGCTTCTTCACGTCAGTCGTAGGTATCGAGTCTACGGGAATGAGCTGGGCATCTGGGTACAATGTAAGCATAATCCAAGATAGTATTATTGAAATATTCACCATGATTATCGCTCTTTGTAGCTTGATCATATGCGGGAGGACTATCGGTGGGTACGCCGTCGGCCTACCAGGTAACAATCGTCAGTTATATGACCACGAAATAAGAATGGGCTTTGCTCACCATTATGGTCGTCGTGGTGAATGGTGAAAATGCCTCCACGTCAACACACTGGTTATATCTGTCGACGAGCTCCGCAGCCAAGGAGGGTCAGCAGAGGCTGCGCGCCGGATGGCAGTGCCAAAAGGACATCGCTTGACGCGGGACGTCGGCTAATCGGCTGCGTGATGTTTGTCACCAGCTTCCCTTTATTTGGCTCTTTATCCAAACGGGGTAATTACTACTTTGATAATTTTTTTCCATCGAGGTTGCTTGAGCGCGGAACTAGCAAGCCCCGTTTGCCTTCAGCCATCCACCTTCATCGATTCCCTTTTTGCCCTTCAAAAATGACCACCGCTGGCCAGGCTGTCGTCAAGGACGTTCCTACCGATGATTATGACATGACCTCGAAAGATTAGTGCGTACTCAGGGTCTATGACTGAATTGGAACGCGTTTATCTAACGTTTTGGGCAGTTATGCCGATTCTTATGCTCATTTTGGTTCGAATTCCTTAACATTCTCAGAATCATCATCTATAACATGGCGCTATAGGAATTCATGAAGAAATGTTGAAGGATACCGTCCGAACGGGTTCTTACCGTAGCGCGATCATCAACAACCCGCATCTTTTCGAGGGAAAGACGGTTCTCGACGTTGGCTGTGGAACGGGCATCCTTAGTATGTTTGCCGCGAAGGCTGGAGCTAAGCATGTCGTCGGTGTGAGTATTCTGCTATGCTAGCACCAAAGACGCGTATTAACCTCCTCGCAGATCGACATGTCCAACATCATTGATCAAGCCACCAAAATTATCGAGGCGAATGGTTTTAAAGAAAGTACGTCGAAATAACAACGTGTCACTGAGATATTTCTCACCCATCTCCAGAAATCACCCTCGTGAAGGGCAAACTCGAGGAAGCTGAGCTCCCAATCCAAGAATTCGACATTATCATCTCAGAATGGATGGGATACTTCCTCCTCTACGAATCTATGCTTGACACTGTTCTCCTCGCAAGAGACAAGTACCTGAAGAAGGGTGGCCTCATGTTCCCGGATAGCGCCGATATGTATATGGCCGCCATTGAGGATCAGGATTACAAGGACGAGAAAATCAACTGTACGAATCTCCCCAGTCGTGTTCATCGCACCGAACTTACACTTTCTGTTCTAGTCTGGGAGAATGTCTATGGCTTCGACTACTCCTGCATCAAGGATATCGCACTCCGGGAACCTCTGGTAGATACAGTCGAAATGAAGGCTGTCGTCACGGACCCCTGCAAGATTAAGGTTTGTCCCCTTAACCCGATTCATCCTCTTACCCTTGAATCTTACGTCGACACGTTCTTGTAGCACATCGATCTCCTGACGGCCAAGAAGGAAGATCTGACGTTTGAAGCACCTTTCGAACTCACAGCTACGAGGAATGATTGTACGTAACCCTCAAGTGCCCGCGGGTTGCCAGCCCTTGCAGCGACTCACGCCTTCTTTTCACGTAGACGTCCACGCTTTCCTGGCATGGTTCGACATCTCCTTTGAGTGCACACACAAGAAGGTCCAATTCTCCACCGGTCCACATGCGCAGTACACGCATTGGAAGTACGTCCCTCTGTCCATTGTGCTACCTTCTGATCCTGACGTATCTTGCTAAAGGCAAACCGTCTTCTACACACCATCAACGCTAGCCCTCAATGAGGGCGATTTGATCCAAGGCAAAGTCACCTGTGCGCCCAACGCAAGGAACAACCGCGACTTGGATATTGGTATCACATACCAAGCTGGTAACGCAGAGCCTGTGCATATGGCGTATAAGATGTGCGTGAATTCTTCTCTTTTGCCCCATCCCATCTTTCAACTATATGCGGTGGTGGTTGTGATGAACGAACGCTGACCAGGCATCAGGTCTTAATTACTTTCACCCTTGACATGTGCATCGTTCCATCGCGCGCATACACCTTTGATTTTCGAACATGAACTCGGTTTGGAATGAAATGGAAATCCTCGACATCCTCTTCCGCTTGCATCGCTGCCCTGCCATCTTCCTCATGTCACACACACGATGGCGACACTCGCACAACTCCCCGGCTTCTTCCACTTGCATCGGGTTAATATCTTGACTCTGGATTTATTCGCGTCTGGTTAAACATACTTTACCTATCACGCCTATTTCACCACATCTACTGTTACTTGGATCTTTCTTGACGCATATAGGTACTGATCACGACGAGAACACAATGGTCTCGCCTCATTGCTCTCGACTGCTTTGTGTTGTAATATTCTAATGTTTAGATGGTGAAAGAAGCTGCTTGTAATCGATATACCAGACTCGTTTGCATATCTGCCTGAGCCTGAACGCTTGATAGTCAAGATGCAGGGGCTATCATTCCGAGTTTCAGTATTTGGGTACATTTTAGAGCTACATGGTATGTTTGTTATTTGGTTATGCGTAAGATGCCGGGAGAAAATTAGTACGAGATGGTATGTATGGTATATGGTTGAAGAAGAAAGCAGATGGTGCAACAGATGCAAGGTTTGAATACTAGATCAATAAAACAAAAGATGGGAAAAGGAACCCAAACAGGATATCAAAAACCGGATGAACCACTAGCTCCTCGCCGTGGCAGTTGCCACTGTCCGCGCTGTGAGTAGACCCCTCGAAAGTACAGCTGTATGCAAGTCCGGGCCTAAACCCACTCTTACTACGCGTGCAGCAGCCCTCGTTCCCTTGTTCGCTGCAAACCCCCAAACAGCTAACAAGCAGAGCATTCCACAGAACAAAATCATCCTGATTTCTTCACCCGCTGCTGACCTCTCCAAAACCAAATTCAAGAACCCTCTCCACCCAGTCTTCCTCCGAGCCGGACAACTGATAGGACGTAAGTCCTTCACATACTTCTTTCGACGAAGTGTACTGCCGAGGCCCCATGGCCAGACGAGTCTGCTGTTTTCTTGCCCGCTGAGGCTTACTGGTAGACCGTGCTGGTCAGTCGTGAGCGTGAAGGAGCCACTGGAGCGACTTGGTGTGAGGATCGGGAAGTAGGAGAGGGAATATGGTATCGGAAGGGGAAAACAAGGTGGAATGAAGGTTAGGGAGAATTTGGAGAGACGGGGATTGTATTTTGCTATACGGGCTGCACCGGAGGAAAGGGTTTCGTCGCCGGGGTATTTGACGATGGTGAGGTGCAGTGTTCGGAGCTTTGGGAAGCCGCGGACGGTTTTGGAGAAAGTATCCTATGAACCCCATTCGTTAGAGGGCGAAAGTAAAAGGTGCGAAAGGGAGTCATACCAGTTGAAAAGAGGGCTTGTTGCAGCACGTCAATTCCAGATGTTGCAGGTTCGGACAGCTTGTGATCAGGGACCTCAACAAGTTCCCACTATCATACATGGAGTGCAGGATGAATGAGATCTTCAGCTTTCTCAGCTTCGTCATGCCGAGGAGCAGCCCGGCCACAGTCTGCGCTGACATCTCTCTTGTCTGTATGGGGTCCCGGAACGTCACACTTTCTAAGTGTGGATGCAGATAGGGCAGTGCCTGTAGTTGCTGAATCGTCCCAGAGAAAGTATTCACTTGCAGCGCACTTTGGTCCAGTTCCGCTAGATGTATGGGCTGGACCGTATACCTCGATAGGCTGAGGTCGGTAAGTTTAGGATGGGCTTCAAGGAACTCGACAAATGGTCGTTTCTCTGAAGGCTGCATCGCCCTCGGCGACCAATCTATAGAGACGTCACCAAGGCCTAATTTCCGTAGTTTCGGCCATCGCCCCCCAGCGAGGACATGCACGTCTGTTGGGAGCGTCGAACACCCCTCGAGAACCAGGGATTCCAAGTTTGGGCATTGATGTAAGAGCATGTTCCATAGCTGCGCACAGGCTGGGTCATCTTCTGCGATTATCAGGTAATTGAAACGTGATGCGAGAAATCGAGGTTCGAGCGCTTACCGTCAAGGAACATATCTATATGGGCCTCGTAGAACCCACGCTTAAGTGTCAACGAGAAGCCACTGAGGTCCATGAAATCGAAAAGCTACACGTCCAATGGTAAGCTTCCTTCCGACCTGACGCGTCTCCTTGCGAAGCCGGAGAATTGCCGAGAAGAGGCTTACATGGCTGTGAACGAGCAACGGCATAGTTCCAATCGTAGTACCAATATACCTCAATTGAGGGCATCTATTCGGCAAAATGTCAGTCAGAGTTCTTCTAGATGACGTCTGGTGGAGGTAGGCGGTCGAAAGACGGATGGATTGGGCAAAATGGTGCTAGTAAACCCACCCCACGCGCAATGCAAACCACATGTCATCATGATAAGGCTTCTCGTCGACATCCCACACAAATTCAATCAAAGCATCCAAATTTTTCGTCGACGCGACCTGGCGGACAGCAGCCGAAGCAAGCAAACTTGTAGAGACGCGTGATTGTCGTGTACTTGTCGGCTTCACGACCAGTTTTCGAATATGCCTCGCAATATCTGGCCGACGCTCCAGCATCGCCAGCGTCAACGTGCATTGTTCGATATTAGTCAGTGTCACGGTTTCGTAGAGTGTTGCAGAGATGATGGTGTAAATGTATTTGGACTATTATGACCGTAAGCGAAGGCGGCCGGCCGCAAGGATTAGTTCGTCATGAACATTGTGAGTGATGTCAATACGCACGGTCAAGCAGAAGTTGAGCAAGTCTGCCCTAGTATCCAGATAGTTGGCAATCTCAACCAAGAGGTCGCCAGGAGCCCAGGCTAGTGGTGTATGACGTTTCGAGTGATAGAACTCATGTATATGCCCAGTTGGGGTTGCCTGAGATGAAGTTGAAGGCCATAGCGTCCAGAACATGATCAAGATAGCGTCCACGTCGTCTGGGATGGCGGGTAGGGCAGTGGTGGTGGTGGTAAGAAGGAGAATTTACCAGATTGCCGTGAACCTTGAGGCCAGCCGTTTGGGGTTTCTGTCAGTTGGCAGGAAAAGATATTAGATAAAAGGGGATAACGGCGTAAATATCACCCCATATCATGTATGATTCCGGTTGATTGGTCCGGCTATCCGCCCGAGCCGATTACAGCGACTGTTTACGAGGTCTCCGTTCAACATGCCAAAGAAATCCAAGGACGAGGCTACGGCTGCTGCCATCGTGAACAAGGATGTTATTCAAAGACTCAATTTCTTGTATCAAGCTAGTGTCTATCTCAATGGTATTCACGCCGACGAACAAGGAGCGAAGAGTAAGAGGCGCCTTGATACCAGGGATCTCGCAAAATTCTATATCGCCGACATGAAAACTGTTGGACAGAAGACGACAGTCAAAATGTACGCAGCAGAATCCACTGGCTCTATAATTCCTGTGCTTCTCGATTAACAGCGCAGTCTTTGGACAGAGACCCGAACGTGAAACGCACAATCTGCAAAGGATGTAACACGACGCTCATTCCCGGGACAACGGCATCCATCCGAGTCAAAAGTAAGTCTGTCGTTCTTCTCCTCGCGCAGACCATTTCCGACCGGGATATAGAGTCAAATTCTCATGGAAATATCATGGTATACACATGCAACGATTGCAAGACTTCGAAACGCATACCCGTACCTCCCGTTCCGACTCTCCAGGCAGAGGCAGAGGTTCTCGAATCGCCCAACCCATCGCAAGCTGCTTCAAGTTTCCGGTCCATACCCACCGGTATGGACCACAATTATACTAGGCTCCAGACGGGACCAAAAGGCTCCCAAGCGACCGTGCCTACCGCCGCCCCAACAGCCGATGATTCCATGCAAGATTGCAGCAATCATACCAATCTCGATCATGGCGTCAACACATTGTCTTCCTCTTCTTTCTTCTCAGCATCATCTCCACCTCCCGTGACTACCATACCCGCGGCAGCCCCTCAGTCAGAACGATCCCTTGCGTCCCTCGCCCCTTCCCACAATTCTTCAGTGGGCGCCACCACTAGCATACCACCACCACAAACATCACATCCTGAACAATCCGCACCATCTATGCAATTTATCCATCTCGCGCCATCGCGAGGGGGTAAAAAGGCACGAAAGTCCTCAATGGGAGGTTCACATGCCTCCACCCGCACGCGACCCAGACTGCCACCACACTTCGCGCGTGACGCGGAAGAGGGTCATGTCGTATTCATAGGAAATGAAAGGCTTCCTTACCCTGGTGTAGAAGGCACTGGTGTATACATTTCTTAACCGTCGTACTTCTGCCGCCGCCATCCATCGCCCGGCATTGGGGACAGGTTAGATGGCGCAACGTGTGTTGCCGTTCTGAAGGATGCCTGCAGCCCGGTTGCAGTTATGCAGGTCCAATCATGGGATACTTACATGCAATCCCAAGCTAAACGACCAGTCGGATAACTATAATCAGCTGTATGACCCAAGCAGGTGCATTTCGGCCGACGGGATAACTCTGGCCTGCAGGGCCATGGGAACCTTCCCAGCGGCGAGCATACTCTACTACGGACATTGTCAGACCGGGGCCGACCAGCTATGTATACCGCCGGCTTCTGCTCTACGACATTTACCTATCTCTCCTTTCTTGTACCTGACGCCGCATACCTCAAGTTACCTCGTCTAGATACTCAGACGATGTGCTCTGATCGGATGCAGCCATCGTCGAGACGGGACGCAAGGATTCAATTTTCGACGATCCGGCCGCAGGGCGTCAAGTGGACTGCCACCATTGGCACTGTCAAGCCTCGATGATTGACTATATTCCTTGGTGCGGAACGCAAACAAGGGAGATGTAGGATCGGCCGCTTAGAAAGGGCTTTGAGCGTAAGGGTTAGTCGTGGGCAGGTCAAAATGTATGGCGATAGGGTATATACTGTTGTCTATCATGCAGGAGGCACAGTGACAATACAAGCTCTATCTCAATCTAATCGAGTGACTTAGGGTATTGCTATATGAATGAATTGTCGTCATCCAGCTTCCACTTGTTCTCTTTTATGAGCTTCTCTTCCTCCAGGAGGAACTTCCCTGTTGAGTAGCTATACTCTCAGCGGCCCCGATACCTAGACAACGTGAACGTACCCTCTTTATACTTCTGCGAAGCATCTGCAGCTTTATGATAGAACCAGCCCACTCGCTCATTGCAGTTAATACAGAAGACGTCCGCGACGGTGTGAACCCCAGTCCTTCAGACACGATGAGATGTAAGCTAAGGGCTTGCGGAGCTACTGGAAGGAGACTTACATGAGTTGTCTATCTTCCTTCTTTCCAAGCCTAACGTTCTCTGCAGAGTTCATCAAGCTGAGAATCTCAATACGTTAGCGCAAGCAGGCCCATCATCAGATATGACCGAAGCACGTACAACCCTCTCCCTTCCCTGCCCGAAAACGCTTTGCTGATCAGCTCATCCTGTAGTACCTTCAGAGTTGATCAGAATTGAGACGACATAGAGGGAGATAATTTGCCCACAATGGTAACAGAGCATTTCTCGCAGGAATACACTGGGTGGTCTTCGTAGGTGTGAATCACCGTGGTAGCTGCATCATTCCCAGACGTTGACGATGATAAAGCAGGCATCGTGCCTCGGTCTTGGTGACCACTTAGATATAGAATCAAGGGAGTGTAAGCATAAGGCTAGCAGAGCGACGCTGGGCGCTTCCATTGCTGCGAAAGCCCAAGTTAGACCCTCCGACACTCCGAATGGCGAGCGGAGCCGATAGGGGCCTTCTAGCCCAAACGGAGTAATGCTTTGCTTGGTTGTGCTTGTCAATACCCTTTGAACGCGTCTTCCGAATGCCGAAGCCGACCACTGCGCTGACGCTCGTTATACTCCAGCTTCACCTGAATCCCATTCATCTCAGGGATTTGTCGGTGCAGGGAAGAGGATGAGCCCAGCACATGAAGACCCAACACAAGTGGAAGAAGAAGAACATGAGGGTACGGTGACTGGGGATGATGTTACTCGGGAGAGCATCCAAAAGGTTATAGATGCAAGGTTCGGGACCAGCACGAACGGTACTGTAGACGGAAAGGGTGGCGGTCTCGCAACGAGTGGAATAGGACAAGGGCTCGACGTGGTGGATGTTCTCAACGATCTATTTCCCGATGGTATGTCTTGTCACCTATGTCGTAAGGGAATGATGCTAATATTCGGTTCAGAGGATGCACTGGCAAATATAGAGCTTGTGCAGTCAAGACTTGAGGAGACTCAACTGCAGCTCCAGACTGAGATAGAGCTGCTGCAGAGTGAGCTTAGACGAAACCAGGACCCTGAAAGGATGCAGGCGATCCAGGAGATGATTTCCGTTCGTAGCCATTCTCATGTTACTTTGCGGTTCTTCTACAACTCATGCCCACCTAACAGGATCTCCTTGACCAAATGTCCCGTATTCGTGAAAAGGCTACTGAATCCGAAGCTGTGGTTCGAAATATCACAAAGGACATTCAAATCCTCGACACTGCAAAGAAGAACCTCATCATCAGTATGACCACTTTGAAGAGGCTACAAATGCTTGGTATGTCAGCATCCCTACTGCGAAATGATATATCCATGAATGGCCGATTTCAGTCAATGCTTTGACGCAGCTGGAAGAACTGGTTAAGGAGAAGAGGTACCATGAAGTTTCACAAACACTTTCTGTGAGTATATGCTGTCCTAGATTAAGTAGACATACTGAAGCAAGGTCACAGGCAGTGGATCAGATATCAGCGACGTTCAAATCTTTCATGTCCGTCCCTCGGGTCGCGCAAGTTTGGAAACGGATACACGATGCACAAAGCGAACTCAAAACACAGATTGACGCTGACTTCGATGCATTGTATGCGTCTTTCTTGTCTCATTGATTCTTGCCTCATGAAATCGTTTTTCATAGCTACCTTCAAGACACCTCCAAACAGATTAAACCATCCCTGATCACCGAAGCCTGTGACGTCGTGGACGTTCTTGGTCCAGACTTCCGAGCTCACCTTATTGAGCGCTACGTCAACCTCGAACTCAAGGAATACCGTCGAATTTTCCGATCTACGGATGAAGCTGGGCAGCTAGATAACCTCAGTCGGAGATTCGCTTGGTTCAGAAGGCTGTTGCATACTCACGAGACGGAACAAGGCAGGGTGTTTCCTAGTGACTGGAGGGTAGCTTGGCACCTATTGGCAAAATTTGTGGACATCACGAGGTAAGAGGGTTCTGCTTGTGTTCATGAGCGAAGTAACTGATTCGTCGAAACAGAGATGACATGGCGATGTTGCTCGTGAAAGCGAAGCCAACATTGACGGTTAAAGGTCTCCTCGAAAACCTGCAGATTGTGAACGAGTTTGAGTCAACTATGGCCAAGAAATGGTCAACACCTGTACGTCAGAGCTCCTTGCCTCCCTCACTGTGGAGACTTATTGTTACCTGTTCCAGATCAATACCATACTGAGCTCTACAGTTGGGCCTCACGCTCAGCCAATCAAAGCCATATCGTCTGCCTTTGAACCACATCTGTCTATTTTCGTTGATGCACAAGAGAAGTATGTCCCCTTTGACCCGCTTGGTATTGACCCACAGAGCTAAATGTAATGCTAGGGTTCTCGCTGACATGCTTGCGCCCCATCGCAAAGCCAAAGGCCGTCAACAAGCACCACCCCGCCAATCGCTTGACGTTTCCTCGAATCTTGGTCCGGGAACTGAAGGCGAAGATTCTGAATCACCCGTCCTTGTTCTCCCTTCTTCTACAGACCTGTTCTATTTCTATGGTCAGAGTCTAGAACAGTGTGCCAAGCTATCGACAAACCAGGCGCTGTTTGATCTTTGCTCACTGCATAAGAAGTGGCTGAGGATATACGCAGAGGAAGTGTTAATCGCTGGGCTGAAGAGGTCGGTATTCTCGTTTATCACAACCAAAGGATTCTGGATTGACCACTCTCTTCAGGCCTCCAACACAGTCAAGGAAGTCGGCGGACACTCGATTTGACCCCAAGGAGCTGAAACATGCTTGCTTGCTGATCAACACGGCTGACTACTGTCAGACCACTGCTTCTGAAGTATGACCTCTCGGCCCTCACGTCCTCGCGGTTCTCTGACAAAAATAATCACAGCTCGAGGACAAGATCAAGGGCAAAATTGACGAAGAGTTCAAGGAGAAGGTCAGCTTCCAGAATGAAAGAGATGTTTTCGTAAGGTATGCCCATTCTGTAACAGCCTATTCTCCTTCCCTCTGACAACGTTTATCACACAGCGTTGTGTCCGCAGCAATCATCATTCTCCTGCGCGAACTTGAATCAGCATGTGATGGAGCCTTCATGACCATGGCACGGACTACTTGGTCTGGCCTGAGCCAAGTTTCTGGACAATCAAACTACGCAGGAGATCTCGTCAAGGCCGCCGAGCAGGTGGTCGAGATGGTCAAACCACTGATCGAGCAGAAGAAGTATCTCAGGAATTTCTTTGACAAGGCTTCTAGGTCAGTGTCTACATTGGTAAACCTGCTACGAGACTGATACAGAGATATAAACAGTCTGATGATCAGCAAATTCACAAACGCGATCGTGAGGAGTAGGCCGTTGAAGGAGATCGGAGCGGAACAGGTCGGTGGACGTTATTAGTTGTCTTGTCCAGGCCTCTAACTTTATCTTCAGTTGATCATTGATCTGCAAGCCGTCAAGAGTTATCTCCTGGGTATGCCCGGAGAATCGCTGGTCACGCAGAGGTATAGCTAAAGCTTCGCCAGCTATTTATACTTCTCTGACGACACTTGTCCTGCCAGCTATACCCGTGGCCTGACCAAGAGCACTAGTCGTTTGGAAGCATTGCTCAAGGTCATCGTCACCCCCGTGGTATGTCGATGATCCCCATCTCGTTCCACGTATGCTGATCGCTAGTAGGACCCCTCGGAGAATTTCATCCTCAACTATACCCTTTTGATCGGGGATCAGTCATCTCTCAACTTCCAGAAGGTACCAATCTCGTTATTGATACTGAAAGCTGTGACTGACGCTCTTTCAACTAGATCCTTGACCTTAAAGGAACGCCCAAGAACCAGCAAAACGATCTACTAGATGATTTCCTCAGGATAACGAGCACCCAACCCGAGCTTGAAAATACCTCTTTCCTCTCCACGCTCGATATGGAACCCGCTGGACCAGGTCAGCTTGCGGGCAGCCTGGTCAGTCCTGGAGGCAGTCGCGTATCTCTTCCAAGCGCCGCCATCCACAATAACAACGAGAGCATCTTTGCTGCTCTGACATCGCCGCCATCGACTGGTCCATCGACTGGATCAAGCATGGCTGATACAATTTCTGGAAGGATGGGCGGTGGAGAGAAGCGTGAGGTGTTTTCTGGGTTAAGTCGGTTTGTGACGTTTGGACTAAGGAAAGACTCTACAACGTGACGATGAAGCTATTGACTACTTCCTGGGTTGTATTCCGCACTGCACAGACAGATATGCGTGATGTCTTTGCTTATAAGTGGGAGATTTGGGTTTTCAAAATGGCAGTTGAACGGGGGCCGTATTGTCAACCTTTAGCTGACACAATTTGCCCTCATATTCTAGTAGAGACCGACCTCGATGAATGTTACGGTGTCCAAACTGAGAAACCCTCTTCACAAACTTCAACGCGTCCTTGTCTCCATCCCTTCAATGATCAGTCTCTATTCAGCATTGGAAATCGGAGCAACAAATAACAAAGAGGTGCTTCCACTTGCAGGCCCATCCTGATGCATAGCGGCTTGTTCTGCAAGTTTCCACATGCCACACGCTTCATCTATCCCTCAACCTAATTTCTGTTCGTCATCCAACAGAATGCTAGCCCCCCCGTCGGTGGGCACACAGCCTCGTCGTCCAACAGAAATAACTTTGCAAGAAGGCGCATCATATACCGTCACGTCTGACGGTCTCTTCATCTGGCGATGCCATCGCCAGTAGGGAGTGACTGACTAGCGACGCCTTCTGAAAGCGTGCTCGTAATACCCTGTCAGGATACTTGAGTTTGCCTAGCTCGATGCAGGCGGCTGCCAATTGATTCGGCGAATGGGCGCCTGTCATCAACCTGAATATTCCGTGGGTTGAAAGTACTCGACAAATTCCATACCGGATTTTTTATCGTGTCGCCAATGCCATATGGTTCCGCCAAAGTCGATGAAAATGCATCAAAAGCACATTCTCTGCTAGAGAAACAGCTGGAGAAATAGTTTTCTCTGGCTGGGCATAAGAATGGCTGATGTTCATAAATATCGCACGTCCTCTTGTTCGATCCCATTCTCTCTGTTCCGCCGCCCTGTCCGATTCATTGAGAATTTACTGTGCCATTCTCTCGTATCCCACTGATCACAATTGCCCAAGAAATAAACTGGCTGGCTTCAAGTATTTGTATGTAATGGAGGCAGCCTCAAGCGAACCTGATCCAGATGCTATCACTATGGTCATCGGATCTGAGCACACTGACTGGGGTCTCTTCGTGTTCGATGTGAAATGCTCATGAGCATCGACGAGGAACTCGCAGTTGCTGCAGCCCACCAGTGGATCAACGGATGTTGAGAAAAAAAAAATCTCTCTGCCTGGGAGTCGAACCCAGCTTTCGCGCGTGACAGGCGCGTGTACTAACCGATATACTAGCAGAGATGTTTTGAAACGCCAAACAAACATATATAGACATCAGCTAACAGTGTCCCACACTCTATTGGCTTCACGTTGGACTCGGAAATCCATTGCGGAAATCTCCTCTTCCTTCCACATACACTGCAGTCAGGATCGACCATACACTAAAGTCAAGCAAGATATCACTATGGTATTCAACCGGGCTACTTTTACTGGATCCATCACAGATTTCATGTCGCCGTACCGAAATTGTAGGAGCTCGTGTCACTCGCCAAGCGGTCTCTGGAATTGGACATGAATTGGGCTGTAGACGCCCATAAACGCAAACATCGGCATGTGGACTTCAATCCATTGGAAAGATTCCTGACAGGCACCGATGGGAGGAATGAATGCGGCGACATCTGAATTGGACTGATAGCTTTTCAATTATCCGTCTAAGTGATGCGAGCCTCGACTTACCGAGGTGACCGTCCTGCTGTTCAGAATGAAGCACAAAGAGATTGACCACACCTTCAGTATATGCGCAAGATGCAACCGTTTTAGAGTTTTAAATCTATGTCAAACTTCGCCTAGCATCTCATCATGACAAGAGCATTTGCAGCAACACCAGTGACAAGCCAGGAAAGCAGGCCGAAACTTCTGTCGGTCCAACCCCGAGTCTCGAAACAGCTTCGTACAGGCCATTGACTCGACGCATTACCTGAAATGATGTGATTTCCCAAAACAAGAACTTTCTGCCTCGTTTGTAGCTCTGCCTGGACAGTCGCCACTAGCGCGATTGCCCGAGGTTGGCTTTGCCCTGAGCAGGTCAAACATGTGCAGGAACCACCACCGCCGCCTTCCATACAAATCTCCTGCAATTGTTCTTCGCCCCAACAGGACCCCTGACCCTCTTACTTTCTCCTCTCCGGGCCTCGCGAATTCCTTAGACGACGAACCCGCTGTATCTTTTACGCTATGGTAAGCGTCCACCAACATAGATTGTATCTTGGATCTGACTTTCACGGGCAGACTGCTACTTGTACCGATCCCCAATTCAACTGGGTAAGCCTGATCTACGTCCATACCTCTACCTCGACATGGCTAACAATCAACTTGCACATATCCATAGATGTTCAACTCAAGGGGGCAGAGTCCATGTGAGATCGCTCAGCAGCTGGCGAGTGCTTGTGGTACTGGGGGTGAGCTTAATTCAATAGCGGAACTACATGTTCCTAACAACACCTCATTCGGATCTAGATGGAGGCATTCCTAATCCCCTCCCACCGAATACAGAATATCCGCCCCTTGCATCGAATGACGCTAATCCCTGTACTTGCAACACTGTTCGATATTCAATGATAGTGGCCTGCTCCGCCTGCCAGTCAAGGTCTTACCCATTGTACGAGCACAGCCTTCCATCGATCGTCCGTACTTGATAACTCACGGAATTCGCAGATATGCGGACTATACGAAAGCTTGCTCACAAACTTATAATCAAGAGTGAGTTTGTCATTAACCCTGTTTAAAGGCCAACACTCAAACTTTTATCCAGGTTTCCAGCTACTATTCCGGCGGGGACATCTGTTCCACATTATGCTTATCTAGCTTTGGTGAGTAAAACTTCGAACGCACCATGTAGTCAACCCTTCAACCTTAAACATCTAGATTGATGGGCAATTCTGGTGGCCAAATGCACACGCGGATACCAGTGCGTTTGCCTCAGCTTTCAAAGTATTTTAATAACATTTGACTGCAGATCCAAACGAATCGACTGGAGGAGGACCACCAAGCCCTAGCACGACAAAGCAGGAGCAAACCACCATTGTCGTCACGAATAGCGCAGGCTCTAAAACCACTGTGACCACTCAGGTGCATTCACCCACAACTGAAAAGCAGAACACACCTGTGACATCCCCCCAGATTACGAACCCACCTGGGACAACTAACGCGGCGAATACTACACCTGCACAGGGGACTGGGTTAACCACCAATTCTGAGTCAAATGGCATTACCAGCGTCTTTTCTTCAAGCATTGGAGTGCAGTCAGGATCAACTCAACCAACCTCTGGCAGCGGACCTCCTCAAGCCGTATCAGGGGCTTCCAGTAGCTCTTCAAAGGCGGGGCCAATTGCAGGGGGTGTTGTCGGTGGGCTTGGTGTCTTGTGTCTATTCCTCGCGTTCCTATGGTGGCTCCGACATAGGGAACGAGTGCTTGATGGCGATGTGCGCCCAAGTTCAACGTCGCAGATGGCTCAGAACCAAGAAAGGGATGCCGGGGTGTTTGAACCTCCTCCGTATATGTCACCTGGTTCGTGCTCCTTGAATCTCGATCAAGTTGTCAACTTTCCTCAATGATTTGTCTGATATAGGCCCTGCTTCTGTAATTCCATCAAATGAGCCTGTGCCGTTCAGGAAACCAGCACCGGTGCCGAGGAATGCTGGTCAGACTAGTGGACATCGACCGCTCCTCAGTGAAGGAGGCTCAAGTACTGTTATAACCGGGTATACAAACAGCAGCCTCATTTAAGCAGTGATCAGCCCTGAAGACTGGTTTGTTACGGCCGTTTCACGAGTCACTTTTGTTTATACTGTTGGAACTGCCTGTCTGGCTTGTGTCTGGTAATGAATCGTTTGTGATCCTCTCATGCAATGATCGAAATAAGCGCTCAGATTGTGGCAGTGGTCGGACCGTGACCGTGACGGACCTTCCTCCCTTCACATTTGAACAGCGATACACAGCTTTGCAGCATGTTGCCTCACAGCATTCACCTACCTCAGGATTGAACAACTTAGAAGGCCCATGGCGTTTCTCAATTCTCAGTTGGAGCTCACGAACGCGACGATGATCGCTGGAGGGTCCATCAATGTTTTCGTCGTCAACAACCAACACTTTCATGCCGCAGGTACGTAGTCTGCCCCCCATTTTTCATCGCTGAAATGAAATAACGAAGGAACAAACAATGGACAACTCCGTCCAAGTCGTACCACGTCAACCTACCAGCTTGAGCAAGTTCTCAGAAAACTTCAAGAACGACTCAACCGCCTTTCAGTTTATTCAATCGAGCACCCTGATCTCACTGCCATGCTGGACGAGGTCCTAACGATCACTCTTCCATTTATCTGCGCGGAGATTGGGTTCCGAAGAGCAACACCTGTCTACCGGCTCAGGGGAATAGAAGGACGGATACTGACAGAAATTCGCCGAATGCAAGGGATCATCATGACGTTGTTGGGAGCGCTTGAGGAAACGGCCCCAGCGCTGCTTCTATGGGACCTCTTGAGCGAAGTATGGCATTGCCTCTGGCCTTGGATTTGCGATCGTAAGAAGATCTCCGAGGGAACCAAACAATTAAGCGAGTGTCACAAAACCATTAAAGCGGATCTGTAAGTGTGTTCTCATCCTTTCACTTAATCTGTTCATCCCCATGGACGTTATATAGTTTCACCATTAGCCAGCTTTGCTCCGGTTCTCGTGATCCAACGCGTAGAATCACATTCCTCCAAATTGAAATATCTGATTTCTTCGGGATGATATGGTCCCTACCGCAAGATCTGTGTTCTCGTCAGGAGGTAAAAATTGTTGCTTACTCCTGCTGGCATGTAGATCAACTGAACTATGATCTTAGGTATTCCTACAGATCTTGGCTTTCAAGTTCGAGGGAGGTGTTGCTGAACGCATAATCGCCTCCCGACGATTCATTGTTTTTCATAAAGGTAAAGATCAAGGTGGTCTTGAGCTCGTCAAGAACGACAACTGGATAGAGACGATTGAGGCTGGAGATCCTCTACAACTCAGTGTTATGGTCGGAAGTCAATCTCAACTGGCAGCAACGGTCGTCGGAATTCGTTGTCCCCGGTGCAAGTCTAGCAGAAGCACGCTGCACACAGATAAGCGATGGGCTGACTGGTATGTATATTACACCGTCGAAGAATTCAACCTGATTTTATCTCTTTTAGCACACAGTGCGATTCGAGTTTCAACATCGCGCCGTCAGGATTTGGAGAAACCGCTGATGAGTTCTGCAGTCCTTTGGCGAGCGAGTCTCCGAGGTTCGTCGAGAATCCAGTCATGAGATCACTTTTGATTGGCCCCAAGGCATCATCTTGCTGGAGCAGTGGAAGAATCCGAAGAGTCCATATTCAAGATATTTTCTGTGTTTCAATATCATGTCAGTGACCGCAAGCAAAGACACTGCCAGAATTCATGCTTACTGACTAGCCATCTGCCTAAGGAAATTTCTTCTGCATTGCCTGACTCAAATCCTCTAGAGAACGGAGCTGACGAATCCTATCCTTCTTCAATCTCAGATATTTTGGAAGATGATGGTTATGACATTGATGAATCCTTCACTTTTCCGGGCCAGCTGGAGTCACCTTTTCTTCCGCCCAACCAGTGTCAAGAAGCAGTGGCAGGTGCTGGCATTCAATGTCGGCAGTGTGCTTCCAGTCTAACCATCCTGTGCGAAGATGTGCAATGGTGGTTTGTATCTCCCATTGGCATGCATCGTCCAGAAGGTAATCCCTAACTTGATCTCCTCAGTGCGCGATGCGAGGCGAGTTTTGAGAGCACACCCTTGCAAAACGTATCAATCGAGAAAAACCCCGACCTTCAGGAGAGCAAAGACGTGGTTACAGTACGTTTTGATTATATGATTCCCAACCTGCCTGATGTCGTCACGGCTTAAGACCCTGCCCTCGTCTCTAAAGGTGAAACCGAAAGCAAGGTAGGGATCGAGCTGCCTTCTAGTTCCAGAGGTATCAAAGTGAGCTCGACCACCAGAAACCCTAGTAACCAATACTCGGGATTCAAGCATATCAAGTTCGAACAGTCGATCAGCATATCTTTGCATCCCGAGAACAATGAAAGGTGAGATTCAATGTAACATGATTGGGCTATCGTGTCCTTTGCCATAGCTGACGAAAACTCTAGCCCCTCCCAGGCTCTGGCTAAGGAGTCGCTGACTCCAGTCTTTCAGCGCAGGAAATTTGGAATGTGAGCCATTCCGAAGCCTATCAGACAATTGGCATGATTGTTCATTATTAGACCTTATACTCCCAAACATAACTGCCATGGGCTGAGGGAAATGGTTGGTAGGTGTTACAACCGGCCCTTGAGTCTCGTGTCAGTCATCTCCGAAAAGTTGGTTGCGGCTGGGATGGTGCTGGGGGACACCATGGATGGCTCCCGATTCTGCGACGCTTTATTGGAAGTGGCGCGGTCAAAAGGGATAAGTTATGAACCTCATCTCAGAGAGGGCGCGATTTTCATCAACCCGAAAATCGCCCAGATACAAGAGAGAGCTGAAGCACTTGATTTCTCGGCAAAATACCTGCATGAAGAGTTCTGTTGGTTTAAGGTCGGAGTTTTGAACGTGAGGTTCCTCATTAGTTTGTTTTTCAAGACCTCATTGAGAAATCCCTGATGTTGCCTCGTAGATTCAAAAATATCTCGCCGTCCCGGCCAAAAATGTCAAGAAACGAGTTTTCTGTGCGTGATTATGTCGCTTAACCTTTTATCCACTGTTCACCCGTAGACCTAGTTGCTCGCGAAGATCCCGAGGCATTCACCCGAGTACTCGAGCGGATCCAATATTACATTGCAAGGATTCTCGGGAATCTCGGCCAAATCAATTCCTTGTGGCAGGCACAATACCTCAAGAAGCACGCATATAGCACTCACACGCAGGAGCTCTCGATCAAACATCTCCGTACGATCAACCATCTCCGTAGTATCCAGAAGAACTTTGTAGGCTTAAAGGCTTACTTCCAGGGTTACAAAGACAAGGTCAGAGTCATTGCGATACTTGGTTCAAGTGTCCCATTTTAACGGCGGGTTCTGAATGTAGATGACAAATGTCCATGCTAATTATTTGAACTTGCTCGAAGCGACCAAGGAGTCTCATCTTTCCAACGAATCGATAGAGGCTTTTCAATGCCTCTAGAAAACCCAATCGTGATCAAGTCTTGCAAGTGTTGGATCAGGCTTTTTCGATATCAAATGTTTTGATATCTAGTCGTGCTCAAGCTCCGGGATGAGAGGCTGGTTTGCAATGGCCAGGTGGTCCACAGTTTTCGTTTGAGCTTGAAGTGTCGCATCGTAAAAATTCCCAGTTTATAAGTACATATGTGTTCGCTGGATATACAAGCAAGCCCCAAGGGTTTGGAAAGGATCTTTCCGTACTGTAGTCACCACTGTAGCAAGGAGACCATTGTCGAGCTTAATTCTAAGTTCTCTAGATTTGACATGTTCAATTCGAATAATCGCATTTCACCAAATAGACTACCCTACTCATCCAAGTAAATATGTCCTACTAATACCAGAAACCGTAAATATTCCAATCCAAAGTCGTATCCACCCTCAAATACCAACCCTCACGTCTCCTCGATATCAACCCCACACAATCCCTTCCACATCCCAGCCCAAGTCCCAAACCGCTCCAACACACGTAAACCGCCCACGAAAAGAACCCGATACAAACCCCCAGAACATCCAACGTCAAGTAACACAACGAACGTGAGATATCACAAAGGCGCCCTCTGCTCAACCCCGAAGAGGAGCAAAGTATTCACCCCGATCCATCCCGTCGCTGAGCACCCTTCGTCTTCGTCCGAGAGTCGCGGTGGATCCCATCCGAGGCAGGTAGAGTGGTAGGTGCAGTGAGTGGCCCGAGTCGAGTAAGTGGTCGAGAAGAGATGAAGAGCGTCAAAGGGGAAGAGGAGAAGGATGGTAGCGAAAACGAGGAAGGCGGAAGGACCAAGGAAAGGAAGGAGCTGGGCCAAGCCCGACGAGCCCCAAGTAGGTACTCGTGTATGGACGAAATGAAAAGGGTAGCTATATGCGCCATCGAATGAAGAACCATGTCATATGGTGATAGTGGTGGTATCATCTAGAGAAGAAAGGAAACAGAGACAGATAGATAGACGAGGAAATATATATGGTACAGTGCAGGAACGAAACTCGAAAGAAATAAAATAGATGCAAGAACTCGATAATAAGTCGGGAAACGGCGGGTATGTGCAGAGGCGAGACGATGCAGATAGATATCGTACAGGGCGCCAAAAGTTTTGTGTTCTTCAATTGGGGTGAAGAGGGTGGGGTGCTGACTATATGCGCATATCCCTGTCGAGAGGGACATGGCGGACGGATAGATAGACGACGTCGGCGAGACATTCGATAGATAACGGTCTTGCTATACATAACGGCGAGCGTCGGCGAATAATTTGATGATCGTCCAGCGATAGTATGTCGGCGAGAAGGTGGTGAAAGACGTTGCCCTAGACCTCCTTAGAAAACCCCAACCCCATTCCACAATCCCATATCTTGAAGCGACCCGAATTGTTGAGGCTGCTCCTGGACTGCCTGCGACTGCTCAAACTGAGCAGCGTCGACACCGAGAGCGGCCAAAATCTGCTGCATCGTTGTGTTCTCTCCATCCTCCGCCCACTCCAAACCATGACCGTAATCAAATTCCACATCCACTCCGTCAGTTCCATTACTTCCATCCAAAGTCTGATTGAAATCCATCATCTCGATTCCTCCACTCCTGACCACCTGCTCCTCCTCACTCCCCTCCACGACGCTTGAGGTCGACCTCATCTCCTGCGACGAACAGGAGCCGGCACCACCCTCAGTCTTAACTTGACCCGTCTGATCCCGAATCTCCTTCCCGACCTTTTGCGCTTCAGATCTTTCGATCCGTGCTGCAGCGGGTGCGGTGGTGAGGTTTGAGACGAGGGGGCTAGTTGCTTCTTGAGGCTGGGCAAGGATTTCCATGAGGAGTGTTTCCATGATTGCGTCGTCGTCACTGGTAGGTGAAGTGACTGTTGGTTGTTGTTGGGCTGGAGGGGTGATCGTCGTTGTTGCGACGGCGGGGGGAGCGGAGAACAAGAGACCGGACAAGGCGCTGACGTTGAGGCTACCCGCTGCTGGGGCGTCGACTGAGTTGGTGAAGACTCATCGACGGTCGCCACCCGTGCTAGGTGGCGAGTAGGCTCAGTGTGAACGACCTCGTTGGAGGTGACGGTCTCAGGTTCAGGTGATAGTCGGGGGAGGGATCCGAGAGGTGTGATCGGTGTTGATGAGAATTCAAGGGATGAATGTGATGGTGCGGGTGAGATGGGGTAAGTGATAGGTGAGGTGGTAGTGGGTGCGGTAGGGATGGCAGAGGCGAGGATAGGGAGGCCTTGAGAAGCGAGCGCCTTGATAACGGCATCCCAACCCTTCTCGAGAGTCTTGATCCTCTCCCTAAGTTCCTCGTTCTCCCTCTCGCGTTCTCGGGCCTCAAGCCTCTTGTGTTCCTCAACGGCTGCTGAGGAAGAGGAGATCGGCAGAAGAGGGATGCCTCGTGCAGCACGAAGAGCTCGGTTTTCCTCCTCAAGCTCTGCGACTCGTCGCTCGAGGTAGCCAAATTGGGCTTTCCTCCTATCGCGGGAGTTCTGTGCTGCAATCCGGTTGCGGTGTGCACGAGCCTCCTTACGTTCTTCAGGGGAGGCGTCAGTACGTTGTCGTTTCCTCGACGTGGATGCTGTCGTGGATGATGATGGTGCGGGGGAAGGCGCAGCCATTGATAATGGCGAAGATGGTGCTGGTGACAGGGAAGCCGGGTCGATAAAATGGTTCATCGTGGTCATTGACAGTAGTGGTTACTGAGAAAGAATGGAATGTCGTGGCCCTAAGCTTATGTCGGAGGGAAGTTACTGCGGAAGGCAGGACGAGTACGTGGACTTTCGTGAGGAAACGTGGAAGCAGACGTGGCATTATTATATCACGCTCAAATCAAAACAACAGTAAACAAGGAGGCTCTGTTTCCCCGCCCGTCCATGGGTTTCGCCGAAGTCCATGCTGCCGATCCCGTCCAATGACCGTCTGTACATTGACTCCGAAGTCACACTCAGAGAAATTTTACAACGGAACTTGCAGGATATTCTTTCTCTTTCTATGTTATTCTCACCAAGCCATGCGAGTGTCGTACGAATGTTTCTACCCCGAATATTCTCCCCTCCTGAGCATCGGTCACAAGAAACTCTGAGTATGGCAGACACAGCGTAAAAACGATACCTATCTACTCGATTTGACTCGGCCTAGTCAAAAACTCTAGACGTCCACCTAAAACATTTCGCCCCCGTTCTGTCAAATGACTTGATGGCGCACTGGGCGTTTGAGCATAGCCGTATCGCCTGCCAACTCTGATGAGCAGATGTCCAACTGCGGCGGCGGTCACTAGACCGCAAAGTTACGTGACTGGAAGGCCAAAGATGTCCACTTCATTCAAGGTTGTCAGGCGGGATGTTCAGGCTGAATTCAAGAGCCTCCGTATGTTCGCAGGTTACTTGGAAACTGAAGGTCTTCTTCGTTGTTCCTGGTCCTTCCTATGCTGCGTAGATAAGGTCCGTGATTTCGACCAACACCCTGCTCTTGACGGATCGGTTGAAGGACTCTTGTTCACTCTCGTCATATCGAAAGTTACCGAGACTTCGCGGAAATATTCGGATCTCACCTCTTCACTCGACAAACTTTCATTATGTGCGGTTAAACCCGTCTGATGACAATTCTGCCTTCTGATGATTTACCTCTCGATTCTCGAGGATCGGGAGTCCACGCGACATCTTCAACCCACTATTTCCCCACATTGTCCTTCCACGAGACCTCCAATTCAATGAATTCAGGGCGGTCCGGGACTGGCATGAGAGATTCTGGGGCTAGCCGAGCAGGGAGCTAACGGGAGGCTTGGTCGCATGATGAAGTCTCTTTTTCTCGACTTGAACTCGGAGAAACCTCGAGTTGGCCTGGTGATCATTGGGTCGCCAGTTGGCGAAAATTTTGTTGAGACTATTGGACCTTTTGACAAAAGTGAGCGTAAGGATCTCGAATGCATTCGCCAAATAGTATCTAATGTAAGATGTCAGCCGTAGAAGGTCTGAACTCGTTGCGCTCGACCACTTGGATGGAGGCATGGATCCAGCTTGGACCAAAAATCCCATGCCGAGATATGTCAAGTATTGACCAGTCCATGTCAACGACTTTCTGGTACGGTTTCAATCTCACCAACTCTCCATTCGAAGTTCTCACTTCAAGTTGTTTCCTGAAGTTCAAGAAGAAGCAGAGTCACAATACACTCTTCGACTCTTGCTTCGACTTGGATGAAATTGCTATTTCCTTTGGTCGGCATGTCTGATCTGAAATGATTGGATCATGATCCTGACGGGAACAACCGAAGCGCACGGGCCAACGACAATGTCCAAATCCTCACATTTACAATCAGTCTTGGTTATTCTATCTGCTACGAGTATTTTCACTCACCCAGAGGGCTCAGAAATGTGATCTTGAAGCATTCCGTCCTATCCCTCCAAATATTCGGAAATAGTTACAAAAATCGTGTTCGTCCAGTACGAATCGCTTTCCACAGTCTGCCTATATTACCGTGACATCCTAAAACTCTCTCACTTGCAGCTTTCCCATCGTGTTGAGCACTGGTAATCTATTTCGTACTTCCGTGGCCAAGGGACCATTTTCTTCGTCGATAAGTCCTTGAGAACCCTCTAGATGGTTATTTGCTGCGCTGGATGCAACAATCAAGATGCTCTCGAAGGAATTACATTCCTTCGCAATCTGTCCTGCTTTCTTGTCGAACAAATCCCAATTCAGCGCCTCCATGCCCTTCATCCAGTCGTCATTCATTAAAACAAAGCTCATCTTGATCCTACGGAAAGAGTTTGACCTGATGGAGTCGAGAATAGATGTTATCCAGCGAATAGGATATTGGCGGCTCGAATCCAATCCGAAACAAGGTAATACGAACTTCTCCAATTTGACGTTGTGGACAAGTGTCAAAGGGAAGTGAAGAGCTAGAACTGTATTCAGAATAGGTATATTTGACCGGGACTAAGGCGAAAACTAACCAGGATCCGATTGTAGATCTATTATGATTTGGAGGCCAATTCGTACCGAAAAGTATATCAGGCTTTCTCCAACATGCTTGAGTAGTTGGTTCGTAGTTTCCAGGTCTACCCAGTCTGATAAACGCAGTGCTAGGTGTTGTACCTGGCAAGGGTGATGATGCAGCGTCGAAATGAGGGCACTGTACAGTGGAAGACTTGAAAGCTCTAGACGAGTAAGATGAGTGAGATGGACGCTCGTATTCACAGCTGCGGGTGAGCTGCCTTTCTCCCAGTTCCCTGAACCATCGTGGGGAGACCGAACGAATGCCCTCAGACTCCGGAGCTGGCTATAATTACCCCCCAGTGCATCGAACTGCTCGCTAAATGGGATCACTATGGCGCTGAGCTGCATGTTATGAAGTCGACGGGGATTGAATGAGTTGAGAGCTGTGACGGTGGCAGGGTTCATGCGAGAAATTGTGAGATGATCAAGGACGAGACTGTCAAGCTCAAGGGAGAGCTCCGATAATTGAGCAATGAAGAGATCCAGACTCTCGTATGCTGCCGTCTGTTCCTCGCTTGGTAGTCCACGGTCATCCGTACCTTGAATGAAAAGTTTGCGAATATGATGGACAAACGTGCAGCTTGGGTTGCAGACGATTTCCACCAACCTTTCAGCACATCTGGTGTATCGGGGATTCCACAGAACTAGTGGTACATGGTAGTTGTTCCAGAAGATAACCCTAGTTCGATGCAGCCATGCTTTGCAGACTAGCGCACAACGGAGTAATGGCTCTGTGCTCGTCGGCAGGTCATCTTCGTCTGAATCGCCGCTGTACAGGTCCTCCAAAGGTAATAGGTGAGAAAACCACAGTATGTCCGACTCCTCTGATAAATCGCTGAGGATCCTATCCTGTAGTTCTGCTGGAAGACGATAGGCTGCAGACATCCTACGGCTCTGACCTTCTCCTAATATGCGGCCTCCACAAGAGCGAATGAGCGGGTACGTGATGGCAGAGAAAAGGCTCGTCACATCAAGATCAACAAAAAACTGACCGACTGGGTACCGTGACCGCGTGTACCCGCCTTGCTTTTGGACTTCGAGAAAGGGGTCAGTCATGTGTGTATTTCTCTCTTAAAGAGACGAGTATTGCCATCAATGAGCTTCAGGCACTTTGAAACTGGAGATAATCACGTCTCATGGGCATTATCATGCTTTATCTTTGAGCCTCAGGGCCTTCTTGTCAATAATGAGGTACATTCTTGGCTAGTTGAGTATCGCAGAACGTCGAGACCTGCTCAGCCGGAGCTCTCTTCGAGTCATTGCGGGTGAGTCCCTATCAGCTTTCGAATTCTGTACACGGGCTCACTTTCGTCGGTTGGCAGGGCTTTAAACACCGGTCGCAAGCATACAGATGGGTATGAGGATCGACGGTACACCTTGACAGCTGCGCGTTTGACCTTTTCGGTGACCGGTAACTTCCCAAACTTGAAAAAACAACCCCAAATGCTTTTCGTCGAGGGTGGGACCCCAGACCACACTCCGTGCTTCATCACCCCTAGCATGAAGATATTTCCAAAGAGCACTCTTGCAGGCAAATCCACGCGTTCGTCTAATTAGAATCACAAGCTAGCTCCCTCGATGCATCAAGGAATTATTGGAAGTTGCCTCGAAAGGCAGGCCTGGCAGCTACCCCGGATGTTGTGGCGCCAAAATACCCTTCTACTTTCGCACACCTACTGAGCCCTCGCCAATTCATTCTTCGAGGCACATTACGGTCGCGGTTGCATTCCTGCGATGGTCTCTCTCCTCATTGCTGACACGATCGGCCCTCTGTCTTGGGCCACTGAAGCATCCAGCAAACAAAACCCACCCTCACTGGCGGCGTCTCAGTTGAACACTTTCCACTCCTTTCCGACATTCCTTCAGCCACGCGCCAGAAATGCCCCTTTTCACCTTGACAATCGAGGACTACTCTCCTTTCATCACCTACTCGTCTGACTGGATTCCTGGAACGAGTGCAAACGACAACTCGACCATAAACTACTCACAGTCGACTTTCATGCTTACGACCAAGCAAGGCGGAACTGCCAAAATTGCTTTCAACGGCACCGGCATCACAATCTATGGAGCGAAACGCACGAATCACGGACTTTACCAAGTCAAAATCGACGGCTCAGACGCACCCGCTGTCAATGGTTCCGCTACACCGTGGCAATTCCAGGTGCCCCTGTTCGACATTCATGGCCTTGAGCAAGGACCGCATGACGTACAAATCACGAACCAAAACGATGGACTCTATCTGGATATCGACTACGTGAGTGACGATTTATGTTCTTGACTTATGACTGTGACTTACATTGCCTCTAGGTCACCATCCAGAGTGAAATCGGCGAGGATAGCAAAGGCAAACTATATGTCGTAAATTATCAGGATTCAGATCCCAGCTTCTCCTACCTGCCGACAGCGGCTCAATGGTCTACAAATCCGACGAACTTGGGGACGTACTTTGGTTCAAGTGGGCAGTGCGTTGGATATAGCTTTGGGGCGTATGCAGTCTGACCGTTTTGGAATCCAGCTCGACTTCCAGCTTTGGCGCCTTTGTGAACTTCACCTTCGATGTAAGTCGCCTTTCTTTATATACCGCAGGAAACGGACTGACGAAGCGCTAGGGTCAGTATATTCTCAGCAAATGACACACTCCCACTCAGTCTAATCTCTACAGGTGACGGTGTATCGCTGTACGGCCCGATGAGCCCAAACGGTGCACCATATACGGTTTCACTCGATGGAACATTCCCTATCATGTACCAGACAACAAAGGATCGTTACCTACCTCAAGCACTCCTCTTTCACGCAACGAATCTTGGCGGTGGCCAGCATCACCTTCAAGTTTCTTACGAGCCTGGAGGCAACAATGAGGTCTTCGCAGTGGACTACGCCAATGTCTATACAACGAATCCCACAAATTCGAGTGCCAGTGTGACAGGTTCGTCAAGCCAGTCAAGCGACTCAAATTCGTCCAAGTCTGGAGGATCCACGGCTTCGAACAACGATGCCTCAGCGTGAGTCTGTGTAGTTATCTTGAGTCAATTGCCGCTCATCCACATTTACAACTCGCAGGGTGTCACCCGATTCTGATGGCCTCTCAGCAGGAGCTGCAGCCGGAATCACAGTTGCAGCATGCTTCGTCCTTCTATTATCTGCTGCTGTTGCCTTTGTTTTCTTCAAACGAAGAAAGCAGAGCAAGGAAGACGACGAGAAAAATAGCCAAAATACAGTGGAACCGTACAATACGAACGGTCCTCGCGACTACTACCGAGATCTACCCGGTCGTCCCCCAGCCCTCCACATCCAGACAAACTTCGAGGCACTCGGAACACCAATAAGTAGCTCACCGACGGCAGATCCACGACGTCTGACCCTGCCTATCAACCTTAACAAGTCGCCCTTCTCTGCATCTCCAGACTCTAACCGACACACGTGGGATCCTCGGTTCTCGACCGCCCAGATGTCAGGCGTCCTTACCTCTGAAATAGTGAGTGCTTTATGGCGATTTGTCATAGGGTTTTCTCACCCGCAAATCCAGGTCTCGCCAGTGTACCGCAAATCACGGACAAGCTCAGGACTGAGTCCTATCGCAGAGCGGGCTCGTCGAACGTCCAGAGCACCCCGAACACCTATTAGCCCGCCGGATTATTCTTAACCTATCGCACCGAGTCTCAACCTTCTTCTGTATCGCTAACATCCATCTGTATCATCGCTCTGGTCTTTTTTCGTCTTTTGACAAAATCGGATTTATCGGATTCTCAATTTAAATCGTTGTGGAGGTCATTGTGATCTCTGTCTTCCCTATCAATGTCTTCAGCATTCAAAAGTTCCTTTTCTGCAATGAGATGAGCGAGATATATGGACTTCAGCATTCCTATTGAGCGTGCTATGGAGCTGGGCTCCGCAACGACCTCGGCGGTTGGGAGGCGGGAAGCGGTGGATTTATGCCGCTAACGTCGGTAAATCTCTCTATGCGGATAATCCATGAACTACGCTTACACATGTTCAGTGCTTAGCCTAGGATTCCCATCATTTACTGGAGCATGGAATTCAGGATGAAACCCTAAAAGCACCAAAGCTATGCCGGCTCGGGCTGGGACTCTAACTTTAACTTTGCCCGTCAGGTTGCGCTTCACGTCTTTCTGGTCCTCCTTTTCGCGGCACCAGGAGGGCAACCAGACCAGCGCTAACCCCAACATCTGAGAGGCCTTTACGATGCCATTCTTCACTCTGACGATTGAGGACTTTTCGCCATTCATCACATATTCGGGAACGGATTGGGACATCGGTGCATCCACGGATCCTTTCGCTAGCAGGTTCAACTGGTTTTTCATGTGCTTCTGGGTGCCGAGTACTCATATCGTATACCTAGGTATTCACAGTCAACATTCCGAGCGACCAACAAGGGCGGAGCAAATGCAAAAATAGCCTTCAATGGAACTGGAATCACAATCTACGGTGCCAAACGCCCCAACCATGGCTTATACAGGGTGAATCTTGACGGCGTGGATAACAGCCCAGTGAATGGATCCAATACTCCGGAACTGTTCAGCCAAGCACTCTTCACGGCTAGTAATCTGGACCAAGGGCCTCACACGGTCCAAATCACGAATCAGAACAACGGCCTCTACCTAGATATCGACTACGTGAGTTGAATAGTGACCTGAAGCCAGATTGAACGCTCACAATAGCCTTCAGATAACGATTGACGGCAACGTTGGGGAGAATAGCAATGGGAAGCTCTACGCCGTCAACTACCAGGATTCTGATGCCAGCTTCTCATACCTTCCCTCGGAATCACAATGGTCCACCAACCCGGATAACTTGGGCACGTTCTTTGGTTCAAGTGGCCAGTCAGTGATACCTAGTTCCTGTCCTCTCGGCTGTTACTTACGCTTGCTGCGCAGCTCCACAACAAGCTCAGGAGCCTCATTTGACTTTTCCTTCAATGTAAGCTCTGTTTTGCCAAAGAATGTTGTGTTTTACTGACTCTCTACCTTCAGGGTTTGTGCTAATCGACTAGACTCATCCTATATACTGAACTAAGCACTCACTGACAGGCGATGGCGTCTCGCTGTATGGGCCTTTGGCTTCAAACGGAGCGCCCTATACAGTATCCCTCGACGGAGCGCAGCCCATCACGCTTCAGTCATCGTATAGCCGATATCTCCCGCAGTCGCTCCTCTATCATGCAACGAATATTGGCGGCGGCCAACACCACCTCAAAGTAACATACGCGCCGAATGGAAACAACCAAGGGTTTGCGGTAGACTATGCCAACGTATACACGACAAACTCTGGTTCATCGACATCTAGCGGTGGCGCTTCGTCGTGAGTAGAGCATGACATGATCCCCCCAGTTCATTTCCTGACGCTTTATCTCAGAAACAGTGATTCAGGGTTATCCGCTGGTGCAGCTGCAGGAATCACTCTTGCAGCGGCTGTAATTGTCGCTCTACTCGTCGTTCTAGGGCTCCTCTTCACGAAACGGCGACGCGAGCGGAAAGCTGAGCAAGAAGTAGAGAAAAACCACACGACCGTGAACCCCTACTTGAACGGCGGGGCCAGCAGTCAGCAAGCTACTCTGGGAACACCATCGACCTATCCATCTCAACTCCCAGGAACGTTTACCTCTGGCGTTGCACCAGCTGGTTTCCCTGTTGCCGCTGCTGCTGGGTACGCATCGGGATCGACCTCATCCCTGGGAGGCCAGCGACATCGCAACTTGCCTTCCGACAGTAACGCTTCTTCGTCTGACCCGTCTCGACATTTCACGAATACTGCTAGTCCTGGTTCAGATGGCGCAATCGTTGACATGTACGGAGATGTGGTAAGCTCGACTGAAATTTGACCTTGTCTTGTCCCCTGATCAATCTTCTCTTAGGCATCTCCGGCGGAAATGAGAAAGCTGCGCGCTAATGCAGCCCGCCCGCCGAATGAAATAAGCCCTCCTGGTTATACCCAATGAAGAGTTGTTTTACTTGACCATATACCATAATTCAATTCCCGTAATGAATTCTTATTTCTCTGTTTCTCTCAGCGACTTCAAGTTTGAGACGCATGGATCAGGATTTGAAAAATTCCAAGTGAATTCTACGAGATACAGCAGGGGTATATTGATACAGATTCATGTGAAAACGAGTGACAAGTCCGCCGGCAGTTAGCAATGACAAGAATGTGCCGATAGATGTGATACATTGGCCGACTATTGTCGGTAGGTCGCTGACAAGTAATCCGGCGGGCTTGGCTCATTGGATACCCGCGTTTGTAAACGAGACTTTCTGACAGGCACGGGAGAAGGCTATAGAGGACATTTAGATAGCGTGAAGAAAAGATATCACGAAAATGGACTAACCAAGTCTCCATACATGTCGGATATCCCACCATCCGAGCTAGGATTTGAAGCGAATCTACCGCCGGGATTCGACGACGACCCATTGCTTTCTGAAGGATTGTTGTAGTGCCTTTGCGTGTTCGCTGGCAAGTCGGGGTGGGAACCATAGCCTGTAGCATACCCACCATTGATGGCTGCGGCTGGTATTCCTGCAGCAGCAGCTCCAGATCCGAAAGTAGGAGGGAGATGCGACCTGGTCGTTGAAGGGGTTGCTAGGTTGGTTCGATGTCCATTCTGTGGTGCTGCGTAGGGTGCAAGGGTAGAGTTTACATGCTTCATCTCTTCTGGGTGTTGTTGCCTCCTTCGCCTTAGCAGGAGAAATATGAGCGCGACGATGAGCGCCGCAATGACGCAAGCTGCTACCGTGATACCCGCCGCAGCTCCAGCAGATAGACCCGAACTAGAAGAACTCGAATCTATTGACCTATATCCGGAAATGGTGTGAATGGTTAAGCTGTATTGCCATGAAACGTGGTATCACTTACGATGTTCCATTTTCCTTGTTGGATCCCGAACCTCCGTTAGAATTTGAACCTGAAGAGCTACCGGACGTCGAGTTGGTGTTTGAGTTGGTAGTATACACATTGGCGTAGTCCACAGCAAAATTCTGGTTGTTCCCGTTTGGTGCAAAAGCTACCTGGAGGTGGTGTTGACCTCCTCCGATATTTGTCGCGTGGAAGAGGAGTGCTTGAGGAAGGTACCTGTCCGTAGAGGATTGTAGGGTCACGGGTGAAGCACCGTCGAGAGACACGGTATATGGCGAGCCGCTAGTACTCAAGGGACCGTATAACGAGACACCATCGCCTAGCATATATTCAGTCATTTGGCAGCATACTCGTCGGTTTGACAGACTGACCCTATATTTTCGTCAACTTATGGAAGAAAAGACACACAGATCGGCTACTCACATTGAAAGCGAAATCGAAGGAAGTGCCTGTGCTTGTCGTAGAACTAGGGAACGAGTTCTCAATAAACGGCTTAGTACAACAATTTCAACGTTTTTTTACTTACTGCCCCGAAGATCCAAAGAACGTTCCGAGATTCGGTGGATTTGTTGACCATTGCGAGGCCGAAGGTCGGTAAGAGAAGCTTGCATCAGAGTCTTGGTAGTTGACCACATGCAGACTATCATTAGGGTCCTCCCCAATATTGCCCTCAATCGTGATCTACAAGGGCATGAGTCAACAGTAGGGCTGATGAAATGAAGCTGGTAGACGTACATAGTCAAGGTCAAAAAACAGCCCATTGTTCTGGTTTGTGATCTCCACAGTGTGAAGGCCTTGATCGAGGTTATGAGCGTCGAACAGAGCCTGCTGGTACAGGCCTGGGTCGGGAGCAGACCCATTCACGGGTGCATTGGGGTTTCCGTCGAGGTTAGTTACGTAGAGTCCATGATTGCCTCTTTTTGCACCGAAGACTGTAATGCCAGTCCCGTTGAAAGCGATCCTCGCAGTTGCCCCAGCTTTGTTGGTTTTCATAAAAGTTGACTGCGAATACCTGGCTCATATGTCAGCGTCTGGAGCATGTCGGTCACTTTGGCACTTGCTTGTTGACGTTGGAGTCGTCAGAACTGGTCCCTGGGGACCAGTCGCCCTGTGAGTAGGTAATGAAAGGCGAGTAATCCTCGATTGTAAAGGTAAAGAACGGCATGTTTTCGGATTCTTCTCGGCCAGTCGAAGAAGAAGTTAGTATGGGGGCAGTTTGAGCTTGAAGATGGCTTCAACCAGCGCATCCAAAGGCCAGTACAGGCTGCTATGGATGGCTGTACTGATGATAGAGGGAGGAGAGGTGGCACATCGCGCTGATCCTGTCAATGTGTCAGTAATATATTTCGCTTCCATCGAATGATGGCTGCAACAAGCTTCTTCAACGCACGTCGCCCGATCACCGTGGGCTGTCCATAAGGATTCCGAAATCTCCAGGTGGCTATCCGCATGGTTCATCTGGTGCCGTTTGCCATCGTAAGGGTGGGTCGGAAGCTTGAGTGCTCAAGGCGTGCTTGCTCGTGCTAGCCAACCGTATGCTATCTTCAGGGGACTGGCTCATGGGGCAGATGGCGACTCGGACATTGTTCGGACACGAACAGATAACGGCTCTACCTTACAGTGTCTTTCGGTTGATTTGGCAGTCACCAGAAAAAAGAAATTGGGCTTACAAATTGATGTGATTGATGGCCCCATTCCCTCGGGATTTCCCTTGCGTTTGCGTCGCGTTTTCGTCATCGCTAGGTCCTTGTAGATTTAGAAATAAAGGTAGTTTATGCGCAAAACGGAGCCAAGAACGTTTGTTCTGTCCTTTGAAGCAAAAGAGATTGCAAGGAAAAAAGGTTTATACATGCGGAATCGAACCTTCGCACTCGCGGATGTGCACAGACGCTTTCCCACTGAGCTATCCTGGCGCGGGAAGCGCGTTTCCCCAAAACAAATATAAGCTCATGGAGTCTAATGGCTCAGGAGGACCCTTTGGCTTGACGCCAAGATCCGCCCCATCAATCACATCAATATATGTAAGCACGGATTTTTTCTTCGAGCGACTGCCAAATGAACCGAAAGACACTGTAGTATGGTGCTGACAACGATGATGGTCGTGAAAGGTCAGGATATCCGTGATCAATGTGCTACCCAGGCTGAATAGGAGATTGCCCCGCGGCAGCACTGAGGCGTCAAGATGTGATTCAAGATCAAAGATCTATTGTGTCCAGTACAAAGGCTAGGGGAAAAAGCAAAGTATACGGATACAACAGCCCTAAATGAATCACCGGAATGTATGTGTCGTTGCCAGGTAATCCGGCGGGACAGGTTCACTGGCCCTACGAAAATGGAGGCGAGACTTCCTGAAGGGGGCCGGGAACGGCTGAGGTGATGGTCAGCCTCGCGATTGTAGTGAATAATAAAGGCAAACTGACTGTCTCCCTATTGGTATACACATCGGATATTCCACTAGTCGAGCTAGCATTTATGCCGCCTCCGATACTTGCGTTTGGCGATGGTGCGTTGGGGAAATTCCTATACCTTCGCGAGGTCAGATCAGAAGTGGAACTTTGGCCTATCGCGTTAGCGTCAGAACCAGAGAACGTAGGTAAACTCGATTTGATGAATGGCGATGGAGGCACGGGGGTTACCACTTCGAAACTACGCCTTGGAATTGGCATGATATATGGGTCCACAGTCGTGGTGGGTTGCTTTGTGGTCTCTTCGTCCTGGCGTCGCTTTCTGTATCTGATGAATACGAGAAGAAGGGTGACCAGGAGCACGACGACAAAGCAGGCCGCGATTGCGATCCCAGCGCCTTCTGCTGCAGACAATCCCGAATCAGAACCTGAAGGTCTGTCTTGCGAGCAATTAGCACAGATATCTTGTATATGTAAAATTACGTACGAAGTTTCGTTTTTGTTTGCCAAAGGAGCTCCGCTGGGAGTCGGAGCTAAAGAACGTGCAGGGGAGGCGCTTGAGTTCGAGCTAACGTTGGTTGTATACACGTTGGCGTAATCGACCGCAAAGACTTGACCGTCACCACTGGGTAAACATATCACACGGAGATGATGTTGACCACCACCAATGTTCGTAGCGTGAAATAGGATCGCTTGCGGAAGGTACCTGTCGGCAAAAGATTGAAGGTCCACAGGTGGAGCACCATCAAGTGATACGGTGTATGGTGAGCCGCTCATGCTAAGAGGCCCATACAAGGTCACACCGTCGCCTATAAAATATTGAAACAAAGGTCACAGCATTGGCCGAATTCAGCACGAACCCTATGATCTTGTCAACTAACCAGGGTCAAATAGAAAGGAATGCCTTACATTGAACGAGAAATCAAAGTATGCTCCCGATGTCGATGTGGAACTGGTCAACGGGTTTCATCAGATTTGGCGGAGCATTCGAGGCAATACATACTCACTGCCCGCTGGATCCAGAAAAGGTGCCAACATTTGGAGGCACCGACCACGCTAAGGCTGAAGGTTGATAGGAGAAGCTGTTGTCAGAGTCTTGATAACTGAGCACCTGTAGGTTGCCGTTTGGGTCCTCTCCGACCTCTCCCTCTATTGTGACCTGCATCGTGGGTAGTTTCACTATCCGAGCTAAAACGAGGGCGAGGGGCATGTGCGTACAAAGTCAATATCCAGATATAACTCCTTGTCTTGGTTTGCTATCTCTAAAGAATGAAAGCCTTCCTCGAGGTCGTGGATTTCGAAAAGAGGTTGCTGGTATTGTTCAGGTGTGGCAGAGCCATTGATCGGCGGTGTCAACTTGTTATCGAGTGAGACGACAAAGAGTCCATGATTGGATCGTTTGGCACCATAAACTGTTATGCCTGTCCCATTGAAAGCGACCTTTGCACTTGCACCAGCGACAGTGGTGAGCATGAATGTCGATGCAGAGTACCTGAGTAGCAGTACGATGTCAGTGATCATGGAAGTTACGCTGAGATGGAACTCACCTGTTGGCAAACGGGTCGTTAGAAGAGTTGCCAGGAATCCAAGCACCATCGGGATGATAGGCGATTATGGGGGAATAGTCCTCGATTGACAATGTCAAGGACGGCATTTTCTCGAGCCTCCTTCGCGGAAGGAAGAGAAGGGGGTGACGGTAAAGGTCCAAACTTCGAATGCTTCCACCCGACGTGGCAACAAGACGGCTAATATAAGGGCATCGAGCTGGCTTTGATGATCATCGAGAAGACTTGAATAGACCTTGTTGCGATCTAGTCAATGAGGAGTCAACGCCTCTCTTTGTTTCTTGCAATTGGACGCTTCAGATGTCGAACAGGATGCACATCCAGGGGCTGCCAATAACGAGATGCCAACAAGTCCCGCAGGATACGGAATCAATTATGCTCCATCGGATGTACAGTCACAGAAACGAGAACAGTTGCCCAAGCTTTGATGGGTCAAAGAATCCGCACCGACTGTCCCGGCGTGTTTGATCAAAAGCGTCAGTTTCATCACGGTGTCATCGATGTTCCTGTCAAATCAAGTCAGCTCAAGAACCTGGAAGGTGTCCAACAGAGGCGAAGGCACATTGCTCACCTGTCCTACGTCTGCCCATCCAATTCCATACCGCATGCTCATCAGGGATAGCCTCTCGCTTGTTATGTGAAGGCGAAGATATCTCAGTGCCATGAGGACTCAGTATTGGCGCCGACTCGAGAGCGGGAAGGAACCCAAGGCAAAAATATCTTCGACACTCAGCAAGGATGCTCAGGAAGGCTGGGTGGAGGAGAGATGTATAGTCAAAAGTCTGATACAATTCTGATGTACTGGTATCTGCCTGGTCAAACGAAAGCCTCTAGTACAGCATTAGAGAATAGCTGACAGACTGGATTGTCTGTAGACTCACCTTTTTTAGCTTCACATCTGCACAAGCCCTCCAATCTGCGCCAGTCGATTGAAGAATCGAAACCCGACGGTTAACAAGTGCCCACACCGTGACCGTCGTCTTACAACGAAGAGTGGCAGTTTGAACAGTGGGATCCTGGGAAAATATTCCCAAAACAATCAATGCCGCTCGGCACGGAAACGGCAAGTTTTCGACGACTCAAAGTCGACTCAAAGCCCCACTGGCAAACCGTGGGTTTCAACCCGCTTTGAAAGGTACCTCATGATCAAAGGCTTTGCCATGACCAGAGCTTAGAGATTTGTCAATTGAACCACACCAGGTCCCGTGGACCGCTGTCACCGCGAACCCGACCACCAACAGAACGATGCATTTTCGTGCTTTGGACATTCCGGAGATTTTGCTATTAATCTGCCAGTCAATTATCCCCTCCAACGCTTCTACCGACACGGAAAAGAAGGGAAAGTCCACTCTGCTTAATCTTGCATTGACATGCCGCCGTTTCCAAGACCCCTGCCTGAATGAAATGTGGAGGGTGCAATCCAGCCTCTTGCCACTTCTGCAATGTTTTCCAGCGGATACATGGCACCTGTTCACGGAGACGGATACGCCGGACATCGAAGATTTTGTACGTCATAACACCCATTGTTATAACCTGCTTATCGTTAATAGGGGAAATAGAGTTTTACACGGCATCTGAAAGCAAGTGATTGGGAACGAGTTATTCTCTACGGGCGCAAGGTGAAACGGCTAATCGAGGACGAAGATGGCCCCGATCTGTGGCTTCCCGAAGATCTTGGCCATATCTTATCAGCTGCTCTACCACCCGCCTCTCGCTATCTTCTCCCGGAGCTTCAAGAAATATATTGTCCTCCATCAGAAGAAGCGTATCAATTCATCAGGTTGCTCCTGCCGCCAACTATCCGCAAAATTCGGATTGAAATGGACTACATGGAACCTCTCCCATTCTCCTGTTTCTACAACCTCCCCCAATTATGCCCTGAAATAGAAAAGGTCGAAATTTTGCACACTGAGGTCGTTCCGTTCCTTGAAATAGGGCCAGCCCTACGCTCCTTTGCCTCACTTCGGCATCTCACCCTCAAAGACGCAACCACAGAATCAGTCATTTACATCTCCAGATATCTCCCACAATTAACTCACCTTTGCGTGGTATTTTATTTCAATCTCCAGAACTTGAAGGAACCCGCTTCCTGCCCTCCAAACGTCTTCCCACATCTCCTTCACTTACAACTGGCAAACATTGGAGTCAAATTCGCGGCGAAAATTCTTTCCAGCATTTCTTCAACGGTTCTCGAATATTTATCCCTTTGCGACGTGGCCACAAGCTCCGAGGATCACTGGAACCTGGTATTGTCGAGATTGAAGTCATTTCGACATTCACTCCGCTTCCTAAAACTCAAAGAGAGTCCTATTTGGGGTCCCATCCGATATCAAGTGTCTCAAAACGGCCTCACGGATGTTCTGACACTACACAACTTGTCGCATCTCCTTGTGACGGCCGAGGTGACACGGGAGATCTCAGACGATTTCTTGCGTGACCTTTCCCGCGACTGCCCCCGACTTGTTGCAATCAAGCTTTGGCCACGTCAGGGTTTCCTGATCCCTCCGAAAGTCACTCTTAATGCGCTTTCTTTTCTTGCGCATAATTGTCCCCACCTTTCACGAATCAAGATCTCGTCGCTGGACGCGCGGTCCGTGCCTGCCATTCCAGAACCGAGAACCCCTCCTGTCAATTGGGCTATGGATTCCCTCACCATTGGGCTTTCTCCCATTACAACGAGCGTCGAAGTTGCGGTCTTCTTACATTATGCTGTTCCACCTGCACAAAAAATATACGCGAACAAACAGTGGTTCCGCGAAAAGATATACCGCCCGCGAAAAGTCAGAGCCCCCGCGAAAATTCAAGTGAGAGTCAATGAGCCGCCCAAACTCGCAGAACCCAGGCCAGACCACGCGCGCCAAACCGGAAGACCGGTTATGCTCGGACCGATGCTGACTCATCTGATGGGCTCCCACGTCCTTCAGAGCCGTTTGACCGACAAAAGGGCTGCTGTAGCACACGGCATGGAATTTTCCCCAATAAAATTGGTATGTACGGATATAAATCTACCACCTATACCTACTCCCAGAAGGAATAGGTTTGCGAACTTCATTTGCCAAGTGAGGATGCGTTTTGAGAGGATATACCTCTGTACCTCCGTTTGATGGCGTGGCTGTGTGGCAATCAGTCACGGTCGAGATTCGTTATCATCTTGTCCCCTCCAATTCTTAACGCATCCCAGTCCCTTAATGCGGGCTCGTACGACACAAACGAAGCTTCGAAATACTCCATCATGTTGGACAATCCTCTGCGCCTCTCTTCTATCCTCGGCACAATGCTATCGGAACATCGAAGTCGGCTTCACCATCTATGTCCTCGAAAGTTCCCTCAGCTCATGACTACACGCTGTGGAAGAAGAGCGAAGCACGACGCTGGAGCTTAATGAGTCACGGGAGGTAAGTCTACACGCAATCTCGACATATGCAGTGACCGACCATGTTTTCCCATCTGGCAGGTACACAGTTCGAACCCATCGACAGCGCGTGCCTCTCGATTGCCATCGACATCATCGAGGCCCTTTCCACCGCTGTCTACAAGATAAAGTACATCAGTTCGATAACTACCGCTATCAAGATTGGCAAGCGTACTCGTTCATGTTGCCAACGTACCCTCGACGGGGAGACTGAAATTTCGGAATTGTATCGTGTAGCAATGGGTAAGTATTATGCACCATTCTGTGCATCAATTTTGTACTTTCTATACTCATCCTGATTCTTCGCTGACATCTTTATTTTTTCAGATTATCCCTTTCTTCATAGATTTTACTTTAGGAGCGTCAAAAGCTCTCAAGGAGCCGCAAGACTGCTGCGATTCAACTTCGATCGCACTGGCTACGTTTACGGCGACCCCGCCGGTCGTGCCTCGACATTTTCATTACACCTTCGCCTTTACGCCAAGGCTCGACATTTCCCTTTCCTGGCCGCAAGACTGGTCATTTCTCTCTGATCACCGCGCTTCTGCGCATTTCCTATCACCACCGACTTCTCTGACTCTCAAGGAGTCAATCAGTATCCATATTTGTGGCAAGATCGACATATCAACTTCGCCTTCGCGCTCAACGCACTTCCTGATAAAATGGCATTATCTTATCGGCTTCTATTCCACGGACGGCATCTCCTCAAGTTTCTTTTCGTTTCTTCTCTCTCTCTACCTACAACACGGCCAAAATATGATGCATACGAACTTTGATGGAGTGAAGGGTCGGAAGCGAGGCAGGAAGTAGGATCGAGACACAGCATCTGGATTCTTCAAGCAACTATGTATTTTGGGGATAAATGGTGCTCTCCAAATTGCTCGCGAACTCTCCGAGTCACCGCCGCCTGTGTTAATTTCGACTCGACATTTCTTAGGAGCGACCTTCGTTCTTCCTTGTACCTATATATGGAGTGCTAGTATTATGGACTCTTTCACATTATCGCAATTAATTCTGTACCTTGAATTAACAATGCTCATCTGTATAACTATCTGACCTTCTAGTTAGCGAATTTGGCCTTCCCTTCATCGCATTTTTTTGCCTTGTAAGAGTGAGTCACCAGTATCCTCAGTATTCCTCAGTATTCCCGGTATTCAGTGAGTTTCTCTCGTATTTCTCTAGTTCTAATCAGTCTTATAGGTACACACAGTGTCTACTCTATTGTATTTCACCTTCCCCTCGTTCCCTTGATTCCCAGTGCACGAAGTGCAGTTGGGCTTTCTACCCGCAACTTCTCCCGCAAGTGTCGCATTCCTCACCCCAGCATCTACCCCAGCATCGACATCCTTCACCAGCGACCAACCTCGTGTTTCTGTGAGGCAGCATTCGCGTTTTCGACACCAGTCAACACTGCAAGACTGTGACACGGCTTGCAAACGATCGCAACGATAAGATTGAAGATTGAAGCTTGAAGCTTGAAGGCCAGCCCGGCCATCATTCGGCAGCATAGCCACAACCAAAAGTAATCAAACGGAGGTATATCCTCTCAAAACGCATCCTCACTTGGCAAATGAAGTTCGCAAACCTATTCCTTCTGGGAGTAGGTATAGGTGGTAGATTTATATCCGTACATACCAATTTTATTGGGGAAAATTCCATGCCGTGTGCTACAGCAGCCCTTTTGTCGGTCAAACGGCTCTGAAGGACGTGGGAGCCCATCAGATGAGTCAGCATCGGTCCGAGCATAACCGGTCTTCCGGTTTGGCGCGCGTGGTCTGGCCTGGGTTCTGCGAGTTTGGGCGGCTCATTGACTCTCACTTGAATTTTCGCGGGGGCTCTGACTTTTCGCGGGCGGTATATCTTTTCGCGGAACCACTGTTTGTTCGCGTATATTTTTTGTGCAGGTGGAACAGCATACTTACATCACCTATTTCCGAGGTTGAAAGACATTGAATGCAAGATAGTTCCACCAAACGAGTTTAGACGGCTGTGGAGACAGACAAGTCTTCATCTGAAGGATATTGGAGAGGCGCCCGGGCTGGCCTAGTACAATTAGAAAGCACACAGTGAGACGTGATTTAATCAGCATTTTAGACTCGACTGTAACTATGTTATCGGTATGGTATAATACCGCGTGTGTAATCGTGAAATTTGGGATTTCAAGTAGTTATTCCAAGCTCAAGCTAACCATCATTGTGCATCACGCGTCGCGACGCGACGTGTGGGAATTTCTTAGCACGGAGGCGTCAGCACATCCAAGTCAGCATTTGTACCTTGTTTTGACTCCAATCCTCGCAGGCAACGCTCGCAGGCAACGAGACCAGCACCTCAGGCCTTAGGCCCTCTGCGTATCCTAAGGGACAGGCCACTCGCAAAGGACACAATCATGTACTTTCCTCGATGCCTCGCAATTCCCGAAATCCTACTCAGGATATGCGAAGAATTGACTCCCGAAGATCCCATTACTACGATTGGTCAGAAATCTCTTGTTGAGCTATCTTTAGTCAACAAGCACTTTCAGGATACGGCCTTGAACAGGCTTTGGGAAACGCAAACAAGCCTATCGCCACTACTGATGTGCTTCCCAGCTGACTCTTGGTCACTCCGGAAAATTGTGCACATCAATGATGATCTTGACGAGATAGACACAGGAAACGTGACAATTGTGAGTCCCAGTACGAGCTCTTGGACCTCATTTCTGACTGTTTCTTTTTGCTGCTCTTTTATAGGAATTCGTTCGTCTTATAAGCCACAGTGACTGGATGAGAGTGTACTTTTACGCCCGGCGAATACGTAACCTGTCCATCAGCGAGGCAGAGATGGATATGCTTTCTCCCGACTTGTGGAAAATCCTATTTACTTCTCTGCCTGACGACATGCCATGCTTGCTACCTGAGCTCAAGGTTCTTCAATACCCCGATGCGGACAGCGTCTTCCACACATTCGACCTCATTATACCCCGCCATCTCCGTGAACTTACATTATCCTTAAATGGTTCTTTGGCCCTTCGAATGACAGCCATTCAGCCACTTCCTGCGATATGCCCCTTTCTCAATGTACTCGATGTTCGGGATTGCCATGGGCAGTATTTGACGGGACTCGCTCCCGTGTTATCCGGTTTCACCAGTTTACGCACACTCAAGTTGCGGTCCATCCCCCGCACACCCCTTCGTTGGGTAGCAGCACACCTTCCCATGCTGGAAACCATCGACATACGCTTTGCGCTGCCGGATGGCAAGGATTTCACAGAGAAACCCTTGCCCATGGGTATCTTCCCGCGCCTGCGTCAGGCGACATTCACAAATATCAAGCTGTCCGTTGTTCCTCAGATAATTCTCCCTTTGGCATCCAATTCGCTTTCAGATATCAAGGTCCACGTAATCAGAGGCGGGAACGAAGGACAGCTTGAAGAAACGCTTGCTGCCCTTGAACACCTCAGCGACACATTAGAGACCGTAGAAGTGCGAGAGTGCCCTCCCACCTCAATTGTCACCATTATCCCGCTTACCTGCAAGGCATTCCAGCCACTGCTTTCGCTTTCCAAGCTGAAATCCCTTCAGTTGTCGACCATGACGCCGGTTAGCCTAACAAATGATTTCCTCCAGAAGGTCGGAGAAAGTTGTCAAGGCTTACGCGTTCTAGAAATTGCACATCGTACCAGCCTGAGCAATGGAAACGTCAGTGCACCCACCCTTCTCGGCCTATTGCCTCTCTTGCAGTACTGTCGAGAGCTCAATAGCCTTGCGCTATACGTCGACGCAGAACAGGATCCTTACAATGGTCAACCTCGCTCCACATTCCAAATCACCAGTCACTCTTTAACTTCGCTGAACGTTGGAGCTTCCCCTGGAAGTGACTCTGTGAACATTGCAGCATTTCTAGCAACAGTCGCACCAAATCTTCGAGAGGTGCATTGGGCTGGCGGAACCATCCATAAGGCGATCTGGCTTCAAGTTCGGCAGCATCTTCAAGTGGTTAGGAGGATTCGAGCCTAACACCGGATATCATGATATACTTATATGTGCTTCAAGGTACTACTTCATATTCTTATTGAATTATATCGTTATTGGATATCAAAGTCACAAGTAGTTAGTGTACTATTCAAGCTAATTTACTTCTGACCTGCTGGGTTATGATCGGTGATATGATCAGCCGCCGTGTGGGTTTGAGTAGTGCTGTCAATGTTTGGAGACTGAAATCAGCCTCATAGCGCGACGCGCCCATGAGACGCGCCGGCTTGGAATCAACATCGGTCTGGGCAAGGCCATCAACATCGTCGTGGCCAAGGTCTCCATTTCCGTTCTGCAAGATACGGCAGACCCACTCTGGCCCTGCAGAGAACCTCGCAACCAGCCTATTTTGTTCCCAGTCCATGCGATGGCGCCTCGCTGCCTCGGGATCCCAGAAATTTTACTCACCATCTGTGAAGAACTGTCTTCCGACAACAAAACCCTTCGTAACCTTTCGTTGGTCTGCAAGCAGTTCGAAGATCCGGCACTGGATGCTCTGTGGAAGTTTCAACACGGATTAATGCCCCTGCTCAAATGTTTCCCATCTGACTCGTGGAAGGAGCTGATGCCTATCGAGGACAATGAAGTCGATCTTTTCGTAAGCCAGCCCCCAGGGATACCAGCATACCTTTTCCTGATATCTCAACGCAGAACTTCACACGTGCTATCAACAGCGACGATTGGCAAAGAGTTCAAATCAATGCTCAGCGAATTCAGGGGTTCATCTTAGAGCGGGAACATTTCGATGCGTTCTCCCCTGACTTCTGGCAAATCCTAGCAACATCGTACCCATTTGGATCTGTTCTTTTCCCCAAGCTCTGCATTCTCGGTATCCCAGACACCGACAGAGCATTCCACGCGTTTCGTCTATTGATGTCACCCAGCCTTCGTATCCTCACTTTGTCATTAAACGGCCACCTCCCTTTGCGAATGACATGCGTCCAAAACTTGGCCGAACTCTGCCCATATCTCAGCAAATTAACTATCACCAACTATCGCCAAGAATGCGCTCAGGAACTCAAACCCATATTATCTGAATGCGAACATCTACGAACATTGGCCATAGGACCGATCTCGAGAAAGATGTTGTGCTGGATTTCTGCCAACCTAACGGAGCTTTCCACCCTGGAGGTTCTTTTTAATCCACGCGTTACAAACACGAGCGCGGACGCAGAGCCCATTATCCCTGGCACACTTGCCAATCTGCAAACGGCGACTTTCGTGGACATCAATTTCGCCTTCGCCCCGCAAGTCATCAAGGCATTAGAACCCACAATGTTACGCAGGATCAAAATACATGCGGTCGGGGGGTGTCATCAACCACGTCAGTGGGGAGATATTTTGACGGAACTAGAACCCTTCGAGGAAAACCTCGAAACGTTGGAGATCGTTGAATGCAATCCAAAGGAGCAGAGCTACGACCTCCACAAAACCCTCAAAGCTCTTCAAGTCTTCTCGAACCTCCGGCGCCTGGTCATTCGACCGATGGCTTTTCTTGGAATTGACGACGCGTTTTTGCAAGATTTGGGCAAGAGTTGTCCAAAACTCAGGACTCTCGACTTACAGAGTCTCAACCAACTCGACGTCAACCAACCCACATCACCTACTCTTTATGGGCTTCTTCCCCTCCTCAAGCACTGCCAAGACCTGACTCGCCTAAGTCTCTCTATTGATGCATCCAAAAGCAGCATCGCAGCAGCGAAGAGCAGTGGAGTCCCAACCCCAACGGTCGTCAACATGTCGCTGGAGTCACTCAACGTGGGTTATTCGCCAATCTCGAGCACAGTTGAAGTTGCAACATTTCTGGCATCCGTTGCGCCAAAAATAAGAATAATCTCAAGCAAGGGGGACAAATACACCGGGTTATGGAAGCAGACAAAGCTTCACCTTCAGGTGGTTAGAAATCTTCGCTCTGACTGACCTTCGCCCCGTCGAAAAGCTGCATACAGTCAGCTAGTTATCTGGATTAGCCTTCTTCAGGTAATCTTTCTCGCAGTATAAGCTCTCCTAAATGTTGATGTTTTATGTTTCGAAAAGACCAGCAACATATTTCGATTTATCTCTACAATCTCCATTAACAGATAGTCGATACCCATCCTTCTCGATTTCTCCACCAGTGTGCAATGAATCTTGTTGGTCGCGTAGAGTGCATCAGCCCTATGCTAGGCTGGGAAGGTCCTTCCGTTGTTGAATGTGGAGGTCAACATCGAACCTGAATGGCTCGTGCCCGAAGTTGACACGAATCTTTTCGCCCTGGTGGCGGAGGCCGACGGCGGGGTATATCGCGACATCGTTCCCGACGTTGTCAAAGACGGGACCTGTCAGCTATAGTGAGTACGCCTCTCAAGGAAACAATACCATTGTACGCACCAAGGAATTCACCGTTCTTGGTGAAGAAGGCTTGGTACGTGGAGAAATTGAATCCACAGCCAATGATATCGCCAGCTTGCGAAACTTATGTTAGGCGTTCGGTTGTGAAATATTGCTTGTTATATTACTCACTTCCAAATGTTGGGCCGTATGGTGTACCTGCTCCATGTTTTTCTGCGGCAAATGCATAGCCATCGTCGCCGTGGTATCCCCAGGAAAGGGGATCCCAACCTGGAAGGCGTGAAAGACTCACATCAGGACCTGCAAACCTGAAGGGCGAGGTTCAGAGCTCTGGATAGATAATATCACGTCAGGAGAGTTACGCATACCCAATACTGATGTGACTACAAGAGTGATTTGGTAAGAGCAATCCAAATCATGCAGACAGAGCACCACTCACCCTTGCTGGCCTTTATCAAGGATCTCCACTTCATAGTAGTAAACACCGCACGAGGAGGGAATAGGGTGATTAGCACGAGCAGCAGCGGCATCTCGATCGCCACGTTCGGATGCACCTGCAGAGACGTCGATGAGTCGCTGTTCAACAGGTCGAGCGAGTCAATGATCACCATTGTAGGACAACTCGCGACCGTCGGGGGAGATGGTCAATAGACGGCTTCGATCTTGTTCGCTCCATTTGGTGGGAAGTGAAGGAGTATGAGCATGACCTTGAGATGGTGTTGTTGTCATGACAGGAGGGACGTCTCGCAGAATGGAGGAGATTCAAAATCACTGGCAGGATGCCTGTTCCTCTCTCAAGCCGTAGCGTCTTCCGGCTCTAGCTGGCTGCTTGAACTGAGGAGTCAAAGATCAGGGAGGAAGACCAGCGCGTTTTTATGATACGAACCCTGACTCCACGGAATGACTGACCCACTTCAAAGTTTCGAATGACGAAGAACCCGAACTCATCGAGGTTGGGGCACAGCGTTCAATGGCATGGATGGTGACGAAAACGGTGATTTCCATGATGCACCCCTTTGATAGGCCAATAGAGCGTGGTGTCGACGTTCTGCACCTTGCTGGCTGTTGCACGTTGAATCGTGATTTTTTGGCTGTCCGTGGGACCATCTGAAGCCAAAATCGACCAAGACGGTATTCTGAATGCTGGATACGCACTGAGGCCAAGATGTGACACGTTTGACGCGTCTTCACACGACTTCGCCTGCCCTAAAGAGCTGAGAATCCCACTGATTGGGATTTTCTATTTCGCACCAGTAGCAACCAAACTCCACGAGCTTGCTACCAATGGCCACCTCCAAGTGCCTGAGAATCCCGGAGGTTGTGTCATACATCTGCGAAAACCTCTCAAAGTCGGATTTAGTTCACTTTTCATTGTCAGCGAGCCTGTTTTTGGAAATATCGATGGACCATCTTTGGAAGACGCAAACAAGTCTTTTCCCGCTCCTCAAATGTCTTCCTCACGGCTCATGGAGAGTAGAGCCCAATACGAGCCTATATACAAGATCCATTGAGCCCGGAGTGAGAGATGGATCCATCCCCTGTTGACGGTATCTGATTTTTGTTGTCGTTCAGGTCCTTCAAGTTGTCAGGCCTCTTGCACCTGAAGACTGGGACAGGGTGCATTCGTATGCTCGGCGCATCAGAAAGCTACAACTTTCTTATCAATACCCCGAATTAGCTCTTTCAACCTGGGCCGAAATTGCGATGTCGCTACCCCATTCAACACCTTTCTTGCTTCCAGACTTGCAAGAACTCTCTTGTCCGAACGATGACGTCTTCTTCACGCATGCCAGACTTTTCTTGCCTCCCTCCCTCGCTACTCTGAAAATCCAACTAAACCCCTTTGACCCGCCTCTGCCAGTACGAGGCGGGATGCTTCTTGCTTTGCCCTTGCTTTGCCCAAAAATCGTCCATATCAATATCGAAGAATACATCGAAATCAGTGGTGGGGCTCGAATGGAACGCGTTTTATCAAGGCTTTCGTCTCTCCGTCACTTAACGATTAGACCTATACGTGCTGGTTGCATCGGAGGCTTACTGCAATCTCTCCCTCTTCTAACGTCAATCGAACTAAATGTAGATCCAGAAGCGCTGCAGGTATTCGGCCAAAGCCAAGATAAATTCCTTCCGTATCTCGCGCATATCAGGATACGAGACTGTTCGTTCTTGGTCGCGACGGAGCTGGTTTCCAGGATCGAATCGCCGTTCTTACGCACTATCGCGTTGTGACCAATCAAGGGGTCAAAAAGCTATTACACGCGTTTTATACAGTCACTTGAGATGCATAGTTCATTGAAAACTATCCACATTGCAGAAGCGAACATTGATACCAACGTCGAATCGTATTCTCTGGACGCTGGGGTTCTCGGCCGCTTGGTCGCGCTACCAAATTTGACCACTATCATCATCACCTCCAACGTTGCGTCAAGAGTTGACGACGAATTCTTAGCAGCCCTCACTAGCAGATGCCGTAAACTTCAAAGACTTCATATCCTGACTTATCAAACTCACCATCCTGCCGTTCAACTCCCGGACGGGAGTGGCAAGCTAGCAACACTTAACGGCCTCCTCTCAGTCATACAGAATTGTCCAGAACTATCCAATCTTGGCCTGGTCATCGACACCATCAAACCCTTCACCCCCGCAGATGGTAGAGTCATTATATCTAACAAAGCGGTGAACAAGTTCTATGTTGGGCATTCACCAATCACGAATTCTGTCGACGTTGCAATTGCACTTGCAATTATGCCACCCAATCTCTCAAGGATCGTTACGACAGCTCCCACTGACGGCTGTTGTGCTGCTGTTTGGAGCGAGGTTGCTCGCCATCTTGAAGTTAACAAAGCTCTTCGCACGAGGTAAATGCCCCCTTCAGCATTACTGTGACAGCACACACTTTACCCCCTTGTTAGGACACAACTTTGACTGCCTTTGCGCCACACCTTTCTGCAAACCAAGACCGACTTCCTGACACTCAATAATAGTATACCTCATTTTTCCACCGATCTTATACCTGTCTCGTGTGAAACAGGTGTGCGATCGAATAAATTGTTGTACAATTGCACACCAGTGAATGGATCGAGTAGTAAACCCATTCAAGTTCGCAGAAATGACGCATCGCAAACATTCTCAGACAAAAATCGTTAGTTCTCTTATGGGACTCCTGACAAAAACTTGAGTCTTGTTCAATGCCGATGTCTTCGAAGCAAGACGGTCTAGGTAGAGTCAACAGATCTCCAAATAGACGCGGCGGCCAAGTTGGCCAAGTTCTACTCGTGCCAGTGACAAATTAGAATGATGTGACGCGTCTGACGCGTCGTTACAGGACTTCGCCTGCCCTGAAGAGCGGTGTTTTTTGCTTTCGGTTTTTTATGACAGCGACCAGCTGGAATGGCCACTTTAAGATGCCTAAGTATCCCGGAGGTTCTATTGTGTATATGTGATAACCTCTCGAAACGCGATCTAGTCCGCCTTGGAACGACAGCGACCCGGTTCTTGGACATAGCGACGGAGTCCCTTTGGAAGAACCAAACGAGTCTTCTTCCACTCCTCAAATGTCTAACTTCCGATTCTTGGAAAATAAATCGGATAATGAGACCATATTCGACTCTCCGCGAAATCCTGGTGAGAGGCCACTTTAAGTTCCCGAAAGATCGCAACTGCTGCAGCTAACATTTCGCTATGTTTAGACCTGCATCAGACCGCTCGAACCTCAGGACTGGGAAAGGGTGCATCTGTATGCCCGCAGGATCAAGAATCTGAAATGCACATATCAAGATCCCGAATTGGCTCCGTCGACTTGGGCCGAAATTGCTATATCCCTACCTCCTTCTGCTCCTTTCCTACTCCCCGAACTGCAAGAACTCTCTTGCCCCGACAACGAAGTATTCTTCGCCTACATTCGGCTTCTCCTACCGCCTTGTCTTGACACTCTGAGATTGAATCTGAGCCATTCGGACTCTGGTGCTTCGCGAATCGCGACTCTCATTGCGTTGCCCCGTCTTTGCCCAAACATCACCACCATCGAGATTGGGCAATACTTTGATATCAGTGTTGGTGCCAAAATGGAATCCATTTTGCCAAGATTCGCATCTCTTCGCCAACTGGTGGTCCACTTGATCCAGGCGGAACACATCGAGGGCTTATTGCGATCTCTTCCTCGCACAACTGTAATTGAACTCCAGATGGATCCGGAGGCGAAGCAGGTTCTCAGCCAAAGCCGGGACAGGTTTCTCCCCGATGTTACCTGGGTTACATTATTGGATTGTTCACTCTTGCTCGCGGCCAATTTGATCTCCAGAATTGACTCGCCATTCGTCCACACAATCGTGATATGGCCAATCCTGAGTTCAAAGGCAGAATACACGCGTTTCATGCAATCACTCAAGGGCCATACTTCATTGAACAGCATCCACATCAAAGAGGAGAAAACTTATGTTATTAGTGGTGCACCGGAATACTGTCTGGATAGTCAAGTTTTCCATAGCCTCATCGCGCTGCCCAATCTGACCACGGTCATCGTAACGTCGAACGCCGCAATTAGGATTGACGATGAGCTTCTGTCGACTCTCTCCAGCAGATGTCGCAGTCTTCGAAGACTTCATCTTCTAACTCGTCAGACCCATCACTCCAGCCCCGTACTGGCCACGCTTAACGGTGTCTACTCAGTAATACAGAATTGTCCGGAACTAGCCAATCTCGGACTAGTCATCGATGCCAACAAACCCTTCACCCCTGTACATGGCGAAGTCATTAGACTCAACAAAGCGGTGAAGAAGTTATACGTCGGGCATTCGCCAATTACAGACTCCGTCACCGTTGCGATTGCGCTTGCGATTATGCTGCCCAATCTCTCAAGGATCACCACGACGGCACCCAATGAGGGCTGCTGTGCCTCTGAATGGAAAGAGGTCGCTCGGCATCTCGAAGTGACCAATGCTCTTCGCACGAGGTAAATGCGTTTTCCCTTCAGCATCCCAGCACACACTTAGCCCCTTTGATAGGCTACGAAGTTGACTGCGTCTGCGCCACACCCTTTCTGCACGCTCATATTCACCCCCGTCCCTAATACCTCATTTTTCCTCCGATCTCACCGCGCCGTGTGAATTATACATATAATTTCATGACTTGCTGTACTCTTGCAATACCACACGTTGGAGGGGTGTTAAGTAGTAAATGCCCTGGCGTCTAGAAAGTTCACATCAGACATCTCTCCAATGAACTGAGAAATCAGAAAGAGGTCGATCTTTATCCTCAAAGATTCCTGCTAAGTACTTGAATCAGCATTCAAGAATTGATGTAACAGTGCAAGTGAGAAAGACGCGACGCGCGGCACGCGCCGCTGCACGAGTTGGCCTGCCCTGAACTGGAAAACTGCCTCAGGCGTCTTCAGTCTTTCTCCATCGTATGTAAGCTCGGGTAGTTTCACCCACCACCAGGCGAACAATGGCTACTTTCCGATGCCTCGCTATACCAGAAATCTTGCTCCACATCTGCGATAACTTGTCAAAACCCGATCTAGTCCAATTCGGCTTGACAGCAACACAATTTCTTGATATATCCATGAATGCAGTCTGGAGGACTCAGACGAGTCTTGTTCCACTGCTGAAATGCCTCCCTTCTGACTCTTGGACGGCCACTCAGGGTCTGCCCCCTCAAATTCCCGCCGAAAGCTTGGTAGGAGATCGCCAAATTATTGGAGAGGTAGTTTAACGTTCTGAGAATTATTGCTATTACTAGGAGATCATCCGACCGCTTTCCTCCGAGGACTGGGAGAGGGTGCGGCTCTATGCTAAGAAAATCAAATCTTTGGATTTAGACCATGAAGAACCTCATACTTTGGCGCATGGAATTTTAGAAGAAATTGCAATTTCTCTACCAAGTTCGATACAGTTCTTTCTCCCCGAATTACAAGAACTGATATGCCCGAGGCGCGACGACGATGCCTTCTTCACTCATGTGAGGCTGTTCCTTCCCCCTACTCTTACCGCCCTGAACATCCGCTTTTCTCTTGCCGATCCTCATTGTTTGCGTTACAACACGCTTATCGCGTTACATAGGCTATGCCCGAAAATTTCCAGCCTGAAGATTGACAAATATACCGACAGCGGCCACGAAGCCAATGTAGACCGCATTCTCACAAAGTTCCCATTACTCCGTGACATCACCATCCAACCAATGCCCGCCAGCCACCTCCACCCCGTGCTCTCGTCTCTTCCTCGGCTGAAAACAGTTACATTCATCGTCAGCTCTCAGAGAGGTTTGGAATTTGGCCCAGGGGATAAAATACTCCCAGATGTCACAAACATCAAGCTTCTAAATGCCTCACCTTTGGTTGCATTTGAGCTCATTTCGAGGATAGCATCACCTTCCCTCAAGGACATTGCGCTACGGCCCGTTCTTGGCAACCAAGACGAATACACCCGTTTTATGCAATCGCTAGAGCATCACCGATCCTCTCTTCGCACTATTCAGATTCGTAGAGACAATCGGCCACACACCGCCGATACAGAGCCGGACTATCGACTAGATGCTGGCATTCTACAACATCTCTTCTCACTCCCTGACTTGACAATCATCAACATTGCCTTAAATATTGCGCTAGATATTGACGACGAATTCATAACGACTCTTGCAGACAGATGCACTCGGCTTACAGTACTGTATATTTCAACATCACAAACACGGCACCCTCGTCCAAAGCAAATCACTCTGAACGGTCTACGTTCAGTACTGGCCCGCTGTTCCCGGCTGTCAGAGATAGGCGTCATTATCGATACCAACGTCCCATTAGCTCCTTCAGAAACAGGCTCCACGGCGCGCAATCAGAACTTGAAAGTCATGAGAATCCACGTCGGTCATTCCCCAATCACAAACTCCATCAATGTAGCGGTCGCACTTGCCCCCATGCTACCCAACCTCTCGGAGATCATTACGACAGCCCCCGCGGGAGGATGTTGTGCTACTGAATGGACCAAGGTCGTTGAACATCTTGAAGTAGCCAGAATGCTTCGGACAAGTTGAATGAGGCCTGTCCTTCCATCCAGCCCAACACAATGGGATATCTTAGATTGTATATCATATCTTGACGGGCTTCTCCCCATAATTTTTTGGGACAGATACCAATCTATTGTGGACATCTAGTACTCGAGCCTAGCATTCGATAGCTACCTCGTGGCTACTAGAATCGTCGTCATTAGTGATTATCATAGATTATTTGTACTTTCGTATGAGGGTGACCCTCGCCAGTTCCATCATGAAAGGCCAATTGACACTTCGACATTTCGATACCCCGAATGTATGCGTATATAATTCGACATTTTTCTCTGAAACGAGTTGAGACGCTAGAGATCTTTCCCTACATACCAAGAACTACTTAATCTGCTCGAGGAGAGATCCCGTGCATTTGCAGCATACCAAGAAGCTGAAGAAGATTAGGTTGATATTCCGGTAGAAAACCTTCGCTAAAACCAATCTGAAACTGCTTCGCCTGAAGAGATTGAGAGTTGTCGTGCATTGGCCCAGGGAGACAAGTAGTTGCTCGCATCAAAATTCGATGACACGACAAGACACGACGCGCCTCTGCACCACTTAGCCTGCCCTGAACAAGACCTTACTATCACGCTACTTTTTCTGACTGTGGGTTAGCGAGGCCACCTCATTGGCCATCAGGTCAAAATGGCTACTTTACGATGCCTCAGCATTCCAGAAATCGTGGCTTATATATGCAATGACCTGTCAGCACCGGACCTAGTCCAACTTGGATTGACAACAAGACAGTTTCTCGATACTTCGCTAGATGCAATTTGGAGGACACAGACCAGTCTTGTACCACTGCTGAAATGTCTCCCGTCTGACTCATGGTTTTGTGGTGAACAGCATGTTGGACCCACTCAAGGGCTTGTTGAGGAGTTGGTAAAATGTGCTTTCGACTAGGGAAAGTAGTAACTAACCTTTCTTGTTCTAGGTCATCATCCGTCCTCTAGGGAGTCGGGACTGGGAAAGGGTGCAGCAATATGCGGAAAGAATCAAGATTCTACGGCTTAATGCAGATTCTCCATCCTTGCCTGTCGAGACTTGGGACGAAATTGCGATTGCCCTACCTGCCTCAGCCCGGTTCTTCCTCCCCGCGCTGCAAGTCCTTTCTTGCCCCAGCGATGATCGCTTTTTCATTCACGCTAGGCTCTTTCTGCCACCTTCTCTTGTGAATTTGAAAATCCGAATGTCCCTCACTGACCCACACGCTCTGCGAAGTGGCATGCTTATTGCGCTACCCAGGCGATGTCCCAACCTCGCCAAGCTGCACGTTGAAGGATATAACCAGAGCGGCTGTGAAGCTAAGATCGATCGCATTCTCACCAACTTTCCCTCCCTTCGAACCCTCTGGATTAGCGGCATATGTCCCACTCGCATGCGTTCTTTACTGTCATCGCTTCCTCAACTCACGTCACTCGTGATCGGGGTAGATCCACCAAGCGGGCCGGAGATCGGTGGAGAGGGTAGAATCCTTCCATATGCTACAAGCATCACATTAGTGCGATGTTCACTGTGTCGTAGTAGGATATTTAGAATAACTTGTATTTCCTACATCGAAATTACAAGGGTATTTATACTACAAGATAACTATCTAGAAAGTATGAGAAGTATCTACAAGATGAGTAAGAAAGTGCGAGACGAGTATCGAGAATATACTACAATGTTCGAATGTCCTAATATGGTAACGACGCTTACTCAGCGTCGGTGCGGCGGATGTCCGAATTCCCATTTACAACACTCCCCCTGAATTCGGCATCCAAATTAAGTTTCTTGCAAAGATATTCGTGAGTCGGCGCCGCGAGCGCTTTCGTGAAAATATCCGCAAGGTTTTCCTTCGATGGGCAGTGGAAAATCTTAATCTGGTTAGAGATTACCTTCTCCCTGACGAAGTGATGCTGAATATCGATGTGTTTGCTCCGGGCGTGAAAATTCGAGTTCTTTGAGAATTCGATTGCGGAGCGATTGTCGATATTGAGTGTGGTAGGGTCTGCCGATGGTGAGCCTAATTCTTCATAGATGTGCCTCAGCCAAATTGCTTCGCGTGTAGCGAGGCTGGCGGCCATGTATTCGGCTTCCATTGTGGAGAGCGCCGTGGTTGGCTGCTTCTTTGATCGCCAAGAGATCGGTGCTCCGCTTACCAGGAACGTGTAACCGGATATGGATCTCCGATCAATTAGGTTGGCGCCCCAATCAGCGTCTGAGTAACCTATGGGATCGAAATTTCGTTCGCGTCCGTAGATAATCCCTAAGTCCTTGGTGCCTTTTAGATAGCGAAAAACTCGTTTTACGGCTGTCCAATGAGCGGGAGAGGGATTAGAGGAAAATTGAGAGAGATGTTGGACTGCGAATGAAATGTCGGGCCGAGTACCAATTGCGGCGTACATCAAAGATCCGATCGCGTTTTGGTAGTCGGGTATGTCATAGGTTTCCCCTTCTGGAGTTTTCTCCAGTTTCGTGTTCGGGTCGAGTGGAGTTGATACTGGATTCGCATCTTGCATGCCGAATCTTTCCAGTACTTGTTGAATATACTGAGTTTGTGCCATTTTGATAAGTCCCGAGGACTCATCGCGCGTGAATTCCAGGCCAACCATTTGCCTGAGTTCACCCAAATCTGTAATCTTGAATTTCGAAGCGAGTTCTTCTTTGAGTGATGCCATCACGGCATCGTCCGACGCGAATAGTGCCATGTCGTCTACATGCACTGCGATAATTGCGAGTTTGTCGCCTGTCTGCCGAAAATAGACGCATTGATCTGAGAACAATCGCGTGAATCCCAAATCCAAAAATATTGCGTTGAGCTTCTGATTCCAAGCTCTGCCCGATTGTTTGAGGCCGTAGAGTGTCCGTAATAGGAATAGGACTAGACCGGTCAGGTCATCATAGCCTGGTGGCTGTTGCATATAGATTTCCTCCTCCAAATTTCCATTGAGATATGCTCCGACTGCATCGACAACATGGATCTTCAATCCCAAATTTGCCGCGAGTGCTATGAGCAGCCGTAATGTCTCCAATCTCATTACTGGAGCGAAGGTTTCATCATAATCGATGCCCGGGATCTGGGAAAATCCCTTTGCCACGAGGCGTGCCTTGTACCTGACAATGTTCCCTTCGTTGTCCCTTTTGAGTCGGTAGACCCATTTGCAGGCGATAGCTTTCCGGCCCTCCGGAAGCTTCTCTTTCCTGTAAGTGCCGAGTGCCTCTAACTGGGCAATTTCTTCGTCCATAGCCTCTTTCCATTGAGGCCATTCTGGTGATGCCTGTGCTTCCTCCAAGCTCATAGGCTCAACTGGCCCTTGAGTCGCGATGAATGCAAATGCCGGCTTCTCCTTGGCCTTTCCTTTCTTGGCCGATGCCGAGGCCGGTGTTGCCTTTTGTGGTTTCCCAGTGTGAACCGCCTTGTAGTCTATCTTTGGCTTGTCCGCTAGGCGCTCAGACCTGCCGCGCAAGATCTGATCTGGCTTCTGCACCTGTTTGGGCTTGGCTGGCGCGTTCGGCGTGATTGTTACTGTTTTTGGTCTTGCCGGGGTAACCGTTGCCACTGGTCTGGCAGGTGTCATCGGGGCTGTGTCAAACTGATCATTCGTTGTCAGCTTGTCATCTTCTTCGGCCGCATTCTCCCCCTCAAGCTGCAACGGGTGATCGATAGATATTTCTTGAGTCTCCTCGTCGGCTGGTGTTAGTGGTTGGGATTGCGAGAATATGACATTTCTCGATGTCAGAACCTTTCTCGCTGTAGGGGACCAGTACCTGTATCCTTTGGTACCTGCGGCTATGCCAGTGAAAATAAAACTGTTTGACTTCGCGTGGAGTTTATCCCGATTCGAATCTTGATTGAGAACCCAGCAATGCCTTCCAAATTGCTGAAGGTGTGCCACATTTGGCGTTATCCCCGAATATTCGCCTTCCGGTGTTTTCCCGTCCAATGCCCGCGTTGGGCACCTATTCCTAATGTGCGCTCCGTATGCGACAGCTTCTGGCCATAGGAACTGTGGTACATTTTGGTCAAGCATCATTGCTCGAGCGCATTCCACCAAAGTTCTGTTTAGACGCTCGGCAATTCCATTTTGGGCTGGGGAATGTGCCGCCGTCACCTGGAGCTCCATTCCCTCTTTTAGGACGTAATCCCGGAATTCCTTTCCCACGTATTCCCCTCCGCCATCAACTCGAAGTTTCTTGAGCTTCCGCTCCTTCTGTGTCTCCATGTAGGCCTTGTATAATTTGAATTTCGATAGTGCCTCGGACTTGGCTTTCATGAAATATACTAGAGTTCTCCTAATTTTTGCATCCGTGAACGTTACAAAATAGTGAACTCCCCCTATGCCAGTAGTCCGGGCCGGGCCCCATACATCAGAGACTGTGAGATCGCCGATCTCGGCTATCTCGGTGGTGGATTCCTTTGGAAACGGGTTGACATGTTGCTTAGCGCGGATACAGATCTCGCATTGATCTGGCGCTTCTTCTGATGTGTCAATTTCCATTCCGGTAACTAGTCCCTTCTCCTTGAGAAGCTTGACTGACTGCATGTTGGCGTGGCCTAGAACGCGATGCCACTCTTCCCATGTCCGGGATTTGGACATTTCCCCCGCCAACGCAATGTTCCTTCCATCTGTGGAACTATCCCACGGCTCCATGTTCATCATGAACAACTTGCCGTGTCGCGATCCTTCTGCGAGCATGATCTGGTCCACGGACCTAATTTTTATTTGTGCACCCTTAAATAATATCTCGTACCCTTTCTCTGTGAGTACTCCGAGTGAGATAAGATTATATGGCGCGTCCGGGACATGCAGAACATTCTTGAGGGTGATCTTCATCGATCCATTTCCTATTCGGGAAATTAGCCGGACAGTACCTCGTCCGAGTGCCGGGGATTTGCCAAATCCGCGTATTGTGTGTCCGGGGCTGGTCTCTTGGTAATCCAGGAACATGGATCTGTCCCTTGCGACGTGAGTGGTGCATCCGGAATCTGCGAGCCATGCATCTGGCGAGATTCCTGCTAATGCTATCTCATCGTCATCCTCAGAATCACTGTCCTCGGTGTCTGAGTCTTCTTCGGCTCCAATCCATCCCCAATCTTCTCCCGTTGCTTCCTCAGCAACGTGTGCTTTGTCCTTCTTTCCTTTGTACCGATCATTTCCTTTTTCGGATTGATCGCCTTTCCCCTTTAGGCCCCAACAGTCCGCCTTCAGGTGTCCGGGTTTCCCGCAATGGAAACACTTGGTTCCGGGAGGTAATTTCTTTTTCTTGTAATTACCCGCTAGTGCCGTATCCTCCTGTTGTATTTTAGTCCGTCGTTCATATTCCAAAATCCTAGCAATAATCTTAGTTGATTCCTTTAATTGATCTGAATCAACTGCTCCAATGAAATTATTCCAAGATTCTGGTAACGACGTAAGGAGTGTGATCGAGAATTCCGATTCGTCGATCGTCTGGCCTAGACCGATGAGCTCCTCCCTGTATCCTTGCAGGGTCCGGATGTGTTCCTCTATATTCGCACCCTCTTCACACGCTGCCCGGAACAGCTTCCGGCGCACGGTGACTATTCCCAATGCTCCCTGCGGTTCCAATACCGCTGCCAATGCCTTCCAGGCATCGTTTGCTGTTTTGGCGCTTTGGATGTAAACCAACATCCGATCCGCCACCCGTAACCGAATCGCTGATAATGCCGACCTATCCTTCTTCAACCAATCTGGCTGGAGATTCGCGTCCGAAGGCTTTGCAGTCACTCCGGTGGCTATCTCATAATACCCTAATTCGGTAAGAATGTCGGTCATTTTAATTTTCCATACGGAGTAATTCTCCGCGCCCTTCAAAGGGTCTATTCGGTATACGTTCGATGATATTGTGGTGTCCTGAGCCGCTGACATCACTTCTGGCGTTTAAGTGGAGCGAGTAGAGTGAGGCTGTAAGTTCGTCGAGAGATGTTTAGTTTGGGCCAGGGCCCATAACCTGTCGTAGTAGGATATTTAGAATAACTTGTATTTCCTACATCGAAATTACAAGGGTATTTATACTACAAGATAACTATCTAGAAAGTATGAGAAGTATCTACAAGATGAGTAAGAAAGTGCGAGACGAGTATCGAGAATATACTACAATGTTCGAATGTCCTAATATGGTAACGACGCTTACTCAGCGTCGGTGCGGCGGATGTCCGAATTCCCATTTACAACACACTGAAGGTTATATCAAATGTGGTTCCCTGCATCGCATCACCTTTCCTGCAGACAGTCAGGCTTCTTCCAGCTGTGGGTTTCAGCGTCGATTCAAAAGAGGACTATACGGAGGTGGTTCAGTCACTAGAGCGGCATCGACAATCCCTGCATTCCATTCGAATCACAGAAAAAGATCTCAAGAAAAGCAGCGAGCCGAGGCATTCTTTGAATGCCGAGGTTCTCCATCAATTATCTGCGCTGCCCAATCTGACCGCCATCATTGTGAAGTCAAACGCTGCAGTCAATATAGGCGACGACTTCATGGTCGCTCTCGCGAATAAATGCAGGCACCTTCAGACACTTCATATCAGGACTTTCAACACTCGCCACCCGCTTACGCTTCCAGACGAGAAGGCAGTAACATTAAACGGTCTCGAGACTGTGCTCCACCTCTGTTCAGGCCTAGTATCCATCGGCTTCGGTATCGACACCAACAAACCCTTCATTCCTTCAAACAGGGCACCTGCTGTGTGCAATAAAAATATCAGGCCAATCTGGGTTTCTCACTCTCCAATAGCTGATTCTGTCGCTGTTGCATTCGCATTTGCAATTATGATGCCCAACCTTACAGAAATAGATACGTCAGCCCCCTCTTCAGGATGCTGTACCTCTTTAATCGAATGGCAAAAAGTTGTCCAGCATCTTAAACTCGCCAGAATGCTTCGCGCGATTTAATGCGAGTCCTTTCCTACGTATCCCGGCCGTAACGTAACTTCTTATAATTACCTACTAGTATTTGCGGAGATACCTATCAAAGGAGGAATATACGGATTAATTTGGATTGACATATAAACAGATATATCTCTTGTGCAGAACATACCCCCAATCAATACGTCTCGAATTGCCTAGTCCTTGCTGGAGAAAAACATGTCGGACCATCGGTCCGCAAAACCCGGCGGTGATCAGCATTGACAAAATCCGTCACTTGCGCAAAAACTATGGCAGAACTATCACTCAACGGTTTCTTCTTCTTTTCCTGCGGTCTTGATAGCGACAGAGCTGGACAGTTCTTGTGTCGTCGAACTATCCAAGGACGATCTTGACCAGAGAATTGTGATCTTTGACCTTGATCCCGATCCACTTCGTTTACAACCAACCATGGCACCGACATCCGAGCAAAATAGTGGGATCGCGTCGCAGAGCAAACTGACTCCGGATGCGCTATTCATCATAGTCATGGTACGAAATTACCCAGCCTCCTTCATTGCTGGCGAACCTAACGCAGGTTTGACCAATGCAGGGAGTCTCTGGAACAGGCAAACTGAAATGGTGGTCGCTTTTAATTCAAGTTATTATAGATTATCTGTACTTTTGCACGAAGGTGGCCCCTCTCTGGTTTCATCATTGAAGGCCAATTGGCGCTTCAACATCTTGATACGTCGAATATATGTGTATATTAGCCGACAATTTTCTCCGAAAATCCCAGATGAACGTGCAAGTTGAGCCACTAGATGATCTTTCCCTGTAACCAAGAACTGCTTCATCTGCTCGAGGAGAGATATCATGCATTTTCAGCATAGCAAGAGGCTGAGGAAGATTACATTGATATTCTGGTAGAAAACCTTCGCTCAAAACCGATCTTAGATTGAGAGTTGTCGTGCATTGGTATAGGAATACAGTAGTTCCTCGCATCAAAATTTGATGAAATGACAAGACGCGACGCGTCTCTGCACCACTCAGCCTGCCCTGAACAAGCAAGGGACAGCCTCATGGGCCGCGTCCACGCTTTCTTTTTGAGCGCCGAGGCCACCTTACTGAGCAGGTCAAAATGGCTACTTTACGATGCCTCAGCATTCCAGAAATCGTGGCTTATATATGCAATGACCTGTCAGCACCGGACCTAGTCCAACTTGGATTGACAACAAGACAGTTTCTCGATACTTCGCTAGATGCAATTTGGAGGACACAGACCAGTCTTGTTCCACTGCTGAAATGTCTTCCATCTGACTCTTGGGCGGGTGGTGAACTCCAGGCTGATTCCTCCCAAAGGCATGCTAGCGACTTGGTAAAGTTTGCTCTCGTGCAGGGAAAGCCTTGACTGATGTTTTCTTGTTTTAGGTTATAACTCGTTCTCTAGAGAGTCAGGACTGGGAAAGGGCACAGCACTATGCTCAAAGAATCAAGAAACTACAACTTAAGGGATCCGCAAATGAGGGTTCCACCTGCTTACCGCTCGAGACATGGGACGAAATCGCGGTTTCGCTACCCACGTCAACCCAATTTCTCCTTCCCGCTCTGCAGGGGCTTTCGTGCCCCGAAGATGATGATGGCTTTTTCACTCACGTGAGGCTATTTCTGCCACCTTCCCTCACTGCCCTCGATATCCGAATGTCCCTAACTGATCCCCATGCTCTGCGAAGCGCCATGCTTGTTGCATTACCGAGGCTATGCCCCAACATAGGCAAGTTGATCATTGAAGGATATAACCAGAGCGGCTTCGAAGCAAAAATGGACCGAATTCTCACCAAATTTACTTCCCTTCGACACCTCTCCATTACAGGAATACGTCCTAGACGCATGCGTGCCTTGCTGTCCTCAATTCCTCAACTTACCTCGCTTGAATTCCAGCCTGATTCACTGAGAGGGCAGGAGACCGGCGGAGAGGGTACAATTCTTCCACATGCCACAGCTATCACAATGTTACAATGCTCGTTGAAGGTTGCCTCTGATTTGGTCGCCAACATCACATCGCCTTCCCTGCAGACTGTTGGGCTTCTTCCAGTGGTGGACTCAAAAGAAGACTATACCCAGTTCATTCACTCATTAAAGCGACATCGACATTCCCTGCACACCATCCAAATTACAGAAATCGATCTCAAGAACAGCAGCGAATCGAGGTATTGTTTGGATGCCGAGGTTCTCCAACCTTTATCTGTACTGCCCAATCTGACAATAATCATCATTGGCTCCAATGCTGCGATTAAGCTAGATGACGCCTTCATTTCTGTTCTCGCAAGTAAATGCCGCCGACTCCAATCACTCCATTTCATGACGTTCAACACTCGCCACCCGCTAACGCATTCGGACGACAAAGCAATAACATTGGACGGTCTCCGAACTCTACTTTATCTCTGCCCAGACCTAGTCTCCATCGGCCTCGTTCTCGACACAAGGAAACCCTTCCTTCACTCAACTGATGCGCCCGACGTTTGTAATAGAAATATCAAAACGATATGGGTTGCCCACTCACCAATAACCAATGCTCTCGCCGTTGCACTCGCATTTGCAACTTTAATACCCAACGTCTCCAAAATAAATACAACAGCCCCCTCTGTGGGATGTTGTACTTCTTTTAATGAGTGGAAGAAGGTTGTCCAGCTTCTAGAATTCGCTAGAATGCTTCGCGCCAGTTGGATTCAATTACCTGATAAAGCTTGCAGCCCTCATATAACTCATAATTTCGCAGATGTCATCGACTAAGTATTTCTTAGCCAAATTTCAGTCGTCGTATATCCTTTCGATAATATACATCTTCGTTCAAGACATACACACTACCTTGCTCAATCAATGCGTCTCAATGCGTCTGCTTTAGCCTGCTAAATTCTGGCTAAACCCATTTCCACTGTTCGAGAAAACATGACAGACGGTGATCGGCCCGAAAAACCCGGTGGTGATCACCGTCGACGAAATAAAGCTTCAAGGCCGACAAGCGGCAGGGCCCGCTACCGAAGAATATCCTTATTTCTAGGAGACCAGCTTGACGGTGTACGTCACTGTGATCATCGTTCGAAGAGGTATAGGATTTTCGGGGGATATCAACTACAGAGCGATAGGATAGCTATCAACCGTCTCGGAGAATAACCACATGTACCCTGAATCCTCTTGGAAGGAGAGACAATGGGAGCTTTGGTGATTATTGATAGAGAATATTGTGGAGAAAAAGAAACGCTAGGATAACCCAAACACCAATATCGACGTGGATTAGAGCGTACGTACATCTTCAGGACTATGTCTAGATAAGCGACGAATCTCAGAGAGACAAAGTTTGGTACTTACTTTCCTTCAAAACAGAGTACGAATGCCCTACCGAAGGAATTCTGGTTTCTGAAGTGAAAGGGCTGTCATGCGTTGAAGCTAAATCGAAACGAGCTCCAGAAACGTCGTCCAGGAGCGTTTCGGAAAACTTTGAATCAAATACAACGTGCGCTTCACAACATACATGTAAGTCACTGGCCCAAACTCGCTCAGCCAGAATCAGCCCAAGAACGAACATCAAGACGCACTTCAGCTTGGGGTTGGCGTGTGAACGACATGAGATTTGGAAACTAGTAAAGTAGTGGAGGAAACAGCAGGCCTTTACCATTATTTCACACCAAGGAAGCCTGAGACGACGATTCCTCCTCCAACCTGGGCGCGAAACCCTTGAATTGAGACCGAGAGTGTTGGATGTAGGGTTCTCCTGGTAGAAGCCAATATGCCGATATAATTTCTCGAGAGCCTCGTCTAAAGAGGTTTGTTGAAAACGCCAACTCAATAGTTGAGCTCAGTTCAATTGAATCGACTGTCGCTGACTGTACTGGAAGTCCACAGAATATGTCACGCTACCCCAGTTTGTCAGCGTAACTTGGGCTTCGAAGGGCTCAGGCTGGACTCACTACACTCAGAGCACCGAGTTGCGGAGATAGGTGTTATTAGAACGATGAGGAAAGTGAATGTTGTAAAGGCTGAGGAAAGGCTCAGACGGAGGTCGACTTGAAGGCAAGAATTTGGCGGAAAGAGCCCGGGCCGGATTTCGAACTCCGGTGCACAGCTTGCTGATGGATTGCAATTCTCCACCAAAAGTCGCGTTTGAGCACTCCCCTCCAAAACCCTACTACCTTAAAAGGTAGCGGGAATCCGAAATCCGTCATCTGCGCGAAAACCATGGCAGAATTATCATATCATTCAACGGCTTTCTTCTTCTTCTTTTCCTGTTATCTTGATAGCGACAGAGCTGAACAGCTCTTTTGGCCTCGTACTATTCAAGGCGACCTTGACCACAGAACTTGTAATCTTCGGCTTTCAAGTTGATCCAATCCAAGTCTCGTGCAGAAACTCATCCCAGTTATGGCACCGACGTCCGAGAAAATCATTGGGATCTCTTCACGAAGCAGGCTGGCTCCCGATGCGCTCTTCATCATAGTGATGGTACGAAACTATCAGGCTTCCTTCATCGCCCCTGAAGCTAACGAAACTCTAACAAATCCAGGGAGTCTCCGGAACAGGCAAATCTACCCTCGGCACAGCGATCTCCAAAGCCTTCGGGTTTCCCTACATCGAAGGAGATGAACTTCACCCTCCATCTAACATAGCTAAAATGTCCGCCGGCCATCCACTCAACGATGCCGATCGAGAACCTTGGTTGAAGCTAATAAGAGAAACTGCGGTCAAGATGACAAGTAAAGAACTGGAGAGGGATCAGGAGTTGAAGGAGAAGACGGAGGTCGAGGTACATGAAGAAGGAGCGAAGAAGGGTGTAGAAGTTGATCTGCATGACGATAGTGAAAAGAAGGATGAGGGCCTGAGGAAGAAGAGCCCTGCTGGTGTTGTCATTGGGTGTTCGGCGTTGAAGAGGTATTATCGGGATATCCTGAGGGGTACTTATAAGCTACCTCATGCGGATGAGAAGGAATTGAAGGTTGAAATAAAAGCTGGGCAGGAGGGGTCACAAGAGCCACATATCGAAGAGGAAGGCAAGAAGCTCTCTGCTTACTTCGTCTTCCTCGAAGGATCGAGAGAGGTGCTGCTGGATAGGATGCAGAAGAGGCAGGGCCACTACATGAAGGCTTCTATGCTGGATAGCCAGCTTGCCACGCTTGAATCCCCTAATGGCGAGCCGGATGTTATACCAGTCTCGGTTCTGGACTCAACCGAGCAGCAATTGAAGGTGGTAGTAGATAAGTTGGATGAGCTAGCAGGGCTGGATCTGGCCTAACATATACACAACTACCCGTACTTAACCTAATGCTATTTTTCTTTGTGAATATTTGAAAATACGATGAAAGGACCTCAGGAGGTGAGGAGGAAACCTGAAGGTCGAATCCAAGCAGACTCGGCAAAGACCGAACTCAAGCTTGGGCGACGCGTAAGGCTCGTGAACGCGTCAGTCGATCAAAGCCTCTCAAACCAATCCATTACCAGTTCACGATGGTGAGTAACCTCGAGCTCGTTTTCGTCTGCGTTGTCGATGCTCACATCTCCCATAACAGGCCCGAAGATACGACAGTGAGTCTGAGCCTCCAGACTAAGCAGAAGCGGAAGATGCTGATATTTACGACGCTTGATCAGGTCGCACAACCATCTTCTCACCAGAAGGTACTTATTCCCCTCATCTAGGTCTTAATTCTTGCTAACTTGCTCTTACATAGGTCGGTTATACCAGAGTCAGTTCGATTTCCCGTCTCCCAGCGAAAACAATCCTAAATGTCAGTCATAATCAGTCGAATATGCCATGGAAGCCATCTCGCACGCAGGCACCGTTCTTGGTGTCCTAGCTCAAGACGGCGTCGTCCTAGCAGCAGAGAAAAAAGTCACAGGAAAGCTGCTCGATCTATCTGCCACAAAGGAAGGTGGATATGGAGGAAGTGGGGAGAAGATCTTTTTATTGAACTCGTGCGTGTCATCAACACCATCTTCTACTCCGTAGGCAAGGACTGACTTTCATCTGCTTTGAACCTGGGTGGTAATAGGAACGTGATAGGAGGAGTAGCTGGTTTGACGGCCGATGCGAATTCGTTGATCAACTATGCAAGGTCGGCAGCGCAAAGACATTTGTTGATGTACAATGAGGATATCCCGGTCGAGTTGCTTGCGCAGAGACTATGTGATTTGAAGCAAGGATATACACAGTACGGTGGTACGTTTGTTTCCCTTGTTGCTCTCCTGCCTAAATCTCACGACGTACTCCTTTCTCCAGGTCTCCGCCCATTCGGTGTCTCCCTCCTCTACGCAGGCTATGACCCACACTACCAATTCCAACTGTATCATTCAGATCCTTCAGGCAACTACTCGGGCTGGAAAGCGACATGTATCGGTGCAAATAACGGGACGGCCCAGTCGCTTCTCAAGCAAGAGTACAAAGACGACATCAAAGTCAAAGATGCCATCGGTCTTGTGCTGAGAACGATGTCAAAGACGATGGATAGTACGACGTTGGGTAGTGAGAAGCGTACGTATTCTCATTCTTGTTCTGATTTCTGATATGTACTGATCATGGGATGTTGTTTGTAGTGGAATTCGCAGTGATCACGCTGGATCCTAATACGAAAGAACCCAAGGCGAAGATTTACAGACCTGCAGAGATCGATGCATTGTTGAAATCAGAAGGTCTGACGAAGAAGGACGAGGATACAGAGATGAAATCTTGATGAAGTGTATATCATGTACCGTTACGACCAACACCTCAATCCAAATATTCTTCACACGACAGAAGACGACGCATATAGTCATTGGTATACAGATTCTGAGCCTAGATTACAACAAAATGGGTCCCAATAGATAAGTACGCAAACATGACGCGGGATGCGCCTTAGTGACATGCCATGGACCGACCATCGGGGTCATTGGCAAGCACAGAATCGATGTTGATAGTCGGGCTGAATATGTAGTGGCCAAGACCAGCGCCAACAACGACCGCAGTAATAAGGTATGACTACGAGGAAGTTGATCAACAACCGATAGAAGCGATAGGGGCAGAGCTGCTTACATTGTACGTCATAAAGATCAGCATGAGGAAGAACGAGAGAGCAATGAGGAGCGCATATAGCGAGGCTCGGATGATCCTAGCAAAGATAGGGACCCGTACACTGAACCACCAGTCAGCTTTAGATACAGCCTCGAGAAGGAAGGTAACAGCACTTACCCACTCCCAAAATGCGGTCTAAACAGCCTACCTCCCGACAACAGCTCAGTGTCTTCGTCAGCGCCAGGGCTAGTGCTCCTACTCCTCCCCCTTTCGGTCGTCTTTCCCTTATAGTTCGATGCTAGCACCTTCGCTACTCTCTGATCATACGCTTTCGATACCTGCTTCAGGTATTCATAGAATACCCCCAACGCGACGATCACCAAGAATGATAGGATAAGGGTCCCTTTTCCGGAAACGCGCCAGCTTCGAAAGACGATACAGGTGCCTTCAATTTGGGTGTTCCTACATCCACAAAAACAGAATGAATGATGATTAGACAGTGACAGACAGATTGGAGATGATACGAGTAGACATACCAGAGCATGTTCATGGAGCACTTCATAGGCATAGTATGTCCTCCATGATCCATTTCCATATGGTTCATATCTGACATGGCTCCCTGCTTTCAACTTGTCTTGTTCGTTGTCGTGCTGGTGTGGATTCTCTGGCGACGTCGGAGGTGGTGCTGTGTGGACACGGCCTTGTGTGAGGGTGAGAGTTCAAGCTAAGCCGCAGTCGGATATGTCAGTGTGTGCGTCAACGAACTAGGCTCACGTCAACCCTCCGTGAGATCTCGACATCGGGGCTTCCTTCTTACGGTAACCTCTCTTCAATAGGCAAAAGTCTTGATTTTTGACTGCGATTGGCCGGGTTCACCGAGCACACTGGCAGCGCAGAGTCAATGCCAAAATCCTTGGAGATTTTCATACTCGTCCTTGTCATTTTGGACGTATAATGGACAAAGGACATTGACGTGCCCTTTCCACCCAGAATTTCCATGTAATTACAGCCAAATATGGAACAAGCCTTATCTCAGGACATTCTTGGGAAAGCTTGGGAAGTGCTTGGATTACTTTGTTTGGAGGATACAGTTGGGATATTGGTTGTATGCTAATTGTTACTGCTACCAGAGAGAAACTTCCGATTCTAGCGTGTTATACAATGCCATACACAGAGGGGAGGAGTGAGGAAATGCGCGATGTGTGGGAAACAGGTAAGAAAGTGCGATATGTAAGGATTCTGGAAATTAAGGCCACGCCCCGCTGGTCAGAGCACAACTGGGAAAATGTGAAGAGAGAAAGGAAAGGTATAAAGGTATTGGTGATGATTAAGAAAATTACAAGTGCTGTAAGAGCACACGTTCGCTGTAAAAACACATTGTTGTCCAAGAAGTCATTTTGGGTGAGAAAGTGGGTAAAAATATAAGAGCGCGAAGTCTGAAATGGGGTAGGATTGGGATGAATGGTGTGTATAATGACATCGGAAAAGGAAACACAGCAAGGACTGTCGGAAGAGGAAGGCGCCCAGATTAAGCAATGATATCAGTGTGCAATTGGGTAACAGTTATGGGAATTGTGTTGTAAAGTGATAAAGTGATTGAAGGTGACCGCGTGCCAGGGGTAGCGAGTTGACTGGGAAAGGATTAATGAGATGCCTGCGAGGAAGGAAAGGTATAACGGAAAGGAAGAGAAGGTAGAAATCTCGGGTGCTATTGCACTGAGCAGAAGAGAAGTGGCCGCAAGTTTCGAGAAAGCCACCACTATGTCTCGATGCCAGCAAACGGGAAAGTTTGCGATGAATGCTCGGATGAACAAGCGCTCATAGAACGGCCCGAATCGAGCTATCCCATCATCCAGCTCCTCATTCACTTGCAGCCTGTATCGGTGGCGTCGCAAGTGTTAGAGGTGTTGATAGATTCAACCCCTCGACTACTTGATGATGTGCAGCACCTGCATGAGGCGCGATATCAGCGGTATGTCCTGCACCAATGATACCATTCTCTCCAGGAATAGCAGCTCCTCCAGAAGGTGCAACGCCCACGGCACCATCAGGAACTCCAGTAGACGAGAAGTTGATAGTGTTATATGCCGGCGGTGGCATATCATAAGCTGCCGCAGGTAACGGGACCAAAGGGGTATAGTCCCTCGGACTCGTCAACGTATGGACCCAAGACATGTCTTCTTCGTGTTCCTTGACAGATATACTGTGACGGTGTTGAGCGGCTCTTGTAGCGGGTACGGAGTCTTGTGAGCTACCGATATCCAAGCTCGGCCTGGACGGCTGGCCAGAAGGACTGACGGCTGTCGGAGGTGCAGGCAATGTGCGCTGTCTATAGCGTACGGATCCAGCCCCTGAAGTAGTTGGTCTTCCCGAAGTTGGACTCCGTTTGTCGGATCCATGATGATGGAATGAATGACTTCTTGAGCGCCCTAAGTGAGGGATTGGGTTCGAGTACGAACTGCTTGAAGCAGATGGTGGATCGAATGTAGCATCATCGAAAGTAGTAGCTGAAGGAGGTGCAGATGGTGGAATAGGTGGTAGAGGAGGCTGAGGTAGCTGCCTTGATGGCCGTCTCGGTCCATTGATAGAAGAAGACCCAACTGAACTTGTCGGTGACGATGAAATCGCACCTAAGCCCGTGTCCACGGGTGCAAGTGCAGGCGACGTCCGTGAGGGCGATAGTGGGGATATCGGTATCGACATGGGGTGCACTATTGGTTCTGATGCCGATACATCCGTGGTTGATGTCGTTGACGTTGAAAGTTCCTGACCATGGGGTGAAGTAGGGGACGTGATCGGATGAGGCGGCGTTGACTGGGGCCGATGTACAACAGGGTTTGGTATTGGAGGAGGCAAAGGGAGGTCTCGTAGCCTCCCAGAAGACATGATAGAATGCGATGAAGATGGTCGCGAGTAAGTGCTGTACGCTCGACTGATTCTTGACCGTGGACCTGAGCCAGAAGCTGATTCTTTGGAGCTCGAACTTGATGAATGGGAATGTGACAGCTGGCTGAAATGAGCTGGAATGGGTGGCACTGGAGGTACGTCAGACTCGTTATAGTAGGAGGGGTCGATGTAGTTGTGAGAAGGGGCAGCGATGGCAGAGCGAGGGTAGAATACAGATTCGGCCGAAGGGCTGGCAGGTCGTGATTGCAAGGGTGAAAAATACACTTGGTTAGTCGGGTCGTCAGAGTCTACTTGTGAGGGATTGGGGCTGGAGGTGCGTATTGAAGGATAGCCTGGTCGCCCTGCGGCTCTGGGGGGACCAGCGGAGACTGGTGTGGTCGGGTAACCGTCGGAGTTGGTTGAAGCAGAGGATGCGGATGAACGGGACTTCTTAGGGAACAACGGTTCACCATACATTATTTTCCTCCATTGTAGGTCCGATGTGGAGACGTTAGCGGGAGTGTTGACCGGCGGTAGGCTGTCGGCCATACTAGCCATACTTGTCATGCTCGACAGCGTGCGGAAGTTGTAGGACGTGGAAGGCATGGAAATTTCGGATGGAATCCCGTTAGAGGTAGCGATCCATTCTTGGACGTCGGTGATGAGAAAGAATGCAGTCATGAGTAAGTAGTCGAGTAGCAGAATGGAGACTCCATGGTGGACCAACATTGGGCGTGCATCCCTTTTGTCGTGGAAGGTCTCGAAGACCTGCAGTGTTGGAGGGAACGGGCCCGCGGAGGGCTCAAAGCTGGCGATCGGACCCTTCACGGCGGAAGTGGTGCACTGGGAATAGTTTATGCAAATCAGCGCTCATGTCCGGTTGGCTGCCTACAACGTGGTGACTTACCCAATACGCATCTCCCATCCGTTTCCACTTCAAAGCGTTAGGGAAATTCGGGACGCTGAATTTTCTGGGCGCACTGGGTGGTGGAAGAAAGGTCAGATGTGCCCGTCCGAATGAGGTCGGAAAAATACTTTGCATTGTTCCCCTTCTTGAGGAACGTCTCGCTGCCCTTCCAATGATTTCCCCTGAACCGGATAGATACGTCGTCTGAAGGCGTCTTGCCTTTCGCCGGCGTTGCTTGTGGTAGCCCACTGGGCCACCTGATCTCTGCAGTGGTAGTATCGCCATCCCAAGGGTCCGCCCGTTTTACAGTAGTAGTTGATCCCTTGGTCCTGATAGTGTAGAGTGCTTGTTCAGTGACGTCGTCGCGGATATTAGCATCCAGGAACGATGAACTGGAGAGCTTGAGGGTCAGGAGAGGAGCTTTTGAGTGGGTAGGGGTCGCATCGGCATCGTGGCGACGTAGTAACGGCACGACAGAGGATAACATGGTAGATGCCCTGGACGAAGAGGGTGTCATCGGAGGGGGATTTGAGAACGTTGAAGTTGCTGAGGAGCGAGCAGCACTCAATGGCTCTGGATGGCCACCAAGGAGGGAGACCTTAGGCATATGGATGAAAGCTAAGAGAGAACCTTCCTGAGACTGGCCAAGGACGGAAGGGGCATCAGGAGTAAGAAGCCGAGTTGAAGGGCAGGGGTGACCACAGGGACCATTAACCGAACGACCGACCATTAGGCTAGCTGAGGTAATAGACCCATTTACACGGAGGGAAAAAATAAAATCGCAATAGTCAGATGGTCAGTCTGATGGAGGTGAACGCCCATCAGATCCATCCAAAAGATAGGACACGGAGATATTTTGTCCGAATGTTCCTTTTTCACACCGCAAGAGTATCAGAAACCGGGCTTAGGCAAAGCAGAGTTTCAGCATGTCGGCGTATGTTCAGAAACGACTCCAAGCTATGTTTTATGAAGTTTTAGAAGTACCGTAAGGAGACTCGCATTGCACAAATCTTTGAGGTTGAGGAGAAAGCCTGCAATGCTGAGTAACGGCTATTACCATATGGGACAAACATGGGACCAAACAGACGCCCTCCCACTTTCAACCAAATTCCAACCTTGCTTCCAGACTCTCACCACCTGATATGTCCTCCAGTGTAACTGATCCCTCGTACGCGTCCTCTAGGCTGAATATCAGACGCGTCCGCTAACAGACCTTTTCTGATCCCAGCGCCACCGAAAAGGCGACAACCGAAGTCGCGTCTCCCAAGGGCAAAGGCAAGGCCCCTGCCAATGCCGACGTAAGCATGGAGGAGGACGAAGAAGAAGAGGAAGAGGAGGAAGATGACGACAACGAAGAAGAAGATGACGATGAGGAGGTTCGTAGCCTTTGCCTTTTGGACGCGTCGCGTCTCTACGCCAAAAAAACGCGTCTCCACTGATCTTTGCTGACCACCTCCCGTCTTCACAGGAAGAAGAAGACTTTGAGGAAATTGATCCTTCCGCCATCCTTCCCACTGGCAGACGTACCCGTGGCGTCAAGGTTGACTATACTTCAAAGGAAGCACTCGCCAAGGCCGGCCTTCAAGGCAATGAGAAAGATGATGAGGAAGAAGAGGACGTCGAGATGAAGGATTAACCAAAACCGCGCTCTTCCTCTCATCCAGAGAGCACTATATCCAAATCCTAACGAATACCTGTATTTTTGGTGTTGTACTGATCCTTTACTTTCGGTGAACGGCCCATGAAAGAAAATTTGTACTTTTTTTGTCACGTTCGGCGCTTTGTCGACATGTTCCCAAGTCAAAGTCAATTTATAGGCGCCATGAGGGAATCACGTTCACAAATCTGCTGTTCACTTCGAATCTCTGCCAAACTAACAGTTTTGGTTCTAGGCCTTTGACTATCGCACGTTTATCTGCCAAACCAGATGGTCACCTGCAATATGAACATACCGTTCAGAGGCTTCGCGCTCCCACGGATCGTCGCGTATTCAACAAAGAACTGTAGAAAAAAATATGCGGCTCGCTGTGATCGCGCTCGTACCTCACCCTCTTTTCAAATGGCGAACACCAAAGACCGCAGCTTTGAATAGGTCCGTTTGAGAGCGAAATCAGGTCGAAGATCAGAGAACTCTGTATGAAAGCTGATTTGGACCCGATTCACCAGGAATAGAACCAAGCTGCGCCCAAGGACGTTCACGGCATTGCTGACTAGCTCTTCTACCTTTGATCGTCCCTTTTGGAGCACTTACCCTTGGTAGAGAGAAGCTGCTCACTCATCGAGACGTTTTGCGCAGCCGCCGGAAGCTTACGTCGACCTCAAGCTTTACCAACAGTCACCCCTTTGCTTACTATGATAAGTTTGCTTTCCAATGCATCAAGGTACGACGTTTTACATCTAAGATAGGTAGGAAACTCCCTCTAATACCTAATATCTTGCCCTGGGAGATCAGTCTGGGGTAATGTATTGATTCCTCCTCTGAAAGAAGTTGCAAAACAGGTAGTTTGGATCCTCTATTTCCACCGATCTTGAGTGCGTGTTGATCTGGATTTTCTTAGTCCGTGATTGCGCACTACAGCAAGGCAATACAGCATCGAGAGCGTCCTGGTCCTCGGGTTGATCAAGGAGAACGTGTAGATTTCCAACTACACTGGTACGTATTAGGAGGTACAAATGTATAAGGTATGTCGATGATGATCATCCGGGCAGCGGGCCTATCATCTCGCTTGGCAACGAGCGCTTTTCCTCCTTTGAACGAAATCTAGGTCGTGGTCGATCTATTCATTTCTCTCGTTCATTTAGATTCATAGTCCACAGGCACACGGGCTCAATATTGCTAGACAATAGATAACCAGGGAGACCCACCCTGATCTCCTTCCCCAATGTGAACCCTTTCCAGATAGAGAGTGAATTAATTATTTCTCGATGGGTGTCAATGTCCACTGATTGACTGAAGCGTCCCGATCGAGACGTTTATCTCCATCTTTCCCTGTGGATACACCTCAAATACAGATGGATACTTCAAGTTGGGCCTAGAATATGCCTTCAATCTCTGTAACCCTGTCGATCTGCCATGCCAATTAGGAGACAGCTGAGGGCATATATTGGACAGGGATTAGGACAGATTCTCCTGAATCTCTTCCTTCCATATCAGGCCAAGAATCGCCTCCAATTCTGGACCGTAGATGATTCCTCGCCTCGATGTCCAGCCAAGCGTCTTATCCACGATTCCACTAGGCGATCTTACGGAATGAGGGATGGAGAGCTGTGAACCCTGGTGCTAGTGTACCTTGAATGACGATTAGAACTGAGTTCTGACCGATGCACCATGTGGTACTGAACGAATCGATCGGAAAAGGCGACCGCCATGCCGTGCGTATCTGAGTCCGAGTGCGCCACGGCTGGAAACTGGCCGGACAGCGGCGGACACGGCGACGGAATCGGATGATCGGTGTCGGAAACGGAACTGGAAGATCCTCTGGTCAATTCAGGTCATGCCTTGACTCGTCCTGCATTTCGACCACAGCATGTGCGGAGTCGTGCTCAAAAATAAATGGGTGTCTTCATTGCATCTATACACACCCATCGTACGCAACTAGCGCAGCAGTTGTTACAGCATCTTCAATGTGGCGAGCGTGGCTCAAAGTGCCACCTCAATATCTCCCTCGCCATCTACCTTGGGCTTAACTCTCAAGGCCACACCTGCTTTGGGCATTAAATCTCTTCTTCGCCTAATAGGGGCTTCATGGCCGCGTACTCTGGTTCTGAGATGAATTTTCTGTCCCACTCTCGATCTGCGAAGTCGAACAAGAGTTATCCGACGCAATAAAGATCGTAACCAGCACTAGAATCAACCCCGAGCACGCTTCGTCTTTCTTATGTTCTGTGGCTGGTAGCAATAAAGTCCTCCTGACGCAACTGGTGACAATACTGTTGTACTTCTATCTTCAATATCTACACGTTTCTTGACGTTACGTCCACTTTCGGGGCCCGAATGATCGATCTTGACGTCAATGGTGAGGATAACTTGTCTATTGAGATGCATACCAGCCTGGAGAGGTCGCTCGCGGAGATCATTACTCTATTTGAATGCTCAATGCCATAATGTGTGCCTAGACTGAACACAACCTCGGCGAATCTTCTGAGATAACCCTTCCCCACATCTTTCCCCTCAAATCCTCTTCGAGCCTCGACAGCGATATGCATCCTAACTTAGCTTGCGTACTTCTGAGTGGATCAAGGTCTCGAGCCCTCGTATCAGGCATGTTATGTTCGCCTAATCTATACCCAGTCGTCGATGTCTCCTTTCGTCTATGTCCCGAGAACTTCGATACCGAGTCTTTCTCGTTGTTTGACGACAATGTGCTCACCCATCGAAAATAATGGCTGTATCAATACCGACACCCGAATACACTCCGGGCTGGATGTCGCCGAGCTTCTATCATAATCCGGGATAACACAGGATAACACAAGCTCTGGCATATCTGACATATGCATGAGGCTCTGGCCGTGATGCTGGACGTTGTACTCCTATGGCGAAAGAAATTTGTCAGAAATGTCATTCTTTGGAGAACTGGACTCTCTTCAGGCCTCGAATTTCCCTCTTTGCTCCTCTGATTGGCAGCGCTCTTTGCGGTCCTGTAGCTGCAAAACAAAAGATGGTGATAGAGTTTGTCCATATCTACTCATCTCCATGTAGCTCGTCGGCCGTCGGGAGAATTGCTGAATTGGGATGTCGGGGCTCGGTCGCTACGCCTCGTGTCGTGTTGTCTAAATTATGATCTCAATGGTCACAAGCTCCTTGCTGTTATCAATCGACAGTTGAGCCTGCGTGACAGTGGAATAGGAAAGGGACAGATTGGACAATGTTCTTCGATCAGTCTATTGATAGAAATCTTCTTGATTTCTTTGACTACTCAACAATGCGACAAGTGGTCACTCTATCTGTATCTTCGAGCTTCGAATTGGAGGTCTCCGCCGGCCCCAAGTTTATTCCCCCACTTTCACTAAATTGTGGGGTGGGAGCTTGGGCTCAGGATCGAGGAGCTTGTCGTAAAAATAACTTCGTACACGGAGAGCCAGAAGTTCTTTTGGCTGATTTGAATGTTGAGATCATGCTCATGCTAGATTTTTGCACCGTAATCTAATGTCATCCCTGCCAATATCTCTCGTACAGATGTCAAGGTTTGGGTGGGTCAGGTTTAAGGTTAGTCCCATCTATTTTAGCTCTATATTCTTTTCCTATTGCATCGTAAGTTCGCTATATGGATGCATATACGGCCACAAATGTCTACACATATAGGTCATGTGGAAGTAAGCTTGGCCCAATATCTGATAACCTCATGTCGAGATCAGCGTTCCCATCATCCTCACAAGCAAATATGCCAGTGACTCCCACGCAACGTTATCTCGTTGTCGGGATCTGACAACCAATGGTGTTCTCTTGACTCTCATTTGCACATGAAAATCTAGCGACCATATGGTCAGCCAACAATGCACCTTCGGACACAGTGCTCGGTGCTTTTGCGACTGTCATTCGTGTCATAGAGAAACTAATCTCTCTGGAAACCGCAGGAGACGAGAGCTCTCCCTATTGGAATCCTGCCATGTCGGGATGATCGCCGCCGGGAGCCTAACTTTTGACGAAAACTATTTTTGCACGGTGAGTGTTTGACCGGTCCTTCTGACAAATCATAGCCAGTCTCCGTCAGATACCTTCTCAAATCCCATGATATTCTCTACATGACTATCCCCGACCTCGCCGAGAAAAGCGCCACACCCGCTCAGCGACGGCGGTGTCTCGATCATTCCTTTTCTTCGTGTTCTTCCACGCCATTGGGAAGTCAGCGTGTTCCTCCTATGTGGTCGGAGAACTGCATCTGCCGCATCACCCCCTTGCAGCAAGACGACCGAGGATTGCCGTAAGGCCTAGCAAAGCGGAAACCCACGTATAAGCAATATTGTAAAGCTGACAAAAGGCGCTGACTTTGTAGTCATCCTCGCACCCACGCCCGTAATTGTTTGTCAAAGTGCTATTGTGTCTTTCGGTGTACAACGGGCCTCTCGGTGGGACGAGTCCCCCACTAGTTCGACATCACTTGGCACTCATCTATTTTCGGCGCCCAGGAACCAAGGCATGTCGCGGACGTCACTCACTCTGCCTCTGAGTCCGAATGCAAGTGCCGACTGCTCAAGCCTCGGGAAATAAACACATCCAGCGTCATCCTATTGCAGCCAATTGCTTGAAAGTAACTGGTATCACATGAACGCCGATAGCGCCTTCACCGTGGTGGGTAAATGCTATCCCGTGGAGGCCTGGAAAAAGGCAGTGAATACCATGACCACTGACGCGTGTGGAAACGAGGCTGAATCGTTCATGGAACATGGGAAGAAATGACTCGGATCGACCCTCCGTCTCCGACCTCTGCTCATGAATTCTGGGTCGACGAAACCTTGAAATTTTTGTCCATTCTTCTCGGAGGGCATACAACAATCACATGAAGGTCCGAGTGAACGGTGCGCAACCAATATTTTGGCGAGCGATAGACTGAAGGGTTGAAGCTGCGCCTGCAACAATCACGGATAGTGTATGTGTGATTTTCCAGATGAACGGTGAAAATCGCAATTGAAGGGATAGGTGCCTGTCAAGGACTGTCCAGGAGCAATGTTTCATGGTGTCCAGAGTCGCTCAATCAACTTGCTCCATAAATATTCACGAGGGAGAGCGAATATCGTGAATGGAGATACATCCTCAGCGAAATGTGCTTATATGCGCTTGGGTTAACCATGAGGTAGCCGAGTATTGCGATTATTGGCGCCGTCGTCGTGGCAGACTTTATGTAGCCCTCCCCCTTCCACTAGCTAAATCTTCCATCGCCTGCTTCACCTCCAATTTCTCCATGACCGCACGATGGAGGCTTGATTTTTTCGACTTCTTTGTAGCTGGAGGCAGTGCATCGGGTGATCCTTGCCTTCCAGGGTCTTCGACAGGAGCAGTTACAGCAGGCTGAGCCTCCGTTGTTGGGGTTGTTGTTTCCTTCGGTATGCGCTTCACATTTGATGGAACAATGATCGGTGTCGATCTTGGCGGTGGAGGCCACTGTTAACATGAACGCTACGTGAGTAAAACGAGGTGCATAAAAACAAGCAGGAGACCCACCCCTCGATTTGGTTGGCTAAAGTGTAGCGCTGCCCACGGCGGATAGTCCTTCTCCAGGCGAATAATATGCTCCTCGAGCAGCTTCAGACGGTCAAGGAGAGCCAAGGGAGGAGAGGGGACTATATTCCGTGAGTCTCCCGGGAAGAAGCAAAGAAATTAGACCTCACCATAACGCACGCTAAAGTGCTTCTCAATGTTCTGCAGCCGTTCGTCAAACGCAGGATGGGTAGCAGCAGTTCCAATCGCTTCTTGAGGAGAACCATCTTGACCATCGGCGTTATCATCGTCTACGGCTTTCCTCTTCCCTTTGTCCTTGACGCCTTGGACTATTGGTGCGACTGTTTTACGTAGGGGTCCTTCTTCATTTTTTGCAATGTCATACTTCATTTGCACATCACGGTCAATAGTTTTCGCATCAACACGAGCACAAGAAGCTATTGCTGTATCAGAAGACGATTGCTCTGGGTTTGGTGGCATAGTAGCCCTTTTCTCAGCAAGGGAACGTAGGAATTCGGCACGGTTCGACGCGTCGTTACGAGCTCTATTACGAGCAAGGAAGAGAGAAATTTCTTTGTTGATCTAATATATGCGCGTTAGTTGCTTGGCAAGATATTCAAGAAGGCGATCTCACTTGTGTTGGTGTGCGGGCTGTTGCACCCTCAGCATAATGTGCATACTCCAGCTTCCTCTCATCCAAGGTCCCTATATGCGCCTCTTCTCCAGCATTCGCGGCTCCAGGGTTTTCAGACTGTTGTTTGTTCAACCCAACAAGCTTTCCAGCCTGGAGAGATGACTGCATATGCGAAGGTGAGATCAAACAGCGACACAGTCAAAAGCCCATACTCACCTGGAGCTTCTGAATCATTTCAGTGACTGCACCAGAGACCTTTTCCTTCTCCCATGCTTCATTCATGATGAGCACATCAGCTTCGAACCCAGCTAGAGCCTGATTTAGATTGAGAGTTTTCAAGAATTCTTGTATGATTCGATCCCATGGCTCTACAGGTCCAGCAGGTGCTGGTGCACTAGACACTCCCGGAGTGGTTGAGAATGCAGAACCTGATGAAGGTGCATGACCCAACGAGCTTGTCGAAGTTGCTGCATGCGGTTGCGGTGAAAATGGTGCATGCGTCCCTGTCAATGGTGGGTAGCTGGTTCGATATTGTTGGCTCTGCTGAGTCGGCCAATAATAAGGGTAATAATAACTTTGTGTATTCGCTGCTGCAACGTTATTAACTTGGCCATGGGGGCCTGCTTGAGAGCCTGTCGTTGTGGTCTGCCATGATGAGGGCTGCTGAGGATGTTGGGCGGAAGGATCCGACATTTGGCAAATTGAGTGATGGCTCGTGCACGACGCGACTCATTTACAACCACCACAACGCCCTGGCGGCGACGCGACTTTTGCATGATTATCCAATCTATTACCTATCTAACCCAGTGTATTCCAGATCTGCCTTGTAATCTACTTGATGCTCCCAATTCTCTCACCGGTTTGGAACTCAAGACATTGAAGAATGAGACCGGCCACCACTGTAACAGGGATAGAAGATGATTGCGACCAGCAGGCAAGCCAAGGCGAACAGGACTGCAACCAGTAAACCCATGCCCAGGGCTATGACCATTGCACCATTGCATAGTCAGTAATGAGCCTCATGGAGGAACTGACGATTCTCACCAGGCGTCCAATCGTAATGAAAGAACCATTCTGCTACAGGCGGTTCAACGCTTTCCCAGAGACCGACATAGTATCCTCTGGTATCGAAGAAAAGGTCAGAGATACGAAGCCGTACGTGTAGCGGCAGGAATTCACACTTACATGCCCGCAAATAATGCTCCACCAACCCACTCAATCCATGTCACTGAGGTCGAGTGATTCCGAATAGTCTGCACTACCTTTGCTGTCCCGAAGCCCAGAATTGCAGATAAAATGACGATCCGGTACAGCGTGAGCTTAGCATGCTGTGCGAAGAGCTTGGGCCTCAGCCTCAGCCTTCTCGAGTTTGCCTCTGGGATTTGGAAGGAGTCCGAGGTGCGTGGGAGGTGAAGAAGAGGAGCAGACGCGATGCGCTCAGAAGTTCCTCGACCTCTGTCAGGGGTTTGGTGCTGGGCTAGAAGGGGTACTCCCAGTTCAACATCCTTGTTTGAATTCATTCTGAAGTCTTATTATTCTCTACGTCTGTGGGTACGCTGAGAAGTTAGTTATCGGAGGAGGAGCTAAACAACTAGGGCAGCATCCTCAGGCAGTCCGTCCTAATGGCGCCACCATTGCTGTGTGAAGTGGTATCGCCTATTGAGTGGAAATGTGGCTGGCAGATAAGCGCTCGAACCCTGCATACATTGGTTCATGTAGTGTACGAACGAGATGTACTTCAGGTAGGAAGCTAGGATGCCATTGGGGTTACTTTTAAGTGTTAATTACAAAGAGCTGGTCATCCATACGATCGTCGAGCATTAGTGGTGTCAACGATACCGTTGTGCTTTACGGTTTTTATAATAGGCGCGCCCAACCGCTATTACCGACGCCAAGTAGCAGACCATGGCGGCGCCACACAATCGGATGGCGTCGCAGCCTTGCTCGGATATACGATGTTTGAATGGCAATAGGACCAGGAAAAACACTAGATAGACCAGAGCAAAACATGCGATTGCGCACGCATACGCACCTAGAACTAGGAATACAGGGGAGAACGCTAAGACCATGATTGTGAGCAATTTTGCCAGGAGGCTCTGTAAGGAAATGAAGCTCACTTCGGTATAGCCCAGGGCTGAGGTCAACATGGAAGAACCATTCCGCTACTGGTGGGTCCATGGTCTCATACAATCCAATATAATACCACCTAGAAAGGATCAAGATGACTATTATGAATACCACAAGACCGATGGGTGAAACGTCTACGCTTACACGCTCGCAACCACAGCACCACCAGCGAACTCGATCCATGTTACCGAGACAGAAGCATCGTGAAGGGACTGTATTGTCTTCGCTAGCCCGAAACCTAGGAGGATGGAGATCGAGAGGATTCGGTAGAGAGTCAGCTTGACATGTCTCCACTGAGGTTTGGATTTGGGGACCTCCAGGTTATTGTCTGGGCCAGAAATCGCGACATCAGAAGGATTGGTCAAAGGAGTTTCTGAAGTGGTCGCGTTCGCTGGGTGGATGGCTGCCTGGGCGGGGTTGGAGTGTATCTCGTCGCTCATGGGCATTCAAGAGATGTCAAATTTCTGGGCTGTCGACGCCAACCTAGACGACCTTCATTTTAAGGCCGTTTTATGCTCCAATACCTGTCCACTACTCACCTGCAATTTGCAGGAACCGCCCCAAGGCCCATGGAATTGTTCCTGGTGTCCGTTCACCATGACTGTACCTGACCTGACCTCGCTTTCTTCATCTCGCAGGTAGACTCAGACGAAGCTAAGCTCTCCTTCCTGTGCTGTATCCAGCCGTTCTGGCGGCCTATGCTCTCTCTCGTCTAATCGCAGAAATGAGGGGATGCCAGCGATGGGTCTGGTGCAAGTGCAAGTGCAAGTCATGGTCAAGTCACGGTCCTATCCCACCATGAAAGATGAAATAGGATCTGAATGCCTCATACTGATGACAATTCCATGTCTCTGCTAGTATATCGGTTAGTACACGCGCCTGTCACGCGCGAAAGCTGGGTTCGACTCCCAGGCAGAGAGAATTTTTTAATTTATTTTGGCCACCTTTCTAGAAAGAATTTCATTAGGCTATTGCTTCTAAGCCCGATCTACAGAGGAAGCCAGAGCATGATATACGTCGAACACCGCGTGAAAACACAGCTTCTTCACAAAAGAAATAACCCATTCTAACCCATTCCCATATCAGTAAAGGACGCCAAGGCCGCCCTCGGAAAATGCAGGGGCAATTCAGTCTATTGTGAAGCCTTGACCTGCATTCTATATACTATCGCTCTCTTTCTAATGTAGTGCATTGACCCACGAATAGAGAGGATTGGCGGACAATACCGATTCTTGTGGGGTTGAGCCATTTGGCTATTCCGAGTTACGGTTTGGCCCTACTAAAGTGACGTTCAAGTTTGATGATCATCTGCACATTGTCAACTTCGACGCCCACAATGGCCTTGATCCACGGGCATAGCGTTGAGCACGAAGTACAATAGGATGCAACCGTGGGCATGATGTAGAAACGGATATGGCCAAATCCAGAATGATCGAGGGCCTTCTATCCTTGCTTTATATTCTCGAGCCACTCAAGCAACCTGACAACAAACACCTTGTGAACTGAAGGCGCCATGGACGCTAAACGAGTTGGAGAGTACATAAAGGCCTTATGCATCTTAGGTACCGACAGCGCTGCTCCTCGTGCTTTCCCTACGGCTGGCTCCACCATGTTCGACGACAACGACGACCCTGATTTCGATCCCAGATCCAATCCCAAGCTCTATCCTCTTGCAAAAACACCCGCAGATATTAAACACGCGTCGACTCTGTACGCAAAATACGCCGTAGGTGCTATGCGACCGTGCAAACTGGAGGATCTGTCCGATCAACTGGTGAAGATATCCTCTGAGGCCAGAGAACAGTCCTCTGAAAAGGCTATGGCAATTCATGGCCTCAAGGCTAGTCTTGGCAGCGCGAGCAGCTGCCTTCATCTAGGCCTCTGGTAGGTCTGATTTTTCAACTATATATGGTGAAAAGCATAGTCTCACGAAAGGCACCTTCTTACAGCAAACTCTTCGGTCTCGGCACTCCTCTTGTCCACCATCATGCTCTCAGACTCTTTGCAACAACAATTAAGCTCGCTCGCCAATCAACTCCCCCAGCATGCAATACTGCATCTACAGCATCTGCCCTCATACTTGCGAGCTTGTACATGACACCTCGCTCAGCAACAGCACTGGATGGCCTCTCGCCAGAGGTCGTACAGACTGCCTTGGGTTACGCATCAGATTCGGTGGAAGACCTTCATGGCGAAGCCATTCCTGACTTCGTCTATACGTTCTGTGACTTCTGGGAGCCGAGGATCAAATCCTGGCCACAATACCGGAAGCATCCAGAGAAGTGGGGTGACCCTGTTTTGTGGAAGCTCGTGCATGAGAGGAGAAAGGAGATCAAAGTACAGACTGACAGGCTGAAGAAGAAACTCACTGAGAAACCCAATCGATATCAGTGCGCCGCACTGGGTTGTAGCATTACTGCAGAGTCGGGGAAAGCCTTAAAACAGTGTAAGAATGACTTTCAATTCACGTGTATGCATATTTGGCTGACCGACTTCTCAAGGCGCAGGAAAGTGTCCAGAGGACAGTAAAGCCCACTATTGTTCAGTAGAATGTCAAAAGAAGGTACATGATCTTGATCACCTCCTGGGTGGGCTTCGCGCTGACATCATGCTAGGACTGGCGACGGCATAAGCCATTTTGTCGCCCCAATGCTCCCTCCACTCCACCAAAAGCCACTCCGGCCAAGGTGAATACGGATTATGACTTCGAGCTCATTTTCAAGGGATTGCCCAACTCTGATGCCGATATAATACGAACGGTCACGGGTACCAGTGGCAAGCAGTATCGCGTCAAGGGTCCTAAGGAAGGGATCATGAGCGTTCAGACGATTGACGACACAAATACTAAGATCGGGAAGGGCACACCTTTGATATGAGATACGCTAGTCCGGACATGTATTTGCCGTTGTAACATTAGACATTGCTCTCGTGTACTGATTTGTTTGAAGTCACTGCCAGGGTAGACAAAGCCGGCCTTTGTAGTTAGATTCTCTGATATTAAAGATGGTTTTGTACACATGAGTACAGACGAAGAGGTGATACTATTGTGAAGGAACGTCTGGTTCAAAGGAGCGAATATGGTATAAGTGGTAGGGCGAATAAGGACACGAACTGATAATACATCTCATGGATGGCCAAGGTCATAATAAGGTCGGAAAATATGCGAGTAGTCGGACTAGTCGCTGCCCGAGTATGGGCCTGTACTTGCATACCCCGTCAAGGCTGCACTGGAGCCACCTTCGCTTAACATTGGTCGATGTCCACTAGGGCCTGGGTGGTCGCTGCTGGCCATCGATGGCTGGTACGTATTGCCCCTATGAGCTGGTTTCCTCAACGGCGCTAGTTCCGATGAACCAATGGTTGCAGCGTCTGTGTAGAAAAAGGTCAGAAATTCATTACGACATGCAAGTGTAGTTACGCTAGTACGAACCAGATGGCATGTAGGGAGGTGGTTCAGCAGCCTCAGCGTCTCGAGCACCATGGGTCTGAGCCATCATAGGTGAGGGTCTCAGTGCCGCAAGCTCATCTCGCAGTCTTCGTTCCCTCTGTCGAAGCAGCCACAAGAACGCCAGGAAGAGACATATGACGGCAATTCCGCCAACAACACCACCTGCTATTGGTCCAGCTTTTGACGAACCACCGGAGGTGGAAGAGACATTTGTTTGAGGTGCCCCGGTGCCAGATGCGTCCTGAGCCGAGGTTGGGCCAAACGTAACGACAGTAGTAACACCATTCGAGGCGATAGTCGACACAGAACCCTGTGTCGGCGTAGTATTCGCAGCATTGGTGGATCCCGCCGCGTTTGTATTCTGAGGAGGAACTGTTACTGGCGTATTCTGATTTCCATTATTTGTCACCTGTGCCTGAGTAGGATTATTCTGTGTCGTTTGAGGCGGGTTGTTCGGCGTAGTGGCCGCCTGCGTCTGCTTCGTTGTGCTTGGAGGAGGCGCTGCACCACCACTTGATTCATTAGGATCTGTTTTGAAGCGTTAAATCCAATTAATAGCTGAAAGGAAGCTGATCGTACTGTGATCTTGTTGAGCCGCTGACCAATTGAACTGCCCATCCGCCTAAATTATCGTTCTTAGCCTATGCGAATGAGGGGGATATTCTCGGAATTGACGCACTAGAGGTAGGTAGGCGTAATGAGGAACGGACGTTCCAGCAGGGATTGTGGCTGGAAACCTGGAGAGGGTGTTAGGACTGGTTGTCATGTCGTGAAAACCAGGTAACATACTGTTGATTGTACGTCTGCTTGCAAGACTGTGTGTATTGAGGGAAACTGTGATTTTCGTGAGCGTCGAGGCTCCAGATTAGATGAAGGGGTGAAGTCCATACGTCAGGTAAGATCTTGACTGGCAGGCTGAGCAGCCCACAATCATGACATATCGAACAGTATTGCAGGTACATGGATTGGCGTCATTGGGTGAGAGCGCAGGATATTGTTGGTTCGGCTGTAGGACACCGGGAACACCTCCATCTAAGCAAGCGATGGTATTCAGCAACAGACCCAGCTAGGGTGACTTGCGTACTGACTTCCCGTGCTACAGGCATTTGCCAATTGCGTAGCGATTTCGCATGGACTTTGACCTCTTGAGTTGAATAACTGTACATTCGCTCAGCTGAAGACGACGTGGACCGGGGATGGACGGCACTTACCCAGTTGAATTGAGGATCAGTGCAACTGGCAGTCTAAGGGCGCAAGTCAGCCAATCTTGGATGATTTGAGCCTAGAGTGTTTTTCAGAACACAACTCACCATGGCGCGAGGGACACGGTACTGAGAGGTGTCGCCCACAAGTTAGTGACTGCAGTATGGCGGAGGTGGGGAGAAGGAAAGGGTAGGGCGTCGTCGAAACGTCGGATTGGCCATGTCCCGTAATTTTCTAATGGAGGTTAGCGAAATTGGTTCCTTTGAACCATGAAGTCGTTGATAGCCTCAGGGCAGAGGTAAGGGCAATCACGCGAACTGAGCCAAATGAGGAAATATTTTCTTATTTTGGCTTCCGCATCATTCCATCATTTGATCGACAAATAAAATATCCGTGCAAGACCGTTTCAAGCTTGCCTTGGGCGCTCTTTTGTATGAACTCTTTCACTCGCTCGTTGTCATTTTCTGTCACGCCGGAGGAGCTAGACTCAACGCCCGGAAACGAGATCCTGAATTATTATACAGAGAAATCAAAATGTCCAATAAAAGTGTGTCGTCCTACGACGAAACGGCCTGCTCGCTGAAGCTTTGCATCATCGAAACACTGTTTGAAACCGATGTCAGGCTGGATTGCTGCCGTCTCCATCTCTTCGAATGCACCATCAGTACCTTTCAAATCGAATGATCGCCATTCGAGGTAGCAAACAGTATCAAGCTCTCGGCCGTGCAGAAATGAGAGCCGCCGATCCGCTCGAGCGCGCGAGATTTTTACCAACGCGTGGATACCCCGAAATGTTGCACACTTCTTCGAAGATATCGATTACTCTCGAAGCTATCGAGGCCGAGAAGAGCAACGAAAGACCTTCCCAACATGATTGAGCAGAACAGTGGGGATGACAGCTACACATAACCGTAGCTCACTGGCAAGCTTCGAGCCTGGTTTGGCCCTCTTGGTACGGCTATTCGGATGCTTCCAAGCCAAGAGCGAAAGACGATTTCTGGGCATATCTTGACGTGATCTGCATTTCGTCGCAGTTGAGACAACGATATGGGGACGGAAGGAAACGAACGGATCCACGGAGATCTCTTCATGAAATCACTCCTATCGCTGACTTGGCCTGACTTTCCCGAAGCCGACAGTTTGATTATCTTACCGGTTGCCCCTTGCGAGTTGGCCTGTGCGGTCTCGCAAGGAAGGCTCGATGATTGCCTAGCAATGGTTGGGCGCTTCGATGGACAGTCCAGAAAATGGTACATGCGGGGCAGACAACCGACAAAAAGGCCATCTACTCTACGAAGAAGATAATCTATGACCAGAGATCTGTGGGTCATGATCCCGGAGACCCTCTCAGATTAATTTAGATACGACTTGCCGTTCCACGACTTTACCTTTCAAGCTGACTACTCGAGTTGCACGTCACTTCTGCGTAGTGGAGCGAGACGTGCACTGGCATCACTCAGACTTGGCTTATGAAATATCGTTCTACCGTCGTTGGACCCCTGCTCACCGCTCAGTGATGTTTGCGATGTTTGAGCTAGTGCTATCCTCTGAGCGGATTTGGAAGTGAAGGCCTGTAGGGCAGGCACGCCATTTGCACCGTTATCTGAAGAAAGAGGTCAGATTATTTAAGGATATTCGACAAGACCCCATTAGAAGAAATGTCCTCTTTACTCACCACTTGATGGATATGGAGGTGGTTGAATCTCTGGACCATAATTCTGGATCATTCCTGGCGCAGTTCCCATCCCGTTCACCGCCTCTCGTATTCTTGCAGCACGCCTTCGGCGCCAGAGTAAGATGATACCAGCCACGACCAGACAAAGAAAGACAAGCCCGCCAACGACACCTCCTGCAATCACCCCTGCGTTTGGCGAACTATCTTTCGCCTGGGCCGCCTGGGAATTGTTAGGTGTCGCAGTGGCAGAGTCTTCGCAACTTGAGGTCGTGGAAGTGGGGGATGGAGGGGCCGTCGAATCGGCGAAGCCTGACGCAATACATGAGTTCTACCTCACGGTCATGATCAGGGTAAAATACCTTTATTTTGATTTGGGATGGCACTCCAATTGAATGTTTCTCCTTCATACTGTTGGATCGTCAAATCATGTAAGTCGAGAGTGGACTGGTATCTCTAACCAATGGGAGATAGGCGTAATGAGGGATAGCTGTCGTATCTGGAATCGTAATTGGGAACCTGGGTGCCCAATGAGGTTTTGGATTCCGACCGCAAGTAGACTGCTTACTGCTGATCATACGTCTGTGAGCAATTTGCAGTATATTCTTTGTACCTAGTCCATTAATGAGTCAACTGGAGGTAATCAGATTAAAAGGCTCTGACCCCAAATATGACCTCGATTGGCACGCGGAGCATCCAACAATCAGGGCATACCGCACAGTGTTACAAGTGCATTGATTCGCATCTTTAGGGGCGATCGGAGGATATTGCTGGTTGGGAGTGAGCACGTAAGGCGTGCCTCCAGCTGGCAGACGAGCCTTGAGTATGTATTCATCCTGTCTTTGAGTCAGAGCAGCAGGCATACCTCCTGTATTACAAGCATTCGCCAAATCGAAGGCGATCTCGCAAGGACTTTGACCTCTCTGGTTGAATAGCTGAGGTGTAGTTGCGATCAGTTCAGATAGCAGAGTCAAGATGACTGCTGTTGAGTGCATACCCAGTTGAACTGCGGGTCAGTACACGTTGCGGTCTGGACGCCCTTCGAGTCAATGCAGCGTTTAAGGAGCAATAGTCAAGATCCGAACCATGATATCAACTTGGCGCACCACTCTTCGGTGGGTGGGCTTTCAAGGAGAGATGGCGGCTCTGAGCAAGAGGTAAATACCCTACCACGCGCCTGCCTGACATCTGGTGGTGTTTGTTTCAGGGTTCTACAATTGAAAGACGTTTTGAGATGAAAACAATTCAAGGACGCCTCCTGGCTGTTAGCTCGATCAATTCATTCATCAATCGGCCGCGGCAACTTTAGCCGTTCGACCCCGACACCCAAAGCATCCTCGACCTAGAGAGGCAGCAGTTCAAGGATGAGTTAGCCACCGACGGGTTGAGAAACAACTGTGACGTTAGGTAGGTGGAATGGGGAAGGGCACGGGCCATCAGTAGATCTTCGACAATATGGTGTCCGGATTTGCAGGACCAAAAAAAAAAGACGCAGAAATCTACCTCAATGGAGTCACGAGCAGATCAATGAGCGTCAAACTTCTTTCCATTACGCGAGCAAAGTCCCAGGAATTAATTATATTTGCTTGTTATTCTACATTGGTCGAATAATTTATATACAACCTGATGGTTAAACGAATGTGGGAAGGCAGCAAGGAGGTAAAAAAGGATGCGAGTCGAGGACGAGAGCATGCTGCTCGGACGAGGCCAGAAGCTGTGGTGGGAGGTCCAGAGAAACCTCGAGGTTGTGATTGAGAAAGGTGGTGTTATGGCTGAGAATCCGCCGCCCATTACACCTGTTCCAGACGCAGAGGGCTCAGATTGTTATTTGCAGGCCCGGGCCGTAACGGTTGCAAGTCTCCTCCTGGTGATTTTGTGAATCCTTGAGGAGCTGGATTTCCGCGTAGAGTCTCATCTGGAAAACTGAGGTTAGTGGATTTCAGAAGCAGATGCGATAAGGCACGAACCCGGAGGCACATAAGGGGGTGGCTCTGTACCCTCGTTATCGTTATAGTGAACTGCTGAGCCACCGCCACTCGCACTTTCACTGTAGAGATGGGCGGTAGAGCTTCCCCCATTGTCGGTATAATGGGTCATCGGGAGAGACCTTAGGTGAGTCTCTTCTTCCCGGATGATGGCTCTCCTTCGGCGATGCCATAATATGAACAGCAAGCATGCACTCAAGCAAATGAGTGCAATGCCACCAACGACGCCTCCTACAATTGGTCCAGTCTGAGAGGAGCTGCTAGACTCGGTTGTGGCATCTTGAGATACACCCGTCTGTGAAACAGGCTGAGTAGAACCCGAATTGGCAGGAGTTGATGTTCGTGCTGGAATCGTGCCTAGTCCGTAGGTGACAACCAGAGTCGTACCATTCGATGTGATTGTGGATATCGTAGTTTTCGCAGGAGGTTCATTGGAGGTAGGGTTGTTCTTGTTCGTTACCTCCGTCACCGTAGTTGGCCCTTGGCCAGACGGGGTAGTCTGAGGTGGGTTGACAGCAGAACTCTTTGGCGGGGGCGATTTTGGGGTAGTTTGAGGAGAGGAATTTGCCGTTGAATCAGCATACCCTGTCAAATACTGGTCAGCATCCTGTTCCAAAAGTACCATGTTACTCGACAATACCTATGTCATAGTTCGGCACAAGGTCCCAATCAAACCATTCTCCTTGATACTAAGGACTCGTCAGACAGGTAAAGCGACGTTACTTTGACCTATACGCACCAAGTCCAAGTACGCGTAATGAGGAATGGCCGTCGTATCAGGTATGGCAACAGGAAACCTAAGGAATACCGCAAATTAGGCTCATGGTTATGTGGGCAGGTGTTCGCGACAGACTGTTTGTAATACGTCTTTCCACAGTTCTGGGTGTATTCTTGATACCTGCGTGAATATTTAGCGAGGCTAATAGGATTCAGCGGGTGAGGCTCACCCAGGATATTGTCGCGATTGACAAGCAGAGCAGCCAGTGATGATTGAATACCGCACAGTGTTACAGGTACATGCATTTGCGTCCTTAGGCAGGAGTACCGGATATTGTTGGCCTGGCTCAAGTACGAATGGGATTCCCCCATCTGCGACAAAAGTGTTCAGTTTCGAGGAGTTGACGAGAAGAAAAGCAAACTGACTTCCGGTGTTACATGCATCTGCCAGAGCTAGCGCAATTTCACATGGGCTTTGGCCTCTCTGATTGTACATCTGGAGTGGGCTCGAATAAGCTGGGAATGGCCACCAGACACGCGTAGGGTGCATACCCAATTGTATTGTGGGTCGGTACATGTTGCTGCCTAAAGTTACAAATGTGAATGAGCTTGCTGCATCGTATTCATGAAATTTCGAAAGAGCGCGTACCATGAGGGCCGGAAGCCTTGTGCGCCACCGAAGACGACCGAGTTTCAAGAAGGTGAAGGTGAAAAGAGTGACAGTAGCTGGGGCAAAAAGGTAACCATTGAACCCTGCATTGCTAAATTTCTAGTCGTGGGCGGTGATAGCATTAATGCAGGATCGCGTGATATTTTTAGAAACGAAACCTTGTCAATAACCAGGAACAGGCGTTTGAGCCTCCTCCCATCAATCCATCATCCTTCCGTTTGCCGTGCGAGACCGACGGCGCTAGAATGAATGATCAAGCTCATCCAGCCTGGGGAAGTGCCCTGTAATATGAGGTCCTATTCTCAGGCAGAGGTCTAGACGTGAGGTCGTTGAACGGGAGAAATGAGTCCAGCCTTGCGAGCCCGCGAAATACCACCCTTTGAGCGCTTGAAGGATTCAAGTAGCAGAGGTTTCGCCGAAGCAACTCTCTTCTGAGTCTTCATCATCGTCAGTTGCCATCGTAGAATGAGAGCACGTTGGGCTTGATCAGACAAGAGTAGCGAGTTGTAGCGAACCCCTGGTCATCTAAAGAGCCGCCGGGAACGCTGAAGTTCCGTTGACAGATCGAGGTTGATGTGAAGTGTCTGAATATTCATGATCATTCCTATTCGTACAAAGTAGCGTTAACAATACATCGGTAAACATGCGTGGGTTCAATTCGTCCTAAGGACTTTACCAAACATTATACAGCGTGAAAATCAGCGTGTTCTTTCCCAGCCTCTCCCATCCTGATCAACAGTTTAGCGGCCAACCGTGCACTATCCTCCATCGAATCCGTTGGGCGATGACAACCACGGACGGGTTTTCCCTCTTTCCTTCTACTGCCAAACCCTGAACGATGAACCAAAGACTCCTTTGATGATGAAGAGGAATACAACAACGGTAACCTCCCCCAGGCGTGCATCACTCTTTTCCTCCCTTGTTGTAGTGCCTTCGCAGGAGGCTTGACAGGCGTACGAGCAATCTGAGAGGATTCGCAACTTGACGAAGATCCCTCTTCTTCCAGCGCGGAAGCATACAAGTTCAACCCTGATGTTGCACCCTTTCCCGAAGATAGTCGCAGTTGAGGCAACGGCGTCATAGCAAAGGGATCTGACGGATCAAAGAGCTCTTGCAGAGCATTGACCGCCTCGTCGTCTGTACCCGATTGGGCTGGCAGTGAGGCGGATCGAGAAGACCGTGATATCCTCCTGGAGGCGCGGGACGACAAAGACATGCGAGAGAAGCATGACGGAGAATGGAACATTGTGCTCGGGGCTAAAGTGCTGTGTGTCTTGGAGTCCCGTTGTTGTGTTGCATGGAGAGCATCGACGAAAGATGCAAAGCTAGCCTTTCTTGATCTCTCCACGAAGCTTTCCCTCATGCTCTTCCTCTTCGTTCTAACGCTCGCAAGACTGGATTTCTTCTTAACCAGAAGAGAGGATCGTGAAGGCTGAACATCATCTTGGTCGGTCTCACCGGCAATGATCGGTTCATGCGACTGGTGACGAGGCATGTGAACGATGGTAGCATGTCTCTCGGGAGTCGGGCTGAGGTGTGCATGAGCTTCCTCCGGAAGGAGGAGAGTACAGTCCGCAAAACGAGAATAAGGGGAAGGAGTGGGGAAATGAACGCTAGCTAGATCCATTTTGACCGGTCGAGGAGCGGCAACAGGAGTTAATACCGGGACAGTGTGAGATCTATGGTTCCTTGTTCTCTGTGGTGGACGGATGTAGTTCTGGGTGGAAGTGGGCGTGGGTGTCGACGGCATATGGTTATAGTCATCGGCGCGCCGTCCCGGAGAACAATAAGCTGGAGGAGGGGAATTTGGCTCGGAAGGCAAGTATGGAGTCTCGTTGAATGCAGGAGGCGCAGACGACGTCATGCGACTAGTTGTGATCTGAATGGAGACCGGACGTCGTGAAGAGGGACGAAGTTGGCATAGTGAATACGAGAAGTAGGCCAGTAAGACACAGCAGATCGCGAAAACGGTGAAAACCACTTGAACAACACGTAAAACAGATAGAATATGCGCCACCCAGAGATCGGATGTGGTGCTGGGTCCTTCGGAGGAAAGCGTCAGAAAAGCTTCCTTCACATCAGAGAGAGGGGCTTACCTGTATGTGGAAGAGGTAGCACGGGAACAAGCAGCTTCGAGAAACCAGGCTGACTTGTATCGGCATGGTATGCATTGACCAGAATGATGCAAGACATGCGCATCATCGTGGACGCCGAAAGGAGTACCTGACCCGCAAAGATAGCAAGCAACATACGAACACGAGCTGCATATGTCAAAGGGCGGATTTCACGACCAAAGCTAACCCTGGATGCCATGTCGCGTAAAAAATGGCTGCATCCTCGGAGATTGTTCACTACCAGAGTCCGGAAACGCTTCCAAGGTCTTCCTCGGATTCCTCGGGCTAAACCTGACTCCAGGTCGAGGTCAGAGTGAGCCGAGAACCAGGAGATGGTAGGGTCCCGACATCCCTGCAGGTTAAGACGGGGACGCGCAGTTTGGAAGTCTCCTATAGGAGTAGGCGGAGGAGGGGGAGGGAGCCGGAGCGGGCTGACTGGGAGCACAGGCGCGTCGTACGAAAGTCTTCCTTTCGCTTGCTTGTCACATGATGTGCGAGAAAATGAAGAGGAAGTTGGTGAAGTCGTGAGATCAACCAGCCTAACCTGGTGGCTTCGTGAGGGACTACGGACCTGCTCTCGCTGTGTCGAAGGTAGACGACACAAGAGGAAGACGAGGGTGCATGGGAACGTAATCAATATGAATGTGAGTTGAAGAATGGTTGATGAAAGGCGTTGGCCTGGAATGAAAGCGAGTATAAAGGCTATTTGACAATCAGCATTGCATCTTCTAAGAGCGCATAATCACTCACCACAGAACGCAAACACCAGCGGTGCCAGACCAGCAAAACGCCATTTGCGCGAAGCTGATAACAGGAACTGGATCTGTACGATCCCAATACCCAAAGTCAAATCCAGTAAAATCAGGACGACTCTTGCTGGCTCCGTGTGATACGATGTCGAGATAATTCCAAGTACGGCTGCGAGCACAGCCAAGAACGCGAGCACCAGCGGCACCGCAAAACAATAGAACAATTGCATCGAACGACGACGGAACACGGAGGATTGGGCGAGGATGAGTAAAAGTGAAAGTTGAAGCGTCGGAGCGACTAGAAAAAGGGCCTCGAGCGGGAGTAGCATCGTGCGACGTGGATCCAACCGCGATGTACCTCATTCTTATATCATTGCTCGTAAGAACTTCCTCGGGTGGGAGTCTTATCCACTGAGCTTCTTTCCACGCCATCAATTCGTGATCGAGTCTACGAAAAGACTAGGCTCTGGAAATTTGGCAGCAAGCGCCTATCCAGCGCTATCGATGCGAATGTGTCCAGCATTTGGCAGTTTCATTCTCTTCGCAGGTTGCCAGAGAGACTGCGTTTCCTCGTAATCGAAAGCGCCGGAGCCAGCCCCTGACACTGACAGTAGAATATGGATGATGGCATAGCTTCTCCGGCGTTTGCAGCCAAAAGGAGGGAATGGGGCTGGGCCTTAGAAGAAGAATGTCCCAAAAAGGAGGAGCGATAGCGAATTCGAGATAACGACGGGTTTTGTCGGATTTGTTCAAGTTCGTCCCGCGGTAGTTGATCAAGTCGGATGGGTGACTTCGGAAAGTCACGTATTAAAAAGTCACGAAGACATGCAAATAACGTTTGTGCATCCCCCGTTAACGGAGATGACTGCATTCCAGATGAGAACCCATTTACAAGAAAGCTGTTGAATCGAACCCACGTGCAATGATACGATGCCTGATGGTAGGATAGCCAAGAGCTACCCATGCTTGCGCAGACAATTTTTCAGGAGCAATACAGCAATTTTGGCGAGCAACAACCAGAAGATAAGGGACAGAACACCTGCCAAAGGACGTCAGTCAACGGAGTGATAGTGAGCGGATGTGGTAGAAGACCTCACCATGTGCCTGTACAGACGCTTCCCGCACGACAGTGCCGCGGCATCCCCAATGAAAACGACGTCAAGAGGTTCTGGCAAGACGAAGAGCCGTACTCGTAGGGATGAAGAGGCAACCCATGACATGGCTAGGGTTGGCGGGAGCTCCGCGGTTCAATTGCACTTCGACAACGGTCCTCGAATCATGACATAAGCAAACGTATTACGTGTAGGCCATTAGTCATAACCATTCTGCACAGTTATGTGACATTCAGAGAGGACTATGCGCCTCTTGTAGACTTCTTGGCATTATTTGAGGCTATTGGAGGTGGTTTTTGAATGCCCTGAGGCAAAAGAAATCTGTTTGACAACTTCCGCCAATCTCGGAGAAATCGGCCAAAGGCGTGATGGGATCATGATGCCATCAGGCCTCCTCCTGCGAGCATTTCGTAGAGGTCCTATAGGCACCATTGACATGTATACAGTCATAGAGCATGAGGAGATGGATATTCTACCAGCTAATAGGACATATGCTGCCCTAAGCTGCTCTTGATGGGTAGTTAATCGACGCTGGAATTACTCCGAAAATAGCCCCAAGACAGGCAAGACAGATCACACCTCCTTCCATTTCTAGAGCTATTATTGATGGTCTTCGGCAGTTGCCGTCACCTCATGAAATGGAATTTCCCCCAAAGTCCTGCGCTGGTTTTATGGTCTCTTGATATGCCGAACGTCGTTCGAAAACTAGGATAACCTCAGGAAGGTCAGAATGTCAAGGGGTAAGAGGTTTCCGAATGGACTTTGCTAACAACAATTGTACACGTAAGTGGCCAATTGCTTATGTCACGATTCGAGGACGGTTGCAAAGGGCGAAATTGAAGCGCGGAGCTCCCGCCAACCCTACATGGCAGCGAATGCCTACGCTGGATTGAAGAAGGTTCCATCCGCGGATTGGAGACATACGAAGGATGAGATCTGAAAAAATTGCATCCTAAAACCGTTCAATGGACAACGAAGCTGGTACCCTACGGTAGAGAGAATAAGCCTGGCTTTTCCTAGAGCAAAAGAGGAAATGATACATACAATAGCGACACCTGTGAATGGCGATACGGGGGAATTAGGAATGGCGTCGAAGAAGCGTCTGAGAACTGATCAGGGCTCGAGCCACGAGGTCATTTGAGCGCCTATAGCTGGCAGGTGGCGCATGTAGCAGTGAAATAAGCTCTAGACTCTAAGCATCTGCGCTTGATGCCCTTGAGCAAATTGCAGATTAAAATCGCTGCCAGCCTCTCTTGTTCCCGCCAAATTCTCTGGTCAAAAGTACAGCCAAACGACTTGAAATCACGGCTTCTCGTGAAGCAGAGATCGTATTTTGGCGCGTAAGATTGGCCTTGTTTCAGCTCTTCATGTGCTTGAATCCGAGGGAGAATCTATTTCCGATGTGGTCGTTCTAGTCAAATGCGAATGCGTATTTTTAGTTGGAGGCAGCAGACAAACCCTTTCCCACGATAATCACCGCCCAGTGACCTCACCCAAACTCCTGCGGACTCGATACCACGACGCACCGAAACTCGCTGACGAGCTGGGCCACAATCTGTCAATGAGGGGAATGAAGAAGTGAATCTGACAGAGCACCGGCACCTCTTAGATCGCCCTGAAACAGAGGGGAGATGGCTGATTCAAGTGACTTCTCAAGGGGACCAACTTGAATGTCGAGGAACCTCTTGCTTCAAAGTTTTCTGGCTGTTTCACACTGCCTTCTCTGATAGTCTTCTGATGTTCCTCATATTCTCCGCTGGCTGTGACGAACATGCTGGATGACTTCATGGAAAATCGTATAGTCATCAAAAAGGCTAGGTTCGGCATCGTGCTCCCGCGCATGACCGACCTGTCAAACCCTGAATCCATCACTGATTCTTGTCGCAGAAAATAGTCCCTCTTCCTCATAACGACCCTTCCGAGGCACAGTATATAGGGAATGGTTCCGTTCTTCAAGGCCTTCGCTTTTTCCCCACACTCCTTCATTACACTTCGCCTGCAGGACCAGTGGAGGTATAACTACGATGGTAAGTCGCCTCAACCGCTGGTGAACGTCGTGACAATCGCTCATATCATCCTAGACTAGCAACATCGCCTCGTGTACCAATCCTAACCTCAGCTGGGTGAGTAATTTCTGATTACAGACCGTTCCAGTTGCTCATACATTCCGCAGGCTGCCAACTCTAAAAGCCAGAGCCCTTGTCAGATAGCTTCAATCCTTGGAGGTGTATGTTTTGCTGGAGGTTTGTGATTTTATAGTGATCGTATGGCCCGAATTGACGCGTCTTCCCCTCTTCAGTGTACGATGTGCCTTCTCTTGCAGGCAACCAATCCTTTTATTTGGGCCCTGGAGATGCTGCCAGTGATTGCGAATGTAACACAGTGCGCTACTCCATCTTGAGTGCTTGTGCTGCCTGTCAATCGAAGGATTGGCTCCCGTACGCTAATTCCTTTTCTTAACTGTAAATGAGGGGCTGACTTGTTTTTTAGATGGCCACAATATAGCACTAATTGCAAGAAAGTCTTCGTGGGAGAGTTCGTGTCTATCTTGTCAAAATAGATCTGGCAGCGGCTGACCCACTCTGTAGTTTTCCTGTGGCGATCCCACCTTCCACCGTGATTCCTCACTATGCGTTCCTGCCCCTCGGCGTGAGTTTCCTTCACACTGTCACCGTTAGCTTTTACTAACTCACATCGTTTAGAGTGATAACAGATGGAATCTCACAGCCGCTCAGGCTGTCGGAGGTAAGCACAACTTCTTCGTCTCCGTGCGCACCACTCAACTCCGTTTTCAGACGCACCCGAATCCGCTGGAGTTCCACAAGTCACCGTGACCCTCACTCCATCGGGCGCTAACGCTTTCTCGACCGTCACCGTTACTGCACAACCTACTGTCACTATCACTCCTAGCGCCAGTGCAGGTGCATCCAATGGCTCGTCCAACGCCTCATCTACGACTAAAAACTCGCATGCGGGTGCAATTGCTGGAGGTGTCGTTGGAGGATTAGCTGTCCTCGGCCTTCTCGCTTTGCTCTTCTGGATCTATCGCCGCACGAAGGTTAATGAAGAGGGAGGTTATAACAAGGCGATGAAAACTGGCTCTTCGGGAAGCTCTGCACCGATATCTGCCTTCAATACTAAGGTCTATGTGAGTGCATTGCATGCCCCTTTTCTGATGATCATTGTGAACTTAGTCGGTTAACAGGACCCTTCTGATCCAACTACATTCCCTCCTTCAACACCTAGAGGGTTCAGTACGACTCGGGCAACCGAAGGCTCGTATCGCGGCCAACCCGAAGTTTAGGCTCGCAGGCTTGCGATTATCAGATTTCTGTAATTTTTGGGATTCAACTATCGTCTTTCATTTGGTATCTTTCGATGTATCTATCATATACTAATAAGATATAAAACCCTTTCAGGCTTCTTGGATTGCGAAGCGGATGAGACCGATATCTTGATTCCCCGATACTGCGGAATTCTTGCTCAACAGACTTCCAAACCATGCATGAAGGGATTTCTGATATCACAAAGCAATGACTGGATGTGCAACTTCTCTGCTTCCGACTTCGAATGAATTACCCGCCACGCGTGTCCCCAGCTGGGCGTGATCAGCACCATCGGTGATTAGATGCTGTAACCTTGGATCTTGATGTAGCGGTACAGTTTCTATCAAACGCCCATCATATCTCGGATGCTCATTGAATTAAGTATCCTAATACTGTCGACTTGTGGTCCTCATCACGTCATGAATTTCTCCGGGGATTCAGGAGGACGTTTTCCTCGCATGGCACGCGTATGATCTTCCTGCGACAGTGATCATTGTGCGACTTGGTAACAGGCAACGGTATAACATTGAACGATGAACTCGATGACACTGTCTTCTTACACTTCTCTTTCTTTCGTTCTCTCGTTTCCTTCATTTCTTTCTATTTCCTTCTCTCTCTGGAAGAGCTGGTATTATGGCGAGTGCTTACTTGCCCCATCCTCCGCCGATCAAGCTTACCCGTTTATGTAGACAAGTAACATTGCTACCTGTACCAACCCGAATCTAGGCTGGGTGAGCCTTGACCTCATCAAAAGACTACTGCTACTTGAGCTCACCTGGCCGATCTGTTCTAGGCTTCCAACTCCAATGGTCAGAGTCCTTGCGAGATAGCCTCGATCTTGGGAGGAGTCTGCTTTGCTGGTGGTGAGTATATTACTTATCATCTCCGACATCCAATCTCATGTTCTAGTGGCACCGTAGTATTTGATGTCCCTTCTCTTGCTGGCAACCAAACATTCTACAATGGTCCCGGAAATGGAACTGCGAGTGACTGCGAGTGCAACACAGTACGATATAGCGTACTTAGTGCATGTGCCGCATGTCAGTCCAAGGATTGGTTACCGTGCGTATCTCTATGATCCGGGCATCCGAGATAACCTAATTCAATTTGTTTTCAGCTGGCCCGAGTACAGCGTGAACTGTGACAAAGTCTCCGTTGGCGCGTAAGTGGAGACTTGGACCTTATCTATGGTCTAGTCCGATTGACATGAAGCTAGTTTCCCGGAGAAGATACCGTCGTTCACCAAGATTCCCCACTACGCCTTCCTGCCCTTAGGAGTAAGCCCCCCTCTTCATCTTACCTCTGCGAATCTGACGAAAGACCTCCAGAATGACAACAGGTGGGATATCAATGCCGCACTGGCTGTCGCAAGTAAGTCATAGACCCTTCACTCCGGGCTATTCCTCTCCTTACAACGAACTCATAGATGCACCCGAATCCGCTGGGATCCCGCAAGTCACCGTAACCCTCACTCCCACTGGAGCAGATGCTTTCTCCACAGTAACAGTGACAGCCCAGCCAACCGTCACCGTCACTCCGCCTGCATCATTTGCATCCTCCAGCAAGAAATCACAGGCCGGAGCGATCGCTGGGATAGTGATTGGCTGTTTAGTTGTGGTCGCATTATTGTTGGCGTTCCTTTTCTGGGTTTATCGAAGGAAGAGACTATTGAGGGTTGATCCTCCTGAATCGTTCAATAAGGCGATGATGACTGGAGGGTCAAACGTCAATACCCCGCAATCTTCATTCCAAGCGAAGTTATACGTGAGCCACTCCTGCCTTCGTACTGAACTGCCCTTTTGATGTATTTCAATGAACAGGATCCCTCCGATCCAGCCACCTTCCCTTCACCACCAAAGCCGTTCATGGCCATGACTAGCATGAATCTTCGGGAAATGAACGAGAAAGCAAGATATCAGGGCCCACCAGAGATTTGAGTGGGGAAATTGTCCCAGAATCTATTTATTTCTTCGCGCAATTGATTAGAGTTTTGAATGTGTGTCCGTATGTACGATAGTGTTCGGAGAATCGGAGGGGCTTCTTTCGACCTAGTTCTAGTTCACCAACTATAGAACTAACCAAAGAGGATGCTCGTTAATATACGCGCGATGTAGGCCCTAGGGCAATGCTGATGGACCCTGACATGACCCCTTAGCTCAGTGGTAGAGTGTGTGATTCCAGCATTGGAGCTTCCACAAAGTCATCCGTTCAATCCGGGTAGGGGTCAACCTTTTTCTCGAATCTCGATCATTCAGATTCACGATTTTCTTACATCCCTTGCATTCTCGGATATTAATCGGTATTTTGTTTGTTTGTCCGAGCTACAAACGTATATGAATCGTAGAAATACATGGAGATTGGTCGTATAGAATTACACGAGGGTCAGAATCTACCCACTGTCGATCATGCTGCAGCTACAACCTCCACAACAGGATTCGGCACATCCAGAACTTTCGAGAAAGGCATATCCTTCGTAGGCTGCAACCAGTTCTTCGTATCATATACTGCAGTAGGAGGTGATTCCACCATATGAAAGGTATACGCGAACCGGGTGTGCGGGCTCGTATTCCGCTCGGATTTGTGCAATACAGATCCATGGATGAGAACCAAGTCTCCTATCATATACGTTCATCCATGAGCTACATACTGCGGATGTTTAGAAGGACGATGACGTACCCGGACTACACGCTTCTAAGATATACTTCCCCGAGGGAGTCTGGATCTGAGCTTGTTGTTCGGGTGTAAGAAGTTGTTCGAATCCAGTTCCTCCTCCAGGAAGTCTGACGAAGCGCTTGGTGATTGGAGATACTAGGTGAGAACCTGGGAGGAATGAAAGTGCGCCGTTTTCGGGTGTGCATTTCTCCAAGGCGATCCAGAACCCGAGGGCAGTTGGCGGGTCAGTGTACTGGTAGCCACTATGAGTAGAATGTCTCAAAAGGAACGTAAATACCGGACCAAAAAGGTGCTATAAACGATCGTGGTCATGAGGAAGCTGCTTTGGAGGGGGGAAACTACACTCACGAATCATTGTGCTCAGGAACTTGAGTACAGGATATAAGTCAGGTTCGACCCCAACGGCAAGGCCAACTCACCCTCCCCTCCAATCTGAGGCTGCTTCGTGATCACCATTGACTGCAGAGCTATCCTCCAGAGATAAGCCAGTGAATATCTTGCAAGGAAACCTCCACGTACCGACCGGATCCCGATGGAACTTCAAATCTCTGACCAATGCTCGCAGCCTTTCGTTCTCCAATGTTACCTTCCTAAAAGCCGGATCAAGTTCATGGAGTGCTGTGAGCTCCATGAGCTTATGGTCTCGTTGTGAGACAGAGAAGAGATGCAAACCATGCCCGATCTTGTTCACTGCCTTGCTCTTATCTCTTGTCAGTTTCCCATCCTTGTCCAGAGCATCTTCCTCAAGGAAGTAACGACTGTGTTCCAAGTCAACATCAGCGAGGTCCTGAGAAGGGTATATTGCGACTCACGCACATCTTATCTCCCGACTCGAGAAAGTACTCATCCCCAACATGGTTATCGTCCCCGGTCGTGAACTTCGTCTGAAGATCCGGTTCATTGCTTTTCTGAGCATATGTTCTCATGTATTCACCACTGTTATGGAAGGCTCACCATGGGATGTGTAGAGATATCAAACTCGTCCAAGAGTTCTTTCGCTCGAGTGTATAGCGCTTTCGTTTCATCGTGATCCAGAAAGCCAGGGACCAGGAGATATCTAGCATCGGATTATCGATTGAGATGCGTTGGTTCAGGCCATGGATAGTGTGAGCAACGAACCCGTTCTTGCGGAACTGCGCAGATCGGGAGAGAAGTCTGAGAAGCTGGCGATCGAGGAAGGTACACGAGACTGACTTGGTCTATCTGCTCTTGGCTGAGGTATTCTGGCATGTTGTATCTAGTTGTCGATACCAATCAGCGCTCGATGTGAATGCTCAAGGGATCTGTGCCCACGGATTGGATTCGGAGCTGAGCGCTTGGATGGTGGTGGTCAAGAACAAGTCAGTCGCGCCAGGCCGATGATCGTCGAGCTGTGTGTATGCTAATACAGAACATCATAGCATTAACCTCCAGTGCAACTCCCAGAGTACGGTCCCTAATAAACTCGTACATCTCGTACATAAAAAAACAGCTGTTTGTTAGAATATCGAATGTGAATATGCGAATGTGTGGGTGGGTATCGAAATGCAAAAATACAGTAACAAAACATGGTCATCATACAACAAAGTCCAATGCAAATACGAAAGCTTCATCCTCTTACAGATCTGGCGCCATGATTGAGCCCAGCTCATCCGTCGGGCCCCTCTTCATCAATGTTTAATCCGGCATTCAACAAGTCGACCAAATGGTCGATCTTGACTTTATGTATTCGATGGTGTTCTTGCCAACCTTTCCATGGGTGATGCGGATACTATACAAGTGTGTCATCAGCATCCATTTCCCATACAGAGCAGCAAGACACCTTACCAGTCTCCCAAAAGCCTGAAACACACTATCCAACGTCCCCTCCGGTTTGGAATAGAAATATTTCGCAAGCAATACATCATCTTGTCGACTGTACCTCATCTTCTTTTCCGGGGGCTGGGGTAAAGGTTGTTGCGTCAACCCTTGCTCAAATTCATGTTTATGCCGCCGCCAGTACTTCATCCATGACGCTCGAGAATGATGAGGTGCTTTGTGCGCTACCTCTTTCCAAAACTGGACCATATCAAGTCTTCCTTGATTCCTAAGAACAAAAGCCAATTCAATTCTCGTTCACCACAACGATGGAAGAAAGCCAAGGTGACATACTTTCTATGCTCCATAAACTTGATCAAGAACGCCACATCCTCATTTGTGAACGCCACTCCTTTGCCAGTCGTACTTCTAAACAGAGCCCTCGGCGGCGTAGGCGACCTCATCCTAGGTGCCATCGGTAGTACCTGCTGCATAATTGTTCCAATCGGCAACGAGGGTACGATATTCGAAGGAAGATTGAGTGTGCCAAAAATCGAGGAAGCTGCAATAGGATCCTCTTCTATTATAGGGTCGTCATCTTCCATAGGTGAGCCCTCCCTCTCAGGCTCTGGCTCTGTCGCCATCTGATAACCACCTAATCGGATTTGGTGCTTGTTGCAGTATCGGCGCCAGGAGTAGAACGTGTGGTGGGGTGCCTATATGCACCTAATGAGTATGATAGAAAACCTGAGAAAAGTCGCCATTACCTTGATTGCTATTCGCTCGCATATTTCCCTGAGACTGTATGCATATATCAAAGACCATGTACGTGCACCTTTCATGTGAGGAAACATTACCTGAGAACCATCCCCTGATCCTGACAGTAGTCGATATACTTCTTGAGATACATGACATCCTCTGCGGTGAACAAGTTCCCCCCATACGTGCTCTTTAAAACTCTGACTGGCGGCGAGGGAGATCTGGCTGGTGGACCTTTGCTTGGTACGAGATGAGCGGTGGGCGTCGTGCTCTTAATCTAGCAATGGGAGTGTTCAGGTCTCTTCCCTCTTTGCAGTCCCTGAATAGAAACTCACAGCATTTCTTGCCTTCTTTCTCCCTCGTGTGACCTGTTGTGGTGCAGGGCCAGGGCCAAGTATTGGGGCAGGTGGGAGTGGAGCAGGCGGGAGATGTGCAACGGGTGGTACGCCCGGCCCAGTTGTGTGATGTCCATCTATTTGAGGGTCATCCAGATACGAAGGCCCGTAAAACTAGAAAGACACTTTAGGCTGGTATAGTTGAGTAGACGAGTGGCAACTCACGGCAACATAATAAGGATCCCATGTGGCTGTATCCGCTCTATACTCGTACCCCAGCGGGTCCTGAGGTACAGTAGGGTCAAATCCATCCCAAGCTGTTTCTGGTGGCCTATGATGGAATAAATGCGGGGCCATAGAAGTCGGGTGCTCCGGCTCTGTCGATGTCGAAGCCTCCGGCTGACCACGAGCCTGGGCCTGCTCCTGGATGGTTGACGGGTTTGGAGGTGGAGGGAGAGATAGGTGTGTCTGACTTGGCACTATTGAGCTTGATCCTGGCCAAGGCGAATCATCCGGATGGCTTGCAGCAAACACTGGGAAAGGATAAGGTGCATTAGAAGGAACTGGATCAGGCTGAGGAGGGGGTGGTGGCTCTGCAGGCGCTTGGACCTGCTGCGCAGCATGTTGCATTATAGAATGTATGGTAATTGGTGAAAGCATGGGGAGTGGTGGAAGGGGTGGGAGTATATGCTGGATTTGCATTGGTATTGGTGGTGGCATGGATGGTCCCATGAGAGCCGATGGGTTCGGAAATAGTGGGTGTTGGTCGAGCGCTTGGTCTTGTTGCTGTCGAGGGTTGGAAGTAACTCTGGACGCGAGGTATGAGTGGCGCAAGAGTGTACAAGCATTGGCTTGACGTACTCCTCTTTCCCAGTGACTTTACACCCTCCCCAACCGTCTTGGTATGTCAGAAGCGCCCCAGCTTCAACGCATTTCTTCACCCATTCTGCATTCAAAATAATCTTCCCTTTCTTATTGCTATATTGTCGCCACAGATTTTGACCAGAGGGTTTATAAGGATCGACTGGGGGACTCTTTGATCAACGCTGCGCATATATCAGCGGGAGGACCAGAACACGCACCTAGGATGTACGGCACTCCGCTATACCCGGGGACAACGATTCCACCATGTTTCTGTATGACGATTAGTATAATCATCTTGAAGTACGCCACAACGGCGACGCGACTTGCCTTGACCAATTCAGCGATATTCTCTTTGTCCTCGACGTCCTTCTCGATGTAAATCTGCATAGGGCTGCCGAGCATGACATCGACAAAGATCTCCTCGAGGTCTTCATCGTCGCCATTATCGCCCTGTTGTTCCTGATGATGATGGTCTTGGTCGACGCGACGCGTAGCAGTGCCAGAGGACCGAGCGGGTGCCATGGGTCCTTCGTCGATTTTCAGTATTTCTCGAATCGACAGAGTGGTTGGAGTCCTGGCAACGAAATGTTCCCACGCACCCATTCCTCACTGTAATTTCTCGGCCCGACTAAAGCCGGGGTCCTAGTCCTTCCGAATGTGGTAACTACATCAATTCCTGTCTTTTCGCTGAACTTCATCTAGCAGAAATCGACGTCTATGCTGTGTTTTTAGTCGCTCAAAAATAAGGAAAATATTTCAGAGTTGCGAAAACGTGTAGTACATGAGGCAGTTAGGCGAAAATGCTGTTCTAGGCCTACCCTGCACCACGAGGCTCTCATAATTCTACTGAAGGATAAGCAGGATCACCAAGCGGCCATTCAAGGGCAATACAGACATATTTCAACTCCTTTGTTTATCACAAATAAAGGCTAGGAGCATCTCTAGCTTCAGCACGTGTGTTAAGAGGTACTTTACTCTTGCGGAGAAGAACCCTAAGCAGTGGAACACCAGTGTCGCATTGGCATCTTCGGGGCTAGTAGATTACTCCCACATATTCACCTCAGAAGCATCTACATTTATTCAACGTCGATCTGCTTTACTTACGACTTGAACCTTTCAAAAACGAAGAGAGCTTCAGTTCTTCCCTGCTGGTCTGACTTCAGAAATCTGATTCCGAGAACGGCGATCATTCGGCTATCTAAGATCTGATCCAGCTTCAATCTCGTCCGATCCCCGACCTTTGCATGCAACTTGTCTCCTCCGATGATCTACTGCACGCGGGGAAGTTTGGGATGACTCAGTTGAGGCATCGTCTAGCATCGTCAGCACTCTCGAATCCTCTCAAAATTTGAGAATGTGCTTTCCGGCTTTCCGGGATCGTGACTTCCCGTACCCGAACGAGATCAACCTTCCCATTCGTCTGTGGAGTAAAGAATCCTTCCCGATTATACTAGGCTGCATCGAGTTATACTGGGTCGGGTTGGGCCCCACTGGTTCCAGCGGAGAACATGAGGTCTTACGTCTCTGTGTGCTCTTGGGTAGCAACTGGCCATCGAGGGAATCTTTGGGACTGGAGGCAGGTCTCGGCCATCACACCTTTTCACCCTGGAAAGCGTGCCTTGAAAGTGTGAAAGCGTTGGCATGCATGAGATGAATAGATAAGAATAGTACAGCGATTTTGGCTGAATCTTCTACAGGCTTTGACCGTGAAACATCACGACATAGAAGTCTTTCAGGAAAGATTTTGAGCGTTACGACCAGGGTGGCGTATTCTTGAGTGACTTCGCGACGTCCTTAGAGATCATATGAGTTAGAACCACTCTGAAGCCACGCTATTTATTTCAGGCACCTACATATACAGGTTCTCCCTCTCTAACGCGGTCTGCATATACGCAACAGACAGGAGTAGACCTCTACCACCGTCTGTCGGGCGTGTGCACCTGAACTTGAAGCACTATGGCGATAAATTGCGCGTATACGTTACCCAGAGTGCTTTTACGTTGGGTCTGGCGATGAAAACTGTTCAATTAAGTACCTCACAACGCCGGGTGGAAGCCTGAAAGATTTCCAGCACTCCCCTATCAGCCAATGCACTACAAACCGCAGAATTAGGCTTTCCACTCTTGTCCCATCACGGATTCAACCTGAGCGAGGTTATGTGAGAAGCTCAGGGGAAGATACCCATGAGAAGTCCGATGTCCCTATGCGATCGTCGACAACTGAATAGATCGTCCTGAGAAGACGTCACAACGGTTATCGCAGACTGCCGACGCTTCAGGCAAGAAATGTATTGAAGCCTGAGAAAGGCAGAAAAATGTTCACTGGGCCGGCGGGACTTTGAGCGCAATCTGTCAAAAAATACATCTCCTCTGTAATTGCCTTCCCAGGTCGTTTCATCGGTAGGTTATGTTGAAGTGTCGGTGCCGATGGACTGGCAGAATTGATGCCTCCGAGCGACATATCAAGGCGATAGATTGACCAGTGGGCACGAGCTCTCAAAAGCCATCTTGGTCAAATGACCGCAGATAAGGTCACCTCCTCGACATGTCAAACAAGTGGGAGATCTGGCATTAACATGAATCGGAGTCCGTTCTTGGCTCTTGATATGTGCATAATCTCATGATCGCAGCGAGGGAGTCCAGATAAACTCCTCGCAGTGCGAGGGAATCAGACGGATCTCTGTCAACACGAGGCTTTGCAGGTCACCCTTGCCTGTCCATCCCCTTGTCAAACATACGAATATGACATAGTCCTGACAGATATCCGGCAGGTCGCAACATGGTGAAGTTGATCAATCATGGAGGATTACCCTTCAATATGAGGTAGTCGAAACATAAGTGCTGACTGAGTTCTGTATCAGGTGTCCTGCCTCGAGGCATAGACCTCGACGGTTTAGGGAGTAGAGATAGATGTGGGTCGTATACATCTCTTGGGAGCACGCGGTGGAGAAACATATGTTTCTTGCGCAGAGCTGTGGCACCAATGGTATACGTATGTTTCGAGGTCGTTCGGAGTCTTTGCGGAGGAATTACTGGGTACGACTCGGAAGTCTGTCCTGCATGCATCCTGTAACTGTTATCCGCTTGTAGTTAGAACGAGCCAGAGGTGTACGTTCTTACTATCACGTTTGTACGCTCGTCGCAAGCTAGAATTTGCCATAATTTCTGTGAAGTTGTCCGTTCCCGTCTGAGTCGGTTTACTATCGGCCGCGGCCTACTGAACATTAGCTTCGAATGGGATTTTCATGAAAACTTTCTCTTCGGCTCCTACAACTGGATATTTAGACTGCTCAAGATTAAATTTCTCCAGTCAATCAGAAGCCTCGCACTGACTAGACTGTAATCAACTCGAATTCATTCCACCAGTCAGTGATCCCGTCAATCTCACTAGTAGCTCAACGAGAGGATTGACATGCTCATTTTATGACTATTAGAAGTCCGAACGATTCGCAACCGCACGAAACATTCCTTTGGCAAGATTGGTAGAGAAAACTTGACAAAGATGGATGGGGAATCGACAGGAACCAAAGTTTTGAGCGCTGACATACAGGGGTTGTAACAGCAGTTTGCGATCTACTCACAATTTGTTTGCGTCCCAGCGTTCGGAGGACGCTCGAGAATGCAATTCGGCACGCAGCACCATGAAATCGATAGCATTCGGCCAGCTAATCAAGTGCTTAATGCGGGGAACCTTATCCTTCTTCTCCTCCACTCCGCTCCGCGAAGGCCATATCCCAGTCTGTCGTCGGTTCGGTGCAAGTATGGAAGTCATCTGTCACTTGACCAGCGAACTTTCAACATGATTGTGGGTACAGCTATACCACTCGGTCCGTACCAACACAAGAAGACATAAGATTAGACCAGATTACGACGAGCGGAGTAGCCTAGAGAGAGGCACACGCTCCGAAATTCCCTCCATGGCCGAAAGTGGTAGATGCTCATTGTTCGCCAAGATTTACCTTCCCTTTCGAGCTGCTAAATCAAGAACAAAAACATTCAAGGGCGCTCGGAGGCGAGTCTCGGATGCGCGCAGGTTGTTTGGGTTTTTATGAATGGATAGAATGGTGGTTGTGTTAAGGTTGAACGATACGGCCCGATGTCGGAGGTCAGATGTGCCTAGGTGTCAGTACGAGATTCAGTAGATGACGAGCACAGTCGCGATTCGTTGAATTCACGGAAGCCTTTGAATAGCTGTATACACATGGTGTATGTGTTATCTGGAGTAGCTGAAAGCTTCTCTTGGCCCAGATGTATTAGACTTTGGGGACGCCTTACCTCGTTTCGTTTTCCTTTGATCGTTGCTCTGTTGTCTGTTCTTGTCATCGAAGGAGCAGAGGAGAGGAGCCTCCGTTCAACTAGAGGAAGCAGAGGTTCTTCGCATATGGAATATGGCATTTGGAGTATCAACTGCGAGTTACATACATCTGGCGGGTGTCAAAACGCCCGTCGAATGGTGTATATCTGCTTGGTTGTGTTGGACAGAGTTCTTCGTTGCGTCAATGTCTGATGCATCAATTCTGTGCAGTTGAGTGAAAACAATTTGCGCATGGTGTCCTGTCACCTTACTACGGTATATTGAGCCCCGAGTCAAGAAGCATCCTATGTTGATCGGTCGGTTGGATTTTTACTTTCCGGTACGGCGAAACCGTTTAGAAGAGAGGAAACGCGTATGGAATTGAAAGTTACTGCCAAGAGTGACGCAGTTATCTGCGCTGGTATCGCGGTATGGACAGAGGACGGACCTGTTAGAGCTCACCGGGGTGGAACGGCCAGATCCACACTCTCTGACCATGATCCGTCGTTTCTCCCAAAGACCGAGAGGCGCCCTAAATTCGCCCCGCATTCGGCGAGTCATATCGAGGATGAATCAGGTAAAAAGCTGCGATACATCCAGAAAGAGTTGATCAGCTCCCGTCATGACAGTGGCGTCAGATGAGAATGTAGATATCACAATGACTCTAAACGGAAGCTGATTCCAATTCGGCATACACGATGGTTAATGCGCGAATGCACCAGAAGATATTAGACTGGATTGCTCATCATGCATGAGAAAAATCTCGAAGAATCGAGGGTGTAATCGTCGGATATAGGGACACGGTTTCGTCCCACATGGGATAAAGGTAAGAGAGGGTTTAGGTGGAGTGGAGATTCTCACATTTTCCAGAAGGGGAAAGGCAGAATCTGACCCAAAACATTGGGAAAAGGGACTAAACGCCGGCAAATCAGAGAGCTCGGTCTATTACCTGGCTTGTGTTACTGAGTAGGTCCCAGAAGAATAATCTTCGGAGAAAATAAAAACCACAGGACCCGGACCGCAATGTCTTAATCTACAAAGTCACTATTCTTTTATTCGATTAAACAAGAGACTTACGGTCAGGTAGAGTCGTGGACACCAATGATTGATGGGGACAATGGAGATTGGCGGTAAGTCTAGGCGAGTTGGCAAACAATAGGCGTCGGCTGTCCAAAAAGATCAAGGGGCCTTGCTTCTGAATAGAAGGGGTTGTCGTTGATTTATTTATATTTGAGCGGAGCTTGAATCGCGCATGCTGCATCGCTTCCCACCGCCTTTAGGACTTGCTCTTCAAAGTCTTCAGCACCCTTCCTAATCGTCGCCGCCGTCGCCCACAGCAAGGTGCTCGCTGCTGGTAGCAACGCCTGACACTCTCGGCATATCCCTCCACTTCTCGACGCAATGGCTACAGTCGCAGGCCGAAAAAAATCCATCGTCTCAAGTGCGGGCATACAGATCGACACCCCGGTAGCAAATAACACCCTCCTCAACAAAGCTGCCTCTCAGTCGACGTCCCTGTATCAACAATGTTCACAACTACGCTCTCGCCTCATGCGGATTCGTGGTTTTGACTACTACTTTTCTCTTATTTCGACCGACGCTCGTCGATCAACAGATCCCGTATCGCACCTATGGGACCTGTTCTCTCTCGGCATACCGCTATGTTTCCTATTCGACCTACTCCCATCAGAGCATGGCTACCCTAAAATCAACAACTCGCAATTCAATGAAGAAGAGTTTGAACAGAATCCCGACAAACCCAAGAAACGTGCCATTGCCCACTTCGCTATGCAGGTCCGGACGGACAAGGTTTCGCAGACAATACCTGGCTGCGAACCATTCACAGTGACGGACTTGTGGGATCGAAATTCAACGGATGGTTTGGTCAAGGTACGTGGCTCAATTCGGCTCAATTGCCTCGTCGAGCTCATGACTTGTTTTCTTGGCGTGCCCAGGTCGTACACACCGTGACCGCCATAGTAGACCACCTCCCAGAAGAATGCTTCGATGCCAACGCAAGCATATTATCAGACGCGTTCGATGCGTCAGACCTCGCAGGGTCAGGCGCCCCCGCCAATGCTCAGGAGCGAGACCGGAATAACATTACACGCGAGATGGTTGAGACGGAGCGGAAATACGTTCAGGACTTGGAGGTCATGCAGGTATGTAGATTGCTTCCATACTAGATCGGACCGGTGCTCAATCATTTCCTGGCAGAAATATGCAAACGCCCTGGCGCAAGGCGGTATTATTGACCAGGACACGATCCACCTTCTGTTCCCGAACCTCAACAAGCTTCTGAACTTCCAAAGGAAGTTCCTTATCCGGCTCGAGAGTATAGCTGAACAGCCATGGCAGAATCAGCGATGGGGTCAACCGTTCATAGAAACGGTGCGTCTTCTTGTTCCTTCATCGTCGTTCCCTTTGTGCTCACTGTATGCCGTCCTTTCTGCTTACCTAATTGGGAACAATAGGAGGAAGAATTCGTTGTATACGAGCCTTACTGCGCCAACTACACGAATGCCTCAGAGCTCATCATTACTCATGAGCAAACTCTTTCTGTAAGTCCCTTGTTCATCGTCTCACACGTTTGATTCGGGGCAGTGTGCTTCTCCGCCGCGACGACCCCCAACATTTGCTGATGTCTCCCTGACAACTCCCTCTATCCGCTTCGGTTATTCCCGATCCATCCACTAACAAACATTTGCAAATAGGCTCTCAACAACTTGATCAATGTCAAGGGGGAGCTGCCCGCTTTCCTAATCAAGCCTATCCAGCGTGTTTGCAAATATCCCCTGCTCCTTGATGTGAGTGACCATGTGTTCCTGCGTATCTATCTCGATTAAACTGATATCCGTTGGTTTTGCCACATAGTCTCTCATCAAGGCTACATCAGCATCTGCATATCCATGGCACGAAGAGCTTCAACGAGGTTCAGAATCTGCCAAGAAGATTACAGATAAGATCAACGAGGCGCAACGAAGGGCTGAGAATGAGCTGACGGTGGAGAACTTACGATCCAGGATTGATGACTGGAAGGGCCACCATCTCGAGAACTTTGGTGATCTCTTACTCGATGACATCTTCGTGGTCACCAAGTCGGATATCGATCGGGAATACCACGTATTCCTCTTCGAGAAGATTATCCTCTGTTGCAAGGAAGTCCTCCAGGCGCCCCAGAATGGAAGGACCAAGAGTGGGAAGAGCAATTCGATTCTGAAGAAGCAACCAGCTCCTCCGCCGCTTACTCTTCCCGGTGGTGTCGGTCAACCGACAAAGAAGAACACTCCTCTTCTGCTCAAGGGCAGAATCTTCTTGGGTAACGTTACCCAAGCCGTACCTGTCACATCTAAGCCGTCGACAAGTGGGTCTGCTTCTATTTTTTGTGTCGGATCTTTGACTAATGATCTATTTTTTGTAGACCCTGCTATCCCAACCCAGTACCCACTGGCAGTGTGGTGGAAGGGTGATGATGATCTCGAGTACTTCACTCTCCGATGCAAGCGCGAAGATCAGATGCGCCAGTGGGAAGCAGCCATCAACCGTCTCATCAAGGAAGCTGCTCAACGTCGCGCAAGTGAGCGCAATGGCATGACCCGTCTTGCAAGCGTCAGCAGTATCGGTCAACCACAACGATATGGATCCAAGATGTCATCTTACGGCTCATCAACACCAAGCCAAACCTACTCCATGTACTCCAACCAATCTTCTATCTCCACTGCGACAAGCAGTCGTGGACCAATGACACCTTACGGCATGGACGGTCAAGACGGCTACTTCCCAGGGCAGAAGACATCTGTCTACTCAAGCGGCCCTCCTGGATATCCACCTCATGATGGTTTCGAATTCGAGCAAGACGAAGACGAATATGAAGATTATCCCCCTTCATCATCGGCTTCGGCGTACGCTCCTTCCGGGCGAGGCACTCCCGTCGCATACCGTCGGGATAATGCTGTCAGCCTTCCCCCTGCTGAACGTCATGCTATGCCCAATCCTCACGAAAACCGACCACGGGCCCACACGGAAGATACGAATGGACCCATTATGCAACAATGGAGGCGAGATATCCCCAACACGCCAAGCCCGCAGCTCGGCACTATTCCTGGACCTCAATCTGCCTATCCTCATCCTAGCGCGCCTCAATACAACCGGATGAACTCTACTTCGAGCGCATATAGTTATACCTCGAACGAGTCCTTCGGCAACGGGACTGGTGGTCCGAGGGCCCGACCTGCGCTCAAGAGTCAGTTCAGTTCGACGAGGCTTCGGTCAACGTATGAGCAGAATGAGGGACCTTACACGCATGCCGAGCAACACCCTCAGACAAGCAAAGGGTCCATGCCGACAATGCTCAACGCCAACGGTCAACCCATCGCGACTCGGGCACGAAGTGCCAGCTCACCGATGGCTTACGTGCCGAAGCAAGCAGGACCACCACCTCCTGTCCCTGTTCCTGGTGTCCCGACATGGAACCGAGAACGCAGTGGGACGACATCGACGAAGGATAAGAGAGGAAGCGGCTCGAGTCAATCGACTGGCGGTGACAGCTCTGATTACTCGCCCAACAGCGGATCGCCTGTTACGCCGTTCGGTTCGAGTGAGTCTTCACTTGCTGGTGTTGGCATGCGTTCCCATTATTTGGAAGGCTCTCCTGTTGGAAAAGGGAACGAACTACCTGTCAAGGTCAAGGTCCATTTCCATGAGGATATCTTCGTCATTCAGGTCGCTATGTCCACTGAGTATGGGGATTTGGTGGAGCGGGTTGGGAAGAAGATTAGACTCTGTGGACCGAGAAGGGACGATGGACCTCTTCGTGTCAAGTACAGGGATGAGGATGGCGATATGGTGACTCTTGGCTCGACGGAAGATGTCCAGATGGCTTTCGAGCACTACCGTCCTGGAGGACAAGTCACCCTCTTTGTCACATAAATTATTCCTTTCGACCTTCGACCTTCTCGACATATATCTTGTTGCTGACTGCCTCGGCCGACCAAAAACTGCATACTTATGTGCTGCTCTTGTATCTCCCCCACGCCTGGATCCCCCATCACCCTGTATCGTCATCGACTTCCGTTCTACATTATTCGTCGCAATTAACTTACCTTACTTGCCATCGCATACTTCCCCTTTCCTCTCCCAGACTCTATAGTCGCAAACACAATCTTTTCCTCCGTCTCTCTCCTCCTCTCCCCTGTATTATTTGGATTTGGGTTCGCTGACCAACTCTCTCACTTTCCTTGCCCTGCTTCTGTTTCCATATCGTTGGTCTCGTGTCTCTCTCTCTGTTCGTTATTCATTACAACACATCCCTTCACTCAAAGGCTTAATTCTCTGTGCACATTACACTCCTTGGTTTATTATTCTTTCCGTGTTATCTATACTTCTCTTTCCTTTTGTTTATTGTCATTTCCTCTCACCTCTCTCGCTCGACATGGCTCCGTTATTATTCAAGGAGGATTCCTACTGTCACATGTACCATATGCATATAGAGGAATGCTACACAGCTTGCAAACACTATCCTTGGGCGTTGTGAGAATCAGACTGAACGCGTAGCTGCTGACGACTATATATTGCTCTCAAGCCGATGATTTGCCTAGCGAAGATGGTTTTCAAGGTGTAGCTGCGGCTTAATTCCAGATCTCAGAGTTCCGATAGTTTCGTCTTTGATGGTCAAGAGATCTTTGCGCTTCTCAATACCAACTCTGGTTCATCGAAGATCGGGTATGTATTAAATAATGATAGACCGAGAGCCCGGTATATGCATACAAGCTTCAAAAGCAACAACTCCTCACACGACCATACGTAAAGAGAGAAAGCCCTCGAATTTTGTAGTGAACTCTCTGTATTTGGTTTATCTGCGGATTCTTGAAACGCGTTCTCGGGATCACAGGCTGTATCCTGTAATGCCACTGAAGCCCGTAATAGAACCTGTATACAGGAACAATTGTTAGTGGCTGGATGAGGGGCATTACACGTCTCGCGATGACGCATTAGGGACTGACCTGCGCTGCCACCTGATGTCTTGAGATTGGACCAGTCCCAGGTGCCTGTGCATGCTTTTGAGCCACAGTTGACGGCAACACGCTTGGCACCGCTAGCCACCGCGATATTGCTTGCAGGGGAGACAAAGTTCACACCCTGCGAGAAAGAAAGTACCACATGCATGAGTAAGGCTCGGTTAACCGCGAAGGGCATCACTTACCGAGATAACCACACCGGTACCAGGAGTGCCGAGGGTATCTGGGTAACTCTATTGGAGTGTATCAGTAAAATGTCAAGAGGCCGCCGGGCTAAGGCTGCGATCTCTCACCTCATCGATGAGGACACCGAACTGCTTGCAGCCAGTAGCTGTATTGCCCTACATCAGAAAGAAAATCAATCAGCACGGGGCGCACAGGTATTTGGAGGCTCGTGATCGTCAACTTACAGAGTAGGTGATGTTGCTCACGGTGCTTCCAGATGCAGCGGACTTGGTCTTGATACGGAGAGCTTGGTCATTGTTGACAATGGTGTTTCCAGATATGACGATACCGCTGACGGTGACGTCAGAGTCAATGGATCCAACAGAGATACCGTGGCCGCCAGTGCAGGTGTTCCCTTTGAAGACAATATTAGAACCCTTGTTGATGGCGAGACAGTCGTCTTGGTTGTGGATAACACTGTTCTGGATTGTGAGGTCGGTCGTACTGCAGTCGAAGCCGTCAGTGTTGTGACCGGCAGCGAGACCGTTGCTGTTTGAGTTTGGCTGATCTCCCAGGGCTGAGGAAAGATAATCATAAGACAAAGGGTCAGATTGGCTCGAAATGGATTGATACTTACAGTTATCTATCGTTAGGCCGGTCATAGTAAGTGCTGCAGGGTTGGAGACGGAATACGTCCGAGCAGGAGAGTTTAGGACTTTGACATTCTACAATGTCAAATAGATTATTATCCGGCAAGGGTCGACACGCCACAGGGCTTTGCAGACTCACGCTATATGTGCCAGAAATTTTGATTTTCATCATAGGTGCAGGCTTAGTGACGCCCCCGTTTCCACCGAGACCATCCTGAGCAAAGAAATGAGTAACTCAGCAAGAGTTTACGTAGTTTTCCGCTCACCCAGTAGAAGGGTCCTCCACCGTCGAAGGTGTGGCCGTTGCCGTTAAAGGTGATGGATGTTCCACTGACTTGGAAGAGTGGACCGGCCCAGGTCTTATTTCCGAATTTGATATCTCCCTCTTTGGACACTCGTCAGGGAAGGTTGTAGCTTGAGGAGTCATGAGAACGACTTACGCATGTTGACAGTGGTTCCACTCAGGAGACTCAAGTTAAGAGTCTCGCCAGCAGGCACAGTGAAACTGTTCAGCACAACAGTTGTGCACTTGACAGCAGCGGCGACATCTGGGTATAATATTGGTCAACAAAAGGCGCATATAACCACTATCATTGGACTAACCATCAACTGAGTTGATAGTGCCCGTGCACGAAGATGAGAAAGAGGCGGCTGCAGCACCATATGCAGCGCCGATATAAGCAGCCAAGACAAGGAAAGACGACTTCAACATTGTAAGAGTTGCTATCTCTACCTCTTGCCAAGACTACCATCTTATATACCCTCCAGGACGCCAGTGGACGACGACGAGCGGCCCGGCTACTGGGAGAGTCGACTGCAACCATAGGCGAGGATCCTCAGGATCGTCCTACAATGTTTGTGAGGGGATATTTTTGCCACTGCGATTAGCACCCAGGTGTACCCCGCATTTGACAAGAATAGCCTAGAAATAGCCATCGCGAGACGCTCCGCTAGCTGTTGGTGCGCACTTAAGCAGTATCACCTTGTCACTTGACACTAACGCTCCCTCGAATCCTCCATTTCTGGGCGACAGGAGGTAAAAATAGATCCAGCGTGAGCATGGTGGTCAAGCAGACGGATAATTAGGCGGTAGACAGTGGCCCGCTAGCGGCACGGCGTCGAAAAAGTAGAGTTTTCCGAGAAATATCCTCGAGTCATGCTCCGTCTTGTTGCCAAAATGTCGAGTTTAACGGCGCGGTTTTGAGCTGGTCAAGACCGTATAGTTGATAAAGATAGCCTCTTAGTTCATTCGAGCACAGACACTCGTCGACTGCTCCCTGGGCTCTTGTTTTATCCGTAGATACGAGTAAATGGCGAGTCTTCTGCAGCGAAAAGCTTCCGACTGTCCGATAGGTCGTGGACGTTCAGTTGCAAAGGGTGTCACATGACAGAAACGCGTCTGATGAGCGCGTTAATTATGTAAGCCACGCAGCTTTCTTCTGCCTCCCTTCAACTTGAAGTTAGTCGACGACTTCTACCCATTATGGGAGACTGAGGTGTCGACTGACTCAGAATGAACCCAATGCCCTCCATGGTCAATAATGCAGCATAACCCTCGGAGGGCTTTGAAACCAAGAGGATCCCATCCCTTCAGACTCAGCTTCACCTCAGCTTCCACTAGCAGACCGTGAGCCTAGTTAAACTAGCTTAACTGACCTCTCCCGTATAGTAAGAACTAAGATGATCCTCGCATTCAAAAACTTGCTTCGAACCTCGCACACATGGCATATGGACGGGTACTATGAACCCTGCACCCAGAAACTGCTTCCCGATGTTTTCTCGCCACTGTGATGGCTCCTTCACTGAAGCATAATGTAGACGCTCAATATTTTGCGTCATAAAACCGCAAGCCTAAACTATAGTGTACCACTCTGCTAATTTGGAACATCCTCGCAGTGACAAGTACCAATTGTGCCAATGTCAGTGGCGTCATGAAAATATCGGAGAACATACAGGGATTACCAAATTCTTACTGTGTGGAGTTGGTTCGCCTTCCACGGGCCCTTGGCCCTACATCCTACACATGCAGATGAATGGATCAGGCGACATGTACAACACGACATATCAGGCCTCACGACCTTAAACCCTTCAAATTCCATGAAACACATACGCAAGCCGGGGAATGATGCTAAAGGTGTGAAATTTGATTTCCGTTATCCAATTACAAGCTCGTTGATCATATGTAAAATCCAATCAGGATAGATTCGTCTCGTGAAGTGTCCAAGGTGTAGAAATACATTAGTTATTCGTGAGTAACATACTTCATCAAATGAATGAGTATTCGTCGAGTCTGATGCTCGTCAGAAAGGATGGACGTGAATCCGCGCAGAACAAATAATTAAAAAGTACAATCGGGTATGAGGGATGTGGCATGGGTGGAGGGTTAATCAGGTTAAGAATCATTTAGTAGGTTCCCCTAGGTCTCCTGTACCTTCCAAAGGATCCGCAAGCTGCAGCGCAGAATCCAAGGAGAAGAGCAACAAGAGCACCTAGTGTGAGCCAGTTGGCATTGCCGTACTGCGCAGCGATGCCCTCCTCTCTATATTTGTGACGGACGATGCCAAACAGCGCCATGTCGATGACGAAGATGACGAGTGTGACAAGGGCAGCGAGGCCGGAGAGGAGAGTCATGAGGATCGTACCGACGCGGTGGTAGGCTGCGCCACAGAGTCCGAAGAGAAATGCGAGTCCTGCAAGGCCGGCCGCGATTGGATGGAGAATGAGGACTTTCGTGAGGTTATTGATGACAGTGGTATTTATCCGACTGGAACTGGTTCAAGGTGAGACTGGATCCTTGTCCACAGCGTGAGTGAGGTGCTTACTTCGTTCCAATGAAATCATAGCCAATACCAACACTACTTCCTGTGTGGCCGAAGACACCGTAGTGTATCTGGTTGGCTCCAGTTCCTACGTCCAGGAAGGAGATCTTTTCCCATGTCGGTGATGACACACAGACCTGTGATTAAGTATGAGGAAAGGTGCTCGAGACTGCCCATAGCTGCTACTCACAAACACTAGGAGGACTGTGGCGGCGAAAGTGAGGAAAAGTCCTGGGACTGCAGGTGAGGCAACCATGATGGCTTCGTGAGGTCGTTAGCTGTGTGTCGATCATGATCAGCCACTATTGTCCTTCTGAACATTCATAGCAGCATACTCACGAAGTGCTGAACGTGGATGAAGATTTCTTGAAGGGATTAGGGCGTGAAATTGACTAGCTCACGAGCAGTGGCCATGGATTTATACCAAGCCTGCTGATTACCAAAATAGGAAATATGTATGACGCATTTTTCCGATCGTCATTGTGGTGTTCAAGTTCCACCGCAGCATGTCATTGCATTCATTGCCGCGAGGAAGCGAGGCGAGGCTGTACTCCAGAGTTCGAGCCGTGCCTAAACATGACGGATATACCTTCTGGAATTGGGCTGCCGACGATGATGGTGGAGAGAATCAACGGTAGCATCATAGATATGGAATCCGCAGACCGTTGGCCAAGCCTCGAAGGACGGTGAAGAAGTCGTGGGCACGGCTTTGCGCAGCGAAGATGTACACAGCGTTTGCATTCCCTGCTCGGTAGAGGACTGATCGAACGATATACAAATGGGTCCCCAAAATAAGATTAGTCGATACACAGTAGTGACAGGAAGTAGGCATTAAAAATACAGGCTAGTATGACTGACCAGCGTCACAAGATGATACAACAAGATAGGACAGGGAAATAGGCTCAACGACCACGAGGTCCACCCGTTGCATGAGCATAATCTGGTGGATTGGTTCCATCGCCTTCCGAACAATCCCCAACGTTATTGCTGCGAGCTTGACTTGGTTGCGATCCTCCGATGGCTGAGGCGACGGCGAAGGGGTACACAGAGGTCGAGGGACCTGCTACATCAGGCTCTGGGAACGCAATGTCTTGCTCTTGCTCGGGGCGTCGAACCTTCTCCAGAGGATAACCATTAGGACCCAAAGGGATGCGGCTTCCCGCAATGGTCGCAGTCGTGCCTGCTCGGATAAGATTTGCTGCAGGTATGGTCTGAAATTCGCGTGTAGTGAGCTCGGCGAATCACAGATTGTGCAGAAAGTCACTCACATCCGATGGCGAGATGCCAGAGGTACTACCATCCTCAGGACTGATAGGTTCATGAATCAGGCCAAGCTGATTGTTGGGGTATCGTCCTTGTCCCCCGAATCTAACACTATTCTCATGTCCCAGATTCGTGTTAACCGATAGGCCTCCCGTATTGCCGAAGGAATCAGATGAGCTCATTGACATGGTTCTTGTGGGGGCGTTAGCGCCATATGAATCCATTCGAGCACCTGTGGCAGGTCCGGGTCCGAAACTTGAATGAGTAAGAGCACGGACTGGGGCGAGGATTGGTTGATTTGCTCCTTGTCCACCGTAGAATGGCTGAACGGCACCAAGAGTACTCGTAGACATCTGCTGCAGCTTCTCTATATCTTCCAACGATACTCTCTGAGGACTACGCTTCTTCCGTCTCCACAACAGCCAACCGATTCCGATGAGTGCACCGATGATTATAGCCACAGCGATGATAATGCCGACAATAGCGCCTCCTGAAAGGCCGTCTGAGCTGGCGGCCTTGCTAGGCCTAACAATACATTAGAATGGATCCAATCTGCTCATGGATGCGGAACGTACGTTGCCGAGCCTTTGGTAGTATACACCTGGGCATAATCCACTGCAAAGACCTGACCAGAGGAGGTTGACTGGTATTTGACAACCAATCGATGAGGTCCTTCCCCGAGGCCAGTGGCATGATAGAGTAGGCTTTGAGGTATATATCTGTCGCTGATGGAGGTCATATTCTGCGGGGCAGCTACGCCGTCCACTTCAATCGTATATGGTGCGCCATTCGTGCTGAGAGGTCCATACAGAGAGACACCGTCCCCGTTGAACTGGAAAGCCATCTGGGACCCTGGGTTCGATGTCGCACTGTTGGGGTGGTTACTGACCGAGCACGCCGACAAGGCAGAAGGAAATCACTTACTGTCCAGACGAACCAGAATAGGTGCCCAGGTTACTTGGGTTGGTCGTCCATTGAGCTTCGGTCGGGGCATAGGAGAAGCTAGGGTCTGTATCCTCGAATGTATTGACGAAAAGCTTTTGATTAGCCTGGCCGATATTCCCCTCAATGGTGATCTACAATCTATCAGCCAAGTTCAGCACGCTTCAACGTGATTGCTCACAAAATCGATATCCAGGAACTGACTCCCCAAGTTCATGATACTGACATCGTGTTTTCCCTGATCCAAGCCATGTTGTTCGAACAGAATGGCTTGAAATTGCCCAGTATTATCCAGCCCACTTTGAGCCGAGCTGACCGCGTTATCCACTTGAACCTGGTACTGCCCATGATTATCCCGCTTCGCTCCGAATATCTGGATGCCAGTTCCATTGAATGATATAGTCGCAAGTGCACCTGCAGTTGATGTTGCTTCAAAGGTCGACGCGGAATACCTGATATTTAATGAGAATGAGGAGGTTAGGTCGTGATGTCAACAAAGTGGATAGCAACCCACCTGAACGCGGCTGAACCCGATGCGCTTGTTCCTGCAGTCCACCCAGGTGAATAACTGATTAAAGGTGAAGTATCCTCGAGAGTGAGAGAGTATGAAGGCATCTCGGATCGGTTAAAAGATTCAGAATCCGAAGAAAAAGAAAAGGAACTAAAGAAAAAGGAATAGAAGAACAAAAAGTCGAGAAAGTGATGGTACGCGGTACCAGCCCCGAAATCGAGAAAGAAAACGAGATGGATGGAAAAGTAGAAGGAAATGGAGAACCATCTTCAACCCTTCGCAGTCGTCAAGTATATGAGAGTATGACCTCGAAGAGATTGATGGATATTCGGGAACAAATGATCCTGACACCCTGGACAAACGTTAATCGGCGTCGCTAGGCGCATTGGGACCGACATGATGCCAGAGCTTCTTTCCACTTTTGGAGACTTTTGTATTAGTGGACAGCCTGAGTTTCTGATGGGCAGAAAAACATGTAACACTAAGCTTGAGAACATTCATTTTTGTGAGGACCTAAACGAGGTGGATATACGCACGGTCTGGCTCGCGCTTGATCTCGTTTATGATATGAAACGACCGTCTTTGTCTGATTTGTGCCCTCGCCAGAGTGGATTGAGGTTCAAGGTTTACCCCCTTCAACGCAAAGGAACTTGAAGTCACCATTCGATATGATGCAAATATGATAGATGAAAGCTCACCAGCGCCCGCGATATTTCAGGAGCTTCTTGTTGATGAAACACATACACTATCGGTCATGCGCAATATTTTCCGAATCCTTGGCGCATACAGTAGGGCGGCCTTGCTGCATCGCCGGGTGAAATTTCGACTGAGCGAGTCGTCCAGGACGACACATTGCATAATAGGCAGGACCCGTAGTGCAAAACTACAGCTCTTAAGATGGCGAATGTGCCATCTAGCGCATGGTCGTTCTTCGTGACACGATGGATTGGTCTAGGTCCGACGATAGGAAGAGGAAACTCTTGTATGTATGCGCCTCGATGACCAGTAGTCAAAGTCTGACCTTTATCACATTGTTCAAAGAATCTGACGTGTGATCGATGGGCTGGGTATCGGGCTTGTCGCTTTCATCGACCACAGCTCTCGATTTTGGAGGGATTTGCATTGTCGATCGACAAAGATATAACAGCCTCAGTAAGGTCCTTCCTTCGGCTGTGGTAGTTGCTAGGAACGTCAATAGCATTCAAGCGCCATAGCTCTTACGCATACGTCTATGCTTTAAACAAATACACATATGATCTAGAGAAATGGTAAGGCACGGTTGCAAATGTAAGCGCGAGGACATACCAGTAGCTGAATTAGTCGATGTGGTGTACCTCCAACCTCGCCACTCGCAGTAAATCTTCTGCCGACAGAGACCAAAGTTCGTCAATCAGACCAGACAAAAATGTGCCTGGTCCTTTGATAGTGCTGCCCTCTTTCTGAATCGCAATCTCTGCTGCTGTTGTCAGGACCGACACCCTAAGACGGTGTAAGCGAAACTGAAGAGTGAAGAATGGCATGACGAACCCTGCAATGGCTCCCAAGAGCATATTACCAGATACAAGTCTGCCTTCATGGTTGCCTCCTAATGTGGAGGCCACAGCGCAGTAAGTGGCAATACAACTCCCCAGGATACAGCCGGATCCTGTAATTTTTCCGAGAAGTTCGTGGCCGTTGTGCAGTGACACAACGACATCCCCATCGGATATGTAGTCCACCGGGCCTGTAAGAACAATGATGCAGCCTATGACGGATCGTCAGTCTATGAGAAAAGATAGATTTGGTAAAAGACTGACGTTCTCTTCTCGCGAGGGAAGACACAAATACCACTGGGTCGGAGAAACCAGACCCGACACTGTCCACTCCCTTCGACTCGACCTGAATTACTTTGTCAAGGCCTGCAGCAAGGCTGAAAAACATACGTTCATACCTCAGCTGAGCCTGCCAGCGCGGCGAGTTCTCCAGCATTTCCTTTGATCACGGAGGCTTGGAACGTATTCAAGAGCTCTGTTGGCCAGGCAACATCATAAGACTGTGAAACAAAACCTGAGCGAGAGTCTTACCTTTGACGGTCTCTTTGCGGAATGTACTCGCGCCCACACCGACGGGATCAAATACAACTGGCTTCTTGTGTTTGTTAGCGAAAAAGCCTATCAGGAGACGGCGCCTCAGTACATCCGGGGTTGGCAATTGCTTGAGGGAAAGACTTACCAGCTTTCAGCATACTCTCCCTAACGTCGGCCTTCATCGTACCAATGTTGATGAGCAGAGCATTGCATATCCGACTTAGGTCTTCCATTTCTTCAGGTTCGGTCGCCATGATAGGGCTGCCTCCAATCGCAACGGTGATATTTGCCGACTGAGTGGCGACAACGGTGTTGGTAATCTAGGTCCATGCTAAGTCAGAGAAAGCTGCATATATGCGTCAGAATTGTCAGATACCTGATGCACAAGGGGGTTGACGCCTCGAATGACGTTTAGGAAACCAGCGACTTCTTGGAGAATGTATTCTTTGCCACTTGGCTGCAATGGTGGCGCAATCTTCGTCCCGACTGACTTGAAGGCATTAAGAATCTTCACTAAGTTCTGGGAGACAACCTTGGGCGCCTGGGAGGCCACGATTTCGGAAACCACTGCGACGCCATCCAGGGTATGACCCGTTCGCGAGACGCAGCCTTGCATGGTCCGTAAGAGATTGGCAGTCTTGATACCTCCTAGAACGATATCAATGAGAGTCAATTTTACATATCTAAATGTCCAACACACCAATCGCAACAGCCTTGATGTTGAACCCATCGAGAACCTCAAGCATGGCTCCAACATTGCGAACGCCAATGACGGGTTTTGTCAACTGCTTCGTTGTCGTTCCCCAGACAGCACCAATGCCAACGTAGTCCGCTCCGTCTCTAACGGCCTGTTCAGTTTCACTGACATCGTTGCAGGAGACTCCTATGATATAGCCTTCAGGGAGAAGCTTCCGAGCGGTGGCCACCGACATGTCAGTCTGCCCAAGATGGACTCCTGCAGCGCCGATAGCCAAAGCTACGTCGACTCTGTCATTGATGATTATAGGTATCTTGTACTTGTCGCAAATGGCTTTGGAGGCAGCCGCAATCGATACAAACTATGGGAACGTCAGTCATCTCAGCCGAGCTGCACACGGTTAAAGCTTACCTCCCCAGTATCTGCATGTTTTTCACGAATCTGAACTACTGTAACGCCTCCTTGCAGCGACTGCAAGTTTGGAAGATTAGTATGCGTTCAAATCCATCGTGATGATGGGATATACCTCTTCCAGCGATTCCAGGTAATCCTACGATTGAGTGCTCTCAGGACGTGTATGCATCAAGAAAAAGACCCTCTGACTTTTCCTGGTGGCAGCAACTCTCTTCCGGTGACGAGGTAAAGCGAATAATCGATGGTGGAAGTCATGGCGTTGTGCAACTGCAAATTTTGCATCGCTGATGGCTCATCGTTGGCCGTTGAGGACGCGTCTGATCCCGTCGCGCTTTGTTCTCTTACCACCACCTCAGCGCTTAATACTCGTCTCTGACACTTGACGCCAATGGCCGTGAGAGCAGAGCTGCCGTGATAGCCACAATCGCCATCTACGTTTTTGCCACAAAGACAGGTGGTTGTAAATCGAAGCAGGATAGCCATCCTGGGCATCCAATACATCTGCATTTCCCTCCGATAGTGACCCAACGTGGCAAGTAATTCGATAATAAGGGATGCCTTAGAAGATTCCTTACGGAGACTCTCCGACTCTCGTGCCCCAATCGGAGGCACGAGGTGGGAAGCTGGCACTCCAGAGGTCGACCGGCCAGCAGCCCATGACCATGTCATTTACTCTATCCGGTGGTCCGGGAAGGAATGAACGCGACGCTCCGCACACCGATAAGGAAGATTTCAGTGCATCCGCTGCCCGTGATTTTTATGTCGTAACCGCCAGCTTCTCGCATTCATCGCATAGATGACAACCACTGCCAACCCTCCCTTCGACGGTTCTTTGAGCGTCGCGGAGCTCTCTGACTTTACTTTACTCAGACACAGCAGCAAGGAAAAACACTTAGGCTGCAAGTGCCAATGAAGCTGGAGCTCTTTCAGCTCCTATTGCACAATTTGGTTTCTCGGGTAGGCAGCTTACTTCCAAGTCCTTTGCCAACAATTAAGCGCTGACAGGATTGGCAACTAGTATTTCGTTCACAACCATCATAGGCATGCCTCAAGCCGACAGGCCATTCTTTGTCACCCGGCCTAGCCACTGTGCCGCACCCTTACAAGTGCCCTGTTTCGCATTTCTTCGTTCTGGACGTTGCGAAGTTTCACGAAGCCATCCGCTCAATAAATGAAAGGGAAGCTCTGAACCAGTTTTGGCACAAAGAACCGACAAATTTATCAATCTTGAAGAACATCACTGCTGGTGGACTTGAGAGCGCTAACTCACGTACTACCTCGATACTAGCTGAAGAGCTCAAGAATCATCTCAGATATATGTTGGATATATCTGGGTATACTGCTTTTCGAGATTGTTGAAGACTCTTCGGTCAGGATGTGCATTTCTCCCTACAAGCTCTTTATGGATCGTAAGTCTTTGATCAACTGCTGCATACAATATGCCCATATCATTTCTCAATCCTGATACAGATCCATGTTCATCGAGCTTTTCAGGGCAACCGGCCTCGCCTCATGCGAACTTTCTGCATATGGCTCTGGAACGGGTTTGGAACTCTCAACCTTGATCTGGATTCCGCAGGTCGACTTCCAATCATTACCCTTTGAAGCTCTAAACTTCGAACTACTCGTGATGGTACAAATTCCGGCTCCACATCTCCGATATCCCAGCACAGATTCTAAAAAGGTGCTACTATGGAGCCTGCCGTGATTAGCATCGAGCATAATGGCAAATATGGCCACAGGTTGAAGGATAGTATGGAGCACCCCACGGTCTCCATGAATCTCTTGGATATCCGGGCGATGAAATTGTCCCGACGACTGACCCTAAGGTGTGTCTAGGAAACCCACTAACCCTGTTGAGCCGACTCGTGATTCGTATTACAGCCAACTCCTGGTCCTCTAGGTCAAGAGTAGGTAGGAATGATCAAACTTTCATTCTGATACTTTATCGAAAGAGGATATCATCTGTACAGACACGAACATCTACCCCACGATTACCTTTTACACGGGAAAGAGTGTCATAGACCCACGAAAGGACAGTCCTTGTGATCCCGAAGATGCCGCGAAACGGAACGCATTTCTTGATTCCAATCCGGTGAGCTACTTATACCTTTCTGAGTCTCCGACTTGACGAATCGGCAAACCTTTAAGCTTTCCATTGAAATCGCAAATGCATTTGCACCGAGCTTCTCGGAGATCAAATGAGAGGTAAAGGTTGACGGACTCATTGAAGGAGTATTCTGACTAACTCAAAAGCTAATTCAACAGTTCATGTGCCAGCTTAGCATCTCCAAAATCTCGGAAGAAGAACCGTTGAGTATAAGTCCAAGGGTCAACTGATATGCGGTCCAGTGATAAGGGAATGAATGGAAGAATCGAGGCCTTGTGCACCACTACTGAACAGGAGAAACAGAGGTTGGGCATGGCAGAGACATCTTTCTCGCTCAAGCGTGACGGCCGACAACAGATAGAGTTGCAGGCCACGCCGTACAAGACACTGTATGGGTGGGTAGTAGCTGAAGGTGAATTCAGGTAGTAATCGGTGATTTCAAATTTCTCACGACCTTCGTCCAGGACTCTCTTTTACGGACGCCACCTTGTTGCACTACCTCTACCATGTCCCCGTACTCGTCTCTACTCGCTATTAATCAAACCGCTATTACGCCGCAGCCAAAAATATCAGGAAACTACCGTGACTCAGCTTCCACAAGCAATCTCACCGTTCTCCGACGAACACGTTCTCTTAGAACTTAGACATAGAACTTTCCATCGAAATAAGAAGTCTCAACCTCTTTTTGCGTATTCCGGTGTATACCCATCTCAGTTCTACAGCATACGCAACTTGGAGTATTCCATACGGGGAACCTACAGGTCATCATGCCCACCAAGGACACACGAGGCGGAAACCCGGGATCCAGCCATCCAATCTGTCAGATCGATTCATGGCATTCCGAAATCAGCAATCTGGGATACATGCCCGATTAGCTGGGTCCTTTAACAATAAAAAGGAAAACGACCCTTGTATTTGCTCAGGGATGTCTTTTCTCTTGGAGCCACCAGCTTCTCGCATTCATGGCGCGGAAGACAACAAATTCTCGTTTGTCAGCCCTCCACTGGATGGTTCCCTGACAATCTCAGAACTCTACGATTATCATTACGCTAATAATCCCAACCATCCTGTATTTCAGCATGCTGACGGCGGTACTGTTAAACACCTCCGATTTCGAGACGTTGTTCCTGCTGCATATGTGGCCGCCAGAACTATCGCGAAGGCTATAGACATTGATCTGGATGCCGGAGAGCGCTTGGCTACTCCTATCGCCCTCCTGGCTTCTTCTGGTGAGTGATATGTCCTCTTCCTATACCCGATTACGCTCTGAGCAGGTTCGAAGACACTACTACCTCATTCACAACGGTCGTTGGCATGCTTCGGGCAGACATCACATTCTTCATGATATGGCCTGAGCATTCAGCTGCATCCATTGCACATCTACTCTCAAGTGTTCCAGTTTCACATTTCTTCATCAGTCAGGACCCTGGACGATGGGAAGTAGCAGAAGAAGCTATCCGACAGATGAAAGGGGACTCTAAACCTGTCCTTCGCAAATTACCGACATATGAGAAGCTCTATAAGTCAGAAGTGGCCTATGCTCCCTTTCGCAAGGATCCAAGGCGCAGGGACCTAGATGTGACGCGCTTCGTCGTTCATTCCTCAGGTGAATCACACTCCCAGGTGATCAAAGCAGATATCTGACCGCGCGATCCAGGTTCCACTGCCTTTCCCAAACCTATTTTCTGGAATGATCGCGTTTTCTTGCAAGTTGGGACCACTCCTCGTAAGTCATATTCCACTTCCTAACCTTGCCCTGTCGATTTCAAGTTGATTGGTATTCTCGCAGTGCATGGGGAGCGTGACCTACTCGGAGAAGTGTTTGGTTGTTTCGGTACTGCCTTACACTATGGTGGTGGCCTCAACCTTGTGGCATGGCTGGTACGAAATCACGGCATGCATCACTCGCGAACAAGCTTATGAGGTTCATTTTTTCTTCACAGGCAGCTTCTGGGCTGGTAGTGGCTACTTTCGCACCCTCCGTTGTTGGCCCTCCTCTCGCTTCGGATACAATCTGGGGTGGATTGCTGGAGAATCGTCCAAATTACCTATATCCAGGGCCACCCAAGATTCTTGAGGTGCGCAACCTATTATTCTTTGTGCTCGGGGAAGTCAACTTGGGTTTAGGAGTGGCATAAAGACCCTGCAAAACTTCCTATTTTGAAGGAGATCGTTGCTGGCGGGGGTATAGTAAGTGTCTATGCAAGGTCAATTGGATATGAGATTCATGATCTGTCTAGGTGTTTGCTGGCGCTCCACTTCTCAAGACGGTTGGAGACACTCTAGCTAATGCGGGTATCTCTTTGCATACGCTCTATGGATCGTGAGTCGTTGTTCTTCTCTTCATTAAGGGATCAATTCCGATGGCTCGATCGCGTTAGCACTGAGGTTGGAGCATACGCCATGATGTTCCAGGGTGGGTTTGTCCATCTCTGATATCGCCTCTGCATCCGTCTCATCCCTGTATGCAGATAACCCTGGAACGGATTGGGAGTACTTCACGGTCAACCCACAAATGACCTTTGAATTCGTACCATTAGGAGATGGAAGATTCGAACCCCTTGTGATGGTATGTCGCTTCAGTTCGCATTCAGCTCTCGTGACATGGAACTCACTCCGAGCAGAAAAGCCCGACCACGGCCCCAACAGTTATTAACGTTGATCACAATGGTAAACCCGGTTTCAGGACTAAGGACATTGTAGAGCCTCATCCCACGATGCCCAATAAATGGAGGGTTCTGGGACGCCTTGACGATGAGATTGTGCTGACGACTGGCGACAAGGCATGTCTCCGCAAGATGTTCCAACTTTTCCCTCTCTGACTTGGGTTCAACTGCAGACTACTCCAGGTCCCCTTGGTGAGTGAGGGCTTAGTTGAAAGCTCCAAAATCGAATCTGACATTTGCTTGAAGAGGATATCATCTGCGCAGACATACACATTCGCTCCGCGGTTATGTTTGGTACCGGAAAGAATGCCAACGGGGTCTTAATCGACCCTGCAAAAGAATACGTTTTCGATCCTCAGGATACCACAAAACTTAACGAGTATTTGGATTTAATCTGGTGGGCTCCATAAACCTCCCATCGGTCCTCCTCCTGACGTGATGCAAATCCATAGGCCTGCCATTGAAGCTGCGAACACTTTTGCACCAAGCTTCTCTCAGCTTCGAAGAGAGGTGATTGTGAAACTCATGATGTTCGAATTTGGGGTGCTAACTGCCACTCGACAGCTTGTTAGTGTCGCCTCCCCTGGGAAACCGTTTGAGTATAATCCAAAAGGACAGCCCAAACGCGTTCCAGTTCTTAAAGCGTACGCCAACGAAATAGAAGCCATGTATGCTAGCGTAGAGAGGGCCATGTAACCATACTCAGGGGGATGCTGCTTTGTTTTATCACGAGAAACAGTGCAGGCTGGAACCGCCACTGTATTAGAAGTCACGCATTACAGATGATAATACATTAGTACACTACAACACAAAAGAACTCAATAGCGTACATGAATGAGTGTGGTGAGGTACCAGAGGGGGGTTGATGTAGCAAGAAAGTTCGGAATAAAGCAGCGACAGAGGGAAGGTACAACAAATTAAAGCATCACAGATAACAGAAAAGATGACCCAATCTGCAGGATATGTCCTGCTTTTTCTACACCTCCGTATCGAGAGCAAGCGTTTATGCTGGTGTAGGAGAAGCACGGTGACCTAAGGGATGATTGTAAGTATTGAGTGCAGCATGAAAATGGAGGCATAACATACCACCTCGATCACCGCCACGACCACCACGGAAGCCACCACGACCACCGCGGAATTCACCGTCAGGACGACCGCGGAAACCTGGAAATAATACACGTCAATACATTTAAACTCGATGAACTGCACACATGCGTCTTACCACCTCGTCCACCACGTTCACCACCACGGAATGCGCCCCGGTCACCGCCACGGAACCCACCACGTTCACCCCTCTCACCGCCTCTGAAGTTACCACGTCCTCCACCTCTGTAGCCACCACGTCCATCTCCACGGAATCCTCCACGTCCACCACGGCCTCCATGCTCGCCACCACGTCCACCCCTTGAACGTCCACGACCAGGTCGTGCTTGGACGAAACCATCGTCATCGACATCTGGGTTGGGTGTTCCAGGTGTCTCCGGTGTATATTCGTCCTGACCCTGGTATTCAGCCTCTGCTGGTGTTCCGGGAGCATCAGCAGCGGGTGTCTGGGAGCCAGAACCAAATTCAGCATGTAGGCCAGCAATCGGTGGGAGATCATGTTCGTCATCAGCAGCCCAATCAATGGTTGAGCTTTGAGGTGCCTAGGAGCTGTCAGTTAGGTTTCGTTCTGATAAGTATATGATTTCGACTGACCGTCTCTACTGGGGCCTGGTGCGCGTGTCCATTGGGAATTTCTTCCTCGATCTCCTCCGTGTAGGGAGCTGGTGACTCCTCAGAGGGACGTTCTATTTCACTCTCATGTAAAAACTGTAATCCACCTGAGGGTAATGTAGAAGGCAAGCCTGAGATAGCTACGCCTGGCCCAGGTTGATTTTCTTGCTCAGCAATTTCTTCGGTCACGGAATCAGGTTCCGGCGCGGATCCATGAAGAGTGGAATAGACCTCTTCAAGAGCCTGTGAATCTAGATTGAACGATATTAGATGCCAGAACCAGTGGCAACGAATCCAGAAACTGACATGACACGCCCTCGTATTCGCCTTCGCCTGAAAGAAGACCAGAAAGTACTGTTTTCCGCGTTTCCTGATCGTCACCAAGTAAGGCATGCAGGAAAACGGCATTGCTACCAGACGAATGGGAGGCACGAATGAGGTCCAAAACGGCGTTGAATTTGTCGACCAAGGTAGACTGTAGGTCGAGTCAATACACTAACTTGCAGCATATAGTCGCCACGTCGAAACATACCTCAGCAGCAGAGACAGCCTCGGCTGTTCGTGCCTTTGCGGCTTTCTCTATCTCGTTCTGCTTCGCAGAGATCTCATGAGCAAGTTCAGCCTCGTGCACCTGATTCGGAAAGAACAAAAGCCGGGTTTTAGCGCCACACGACCGAAAAATGTAGATTGGGCACACAAACCTCGATAGCTTTCTTAACATCCTGCAACTCTTTTTGGACAGCTTCCAACGAAGGCAGAGTTTTGATGCTCCTCTTCTGATCGTCGTTCAGCTTTTCAACATCAGTGGCGGCATATCCAGAAATCCTGGTCTGTAGAAAACGGGAGAGCATCAACAAATGTTTTGAATCGCATTGTCGATTATCGTGACTCACGATCTTTTTGCCTGTTGCCTTTAATCGCTTGGTGACAAGGTCCACGATCGGGCTAAGCTTTAGGCCGCTGTCTTCATCGACCAGCGCGGGCGTGTGCGTTCCATTAGTTCCGGGGACCGTTGGGGGCTCGAGACCCTTTTCTTCAGGTTCAGGATGCTCAGATTCAGCGCCAATGACAGATCCGCCACCGTTCGCCGCGACGGGCGAGTCAACCCCAGTTTCGTCACCCTTTTTGCCACCCTTTCGCTTCTTCTTTTGAGATTTCGACAAAGGTGCTGGAGGAGGTGCTCCCGGAACAATACGTTGAGCTACTGCTGGAGCTTCAGCCATTATTTTTGTAAGTTTTTGACGTTTAAAAGCTGTAAGTTGGTGCGCTGGAGACTCTTGTGGAGGTTCTGTTGCCGCTGGCAAAAAGTTGGCCAATCACCCCAGTCGACGCGCGCTTTTTCCCACGAGGTTGCTTGATCCGATAATCCGACAGCTCTTCCGATCTATGCTTCATTTTGAACCCTCATCTCCTCGTTGTTACCTTCCTTTCTTCTGAATGTATCACTTGACATAACTTCAATGTGGCACATTCAGATGAAAGTATGCAAGGTATCTCGGCTGTCTTTATAGGAATCGAAGCATCTCCTTGTGATGGAGCATACGAGCTCTTGAAGCTTCTCAGCCTCGTTCGTTTGGACCCTATAGCTACCCACACGTTTGGTCTGGAAAATTCGGCAGAATGTGGCTACGATACATTGCATGAGGAGCCTGTCATAACCGGGGGCTTTGCCAGCAGTTCCGCCATCGACCATCGTGTTCGCCAAGCGACGAAGAGACATCACACATGAGGACATATCGATGGACAGGCTTCTTCACAGCAAATATAATCCGCATATCAATGTCTGTTGGCCGATGTAAGATTCTTGCATTGAACTCCGCGCACACTCACGCTGTTTCTTCGGCATGTCAAGGCATCATGATTGTTTTTGTCTATTTTGTTCGAGGGCGATTGCTGCAAATAGCGTTGGTGGCGCGCCGATCCTTAAGCAGGCAAATCTCCTCGTCGGTGACCTCTCATCCAGGAACGCAAATGCTTTCGGACGATTTCAGTACAAATCGCTATTCCGGCCCCGAGTCCACCTCTCTGTCAAAGCCGACGAGTGAATCCTCAAGTTCTCCTATTCCCAGTCGTCATCCCGATCTCTGCTTCAGTGATGGGAATCTTGCCATTCTCACTGGGGAAAACTACTTTCTTGTACACAAGGGCCTCCTATGTCGACATTCTGGTCCTATCGCTCGCACCGTGGAGAATTTGGAAACACGCCAAACGCGTTTTCTCGAAGGGCGTCTTGTTCTCGAGCTTCCCGAATCATCCACCGATGTTTACTACTTCTTGCTCGCCATCTATGACGGAGTGTGAGTTATCCCCTACTAGATCCGACATATTTTCGTGATTAAATCTCGGCTTTATTCAACAGATCCGCTCTGAAATACGACGTCAACGACTTCGCGGTAGTCTCAGCAATCTTCCAGTTAGCAACCAAATACGAAGTCAAGCATCTGAGGTCGGATCTACTTCGAGGGCTATCGGTATCTTGGCCAAAAACGCTTGGCGGGTGGGAAATAAGGGAGTCAAGATCCGTCAATAGTCTGGGCGGATACGTTCCGCGAGAGCGCATTCCACATCCGATGTATGTCCAATCTACCTCCGTTATCTTCTCGACCATCGACCGACTAGACACCTTCCAGCCTGATTATCAACCTTGCACGCGCATGTGATGCTCCTGAACTCCTTCCTGCTGCATTCTACGACCTCTCTCGGTGCACTCCTTCCGAATGTGCTTCGGGTTATATTTGCCCCTTATCCTCCGAAGCGCACCATCTCGTCGAGGCCGACCTACTGGCGTTGCTGAGAGGAAAAGAACATGGTTCTCGTTTTCTCTCGACCTTCATTGTGAATGAATTGGAAGGCCGAGATCTCTCGGCGGGGTGCCTCTACCGTATGGAGATCGATCCTGCTCGCCGCCGGACATGCCAAGCTGCTTTCGAGGCTGTTACCTTCGAGATTCTCAAAGACATCAATGGAACGGTCTCACAGCGCTCTTCGGATCCTCTTTTTGCTATGTTTGATGCGGAAATGATGCAAACAAGAGACGACGTTATTGGTAGGACTGGGCTGCCTGTGAGAGCTTGCGAATATTGCAGGTGCGAATTCGGGAATGCCGTGGACAGCGCTCGAGAAGAATTCTGGAGAAGGCTGCCTAGTTGGTTCGGGGTAGACCCCCAGGTCTGGTCATAGGAAGTAGAGCCTCAATGCGCACCGTGGTCTTGCCTGCAACCTCGCTTGATCGGTATCAGAACCTCTGTAATATGTCTTGTTAGGGTCTCTGTCAAATGACAATAATTTTAGATCCAATCCATGGAACCTTTCAAATGTCGCTTGTTACTCCGATGATGATTATGTTTTTCTCGAGGATGTCAGCGCTCGGGAGTTTAATGCTTGACTTAACATGACAGATCGACACCGCTCCACTCCCTGGGTGCAGGCGGCCCTCCGTTCGCAGGATGCGTATCGGTCTCGTTTCGCGGAGGGTTGGTGACTCGGCCCATCTGCAGGACAACTTTACTGTGCAACCCTGAGGGCCACTTTCCAGATGGTAGGGTTCCAGACTTATGGAGGGACTTCCGATCCAAAGGAAATAAATGTGACACCCGATGCCCATGCGTGTCCGTACATGTGCAGCGAACTCTGATGCTCCGGAAACTGCTCCAAGGTGACGATCAAGCCTAGTGCATATTGTTGCCTTGCAGCAGCAGTTGAAATCCTGCACCCCAGAAACAGAATAAGAGAAGTTTGCTTCGAAATTTGATTTACCTGACTAGTTTTATCAGCTGGTGAGTTCCGACGCAGAAATGCGGTCATTTTTGACGGAACGATCACACGCTGAAGATTTCTCTTCCACAATGCATCTTCTTACACAGCCTCAGGCGATAAAACTTCCGTATTCATCCGTTCACTCACGATATCTCTTTTTCCGCCCCTACCCTTGCGAGTTAGTCCTCGGATGATTCCGCACCCTCTAGGGATACGAGGATACACATGAGCCGCAAGTTCCATATCAGGCATATCACTACCCCGTTCCAATGATTGACAAGAATCTGAAGGCGCTTATGTACTTCTCAGCGGTGACCTGTTCTCTTAATAACCCTAATCGCCTTCGCTACCCAAAGAAGCATGATCTCCCGAAAATGTAAAGTTGCTCAGGTTGGGGGAGGCAACGATGCTACCTCTGCCGGCCTAACCGGTTCCGCTTCTCTACCTCTTTCATACCTTTCTCCAAGGGCACATGTTCGACACGTGGACTTCTCTATCTCATGTTGTCGAAGTCGTTTCTCAGGAAAAGAGGCAAACTTGGGTACCGCAGCCCCCGGTTGCTGTAACGCGAGAGAACACTCGGAGTCCAAATGGGAACTCATTTCGTCACCCTGCCAGTGACGGGGACCCAAATTGACATTCCTTATGGCCATCGAATCGCACGTGTAAAACCCGAACTTGTTCCCAACTCCTATTCTTTGGTATGTTCTATTTAGTGGCGTTGAAACCAGTCGTCCTTTATAAACGGATCGGTCTTCTCGCCTCTAACACTTTTTCTTTCCGTCACCTTTACTCCCATATATTTCTTCCGTCATCGCCTCCATGTATCAAGGCTGGCCCACGAATGGAGAAAGCACCCGTACGCTTTTAGCTCTGACGTCGTTAGAGAGGTCTATCTAACACTGCTTTACTCTAGACTATGGTCAATATCCAGACCCACGAAGCATGGACGATGGTCGAGGGCAGCTGTACATGACAACACACCCTTCGTACTCATACTACCCGGCGAATGGCGTGAGCGCGATTTCATTTCGCTCTTTAGTCCGTGTGATCAATCCGAACACCATTCCTTCCAGCAGCCAAGTCAAGGCCAACGATCACAGGCGCCGCCACCCATGCAAGCCAACCCTACCTACCACAACCCTCATGACCCTCGGTATACTGTACATCAGACCAACCAAACCCTAACAGCGCTGGATACGGCTCGTCGTCTTGGCCCAGAATATGCGAACGTGAGTACATTGTGGCCTTCTTCTATTTATTTCATCTCGGGACCAGTTACTGATGCTTCCATTTCAGGATCAGCCTAACGTCTATTCTCCGTCCCACCACTCCATGCTGTCCCAGCCCACGGGAAACTACTACAGCATGCCTCAGCAGCCGCCTCCAACTGAAAGGTACTATCCCGGCGGACACGCGTCTGAGAATGCATACGGTGTCCGGCCCGTACAGAACCCTCCAAGTGGACAGCCTTCTTCGGCTAATCATCTTTCGCCACCAGCCACAAGTACGAGCTCGAGATCTAGTGAGGGTCATGCGTGTAATTTCTGCGGGAAAGCTTTTGGCAGACCGAGTGCATTACAGGTATGTGCGCCCGATGGTTTCTGATTCTTCGGCCGAGCGGAGCTTTATCGACTGACTGCTTATCCAGATCCATATGGCGATTCATACCGGGGAGCGAGGTGGGCTTTCCTGCGTGTTCACGGATCTGTCGAACTGCTGCTAACTAGCTTTGCTCCGTTACGCTTTTCAGCATACACATGTCCAGAGGAGAGCTGTCATCGTAGTTTCAGCGTCAAAAGCAACCTTACACGACATCTTCGCAATGTGCATCAAATTTGGCCAGAAGGGCATCATGGAGACGTTGATTCTGGCGAAGATGACAGGAGGCGTGCACACTAATAAGGTTTCCAGTCCGAGCATGGTACGATTACTTTCCTTGTCGGCAGCCACTTGGCGTCAACCTGCTGTATCACCTAACTACTATTTCCGGTTCGGATGGGTCTGCTTGGCTGCACCATCTGATTGTATTACTACCAAACACATGCATATCTATAGAACCCACACTTTCTTCTCCAACCACTGCTACCATCTTTCTGGGACTCTTAGACTACGTTCAATGGACGGTCTTGGAACTGCATGCGATAGGTTTCTTAACAATGCAATGATTATTGACAGGATAATGATCGCCTCGGACAGTGCAAGCCAATCTGATGCAGATTCGCATGATGTTACCGACACGAGGTCAGCTCACAGAATTTCTGACTCCATCGCATGACGCTTTGGGGACTTATGTCAATTTCTAGATCACCGGATGCCATCCAAGGCATAGAAGGGATGGTTATCTCCTTCCTGTCCCAACTTGCCTCCGCAGGGCGCATTTCGAGCGCTCGTTCTGATCGTGGCTTTGGTCATTCGACTGCCGAAGGCGCAAGAAACGCAGTAGGAAAGGGTAAGATCGAATTACGGCTCAGAGACCGCACAAGGGAAAGTGAAAGCGGTCAAGAGTATGTCTCGAGCGCATATAGCCATGTTTCTTGGCACCAATGACTTGCAGCACACCTTACCGACTCTTGAGATATCCGAGAAAGAACCCTAAAGGCAGTCTCCGCCCCTTTGGCAAGCCTTCTATCTCTTGGGCTTGGATGCTTCCGGATGCTGAGCTAGGGACTCTTTCCCAGCCCAATTGTTCAGAATTCTTGACCTCTCTCACGAGGCGATTGTTTGCGATACGCCCACTACTAAACGGTAAATCCTGGCTTATTCTTCCGATCGATGACTGACCACCAGACCAGTGACGTATACTACAAAGACGTCCCATTGTTCACCAACCAGCGGCTTGTCGATAGTGTGAGCTCTAAGCTGCCTTTCCGGGGGATCGTCATCTTCATCTTTCCCCATTTGCCTCTTTTCAGCTGGTTGATGATCTCGCAGCGACTTTAGACCTTGAACGATCTGATCTCAAAATAGCAAGTCGTCCGACAGGCGAAAGGGTCACGATAGCTAACAGGCACATCCAGAGAGCGTCACCGAAAGGTCTTATCTGCGGCTCGGCACTTTCAATACATCTCACGTCAAACGAGACGGTACAAATCCAGGACACAGAGGTCAGCTAGCCTGCGTAGTATAATCAGTGGGCTAATTTTCTCACGACGCAGGGCACAATTATCCCTGCTGGGGAAGACATTCACTCGTTCAGCCTCGATAAAGGTGTTGAATGGGTTCTGATCGTTGAGAAAGAGGTCCCTTGTATTCCGAATTCTCCGAGGTCTAGCGCTCATCAGAACCCCTCCAGGCAGTCTTCCAGACGCTCTGTAGACTTAAGGCGGCGGATCACGAAGCTATTCCTGGACGTGGTCTGATTATCACTGTATGTTGCTTGCATGTGGCCTCCTACGAAGGTCCGCACACTGAGACATATCCTTGTAGGGAAAGGGCTTTCCCGATGTTGCCACTCGACACCTTGTTGCAACCTTCGCGGACATGCTCCCTTCATGGTCGGTTTGAAAACACCCCAAGCCACTGATTCTTTCTGATCCAGAGACAGCATACCCATTCTGGCTCTGGTAGATGCCGACCCGTATGGTCTCGAAATTCTGTCCGTATACAAATTTGGAAGCCGGGGCCTGCAGCACGAAAACGGGAAACTCGCAGCACCACGAATCCGATGGCTGGGCTTGAAAATGTCTGACTTAGAAGAGTAAGCTCTTTTCGCGTCTTTAGGTGGGACGATATGCCCTGATTGACAAGTTGCTGTACAGGTGTGGCGTCGATAAAGATAGATTGATCCCTATCACGAGCCATGATGAGAAGAAGGTTTGGTTTGACCTGGTCAGTTCGACTATACCACCATCCTCTGACATGACATTAGGCAGTCGATATGCTTCGTGGTAAAGTGGCTTTGCCGTCGAAGTGGAGGTAATTCAACTCGTTGTTTCTCGGAGAATTGCATAACGTTGCCGCTTGTAGGAAAGAGTTGATGCGCCTCCTCCATACCCGTCGGAAGGCAGAGATCGAAATTCTGACGAACCAACCCGTGGCCAGCGGCTGTGATATCGGTATTTACTTCTTTCGTATCCACCTTGTTTTGGTACTAGATCCACCCCTTTCGCTACCTTTCTTTCGAAACAGAAACGTCCTCTCGACAAACACAATTTCCTTTCAAAGGCTTAGACGAAGTGTGCTCCGCGTCAGCCCTCGGTGACCTGAGTACGGCGTTAGATCACAAAGGAAATCTGAAAGAACAGCCGACGGTCGCCGTCGAACACCCAATCATCAAGTACTTAGCAAGAAAAATAAGTGGATATGTCGAGGGGGGCAAAAGGCCAGAACGGCCACTCTCGTAACGTCAAAAACACCGCCATCTGACAAACTGCATTCCCGTAATGTCGGCCGCCCTCGATTTCCCCCGGTTGCAGTCCATATGTTGCAAGGTGCCGCTGTCGCAGATATGTCACGCTCAACCGGACCGTTCTGTTTGTGGGTGAATATTCTCATGTTTCAGTGGCTCGGCCACCGACTGTAGTGGCCACCGACTGTAATACTGTACAAAAATGAACGCTTTCTACTCGATTATCATGGTATAAATGCAACAAGTGGTAAATAATTTGTCCGTGGTCTGAAGGGCCCGGCGGGCCGCTACTAATGTCCAAAAAATGTCCGAAGAATTCACAGAAAGAGGGATAAAATCAGTGCTGAGGCGAATATGTCGGCGGGGGATCTTGGCTCTCCACAACTTGACTTGGCCCCACAGGCCTATTCTTCTCGTCCTCGCGCTCCAAGGCCTTCTGATAATTAATCATTTCGGCGTGAGTAGCTGTATGGTGGGAAGGCCCAGAGGTTGAAGGCTGATTGGTGGAATTGAGAGCTGAGTGACCGCCTGCCAATGTTGGTGATGGTATCGATGCCAAGCCGACTGCAGCAGCCGTCATCCCAGCAGGGTTAGCCACCTGAGAGTTGAAAGCTGTCTGTTCGTGGGGAGAAGGCAAGTCCCTGAACTCGTAGGCAAGATCGTAGACAGACTGATAATTCTGGGTCTGACCCCCAGCAACAGGGCCATCTATATTGCGAAGTCGAGTAGGTGATTGAGTCAGCTCATCCGTGTAGATGTTGCCTGGGCTGACATCGGGACTGGCATAATCTGCTCGGAGATTGTGCGGCATATAGGGGTTGTACGCAGGTGTGTTTGCCCAGCTGTGCTGAGAAGTGCGTAAAGCCGCAGGATGTGCGGAGGCTGAGAGGAGAGCCTGGCGAGAGGAGGATTCTACCATTTCCGACTCGGAATGCCTCGAATTTGGGGTAGTTGTGCTCGAAGTTGTTGTGCTTGGGCCAGAAGGCGTGAAGAACACTGATCCCCGAGGACGTGCCCTCTTGTGACGTGCTGCAGCGCGACGCTTCAAAAGAAGCATAATCACAAGACCTAGGACTATCACTGTGGACGGAAAGTTATTTAGCTTATTGCCACAGAGTATTAGCGTGGAGCTCACGTATTGCGATAACGATCCCGATGATTCCTCCGACACTTATCCCTTTCTTGCCATTGCCAGAGTCTACAAATCCCGAGGGTAAGTTCGACCCCGTCGGGTGAGTCGTCCCGGTCGATGAAACACCTCTTGTCTGCGAGTGAGAGCCTATGGAGGTATTCTGGGTGACAGTTGCAGGGTTGTTCGTGTTTCCGGTGTTTGTGTTTCCATTGGCGCCGGTATTGGTAGGTATGGATGTCAGAGTTCCAGTATTGACTTTCGTTCTAGAAAAAACGTAAGTTGGAGATACGAGGAAGGATCGAAGATATCCCTTACGGCGACGATTGTCCTTTGGTGGACGTCACACAGTTTCCTCCCGAACAGACTGTGCAAACGTTCTTGTTACAAGTTGTGGTTGTGCAAACACCTTTCTTGCAGCTCTCGCTCTCTGAATCCGAGTCTGAATCCGAATCACTGTCACTATCACCGTCATCTCCTCCTCCTCTCTGACGACTTCTCCTGGTTAAAAATAGCAAGCGCTGTTAGAACAAAGCTTTGTCCGCAGAAGTTTCGTGGAAACTCACAAAATCTGGCTAGCTGCGACAGGGTCAAACCTGGTGGCCGCCAAGACGGAAATCAAGTATGCATGGCTTTTGAAAGCACAGAGACGCATCCTAGAAACCTCTGGGCAGCGTTCAAGCCTCGAAAGAGCGGAGAAAAAGGCCAAACGGCAACCTAAGGAAGCAACCGTTGTACTTGAGGCAAATTATTACTAGTCCCATCAATTCGAAGCATATTCGGCTCCAAATTTTACTATTTCGTGCTGCCAGTCAACAGATTGCCAAGTCTTTCTGTGAGGATTTACGGTCGCCGCAGCTCGAGGCGGGATGCTTGGGCATTTGGTTTGCTGTGCTCAAGGAGAGCCGTCTTCCGCTTGATGTTTGATAGAATATGTCAAGACTCTATTGAGAGTCAATGGAGGAGGACGGGGTGCATCAAAGATGGAGTGCGACTTTGATACCAACAAGGGGACTCCTTGGAAGGCAGTTGTTTCCCACAAATGTAGCAATTTCGTAAAATGCTTCCGTTCATTGACATGCCAGCCGAGTTCTCCCTGAGGATTCACACCTAACGTCATTATGAGGTATGAAGGGCAATGGAGGAAGTACCTATGTAAGGAGAGCGCAGGGCAGCAAGCAAATGTACCCTTGAGCTCGAAACTGCACCGTTCATCTCCAGGAAGAAAGCGGCGATCAGGCAAATACATCCCCTTTCGACAGAGTAGTCTGTAGCGTGTTTCTTGCTACGACAGAGGACAACTGCCAGACACGCGAACTTGCTCATTGCCATAGGAAGGTGGCGAAGTAGATCCGACAGAGCGAGCGAGAGCAGGGTCTGTTACCAGGTTTCTGGAAGCGTTAGAAGCCGTCTCGAAGAGGTAGCATGAGGGAAATTAAGGTTACGAATACAAGGAGTAACTCAATGTGACCATAGTAAACATTCAAGCTGTATGACAGTGATTTAGAGCGGCGTAAGTAACATATTGCATAGCGAGTGACTGCGTGGACCGTAGGGACGCGATCTGACCCACACCATTTCCAGATACCGAGGGAGCCCGATTATGGCAGAGTTAACGATGTGCTTTACATTGCTGCCGCCCCCTCTAACCCTTTGGTTGCTCTCGGAAGCAAAATCCACTCATACGCGACGACGACACCCCGGCTAGTTGACAGAGACTTCCTAGAATAGAATAGAGTAGCATGAGTTTCTTATTACACGGAAACTCCCATACTCTTGTGGCTCAAGCAACTCCATTAGATACGACTTCAATACAACTAAACTCCGGGAGAAGCTGCGAGGAAAACGAGATGAAGTACCACTTCTTTGGGTCCTATGACTTCTTTATCTCCCCGACTAACCAACTAGAGAAGAACCACTTTCGCACACTCATTACTTTGGCCAGGTTCTGTATTCAATCGTATCTGTATTTCATGTGAGTCATCTACTCAGCGCAGTTTAATTTATTCTACTATACATACTTTTTGAAGTCATCAACAAATCGACGGAGGGTAGGTAACATGAGACCAAGAGGTATAGGGACAATTTCAATCAAGAACGAAATGTATGGGAATGGGAATACACGGCCGTTATGACCGGGGAAGACACAAGGATATGAAGCAATGCAAGTTTCCGATATTGGTGGGATCGGGGAATAATAAATGTGGAATGGTAGAGTACAGTGATGCGTATGAGAATGATGATAAGAGGATGGCATATCGTGAGAGCCCACAAAACGAGAGGAAGCATAGTGACATAGGTATAAAATAATGCATAAGTCAATGGTGGGGAGCAAGACAAATCGAGAAAGAAGAGGGGGGAAAGGAGAAGGAGATAATGGAGCAAAAGAGATGAATGCATAAATGAGGCTGACTCGAGGTGATCATTCGTCCTCAACGGCACCATCAAAGAACCCTCGAGCAGCAGCTGATGCTTTTGCTTTCTCGCGGTCCATAGCCTTGAGGTCTCTTACAAGTCTTGCCTTCTCTGCCTCCCAGATAGCCTTCATAACCTCCTCCTGAACTGCACCCGCCGACTCATTCGTCGACGTAACGCCAAGCGCCCTCAGAACCTCGTCACTCCTCACACCCTCAGCCAGCCTCAGCTCAGCTTTCGCTTTGCCTTTAGCTCCTCCAAAACCGGCCGCACCACCAAACGAAGCAGTACGCCCAAATGTTCCGCGTCCAGCTTTACCGGAGGGAGCATCAAGCCCGCCGCTGAACAACCCATTACCCTCGAGCATCCCGACGAGGTCTCCGAATTCACTCCGTGAAACAGGTTCGGAAGTACCTCGGTCACAACGCCCAAGAATAGTGGAGTAGTAAGTGTGCAACTGGGTGGGGTCGATACCAGTAGTGGATGTCGAAGCGGCAGGTGATGAGTTGGAGCGTTTCATAGGGGATGTGGCGGGCTTCTTGGGAGAGGCGGTTGATGAAGTCAATTGAAGGCCGACGTCGATACGTCGGGCCGCGAGGATGGCACTCAGGAGGACCAAGCGAGCTTGCATACCGAGGTTGGTAATCTTGGATACGATCTCGCTGTGGCTGTTCGACGGTGTACCGGTGGCTGAAGGCCGTGAAGGAGCTGACTTGGATGAGGAAGATGACGGGGTGTAGGCTTTGAGAGCAGCAAGAATGTGGGGAGGGGTGACGGTGGGGGATGGTGTGTTCATAGGGTTTTCCTCTTTCGACGGAGAGTCCGTCATAGCAGTGACAGCAATGTCAATTGCACCACGAAGGACCTCAAAGAGGCTACGAACATCACCAGTCAAGGACGCAATCTTCTTGGAGAGTAGGGTAAGAGCCGGAGGAGGGAGGAACTTCTTCGCAGCGACATTTGGTTCTCCCTCCGGCGTAGGCTCGTAAATGGGAGATAGTCTCGACTGCAGAATGTCCAGGAGTTGTCCAGAAGTATAGGGTGCAAAATGCAGAGTTTGGACATTATTTGATGCGCTGAGGGCTGACGTTGAGGCTGACGACGTGAGTGTATGTGTGTTCGCAATGCCAATGAGTCGAAGCTTTGAAGAGTTTGCAGTGGAGAGGGAGAAAAGAGACGCCAAGACTTGACTGTTGGGCGTGATGTGATCAAGCTCGTCTAAAATCACAACGCTGATCTCAGGGTTAGCACGGACCTAGACATCGGAGGCGACGAGTACGAACCATTTGCCTACGTGGCTTGCGAGTGCAGCATCGACGCCCTCTCGTCCTTTAGCTTTTTTGGTTCGGGTGGAAGTTTTCTTCTTCACGGGCTCGAGCTCGTCAAGTAGACGTTCCCACAGGGTGTCAACATTTTTGAGCGCCATGCAGTTGAAGACAACGACCTTCGCGTCAGTGTCGAGTTTACGAAGCACTGAATTAACTAAGGCAGTCTTTCCTGTCCCAGGAGAGCCAGAAATATAAAGACTGGTGGAGGCAGTATCATCCTCCATTGAGGATTCCTCTAGGAATGACGTGAGAAAGTCGTTGATGGTGTTTCGTTCAGAGTCTCGACCAGCGAGCTCTACGCTGTCGTTATTGCAGAAAGACCTTAAGAGACCCTTAGCGCGAACGTGAAGTGGTTGGATGAAGATGGGAGGGGTAGGAGGAGGGGTTGAGATGGACATGCGTGACACGGCTTCAATAGGTGTAGCAGGGACCGTATTCACCGAGGAGGTCGATGCGCGTCGGGAGATACCTGCTTCATGTGTGAGTTATGGTTAGTTTTAGAAGACAATGAGTTGCATACCGCCTCTTGACCGTGTCGGGGTCACCATCTCAGTGGCCGAACGTCTGAGGGACCTTGTACTCCTGGGAGTTACTGGCTCGACGTTGATGGCCTCCACTTTGAAAGGTGGGATGTTCTCCTTATTTGCCCTGCCATCCGTGACTTCAGTAGAAATCTTCACGCGTTTCGGGTTGGGTGTCGACTCAGGTGTCTGGAGCTGCTGTTCGCATGATGAAGCAGACGTAACTGATTCCGCGTCCTGTTGCTGGTGGGCGCGCTTTCCAAGGACAGAGCTACGAGTAGACCGTGTAGAAGGCATTGTGCGTCAAAGTCGAGCGTATTGAGCTCAAAGTCGGCGTAACACGGTTGTCGAGCGACCTGGTCGATGACAGGCTTTAGCGAGCGGGCCACGAAAATAAGAACGCGCATTTAAAACTCCGATATAGCATCAAACGCGTAAACGCGTCTTTGACACGTGCACCGCGTTTTATTAACGTGACAGGCGCGTCAAAGTTTCTCACGAATCGGAAGAACTCTCAACGCTTCCGATTCGTTGCTCAAGCTCTCATTCTGCCACGACAGGCGCCATAGTCCATGAATACTGGCGAAAAACTCTATCTGGCACCAAGTTCTGGTTTAACTCAGAGTATACCACATGAAGTCAACGGCAGGGCTTTACCGACAGAATTTCTGGAATGGAAAGGTCAAAGCATCAGATACAACTTGACAACACTGGCCGCCGCAATGTCATGGCCATTCTCCAACGGATCTCGTCATGATCTCTTATGATCTGATCGCTTGAAGTAAAATGGCACGCTTTGACATTACTCTCCACAGGAACTGTTGTTGGCCAAATGCTTCTTACAATGGTCGATGACAATGGAGATTTGTCCATCACTAAGATCGGGAACTCTGGCCATGGGTCCCAGGCTCCCAGGCCGCTTTGACTAGACAAAATATAAAATCGTTCATGAAGCAGGCAATTCTATCAAATCCCTGCTTTTGAACTCTGCTCAATCGTCATGGGTGCTCGTTTCCGCAAAATCTCGAAGCTCTTTTCCAAAAAGTAAGCTTCAAGTCACTATCTCAGTGAACGTTCACTAACTTCAAGCAATATCAGGAATTCCCCAGCCGAGGACCCACCTAAGCGGGACCCTCGTCTTCGACATTCCAAGTCCTTTTCGGGGCCTCTCCCTAGCTATCCGGGTGTGGGTGGTGCAGCCGTGAACACGCCAGGGCCTCCCTTCACTTACGGAGGTCGAAGCCACGCTCGCAGCAGTTCCAGCACCCTAGGGTCCGAGCTCAGCGACATCATTCTCAACTTTCCCCGGCCTCCTACTCCAGGTCTTCCCGATGGTGACGAATTCCTTCCATGCCTCAAAGCTGGTCTTGCTCGTCAGGAGAAGACCTATGGTACCCCTGTTCCTCCGCAGCGTAGTGCATCTAGCGCATCCTTCTACGCTGCCCGTGCTGCGCGTCCACAAGCTCCACCTCTCACTCGTCGAGGTCAGTCGGAAGATCTCAGACAGCGGGAGAACCGTCGACCAGTTTATCAGCCTCGAGCTGGGACACCACCACCTTTCATAAACAGGCCGGTCAAGCATGTCACTACTTCGTCGAAGGACTTATCTTCTACTTTGAAAGGCCCGCACCACACATACATCCCGAAGCGATCCCCCGATGATAAACCTGGACCACCTCCTTCTAAATCTTTCTACTCCAATACCCGTCACGCACAATCATCTTCAGCCCTTCCTCCCCGCGTTCCCCATGCCAAACCTATTGGTGGTGCTTCTACACACCGAATGTACACCATCACTCCTGCCAGCCAATCCGCGTCCAGTTTCCGAACCTATCACACCGCCTATGCAACCTCCCAGCAGACCCTCGTCTCGAACGATTCTTCCACTTCCAGCACCGGCACCAACTCAGGCTACGCATCAACTCCCCCAAATTCTGCGATCAGCGGCCCATACAAATCCCACCTGCGAGCAGAGATGCAGAGGTCTCGAGCAGGATCCCTTGCAGAGAGTGCTCGTACTGGCAGGTCGACTATCGGCAGCAGGGGAATTCAGCGACCATTTGATCCTGTCAAATTTGCTCGTAGTGCGGATAGCAAGTGGATGGAAATGCCTTCCAGGCCGATTGATATTCATGTTATTGGGGAGGACTTTGGTCCTGTACGTCGAGGAACTACTCAGCTGGAGTCTGCGCAGGAGATTCCTAAGACCAAGGCTGGTGACTTCAAGGATAAACTTAGGAAATTGAAGCCTTCGCTCCGAAAGTGAAGTACCACTTTCGCTTTTCCATCTTCCTCGCTCTTCTCCTCTGTTACATCATCTATTTACAGCTCCTTCCTCGAGAAAAAGTCTTCGTTTACAACCTACATTTCGTTGTTCAAGCCTCCCTCACGCCCAAGTCAACACTCCTTCGCCTTACGTCGACATCATGATCATGATTGCTCTGACCCACGCTCCTTTCTCCTTTGTTCCCCTTCTGTTGCCCTGCTAGACACGGTCCCACCCTCATTTGCATATCTTAACCTGTACACTCCTTTTGATGTTTCCTCCGTATCCACAGACAAAAGTAAGAATCAATAAGAATCAAATGACGATCCAAATATTATTTTGAAGTTCTGTACACGCGTGAGAAACGCTGGCCTTGTCGCCGACCACCATCAACCCGCTGCACGTACTTGCAGCTTCCATGGCCTCCGTGCAAACGGGTCTAGTAGACCTACCGGGAGAGGTCATACTCCATATAATACTTCACCTGGACATCAAGGAGCTGCTCAGCATCCGTCAAGTACGTTGCCGATGGACGCTTCATTCCACTGAAGCTGAGCTGACCGTATAGACATGTAGACATCTCAATACCCTGACCCATGACACATCCATCTGGACAACTCGTCTCAAGGAACAACGGACTTCTTCCAACTACCCATTTGCCTCGGATCTCGTAGCAAGCCTGCGAAAGGAGGCTCCTCCGGAGGTTCCATCAACCAATCTCTCCACTTGCATCAGACCTGAAGATCACTTTAGATACACCTACCGAGCAGCAGCGCAATGGGAAGCTCCTGTTGCTGAAATTACTCTCAAACTACCAAGATACGCAAGAACCTTGCTTGGATTTGAGGTGTTTCTAGATCGGTACCTCCTCTGCGTATACGGAGAGGGCTTACTTCAACTATGGCATATTGACCCGGAAATGGACGACCATTCTGCTGATGAAGATTATCGGCCTGTAAGACAACTCCTGAGCCACAGTGTAGGAGGCTTAGATGGACAAATACTCTGGGGTTCGTTCTGTGCTAGCGTTGATCCGTCTCTGCGCCAAATCATGGTAGCGCTGAATCCTCTTTCAAGGTCGGCATCCCGCTTCTTGTTGTCCACATACTTACCGCTGACAGAGATATCTAGGGTTTGCGTGAAGCCTTGTCTCTTCAAGATTGAGCTTCCAGTGGATCCTTCATCTCACAGCCTGGTAGATGCAATCGAAGTTCCACTTCCAGGACCTCAATGGCAGGCAATTGAAGACGACGAGGAGATCATATATGCGAGGAGCATCGACACTACCTTAGGATTGGTCATATTGACCAGTGTCAGTCAAGTCTACATGATACCGTACCAGCAATGTCTCGATCCATGCCTTGTCCTTCCGGAAGCAATCCGGTTTGAGAGGCTGACGGGTGACCTGGATGGACCCGTAAGTACAGTATCTATTACTTGGAAATCAAGCTCATATTTTTGTAGTGGTCAGTCTGTACGCGTCTGTATGGCCCATACTTGGCTTTAGCCAGTCCCTCGTCGTTGGAATTCTACCCTATGACCACGATATCCGTCAATTGCCAGGGGCACGCAGACGATGCCACCTGTACCCACTACTACCCCAAAGACCTGCCGTATATGCAACACAACTTCCCAGCAAGCGAGCATTTTCGTCGAGGAGAACTCTCTGAACCTGGATCTTGGCCGCGGGCCCCAGACTCCAACGGCATGATTCCTCCAATCAAGTTTACTAGCCTACATTGTAACCCTCTAACCGGGCTACTACACTTGGACGTTACCATTCGCGTCATGCCACAGGAAGGCGGAACTGCATCAGCCGAACTAGACGTCGTCGAAAAACGCGCAGCTATAAACGAGGGCGGCATGCCCGAAGCGTGTGTCATTTTCGGACTTAACTCGAAGGGCTATTTTACTCATGTTTTCGGCAGTGGCTTCTCCGCAAAGGCTTTCATAGGCGCGATGGCCTTAGGAGACCAGGGGAAGAGGGCAGCATGGGTGGAGAGGAAAGCAAATCACACTACAAGAGAGGTGAAGATATGGTCGAAGGGGTTATCCGGATTAAACGGAGAGCGGCACAGTTTAACGGGAATTGTAAAGTATGAGCACCGATCCTACGATCTGAGAGGCAAGTGCCAAATTTGCGTACTTAAATTGGATGCTGACCGCGGTGTAGAAGATTTTACCCATTGCTCTGTGATGGAGTCCAGTGGGCACATTGTACTTGGGAATAGATCTGGGGAGGTGATGATTATCTAGGTTAAACCTTTGTTCATAATAGATAGGAAGTATATGTAATTAGACTATCCGACAACCAACTCATGAAAACTTAAGTCGACCTCTATGATGATCCAACATGGCAGCGAATATATCCCAAGACCGACCTGTTGTGCGGCCTGAATAGCGAGACTCGAACCGATCGAGGTTCGGGAATGCCGTGATCAAGCATTTAAAGACCTGTTCGACGTACGTCACATCCCCGTCTTTTCCACCGAAGGTCGAGTAAGCCTGTCCAATTTTGGTGACTCTGGACGCTGGTGCCCCCGCATCCCTGTACGGCGAGATATCGAATGGTGCCCACAGAGTTGTTATGTGGAATTCCTCGAGATCTCGCCATTGCTGCACCAAGGAGACAACGCTTCCGAAGTGAGGCCCCCTAAAGGTCTCCTCGTCACTCCATCTACCAGACATTTCGAAAACGCGCAATTTCGGCCAATAGTTGGGTAACATTGCTAGCCATGTTTCATGAAAACTGCTGATTGGGGTGAGCTCAATGCGCAACTCCTGCAGCAACGGGAAGGGGAAGAGTACGTTTAAGGGTGGCAAGGTCGCATCATTGGGGGTGGCATCTTTGGCATGCATGCGTGGTCCGAGAATGGTGAGGTCCACGAGGGAGGACCTGAGAGCTTCGTCAGATCCCAAAGCATCTGAATACGCTTGGATAGGTAGGTCGGGCTCCACGATCCCTATGAGGTCGTCGAAATAAACGCGTAAAGAGTGGAGGGGTCGCCGATTAAGTCCTTTGAGGAACAAGCAAATCGGTGTTGGATCCCATGAAACGAGGGTCAGATGACTAAGTACAGGGAATCTATCCTTTCTGTTTCCGAAGGGTTTCCTGCTTGCTCCCGTACGTTCCAGTTGGTCCAGTTCTATGTCTAACTCTTGTAGAGTTGTTAGGCCAACAATGTGGTTAATGGCCGCATCTGATATGGGCACACGCAATTGTACCACCCTTAGTGCGGAGAAACTGCACAGAAAGGAAGACATGATATCCTGAACGACGTAAACGTAGTCCTCCATCCCATAGCTTCCATGGAGCCGTAGGACTTGGAGGAAGGGACACTGCTGAGAAATCACAGCGAATAGTGAAGCCGCATACCCTGAATGTATGTGAAGTGTATTCCAAGTGATGGAGAGAGATTGGAGGTTGGGTGTGAGACAGATTCCGCTGATGAATTGAATCGTCTCTGGTGACCAATAGGGAATATCCATGTCAAGCTCTACATGCTGTATCCTGGGTAGCAGCGGTAGACTGTGCTTGCTTGTGATGACTGCATTCATTGCAGCCTCGGAGAAGAACAAATTTTCTGCGTCGTTTCGTCTCGAATGAGGGACCCAACTTCTGACGCGTTTTGCATAGAAATCGAATCGTGTCCAATCTTCAGGTCTCAAAGGCCGTATAAGATCCTACCAGTGTAGAGTTTGACACCTGATATGAGCAACAATTTACTTTTCACAGGAACACTCATGTCCTTACCACAACCATGTATTGGTATGTGCTGTTCTCCCTTTCAAGTAGCTGGGCACGTTCTTCATCCACAATAAATACCACTTGCATTGTCCAGAGGTCTTTGGGTAATGTCCTGAGCAAGGGGCCAAACGCACCCATCTGACGCCAGAGTACATCAAGAGCATGGTCTGAATCATGGGTCGCTGCGGGTCAAAACGTGTCATGCTTCTAGACAACAAGTTCTTACCTGTGAAAAGCCGTGCAGCCAGGGCAGTAGAGAGCAGTGTAACTCTATCTTTTTTATCAGACGCATCCAGATGGCCGCAGATGAGAGCGACAATCTCGTCTACCGACAGACATCGGTGCATTGATGAAATTTGAGCTGAACTTGAATGAAAGGTTCAAAACTTTAATCTGTCAGTTTGATGCAGGCATTCGCGATTGGACCTGCCCTGAAGTTCACGCGACTTAAGCGCGCCACAAATTACGACGCCTTGGTCACCGTCCTGGTGGTAAATTCGGCACTCAGAATCTCTACGCACTAATACCTGCTATTCCATAGCTCGATGAGCAACAGTCTGATAATGTTTCCTTCCGCTCATATCAGTGCCATTCAATGAATCCACCTGGGAAGTCACATATATTCTATCGGATCGTCACGGTGATCCACACCTTGCCTAAGTACACCTTCGTCAGAGCCCTTCCCATCATACTTGCGCCCGGGCCGATTGAAGCAGGCGCCGTAACTCAGTCCAGCGCGTGTCCTCAGCAAGACTTCTTTCGACACATATATCCGTGAGAGCTGGGAAGACACAAAGAATGGACTGAACAAGTTCGTCCAGTCGCGATTTGTCGATGTTGAGAACGGACCACAGTGCTGGGGAAATCTGCTTAATCTTCGACCGGGCCAGCTGGTTTGTTTGCTGCTGGGGAATGATTTTTGGATCGAAAGGTGTCCAATTACAAGAAATAAGAACCTCTTCCAATTGCTGGCATCGGGAAACTAGCGGCACCAACCCAGCCAATGTGACACTTGTCCTCTGTCGCCTGGTATTGGCAGGGATGATTTGCACCGTTCGTAGATCTGTCCAATGGTCCGCGGCCTTGGAAATCCAGGAGTCTGTGATGACGATCACGAAGGCAACAGAGAGGCGGAGATGTTGAAGTCGAGAGAAAGTGAACAGTAGCTCATAAGTGGGGATGAGGGCCTGGGAGGCAGCCTCGGGGACGGGTTGGTAAATGGAGCAGAGGTAGTGAGACAGTGAAAGGCTGAGCAGGGAGGTAGGGAGGTAGGCATTCGAGTATATCGTCTGCAAGAGGTACGTAAATCCCTCGTAATCATGTGCGTTGGATTGAGTATGGTTTTCATCGCACTTTATATCTAATGATTGGAGAGGAACCGCGAAGAACTTGAGTATCCATGCCGCCATGATCCACGAACGTGCATCGATCGTGACCGCATGTAACAGGGAAGGCCGAGGACCAGGATGTTGATGCGTTTTCTCAACATCGGTCAGGGGTTCTGCATCAGTAGGTACGGATAGCTCTAGGATCTGGAGATCGGGTAACTTGGCAATCGATTCCAGAACGGAGGCTGTTATCTGTTGCTGGTAAAAGAGGCGCGTCAGCCTGGGAAACATTCTGAGTGCCCTCGGAAGGGTGGATCTGAGGAACGGCGCATCAGTCCCGGCTTCTTGATCGATGTTGTGAACGATAGAGAGTTGACGGATGTCGGGGCTCAGGCGTGCGGCGGAGTATAGAAGATATACCAGGTTATGAGCGGGACCTGTGCCACCTTCGTCATTCCTGGCCTCGAGTTCAGCCACATTAGGGCCAATCCAGAGGTCTAGAAAGGAAAGAATTTCTCCCCCGTAGGAGCAGTCCAGTTCCATCAGGAAAGTAGTAAGATTTGGGAGTAACGGCCTAAACGGGCAGGTGCATGCGAGAGCCTTCAAGGCGTCTGGGTGTACTCCAGTCTCTGATTCTCCTATACGCAGAGAAAGAAGCCTGATCCTGGCCGCATACTGGTGGAAGCGTTGCCAATCATGTTCCTCTGGTAGACGTCGGGGAATCTAGTGTGAAATCAAAAGTTGGTTTGGAACAGGTCTTGGGGAGGATCCACTTACAAGGCAGCTTGTCGAATAGTACACACCCATCTCTTCTTCCTCGTCGTCGCTTTCGTCATTTTCCGGATATACATATCGTTCGAGAAGCGCATAGCGGCGATGTGAGGACCAGAGATCATCAGGCATCACTTGGAGAAGAGGAACGAGGCTGTCCTGGTTCTTCCACAGCGTATCTAGAGCTACGTCTGCCAGTGGAACAAACATACAGTAGTCAGCATCTAAGTTTTGACTGTCTTGGAATTCCGGATGTCACCTGAAAAGCCTCGAGAGCATACTGCAAGCCGAGCCAGAGTCCGCTTTTGTACATCTATAGGGATAGATTCGCAAATGAGACCAAGGATCTCAGTAACCTGTAGGCAATGGTGCATGGTGGACGTTTGGGTGCAGAGGACTTTGGGGGTGGGTGAAGACCATTTTGAGCAATATATTTGAAGTCGTGGTTGTCCTGCAGTGGCGACCTCGCCTCCCTCCTTGCTTTCCTAGGAGATTTGAAACGAATCGTGCCCGACCCTGACACGGTGAACTCCCTTAGTCCAGACCCAATCCAGGGGTTCACCCACCATCTCGAAGAGAGAAAATGCAAGAAGATACTGCATGATAGACTACAAGTCTTGCCGCATGCAATCGCCCAGAGAATAGGCAGAATTCACGTAGTTCCGGGCTTGAGGCCAATTTATGTGAGAGTGGGAACGAGAGGATGAGTGACGACGCCTCTCTGATTTCAAGATTTGATCGCCGTAAACATGCGGTACTTTGGATACGATGAGGAATCAAGATGAGCCGCGGCCGATCTAGGACCCCATAGTTTCGGGTTCCGAGTCTGTTGCATACAACCAAAATGGGTATATTACGAGCGAACTATTCAACGAAGGATCTGGATACGACACACCAAATCACCAAACAACCACGATTTATTTCAACGAGGCCCTCTCTTTCACGAGACGGGCTAGTTCTTCCATCTCTTTGCCCGGATATTCATCTTCCAAGTGGATGGTAGTAAGCCTAGGAAAGAGTTGAAACAACGACTTTGCCACCTCCTTCACACGGGACGCCCAATCGTCGGTAGTATACGTTTCTGAGAGTTCATCTATAAAGTATGAACCCCGAGTGGCTTCTAGGTCGGTGATCAGGCAATTACAGACACCAGTCGGAGCGGAGAATGGCCCCCAGGTGGCTCTGATTCTGATTTCGGCCAGACATGGCCATCGCTGGATGAGAGGCACTATCCCTCCTAACGTAAATTTGGCTGGTGCATCAAAATTGCCCTCGACAATGAAAATCTGCATTGCACGCCAGTGCTTCGAAGCTTGGAGGAGCCATGGGTCATCGAGGCATTCGGTTCCATTGAACCGGAGAGTAAGCTCCTCAAGAGCTTGAAGCGCAAAGAGATCTTCGAATATTCGGGGTGTATTGTCCTCGATAAAGGATAGATCGGTGTATATGTAGACAGGGCCGTCAAGATAAAGTCTTCGAAGCGAACCATGCAGGTGCGTATTTCGGCAAATTGTCTTGACCAAGAGATTAAACATCTCACGTTGGTTGGTAGAGGGGCAGTCAGCCTCGTCAAAGATTGCTATATCTTGCAACGGGCGAAGAAACTGGGAAAGTAGGGATGCTGCTACGTCCCAATTGAGACTGTAAATTGTGATCTGCTTAAGGTTCGGAAATGCATCTATGCTTGGATTTGTAAGATGGAGCTGATTTTGGACAATGGCTGGCGGGGAACTGCCAGTACGGTCACGGTGTAGGTCAAGCGATAAGCATTGAAGCTCAGGGAGCTTGCTAATCTCGATGAAAATGTCTCTGGTAATTGTCGAACGGTGAAAACGTAGGTCTCGAAGGTGAGGATGCAATTTTAGACCATTGATTATGACGTCTTGCAACTCTGAGTAGTGTTGAGAAGAGAGATCCAACCCTTGTAGGCTGAAACAGTCTTTGGTTGCCAAAAGGAGGAGAAGGGAAGAGTCCAAGTAGCTGATTGTATAGTCCAAGGTAATCCTGCCAACCCCGGGATTCAATAATATGTGAAAATAAGGAATACACTCAGAGAACTGTATCCTTTCGGAGAATCGAATACTCTCAAGATTTGGTAGTAGCGATGGAAAGGGTATGTGTGATGCAAGTACCTTGTAGGCATCCGGATGGAGAGTGTAGTTGTCAAAAGCTTGGTCAAAAAGCTTGACTTTCTTCGAATAATATCTAAAGCGAGGGTTCCAGTCGGAAGCTTCTGGAGACCTTGATGGTTTCTTGCCAGACACGTGCTATTAGGTTCGTTCAGCGGGGTGCTATTCCAAACTTACTACCATGGATGGCCGGATTGGACGTCGATCTTCGCTGGGAATCTTGCTTGCATGGATCACCCAGAGATCAGGATGCATCATCTTTAGAAGCCAGTACAGCGAAATATTCTCTTTCCAAAGGGCATTCAGGGCGGGCTCTGATCTCAACAGTCAGCTCTCTCCATGTTTCATCACCGGAAAGGGCGCACCAGTAAAATGGCGACATGTTCGAGCGAGGCAAGCAAGATCGCCATGACTGCTACCTTCCGGCAGGCATTCGACCACAGCAGAGATGATCTCTTCAATCTGCAAGCACTTATGCATCTTTTCCAGTAAGGTCCCCAGTCTCCGTGAGTTCGAAATGCTAGTAGTGCCGCTATAGTGCAAAAGCGCTTGAATTTTTTCAAGTTTTTGCCTGTGTGGTCGAACTTGAAAGACGGGCACATTAACTATACCTGCGGCGCCGCGAGACTTAATTATTAATTCGAGGACTTAACTTTTAGGGTAAGTCGAGACTTACCATTTTTAGTAAGTGTTAGTTAACTCAGCTCGAGTGTGTATGCTCGATTTTGCCTGTTTTTGGTTCAGAAGCGTACATTTAGCACCGCAAAAATATGCTAGCTAAGAGTGAGTATACTCGAGCTCGGGCAACTGCGGGAGGGCCAAAAAGGCAAAATTTCCTCCTCGTGTGGGCGAAAATAGAATTTTGAGTGAATTTAAGAGCCTGAAGCGGAAAACACGTTTGGGAGCAAATTTCCGCCTAGGACTGCCCCCAGTTTTGCACATACCAGGCGAAGAGAGGAGTTAGTAGTACCTGAAGTGGGTTGAGAGCTATTGAATCGGCTTGAAGAAGCTCTCAATAAGCTCAAATTACGACGCGACAATTAACGCGCGCAGCGCGTTTCCGAAAATTCTCTGGGATTTCCTGGCTGGAAAATGTGTATTTGGCGCTGCTAGCTGCATGGAGAACGCGTATATGTGCGCAAATGTAGCGTGTCTGCAACTATCCAGGCCAAGGGTCTTGTAAATCCGAAACTCTCTACTTTTTGAGCCCATTTTGGGACGGATTTCCACGGAAACGTCTCGTTTCGTGCCTTTCTTTCTTTGGTACCTCGCCGGAGGCGCCGCTCTTGAGAAATCCGGCGTTGGGGAGCTCGGAATATGTTTGAATTAATGATTTTCTTTCCCTTTTCCTCCTCTCTCGATTTAATTTAATTAATTAATTTTATTTTCTCATCAGCAGCCGCATGTATAGTTAAAGTGCCGAAAGACTATCCATTATTTTACGTAAGTCTGGCTCTCAGCATTGTTTGGCTTCACCGACCAGACCAAACAACTCATCCTCCTTTCGGTCTCTCATGTTGCCCGCCATTGCTCGTCGAGGAGTCGCTCTCTGTGCTCGAAGGCAAATTGCCAGGACCTTCGCAGCAAGCGCGTACCGACGTGCAGACCCTTGGGTGCTACCAAATACACCGGAACATATTGCTCAAACAGCCACTGAAGACATTGTTCCCACTCCTCTCCAGCGACGGAATGAATCTATCGAGACTCTTCGGGCACGATTGGTCTATCAATCCAGGAAGCGTGGTACGCTGGAGAGTGACCTATTGCTGAGCACTTTTGCGAGGGATCATCTGGGCACAATGACGGAGGCAGAGTTGAAGGAGTACGATAGGGTATGTTCGGCTTTCCGACCGGACTAGTGGTCCGACAACTGACAAGACGTGCTTTAGCTCTTGGATGAGGCAGATTGGGACATCTATTACTGGGCAACCGGCAAGAGAACACCTCCAGAACGGTGGCTGAACTCTGCTATGTTGGAGAAATTGGCCGTACATTCACGCAACGAAGGGAAGGTTGTACGCAAGATGCCAGCTTTGTCATGAGATGCCACCGTCTTTTGTGCGCGAATATGACCCAGATAAAGAAGAAAGATTCTGTGGCCATTCTGCGGAGATAGTACGGGCAGAGAGGCGGGATGTGAAGGGTTAATTAGACATTAGACATGGTAGAAGCTTATGCTAAACCCTGTAATAATCCTCAAGCTCATATAATGCAAGCCAATCTAAATCGTGTAATCCCTAGAACTGAGAAAAAAGCCACTTGTATTACCATATGCGCTTCACCATGGTATACCTAGTCAATTCCTCCAATGGTATCCTATCTCTCTTGCCGCCACCACCTCCTCCACTGCCTTTCTGCTTCTGCTTCTGACTCGGCTTGTTCTCTCCCATCTCAGCCGTCCTAGGTTGATCGTCTTCAACATTGTCCAGAAGAGTTTTCAGCTTCTTGTTATACACCTGGAAGCGGTAGGTCAGCCACTGAAGAGAACAACGCAGAAAGCACGAATACCAACCTTCTCTTCATTCCCCTCTCCAATAGGGTCCCTCCCGAAATCATTAACAACATCCGCTGCAGCCCTCTCCTCAAACCCTTCTCTTCTCTTCGCTGCATAGCTCAACAGATTCACCCCAATGATGATCTTAGTGCCGACAAGGCATAGCCAGGAGAGTATTCCAATCACCGCCCAGGTGGCATAATGGATGAAGTCTGGGCTTGAAACCGCTGGGAAGGACGACCATAGAACGCTCAGGGAGAAGGAGGTAGACTCGAAGTGACTTGAGAGGAGGAGGCTGACAGATTGAGAGCCGATAAGGATAGCTAGGACTGCGAGTGGGAGTGCAGAGAAGCCTAGTCGCCGAGCCACGAGTGGTGATTGATCGACATAGGTGTGCTGTTGGAATTGGATAGAGTGAATAAAAGTGACGCAAGTGTAGCAGAGATTATGCCTACCTTACGAGCACCTCTCCTGCCCACAGCACTCCCACTAGCCAGATCTTGACATAGCACATCGATGTACCGATCATACACCGACGGCCGAATGTGGTTGAACTTGGTAATGAACGCATGCTTGAGCCAGTCAACCAGCATTTCCGAGACCATGACCGTCAACACGGGCTGGGTTGACGTCAGTATGTGTTCAATCAGTGGGACTGTGCGGACTTACATAGGAAACCGTCCATAGAATGTTGTTACCCCATAACCATCCGAAGCTGGTTGGTAAGACGTAGCCTCCTGAAAAGTCGAATTCAGAACCACTGAGTTCGATCAGGTTGCGGAAGGCAACGACTGTGAGCATCAGGGCCAGAGAAAAGCGTTCGACGATATCTACAAAGGGGCATTTAACGTCCAGGCCAGCAGAGTTCGAGGATGAAACACACCTGCACAGGCAATTTGGAACAAGTTATCCTTTTCGAACTTCTTGAAGACGCTTCCTTTAATCTCCACGAATTGATTAGAGACAAGCAAGGTGAGGAGTGCGTGGTCGTAGGAGTTTACAGCGACGTTCAGGGAGATTAGTTGGTAGACCATTAGTAGGGAATGTGAGACTGCAAAATATGATCAGCGCCGACTTGGGACTCGGAGGCGGGCATACTTACCAACGTAGAATGTTGCAAGGAGGAAGAAAAGAATGGGGCGGAAAGTATGTGCCGAGAAACGCTTTCTGTGTGAAAGTGGTTCTAAGGTCGATCTCGAGAACAAACAGTCAATGATGTCTTGGCCTATAGAAGCGCAGAGTCGGTCGCCAATCTGTACATGCGTTAGTTTAGGCAATACGGAGTAGGGAAGTGGCAGAGAAACACACCTCTAGAGCATTAAATATTACATATAGTTTGATGGTATCTTGGCCTCGAATAGTGTGGTATATTTTGCTTGCATCGGTGAGAGGGTTGCAAATCATTATGGAGACTATGAGTAGTAGAGCACGCAGAATGTCGGCTTTCTGTGACGGAGGAAGGGAAGGGGCGGATCTTCGGACAAGGTTGGTTAGGAGGCTGAAGGTTGCCAGGAAGAATCGGATTGGCAGGATGGTGAACGTATAGAGGAATGAGTCGAAGCAGACAATGAAGCCGAAGCCAATAATCTATATTTGGGTCAGAAAACGTGTCCACAAGCAAGCAGGCGAATGGTATACCTTCTCGATGGCAAAGGGTATATTGAGGAAGTTACTGACTCGGTCCCATTTCAACTCCTGATGCGAGTCAAAGTCGGTAGCCAGCAGTTCTTCTCTAAGGTAATCCCACAAAGAAAATGGTTCTGTGTCGTGATGCTGGTCAACGTTGACCGGTTCAAGAAGCGGAGACGAAGGCAGGTGTTTGTCAAAGGGTCGAGGGGAAGGTGAAGGTGAGATGGGTGTTGGGGGTAGAGAGGAGTATAGCAATGGTTGTGAACGTTGAGATCCCAAGCTGAGGTCATCTTTGTGATACAGCGTCCGATATGAAGGAGCTGAACGCAACGAGGCGTCCTGGTTTTCTTTCTGCTCGGCATCCATTGCAGTCGATCGTGATTGCCACGGGAATGACCTTTCGTTCGGAGGCGTCCGAGACGTGTGTCTGCCTCTCTGACGTATCCCAGCTACCGGGGCTGTGGAGAGTCCCCGAGATGAATTGCTCAAATCTCTGGCACTCGGGGAAGTTGAGGAGAACCGCCGTCTAACCTTCCGCCGGTTTTTGGCTGGTGGCGAGCCAGCAGGAGATGTTTTTGAGGATGCCGTCCTTCTGTCCATCGGAAAGGCAGGTTATTACGCAGTTACTGGGCTATGGTTGTCGAAGTGGGTAGAAAGTCGTCTGGAACGGACGACGCAACACCTTCCACGTTGTGATTCTGCAAGTTCTGCTAGCGTGATCTTCGAGTTATATTAGGACTTGAGTAGATACGTGTCAGTTTGAAGGCTCCAATTGGCGCAGAAGTCGACAATCTTGCGACCAACGGTGTACTCGTGGTTCCCAACGTCTTGGACGTCGTGGATGGTGTTTAAGGCGGCAAGCCTCTGCGTTCAGCTTGAAGTGTTCCAGCAGAATGACCCACGGCACCGGACCGACAGTGGATGGCTTTGTTTTCCTTAGCAGACTAAATCAAACAAAGCCAAACATCTCCGCCTTCCTTCTTACATTCACGAGACTTTTCACGACGGCGGCAAGATGGCAGAAATAGCAGCACCCGCACCAGTAGCAGCTGGCCTGCCAGGAGCGATCAGCACGCAAGAGCCAGCGGCAGTCCAGGTGCCACCAGAGCAAGATCCAAATGCTTGCGAGACTCTGTACATTCAGAACTTGAACGAGAAGATCAAGATCGACGGTGCGTTCGTCCGCGCGTCTTTTGTTGGACTTAGAGCTGACAGATCATACAGTAATGAAAACTTCCTTAAAAGGTCTCTTTAAGTCTTACGGAGAGGTGTTGGATGTGGTTGCACATAGTAATCTGCGCATGCGCGGGCAGGCGTTCGTATCATTCAACAACAAGGACAGCGCTGCAAAGGCGCTGAAGGAGGTCAACAGGTTCCCTTTGTACTCAAAGCCAATGGTAAGTGCATATATACTGACTTGTGAATCGAAATCTGATACCAAAGCCTGCAGCAAATATCATTTGCACGAACGAGATCAGATGCTGTGGTAAAGAAGGTGGACGCCGACCAATTTGACTCACATAAGGAGAGGAGAACAGAGCACAAAAGTATGCTACTTAATTTAACACTCTGAGTGTTATCGCGGAGGCTGATTTCCGATAGAAAATACGCGCTACACCAACCCCTTGAAGCAGAAGTTCAAGGCCAAAAGGATGGCTATGGAGAGTACGTTGACTTGCTGCTTTGGAATATACGTCCCCCGCTGAAGCTCTACCTACAGTGGATGGCTCTGCAGCCCTTCCTGCATCCAAGCGACCCAATGTGCAAATGCCAGACGAATACCTCCCACCGAACAAGATTCTCTTCTTGCAGAACCTACCGGAAACCGTCACAAAAGAACAACTTGTGGCACTTTTCTCTCCGTACGCCTTGACTGTTTTTCAACCTTGTGCACTTTCGCTCATATATGCTCTTACAGATACCCAAATCTCTACGAAGTTCGTCTCATCCCAACAAGGCGAGAAATCGCTTTCGTGGAGTTCTTGGACGAGGGAAGTGCAGGCGTGGCGAAGGATGCTCTGCACAATTACAAGCTCGACGGAGAAAACAAAATCAAGGTATGGATATCAGCTTCTCGAATTGGGTATTCACTGACAAAATTACGGTTTCCAGATCACCTTTGCAAGGAAGTAATGACCTTGTACTTCTCTGTATTCCTCTTGTGCTCTGTACTGTCTCAATTGAGTAATGTATAATAGTTCTGTCACAAGTTTTATCACAGCTCGAGCGACGTTTTCACGCTGAACTACGAGCTATTGGTCCGAAGATACATATCATTCGCGTCATCGTTCATGCTAATCCGATCCGCGACGTATGCAACCAATCTCTCAACCGAAGTCCTGGGGTCTATTGAAACACTTCTCAACCGGAATCCATCTCGCTCTTCGCACGTTCGGACCGGACTGTCCCAGTTGGCAGAAGATGATGATTAGGGTGCAAACGCCAGTGGGCCTCCGACAGCGGCCTGTCGATCTCGCCCTTCTGGCCGCCGGGTCCTCAATGACGTCTGCCTGGGTAAGCGACTATACTCTTCCGCCTTTACGCCAGTCTGTCGAGCGTCTTCTTTGAATTCGGTCCGAGACCTGGGTGAAAAGAGCATATGGAAAGGCGGGAAGCGTCGGCGGATAGTACGATTGGAGGTACTTGGACTAGAGGCATACGCGCCTTTTCGCTCACCCCGAAAGATGCCTATGTACAAATCCATGGATCAAGGGGGACTGGACCCACGTGTTTGTCCGAGAATTTGACTATCTTTTGCCTTCGGGTAGATAGCGGCAGGTGAGTTAATTAATTTGTTAAGAAATAACGAAGATTAATGGCATTGTAGATGTACGAGCCGACGGCTACAAGGACTCTACAAGTTTCATCCTTCATCTGTGTGGCTGCATGCTTGCCTAGTAAAACATTCAGATCGAAGGCAAGATTCCGATCAATGGTAAGCTTACCTCAAGCGTGCAAGTAGGATACCCCTTTCCAGAAGATGCGACATCCCCTGCAGCGGCAAGGCGTACGAGAACTGATCCTTCTCGTCGGGAAGACCAAGTTCTACCGTCACGCCTTTCAAGCGTTGCCACCGGTCGTCAACAAACGACCTATCTAGTCGGATGAGGTGAGGAAGCAGGATTCCATCAACCATTTGAGGGGGAAGGTCCGAGTAGGGACGAGTATATTGGATCCGGAGATCGAATACCTCCAATGAGGGAGGAACCCCCAATCGTTCTAGAAGCGAGAAGGTGGAAGGATAACGCCTGGATTCTATGTGTTCGAGTGGTTGAACAATAGTGAGCTTTCGGAGTTTTGAACAGTTTGAAAGGTCTATGCTGACTCCTGTTAGAGATTATCAGAGAGATTTATCGTTGAATAGCTAAAAATAAAACTGACCTTCAGATAGCCATCTACTTCCCTTCCAACACATTTCTTCGAGAGATGTGCTACACTGCTCTAGAATTGCGGCGAGGACTCCAAGACGACCGTCTCGAAGGTCGATGGTCAGCTTCGTCAGTTGCCGAAGATCGAACAATATTGGTATCTCAGCAAAGTGGTGAAATGTAAGGGAGTTCGTGGGTGTGATCAATTCGAGCTGCTTCACATTAGCTGGTGATTGGTGTGAATAATCATCGAGGTCAATGGTGGCGTTGAACAGTTGGATTTTGTGAAGAGTGGAACTGAATACGAGGTAAAATGGGACACCCCGACCCTCGGATAAGTCCAGCTGCCGCAGAGACCGTGATCCACATATCAACCTCTCCAGTGACAGGCGAAGATGGTGGTCCAAAGCTCTCCACTGGAAGATAGTGTAGTCGTTCTCCCGACCAGTTCTGTTTGATCCTGAAATTGCCAGCCTCCGTATTTGCGTTGGGCCAAAGCATTCGAGGATCTTGATCATTGAGGGAAAATCCTCTATGCCGTTATCTTCTCGACACATGCAACATCCAAGCCCCCATATCTTCAGCTCAGCTACGGCGGCTGCCAGCGCTGGATTCCTCTGGAAAGCTTCAGCAATGCCAGAAACGGAGGTGGCCTCCATGTCTATTCGACGGAAAAGTTGTGGTTGACACCATTGCCTCAGACGACGATTCACGAAGCAGAGTGTCCTCAGCAAAAGGCGAAGTTCAATCCTTGTCCAATTTGCCAGCGCTTCGTCGGTTATAGCATAGAAAATCTCGACTGGGAGCTTTGCTACTCCCCAGGGAGTCGTCGGGGAGCCAATCTGAGCCATAGCTGGATGGTCGGGGGAACTTGGGATGGATAGGGACGATGATTTGCATATACATCCCGTCGGCTACCTTAAGTAGGCCCGTCCAGGCTCGCCCGCAATCAGTGGCAAGACTCATGAACGTTTACCAAGGGAGTTGCCTGTGATGTGATGCGTGCCTGTGGTTATTTCCCGCCGGTCCGCAGCTTAAGAAGGAAGAGTTCCCGGCGGCATGGATCCGCAAGGCTGTGTCCCTTCCATGGAAGAATTGTTATCAGAGTTGGTGATGCCCTGTCGAACGGACATTCCTTCAAATTCCTTGTCGATTCGCTAAAAGTTTTCACCAGAAACTAGAAAGTCGGACGACCTCGAATCAACCTCAAACGAGAGGGGGCTGTTACTCTGCGTACCTCATTCACGTGGACTCCGGAGTTGAGAAAGCCCCCCAGATTTTCTGCGTTTCATACGCGGACCAAGACGGGACAACAGTCTATGATGATCTCATTTCTGAGGATGACCTATGTTGGAATCCCAAGTGAAAAGCTCGTGATTGACAAGGCGGAGGTGCGAGGACCAACAGCACTCGTCCGCTGCCTTGGACTCCCAGCATTGATATTCGAGATCAACAATTTTGTCTACTAGTTATGCTACCATGTAGAATTCATCTCCGTCTTTAATGGATCAACTGAGCTAAATAATTTCGTTGTCAATCTATGCCCTTTTCATGTTCCCGACAGGAGATCTCCATACCTTATTCGACCATGTAGAATGCCCCGTTTGATCAGCCCCGACATAGTATGAAGAGGTAAGGCAGAATACAGTAAAAGCGACGATCCACCGGTAGGTACTGAGACTTCCACAATTACGCTCTTGAGATGGATCAAATCACTAGCATCGGTAATGCGTGCGTCGATTAATGGGAAGTATAATGAAAGAAGTGAGTCCAGTGATGAGAACGAAGCTGCATGAGAGATGTGAAATAGGTTGCCAGCATTGACGATCAAACAGAAAGAGATTTCCTCTAACGATCTCAGAATGTTGATATTGTCGAAAGCTTTCGCTACTGTATGGGATGAAGTGATCTCGGTGGTGAGGTTGGAAGGGATATGTATGACTGATAGCCTTCTGAGCCGAGAGCAGCAGCCAAGGTCCAATGTTTGTACTACGTCTCGTCAGCTTCGTCATTTCGTGATGGTTTCATTGGACAAACCTGATAAAAATAGAGGATGATATAGACAGATGCTCTCCAAGGATTCCGAACAATAGCTCAGAATCTTGTTTAGCAGTTGGTGCGGGAACCAGCTAGCCGCGTAACCAACAGATAGATGCGATAGGTATCGTAAATTGAAACAGGTAGGCATCTTCAATATCGAGGCGGTATCTGCCAAACCCATCGGCCCGACGAGCGCCAGTGTTCTTAATCTGGCCACGATTTGCGTATCTTCCGTCTCGAAATCACCATCAATGAGTTGGAGCTGCTCAAGTGCTTTACCGGAAAATGGCGATAACGGAAATCCGACACCATTCTCGAGCCTAAAGCTTCGCAACCGATGGGAGCTACGTAAGAGATTGAGAAGTGACTCTTGAAAAAGCTTCCCGAGTGCTTCCCAACTGAAATGGGCGTAAAGTTTGTTGTGACCTATGGTATCTCCGTCCAGTTCGAGTTTTTCGATGTGATGCAAGGCAGCCAGTTTATCAAGAATTTGAGAAGCTACAACATCAGTCTCACTGGCATCAGGCTGCCCATCATCCTCAAACAACGCGAGTTGTCCAATGGACAATTCTTTGACGGTGTGGAGGAGGTTGGGTTTGCGCAGAAAGGTATTGTGTAGGATGGTGATATGCGCCCTCATGATATGGAGTCTGCGAAAGAGCCTCCACTGAGACCAGGTGCAGAATCTGTGGTCCACGAGGGAAAGGCTGCAGAGAACCTTCCTCGATGTCACGTCTCTGTCGGCGAAAGCGGCATCAATTATAGTCTGCAGGATATCTTCGGGCAGCATCTTCTTCATAGAGAATGCCATTCTTGGATTTTCGCTCGGTCTTGTTTGAACTTCAACTGCGTTGTGCTTCAGACGAGTAGCAGAGATCAAACAGCGAAACGAGCTACACTGCCATCATGCTGCCACCATCATTCTCCTGCGTTTGACCACCATCAGCTTGAACTCAGGCAATCTCTGGCTTTCATTCTTTCCGCCAGTGCTCAGCTTGTACATGCGACTTTAGCTGCTGGGATATTGCATGCTTCTCGCCATCCCTTCACCCTCGCGCTGGCGTCTTCTACGACCCCTTCTAGCGGCTGCAGTTCTCTTCCTATTCTTCGTCTTTTATCTGTTCTTCAAAGCTCGGCCTTCATATGAGCTCTACAGGAACTTGTTCGATAAGGAGCTGGAGAAGAGTAGAAAGATAATAAGAGAGGATCCTGGGAGGAAGTATGTGCTGTTCAGGCAGTTACAGGGTGCTGGATTCAACAATCAGGTACGTCTCGTTGTGTATCAATTTTCCAGCAATATTCATGCCCGTTACAGGCTCAAGAAATACTGCTTTTCCACCACCTTGCATTGGAAGCAGGTCGAACATATGTATACCAACCAGTTGTCTGGCGACCAAGGGGAACTAATGCTCTCGTGCCCCTCTCCGCCTTCATGACCGGCGTTACCCGCAGCAGCGTCAACGCTGCTGTTTTCTCGGAAGCATGTCCATCTGCAGAGACGAAGCACGTATCTTTGCGTGTTGAGCATGATCTCCTGTGGAATCATGCAAAAGAGGTCCTCGGAGGACCAGAGAAATGTATTATTATAGACGACTGGATATTTAATTGGGCGTACGTTCTGTTTCATTTTTCTTCTATTATGAATGACAATGGCTGATACGGCCCATATGTTCAGTTTTCTGGAATCTTCGGCTTTGCATCAGATATGGCCATCTTTCAAGATTTACCTGGGAAAGCACTTTGAATGGAGCGAACAAATAGACATGATCACTGGCCGAACTCAGCACGAGCTCAAACTTCAGCAAAACAAGTTCCATACAGAGGGGGAGCCATATCTTGCTCTTCATCTGCGCAGAGGTAGACCTATATATGCGCTAATTTGACGCCTTCTGACTGTCTTTTTAGGCGACTTCGAGAATCACTGTTACGGTCTTGCTGAATCAGGGGAAGGCTTCACAACTTGGGCTACCCTCCCCTCTCTTCAAAAACGCTCCATATACCCACCTGCTCTCGATACCCACAACCAGTCTTCTATTTTGGAACACTGTTACCCCAAACTCACCCGCATAATGGCTGCAATCGATAACCAAGTCCGTGCCAACCCCAAATTACGGACAGTTCATGTCCTCCACGACGGAGCATGGGATCACCCCCTTGTCTATGCGCAACATTACCAGCTTCAATCCATGCTCAAAGATCCCGCTCGGGCGAAGAGAGAAGCATGGAAAGGAGGGCCGATGAAGAGGGTAACACATTCAGGGCAGGTACCCATTGGTTGGGGTGAGGCTGATTGGAGTGTCATGGTTGATGTTGAGCTCGCGAGAAGGGCGGAAGTTTTTATTGGGAATGGATACTCGAGCCTTAGCACACAGGTTGTGGCTCTGAGGCTGGGTGATGGGAGGAAGGAAGAGGATATCACATTGTACTAGGTCTCGTAATAATTTGTGTATTCTATTGTACCCACAATTTTACTCAATTTTCTGTGTTGTAATCCCTTCTCGTTGTTGAAAAACTCGTTCTCGATGCTGGCAATGAGCACAGTCATCCTTATTTGTGCCCGTCTTTCATTCGGACGTTCTCAGCGGCCTGGTTCACACCGTTGTAGTAGTACACTAAGTAGCTTTGGGCCTCCAAACAGATCGTCTATATTTTTCGATGTAATCACCCAGAAATCACCGAATATTATTGTTGGAACTTCCCTGTCTATTGCCTCGAAGCTTCAACGCCGTCCTCAACGATGTGCACAGTTTGTCGTTGTTATCCTCCGCGACTCAGACAGCTTTGAGGTGACTCACTCCGACTGGCATGGCCATGAAGTCACTTCGGCACATAAACGTGGGCGATGCGTGGATTCAGCGGCCTCATCCTCCATATTCGTTCCCGCTATCGACCACAAACGGGGAATCACGGTACCTAACTTAGGACTGAGCACATTGCCTCTCCAAGACGTCCGTCAAACTCAAACGCAAACCAACCTTCACCGGCACCTCTGGCCACTATTCGGTTTCATTCTAAGGAAGGTCCTCATCAAGCTCAACAACCGCCAGCATGACCGAGCATGAGGATCAGAGACCACCTGCGCAGGCTCCGACCGAGGCGCAGGTCTCGACTGAACCACCAGTTGCCACTGAGCAGGTCGAACACACTGAAGTGCCGCCACCTTCATATGCATCTCACGACCACGAAGACCCTCCGACGCATCGAGAAACAGCTGTAGAAGGACTGGATGGCCTACTGGCTATCGGGCCATTTTCCGGAGATGCGGTTCGAACGATGGCTGGGGTGAAGGAATTTGGTATCAAGACTAGCTCTGTCGATGGGCTACTTACGAGGGTGAAATGTGATTTAGAGATGCTAAGGAATACGGTGAATGCAGAGGAGGCTAGGGTGAAAGACTTGGGCAAGGATGAGCAACAGAAAGAGCTAGCTGAGGTGCGGAGTCTCATCGAAGGCGTGGATTCCATACAGAAGGTAACTTCTACCATTTTTCGTTGCAAAACTCGACATTGAAGCTGATATATGCGTTCTTTTTTTTTCTAGCGATATATAGATCTGAGCTGGGAGACCAGACTGCTTGCGACCAAAGTCGAAGCCCACCTCCTGGACTTTGTCAATACGGTGTTACCTTGCGTCGTGGACTACCAGGCTGATGAAGATGAGAGGCATGCTGACCTCAGAGGCTTCATTAACGTACGTCTTCTTATTGTTTTTTTCAAAGTGGTATGAAGCCTAACATAAGGCTGTAGATGCGTAAACCACCCTTCGCGTCAACCGAAAGCGAGGATCCATATCGCGCTTTCCTCAAGTTAGAGCAAGACCTCAAGGAAACGCTAAACAAAGCGATCACGTATGCAATCAGCTATCATGAGAAGCTGTATAATCGCAATGAAGTCTGGAAGGCGGACAAAGAGCGGCTAGACAAGAAGAGTAAAGAGTGAGTGTCTTTTACACGACTATATGCGCCAGATTTCTGACATTCTGCGCTTAGCTGTCAGGATATTGTAAACGTTTGTTAAAACGAACGGTTTGGCTGTATCTCACTGCCTTAATTGCAGCTCACGAAGACTCCACAACGAGTTGGCCTGACTCTCGGAGCCACGGCTGTCGGCGCTGTTAGCTCGCTGCCTATCCCAGCAGTTTCTGCCACTATTGCGGTGAGTTTGAGAATATACAATATCCCCGCTCCCTCTGAAGGGCTTTACAGGCGGCTGGACTTGGAGTTGCAGTCGCAGATACCATCAAGATTGTGACCAATATTGGCAAAATCTTCGGCAAGTCTATTCCCGTTTCTTTCACCGGCTCCTACTGACTTGTCACTCTTATCTAGAGGTCAACAAGGAGCAGAAGTCTTTCATTGACTTGCATGACCTTGACCAGGCTGTCGACCGCATGAGCGGGATAAAGTCGCGTCTCTTGGACGAGCCTTCTCGGATTCCGAACCTATCGCAACTCTCCCAAGTCATCCTGAAATTGTGGGACATGGCTGCCGAAGACGCAGAGTTCTTGGATGGTCATGATTTGGATGATATTGTGCACGATGAGGTGCAGTCACTTCCCTGTTCTGTGTCGTTACAGTCGCTGATGGTGCTTGTACAGGACTTGCTACTGAAGATCGAGAACATCTCGATCACCTACAAGGCTTACGCTAATACTCTCAAGGAGTTCACCAATAGCCTCCAAAGGACAGGTATTTTCATCGGAAGGCGGTCAACTTGACTTTGATCTGGGTCTGCGGAGGCACATGGCTATCAGGCACTTTGTTGTACGATCTATTGCTGTTCGTTTCTTGTTTGTGCGATCTGACGCTGAGTTCCAATACATTTCGTTGCTCCCTGCATTATGTGCTATTTCCGTCTCGGAGACTCTTCTCTGGTTCATTATGCATGACTATGTGTTGAGCAACCAGTGTCATCCTTATTGACGTTTTTCCTGTCCTTGTGCTCTTCTGACCTCGCTCAAGCTTCGAGAAGTACTTCAATCCGGGCACTAAACCTTCTGCACTCTAGCTTATGCGTCAGCCTTAAAGCCGATGTGACCGGTTTCATCGAGCCCGGTTTGACCGTACTCACGTACAGAATCCTTTGGTAAATGCTTCCCTGTATGAGATTTGCCACCGTATGTACTGACTCAAATTGACAGCTGGCGATCGCGAGGAAACCTCTTTCTTACCTCCAGGCAGAAGAAAGCAAATTTTCAAGAGTTGTTCCTGTGGCCACCTCTTTTCAATGCCACACCGAGTGCCCTGCTCCTTTTCGTCGAGAAGGTGCCGATTGTAGGAATGTCGGTCCCTGGCGTCAGGAATCCCGATGTTACTTGATCGAATGCGAAGGGAGCGCAGGGTCAAGAGAACCGAATATTTACGGCAATGAGGGGTTCTCGCTTGCGTGGGTGCTGTCAATGCCATGTAACCATTTTTTAGACTTTAGCGTTCTAGCGTTCGATGGGATGCGGGTGAAGATCGAATACTTTTCACATGGCATCTAAAGTCTATATAACTGACCAAGGTTCGTCGATCCAATGCCTTAGAAGTTCGTGAAGAGTATCTGACCGCTCCATCGACAGGTTGTGTTCAAAATGTCAGTAGCAGGATATGATTTGCCAGCTGGGGCCATCATAGGGATATCTGATACAGCAAGTGGACTCTTCGCCAGTGAGTGACAGTGCTTGCATGCGTCTACGTAGAAGTGTTTGATGCTAATTGGTCTCCAACCAGGTTGCTTTGTTGGTACGGTGTATGTGCCAATAATCGTTCGTCCGCATCCAAGTTCTCAGGAAGTTCCTTCAGAATTCTTGGAATTAGCATTGTTCAGACATGGAGCTACTTTCGACGGACAAGAGATGGGTGGACATTGCAGCTTTTCGTGAGTCTCATGGAATGGATGTAGCTTGAAGCAGACGAGAGAACTGATGCCACCTGCTTAGGTCACTGCGCTAGTGTGAGCGCTGCCCCTACCTCTTGCTCTCATTTCTCTCATCTCGCACCACTCATGCCAGATTGCTTGACATGGTGGAGAGTAGTTGTACCATCGGTGGACTCTACGGCTATCTTGTAAGTCAAAAAGGTTTCTCTCATAATGAAACTTGCCGACTGATCAGTCAATGCACAGATTTCACATTTCGGTGATTTCAAATATCTTCGCACCTTCGACCCGTGTGTGCTCTCTAGTTGGTGAAATTCCGATAATCCTGACACAAGGTCTATCAGGGCGGTTACCATTGGATACGCCTGTTCGTTCGTGATCATCTTTTTGTTAGTAATTCATACTGCCTCCCACCCCACTTTCTGACTTTGTTTAGGACACACCTATTTTTTGCGAAGAGGATATATCAAGGTTTGTGAACCCAGCGACACGAACCATGTTCTGGTTTCTCACATTTTTATTGCACAGTCTGCCGGAAGAAATGGTTACTCATCTTGAACGTGAGCGTTGCTGACATTGACCATCACCAACACCATATTTATCATTCTGATTGAACTCACTTATTTAAAGCTAACTGTGGCGATCACTGGATTCGGTAAGTTGCATCGCCAAGTCAACAAGTAGCCTGGTGTAGTTGACATCCTTTATAGCTTTTGCAATCGGTCAGTTCTCATCTACGACCAGGAAAACGCTGGTATTCACTTCCTGCAGTTTCCTGCCTTACGCCTTGGATACCAAGTCTCGTTAGCGATAACTCTGAGCCCAGCGTACGTCGTTTCCTCCTAGTAGTCAGAACGCCCATATTCACGTCTTACTAGTTCGCCGTTATTGGTATACATGTCTGCGCCATGACTTCCGACGTCATTATCACTATAGCTTTAACAAGGTCGCTGGCTTCGATCCAGTTTTCAGCTAGGAAGTTCCAAGCTGGGCAAGTCCCTCTGGATCTGGTTTCGAACACCAACTAATCGTCTAATTATCAGGAGCACCAGCGATCTATTACATAGAGTGCTGGTCTATACAATTACAAGAGGCATTGTCATTACTGTCGCCCAGGGCATACATATCACGATGTTCATTGCGAAACCAAAAGATTTCATGTTCTGGTACGCTCTGCTGGAGGTTGGATGCTACATATACTCATATCCTCTTTCAGGACATCGACACATTTCATCATCACCAAGCTCTATGTATTGACCACTGGTATGTGTCCACTTTTGGTTCCACGGTTCATTCCCCTGATATCCAAGGTATACTCGTTTTTACAGTCGTGACGTGAGTTTTCCTGCTCCTCTGCAAATGCGCGGTGGTTAACCCGTTTTCCTCCCAGCTTGAACTCCAGGCGTAACTCTGAGAATACTCCAGAAGTAAGAGTCTTCCCGGCGGCAGTAATAGAAGAGACAGTCTCCCTCAAGTTTGCGAATCGTGATTCGATAGATGAGGACGAAGATGAAGCGGAGAAAGTGAGAGCGTGAGTCCAGATTCCGATCCATTTTCGGCCTATTTTGAGCATTATCCTCTCCAGGATCCAATCAGCGCCAGCCTTCGTATGAAGGCCCCTCCCGGCCCTAGCGGACTTTTCTTGCACAACATTAGAAACGAGATGTACGATATTTCCTATGTTCAGATCCATTATGGCGCCATCGTGTTCCGCCCGGTCTGGTCAGATAGCACGTTCTTTGTTCACTATTATGGCTCAAGATCAAGCAGCACTAGCGTGCCTGACGCTAGCACCCTGGTGCAGGGCTCAGAGTCGTTGAAATGAGCATCAGGAGAGGCTGTATGGTTCGGTCGATCTGGTGCCAATGCAAATGCGAACATATGATGAATAGGGTTTCGCGTTGTTCAGGGGCAGGGCACAGGTGGTGGCTAGTCCAACTCGAAATTCAAGGTTCAAACATCGAAATCCCACCGATCCGAGCAAGCAAGAGCCCTTCAATTCTCTTCCGTGATAGTAGCCGCTTTCTTTGGGGATAAGAGACTCGGCATCTGGCTACGAGAAGTATATATAGTCACCACTACATGTGAGGCTTTCTCAAATCGCCTCCGTTCTCCATTCACTTCATCTCATTGCTATACTCGTACTTTCCTTTCAGAATGCCCGGAGCCCCAGCGTCAGATGCAGCATCTCAGACTGCAGATGGGTTGCTTCTCAGTATGTTCCCGGCTTTTGCAATACTCAACCAATATCGTTTTACCTTCCAATTGGCAGGTTCTTTCGTCGGCATATTGTAAGAGAACGAGAATGTTGATTCACACTTTATGAATGGTTCTGATGACGAGACAGTCTTCTAGCAATCACAGTGGTGCAAACATGGACTTATTTCCGTCGAAATAGAGATGGGTGGATTCTACAAACCTTCGTGCGTCTGTCCTCAACATTTCGTGATCGTGAATAAGAACTGATCAGCTTCATGTTTAGATCGCCTCTCTGTCGTAGGTTCTATTCTATTGCAACAACTCGGAGTCGTGTCTAGAGACTCATTGCCGCCAGCTTGCTCGATATTGGAGAAAGCAGTGCTAATATACTTGCCCTTCGAAGCTACCTTGTACGTGAATATGGATTTGATCAAGGAGGTGAAACTGACTTCGATCTAGATCACGCACTTTGGAGACTACTCCTACCTTCAGGAAACTCATCAGTAGGTTTCCAACCCAATGGTGCCAATGTCGTTGTCTTACGTCCTTCTTCTAGCCTTGTCAATGTTGCGTTCCTTTTCACCTACCTGATTTTCTTCCTGTGAGATTCCCATTTTCCGCCTTCCTTCCAGAGTTCGTCGCCTAACATTCGATCAGAGCACACCTCTTCTTTGCAAGGAGAGTATTTGTTGGTGAGCCAAATAAGCTGCTTGACTAATTAGCTGGCGATGCTCACTGTCTCTTAGTGTGTAGAAAGAAATGGCTGTACGCGATCAACGTAAGCTTCATCTTGCAAAGTCTTGGATTAGAGCTGACATGAGGTATGAAGTTGACCTTGTGTGTCCTTATGCTAGGTGAGTGACCTGACCATGTCGACTGGTCGTCAAAATTTATGCACGTTCTGTCCAGGAGCAGGGCTGGGTTAGTTCAACAACGCCTCTACCCTCGAAGTAAAAGAAACTTATTCTAGCTAGGTTATCTTGCTGTAGTCACACAGCTTTCAACCTCTCAACCCAGTAGGGTAGATCCTACATTCGTAAGGGTGGGTCATACCTATCCGTGCCTCTGTTCACAACTTGGCCATCTCATCTGTGGGGCAGTTTGCAGGATTAGCTTTACATCTATGTGCCGGAATGCTCGATATTATCGCTACAGCAACGTTGACGTACTCACTGGGAGACTTTCGGACACAGGAGAAATCATATCTGGAGGGGTATCACTTTCTTCTTTCGGCCAAGTTAACTTCACTGAGGTTCACCACGTAGGAACACGAAAGAGTTACTCCATCGACTTCTCGTCTTTACAGTCACTCGGGGAATAGTCATGACCATCGCCCAAATTATTCACGTCTCAATGTTTATTCTGAAACCAAAAGATCTCATGTTCTGGTAGGTATTGCCCTCGCCTCTTTCAGCAGTCGTTGACCCATCTGCTTTAGGGCATCATCTCACTTCGTTATTAGCAAACTTTATGTTTTGACTACCCGTGAGTTCTCAGAGTGATCTTCTTTCGAGTTGCGTGAGCAAGTCAGTTGACATTGAATTTAATTTCTCAGTTGTGAGGTAAGCACTCCGTACATTCCATCTCGTGTGCATTATATGGCTAACAAATGATGCAGCTTGAATTCTCGTAGATACTCTCGAGACAGTGACGAGGTTCACGAAGACGAAGTTCTTTCATTGAGATTCGCCCAACGTGCCTCACTACCGGTAGATGCTGAGGATCCTATCCAGGTGGCAAAGATGTGCGTACAATCAATGCATATCATCCAGCATACAGTGAGCTCACGAATTTGCAGGATACGATCGGCTCCAGGGTATCTCTACAGAGAACATTCTGCACTGCAGGATCTGAGGGGGGACATGTAAAGATCTAAGGACTCGTATTTCATCGCAGTGCATGTTATTAATGGACACTGATAAACACCATGGTTCTGTGAAATATGAGCTCAAATTGCAGAGCGAGCGAAGAGAGGGTTCGTTTAGACACCTGTGTATACATTGCTAATACAGCAAAAAGGTGAAACGAACAGATGTCTTGGGACAGTATGACTATGTATATGGACCGCGGATGGGCGAAGAGATTGACGACGCTCATCTTGGGGAGAGTGGGTAGGTAACCTTTCTAACATTCCTTGCTGGCCCCCACACTATACGTTCGTTGCTTGTCCCTCAGCTTTGTCAACACGGAATCCCAAGTTAAGGTGTGGTCCCACATACTATGGACTTTATCTAGGTTTGGAAACATGCGAGCCAGACATTCGATAACATTGGTCAAAATGTCATTCCCAGGAAGGCCTCCCGAATTGTCGTCGAAGTGGCTCCACCCATTTCCGAGCTGGAACATGTTGCGGCTTGCACCCGGTTCTGGTATTTCGCTACAGGCAAAAGGGTTGAGCAAAATGGTCATATGTGCCTCTCGGAGCAATGGGCAATTTTTGACTAGGCGTAACATCCCGCGAAGTGAAGTAATGGGCTGGCCACCGTCGCGGTCTGAAAAGGAGAGAGACAGATATTGCAATCTTCTCCAGAAGGCCGAGACGTTGTGTAACCATCCCTCGGTAGGTGTTTCCTTCCCTTCCTCGAAGAATCGGATTGACACCGTGAGATGCTCGAGGTTGACGAGGAAGCCCAATGGAAGGAACATGGTCTCCACATTAGAACGTGTCAAATCGCGTGTTTCGTCGTAGTCTCCCTCGAGTTCAAGGTGGCGCAGGGAGGTAGCCAAGGAGGTATGGGAGGCCAATGCAGCGATTGTTTTGCCGGGGGTAATCTCGTAAGTCTTTATTTCGAGATCGTAATAGGAGGGGGTGCGGATTATTAGGGTCGAAAGCAGTCCATCTTCGTAGTTCATTTTTTCTATCAAGGGAGCGATGCGATCCCAGAAGTTGGTAGTAGTAACTTCCAACCTAGAAAGACGAGGAAATGGGAGCCTTGCGAGGGTACTGAATGCGGGAGGCACCTCCTCTCGGTTCATACATTCCTCCTTCTCAAATGCGATTGAGAGCTGTAGTGATTCCAACAAGGACGATTGATGGGCAAGGCATTCGAACGTCTTGGAACCGAGGGGGCGCCCTGAGCAACTGAAAGACCGCAGGTCTTTCAACGATCCCAATAACCTCGAGAGCATGCTGTCGAAGTCGAGGTTGGAATCTACCATCGGCGCTGTGCCGGCAAACCATAAGGCCAATATGTTGATCTTCGGGCATTTCTCCTCTACCTCTTTGAAAAACACTCCCAGCCCGACCCCTTCGATGTTGTGTGGTATAAAGTCGAGCTTCAATGTGGTGATAGATGGCCCCAAAAATGCGGATAAGAAAGGTCTGGATGCTTTGAGGCTTTCCGCCATAGAGATGCGTAAGCGATTGACTTGAGGGAAAAGAGGTCCTGTGATTGCAGTAGTCAAGCTGCGAAACACGACTTCGGTGACTTCGTAATCAGTAGATTCGAGAAAATGCAGTTCTTTGATACGAGAACGGTAATGGTCGAACCGCCTGAGGTTCTCCGATGTGTACGGTCTATTCGAAGACAGCGCCTATTTTGAAACAAATAGGTGTGATTTTCTCAGAAGTAAAGGGAAATTACTGTACCCGCTGCGCGTCGTCGTCTGAGTAGTATTCGTAGTCTTCGCCATCTTCCGTTTGCCAATGGTGTATACGGGTTGGGTCCTTTTCGTTCCCCGGCAAGGTGTAAAGAACAACGGTATACAGCCTAACAGGTTCATGTCCCCATAGAACGTCCATCGCGATATCTAATTATCATTTGAGTCAGCTTCGCAGGGTGACTTGAATATAGTGAGTGTATTGAACTTACTGTGGATGTCTTTGCACGTTAGTCCGAAGCTAACCAATGTTCCCCGAAGGAACATGGCAGCCAGAGCGTCGCAGATTAGACCAAGGACGTCATTAGTAGCGAGGCAGGGTTGCATCGTGGTGCCGGAGGGAATGTCGATCAGTTACAGGATTTCTTTTGGAACAACACCAGAAATCAAGTTCGATGCGGGGGGAATTTATCGATTCCAAATCGATTCTTATAGCTCTCAGCTGGTCGCTCGGTGTCATTCGCCCGTTATTTCTTGGCGCTAAGCCTGACCACCCTCACCTGATTAAGATCTACTTGTTCATCGTTGTGACTGAAGGGACCATGGCTGTCGACTCGGAGAAGACAACTGTTGGCGACGGTGACTGAGTTGACTCGAGCAGCCTGAGAGATTTCGGCAAACTCTGATCTAGCCGTGGACTGCGGTACCTTTCTTGAAATTTCTTCAGTCAGCGATCCCGCGTATCGCCTGCGTAGGGCCATCACGAGCGTCATGGAACCGAACAAATTCACCCTCTCTGAAATGGGTTTTTGACATGGTCGCTTTTTCAGGTTAGCCTTTGCTGACAAAATGGAGCCGCTGCCCACTTTTCGCCGTCCTTGAATTTCATTTACAGGGATGAGCTGGGCGACTTGACGACTTCCCGCGGCTGCTCTTACTTTGTTCTGCAACCATTCATTGCAGCTTCAAGATCGCCTGTGGAGAGGATGAGCGGTCATGAGCCCTCGAGCGATATTTCATCGACAGTCGACGGCCTGTTTGGCGGTGTGTCTTCAATAAGCTTCAAGCTCGGCTGATTGGGCGGCTAACTCACGAGGCCCAAACCAGGTTGCTTCATTGATTCCATGTACGGTTTCTTCTCCGGGAGACCAGTCGAAACGCACTGACGAACTACCTTCTGGCGTTGTCAGCCTTCTAGGTGTCACACTCGTTCAGGCATGGAGCTATTTCTGCAAAAATAAGGACGGATGGACGATGCAGGCATTCGTGAGTGCCGATTCTCAGGCGGTTGACTGATGCTAAAGAGTTGCGTCAATGTGTCGCAGGTCATGTTGCTCCTGTAAGTTGCGTTCGTCAGAAAGCCCCAGGTGTATGAACTGACTATCGGCAGGTTTGTCGATATCACCGAGACCATAGCAATTATCCTCGCTCTACGTGACTATCTCGTTCGTGTCTCTATCTATCTACGGTCTCATGGCATACTGATCTCTATTCTCCCAGGTGTTACGATTCGGAGACTACAATTACCTCATGACCTTCGACCCGTAAGCACAGCCCAACTTAAGACCGTCCCTCGCCGACTTTATGGTGATAGGCTCGTACCACTTGGATTGCTCTCTACCTATCTAATATTCTTTATGTGAGCCCCTTTCTGTCGCCAGCGGGTTCAGGGACCTGACCAATCCCAGGACGCACGCCTTCTTCACCAAGACCGTATACTCAGGTAAGTAGAGGTCATATTTTCGTGAGCATTTGATAATGATAATCATCTCGTAGTCTGTCGGAGGAAGTGGCTTTTGGTGCTCAACGTAAGATATCGCATGTATGTTCTTCCTTCATTATACTGATAGCCCTGAACAGATCACCCTGTGCGCGCTCATGCTTGGTGAGTTCCAAGTTGACTTCATTCATGGCGTGAAGTAATCCTGACGATCGTAGGCTTTGGACTAGGTGAACTATACTCCGCCGCCACCTTCGCTGAAATGTGACTTACTTCAGTCTAGCTGCTAGTCTCTCCATCTGGTGGCCGCGCTATCTAAAAACACCCCGTCAACGCAATGTACGTTACTTGACATTCTTATTTAGGACAGAAGTCTGTACGAACTCACAGGTTCTGAAGATGGCTGGCCTCATCTCACACATCCTTGCCGGAACGTCTGACGTGGTTATCGCTGTGAGGCTGACTCTGTCTCTGTCCGACTATGGCTGCTTGGCGAAGAAGCATTTGACAGGGTAAGTTTACAGCTTAAGACCTCGAAGATTCAGTCTGAACTGGTGTATTAGGGGTACGAAAGAGCTCTTGCATCGTGTTCTCGTCTTCACGGTGAGCAGGGGCATAGTTATGACAATCGCTCAGTTTGTCCATGTGGGCGTTTACCTGTCAAATCTGTACCATCCGCTGCTCTGGTAAGCTGTTTCTCTTCCACCCACCAAAACCCGAAAGGAATAATGGGATGTACAAGGGCGGGAACACATTTTCTGATAAGCAAGCTCTACGTTCTTACAACGCGTGCGTATCCTCGTGCTTCCACACAGTTGACCCCTGACTAAAACGACATTGTACAGTTGTGAGGTGAGGGAAGCATCTCCTCGCTGCTTTACATCTTATTGAACGAACACGTTCGCTAGCCTGAACGCTCGCCGTAGCTTCTCTCACAAGTGCTACGAAGTGTACGACGAGGAGTTACCTTCTATGAGCTTTGCGAGTCGCCCATCTGCTGACTTGCAAGAAGAAATTGATAAGGCAAGCATTAGGTCGTGCGTTTCGTCAAAAGTATCCGAAAGACCACCAACTAATGTCGTGCAATTAGCGGACGAGCCACACCTACTTTTGCTTAGTTGATCGACTGGTTTCCCACCGGCTTTCTCGACTTTAAGAGGCCCAAACTATATAGTAATATCTCGAACAATTGTTAACTTAGACCTATTAAACACAACACCTTGTCCAGGAGAAGATCTCAGAGCTCAGAAGTGGTTCATTTCAGGGAGGGTAGGAGGCTAGGCTTCGGCTTCGGCCTGTTAGTCATGTGGCGTACAGGGGTAAACGGGCTATGTCTTCAAGAGGGTCTACAGTTCCGACAGCCTGAAACTTGGGATGCGCCACATGAGTGGTTTCTCAAGCACAGCCACCTGCCAACACGCTTGCCCACAACCTTCACGAGCGTCAGTCACGATCAATTCCCTCTGAATGTAAGTAACGTTTCCAGGACACAATGACGGGAAATTCTAGGAATAAGAAGCAAAGAGGAGTTAGATTTGGGAATAAAACACTCTCCAACTTGCCACCACTTTCTCTGGACGACATCCCAAAACTTCCGCCCGCCTATGATCCCTTTGAGGACGACGCGCCGTTCAAGGTTTTAACTTTTTTGACCTTCAGAAATCTGATTTCAGCTCATTATCTGAAGCTGACACCTCCCATTCGAACACTCAACGCCTTCGATTTCATTTCAAAGCGTCTCCCTGAAGAATGCCAGCAATATTGCAATGTCAGGATCGGCCAACGTGAATTAATGTGCTTTGTCATTGCTACAAATGAATCCGAGGAGGACATGGAGAGAGCTCAGGATCTGGAACTCATCCACCAGGTACGCGACACAATTGGTGTTGATTGTGGCCCCCCTGTATGGGTGGAGCCTATGGACGAAACCGAGCGATAGTACTAGTTGGTTCGCGTTCTTCAAACGACTCCCAGTCACAATACCGGTTGAGAATGTTGTTTGACCTGCACTCAACCTTCTAGTTTGCAAAGTGCAAATGTTATCTCCTGTAGTATTCTCTGCATCATATTATGATTAGCCGCTTCGAAGGGATAGTAACCTTCCTTGGGCCCCCAGGAGAAAACCTGAGATGTCGGGAGCAGTTCACCAACATAGGGATGCTGCAGGCTGGGCTTAAGGTTGGGTCATTTTCCATCAAAACGCTGCAAGTGTGAGAGTCGGTCATGGCTGGGAGCGGCGGGGGATATTACACGTTAGAAAATGAGGCAGGTCCACGATTCCGATGGCCGAACGCTCGGGATGCGCCACAGCAACGGTTTCTCAAACACAGCCACCTTCCAACTCAAGGTTCATCTCCTTCACAAGAGCATCACGGTCAATTTGGTTGGAATGTGAGTATATCACTCCAAATAAGGTCCTACCGGCCCAGTGAAGGAGGTTATGACTTGAAATAGGAATCAAAAGCAAGTTCGATTCAAGAATCAAACATACTCCAACCTCCCGCCGCTTTCTCTGGACGACATCCCGGAACCTCCGCCAGTATATCATCCCTTCGACGAGGACGCAGACATACCATTTGGGATCTTCACCTTCTTGATCTATTGGCCTCTCATCGAGCGACACTTCATAAAGCAAGACCCTCCAATCAGGATACTTGACGGACTCGATATTATCAGAAGGCGTCTTCCAAAGGAATGTACAGACTGGTGTAGGGTCAAAGTAGGCACACGCAGCTTAATTTGCTTCGTGATTGCTACGAATGAGTCCGAGGAGGAAATTAAAAAGTCCCAGGATTTGGAATACGTCAATCGGGTGCGCGATGCAATTGGGTTCCATTGTGGTCCGCCCATATGGGTACCCCTTACCCCAGAGGAGGCATCCTACGATAGCGATAGCGATTGACGCTCATGATGTATCAAATAGCCCAATTTCCTTGTCCACTCGTGTAATACCGAACATACCCTAAGCCTTTTGTAACGACGCCTTTACTGTAATTCTATCACTGAATTTGGAAAGATGTCCTTGACACCATGCCAGTGACCTGCCATTTTTCGGTAGTATCAACTCTCAACCTCTACCACGGAATGTGGCTCCAGAGGTCCTTCGGAGGTGAGTGAGAAAAGGAACATGCCATTGTAAGATAGCTACGTAGTAATGTAAGTCTCATGAATTATACAACAAGAAAAATGCCAGGAGCCATGGAACATATTGAACATTTTATGCATCGTAATCATCACCAATCCTCTATCCCTCTAATCAACATCCATCTCCGAAGGACCCTTGCTAGGATCTGGAGTTTGTGTCTTCTCAGGGTTAGGAGTCTCCGTCTTGCTCTTCGGTGTTTCGGTACCAGGCGTAGGGAGCACAGGTGGCTTGGGCTTAGGCTTGGTGAGAATCGGGACAGCGAAGTAAATCAGCTCGTCCCTCTTCTTTCCAATCTCAGCACTCGTCAATATAGGATCGACGTTCTTGGGACGTTCAGACTGCTTAACAGACTGGTCCTCAAGCCACTTGTTGATGGTAGCTGCTCGCTCGATGACACTCTGCTTGTCCTTGTCGTCGATGTGGGCGTACTTCTCTTCGGTGGAGGAAGCTTGTGCCATGTAGTTGTTGATGGTCTCGCGGAGAGCTGCGATGGCCTTTTTGCGCTCGTCGGTCTCTCTCCAGCGGAAGGCGATGGGGTCACCAATCTTCTTGAGGGCATCAAGACGTTCAACGTAGGCGGATTTGGTAGCGTCTTCACCCTCCTCGGTATAGAGCCAGTCCTCAGCCTCCGACAATTGCTTAAGCAGGGTCTCCTTCTCCTGCGACTGAACGTAGCTGGCGTAACGGCCGTCGAGTTTTTCCCGAGTGTCGTAGACATACTCTTCGAGTGCGTTCTTGCGATCCTGCGAGTAGCGTGTTAGCATATATTTGCGAGGAAGTAGCAGTGAAACGAACCTCAGTATCCTTGACGAGCTTATCAGCAGCATGCATCTGGTTCTCCAACTCTCTGAACTGCTCGAGGTTGGTCTTGTCCAGAGAGAGGTTCTGCGCGACCCAGGGAATATCCTTCTTCCTGACGACCTTCTTCTTCTTAGGTGCAACCGGAGGCTCACCCTCAACATCCATAGGAGCGGGCTCCTCCTTCTCCTCAACCTCCTCGACATATGCCTGCTCGAACGACATGATACCGTGGAGGTTCAGCCTGGCCTTAACCTTGATGGAAGGAATGTCGCCTTTCTCGTCTGCAGCGGGCACCTCCTTGGCAGTGAACTTGCCAATGAAGGGGTTGATACCCTTAGGGAGTGTCTGGGGCTCAGCGTAAACAGCCTCGATATCGAAAGTCTCCTTGCGGTAGAAAGTGAGGACCTTCGTCGAGGGGATAGCATTGCCCTTGGGGAAGACCAAGAGCTCAGTATCGTCATCGGGATCGGTTGCAACGGGCGGCCATTGGACCTTGATGGGGTAGGGGTTGATATCGTGAACGGCAAATTCACGGACACGGAAGATGGGAGAAAGTTGAGCACAGGCGAAGGTGGCACCACGTGCGATGGCTTCGTCCTGGTTAAGGGTGGTGGAGAGGGTCTTGCCCTTGAAGGCTTCGAGGATCTTCTGGCGAACAGCGGGGATACGAGTGGAGCCACCGACGAGTTCGATAGCGTCGATCTGGTCGAGGGTGAGACCAGATTCGGCGATGGCACGCTCAAGGGGAGCAGGAATGCGGTCGAGTACGTCAGCGATGAGCTCCTCGTACTTCTCGCGGGTGAGGGTGGATGAAGCGTCAACATCGTTCATGATGTTCTCAACGTTGATGGGGGCTTCAGCGTTGGCAGAGAGAATCTTCTTGAGCTTCTCACATCCAACCGTAAGACGGAAGATAGCTTTGGGGTTGCTCATGATGTTGATCTTGTACTTGGCGTCGAATTCTGCAGCGAAATACTTGACGAGAGCATAGTCGATATCACGTCCTCCAAGGTTGTGGTCGAAATCAACAGCCTTAACTGTGAGTTGGCCCTTGTTAAAGGCGACGATGGAGACAGTCAGGGCTGTGTGGCCAACATCAACGAAGGCAATATGGCGGGGAGTCTCTCCGACTTCGGGAAGGTCCGATTTTGTGATACCCCAACCAAGAGCAGTAGCAGTAGAGTCGTTAATCAACCGCAGTGCGTTGAGACCCGCAATGGAAGCTGCGTCATGGAGAGCTCGCCTCTGGGCTTCGGTGTACCAAGCTGGGACAGCGATGACGATATCCTTGACGTCGCTCTTGAGCTCAGCGGAGGTGATGTCGCGCAGCTTGCCAAAGTACATGCCAACAAGCTGTGTGGCAGAGAACTTTTGTCTCTCCCCGACATAGTTGACCTGAGAAGAACAGTAATTAGCATCCCGATCACGCCTGTCATGAGGTGTGCTGATGGCTTACCTCCACGCCCACGGTCCCATTCACGTCAACCAGCGACGCGTTAATGAACTTCTTCTCAACATCCTGCACCTCAGCATCGTTCAACGATCGTCCAATTATGCGTTTCAGTGATCCTATCGTGTTCTTGTAGTTTGAGGTTTCCTGTGTCTTTGCAGCCTCTCCGATGGACCGATTTTTGGGGCCAAAACCAACGAGTGATCTAGGAGATTTCGGTAAGTACAAGATAGACAGCATATAGGCAGTTCAAACGCACGGTGTCGTTCGGTTTGATACCTCGTTGGCGATGATATCAATACCGCGATGTCTCGCGACACCGATCTACACATCCAGAGCAAGATTAGCGCGTCAATCAAGAGGAAAACTGCATCATCGACGTACCAAGCTAGCAAGAGACCCAAAATCGATACCAACGACGGCCATGGTGGTGGTACAAAGTTAAGCAGCAAGTCTATGAAGCAGGCGAGGTCTATATCTGAAATTTTGGTGATCGAGGAACTTGCGGGTAAAGATTGGCTTGATTGGCACCACCCTCGGTTATAAACAACCTTCCCGTTTTGGATCATTCGATAACATTCTTGGTCTTTCCACAATGTTCCTCCGCATAGCCAACCTGGCCTCGAGGCGAAGAGATTTGCAAATTATTGACGACAGGCGCTTGTAATCATTAGCGATGTCACAATGGGAAACTCTTGTGCGGCCATAGACGCTTTCAAGTTTGACTTGTGCCGCTTTGCCCTAGGATCTGAATAAATTGGCTCACTATGGCTCTATGAACTCACCAGCATGTTTATGCTCCTCACGACGCTCTGGAAGCAGTCAATACCCTCCTTTCTGCAATATCTTTCACTCATTTTCTTTCCTGTCATGCCTTCAACGCGCCAATCATTCAGTGAACGCCGACGCGTCAATCTCTTTGTCCACACGGACATCTCCCCAGAAGTCGACGGGTATTCCCCCATTCGCAGACCTAGCCTCTCAACTCGTGGACGCTCTCAGACGCGCAAAAAAGCTGCGAGGTCTCACTCAGGAACAGACGAACTCGTCAATCGCCCTCTCTCAGGCTGGCAAGCTTTCCACAACATCTTCCCTCACGTCTATCTGGCCCTCTACGACCCAACAAAGACCATCAAACTTCCCTTCGGTGGTGAAGACTCGTTCACTCATGTCATCAAAATGCAATATCATCCTCCCACCGGCGTCAAGCTTCCAGAATGCAAACTCACCGGCGACTCCAAAATCAACGTCCACATGCTAGCAGTCAACATCCGTGGCACCACGGATGCCGACTTACGAAAGCCTCTCTCCCTGAGCTCGGACCAGATGTTGGTCGCGAGAGACTTTCTCTGCCTCGCACTCCCATTCTCGACGGGCGAATATAGGGGTGCAGAATCAGGTTGGATCGAACCCTCGCCAGAAGACCAAGTCAAGATATTAATCACGGCACCCATCCACTCCCTTCACCACAAGAAGGAAAACATGTCTTCTATGGACGTCATGGCTCTAGTCATTTGCTATCTGTCTTTCGTATCGGGCGAAGGGTATGATCACGTTCTTAAAGCTGTCAGGGATACCGAGGAAGCTATTCCTGAGGCTTGGAGAGCTGGGCTGAAGATGCTCGCAGAGGAACCTGGAGCTGGGGATTTCATTGAGGAGGTTGTGGCGAAAGTGTAGAGTGCAATTCTGTCTCGTAAACAGATCTACCTTGACTTACATCATAAACTACTAGTATTTGTTCCCGGTTAGCACGATAATTATTAATGGATGACCTGTCTTAATGTTTCACGAAGGTGGATTGTCGGGTTTCTCCAACTTAGGAATGCGAAGAGTATCTTGTACAACCGTGGATTGATAACAGAGAATTGCCATAGGCTCACAATGAGTGGTGAGATGTGGTAATGATATCATATATTCGTTCAAGATATATCTAAAGGTTTCTACGTTCTAATTTTATATATATTAAAATAATCAGCGACACTTCTAATGCAAAACTATGTTATAAAGTACACATTCTAGTCCCCTGACCATCGGTGACACAGATTTCAAGCGTGTTATCACCCTCGCGAGGTAAGAAACAGCGTAACATATTCAACTGTGCAGTCATCCTTTCCTCGACCTCCCCCGTCCCAAGGTGCCCACAAGCAAGAACTGTCTTCATATCAATCCCATTCACCAACCCAAACGTATCTCTCCTCTTAACCGTCCCCACTTCTTCAGCATTACATTCCTCCGTAGTATGCTCGCAAGTCTCGATATTGAGGAATCGAAGAGCGGGGCAAGAACCAACGACGGTTTGAGCGTCCATTGCTCCCAGCTTGACGAGTGTGACATGTGCGAGCTTCGAACAGCGTTTGAGGTAATCAACACTAGTCTGATCGAGGACGTCGGTGCAGCAATCACCGCCGGCATACGAGAGCTTGAGGGTTATGAGACTGGGGGTTCGGAGAGTTTTTAGCAGGGCGGAAAGGTAGATATCGGGGTGAAGTGGTAGCCCGAGGGTGATGTCGAGATCTTGAAGAGATGGGAGGTGAAGGGGATCCAGGACTAGCATATCCTCTACGATCACGTTCCAGTCCTCACGGCTATGACCTCTCATCTGAATCCGGAAGCTGAGCAGATTACGAGCATCTACGAGCATCGACCACGCATTGTATGAACCAATCTCAAACCCGTTGAGATGGAGGTGCGTGAGCTGGCTTATACACGGCATAGCAACCTCGATAGTTGGTGGTGTGGAGTCATTCAGGAACCCCCTACTGGTAACTTCGAGTTTGCGAAGAACGGTAGGCACCATACTGGTATCTGGGTGCATTATGAGGAATTTTGACGGAAGGTCGTTAGCCGAACAGGGTGCAATTTCAAGCCTGACGTCCTCTGTGAGGGCAGCTATATTAAAGGCTTCATGAGGCGAACGAGGTCTTGTCTCCATAGCGTGGTGAAGTATGGCTCCCGTGATAGTCAGATGAACCTTGCGAACGCGCGACTTCAGAATCGGAAGGTTGAAGAACCCTCTAAGGCGGTTCACCTGCTTCTGGAGTTTCCTATCTCCAAGGATTTCCCGAGTCGAACGGACCTTGGCGTCGAGGGGCCTATCCTTGGCACGATGGATAACCAGTTCGAGGGTGGCGAGGGGTAAGTTGGACTCGGCAGCATCATAGGTAAAAGAAGTCCAGAGAGGCGCATGGTCGATCGTGACATTTCTCCAGCTGGAGCAAACTTTTGTTAACGACCACGGTGTTGAATGGGGTGCGAGTTGGAGAGGGACTCCTTCATCCTTGTCGATAGATTGTTCCATAATATTGGTCAGGACCTCATTAGGAATAGATAGAGCGATGGGGGAGCGCATACTGGGTATTGCAGGGGGTTATGCAGACACGCGGTGAGACTGGCCTTTATACATTCTCCGAACTGGGAGAAAAAACTGTGGGAGAATCAGGCCAGAGGAAAATGCAAAAGATGCACGGCCAGCTGGCCCACAGGGTCCAGCAGGCAGAACAATGCAAGACACAGGTCAAAGCGTACACCAAGATCGAACAAAGCGGACCAAACACAAAAAAAAATTCCTGTCCCAGAGAGACTTGAACTCTCGATCTTCCGATTGGAGAGTTTAACAGTCGGACGCTTTAACCAACTAAGCCATGGGACACGGTGACGACAATTTACCTCAAATTATTATGAGCCTTCAAGTAGTGAAGTTAGTTGATCTGGTTGTGGGCGCCTCAACAAAGAGTTCAGGGACGAAAAAGTTCCTGATCAGTGCTTCGCGGGTCGGATGTCTAAAATTTGGATGAGTCACTCCTAGGTCGTATAGTACGGAGAAAAAAATACAAGCTCACTGACGTTCGAGGGTCCAAGGGAATTTCGGGAGGCCCATTATTTCTGGGTCCATGTGGAAAATGCCCCACATTGCAACGCAATTCTTTCGCTTGTGAATCGGAGAGATACGTTTTGATGATAATTTGGTTCCGATGGGTCCAGAGAGTGCATGTCGAACTTGGTTTGGATGGAAATATTCAGGATGTGAGGAACCACTGTGGAAAAACATTATTATGGACGGGGACACACTGAAAGAACAAAATAAGCTCTTTTTCTTGGGTAAAAAACAATCAAGGACAATTAATACAGCAAAGACGCCTGATAAGGGCGTTGTTAGCGTTGTGAGCTCGGTCTCACGATTGTCCTGCACGAGGTATCGGGAGGACCTTTTGTGCGCCTAAAAGCACGTTATATAAGAGGCGGTGTCAACAAGAGTAAACGCCAATTCAACAGGCGTGCAGTTTCGGCTTGAACGTATACCACCACCACCACCACGAGGGTTCTTGGGTCACTGCCAGTCCATATAGGAGCTAGGTATTGCTGGATATAGCGACAGTGTTAGGTACGGATACATCCGTTTCTGGCATGAAAATTGTGTAATCTAATCAAGGGTTTGCGTTGATCAGTCTGGACCTACGATGTCAGCAAGACAAAACAAGAAACGAGGCAAGGGACGTAATAACGTCAACACCCGCGAGCGCACCATTTCCACACCAACTGAGGATCCAAGCACACCATATCTTGTACCTGCTCCCAGTGAAGAGCAAGCAAGCAGTCCTGTTCTGTCGACGCCAGCTGTGACAACATCGCCTGTGGTAAAAACCGATAGCTCACCTGCTCCATCTACACACCAATCTGCTGGCGACAATTCTACCCTTGAATATTCAAACCTCAACAACGGATCCATGTCTGGTCAAACTCATTCGTCGTCAGCTGCAGCTCAGTACCAGCATTATCCGGCTGCGGAGCATGATGCGGTCAATGTCATTCTACCCCCTGGTAAAGACGACTTGGAAATCTTGGAGAATCTCAAGCAGATGATCAAGAATAACCAGCACCCAATGTATCGACCCATCCCCCGGCCTCAACATCTTGCAGCCATCTATCTCGGACCTTCTCGGGCTCAGAAATCTGAATATGACGAGCATGATGTCCAATATCGTGAATACCCTGATATGAGGGGGTCTTATGAAGATTTGGCCAATCAGACAAGTAACAGTCTGCCTGAAGAAAAGGTCCCAACGCCTCCTTCCCCAACCCAGTCGAGCAGGCGACCGCCACGTGTACAGCTTAAAGATAGCTGGGAACGTTCTAGGACAATAACTGAGCCCCCACACGAATCACCATCTTCCAATCATCACGAACAGCCTCAAGGACCTAGGGTGATCAATATATCGTCGGCTCCTCCCGCCTCTGGACCGCCTTCTGCTACAGACGTCGAGTCTGTAGACGCTCAAGCACCTGATGTTACCATGCAGTCTGCTGATGCTGAAGAGGCGCCGGCGCCTACCAATGGACACGAGCCTGTATCATCCGACCCTGATCAACCTCAAAATGACGCTCCTATTGCTGAACACGATCCTTCCAAAGGCGTTACTGAAGCAATCTTGCCCGAAGCTGTCCAGGTAAAGTCTGAGCCTTCTCCTCCACCTCCGGGAGATCCCAGGAGGGAGGTCATCTATTCCCGCCCTCCTGGACCTCCTATTCCGAACGCTGGCTATGATCGCTTTCGTGGTAGGGATCCACGAGATGCCCGATATGACTATCGTGACTACCGGGAACGACGGCTTCCCTTCGACCGTTATCGAGACAACAGGTATACTGATGCGCGCAGGCCACCTCCTGAAGACAGGCACTATGAACCAGCCTATGCTCGACCTCCTGACAGGCGTTATAGCGACGCTAAGCCTTACTACCCACCTGGACCTACGTCTGACTTCCGCCCTCCCCCTGGTCATGTTGACGATGGAATCGGTTCCCTTTCAAAGCCAGCCTCCTACGTTCGCCCAAGTGATGCGGCTGGCTCTCGCCAGACTTATCCGCCACCTGCACAACCGACTGAGTCACGCTATCATGAGGCGCCGCCCGCGACTAGGCCTCCACAGGAAAGCCCCAGTTCGAAGTCAATCACGGCTGTCGCTGCACCCGCACCGACGCCCACTCCGCCCGCTGGACCTGCACCTACCACACAAACGGCTCAAAAGCCCGCTGGTGTTTCTCAAGCACCCTCTGCCGCGCAGACTCCTATTCCCCAAGCTCCACCGCCTGAAGAGGCAAGAGCCGTCGTTCCAGCGCCTGCTGAAGAGCGCATACAACCACTTCCCGTGCATGAGTCACCAAAACAGTCTCAGGGACCCGTTGATTTCAATCGATCCAATGCTCCAAGTCGTCAAGCTACGTTGGATGATAGGCCACCTCCCTCCGCCCCTGCTCGGTTTGCTCGGCCTCCTTCTCCTGCAGCCAATGAACGTGCAACCTATCCACCACCAGCAGCCTCGTCCACAAAACCTCTTCCCTCCCGTGAGGAGCGAACATATCGGCCTGGACCACCTTCGAGCTCACCAACTCGACCTCCTCCTGTTCATGACTACAGAGCAAGAGAACAATCTCGTGAAAGGCAACCAGAGTTCCGTCCAAGCTCCTACCGACCTCCCCCCGATCGCAGCTATGATCATAGAAGACCAGATGCTATGGATGTAGACAACGCTCCGCCACGATATACCAATGATCGGCCTCCTCCCAGGAACTTCTCTCCGGAACGATCTCGTCCTCCTCCGCCTTCAGCTGGGTCGGCTGCGCCAAGCAATCCACCTTACGATAGGTATACTCCAGGAAGAGATGCAGGGAGAGACTATTACCCGTCAGCGCCGTACAATGATCGAGATGAGTACCGTGGGCCTCCTGCAAGCTGGGATCGACCTGCTGGTCGTCCGCCTCCGCCTTCAACTGGCGCTGGTGACAGGGATAGGTTCCCTCCTCGTGACCCACCGCCACCATCTTCGACTCGTCCTTACACTTGGGACCCTCGAGATGAAAGGGATAGAAGGGACAGCTACCCTCCTCCTCGTCCAGCGTCTCCACGATACAGCAGCAGGCCAGCACCTCCACCTAGCTCAAGACCATACGACTCGAACCCTCTTCCACCTCCCCCGTCTTCAAGTACATATAACCGCGTTCGCCAACGTAGTCTCAGTCCTGCAAGACGACCTCCTATGGACGATGCCCGACCGCCTCTCAAGAGACCTAGAGAAGACGAGTATGGGGATTACTATCCGCCTGGTGCACCGCCTGCTCGCAGAACTACGAATGACTATCCTCCTAGAGGCTTGAGTCCTCCTCCTTCTAGTGGTGGGAGCGGTGGATATTATGATAGGGCTCCTCCTTCGTCTGCTAGCACGACGGGTAGTGGAGCAGGAGGACCACCGCCTGGGGAGAGAAGTTACATCCCATCCAGGGACTATTCGTATGATCGACCTAGGTCGCCGCCCCCAGGTGGAAGACCTTATACGAGGCCACCTCCGGCAAGTGGAGGAGGAGGGGGTTATGGAGGAAGGTATCCACCTCAGTCTGGATCATCGATGCCACCGCCGAGGAGACCTTAAAAATGTTGCCCTCTGGTTGCTCTGGTTCTCGTCGGGTCTGCATTTTAAAAAATCTTCGAAACCAAATCCAAAAAGATCAAAATCATCAATAGAAGATCTATTCCATTAACAAATCTCTCATTTGTCTTGTCTGTTCGACTCTCTCGACCATTGCTATCGTCAAAATGTGCCAAAAAATCTTGCTCTCGTCGGCTGTGCCTTCCACTCTGAATTTCTTGCATACTGTTCTGCAGTAATATAAGCATATGTAGTTGTTACATCTTACATGTTTGTCATTTAGAATTGTATCTCTGCTATCGAAAATGCGTTTGTTATCCATATTTCGTCTGCATTTCCTTAGCTTCTGAAATTTGAGAATGAAATGAAATGATACCACCATGTCCGTTCTCGTGGCTGTGCTCAGCCTCGGCTACACCAATTACCGTCGACCGAACCCAAGCCTTGGTCTTGACCATGAATGGATTGCAACGTCAAGGAGGCGCCAACAGCCTTTACTTACAGGCTCTTATCCATTCCAAGCCGGAAATCGGATCCCTAAGCCAATACCCTGATGGAGCTCAAGCTGAACCTCCGAACACCGCAGTCGCCTTGGTCGGGCATTTCGTAATTGTGGAAAAGCCGCCTGAGTAAATGGAGATTGGGGTTGGTCCCTTTGTGGTTGACGTATATTATTGGCCGACTTGGGAAGAGTGCCAGGTTTTGCCCGCTGCGCTGTCTTTGTTCTCTTCTTGTACCTTCTCTGTGCTTCTGTGCGCTGTTTGGTGAAGGTGGGCTTTCTTTGCGTTTGAGCCTCTGGGTTGGGGCTGACGAGTGAGGATTTGCAGGTTATAGATTGTAGACATGCCTCGCTGTGCTAGTCCGAGCAGCTTGGTATATTATTCAGAGCGGCCACTTGGAAGACCTCAACAACTATCGCTCCCTGCTAGACGGCTTTCGCTTATACTCAAATCCCATTCGCATCCTGCACCGTCAGAACACCCGATTCATCGTCTCCCCGTCGAACTTCTTGCCTTAATCTTCTCTTACACCCTCGACTCTCGGCTTGTCGAGCTTCCTCTCTGCCGAACCAAAGCACCATGGAACATTACCCAAGTGTCCTCAATCTGGCGACGCGTGGCATTGAGCACACCTCTGCTCTGGTCGCATGTCCACTTTGACATCAAATCACTGAGGTGTCTACGAGCGATTGACGAGGTGTTGAGGAGAAGCAAGAACCTCCCTCTAACACTCTCAATTTCTTGGTTACCTCTGACTGGGTATTGGGTGGATGGTGTATTGCAAGATTTATTAGGAGGGTGGAATACGAGAAGGAGGATAAAGAGGTTAGAGATGAAGATGGATAAACAAGTTTTCGACGTCATACAGAGGTGTTTCGAGTCTCGGTCTTGGTCCGACCTGAGAACGTTCCCTGCTCTGAAAGATGTCCGGCTGGAGTTTATCAAGAGTGGTCCGAGGAAGGGGTACGAGGTTCATCAACCCGTGGATATAAATTTCTTTGGAGGGCAGAGGTTGAAGAGGTTAGAGATTGAGAGGGGAGAGGGGTTGGAGAATTTGGCTGTGAGGACGAGTTCGATGGATTTGGGTGGGCTTACACATTTGGAGCTGAAGGGAATCAAGGAGACACCAGCGAGCGCTTTGGGAATGTTGCAAGCATCTCCAAACCTTACACATTTCTCTGTTGGGGTGCATACACACCTCGGATGGCAAGCAACTGTGAATGATGAAGATTCCCCTTTGCAAGAGATCATGCATCCGGCGCTGCAACACCTGAATCTTTATATTTACGGCGCACAACCAGCAACAGGTCTGGCTGAGTTTCTCCGACCACTCAGCACGCCTTCGCTCTCCCACTTGAAGATATCGCTGGACATGCCAAGCGAAGAAAGGGCTTTGGATGCTGGCTGTGCTGGATACCTTCTGAGGTGCCCAGAATTGCGGCGTGTTGGACTTATCGGAATGGGAGAGGCTAATAGGAAGTTGATCCAGGAATATATACCCACTATCCCAGTTTCTGTCATATAATTTGTTCGTTCGTATACCCTCTATCATACGGTACCAGTCAAATAATTGTAGCGTACATTGTGGCTGTGAACCAGGGTCATTTATTTACCCTTATTTGTTCCAAGTTGATTTCCTGCCGAATTATCGCCTTGAGGCGCTTCAGTTACCAAAAGTTGCGGCTCATAACTCCAAACTTCTCTTCTGCGATATCCTTTGTACCAATATCCCTGCAACAAACTCAACTTTCCTTTGAATTTACTCAATTTACCCCGGATTTATAACCAATCTCGCAATTTTGACCCAGCGACACCCTTAACCTCTAACACTAACAAGCACCATCGCCACATAATGTCGGCCTCTGGAAATGGGGAAGTTCTGCGACCCATCTTGCTTCGGTCAATGACTCCAGGTGAGCTTCATCGTCCACCGTACTGCCTAGCGCTCGCTCATGACCGATGATAACAGGCCCAAACGAGAAAGGTGCAGCCGACAACATTCTACATACCGGCACATGCTAACCCGGTTCTCAACCAGTTCTGAAGTATTTGGACGACATGGACAGAGAAGGCAACAGACCTGATAATAGGCCACCTCGTTCAATCATCGATCCTGAAGAATTCCCAAGCCAAGTGGCTTCGCCGCGAAGTCAAGCTCAAAGCATGCGTACCCCAGGCCAACGAAGCGAAGGTCTTCCGAAATCACCCCTTATTTATACGAACGGTGCTCAAGCCAATGGAAACGATCATGTTGACGATGATATTGCATCGGATATTCAAGAAGGAACTAGGTCGGAATTAGGAGAGGAGGATGTACATGTACGTGCCACAGTTGGCGTCATATGCGATACACCTAGTAACCCCTCCAATCCAGCGTGAACCAGGACCCAACGATCCACCTGGTCCAAAGTACGAATCCTACGACTCTGGCCCATCCTTTGGCAACTTTGGCCCTCTCCCCAGCGAAGATCGCGGTCCTTCTAGCAATCCGTTCCAGAATGGCACGTGGAATGTATGTCACTCACTATCGTTCATCTGTCGTGCGCAAGACACTAAATTGACGTCACGCGCAGCCCGGTTGGGGACAAGGCAAGCCACAAGACGCGGTTTCTGCAAATGGAACCACGCCAGGTTTCGCTGCTGCAAAGGTGCCTCTACCTGCTTCCGAATTTGCCATGTCTCCGCGAGGCACCAATGATATGATGGCAAGTCACTATTGTCTTACAACCACCATATGACTCTCGTTTCTGACCTACGACATATAGTCTCCTCGCGCTGGATCTCGAGCTGGCAAAGGTTCTGAACGACCATTCTCACCAATGAGCGCACGCTCAGGCAAAAACACTGTATACCCGCCCCTCCCAGAGTCCCGCATCGGTGATGAAGAGACTATGGGCGTTGGCTCACCAATGGCCAGATCTGTCATGGGCCGTTCCAAAGCACCGTCTATCTCTCCCTCCGACTCTGCCTCCCACATGAAATCGCCCGCTATGACGAGGAAAAATATGACCAAATCTCCTGGACCATCCCAATTAGGCAGCTCTGCCGAGGTGCCGAAATCTAATGGTGCGTTACAAGGTTCCTTTTCTAGCACTATCGGTTCAGTGTACTAAACTGCTTTTGCCTTCTTTAACCTTTCTTTCTATTGAACCAATACCAGGTCGCTCGCAACCCGGGTCTGTCATGTCTGCCGGCGGAAATCATCAAAACAGGCCATTCTCACCTTATCGACATGCACCGACTAATGAAGACCTACTCTACGCTGCTGTGAGGGGTAGAGCTATGGCTATACCTGAAGAAGATGAGCAGAAAGCGTCAACTGTGGGCCCGCAGTCGCCTGTTCGGTCCAAGAGTGCTGCGTCCCAGGTCTCCAAAGCTCCCTCCCAGACGAACGGCCATGGTAACGGCCACGCAGTTGCTTCACCCAAATCAGTCTCCTCTGTCGCTACACCCAAACCTCCCACTGTCCGCTCCACTCGTTCTTCAGGCGGGTCGCAGAAGGCTCCATCCGCTGTTGGCTCTCAAGTTCGCCAACAAACCCAAACTCCTACCCGGACGCCTTCTCTCCTCGCGAACGGTTCTGGTGAACTGCAACTTCATGCAGAAGGCGATGCGACTCCGCGGGCACGTTCACCGGATGAATTTGAGTTGAACAGGGAAGAAGCTAGGATCGTGAATGATGCGTTGATGGCTTCGAGGACGCCACGAACGTCATACATTGGGACCAACTATGAACCCGACGCGGCTAATGCTTATCATGACCATGAACTTTGCGTGCTTTTGCACCAGGAGAGCGATCCGGCTGTGCATGAGTTGGTGAAGAAGGCGTTGAGGAAGGCGATTAAGCAGAGGGTGAAGAGATTGGGCATGAAGTATGATAACGAGGTTCGTGGCTTGATTCGCGTTGGAGGCTTCTTGGGACTAATACCCTCCTCTCTTTCCTACAGTCTATTCGCCAGATTAAGAGGACACACCATGACCATGATCCTTCTATCTATGGTGGTGGCCGCAGCGAGGTATGCCCGTTATACATTCTATCAACGCATTTACCTATCATATACCCACAGGAACCACCTCAATGGGCGACCGACCTTAAGCGCGAACTTGTCCTCATGCAGCAACGTGTTGAGAGTCTTGGTCCTAAGATCGACAACCTCCAAATCAGAACGAGCAACTCTGTCGGAAACGAATCCCGCTTCATGTACGATGACGATGTCACTCGTACTCCCCAAACACAGACTGTCAACATCCAAACCCAGCATACTGGTACTGCTGCCAATTCGATGTATCAGGGTGCTCAGCACGAAATTACCCTGGAGGATGGGGAGGACTTCGAGGATGGCATGACGGCCACACCCAGGCAGGCTATGACGGACGACACACAGTCTCCTCTGAGCCCTTACCCTGAGAATCAAGATGATTCGACTGGGCAGCAGATTCTTGAAGAGGAGATGTACAGGCTTCGTCAGCGACCTCGTAGCCAATCTCGAGCGTCTCATAATTCTTGGGAAGTGGCTAGGGAGCAGCATTTGGATGACTTCGAGGAAGGTCCAAGTGCAGACCAGCTACCTGACATCCCAGACGCTGACGGCGAAGAGAGGTCTCTTCCCGCATTGCCTGAAGAAGAGGACCATGACGATGGTGATGATGGAGAGGGTGATGAAGAAGGAGGCGTTGTAGCCCACCACGGTGGTATGGTTACTACCGCTCAAGGCCCCTGGACCGCTGTTGACGTTGTTGAAGACCCACAGAACACATTGACTCCCTGGCAGCGTGTCCAACAGCGACTACTCCAATGGGCTGTTGTCTGGCCTATGTCGGAAATCGACGGTGCTCTCAACAGCACCACTCGAGGCAACCAGGTTGACGAGGTTGCGTTGAGCATCTGGTCGATGCAGACTTACAAGAGATACGTGAGGCAAAGATTGACGGATAATCCACAGGGAGTGGTGGATAGGTTATTTGTCCCACCGAATATGGCGGATGCTATCAGCAACGCTGTATTCAATGGACAGCATGGGAATGCTTGTGCAATGTTGAGGGAACTCTGGGCACCGTTTGGGTTGCCAGGCATGCCGAGGTTATTGGTGGTTTTGGCGAAGCACAGGTCAGAGGCTGACCATTGGGTTGTACATCGGTACTCGCTGCCTGATGGGACGCTAGTGACCTATGATTCCTTCCCTGGAAGGACACTCATGGACGGAAGGGTAAGTAACTTCACCCGGACACTTTGTTCCTGGTATTGACTATTTGTTTGTAGCCTCTTGGATGGTGGTTCGCGATCCGCATCGCCTGGCCCAACGCCAACTATCCTGCACCTGACCACCTCGAACAGAAGATGGTCCGCCTTCACAGGCCACTTCAACTTCCTATCGACAATTCGGTTGCTGCTGCTGGCATCTGGCGCAACATCCTCATGGGCTCGAGGGGGGAGCGTAGCCTTGACCTTGAGAGGCTTCGTGATCTCATCAACACGGAGGTCAAGAACCTCAGGCAGAGGAAGCAGTTGGGAAGGCTGTCCATTGCTCCGCCTAACCAGGCTGCTTGGGGCTCACCTCTCTGAGCGCATTCGACTTCCGTTTGTCTCTTTTCACTTCAATGCGAACTTAATGCCGCATAGCGAGGATGCACCAGGCATCATAGCTTTTGCGAGCTTTTGGCCCTTTGCTTCTTTTGAGCGTTGCTCAATTTTCAGCATTTTTCCTCATCGTCCTTTTGGTACCCTTCTCAATTTACCTTTTGTGCTCGTGATTTACCCTGATATGTTGAAGGAAACAAATTTCTTGGATTCGATGTGATAGTGGATGGTCTCGCGTTTTCTTCACGCCTTTGTCTCTTTTCCGTTCTCCCCGATGTTGTATTGTATCATTAGAGCGTTACCCTTTTACCCTAACCCCCTCCTCTTTTAACTGCGTAGTGTAGACATACGTAGCTGTTGTATGTAGTAGATAGCTGTAATGATTCGGACATGACTCTATGCTTCTGAAATGTGTGGATGGCTGAGCGAGGCCTTCTTCATCCTGGACTCTGGAGTGCTGAAGCCCCAGTAGGGCTCCTGCTAAGAGGTTCCAGTCGGCATGGTTGATCAACCTAATGGTACCGATCTCATGAACTTCCATAAAATTGAATTCTTAAGGTGGCTTACCTTCTGAACATGCAATATAGTTCATAGAGTCACTGCGTATCCCAGTAGTACAACCAGATTAATCGTGATGTTCATAGATTGCCCAAGGTGTCTGCCAAATCGGCAACTGAGGCTTCTGGAATAGCATTGGTAGTGATCGAGGTGGGTATATGCGTCAAATTTTGGTGGACCTGCTGCAAGTTTTAGTGAAAATTCATCACCGATGGTACTTTGAACTCACAGAGTATAATGTCGAGGCATCTCTGTCGAGCACTGAGCGAAGCTCTTCTGTATGAAATTTGGTCGCAGCTCTTGATTTGCCCTTCTTTCGCTGGGCGACGGCGGCGTGCTTTGCTGCCTCTTTCTTTTTATCGCCTTTCGGGGCCTTCCTTGGCTTCGATGCCTGTGCCATTCCTCGATTTGGTCGTCGTCGGAACCGCCGTGGTGGTCGAGGGCGAAATTTCTTGCAGCACGGTTAATTACGTAACCACACCTCGCTTGACTCTGCTCATCGTTGTGCACGACGAGTAGCAATCTAACTAAACCGTCGAACACGGTCTCGACGGCCCATAAACCACTGCAAGCATGTCTGACTCGTTGACATTGAGCATAACGCTTCTTGGCGCCGGACAAGAAGTAGGACGGTCTTGTTGTGTTCTGCAATACCGAGGCAGGACCATAGTATGCGACACCGGCGTACATCCCGCGTATTCAGGGATGGCCTCCCTGCCCTTCATTGATGACCTCGATTGGAGTACGGTCGATGCTATTCTGATAACTCAGTGCGTTATTGAGCCATTGTATGAGCAAGCCAGAGCTGATTGCATATGTTACAGCTTCCACTTGGATCATGCTGCTGCGTTGACATACATCACAGAAAAGGTCAAAATCTACAAGAATGCGGAAAATCATAATCTAACGCCTCTTTAGACCAATTTCAAGGATGGAAAAGGCAAGGTCTACATGACCCATCCGACAAAAGCTGTCCACAAATTCATGATGCAAGACTATGTTCGCATGGGGTAGGTCATACAGCAACCAGCCCACATCTTCTTCTTATAATTTTTCAGCTCCGGAGCTGAGGCCCTGTTCACGCCCTTAGAATTGACCATGTCAATGACGTCGATTATATCAGTCGCCGCACATCAAGTTATCACTGTATGCCCTGGAGTTACCTTCACACCATACCATGCTGGACACGTCCTTGGAGCCTGCATGTTCCTAATTGATATGGCCGGTCTCAGGATTCTATATACCGGCGATTATTCCCGGGAAGAAGACCGACATCTTGTCAAGGCGGAGCTTCCTCCAATACGACCCGACGTACTCATCGTGGAGAGCACTTACGGTGTGCAGAGCCATGAAGGTAGGGAAGAGAAGGAGCTGAGGTTTACGAATCTTGTGCATTCTATCATTCGACGCGGTGGTCATGTACTGTTGCCTGCTTTCGCTCTTGGTCGAGCTCAAGAACTTCTGCTGGTTCTGGACGAATACTGGAAGAAGCACCCCGACCTTCACAATGTTCCGATATACTACGCCTCAAGTTTGGCCAGGAAATGTATGGCTGTCTATCAAACCTACATTCACACCATGAACACGAATATCCGGTCAAGATTTGCCAAGCGAGACAACCCATTTGTGTTCAAGTCAGTATTGCCTCACTTTCTTGCTGTTTATTTGTAACTAACGCTGATTTCAGGCATATCTCGCACGTGCCTCAAGGTCGCGGCTGGGAGAAGAAGATTGCTGAAGGCCCACCCTGCGTTGTTCTTGCCAGTCCTGGTTTCATGAACAATGGACCTTCTCGTGAACTCTTCGAGCTCTGGGCACCCGACTCTCGGAATGGGCTCATCATCACTGGTTACTCTATTGAAGGAACTCTCGCAAGGGTGAGTCGGCGGTCAATTAAAGCATCTATCTATCTACTTGTTGGCTGCCATCCATGTATTATATCACGCAACAATGGACATTTCTTTGACCAAAGACCTCCCATGCCATTGAGATGTGCGATATAGATTTGTTCTCTCCTCAAGTCTACTGTCTGTGTGTAATTGGACCAATGCTGATACTATCGTCTCTTCCTTTCTAGGACATGCAAAATGAACCAGACGAGTTCACTTCCCTCAAGGGAAACGTTATGCCGCGCAAGATCTCAGTCGAATATATCTCCTTCAGCGCCCACGTCGACTATTCCCAAAACTCAGAGTTCATTGAAGCAGTGAACGCCCAGCATGTGGTACGTATTAGTGGCTGAAGAACCAGATGGATTCTGACGTTCATATTAGGTCCTTGTACACGGCGAACAAACGGCAATGGGGCGCCTACGCGCAGCTATGGCCGCTAGGTTTAAGGAACGCGATGAAGATGTCAAGCTCCACACTCCTCGAAATCTTGAAACTCTCAATCTCTCGTTCCGGGGTGAGCGCGTCGCCAAGGTAAGCTGAGAAGATCAAATCACCTATGTCTTTGTCCTGCTGCGCGAGAAATCAAAAGCTAATAAGCAAACTTCTGTCAGGCTATCGGAACACTGGGGGACAGACCACCTCAGTCCCAAGATACTATTTCGGGATTGCTTGTTGCGAAGGATTACTCCTATACGCTTCTGGATCCGAGGGATTTACGCGACTTTACGGGATTGACGACCTGTACCGTCACACAGAGGCAGAAGCTCACCCTCGGCGTTGGCTGGGAGCTTGTGAAATGGCACCTGGAGGGGATGTATGGGAGCCTCCAAGAGGGATTGGATAAGGATGCTATTCCGACAATTAGGGTTCGTAGTCTTATTGTCGGGAGTCATGCTGACTCGTTTAGACTGATAATTTTCCGTACTCAGGTAATGGGCGCTATCGATGTCAAGCACACGGGGGAACACGAAATCACGCTCGAGTGGGATTCGAGTGCAAGCAATGATATGATTGCCGATTCGACTCTCGCACTTATCACAGGAATTGACAAGAGTCCTGCATCTGTCAAATGTAAGCTTCTGTCGCAGCCTCTCTGTTTTCTGTCAAGCGGATAAAGTATAACCTTAATGACCTCACGTTTATAGTAACAACACATCCACACTCACACGGCCATGGAGACGAAGAACATGCGTACAAGGGCAAGACACACCCCCATGCCGATGCCAATTCCACAATCAACCCGTTCCTCCGCATTCAGAGGTTGATCATGTTCCTGGAAGCTCATTTCGGAAAAATTGAGCTGTACATGCCTGATGATGCTGAGGATCAGGAGATGGAGGAGGGGGTTGACGAACGTTCGAAAGAACCTTGGCTTGTTGTTCCAGGAGATGATGCAGACGCTCAAATCAATTTGTTAACTTTGGTCAGTGTCCTTTCATAGCCATGATTCACGTCGATTTTACACAGCTCTAACGTCACTCTCTGAATAGGATGTAACAAGCATGAACGAAGCCCTGAAAAAACGGGTGGAAGCCGTGCTGAGTATGGCTTTAACAACTGTCAGTTCGCTGGCCGAATCTTTCGACGCCGGCACACCTGTCATTGAAGAAGAAAGTTCTGGCAGAAAAGAACTTAAAGACAGTGCTGAGCAGGTGATGGATCCGTCGGGTGCGGAGGAATCGTCAGAGCGTGATGGGTCTGCCCCAGGTGACAGCGGCAAACTTGTTAGCATGGATGCCGAAGGTGATTCTGCATAGGACAGGAGGTGGCGGGCTGAGAAGGTCATCGGATAACGTCGGCGGACGTAGGTGCATTGGCTTTCTGGCACTCATGCGGATGCTGCTCCACAGGCTGTTGGTAATTTAGGTTGTCGACATTACAAAATGAAGTTTTTCCTGTCAGTTTTCAAGGGACCAAGGACGGCGCAATGAACACATTTGCAGAACGACGGTTCTTCGGAGAACATAAGGAACTTGTAGATGACTTCTCGGTATTGAGTGTAAATAGTACATGCAGGACAATGAATGTGATTACAACAGATTATTGCTTCAAACGAGTGGGGTACAGTAGGTGATGCAAAGGTAAATGATCGCAAGTTCGGTGAAAGCGATAGGAAAAGATGCAGTGGGTATAATATGTGGGCACCGTTTTGCCCATATGATGAAGATTAGCCGCTGAATGGGATATACAAAGGGTGGTACCATGTATCAGCGATGGTGGCAAAAACGTGTCCGGGATCATCAAGACCCCGTCAGGCTGGGGTTGTGCCACAATCTCGACCAACCTCCTCTCGCCCGTGACCAAAATGGCCAGCGGTCTTCAGATGAGAAGGGCAGGAGCGAAGTCGAGGTGCAGGATGAAGGTTAGGACGATAATAACTGCGTCGTGATGTGGTTTTGGGAGCTGATTGTTGTTGATGCGAGCGCTACCTGGACGTCGAGCCAGTACTGTTGATGCTGGAGAAGAACAACGATACATGTCAGAGAACAGAACAAAGATAGATAACAATTGGAACGAACCTCCACTGAGTTTGTACCGCTCGTGGGTTGTGCCCGTCCCTCCATTTCCATTTAGAGGCGTACATTAGCTTGTTTCGTTCTCTCCTCGTGAAGAATGCGATAGAAGCCATGACAAGCGCCTCGAGAAATGCGAACACGCAGGGGAGAACCATGCTCCAGAGGCCTTTAGAAGGGATAACCCGTTCCCATCTGCCGGTATAGAACATGGCAGTCACTATTGCAATGACAATAGACGCAGCTAGCCAAAGGAGGGTTATTGTGTAGGCTGCAATGAGACCAGCGAGGGAGAATAAGCGCGAGGAGCCTTCTTGTTCAGTATTTGAGATGAGGATGGTGATTCCATGGTAGGCGCAGGTGAGTGCGAATACAGCGGGGAAGATCCAGAGGATGTTAGATACACTAATAATTAGCGTTGCGAAAATGAGGGTGAGTGCAGACGTCACAGCGGATGCACAAGCAAGAGCGAAAAGAGGGGAGGGGAAGGATTCCATGCACGTCGTGCCAGTGTGGGGTGAATGGAAGAAAGAAAGGAGTGTTTGATCAACGATCCAGAGAAGATATATACATACACACAGCGCAGGGTCCGAAAGATCAGGACGAAGGCTGGGAGAACACGCAACTGCAGATCAGTACCGCCCACCTGATACTTAAGTACATTCTTAGTGCATCTCTGACCGATTCTGATTGTGATCGATCTGTCACAAGGTCAAGCCTGTCGAACCTTGTTGGTAGCGGGGATCTTGTGAGGACCAACGTCGGGGCCTGGGAATAGTTTGCCGTTGGCACTCCAAATGCAGAGCAGGCAGTCTGATCCCCGGCTGACATGAGAATATGTTTCGACCAGAGTGTGGTGCAACGGCAACGTTATTCTGGATGTGAGGTTGGACCAATTCCGGTTGAAGGAAGGATTTTTGGAAGGTCATGATAGCGGTCCAAAAGTGGAGGAACTTTCCCAGCAGAGGAACCGAAAAATGAATGGCATTTCTCCCGATTTCCTTTGAAGGCAAGTCGCGCAGGGACGCTCACGGCCGATCGCTCCACTGATGCGCTGAAGGCTCGGTATAACTTTCCCCATCAATCATCCTCCCGAATGATCATACAAGCAGGTCAGACTCGTATTTGATACCGTTTGGAAGTTAGGCAAGGAGGTGAAGGCTGGGTTTAATGGGTTGAGCTACAAATGAAATCAGGGTATCTACGGAAAACCTCTGAAAATGATGGACCCACCGAGAAAACGACGATTCCAAACCCGTTTGAGAATCCAGCTGGAAAAGCACCGAGCGGGAAATCCTCAACAAAGTTCAAAGTTCTCCAATGGAGAAAACACCCCTGAGAAAATGCGATCCGTCCGGAAAGCGTCATTGCGACGAGGAATCTGTCACCTTATCGATAACCGTCAAACCTCGGATCTCTATTGAGAGAAACGTTCGATTGTTCTATTCGTAGAGACTAATAGGGTCTTTCAATTCAGCCGGAATGAAAGTGGGCTCGATCACTTGACGTAGCTTGTGAAGAAGGTTTAGAATTGTCGATTCTTCAATTAAGTTATGCTCCCAGCTTCGGTCCGAGAGCCGTGACCTCCCCTGGAGACGAGCCAACGACATGAGAGAATGATTTTCTGCAAACATTTCTGGCCGTCATTGGTATATGTCTCTGATGAAGACTCTGAAAGATGATCTTATAGTAGTTCATTGTAACAGTGACCAGTGGCGGGTGATATGAGGTCTCGTCTCCAAGATGTCCAGGGGGCTTGTCAGGTAATTTGTAAAGCGCACCTTCACGACTGATCTGAGAAGGGACCTGATAAGTAGATTTCCAGGGACCTAAATCAGGGACCGCATATCGTTCGGTGCTTATCACCGAGACAACCCATTGAAGTTTGACATGAAAGACCTCGATAGAGGTATGCTACAGTTGAGAGTGAGTTCGAACGTTTGTGGATAGCAACACGAACTTGAAGTAGCTGACTCGTGGATGATATTCGCCATACAAGTCAGCCAACATAGAGTTGACCGGAACTATGAGACCCGGCATATTGCCATAGGTGGTCGAAGGGGGGCCACTGCATGTGTAGATCTACAGAGGTCAGAAAGTACGCCGGTTTGCGTGGGTACGGTGTCCTCTCCGATCTAATGCCGTTTTGACAGAGCTTCTGGGGAAGAGGATGGTGGCGCTCGAAATCAAGTTGCTCCAATGAGTCTCCAGGAGATAGATAGTGCAATGATTATCTCCAAGACAGAAATCATGTGTTTTTCTGGCCTGCGGGTGCTATACGAGGCTGTGATCAAAGGTTGACAACTTGAATGCAGGACGATTGCAAGAATTTCAAACTTACAGCGACTGATAATTCTCGAGGGGTCTTCCGACGCCTTTAGCCGATTTTATCGCAAATGGTTGTCCAGATTTAAACCTGCACTATCTCAACTGCTCAGCGGCTATCGCCACCGGATTGAACAAAGAATGGGCGAATGTTGACGGAAAACCGCCGACCGTGTCGCCTTCACGTGGACCGTGTTAAAGGTAATATCTTGTCACGAACGCGTGACCATTGCGTGACAGACCGTGTTTTCCTTGCTCCTCCACGCGTGGCCACGAGTCGACGCGTCAACGACGAAGCCATAGCCATGGCACAAGTACTTGCAAGTCGAGCGAATGACCCAGGGCCAACGTGTTTAGCTGTTTCGAAAGACGGAGCGTGAGTGCAGGTCGTCGAAGGGTGTCGTCTTCACAACTTACAGAGCAAATGGAACAGACTTGCCTACACGGGTGGTGTAGATTGTATTGTGCGTGTATGGAAGCTAGGGGAGGGTGCAGAACAAGAACCAGCAATAGCAACGGAAGCAGATGGGCCAGTGACGACGATTGATACCTCTGTGAGTCCGAGTGACTCGTTTGATGAGCATTCACTCATGCCAGCACACCGTAGGCGACCTCCTGGATCTCGGGAAGTGAGGATTCTGTCGCAAGAAGATATGACAAAAAGAGCACACAGATGAGTGGAGAGGTTACGGGAGCGGGAGGAGTGAGCATACTCTGCGTGGCTGTCGATCCTGAAGGCAAACAAGTGGCGGTGACTTCTGAGTGCGTAAATGACCATGACCTGGGAAGAAAGTACAGCTGACGGGATTATTTCAGGGAACTAGATATCCGCGTAGTTGACCTGCAGGATATCATGAAGTCGAAGAGGCTGAAAGGGCATACGGGCATTGTGCGGAAAGCGACATGGCACCCATCCTCATCTTTATTGGTCTGTATTCCCTTTCGCTACTGTTTCCACTGACACTCATAAGTGATATCTAGACAACATCTGGTGCAGATGGAAATATCCTAGTTTGGGATATGTCGCAAGAGAAGCCTCCGGTTGAAGCGACAATTGAGGGTGTTATACCTGCCACGGCTGATACTGAGTTAGTCCCACTTCCTGACTTTCTGATGACTCCCACCGATGCGCCTGATGTAGCTCACAAGAATTCCAATATGACTGCTCGGCAGTATGGCACCCTTCTGGTCAGCATTTCTACACCGCTGCTAGGACACATGGTGAGCTATCCATACAATGCTTCCTCTCTTCGATGCTAACTACTTCACTTTCTGCCAGAAATCGCCGTTGTTTCTCGCTCGGATTGGATAAAATCTGCCACAATCTCAGACAAGACAGTTTCCGGTGCTATCACCGCTCTGGCTATCTCAGTGAACGGTCTCTACCTTGCGTCCGCCTCAAATTCCAAGGTGCACATCTGGTCCACCTTGACCACCAGGCTAGTTAAAAGGTGTGCTTGATTTCTGCCTTTCGTGTTCTTGTGATTCCTGACACGCCTTTGTAGCCACGATGCTCCTGCTGGGTCAGTCATCACCCAATTGGCATTCTCACCCAGAGACAACCTACTTTTATGGACCGATATGAACGGGACATTCTCCCGGTGGTCAGATCCTATCCCACCCACTCTCCCCAGTCCTACCAAGCGGACCAATGCTCCAAATACAAGTACTACAACCACAACTGTAGCCCCTGGCCTATTCGACGAAGAGCTCGGTGAATCGAACGGTCCCAAAGACCAAGAAGATGCCGATATGGACATGGACAACGCTGATGCTGAAGCTGACCCGTTTGGGGATGATTGGATTATTGACGATCTTGGGACTGGATTCAAGGAGCCTACCGCTGCTGAGAAGCCAGCCCGAGCTGGGAAGTCATCGGATGGATATGTGAAGGAAATGGGTATGCTTAATCCTTGGTCTATTTTGCGCAAGGCTAACTACGTTTCAAGTGAGCATTACGAAGGCCCAGCCGCCATTCCAGCCTGGCTCGACGCCAATGGAGAACAGGAAGAGATACCTCGGTAAGTGATTATGCTATTCTCATTACCGAAGGGATAGTCTCTAACAGTCACGCAGCTTACAATATGCTTGGAGCCATCGAAGTTACTGATCAAGATACCCATAACGTCGTCAATGTCGTATTCTTTGATCAATCCGCAAGGAAAGGCTTCCATTTCACGGACCACTTCAAGTACGACCTTGGTTATCTAGGTAAATTCCATGGTCGGCTCTCAACCATCGTACTAATTGCCCTCTCAGGGGAGCGTGGCGCAGTTTTCGCCTGTAAACCCGAAGGCGACAATCCTGCCCAAGTGATCTACAAAGCTTACGGCACATGGACCTCCGCTAACGAATGGACCTACGTGCTAAAACGTGCTGGTACCTCTGTCCTTGGAGTTGCCGCCAGTGGCATTCCTCCGTCAAGGAGCCTGCGAGAGAGCAATGATAGCGATTTGCAAGGCTACGGCAATGTGATTGTTGCGACCTCGGAGGGGGACTTAACGTTCCTCAGTGGAACAGGGAGGGAAAGGAGAATTGTTGGTCTAGGAGGCGACTTTGTGTCAATGGTTGCTGCTCCAGAATGGGTATTTGTCGTCCATCGACCTGGCTCGACAACAATCGATGGTATGCGTCTCTGGTGTTTTGTTACTGCGCATCGATTGATATTGTTGATTAGGCTCCCAAAACCTGTTTTACACCCTCATCAACCTTGATGACTTCAGCGTCCGCCAGAGAGATGTGCTGCCCATACAGAAAGGCCATACCCTGAAGTGGATAGGTCTAACTGATCAAGGTGTATGTGCATTGGCTTTATGTGCTCCTTTCCCAGTCGCTGATTGATGTTCCCAGGTCCCAGCTATGTACGATAGTGCGGGTTATCTACACCTCCTCAGCAAATACAGGATACCTCACCATGGTATTTGGACTCGGTTGCTGGACACAAACCTCCTGGAGAGGCGCAAGGGAAAGGATGAATCATACTGGCCAGTGGGCGTGCATGAAAATAACTTCATGTGTGTCATCTTAAAGGTTTGTGATATATATTCCCCGGCAGTACAGCACATCTGATAGACGACTTGAATAGGGACGGCAAGAACACCCAGGTTTTCCTCGCCCTCTGATGCAGGAGCTCCCACTACGCATGCCTTTCCGCAGAGAGGAAGAGAAGGATGAACAGTAGGTTTGCCTCGTCCTTCATTGGACAGGATTATTGAATACCTTCATAGGATTGAGCGGGAACTATTCATGGTCCAGAATGCTCTTGACGCTCTCGACGAGGAACTCACCACTGAAGACATAGTTCAGCGTGAACGCGCGATGGACAAGGAATTCATTATCCTGATTCAGGGCGCCTGCAAATCCGACAACGCTGCACGAGCCATTGAGCTTGCAAAGCTACTACATAACCTCGTCTCCTTCGACAGTGCTATCAAAATTGCTGAATTCTACAATCTACCTGGGCTCAGGGAGAAACTGGGGCGTCTAAAAGCAGACAAGGAAGAAAACGAAGATAGGCTGGTAGCAGCAAGAAACAAGAGGCGGCGATGGATGAAGACTGATGCACCTCTTCGCGAGGTGCAATCTGCTGCAAATGGTTTCTCTGCTGGTCGGGCAGATCTTCTCAGTGATGAAAGGCCTCCTCCACCTGTTGAACGACCGCGGATGGCGCGTGTCACGGTTCCTATCATCGAGAAGACCCGCTACACCTCGCAGGCACCAATGCCATCCTCGGAGACGCAGGAGACGTATGTCGATAGCGCGGATTCCCCTTCCTCTGGAGGCGAAAACAAGAGGAAACGACCCGACGAAGATGTCCCTACCGGTGGTTCTGAGTTCGCTATGCCTCCACCACCACCAAAACAACGTTCGTTCCTTTTATTGATCCCACTTGCATTTTCTCAATGTCATATACAGGGGCAAATCCATTCGCCAAGAAACCAGGCCATGAGGGCCAACGGAACCCATTTGCACGTAAGAACGACACGACGAACGGCAAGACTATTCACAAGAGTGAGAGTTTCTTTGATAAGGTCGGAGCTGCAGAAGATTCTGCCAAGAAACGTGAGTCTCTAGTCGTACCCTTGTTCTGCTGGTTCTCTGACAACGTCTACAGGGCCAGGCAAACCCGCGCAGAAAGAAAAACTAGCCAAGCAGGCGACTCTATCTTTCGCACCCAAGCCTGTGCAGAGGAAATCACCCGACCAGGAAGACACACAAACAGAATCACAGGCTGATGTTCCTATGTCTGATGCGACAACCTTCCAGGACGAGTCTCAACAATCGCTTGAGGACAGTGCGATGGACCTTGAAGAAACCCAATTCGACGACTCGCAATCACAAGAAGTGGTGAGTATTTCAGAAGTATGCACGTTGACATTAGTTCTGATTGAGTAATACCTAGGAAACACAGCCTATTGAGTAATGTATTACGATATCAGCATGCATGTGTACATTGGTATCTATTAGATGATCTCCTTATAATACTGCCCTCCCCAATATCATCTTTGAGGTTCGCATCCATGGTCGAAGTGACATGTTGACAGGAGATTCTTGCCTCCTGTTACAGAATTTAGCAGCGCCTTCTAATGCCTGTTCTTGTCTTCACCAAATCCATCATTGATGCCGAGTTCCTATTTTGCAAAGTCAAAAACATGATACTGAGTAGGAAAAGAATTGGATTACCTCAGGAGCAAATGGCCATTCATCGAAAGCCTTGACGAGGATAGCCCAATCATTTGGGCTCATTGTCCGAACTTGTTTTCTCAAATCAATCCGTTCATTTTCCGGCTTGCTAGGGTCAGACACCATCTTCAGGAGTATCTTGGCGCCAGGAGCCAGTGACCTTATGTGGTAGTACAGGTCAGTACGCATGCACTCGGAGATGGGGAGGTACACTTACGGAATTACGTCGCCTACTGGTGACGCTTTCCGAACGAATATTCTTCTTAGAATGAAGTCCCACTTGTCCATGGAGCCCTCTTGTATATGTATCTTCTCTAGAGGGAAGACATTGACTGCACAAAAGGGCGCGCCAACAGACCTGGTCTTGCTCCTTACGTCGTCCGCGTTGAGCACAGGCTTAGGATGGAAAAGATCTGCAAAAGGTTGGAGGTCCTCAAAGGGTACTGCAAGTTCTGTTGTTGATGTTGCATCTGCTATGACGCTAGCTTTACATCGGGCAACGCTTGTTCCCTGAGCTGTCAGGCGCTAGCGACTTGTTCAGCATACACCAAGAAAGGAGGGGCAGGGAAGACGAACGTTGAACATATGGTGTTGCATGACAAAGTGCATCGGCACCCGGCCATACGAGAATAACCAATTGCGGTATCCCATCTGCCGGTATAGCTGAGCGACTAATTGTTCACCCAGGACGGTCGAGGGTATGTGAGAAACGAAGGTCAGGCTGGGGTGTACTGTGACTAGGTGAGTACTCCGTAATAGCATGTTGAGTCGAATACTAACCCCCCGACTCCCAGGGCATGGTAGGGATGTCCGCTAATGTCGTTTCTTGGAGTTGTTGGTAGGTGGTCCAATGATGTCCGCTCAGCGGTACAACTTGTACACGTGGGTCAATCTCTTCCAGTGGCTATGGGAGCAATTATATGTTAGCATATCGTTGCTAGAACGAACGTAGAGCTGCAGACCTTCAAGTACTCTAGATAGTTTGCCCAATCCTCCAGGACAATAATCTTCTTAACTCTGCTCTTAGGCAGTTGCATGAACGCTCGTGTAAGGGATCCGGGTCCTATTAAGTAGTGAGATTAATGCACGTTCATTTCAGCTGTCGTAATGCACTGACCCGGAAAGGCTTCAACGATAACTTTGCCCTTCGAGCCCTTCGGTACAAATGCATTTGCTATTTGGGCTGCGGCCTTCGAGTCACGAACAGAGCAACGGTGAGAAACGAGACTAGGACTCGGAAATGCTGCCCTCCACTCTTCAGCAGTATCAGGGAGTTCCGTCTTCGATCGATTTGGGTCATGCACGGCCTTTACAGGAGTGGTACGGTAGCATCGTCTGGGAAGGTATTGAAGTCGATGCAGAATATTTGATCGCCAAGTTGCAGCAAGGTTATTCATGGCACTTAATGGTATGTTGAGTGATTACGGCGCAAGGTTGCGTGCTTGCCCTAGCCGTCGTGGTCGTCGATGACGGTGAGGACACTGCCAACAGGGAGGCGCGGCCAAAATTCCTAGCCGCTAGCTAACGTGGGAAATAGCCGATCCCCTTCGGGCCGATGCACCGGAACCATTTTAGCTAATCAGCGACGCTCAAAGAGTTGAAGGCCGAGGCGACATTGCATTCAATTTCGAATCATATATTTACAAGAGTTGTATCTGATAACTTGTCATACAGCGATAATCAACGACTTTCATGCCCTGTGTGCAGCCTTCGTATGCTGAGCCTCAACCTCAGGCTGGGGGTCTTCAGGAGGCAGGTCGGAAGTGTCGATCAAAGTGGCGTAATATCGCAGGGCTTCAGCGAGGCTCTTATAGGTGGTAGACATGAGCTTGATCTTGGCTTGGAAAGTCTGCGTAGAAGGATACCAGATAACTAAATATAATCATTAAGAATGAAAGACTCGCTTACCTTGTCAGTGTGGACATTAACAAGACCAGACTTGGTCAAGCTACGAGCGTCCTGAGCAGCCTGAAATTCCACAGTTATCACCTGTCCCATAAACCCTTTCCGAATATCGACTTACCATGCTCCAGATGTCTGTGAAATTTGAAAGTCGGCTAAACATGTCGCTACTTTCATCAGCACAGAGTAGGAGCTTGGACTTGAGCTCTCCCAGAATCTCGAGCTGTTTATTGGCCTCTTCAATCTGACGTTGCTTATCAGCGATGTCTCCTTCAACAGCTGATATTTGTGGGGTTAGGGCCGGTGTGAGTAACAAGTGCGATAGGACATACTGTTCTTTCTAACAAGGGCTACAATGAGCTGGGACATTTCACCGATGACTGCAATAGTTCCAGCGACCTGAAGAGAGCATCATTAAGACATCTTCCAATTAGTTCATCTGGAGAATCTCTTACCAAGATACTGACTACAGCAGCAGGAGCGGCAGGTCCAAGAGCCCAGACAGCGACAGCGACACCACCAGCCGCAGCGCCAGCAGTAACACCAATAGCTATGCCCATCTGGGTTACGAGCTTGTTGAGGCTGTAAGAAGTAGAATGAGGCTTTGTTACGGTCAAAGCAAGGCGAAGACTTACTCGACCAGTTCTTTCTTCAGAGCGTTTATATCATTGGTCAAGTTAGTGATTTGAGTGGTAAGCTTGGCGCCTTCATCATCTGCGAACTTGGAGAAGTTCTCAGTAAAGGCGGAAACGTCTGCTTGAAGCTTAGTGAAGTCGTCATCTTGGATCTTTGCTTGGACAGGATTGGGACGCTGGACCAGGAGATATCGATTATCGTTCTCCACTATGAGGTGAGAGTCAACATACCTCGGCAAAGGCCTTGAGGTCCTTCAGGTTATCTTCGTACTCTGAATCGCTTTCGAGTACCAGGGGAAATACCACCTCGGTCAGATCTACATGCAGAGCTCAGGTTGGACTCATTCGTACGAGGGAGGAGGACCGACCGCGAAGGTAAGCTTCAGTCTTCGTAGCAGCACTACGAGATCTCCAGAGGAGATCAATATAACGCTATTGACACGGAATCAGCCATTCTGCCGAGCCAAACAGAATCAACAACATACCCTTTGATACTTAGTCCAGGTAGGCTGCAATTTCGCAATAGGCTGGCCGACTTTGTCCTTGTAGTCATTCTGGTCAATGACTGCAAGCTGCCTTCGGATGCTCTCGAAAGTCTTGTCAGTAGCCACGGCTTGATCAGCTAGCTTCTTGACTTCAGCTGCGATGTCGTCCTGGGATGACGAGACTTTCGCTGCCATGGCTTTGTAGACCTTGGTTTGAGTCTCGGGCGACATGCCTGAGTCTGCAAGGTCTTGAAGCTTTTGCATAGCTTGGTCGTAATCGGTAGAAGACATGTTGTGCGTGAAGTCAAGTTGGATGAGTTGAGAGAGGGTTGTGTGTTGAAGAGGTGGCGAAGAAACACTCCAGTTCTTAACCACTTCGTATATCTGAGGCTGAGTATCAGAAATACAACCCAAACAAGGCTATGACGAGGTGAAACATACCGTAGAGCATCGGCATGAAGAGTCTAGGTCCCATATCGCTAAACTAGCACCCGTGACGGATCATGAGAATAGCATTGTTCGATAGAGAACAGGTCCCATTCCATTCATCGTGTCAGCGCTGGCTAGAACACAATCCAGAGCGGCATAGGATGACCTTCTTTCCATTGACGATGAGAAGAACATGAGAAACCCAGAGACAAATGCAGTGAGTGACGGTCGCATTTTCTCAATGCCGATCTATTCGACAGAATCCAACTGTTGAGTTCATGACGACTCGGAAGCATGAATGGCGGCGATTGAGAGTCTCGAATTTCCATCAGAGACGAGGGGTATCATCTGCTCATCCTTGAAGCACATTCAACGTACCCCCTCATGGTTATTCTGAGAACTTCTCCGCGATATCGGGGTAAGACTCCGTGGGGTCGGTTCTGCAAGCCCATTGAGAGGCCAGCGTCCGACGGCATGAATGGTCCCTCATAATATTGGGGATACAGCCGACCCGTGCCGCCTTCTGCGACTCGCCACGAGTTCTTCGATTTCGTGAGCCGTAGTACACGGATCTGGAGGACTGAGGAGGACTGATGGTGAGAGCTCTCGAGTTTACACATGGAGGTTCGCCACAGAGTTGATTCGGCTTTATCCGGTCCATGGTGCCACCGGTTGGACATCGCGCGTTCAGTCTTTCCGTCACGGTCGAGCAGGTTTATTCCACCGTTACTAGTACGTTCCCAGATACAGACTAAAAGTACATGGTACGAAAAAGAAGGATAAACAGATTGTTTGGGCCAGAAAGTAGCCTATTTGAAGACTCCAGAAGCCTCAACAGCGTTAACGTAGGTATTCATGGCAGTGATCAATGCTTCAACTGAGCCTCCCATGAGCTTGAGACGACTGACAAGAGACTGGCGGATAATCAGCACTCGCAGAGGCCATAGCAATCAAAATTTACATACGCGTTTCGTAGCAGAGTCAGCAGCAGTTTGCATCTCTTGTTGGATAATCACAATATCGTGGTGAAGCTGCATGCTCAGTTAGCAAAGAACTGTCTCTGAGAGAAGTAAATCAGTCCTACCTCAGCCCATTCCTTCGCAAACGAGTCCAAGCGACCATCGATGTCGGATACATCAGCAGATAAATTCACCAAAGTGCCCTGCGCTCTGGCCAGAGCTATGTTCATCTCATTCATCTGGTTGGCTTCGTTTCGGACTTTGTTCTGCTCGTCTTTCAAGCCTGGGAACTTCGGGTGAGTAAAGGTGGGAAGTGGTTAGGAAAGGGTACTTACGTGCTTCTTCAGCATAATTTTGGTCAAGCGCGCGACGTGTAGCGTCTACGCTGCTGAGACCGAGTGCCTGTATAGATCGGTTAGCATACGGACGTATGTTTGACGTTCTGGAGTTTGACCCACATCAAGGATTTCAGCGATAACCCAAGTCATCCACGAAGGAATGCCAGCAATCTGGGAAAGGGCTCTCTTGAGTTGGTTGATCTGTGACGATTGTCAGTATAACCTCGTGCCACTGGAAAAAACTTCACGCACAGTGGATTCATATCTGAAGGACATTCATCAGAAACGTGTCGACGCAAATCGGTATGCGAACTCACTCCTCAATCTTGGCCTGGAGAGCCTGGACATCACCATTGAGGCGTTCCTGCGCTGAGACATTGTCGCGAGTCAATTGAGCCACGAACGCAGTGAAATCGTCTTTGAACTGGGTGACGTCGCGGCGATTATCAGTGTAGTTCTGAGAGGCATTGGCAGATCCTTGCTCAAGTTGAGGGCCAGTTGGGTTCTATCTCGAAAAGGGATGAATTTCAGAAGACTTCTGAGTTGAATGAGACCCACGTTGACGAAAGACGTAATGAGAGCTTTGGCTTCCTCGAAATGTTCTTCATCCCAGACAATCTTGGCGATGACTTGACTGTTGAAATCTATATAGCGAAGTCAGTCTCTTGGCGAAACAGCTAGACGCTTGGGAGAAACCTACCTCCGAAGTAAGAGATACCCGTCTTGTCAACAGCGAGAGAGTTCTTAACGGCATTCATATAAGCCTGTGAATGAAGTCAGTCGGTAGTATCCAGAATTAGACTCTGCAAGCATACCGTGTGCAGGCCCTGCCATTTGGAAGTCCAAGGAGCTTGCTGATCTCCAAGTTGTTGAAGATCGCTGTTACCATGGTCGAAGGACTGATAGACACGAATGGTGTCTGCAGCCAGCTTGTCCGCATCCATAGCACGGTCATCGTTCAACTTGGCCTGAGCAGCAAGATCACTGAGCTGAGCCTGGATGTGGTTAACAACCTCATCGCTGCCTAACTTGCTCTTGATGTCAGCTAGAGCAGCGCTGTTGACGAATTGTGCGATATCGAATGACATGGTTGGTTTCGGCGAGTAGTTGGAGGTAACTTCAGTTCGGCAAGATACAAATCTCACAATTATAGAGACCTTGTTTCCAAGAGGCACACAGGTGCGTCATGACCGAAGTTAGCAGGTAAACCACCTGACCAACGGTCTCGAACAAATGCCTTGACGTAGAACATGCCCCTGAAGCGGTTCCTTGCGCTCAGCGCTCAGCTGCACGTTTGAGGAGGAGTTCAGAGGAGATAGACATGAAGAATGGCGCCGATTGTTCATACAAGATGAAGTTCCTGACAGTTCATTGTTCGTCCGAATTCAAAATAGCGACAAAATAGCGATGCAAGAATAAGCCTGGGAACGGCTGTGGGATTTCAGGAAATGGTGAAGAGTAATATTCGTTGTTCCGTCATTTCGGCAGAGGAACATTCATCCTGACAGTTCTGTAGCCGCCAGAAGCGGATATAGCTGAAGAATCTCGTGGTCCTCAAAGAATATGGTCGTGTGCCGATGATAAAGGGAGGAGGTGAAGCTTGAATTCGGCTCGGACTCTCGGCAGAGATTTGATGAGCCGTGGGAAATAAAACTGTATTGAACAAACAAAGCCAAATACATTGGCTCAATTCCATGGCCGACTCCGCTGAGGACTTGCCTGGGTTGACTCAATACTTTATCTTCCGATACATACGTTGGTCCGAAAACGCGAGGCCGTTCTGTCGACGCTTCTGTATTCCTTCTGGATAACTCCCTGCCATCTATGGGTTGCCAGTAGCGTTCAAACGCCATTTTCTGATTTCAGATCCAAACCTGACGAGAACGGAAACACTTGAGTTTACATTCAGCGCCATTCCTCCTGTCATTACTGGATGCAATCATCGTACGGTCGATCAAATGACCTCGAATGATGTCTTCTTGCGGTGCCTCAGAGATATGAGGCAGATGACGATCACGGAATTGTCTCTGTGAACACACTGCTAGACTTCAAGTTCTTTCACATAGTCAGGTTTGGGCTCTTCATTGAAGCTTCTGCCATCGGTCTCAGAAGTCCGCCTATGGACTCGTATAAAAAGTCCTCAAACTCCATGTCTCATCCTCAGAATCTTCGCCACATCGCCTACTCATACATTGACAATGCCTCATCATCATCATACTGCTCGCTTGGCTGCTCAGTCCGACGCTCTTCCTCCCGCCTACAATCCTATCAAGGAGATAGGTGGTTATGACACCCTCCCCCAGGATGTCAAGGATGCTCTCCCCGACCTTACCAACATTCCCGAGAGCGCTCAGCTCAAGGCTCAGGCCGCCATGGCCGACGAGGCAGCCAAGCCTGAGACCACCAAGAACCTCATGGACGAGGTTAAAGCACTCGGTGACAGCGCTATCAAGGTTGACGAGGCCTTCGAGCGTGTCCGAGTTGGGCTCGGTAAAGTCGACCAGAATGACTACAAGGACAAGAGTGGCCAGCTTATCCCCAAGTTCCAACCTACCTGGGTTGGCTACCAGAAGGTTTGTCGCAACTGTCTTGCGCCTCCGGATATCATACTGACACGGGATATAGCGCTGGACTACTATGCTCTGGGGTTCAAAGGACGTTGCGACCAAGACTGAAGCCTATATCAAAGGTTTGTACTCGTTGAGGTTGGTAATGAACGGAGGCTGACGCTGATTTTCAACTATAGACTTCGTCAATGTCATTGTTCCCGAAGTCGAGGACATTCAGAACAACGACGATTTAGCCGACGCAAGGTTGGATCTCGCTGCTTTCATCAAGGTTGGATTTTTTTTCTTCCCTCTCTTCCACTGGCTGACATTTGACCCCTCAGCGCACCGATCCCTTTGGAAAGCAACTCAACTCCCAGGAAACTGTCGACGCTGCTCAGAAGTACTCCCAAGATTTCACCGACCTTCGCCGTGACCTCGAAGCCTTCAAGGATACTTTTGACTCCTTCGCTGCCGACCATAAAGTCGAGCTCGACACGGCCATCCGTAACAAGCAATCTGATATTGAAACCCTCAAGTTGGAGATTAAGCAGTATGTCGCTTCGACTAGAAGAGTGATTAACAGTTCTGACATCGTTCGCCCATAGATGCCAGACCGTCGTTGCAGCTATGGGTATCGCCCTTGGTGTGACCATCTTCGCTGCCGGTGCCGGTGCAGTTGCCGCTTTGGCTGCTTTCGGGCCCGTTGGACCCGCTGTTGCTCTCGGTATCGTTGTATGTACCAATTTCTACTCGCTTTCGCAGGCAATTACTCAAAGCACCGCAGATTGTTGGCGCCATTGCTGCTATCAGCGAGCTCGGTACTCTCATTGCCTTCATCGTGAAGACAAACGGTACGTGAATCATACTTCTCATGCTCTCCTCTAGGATATTGACGTCCTCCAAGAGAAACAGAACGACTTGGACCGAGCTCAACGTGAACTTGCGAACCTTCAAGCTCAACTCAAGCAATTGGAGGAGCTCAAGGCGATCCTCGACAGCCAGAAGACTGATATCACTGATATCTGTGGCCGCCTTGATCAATTTGCCGCCATCTGGGGTCTTGTTAGGCACGATGCTGAGCTCATCAACTCTGACCTCAATGCTGCTGTCGGTGATGAAGGCTCTAAGAAGGTACGTCTGACGTTCGCCTGTAAATCCTCGTACTGATATGTATTCGACCATTTTAGGCATTCAAGCAACGTATCTCCTTGATCAAGGACTCCTATACCAAGCTCGGCGATGCTTTGGCTTTGTATGCCACCACCGTCAGCACTGGTACCAACCAGTAAACAGCTCTGGTATATTAGGTTCAAGGCTTTCGGATGTCAGAAATAACCACATAAATGTGTCATAAATATTATGTATATAGGAACTGCGAAGCTATCTTTTAACCACCCATTCCCTCGTCAGCACGTCAGCCAGACGCTGCAAGTATGTTTGAGCGCCTATCATGAACGTCCACCATCATGCACAGCACCATGGCTGACATCGCCTCGACTCCACGTCACTTGATATAACATCATGTTCAAAGACTAACTGGCTTTCCGATGGCCCCAACCGCGCTCGATGTGGACGACGTCTTCATCGTCTCGCACTTCTCTGATATCATACAGATCCTCCGCCAACCTAGCAATCCAAAATTCTAACATCTCCGCGTCTCAAGGCATCAACTTTAACGTGTCATACCGTGACAAGAACGGCTCCGGTAATCCTCTCGATGCTGATGAATTTCATGGCGGAAGCTAATACGGTTTCCGACAGACGCGATACAAAATCTCAAAGAATGGGTTGCATTCGGCGCCCTTTTCAACTCAAGTGAACGCTTTGATGCCCCGAGATGCCATCCCAACACCAGGACAGCCGTTTTAGATCAGCTTGATCTGTGGGCGCGTGGAACAGATGAAGCTAGGGAACCTATAATGTGGCTACGAGGTCCTGCGGGATCGGGGAAATCTGCAATAGCCCAAACGCTCTGTCGGCTATGGGAGTCGAAGATGCTTGCAGCAAGCTTCTTCTTCGCCCGTGCTGTTCGCGGGCGCAATGAGAAGAAGTTCTTGGTACCAACGCTAGCCTGGCAATTGTCCAGGCGCTTTCCGTCATTCGCTTCCCATCTGGCGCAGATCATAGAAGAGGACACTGCTATTTTCAACAAAGATCTGCGCACGCAAATGGAACATCTCATTGTTCTTCCCCTGATTCTGATGCCTATGGACGAATTTGAGAAGTCATCTCCTCAAACCGTCGTCATTGACGGACTGGACGAATGCAGCATTAGCTATGACCATCAAGACCACGAGAGTCAACAATCAGAGATAATCGACGCACTAATGACAACACTAATGGACTGTGAGCTTCCTATCAAGTTTCTCATTTCCAGTCGTCCTGAGAGGCAGATTCGGGAGAGCCTTCAGCATCTTAAGCTGAAGAACCTCTTAAATTGGCTAGATCTGAATGCCAGTGACAACCCAGGAGCCGATGCCGATATAGCCCTTTTCCTGCGTTGCGAACTAGACGAAATCAGGAGGAGGAATCCATACCTTGGAGCAGCATGGCCGGCTGACTCTGTCATTTCGGCGCTTGTCCAGAGGTCGTCTGGTCATTTCATTTACGCCTCCGCCATTGCGCGGTTTCTACGCTCACCACGATTAGATCCCCAACAAGGATTGAAAATCGTCCTCACCCCCAACGACTCTTCAGCAAAAGTCAATCCGTTTACGGAACTAGATGCCCTTTATTTGCGCGTCTTAGGCGCCATACATCCAATATCGATACCCGTCATATCCATCATTCACTATATTCTGATAAAAGGTCCATTCTATTCAATACCCCGCGACAACGCACAGACCAATTTCTCGCCCAGCTTCTTCGCTAAACACTTAATCATGCCTCTCAGTCAAGTGTACACTCATTTGACCGACCTCTACTCCCTCCTTTGCGTTCCCGACTCCTCATGGGATGAAGAAGCCAATCATGATAAGGACCCCATCACTATCATTCATGCCTCCTTTGTCGATTTCCTCAGCGACGCATCTCGGTCAGGACCATTTTCGATAGCAACTATCAAGCCAGAGAAGATTATGCTTCTGCACGTCAACCACCTGTTACGATGTTTTGCGATGCCGTGGGATCCGTCGGACCAGGATTACGAGTTCCAAAATAATTCCTTTTATTTATCGGAATACATATCGGACAACCTGCCTGCGTGTACAGATCGATCACCAGAGCTAGAGAAGGGATTGGAGGCGCTCGTGAGTAGGTCGAGTCAGAAGATTCGGCAATACTTGCTGCAGGCGGATTTGGCGGATGGCGTAGACGAAGCTTCTATGAACCACCGCCTTGGGTCTACTTTCAGGGGGGAGGAGGATCTCTTGCAGGCGGTGAGATCATACTTACGGGTCAGTAGTACACAACTTTGTTCTCACAATGCAGAGATGGTAACTGACGTTCGATTAGAGATTCTCACAAAATCATTTCCCAGTTCTTGATCTATATTCGAATTCAAAACGCCCGACTACCGTACCGATGTTAGCAAGCATAGCAGAAAGGCCTGAACGAGAGCCAATCAAGACCTCTTCGGCACCAGGCCCTAGACAGCGTAGCTCCGCGGGATATTCATCCTTCAAACGACCAACCACAGCGTCTAGTTCGAACGGTCGTCGTGACCCGGGAGAGAGACGGTTGCAAACAAGATGTCGTTTTGGCTGCCCAGAAGCCGAGACTCTTCATCATATGTTCGTAGCATGTCCAAGATACGAGACCATCCGGGGAAGCAACATGAACTCCCTTCGAGCCGACATCGATAGGATTCTAGTATCCTACCGTTCATCATTGGATCGACACCCCAGGCTGGAAAGAGCTGTGATCAACACCTTTCGGGATTCCACCGTTTGGCCAAATGGTCGTTCGGAATTCTTCAACGGAAACATACCGCCAGTCTCAAGCTTGGTTGACTTGGATCGCTTGCGCCATGTCGGGGATAGCTCCCTACTGGCTTTGGTTTCGAGAATCGGAGCGGAATGGGGTGCTACGGTCACCAGAACAGCAAACGAGATCCAAAGATATGCGAGACACAGAAGACCCGAGACTCGCTAGAGTATATCGAGATTCCCGATGGGTTGATCTTGTCCAACCCTTGTAGGAACACAGTATTTACCTGTCACTTCTTTCTGATCATAGCAGCATCAAGGTAAAGTTGAACAAGGACAAAAGCGTGTGGATAAAGCATGGACTCGGTGCGAGAGGAGGATTGCTGAAGCTGTCTGTGCGCAGATCTAGCCGATCGGTGCCGCATTGTTTGTCACGCTTGATTTTACCAAACAAACTGGGTGAGGCCAGTTGCTGCTTTGCCTCGACGGTGACGATCTGGACAGGCTCTCGCCAAAGCCACAGTGGACGTGGACTTTCCTTCGGAACGCTACGTAGAACACTCCTATAGCTCGGCTTGACGCGCTTCAACCTCGCTCGAAGATTCAAGCTTCAAGCTCGAAACCAATGGAACGAAGGAACGACATGATTACCTTTAACTCATGGCAACCACATCAGCCTGAGTGTGGTGCACGACGCATTTAAATCGGGATGTAGACTGGCTAAAGACATGGCCGTGACCACTTTGCATATCTACTATATCGGAAAATACGAACGTTCCATGATGTCAAGTTTGCTCGCTTGGACCAGCAATTTTAGAACATCACCCCGTTGTTGGCGAATATTCTGAGTCGTATATCCTGGGTATGTCATTTTCAGCTGTCATTAAGATTCATCCTGCTGACTCCTCGGACCTACATGGACAGGTTCTCGATCACGGATCCGGCACCGTTCAGTCAAACTTTGACGGGGGAAGGCGGTGTTGATCCCATGCACCAACGCAGCCTCCACAATACATAAAGGCTTTTGCCTGGCACCAATATGTCCCAACAGCTTCCGCAAGCTTCTTAGCGAGTGGCAAAATGACGGACATCATGATAGGGCCAGCCAGCGAAGGACAGCAGAACCTTCCTGCCGCTGCTTCGACTCTGGCCAATAACCTCCCTTTCGAGATCCTAGGGGAAATCATGCAACACTGCATTGGTGGACGCGGCGTCAATATTCCTGCCCAAATCTCTCAATCCCACTGGACTCTCAGCCGTGTGTCCCCGTACTGGCGTCAGGTGGCTCTGGCAACGCCGCAGTTGTGGAACAGCTTCATTCTCTCCCAGAATGCGGATGGCACTTTCAATTTGGGGCTGGTAGAAGAACTTCTCCGCCGCGCACGAGGCATACCGCTTGACATCTCCTGGCAATGGAAGACCATCAGTAATCCGGCAGCTTCGCACTACCATCGGAACACGGCCACCTCCGCAATAGCCTCGACATGCAATACACTGTTCCGTGAAGGCGTAAGAGTCTGGCGCCTGGGGCTCGAGCTAGATTCGGCAAGGTTCCTACAGGTGCAGGAATACCTCGACCGCACTCCACACTCCGTGTTTGGGCAAATCCAAGAGCTCCAGCTCGAAATGCTTGTCAGCACCATCCCATCGACCATGAAGCTTTCTGACCATCCCTTGTGGACAGCGCCTAGATTGGTATTGGGCGCCACCATCCAGAGCATCCCGTTATCCTCCTCCAACAACCCCTTCACAGCTTTTGGCACGAGCCACCTCACTCATATTACAATCAAAGGAGTACCTTCCTATCCCTCGTGTCTATATGATATACTTCGTGACGCGCCACGCCTCGTTAGCCTCACCACCCTAGTCGTCTATGCAGGTTTCCGCCTTGGCAGAGGTGAAGATGCGTCTCCGATGCTTCACCTACCATTCATGGAGAACATTTTCTTTCGATTTGAGTCTTTTCCTCGCGCAATGATGCCTCTGACAGAGATGTTCTCCCTCATCTCAACTCCGAATCTATCCTCCCTCTCTTTGAGAGGTGAGGGTATGGCGCCTTCAACGCATGTTTACTACTGGGGATATTATATCCAGAAGTCTATCTTCAACAACGAGATTATCGAGTTTCTTGCCCGTTCCCCCTCCCTGACTGCTCTCAACCTATACCAATGTGGAGATGTGGAATACGAGGCAGTCTTGCCTGCCGTACCCGCTTTGCAGACTTTACGAGCATTTCGTTCAGGTTACCTTCCAGGACCAGCAGCACGAACAATGATTCGGGGAGAGTTTGGCAGAGATCTTGAGATGCTACAATGCTCTATTCGGCCGAACGCGGTGGAGGATCTCATGGAGTTGTTTGAAACGCGGCTTAGAGGAGAGTTTGATGATTACGGGTGGGAATGGCTCAGCCTCAGGAGCATGCGGATTCGAGTCAATCGCGCCGAGGAAAAAACGCTTATGCTTAACGAGCGTATTGCCAAGTTACAAGAAACAGCTGTTGTGTACTGTCACGCAGAATTTATTTCGGACAATTATTAGCAGTCGCTCGAGGCTCATTTATAATCAACATCCGGGTTCCTGTTATCCTTATTGGGATGATATGTGACTATGTGAAGAAATGGAAATGATGAACCTAGACCGATTCAGCAAGCAGTCAGCCTGTCAGGCTTCAACGTCAACCAATACTATCCAGATGCTCGATCCAGCAGATGTCGAAGCTTTGGAAAAGGTGAGTGCTCCTGGTTTGATAAGGATGCCTCTACTAAGAAAAAGGTTACACAGCTATCTAACGATGCTTCATCCGTGAACTCTCTTGACCGTGATCAGGTGAAGCGACTGAGGAGCCACGTCCGTTCCAAGCTCAAACGCGAAAAAGGGAACATCGAGACTCTCGAAACACGGCTGCACAAAGCTAGAGATTCTCGGAAACTTTTGAGCAAACAGTTTCTGCTACTGCATCGTGCAGTTATGTCGTGGGCTGACCTACCAGCCGAGATCCTCGCTCAAATCTTCTGCAACCTCAAGGGGACTGTCCACTTCCCCGTTCATAGGACCAATTTTACCTGGGTCATCGCTCAAGTATGCTCTAGATGGAGGGATGTGGTCCGTGCAGAGCAGACGTTATGGACGGATGTACACCTCACCTACAGTCTGGATCACCAACAGGAACCAATGCAGGCAATTCTGATTGATCTCCTCCAAAGGAGCGGAGATCGAGAGATATCACTCATGTTGGCTTGCAAGCAAATTGATAGGCATAACTGGAGAAGCGCCCTCCCATTCCTCACTCAGGTTGTGCGCCACACGACACATCGCGCAACGTCGCTTATTTTGATGGACATGCTGTACTACGTTCTGGACGAACTCTACATCATTCTTGAGGATCTAAACCTCCCATTGTTCCCTCGTGTATGCAAATTGGAGCTCGCGCCAAGGATCTGGCCTTCGCATGACGATAATCGCCGTTGTCCAGCGGCCGAGCTACTCCACCGTATGCCGGGTGTAACAGGCCTCATCCTGAACTCACAGGACCGAGACGATCACTCAGGCGGAGTACTTGGATCCAGCTTCAATGAATGGGTTGACTTCCCCTGGAGTCAGCTCCAAGACATTCAACTTCTCACATATCAGCTCTCTATTGAACCAGCCCTATTCCTCCTATCCAAACCGAAAGTCCTACGATCTATCAAGCTTCAGATTTACGGGCATTCGGATTGGGTTGATTATAATTGGAATCCAGGACCCGAGACCGAGCAACTTCCTTTTCTAGAGGAACTTGATGTCGTTTTCGATATTGATACGATTTTGCCAGGTGGATATGCAATTGTCAAATTGTTCACGCCCCTTCAACTCCCACAGCTCAAAACACTGAGAATATCCTCTATCAAATATCGAAATGAATACGAATCCCTTTATATGACAGACGAAGCCGATGGATCAAGGTATCTCTGCAGATTCAAAACGCTCACATCACTCATCCTTGACGGGTGCATGTTTGTCGATATTCACCTTTTATTGGAGGAGCTCACTGAGCTACAACGTCTGGCCGTTCATCCTAGAGACTGCAACGAGCTATCTCGTCAAACTATGGCCGCCCTTGCCCTGAAGCGATGCGGGTTGAACCTCCGCAGCCTTCATTGCTGTATCGCAAAGGGAGACATGGATATATTCATCTCATTGTTGGTAAAGCAATGGTTCGAATCCAAATCTACGGCTTCATCGGTTGGGCCCAGTGGGGCGTGCCTTCATGACGCGAGGATCACTGTCGGCTGCGACAGGCAAACCCTGGCAAGCTCGAACGTGATAATCGGAAATATCAAGAAGCAATTGGGAGTAGCTTTTGAGGCAGAGTTTCTTCCATTGTGTATTCACATTCTTGACACAGATTCAGATGACGCATCGTGATTGTAGCTCCCAATTTTGATTACCACGTCGGCCGTCTTTGATTCTGAGTAGGGATCATCGTCTATGACGGCCTGGATACATTGTATTTTGCTACTTGACTATCAACTATCATATTTTTCACCCCTCTGCAATATTCCTTTAGGTTCTGGGTTCAGATGAACGGTTGTGCCATTTGGCAAATGGACCCTGGTATTTGGAGATGTGTATGCGCCTTATATGCGCCCGTACGCGCGACCTCATCTCCTTGAGCCTCCTAGGTTACCCCGTAGATCGCGTCGCTGGCCACTCAGTTACTCTACAACATGGCTACACCCTTGACGGACATGGTTCTAAGCCCTGCGGATATTGAAGCATTGGCCAAGGTCAGATTTTCCCACCCGACATGGGTGATACTTTACTAAGAAGGTTTTCAGCTGTCGATTGACGGTCCGTCGCCCAACATCATGGACCAGGACCAAATCGTGCGACTAGAAAGCCATATTCGCTCCGAATTCGAGGCTGAGCAGAAGAAGGTTGATGCTCTCGAAATGCAGCTCAATGAAATAAGAGAAGGCCAACAGCGTCGGATTGACCAACTGAAGCTGTTGAGAAGGGCAGCCATATCCTGGGTCCACCTTCCAACAGAACTCTTATCCGAGGTCTTCTACTGTTTGAAGGGGAGGATACATTTTCCAGTCCACAAGCACAATATTGTGTGGGCCCTCTCTCACGTCTGCTCAAGGTGGAGAGCAGTGGCCTTAGGAGAGCAGCGACTGTGGTCGGACGTCAAGCTGACATTCAGTCGAGAGCACCAGGACGACCAGTCTTTGGAAGCTATGGCTGAGATACTCAGACGAAGTGGAGACTCTGCTTTAACGCTCTTGTTGGACTGCAAGCACATTCGTTGGGACAACGCACAGGAGTCCATCCCGTTCCTCACCGTAATTGCTTCACACACGGCACGTAGAGCGACTTCGCTCACTTTGATCGACACGGACGACAATGTCATGAAAGAGCTATACCACATTTTGGAACGCCTCGACCTTCCTGTGTTCCCAAGCGCACACGAGCTCAAGGTGGCACCTATCTTCGATGACCGATCTCCAAATAGTTTCAATGACCCAACCCCTGTCTCCGTCCTCGCCAGGCGCATGACGAATGTCACCTCCCTCCTCTTAGCTGATGATAAGACATGCATCGGGGCCAGCTTCAACCAGCATATATTCTATCCATGGAGTCAATTCCGCAGCATCATCCTCCTTAAATATTCACTCAGCATCGGCGAAGCCTTACAGGTTTTGTCGGAAACAAGAGGACTTCACACGTTCAAGTCTCAGATCGTCACCTATGACCTTATGGGACACACGAACTGGGCTCCAGAGCCGAGGTCAGTGCGGTTGCCCATGCTGGAAAACCTCGATATTGTCCTTGATCAAGAACCTGGGGTAGTTTTGCGCTCAGATGGAATTATACTGAGCACATTTCTCAGTCCTCTTCTGGTTCCACGCCTATCGAAGTTGAAGATTTCGTCGATCAAAAGCGGAGGCAAATACTCTCTCATTCGCATGACGGACGGCGCCAACATAACGAGTCACATCTGCACTCTCAAATCCCTCACCTCAGTCGAGCTCATCGGGTGTGCTGATGTCGATGTGGACCTTCTTCTCAGAGAGTTGCCCCGCCTTCAACACCTTGCTGTTTGGCACCTTGTCAAATCCAGCGGATTATTGAGGCAATCAGTGTCTGCCCTCGCTTCCCAAGAATATGGTGTCAACCTGCAAAGCCTTCGTTGCCGTTTATCGTCGGCAGACATAATGCCGTTCATTGCCATGTTGGAGCAGCAATGGGGCCCATCCCAAGTGGCATCATCAAACACATGCCTTGTTCGCGCTGAGGTTTTCGTGGGATGGGATGGCCAGAGCGTGGCCAGGTTGAATGAGATGGTCAGGGAACTGAAGCAGAGAATGGGGGTAAATTATCCTGTCGGATTTTCGTCGCTCCTTGACGTTTCTGCGGACCCATCTGATCATGACGAGTCTGATTACAACTCATATTTCTGACCCTTCCCAAATTCTCATGCCTGTCAGATTGTAGTATCTACGTATCTTTGCTAGCATACGAGATCCATACCATGTACAATAACTAGTTGAAATTCTTTTTTCGTTGTTCTGTTCTCTTGAATGCGTGGCTGCGCTCAATTGAGCAGACGCGTTGTTTACATGTGTGTACGCGATCCTGACAGTTTTGGAAGATTTGGGACCCCGACCACGCACCTTCAAGTTCTTCCTTGGCGACTTCCATTGCAACGTGAACTCTGCCAGAATTGACATGAAGCTTCTTTACGGCGAACGTTCTGCAAGCTCAACGATGTCAAAACACTGAACTCACGGATTGGGGACCAGCATGACCCTCATTTCGACCCTGGCTTGCCATTCGATTGTTCAAGTTCTCAAGCTCAGTATCGTCACGACTTTAAAGCCAACATGGCATGAGGATAGCTGATTCATCCTGGATGGATCTATCTAGAATCTCTGCCCTCGATTCAACAGCGTCAGTGTAGGAATCCAGGATGCTTGACGGGCGATTCGCCAAATTACTGGAAATCCGCGGCTGTAGGGTTCCAGGCTGGATTCCTTTTGGGCGAATATTAGGTGACATTTCCTCAAAACTTGATTTACCCCAATATCTGATATCTTAAAGGATACATCCCCAACGGAGTGGCTCAACGACGCGGTTCAACCCTGGCATTTCACAATTTCATATTGAGCTGATGTGTGATGCATGTGACGACGTGAAGAGACTAAGGGAGCAACTAGGGGAGCGACCTATGGCAACGGAGCTGATGAAGGCGGGAACTAAGTTCGTTAACCGTAACCTCATGGCACACAGTCCAGAAGGTTGTAAAGGTTTGGAAGAGGTGAGTAAATGCAGTTTTGCGAGTGCGGTGCCTGGCTGAGATAGTCCATAATAGCTCTCTGACGATGCTTCATCGTGCTTCAAGAAAGCGAGAGAAATACATGCCCACGGAAATGGCAGCTTTGGACTTGTCAAGAGGACAGGCACTTCTTGGGCAGGTCCACACCTTCCAACAGAAATCCTGGCTCGCATTTTCTGCAACCTTGAAGGAATTGTCCATTTCCCCGTCCGGAAAAGTGACATCGCCTGGATCCTTGCACAGGTTTGCACGAGGTGGAGAGACGTAGCTTTCGGAGAACAGACGCTGTGGACCGAAGTCTATGTCTGCTTCAGTGTCAGCCACCAACACGATTTCGCTCAGGCAATCATGGCCCGTCTATTCAAACAAAGTGGTGAACGGCAAATATCGCTCTCAATTGATTGTGAAAAGCGACCCTGGGGTGAAACGGACCTCTCGAACCCATTCTTGACCTCCATTGTCTTGCACGCCACTCATCGCACGACCTCGCTTGCTTTGTTGAACATGGATGACGTCGCACTGGACGAATTATACCTCGTCGTGGAGGAACTAAACTTTCCACTATTTCCACACGTCAGCGAGTTGAAGATTAGTCCCATTCCTGACGCAACTATCCTGTTTCTCGGTGACGACGATCCTCGCTCCCCCACCGTACAACTACTACACCGCATGCCCAATGTGATGAACCTTATCCTCGTCTCGGATCAAGACGATAGTACTGAATTCCCAGACGACCTAGATTATCCCTGGGATCAATTCCGCCAGATTTCCTTTTTCAACTACAATCTAACCATTTTAAACAGTCTACAACTTCTATCCAAAACAAAGGACCTTCGCACCGTCAAGTTACATCTTGGCGGCCCAAGAAATTTCAATGAAACTCGATTCATTGCTCCAGAAAATAAAATACAGCTCCCGCACTTGAAAGAGTTGGAGATAACCATTGACGAAGAACATCATTGGGGTTTCTTGGACCAGACGTCATTGGCATCATCCATGGCACCAGCTCTCTTAATGCCTCTTTCTGCCCCCCGGCTTACGAAACTCACGATATCCTCAGGCTTCGACCCTGAATATGGCCCCTTGCTTTCCGGACCAGATGCGATAAGCAGCATCTGTACCTTCGACCTCCTGACATACCTCGAGTTGAATCACTTTGTCGACGTCGACATCGACCTTCTACTTCAAAAACTGCCTTGCCTTCAGGTTTTGGTCGTCCACCCACACCAGCAGAACCGACTTGATCCGAAGTCGATAGCAGCTCTTGCATCGAACAAATATGGACTCGACCTCTGCGACCTACGCTGCTATCTAGCGACAGAGGACATACCTGTCTTTATCTCGATGTTGGCCGAGCAGTGGAGTCGATCCAAATCTAAGGCGCAGGCTAACGGACCAAACGTCTGTTTGTGCCATGCCTGTATCTCTTTATTGTGCGATCCTCAACAGCTAGTAGAGTCGAACGAAGCTGTTCAACGGATTAAAACGGATCTTGGGGTTGGATTTCGGGCAGAATTTACGGGTATACGTTCAAGTTGATAGACGCATGTTAGGAAGTATATACCACTGGTTCTCGTACTAACGCCATCCCAATATTTTTTTTTTAAAAAAAAACACCATGGTCCTGCATTCCAACCACGCCACTTGAAGCTTGAAAACCGAGCGAGGCTGAAGATGCCGTGAAATCAATCGATATGTGGTGCAACCGATAGGCGGAACCGTGAAGTGTGAAGCTTGTGAAGAGCCAGACCCGGAATTGCGTCAGCCTTCACTTGATATGATTGATCAAGCCATCAGTCGCGTTTGTATTGAGCTAACTGAACTCTTCTCTACTACCCAAATGCTCGATTCGGCAGATGCTGAAGCTTTGGGCAAGGTTGGTAGTTGTGCGTCATCAAACCGCATTCGTTACTTAGAGATAATCTACAGCTGTCTAATGACGCTTCGACACTGCATACCTTGAATCGCGATCAGATCAAACGACTCCAAAGTCACGTCCGTTCTGAGCTTCAGAATGATCAGAAGAACATCGACGCTCTCGAGGAAAGTCTCCGCAAGGCCAAAGTGTCTCGTGCACAGCGAAATCTGATGCTAAAACTACTGCACAGAGGTGCTACGTCTTGGGCAGGCCCTTGCTTACCGGCGGAGCTCTTGGCGCAAATCTTCTGCAACCTCAAGGGGGTTGTCCATTTTCCGGTTTGGAAAAGTGACATCACATGGATTTTGCCCCAGGTCTGCAGGAGATGGAGGGATGTAGCTCTCGGAGAAGGAGAACTGTGGACTGAGGTTCACGCGCGCTTCAGTTCCAGCTGCCAAGACGGATTTGCTCTTGAGATTATGGCCCGTCTACTCCAACGAAGTGGTGACCGGCCAATATCTCTCTTGCTAGACTGCAAAGGAATACCCTGGTTTAATCCCAAACTCTCTAACCCGTTCTTCACCTCCATTGTCTTGCACACAACTGATCGCACAGTCTCGCTCGCCTTGTTGGATATGAGCGAGGCCAACCTGGATGAATTATACTTGATCGTGGGGGAACTGAGCCTTCCACTATTTCCACGCGTCAGTAAACTGAAGATCGCCCCTATGCCCACCGAAACAGTTATGTCTCAGGGTGATAACAATCATCATTCGCCAACCGCTAAACTTGTGCATCGCATGCCTAATGTGACCAGCCTTGCTCTTGCCTCAGATCGAAGGCAGAGTTCTCATTTCCCGGATGAGCTACAAACGTATCCCTGGGGTCAATTCCGAGAAATTTCCCTCTCCAACTATCATTTCGGCATCCGCAAATGTATGCTTCTTCTGTCCAAAACAAGAGATCTTCGCGCTGTTAAGCTGCGAATTGATGGTACAACAAATCCCAACGAAATCCCGCCCAATCCTACAGCGGATAAATTACGGCTCTCTAGGTTGGAAGAATTAGACCTGACCATTGATGAAGGGTGGAATATTTGGAATGTATCATTAATCGGCGCAACCATGGTCATGGCCATCTTGACGAGTGTTTCTGCCCCGCGGCTTACAAAACTCACGCTCTCTCCGAATACCAATTACAGCCCACTCTCTTGTAGGTCAGACGAAATTGACGCCATAAAGCAAATCTGCACATTCGATTGTCTCACATCACTCGAGCTGAAGAAGTGTATCAACATTGATATCGACCTCCTCCTTCAAAGACTGCCTCGCCTTCAATTTCTATCCGTCTACCCACACCCAAAGAATGAACTTAGCTTGCAGTCAATAATGGCTCTGGCATCAAATGAATACAGGTCTGCCCTCCGCAGCATACGCTGCTACCTGGCACCGGATAACGGCCTCATCTTCATTTCAATGTTGGATGCGCAGTGGACTCGATACAAAAATGAGGCTCATGGTGATGAATCAGGCGCCTGCTTGCATCACGCCGAAATCTTCATGATTCGCAACCGTCAACAATTGGCGGAGACAGATGAGGAGGTCAGAAGGGTAAAGACATGCCTTGGAGTCGATTTTGATGTAAAATTTCGATCATATGCTGAAGCAGTCCTGTCCTTTAACTTGACTTGAAGGCACAGGTGCTGCTGGACGATACTACCATCATGATGACTGCTCGATAAGATTTACCCAATTTATATCTGGAAGCACAAAAATCGAATGCTTGTCACTGTACTTTATTATTCATACTTCTGCATATACAGACTTGGGTTGAAGGCTGTGTCAAGGTTCAAGGTTCCAATTACGTTTGTACAGAATCATTTCCTTCCAATCGAGTGGGATCCATGTAGCTAGGGTTATCGCGAAGTATCGAACAGAGGGTTTAGTTAAAATATATTCGAGTCAGCAAGCGAGTCAGTGCGATATTTGCGTATGTGTACGCAGCTCCTGACAGGTTCTACCAAAGACTTGCCTCCATTTGCCACTCACGGTCGACAGTTGATGACTACAGCTCTCATCCAGCTCATTATTCGATACAAGGATAGGCCGTGATGCTCATCTGGAGGCTCATATTCATCCCACATTGGCGCCGAAGCGACTAGCAATAGTACGAACTGCTGATGCGCTTCCCTCTCCCACTTTCGACCACCTGCATCAGCTCGAATCATAATCCTGCCTGGCTAGGAAATTGGAAATTGACGGGCTGGAGCTAAAATAGCTTGGTTTGTGGCGTCCTTGAACTGGCCACGAGGCATGAAGCTTGAACGCGTGAACGTCGATACTCGAGGGCAGACGGCGATTACGTAGGATTCTATTGAGGACAACGTAAAAAGGCAGCTGAGCCTTCGGTGAGTCACCTTGTGCCTCTCCGCTCAACAAACCACTTAGAATCGAATCTTCAGGCATTGATCGTCTTCTGCCACCATTATGCTCAACTCCGAAGATACTCAAGCTCTCGCTAAGGTGGGGATATGGGTCATTTTGCATCCATGACATCGCTGAGGCGTCCTATAGCTATCAGTTGGAGATTTGTCGCTTTCTGGCCTAGATCAAGACCAGATCGAAAGACTCGAAGCACGCCTCCGCTCTGAACGCGAGGCAGAACGGACGAAGATTCTCGTTCTCGAAGCCCAACTCAGCGAACTCAAAGCATCAGAGCAGCATCGAGTGGAACAAATGAAGCTGTTACGACGAGCCGCCATATCCTGGGCCGACTTCCCATCAGAAATCCTCTCTGAAATCTTCCTTAACCTGAGGGGCAAGATCCACTTCCCGGTGGATGGACGTGACATCGTCTGGACTCTGTCTCATGTTTGCTCGACATGGAGAGGAGTCGTTATGGCAGAGCGGCAACTATGGTCGGATCTCTATCTGAGGTTCGAACCGACAAAGCAGGACGACAACTCCCTGAACACCATGAGCGAAATACTCCATCGAAGTGGCAATCAACCAGTATCCCTCACGTTGAACTGCCGGAAAATACCCTGGGATCAAGCTATCGTCTCCGTCCCATTCTTTTCCTTGGTCGTCACGCATACAGTCGATCGCGTAACTTCACTCACCTTGGTCAGAATGGACCATAATGCCTTGGATGAGCTCTATTCCGTCGTGGAGGGTGTGCACGCTCAAGTCTTTCATCAGGTCAACGAATTGAAGATAACTCCTGATATGTATAACAGGAGGTTGTCGACCGACCCAAATCAAAGCTGCCCCGCCGCTGGCCTCACACGCCGGATGGCGAATGTGACCAAACTCGTCTTAGGTGGAGGCCCGGAATGCATTTCTTGCTCCTTCTCCGAGTATAGAGATTATCCTTGGAGTCAGCTCCAGGAGATCGTCCTCCTCAAATATCAACCTAGCGTTGGCGAGGTTCTAGAAATCTTGTCCGAAACGAGAGCGCTCCGTACCTTCAAAACCCAAATTGGGACTGATGATAACATGGGCTCTACAAACTGGGATCCCGCGCCAAATTCGGTGCAACTCCCTATGTTGGAAGAGTTAGATTTACTCATTGATCTAGAGAATGTGCTTGTTGAGCGCCCCCATGGAGTCGTGTTCAACACTCTATTCATACCCCTTCACGCCCCGCGCCTCACAAAGCTGAAGATTTCATCTGTGTCGTACCAAGGCCAATGGTTCCACCTTCATATGAAGGAAGATGGCGGCACGGCCAATGCCATTGACACCCTTCTCACTCTCAAATCCCTCACCTCCCTCGAACTCAATGGTTGCTTCACTGTGGACACTGATCTTTGTTTACGGGAGTTGCCACGTCTTGAACACTTGTCCGTTCACCCCGACGCATCCAATATGCTCACGAGGCCAAGCATCACAGCAATCACTGCTCGTGCGTATGGGATTAACCTCCGCACCCTTCGTTGCTGTGTTTCAGAGCAGGATGTTCTGCCGTTCCTTGCAATGTTGGAACGGCAATGGACTCCATCTTCGATTGCAACATCATCTGGATGCATTCATCAAGCACAGATATTTGTCGACTATAATCGTCAGACCATCGCGACATTGAACAAACTTGCTCGAAAACTCAAACAAGATTTGGGAGGCAAATTTGAAGTAGAATTCTTTGCTTTACGTGGCCGCCATTCTACTGATTATGACTTTGAATATAATTCGTACTTTTGACCCACTTTTGACATATCTTGTAGTGTATACTCATCTTGGTTTCATCAACATCAGCCCCAGTAAACCTTGCACCATTTCTACGTTACCGACAAGACTTTTACCCAGGCTGTACCTTTGTAATTGAGCTTTTCATATTTTGTCCCAGGCGTGTGCACTACGAGCAGCCGATCATGAGAGGACTGCTCCTCAATTGAGTCTGCGCGTTGTTTGTCTGTGTTTACGCGACTGACCAGGCTCACGTCGGGTCGGAAAACGGCCTCCGAGTCTGTCCGCTCCCACCTCTCCCAGCCTCTGCAGCCTGAGTCGTGGTCAACGTGCTCACCCATCCGCTCGCTCTTTCCTCTTTACGGCCATACGCCAGTGTCACCATTGCTGGGTATTACTCTTTGATTGCACTCACTGAGCTCGAGAATGCTCTCGTGTCTTTATCCCTCGAATGCATCCCTTCATAATCTGATTTCTCTCGGAGCATCACCGCCCACTCGAATTACCAAGGGCCTGATTCTATACCATCTTATAGAATGGGTGCCAATGTTATAATCCGAAAATAATGGGTCTATCAACTTTCCCATGTCTTATCCAAACCTTATCATGGTTCGGAGCTTCCGAGACGTATTTGGTGAGCATCATGATACACACTTCGGACTTTCTCTGATATATCATAGCAGAAGTTCGATGTGTTCTAGTGGATCCTTCCCCACACTTCGAATCACAACTAGTGGCTTCATCTCGATGGTGGCAATAGGCGCCGTTTGTCCGCCCAGGCTGTTGGGCCATTTCGACCCCACTTGTTCGGGCTAGGCAGCAGGTAGAACGAGTGCAATCGGCAATAGTATGAGGAGCCTTTGCAGGCTTTCATATGAAAATAACCGAAGGAGGTTCTCGGGCTTAACTTGGTCAGGCGCTACGCCACGATCAATGAGGATGTTCGAGATGTTGAGATCATTCATCTCGACCAACCATGACAAACAAGAACTCCACAATGTCGATTTCTATTCAAGGGCGGATAGGGCACGTTTGTCTGTCACTCCGAGTCTGAATGAGGCACCCCATCTTGTTTCCTTAAGGTCCTTATAGATTGTGTGCCTCGTGATCGGCGATGGGAGGAAGCTATATCAATGAGTGGATTTAATTACCTCGCCAGTACGGAGCTGGGGATTGCATCCCTCTAATTAACCGGGTCTTGCTCATGACCCTCCTCGGGAGCGACTAGTGAGTCCTCTCTCTCTGTCTTTGAAGGTTCCAAGGGCGCTGAGGTTTTCAAAGCTTTATACAGCTATGTATATCGTGGTCAAGTATAGGTGAGAGCTCAGATTCGCGCCGCGTCACAGGGTGCTTAAGCAATCTGGTTACAGCGCTTATCTACTTTGACTACGCTCTCACCTTTGGCATGGAGAGTCGTTTAATCTGGGGCAAACGGTTGCGGTTCACGACCTTCCTCTATTTCTGCTGCCGTTACGCGCTGGTCGCCAATGTTGTATACTTACTTACACTTACTAATCATATCAACACTCGAAAGGTGAGTTTCATTATCTAAGTTGCATGCATGTCTGACTCGATTGTCAGTTCGTCTATGAATGAGCACTCAACGACTTCCGTCACTCACGGTCTCCTTTCAGCTGCCACACCGGATTCTACATTGCGGAAATACTCGGCGTGCTGGGAAGATTCGCCATAGTCAGTGAGTTAGAGCGGCACCCTTTCTCTAGAATCGCCCTGATATACGCAAAGCAATCTGGGGACTCCGCACATACGCTGTTTTCAGTGGTAATATGGCGATCGGTTTCTTCTTTGGCATAATGGGTCTGACTCTGGTGGTCCTGGATATTGTGGGTTGAGTTCCTTCTTTCTGGTTTCACCGCAAGTGACCTCTGTGATAGATTGATATACCCACCGACAGATGCAACGGCAGCAACATCTTACCCTTGTGAGTTCACCTTCATCTATTCATTTAGAATTAGTTTGCTGATACATCCGCGGTAGTGGTATGCTTATCAGTCATGACCCCCGCATGCTTGCCCCTAACGATCACACAGTTGGACACCTACGGGCTGCTTTGATGTTGTTCTTCGAGGTTTCATCCACATTCTTGACCACCCTACGCGCCATTCAGTCTCTGCGAGCTGGAGGTGGATCCCTGAGAGCGTCCAGAAGGAGCCTTGCATATGTCGTGCTTGAACAAGGTATGCACCTTGCCACCGATCTGCTATCAAATCTGACCTCGGTGCCCACGATATTGAAGGTATTCTGTATTTCTGGTGAGTCATAGTGACAGTCTCGGGAGTATCAAGGCCTTGAACGGGGAGATCAGTGTCGTAACTGGGGTCACCATTGCTTCGTTGGTCCTGAATGTGGTATGTCTCGTGGAGTTGTCTGCATTACATTCAATATATTGACATCCTCATTAGGCGGCGCCAGTAAGCCAGAATCACGCTACCAAAGTCACGTCCTGACGTCTCTTTGACAATTCTTAGGGTATCTTTGCGGAGCGTCTCTTGAGCGCACATCGAGGCCCGTACGTGCCTGGCAGATTGCTTCGACTGGAGCCAGCCCTCACCTTCTTCTAGGCTATCAGGACTCATGACTGCTCGATTCATTCTTCATCTTAGAAAATGGGAAGACAAGCATGCGTCTCCTAACCACCAAGTGGCAGACGACAAGAGTGGATCAGACGCAACCAGTGAGTTACAGTTCGGAGGGCCTGGTCCGTCATTTCGTGAGATACAGCCCTCTACCATTTCTATGGAATTCGGCCCCGATCCCGTATTCATTGCTCGTCGTACATCAATACCAGACTGTAAGTCATGGCAGAGTGACATGACATGACAATATAAAGGTTCAATATCATCGGAGGCGTCGGCCCTGTGTGACTCGTTGCCGCTCAGACACTGCCATCCACGATCAAAGCATTTGGCACATAAAGGTTGCTTTCATCCTGTATAGGCTGCGTCGACAAATGCTTTCTCGTCTCTTCTGTCATGTTTTCCTCAGAGCAAACTAAAATCCTCGACGAGGTGAGAATTAGTCAACCTACATAAGTCCCATCACACAATGTTGATGCATGGCTAGCTTGCCGAAAACCCTCACCTTGCGCGCCATGCCCTCGTCGACGTACCTAGGAAAGTTGTCAAAGACCTGTATAACCTAGTGCAAACCGATGCCGAACGACTTCATGAAGAAATCAAGGGTCTGGAGGAGCGAATTCAGGAGCTCCGAGCGCTCAAAGACGTGCGAACCATGCAGCATGAGCTGCTAGCCCAATTCTACCTCCCAGACGAAATCTTGCTCCACATCTTCAGATTCTCCTTCGATCGTGTGGATTTGCCGTTCGTGAAAACCGACCCCCTTTGGACCTTGACATGGACTTGCAGCAGATGGAGAGATATTATCCTCAATGAACCTTTGTTCTGGAGTGATATCCATGGAACAATCCGGAAGAAATGCGCAAAGGACATTACCGACGTTACTCGCGAAGTATATCGGCGTAGTCGAAAATGTCCTTTGAAGCTAAGTATTCACTGTCCTCACCAACGAAACAGCCCGGGCCATATCAGGCGTATCACTCGCCCACTCCTGACCGGAATAGCCACCCGGCTTTCTGGCCTGACTATCAACATACCCCCACGCTTCATGGGCTGGAGCAATTTCGGAGAACACCTTCCCCTCATTCAGCGGTACTCCTACAACAATCCCCACGATACAACGATCGCTTTTCCGAACCTCACCGAATTGACAGTCTACTACTTCGATAGACTTCCTGTATACGTTACCGAGATGATGATAGCCCTGATATCAAGAAGGATGCCCTACCTGACCCACCTCCATCTCGAGACGGAGATCCGCTACACCGACTACAGGTCGATGTTTCTTGGTGCCCATGCAGATTGGTCAAACCTCATCTCTGTCAACCTACGAAACCGGATTACCCTTCCCTTTCCTCAGGTACACCGCCTTTTGAAGCGTTGTAATAGGCTTGCTTCCTTAGAAGTCCTGATTGGCCCCGGAGACGGCGAGGAGATCCGCACAATCTCACGTTCCCTGCCTCGAATTCCCTTGCCAACTTTGCGAACACTCAAGGTCGATGTTGACGAATACTCTCCAGGTACCAAATTCCCCATGGCCTTGTTCTGTTTCATTGTACTCCTTGACCTCCCCGCCCTTGATCACCTCGAACTCAATGCACTCCTCATTGAATCAAAGAGGAAGTTGCTGCTGCTCAACATCCTATCATCCCACATCCTCACTATCAAGACAATACAGACGCTCATTGTGGGCAATGGTTTGAAAGGTGCTCAAGTTGACAACTACATTGCCGCGTTGCCAAATCTTCGAAAACTCGTCATCTCTGTTCCTGGTGACAAACTATCCCGTCCAGCGATCACTGCCATTGCATCTGGGGCATGGAAGACAACGCTTGAGCAGCTGATGTGCTCTATAGCAGTTGAGGATGTGGGAGCGTTCGTCGACCTAATCCAGGACCACTGGCTCAACGCAAAGGCGGAAGGGCCAAGTGTCGAGGGGGCCAGCGCAAAGGTCTGCATACGTCACGCCACATTATGCATACGTGGAGAGAACCCTTCAGCGGCAGCTAAAAAATATGGGGACATTCATAGGGAGTTCAGGAAGAAGGTGCGATTCGGGCGCTCTTATGAACTGCGCTTTCTTCAATTCACATGATCATTATGTCGCTACCATTGTCGCTAAATACCAATAAATATACATACCTAGACACTACATCTTGCCAATTATTATCTCCTCTAAAGTCGAGGTCGTTTTTATGGATAAATCCCTGAACGAGAAAGATACTGGAGACGCCATGGAGACGTCGAGAATCGAGCCGAAGATTGGCAAAGAATGTCCGAAATATATATATCATTGATCGCCGCTCCTGCTGCTTACTTGCGGCTTTCCCAGGCAGCTTCACACTCTTCCATAACGACGCCTACATCCCCAAGCATGTATTCTCCAGAGCAAAGACGTATCCTTGACGAGGTATCTCACAGTCTTGCATCATCAAGGACGAGCTACTAAGTTGATAACTGCTAGTTAGAAGATCGCCCATTTTGCGCGCCTGATATTCGCCGGGAAGTCGGAAAAGAATCCATTCTCTCGCTCTCAACCCAAATTCAGGTCGAAATCACCCAACTCGACGATGAAATGAGTATATTGCAAGCACGAATGGAGCAAGTACGAGTTCTCAAAGAGATGAGGTCTTCACAGCACGAACTGCTGATTAGGACTGTACAGAGTCCAGTCTTCAAACTTCCGGATGAAATCCTCCTTCACATCTTCCGCGAGGTTCATTGCCCCATGGATATCATACTCCCATTTCAAGAAGAGGATCAAATTCTAACCTTGACTTGGATCTGCAGAAGATGGCGGACTGTTCTAATTCGCGAACCTCTATTCTGGACCAATTTGAGCGTGTCGATCTCTAGGAAAAGAAACAATCAGTTACTGCTAGCTGTGGACGAGATCATGCGACGCAGTGAAGGCTGCCCACTGAAAATCAAGATAATGTCCGCCCTATCTAAGAACCTAGATAATAAGAAGATTTGGCACGTTGTTGCCAAACTCATCTCTCAAGCTCACAGAATCTCCTCTCTTTCTCTTTCATTGCAACCGGAATTCTTCGACCAACGCTTCTTCGAGGCACTCCCCGATAAGATAGAGACGGTCTTCCCGAGGGCTACGCAGCTGGAATTGTCCATATATCCGCCACGCTTTACCCCCGATACCGCGACCTTTTTCAAAGGTCTCTTCGGCGATCAGATGCCAAACTTGACACGCATTAATTTCCATCATGTTTCGTCGACCCAAAGGATCTCAAGCATCGAGCCCAAGTGGCCCCGGTTCACTTCCATTGATCTCCGAGGTAGCCTCCTTCCATTTCACGAGGTTCATACTCTACTCAATGGTTGTCTGCAATTGATTTCTCTTCAAGTTTCAATCTATCTGCCTCACAGGCTGAGTAACCATCTCGATGAGATAAGCCCTTTCACGCCAAGGATCGGCCTACCTTCCCTCGAAACGCTCGTAATATCTATTGACGAGGACAATAGCTATAGAGCTCCGATGGTCTTGTCCAGCTTCATCGTCATACTTTCCTTACCATCCATCACACATTTGGATATAAGGGTCCGTGACACGCCCTTCTATCACAGGTTGCCGTGCTTTGATATCCTCTCAAAATATATTTGCACACTCAAAACGCTCAAACACCTTGCCCTACGATCACTTGACGCCATTGACCTTGGTGCTCTGATCACGAATCTCCCACAACTTCACACTCTGGTGGCGCCACGTATCCTTCTTCCTAGGTCAAGGATCAATGACCTTGCATCCAGGACTCGCAACTCGAATTTACCAAATTTGATTTGCGCAGTGAAAGATGCGGACCTTGACGAATTCCTCTCATTGGTACGCAGTCATTGGGTGGATCTAAGGGCGAGTGGAAGGTCCACCGCAGAACTCGTCATGAGAATACTCGTGGAGAGAGGCAGTCTGGGTGCGATGGGAGGTGGATACCACGAGAGGGCAGAATTGCTCGCGGAAATTGAGAAGACTGGAGGCGTAGTCATAATTAGGGATGAATAGACGTGATTTCTACGAACAGAAAGCATGGTTGTGAATATATAACTGGACACTCATATTTGTACTATTACGCATTAGCGGAAAATGACCATCCTCGGGGCCGTTGACTTCCAGTCGCCCAATTAGGGTTCTTCTTCCGATCCTCGACCATATTCTCGACCAAATCCCAGATATCTCTTCCACCCCGAGCGGCCGTCTCCCAGTTCTCGACAGTATGGTCATACTCCACCAGCACGACTCTTGGATCCCCCAACTCTCTAATCCTCTGCTCGATCGTCGCGGCTGACCTGGCTGTACATTTGGGTGCAACAATGACAGCGAAATATTTCAGATTTTCGGCCACTCTGAGGATAGGTTGAGCGCTGCCCCAGTTCTGGGAACATACGCCAAAATGGGTGAGGGTTTGGAAGTAGGGTTTGACGGGGGTCGGAGAGACGGTGGCTGACGGAGGAGACCGGGATAAGGGAGGAGGAGAATGAGCCTCGTGTATGACCTCGGCTTCCCTGACTTCGTGAGCTGCTTGACGGAGGAAGGACCAGCTGTAGGGACCGTCGAGCATCATGAGATGTGTCAACGTGGATAAGATCGAGGGAGGGATGCTGAGCTCGGATGCATGGTGCGAATGCAGAGCTAGGCGCTCAACGCTGTGCGAGCGAATATATGGTAAAAATATGGTGGGGTTGCGTTGGCCTCCCCATACAGAGAATTCTTTGGTCCCATGCGAGCAGGCAGCCAAGAGTGTCTTAGCTTCCTTTAAGGTGACTGTATCCGTGACCAGGGCTATCTGCCTCGTGTTCGACAGAAACAGTTCGGGCCTTGTTGCGAGCGTCTCAAGAAGCTTGAGGCAGCATTCCTCGTTGCGCACTATGATGCACTCATAGAGAATAGGCTCGATCCTGTGGTTCGTAGTAAGCGGTCTATATCAGATAAGATGAGAGCCTCGGAGAAGGCACACGTACCAAGCTCGTACGTGCTGTGCCACGCGGACTAACTGGATCCCAGTGCTCGGGAACTTCCTGGCAGCAACTTCGAAAATATATCTCTGAAGTTCTTGCGGGAAGTGATCTGGCACAATAGGGTGTAGATTATCTGCCATGTATGTACTTCAAATCTTGTGGAACACAAGGCCGATTAGCGCTGAGGAGAATGACGGATCGATACGAGGTTGAGGTACGTCGGGTTTGATGGTCGATGCCATTGAGCGTGGAAAGAGAAGTCCCTCTTTAGGTGGACCCTTGAGGCCATGGACCTACCCTGTACGTATGAGGCTTTGGAGAAAAGCCGGAATGAGCTCATGTTCAGCCATGACGGTACAGTCCATGGGCTGGCGGAGACTCGGAAAAGTGGTGGCTCTGCAATCGACCTACCAGTGTAAATGGTAGGCGGTGATCTTGGAGTTGCCATCCGTCGATTTCAATCACCATCCAACAACCGTAACCTTGACTTTGTCAATTGGTCGCCTCGACTTGATACAACAAACGTCCTGATTATAAAAAGATGCATTTCTTCCGATGTAGATGGAGGTTATAGCGCGGCTAACAGTATAATTGTCAAAATAGACCTGTCCTTGTTGTGATCGTTTCCGGCTAAATAAAGAACCAAGGGCTGTTCCTCACAAGTTTCTCTTGGGCAGCGATGAGGAGCAGTAAGAATTTAATCTACCTCATGCCCACTGCCAATGACATCTTGGCTTCTGTGGAGAGCAGGCGAAGGAGAAACCTAAGCTGAGCCAAGGCCGGCAAGAGTCCGGCAGGGCGTGGCATCGTGTGTGGCTGATCGGATTCCAGGCGCGGCATCAATTCGATCACTGTTGCTGCGCATTCTTCTAAAAAAGGAGATACCTAGGTCATGAAGGCCCACGGAATACTTGAATCCACTCCTCCCCTTCCTGTCATTTCCCCAGCACTGCTTGTAGGATTTATTTTGGCACGCCCGTAACGGGACTCCAGCTCATCGCCTTCAAATCCGCAGCGTGGTAGATCCACGTACCTCCCTGGTTCAATTCTCAGCTGAATCATCCTCTTTCTTCCATCTTAAAGGACGGTTGGACCGCCTGAACAATCTTTCGTCTCTTACGCCTCCCCTCTAACGACAATATATCCACATCTTTAACGATGCTCCCACTATCACTTTCTTTGCTCTGCCTTGTCCCAGCAGCTTCAGTTGCTGCGGAGCCACTCCATCTGTCCCTAACCCGGCGGTCAACCGTAGTCGAGCGAGACCTCGAATTCTGGAAAAGCCATGCGGAGCTTACAAGGGGGAAGTACAAGGTTGGTGGCAGAGGTGCTGCGACCAACGGACGCCGAGCAGTCGCTGGCTTCAGCACAACGAACCAGGTAAGCTCCTATTCGCCTGACATCTTGCCGCGGAGCCTCAGTTCGAACCCTCCCAACAGCAATCCGACGCAAGCTATTTCGCCCAAGTCAACATCGGCACCCCGTAAGCGCCAAGCATCGAATTGCATGTTCACCACGTTTGCTGACCACCTACCGTCTCGTCTCCAGGCCACAGCCATTCAACCTCATTCTCGATACCGGCTCATCGGATCTCTGGGTTACCGACAGCCAATGCTCCAACTGTGACTCCTCAACACCAAAATATAACTCTGCCTCGTCAAATACCGTCTCCCTTTCTCAATTCGGCACCAACATTAAGTATGGCTCCGGAGAAGTGGCTGGCCAGATCGGTACTGAGACCGTCGCCATGGGTGGTTTCTCAGTGACCAAGCAGACTTTCTGTGAGTGTTTCTATTATAGGAGTCTTTTGCCATGGCGCTAATTTATTTTTGCAGTGGCTGCTTCCCAACTCTCAAGTGGCCTTTTGGATGGCTCAGTATCCGGAATTATGGGACTTGCCTTCGATACCATTGCCTCAACACAATCAACACCGTTTTGGCAGAATCTCCTTAACAACAAGCTGCTCGACAGCCCTGAGATGAGCTTCTGGATGACCCGCTTCAGGAACGACCCCACCGCAAGTGAGGAGGAACCTGGAGGAATCTTCACCCTTGGCGGAACCAACTCCACTCTTTTCACCGGGGACATCGAGTTCTTGGACATGCCTTCCACCCCATCATTTTGGCTTTTGAGCATGAACAGTAAGTTTTCACTCCATGACCAGGAACGAGAGCTAAAATGTTTTTAGGTGTCACTGTTAATGGCAAATCCGTGGCCATCACTACCGGAGATTCGGCCATTTCTGCTATCGACACTGGTACTACCCTCATTGGTGGTCCCTCCAAGGATGTCGCTGCCATCTACGCTGCCATCCCAGGCTCCTCTCCTGTCGATACCCAATCAGGATTCTACTCATTCCGTGAGTCCTCGTCCTAACTGCTCCACCATTGCGCTAACAAGATTGCGTCACCAGCTTGTACCACTGACGTCGAGATCTCCATCTCATTCGGAGGCAAGGCGTGGCCTATCAACTCAGCGGACATGAACCTCGGCCGTGTCTCGCGCGGTAGCTCCCAATGCGTTGGTGGTATTTTCGACCTTAGCTTGGGTAGCAGCATCGTCAGCGGCGGTGGCAATCCTAACTGGGTCGTCGGCGCTACATTCTTGGTTAGTCTTTCCTGTCCCTATCGTTAATCTTCGACCGCTAACCATTCCACCCTCCTTTATCCTCTTCATTGATTCCGATTATGCCTTTGTTGCGATGTTCAGAAAAACGTGTACGCCGTATACCGCGCGAGCCCACCTTCGATCGGCTTTGCACAACTGTCCTCAGCGGCAGGTGGAGGTTCAGGTGCGGCCCCCTCTTCCCCTTCTACACCTACGGCCAGTGCTGGACTCACTACGTCTTTACCTTTTGGCACTTCTACTTCTTTTGTTACTACTATCGTTCCGAACCCATCAGCCGCACCATCCTCCAATGGTTCGAACAACGGCTCTGGAAGTGGAAGTGAGTCTTTCCCCACACACTCCCGCCAACGCATATAGCTAACCTATCTTGTACAGATGGGGCTTATACTAACAAAGCTGCCTATGGCAGTATCTTCTTTGCTTTGTTTGCCGTCGCTACTGCATTTCTATCATAACGTGCTTGGAATTTGGAGAGGAATGGACATGATGACTTGGGGATGATGCAACGCTTACATTCCTTGGTTGACTGCTCTATCTATTGTGCATTTTTATATCCTTGCTTTCTTATGATACAATAGGGTGCTTGTATACCTATCGGACTGATAATACTGTATTGACCACGTAACCAGCCATCGACGAGGCTCCTTTCACTGAGCCTTGGTTGACGGCCACTGCGTCCGAATCACGCCTCATTTCAAACGCGTAAACACGAGCAAACAGACACGCGTCTTGTTTAGGGGAGGCCACATTCGTATACCGGATAATTCCGATTCTTGCAGACTGACGCTGACAATCATCTCTTGGGTTGAGAACAAGCATCTCATGTACAGCATTCATCATCGCATCTTTGGCTGTCATCAACGTTACACGTAGCGCCCAACGTGAACGATATGGGCGACCACGTTTCAGAATCTCAAATAACTCGCTCAGCTGTCGTTCAACACCTGTCGATCATATCAACCTCTGCCTCTCATGTCTCTTGTCAAGAAGCTGGTCGACCACTTCTCTCCTTCTAGAGGTGATCAGGACTACTCAGTATCAATCTTTGGTCTGGGATGGAGTGGGAAATCCACAGTCATCGGAACACTGGCAAATGTGACGCCAAATCATTGGGGAAGAATAGGCATAATCCCAACGCCCATCACGGTGCTACCTAGCAATGGGAAACCATTGAAATTTATCGCACGCGATTTTGGATTGGGTTGTGGAAGTATGGGGAATATGGGCCGCCTATATGCTGAGGTCGTGGCAACAACGGACGCTATGATATGGGTTATCGATGCAGCTGATGAAATGCTTCGAATCTCGGAAAGTCGGGACGAATTGAACAGAATTATCAATGCTGTTGATTGGGAACGAGAGAAGCTCGGAAAGAAGGGCAATTTCCCTATACTCTTGTTAGTGTTAGGGGCTGTTACCCTCGATTTTTGGAGACTGACATATGATTACAGGCTTGCGAACAAGCAGGATCTGCCTGATGCCAGACCTGTCGAAGATATGCGCGATAAGTTCCCGGATCCAAGGAGGGGGAAGCAAAAATGGACTATCCTTCCATCAGCGGCTTCTAAACCTTATCATGAAAGCGGTCTCATTCATGCCGTGGATTGGTTGCAGGTTGTATTCGAGAACCCATCTGGCAGGTATCAACCACCCCTCACGGATGTGGAGGTAGCGAAGGCCAAATATCCCAAGGAATCTACGTCAAGGATAGAAACTTGGATTGACCAGTTGAAGTCCGACGTGGATGATGATGAATTTCTACAACTTTTCGACACCTTCAAGCTTCCGGCTTGGACTCATTATATGCACATTCGGATGACTTATCTTTTGCTTAATCGAAATGGCAGGAAGGCAGGTATGTCACGCTTTTCTGCTTCAACCTTGTCCAGCTCTGAACGTATTTCAAGGTATAGACAAGATCTTCGATGGTCTCAAAGCATACATCGAAAACAGTTCATCGGCTGGGTCCTTCAACCTAACAATGACCTACTTCTGGACACAGATCGTTCACCTTGGTATCCAGAACGTCACTAGCTCGAAGGTAGCTTACCAGGGACGCGTCTCATCCGCGCTCGCGACCCAAGAGAAAGATGACTTTGCTCGCTTCCTCCTGGTCAACCCTTACGTGGCGAATGGAAATCTGTGGAAGGATTTCTATTCCACTGAATGCATGACGGGTCAAGCTGCGAGCTCGACTATGGTGCTTCCTGATATCAAGCCTTTACCGACACTTGTCGACCGTGACATGATATAACGCTCTGTACACTTCCCTGTCAGATTATGCCTCGATCTTTTCCGCTGCAGGCGGCTGTACACAATTATTGCCCATCCCCAACAATCACACCTCTCAGTGTTTACAAGACATGAACAGCCACGATCAGCGCCCATCGATTCCGACGCGTTGAGCCACGTACGAATCGACCTCAAGACCATCCAGATATGCTTTTCAGCCTGCATACACTATCATGTCAGTATATGTCAACCTTGGTCAATGGGCTGTGCATGGACAATGGTCTTCCCCCACCATCCTGCTCACCTGTTGACAAGGTATCAGATGTACATGCCCACAGTTACCCTTTGATCGAATATGACATATCAAGCCACGTACGAACCAACCTCGAGAGCTAAAAGGTGGGAAGCTGGAGGCCAAAAAGAGTCCAATATCCATCATTGTTGATATGTCTGCACTCAAAGCTTTCGCCGGGCTAACATTTCCACCAAAATTTGGTCTTTCGGTAATTATCCTTGGCGATAGCAAAAGCGGGAAGTCATCCATTGCCTCTGCCCTTAGCGGATGGCCCGACCTCTTGGTTCCTCCGATTGGAATTCATCGCCCATCGCATACAGTTCAAATCGCTCCTGACGAGTTCCTTTGGTTCGAGATCTTGGACCCTGCTGGATTGGATTGTGAAGACACTCGTATCATAGGATTATTATGGGCTCCCCTCGTTGTAGCGACATCGGCCATCATCTGGGTGGTTGATTCTAGCCAAACCAATTTAAAGAACCTCGAGAAGAGTAGAGATACATTGATCGACATAGTCAATGCCATTGACGAGAAGAAAAAGGAAGAGGGATACAACCGTAAGCTTCCCGTGCTCATGTAAGCTTTCTCCTTTTCAAGTTCTCTCTTGACGTACTCAATCGCCAACCTTCATCCGGTCTAGATTAGCAAACAAACAAGACATTTCCGATGTTACATCTATTGACGAGATAAGCAAGACCTTTAAATCATTCACAGACTCCCATACATCTATTGTGATGCCTACCTGTGCAGTGGCACAACGGTCCTACGAAGAGAGCGGATTGAAAGCTGCTATGTCCTGGTTTGGCACTTTCCTCAACTCCTACACCTCAGTGCGCACACCCGAGACGGTGATCTTCGAGAAGAAATCGAAATACACTCGAAAGCTCATCGACAGGGTTACTTTATGGGTTCATAAACTTAACCATGACGTGAACGACGAGGAGTTCATCAAGCTATTCAATACTTTTGCACTTCCGGCTTGGGATCACTACACACACGTCCGGATTGCGTATTTGCTGCTCAGAAATTACGGAAGACAGGAAGGTGCGGAAAGTCTGTGTAGCTTCGTATCCTATCTCATTCCATGCTATGTCATTTATAGGAAAAGATCGAATATTTGAGGGCTTGAAAGCTTACATCGCCCAGAGCCCTGCTAACACAAATCGCGTCTTCCACTTCACCTTGACCTATTTCTGGATCCAAATTGTCTGGCTGGGGATTCAAGTCCAAAACCTCGAAGTGGAAAAGGCTACTCATGATGGGGAAACCACGACCATTCCATACTTGCTCCCTTCGCTAGAAAAGGAGAGATTCGCCCATTTTCTTCTGTCGAATCCGTATGTGGCAGATGGAACCCTCTGGAGTAAATATTACTCGCTGGAGAGATGGACGGACCCATCGGCAAGAACATCCATGGTTCTTCCGGATAAGAAGATGCTGCCGAATGTCGTTGCTCGAGATGCTGTATAGATGTGGGAGGCGAGGAGTGGTGTGGTGTTTCTCGATAAACACGCGTTGATAGACCTCGGCATGAGATGCTGTTTGAGTTACTTAGGGAAATTTGCGCGCGGGATCTCGCTGTCATTACCAGCAGGGCCTCCTGCAGGCCTCCTGCTTCATGAAGACACGTACTACATTACCAACGCAAACGACGCGGAGTTAATACTTGCAATCGCATGGGCCACCCTCAATCTCTCATTGGCCCGGACCCTCACCAGCACCAGCCCGACCATTTCGTTGCTAGATAACGTCATCAACAGATTGAATCTCTCCAAGCACCACCCCACACTCGCTACGTTCTTCTCTGTTGCAAATGGCTGTGCATAGTTATTGCCCTTGTCTCCACGATCCCGCCTCTCAGAGATTGACAGACGTGGACAGCCACCATTATGGCCGACGGTCTTATCGACTTTGACACGTTGAGCCACGTATGGATTGACCTCAGAACTTGAGGGTTGATATACATCGAGACGAGAGAACTCCCACATCCGCCATCGTCAACATGTCAGCCCTGCAAGTGCTCGCCGAGCGAGTGTTTCCCGCGAGAATTGGTCTGTCGGTATCCATCCTCGGCGACTGTAAAGGTGGAAAAGTCAACCATTGTTGCTGCTCTCGAATGGCGCAGAGGTTTTACCAGTTCGCTTGGGTTCAACCGCTCGTTCCATGGCGTCCCAACGGTCCCCAATCGACGGTTCTTATTCCATATCTTTGAACCTGCTGGATTGGATTGTGAGGATCCTCGCACTATAGGGTTGGTATGGACTCGTCTGGTTGCGACTACACTGGCCCTGATATGGGTCGTTGATTCTACCAAGACGAATCCGGGCGAGATTGAGAGGAACAGAGATGTGTTGACCACAATAGTGAATGCCGTCCAGGAGGAGAAAAGGAGGGAAGGTCACGATGACGGGTTTCCAGTACTCATGTAAGTCTTCTTCCGCATGGCGTAGCAATCTTCGATAGCTAAATGCCGTTCGATGTGATTTAGATTGGCAAATAAACAAGACGTTCCTGGTGCTTTGTCCATCGACGACATACGAAGGACCTTCCAACCATTCACGTATTCCCATATATCATCGTTAATGCCTACTTGTGCGATGAAGTCCTACGCGGAAGGCGGATTACATGCTGCCATGGGCTGGTTGGATGTTGCTCTCGACTCAGATTCCCTTATGCCTTCACCCGAGACGCTGAAGTTTGAGAAGACATCAAAGTACTCTAGAGAACTCATCGACAAGGTTATTTCATGGGCTGAAAAGCTGAAGGAAGACGTGGGCAACGAAGAGTTCCTTCAGCTTTTCTATTCTTTTACGCTTCCATCCTGGGATCATTATACCCACATTCGGATTGCGTATCTGCTACTTAAGACTTATGGAAGGCAGGAAGGTAAGGAGCTCGTTGTAATTTCCTATCCCCAGCTAACTCTGTTTTATTTTGTTTCTCAGGAAAAGATCGAATATTTGAAGGCTTGAATGCCTATATTACTCAAAGCCCTGCCAGCACCAACCGTGTCTTCAACGTCACCCTGACCTACTTTTGGATTCAGATTGTCTACCTCGGGATTCAAGTACAAAACGAGGTGGAAAAGACTTTTCAAAGTGGGGAAACGACGACCATTCCGGCACTGCTCCCTTCGCCAGAAAAAGAGAGATTTGCTCATTTTCTTCTGTTGAACCCATATGTGGCAGATGGGATTCTGTGGAGTAAATATTATTCGTTGGATCGGTGGAAGAGCCCTTGGGCAAGGACGTCCATGGTTCTTCCGGATAAGAAGACTTTGCCGAATATCGTTACTAGAGACGCTTTATAGACATGGGCGGCGACGGGTGGTGTGTTGCCCGATAGATATGTGCTGCCTAATTTCGGTGTGAGAAGTGTTTTTCTGGTCTGCAGCAGCGAATGATAGGTGCGAAACTTTGATACTTCATTGCCATGGAGCCTGGAATGCGTCAGCGAAGTAGCACTTTATTACGGATACGATAGTTTTAACAACAGTTATCTTTGTTCGCGAAGGAGGTGAAGAAATTTAGAACTTTGTGCAAACTTTGTGGGAACTTTGAATTTTTGTGCCTCGGCAAAGTCCATTCGCATTTCATGGCGGTGTATGTCAACATCACTGCCCTCAACACCACTTGCCCGTCGAGAACTGCTTAGAGGTGGATGTACAGCATCTCGCCGTCACAGTCAGGCATGGTCTGTTGCTTCGTGAGGACACGTATTGCCAACGCAAACGACGTGGTATCGACGCTTGCAACCGCAAGGGACCATGGGATTCAAATAGTTTCGAGCTGACAGCTTTCTCAATCCAATCTCCAATCCAGTCCCCACTGGCGATTTCTCATTGACCCAATCTCCTATTTCCAACCATGTCTTTGCTCAAGAACCTCGTCGACCGATTCTACCCCTCCAAACACCAACACATGCTCACTATCTTCGGAGAATTCTGGAGTGGCAAGTCCACCATCGTGAACACGATGCATGGAGTAGGGAACAACACGTATGGAAATATAGGCTTCTCAGAGGGGCCGGTCAGAGTACCTACATCTAGTGGCAGGATTCTCGAGTTCTCAATGTGGGACTTTGGTCTTGGTTGCGGAAATGTTCGTGCCATGGGCTTGCTATATACCTCGTTTATTGCCAGAGGCGATGCGCTGATATGGGTTGTGGACGCGGCTCAGCCTTCCTACCTTGAAGCTAGCAAGGCAGACTTGAATGTCATAGTTGATGCTGTGGAAGAGGCAAGAGTTAAAATGGGGAAAGAGAAGAAGTTTCCTATCCTCATGTAGGTTCACCTCTATGCACAAAACATCAGTATTTGACACCCACTCCACTGGTTAGACTAGCGAACAAGCAAGACCTGCCCAACGCCCTATCCGTTGACAAGATCCGGAAAGAGTTTTCCCAATTCACCTCCTTCCATATATGCATGGTCCTCCCTACATCAGGAATCAAACCATACGAAGAAAGTGGATTGAAACACGGAATGGACTGGCTTCAAATTTTCCTCGAGAACCCCGCTCTTATTTCTCGCCCTCCGCCTGCCAACGCTGTCGAACCGGAGAAACCGAAATATCCCAAGGAGCTGACGGATAAGATCGAGTTCTGGGTTAACAAACTCGATAAAGACGTCTCGGATGAGGAGTTCCTTCGGTTGTTCGATACATTCTCACTCCCGTCATGGGATCATTATACTCATATCCGAATCGCATATTTGCTGCTCACGACCGAGGGAAGGTCGAAAGGTTTGTTTCCCCCTTGCTATGCATTTCCTTCAGTAGCTGATCAAGGTCGATGTCCAGGAAAAGACAAGATCTTCGACGGCTTAAAAGCTTACATCGAACAAAGCGCACCCTCCACCGGCCGGGCATTCCACTTCTCAATGACCTACTTCTGGATCCAAATCGTCCACCTGGGTATACAGAATGTCGCCAATCGCAAGGATATCACACTACCTACATCCCAGTCTTCGGAGAAGGAGAAACCGGTCCTCTCTTCAGAGGAGAAAGATCAATTCGCCAAGTTCCTGCTGCTCAACCCATATGTGGCGGATGGTACCCTGTGGACAAACTATTATTCGATTGATTGCATGATGGGTGGGAAGGCGAGGAGTGAGATGGTGTTGCCTGATATGAAGCCATTGCCTAATCTCGTTGTGAGAGATGTTGTTCGAGTTTAGAATGAAGTAGGCAGGAAATGTATCTATTATGACTGGACTGGATTGATAAAGATTGTCGGGTTCCGAACGTTTATTGCATCGATATACCCAAATTACATGTTTATCGCTGGGCAGTTTGACTCGAATTAGCTTTGACACGATCGCATTCAGAACACTCATCTTCGGCTAATCGAGGAGGGGAGGACAGTTAATACACCGATATTCATTCAGAGGCTTAGATGCAAGGATATTGACTACATAGGTCAAAGAATGAGTACCGCAAATTCGTGCTTTAGAAGAAGTAAGCCGTATTCTTCGTGCAGATAAGAGACTCTAACGAGTTTGGACCAAAAAGCTGGATGAGACGCGTACACAGTGACAAAGAACGCGTCCCTCTTTTCGGCAACCTCCGCTTTGTCCTCAACGCGAACCATCTGATTCTCAAAAGTGGTCCTTGGCCAGAATGGCCTTCACGGTCGATTCTCATCAAGATAATAGCTCTTTAAACATCCTTATATGTGTCGATATGCACCTTAATTAACCCTCTTCCACCCACTCCCACTCCCAACCCCACTCTCGACCTTCACCGTGACAGCATCCCTCACCACAAGATTCGGTAGCGGCTTCTTATCAGGTAACACCATCTCACTCCTCGCCTTCCCACCCATCATACATTCCACCGAATAATAATTCGTCCACAGGGTGCCATCCGCCACGTACGGGTTTAAGAGAAGGAATCGAGCGAATTGATCTTTTGAGGAGGAGAGGACGGGTTTCTCCTGGGGTGAAGTAGCATTCTGATTGGCAACGTTCTGGATTCCGAGGTGGACGATTTGGATCCAGAAGTAGGTCATTGAGAAGTGGAATGCACGGCCTGTGTTTGGGGCGCTTTGTTCAATGTAGGCTTTTAGGCCGTCGAAGATCTTGTCCTTTCCTGATTTCCACAGAAGAAGAAAACAAGTTCAGTGAGTTGGGAAGGCAACAAATGGGAAAAGGAGCGAACCTTTATGCCCAGTCAAAACAGCGTCTGAAAGAATCCGAGTAAAAACGGATAGATCAGATATTATCCGCGCCCGTCCGAGCCGTCCGAACTTTCCGAGTTGAGTCTGAGGTTATCCGAATGTCAGAAGCAATGACGTCGATGAATCAAGTAGAGAGAAGGGAGTCTACCTTCTTCGTCCACGCGTCTTTTGCCAGATTCTGTCTTTGTACACGGACGTCAATGACACTCACGGGCTTCTCAACGACCTTCCGACACACCGAGCAATCGTGGGAATCTGACTTTGGCGTGTACAGGTCTCTGACACCAACAAACCCAATCGCCACCTTCCTCTCTTCCTTTCTACGACCATGACATGTCTCCCTGCCCGCTGCCACCGCGACAGCTCGACCTCTCCCTTCTAGCAGCACGATGGGCTTATACCTAGCCAGTGTAATACATGAGTAAGTCTTCTTCTAATAAGTGTAGACAATCTGACATCGCGAAAATGTTTCCAGTGCTCTGGGGAGCCAATGAGGCGCATATATGCGCATCGGGAGGGGTTTTTGGTGGCTGAGTTGTTTATAGACTAAACTTTGTGAGTTTATACATCCTTGGAGAAGCATACATTGACTTGGCATTCGCTCGGCTTGGAGTCGTGGATGGGACCGATGCTAGGATATGATGGAAGTCTGCAACTGGTAAGTGATACAAAGATTTCTGGGGGACATTTCTTAACGACTCTATGCGCTTCTGGGAATATAGCTGCCTCTTGTTGTCGTCAATCGGCAGGTATTCAAGCAACGTGAGTGTCCCCGAGGCGATTCGTCTTTCCTTCATTGATATCTCTTCTTTTCTCGCTAGATATTCGTACTTTCCGTAGGGAGCAGTAAGGAATTGAGGGATTTCTTAATGGGCATTTGGCGAGGTCGATTGGGGAATGGAAGGGTTGGACTTTGGAGAGGTCTGAGGGCATTGTAGGCTAGACATGTGCACGTAGGAATATCAATAAAATGCAATGATTTCTCGTATCATCCCGGACGGATTCAGATGAAAGGTGCTCGGAAACGGACGTCAAATTGTCTACCCTACTCGTACAGTCTCATACAATCCCAGTTCTACTCGGACTGAAGCTCTTACCTGCTCAAAAAAGGTCGTACTCCCTCGGATTAGTGCTAGATATTTGGCATGATCCGAGCATTCATACTCGCTCGGATTACGCCGATCAACTCGTATAGACTCGATTCTTTTCAGACGGTGTTTTTACTGGGTGTGAAGGTAGAAAGGTTGGTTGGGGAGGTTGGGGGATGGATTGAGCTGATATCAATCGTGGAATGGGCCTATTTCAACGACATGATCCTTTGAGCACGGTGGTTAACGTTGATTACACGTCAATTTACATCGGCAATACGTGTCTCTACGAAGCAAGCAGGATCTTCCTGGCAGCGACAGTTGAAGGCTGTAAGCATCCGTCTCCAAGCATTTCAGAGCATTTCTCGACGTCCAGATGTTGAGAGTCAAAGACACACCCCCATGAAATCTGAAAACTGACTTTGGTTCGGGTCGTGGACAAACCGGTCCGGATTAGACGCGCACACGTGACCTCAATTGAACCACCAATTCCGAGCACTTCGGCCTGCGCGACTTGGACGTCAACCACATCGACCACCACCGGACTCAAGGCTACCCGCCACCATGCTTAGCTCTCGCCCTGTTGAAATAGGAACAAATCATTTGCAGTATGCGAAGACTCCAGGACGCGTCAAGAATCGAGGAGAGAATGCAGTTCGCCCTCCCATGACAGGAGGAAAGGCAGTAATGAGGGGGAAGGAGGCAGCAATGCAAACACCACACGCCGCACAGTGTGAGTAATATTAGCATATATGCGAGCATATACTGACGTTGTATAGTGGCAGGAAAGCTACTATCCATGACGACAAGAGGCAAACCCCTAGGAGACAAAACCCCCTTCCCAAACAGGGTACTAAACCAAAATCAAAACCACGAAACTCCAGGCATGGGGAAGATCTCAAAACCTACTTTCGAGCTTGTACCAACGGGCAAAGCTGAGGGTCAACTTCGACCTAGTTCACTCAGGAAACATGGGAGATCACCTATTGCTGGCAGGAATTTAGGCTTGAACCCTTTAACGCCTGCTAATAAGGGCAATCATTGGGATTGTGGAGAAGCTAGTTTTACTATGGAAGAATCGGAAGTGCAAGAGGCGGAATTGAAGGAGGATTATGATGAGATTGAGTATATGGCACCAAATACATTGGGTAGGTCCCCGCCACTTTTGACTGATTGTATGCGGCTGAACTCGTGTCGTAGACCTACCCTACCAACCTCCGTTTGACTTTGAGCTACCTGACTTCAGAGAGCTTGGGAGCAGCCTCTTCTCGCTGGCACATTCAAGGCCGTACCCAGATTCGCCACCTCCAGAAATACAAATTCGTGCAGAGGACCTTCCCACTTCATGGGATATCTTAGAGTTGCCACCACTGGGTAATTAATGTGCTTGGTGTGCTTATATGCGTATCTAACGACGATCTGCAGAGAGTGACGACCCTTTCAGCGTCCGAGATTCCTCTCCCCCTGCTGCTATACCCACGAAGCGATCAGTCACTTCTACAACCCGACCTCTCGTGACAAAAACCACATCGCAAAAAGCCGCAACAACCTCTCGTCCCGCAGCCAAAGCACCCACCACTACCAGAGCAACTGTTCGTCCAGCCCTTCAAGCGCCATCTACCCGTTCCGCGGCCCCCTCAAGGACTGCCACGACATCTAGAACAGCCGGGGCAGCGGCAGCCATACCAAACCGTCCTGCGACAGCTGCATCTATCAGACCGCCCTTCACATCCCGTGCTACCGCCGGTGCGGCTCTCAGGCGGCCAACTACTTCTGCTGCCAATTATAAGCCGATAACATTGGGTCTTCCCAGTCGCCGGGGAGGAACCGCAGAGAGTAAGAACGGTGTGGTGACAGGTGGGGCAAGGAAGGCCCAGGCTGGGTCTTCGAGAGTAGGTGATGGAGGGGCAGTTGTTGTGAATGTGGGAGACCTTGATTTTGATGATTTCAAGTTTGACGTATGATACGTGCGTTGTTGGAACGGAGGTGTAGACGTAGATGTAGACGTAGATGTATTTGTATTCTTCGGAGCACCTATCTCCCGTAGAAAATTGTACTTTAGTAGTCTCTTGGATATGCGCTTTGATATAGCCATTCAACGGCCAAAGGAAACATGATCAACATTTGCCTGTCTAGCAGGTTCTTCGTATTATATGTGGGGATATACTAGGTGTAAATTATACTATATCAATAATCAAGGCGTGTAGCCTGAGCTCCCAAGAAATCCAAGAAAAAGTATCGATGTTGGGTGGACTCACGGCGGGACCATGTCAGTCCTCCGCATACCCATAGCCCAACGATCTACCGGGCCTCTCTCCCTAGCCCTCCTCACAGGATCCTCTCCAAACTCATCAAGTGACATGACAGAGCGAACAGTCGTCCTTTGTCTCATCTCCGTTACAGTGCGAGCAGCACTCGCAAAGTCCATCCCAGTGTTATTAAAGTCATCTTCGTCGAGGCCTCCAGATATGCCTGATCGGAAGGCGCTGTGTTTTGCTTCCCATTTGCGGAGGTGGAGGATGAATCGGGCGGTCATTACGGCTGATAGCCTGGGGGAGAGGTGAGAATTGATTCGGGGATTCGGGAGGAGGGGAGGGGAGGGAAAGGGCTTACGGTCCTGTATAGGCGTTTAGGAGTCGTTGGAAGAAACCGCCTGGTAATTTCTGTCGACGGGATTGTGGACTCGAGCGGAGAAGGCAGGAGTAGTCAACTTACGATGTCCAGAGCCAAAGAGGCGATGGTGAGACCGGAAACGACGCTACAGGAGGAAGTTAGTTCTCTACAGATGCCTCGAACGCTACGTGCCATACCAGAAATAGAGGACACCTTGCATAATACATCAGCCTGCTGCTCAATTTTGATTTTATCAAAATAATTCACCTTGCTCCAGAACAAGATAAAGAAAGCCCTTTTTGGAAGTTCGCCACGAGCGCCATGAACCTCCAACGCTCAAAGATTGCACTGCTCGTATTGAAGTGAAACCTAGAGATAGGATTTCGAAAACGACCATCACGATTGCGAGTAATCCGCCAACTAGAGCACGTTCAGTACGAGATTCGCCCTAGAATAGCCAATGCGATAAATACGGACCACTTGAGGGTAACGGGTGTTAGCTTAGAGTGAATAGACGTCATCGTGGAGGCTTACATTGGTATACTCGTTCCACCGCTACATTGCGCTGTCGGTATCCCGATCTAGAGTATGTGGTCAGCATTCCCAATTTCTGAATCAGAAAAGCGTCAAGCATACGATGTCAAGGACAACAGCGAGCAATCCCAAAGCTCCGAAGAAAATCCCGACGAAGAGATTCCTCCCGAAGACAGCGTAGGTTCGCATACCCCAAACGACTTATCGTGCCAAACTCAGTACTCCACAGACGTGCGACGTCATGGAGAGGTCCACTCACTGACAACAGCAGCCCTACCTAAAACTCCGAGTATGCCAGTTATCCAGTAGCCAGCGTGGCAGCTATCTATGATCTCAGTGGACCGGCGGAACAATTGGTTCAAGAAACGACACATACTAGGAAAGGAAAGAAGTTTAGTATTATTCATTCGTTCAACAACTGTAAAGGAATCTGTACCTCTACGTTCTTCAGGTGCCCTGTAATCCCGAGCAGGTACACGATATTTGCTACCAATGCATATCTGCAGCAAATGTACAAGACCGTTGAAAAGCGGAATCTCTGGCCCCAGATATACCGGGCCTCCATTCCGAAGGTCAGGAAATAATCAAACCAAAGTAAAGCTGTCAAAGCACATCCGTCAATTTCTCGGATACTTTTTTCCCAAGCGAAGGCGAAGCGACATTAATTATGACTTACCGATGCTCGACCATTGTATACACAGCTGTATGAATCTAAGCGAATGGACACCCTCAATTCAGTCCATTCATACTCCAGGAACAAAGTAACGCACCGAGTGCTCCCATTTTTCACCATTGGTATAGGGAGGGCTTTGGCGGGAGAAAGCAAGCTCTCTCGGGAAGCATTGTCGACTTGGTGCTGGCATCTATAAAGCGGCTCTCCACAGCATCACGAAGCATACTTACGTTACACCTAAGCCGTCCGAAAGTATCACCTGGGATCTACACTCCGAGTGTGCTGGCAATTGACAGGCTTTTTGACAGGCTCGTTTGATGGTCGAAGGCCAAGCAGGTCCTTGAATCAACTCAGCGTTTCCTCTCCCCGGGAAAACGCCTAATTCTTCAGGTACGAAGATGGTATGATGTGACGTCGAGGTGGTAAAAACGTTAGAATGACTCAAGTCGAGAACATGATCTCTTTCTTTTTTGCATCTTCCATCAATAAACTGGTCACGGCCCCAGTTCGAAGTGATAGCTGTGAGCCTGTGACCGGTGGAGTGGAAGTATGACCCAGCTACGTGAACGTCGGGGAGAGATGGAGCTTTGAGGGCGTTCAAGTTACCTAAGCTTGATTATGATCAGCTTGAGCTCTAGACCAACGCCTTCGTAAAATCTTCGCATCGACACGACCATGTGCATCCCATTGATTGAAGCCCTACCCGGGATTCGAAGTGGCTCGTTGTTGAGCGCAGAGCTTATAAAGCCCCTCAATGGTTTTGAACGTCAATGGATCGAGATAGAAATAGGTTTCATTGTGCGATGGGCGGTGCTTTTGGGTGTTTCGACTCGCTTTGGTCATCCATAAGTACTAAGATCATCGATCTTGTTCAGTACATATGCCAGTCATCGCGTTCCAGTCCTGCCTTGTCCTCGGAACTAGCTTCTCTTATGCGATATGGGAGATCCGAGGGCCGACAAGGTGCAGACTCTGGGGCAAGATTCACGAAATCTAATCAGATCGTAGGGAAGTCTGTGAGTTTTAGGCTTCAGATTAGATCAAGGAGGTCCCACACCAATGCAATTCAATGATCGCTATTGATCCGTATTAGTTTCCGTAAAGATATGAGATGCAGATGATCATGCTTGCGGTTTGAACACTCCGGTCAAGGCCTAGAAATGACCTGAGTAGACTCAAGTAGACCGTTGGCAATCTGACGTTAGACTTGTCCCGACGGCACTCTCAAACGCCGAACACCGAGCTAGGACTGCTTCTAAAAGTGCGATTATCACGGTTTTGGGTAGCAGAAGATCTGTCAAGGAGGACTACATGTACTTGGAATGATACACCTATGGGATGGAGAAGACCTGCCAATTTCTTGGCTGCGAATCACAAGAATATTCCCGGTGGGGAAGATCAGCTGGATGTACCGTGAGGTGGAGCGGATCTTCCAGATCACTGCTGAGGTCAATCACCATGGAAAGAGTTCTGATTGTGCTTGGTGACTCGTTCATCGCTTGTGCCGGGAACGGCCAACGCGAATGGTACCAAACTTGAAAGCTTGAACGTTTACTCATCCTCAGGGTCGAAGGACGGGCGTGTCAGTGGACAAGTGGCATGTAATACTACATGACAGCTAGCTGCTCGGTCGAAAGCCTATACATTTCTGCTCGGAAACTGACTGGAAACTGGATTGTATGTCGGATTCCAGGGCGGAAGCCAAGCGAAGGCTCAACTGAAAATGTTGCGCCGGCTCATCGGAGTTGTGGAGGGTTTGAGAGATATTCCCGAATGGAAAACACGCCCAAGCGCCCGAATCTCCAAGTTCTTGAGAGTGGGCCCAGGTTGAACCAAATTGATTGATGTCGATCACTCTGTAATAAAGCCGTTTTTATCTTCCTGAGTCGGATTCCAGCCCAGCAAAAATGACCACTCTACGATGGGTTTGTGAAGAGGCTGACCAGCGTGGCTGACAGCACCATGGTCCATCAGCAAGCTTCGATATCTTCACGACCGTGCGTTCGATGCAGGCTATCAAAAAACATCAAGCTCGGTTGTCATCTCTCAAAGCGATTGGCTCACGTCTTTCTTGTGGTTCCTGATATGTGGAAGTATCTGTACAAAAGGAGAATTGGCGGTGGTCAGTGACCATGATATGGAATCTACGGATATAACCCTGATCTGACTTGCTTCATCAAATGGGATAGACAATACCATCATTCGTCGCTACTTATAAATGTGCACGCTCTTCGGTACGCTGTGGATGCCTTTTTGCCCTGTCAACGATGCCTTCGTTCTCGCCAACCGTATCTCGTGGGTCTGTAGCCGACCATGGCGATGAAAAGTCTCAAAGAGTCAGTAATCTCATTGACGAGGAGCTCAGGGTGAGTGCGAAAATCACGGAGCGTGCCAGCCTGAAGTGAAAATGGTCGTTATGTTTGAATAGAAAGAAGCTACGAAGCGGAAAGAGATGAAGAGGAGGGAAGTCAAAGGTGTGTGGTATATGTCAGCCTCATAAACGGCCTCTGACTGACCTGCCTCAGTGATGCTCTTGGGCCAAGCGGAATCGGGTAAGTGACGGGTTCATACAATGGAGCCTGCCATCTGACACGTTTCTCGGCGAGCAGGCAAATCAACTTTGCAGAAACAATTCCAACTCTACTACGCCTCCCAGACCCTTGATCACGAACGGCCATCCTGGCGACCGGTTGTGTACTTCAATGTCATTAAGGCTGTCCGGATCACCCTTGACGAGCTCGAATACGACTTCAGCCTCCATCAGAAAGATGACCCCAACGGAATCACAGAAGTTCCTGTCGCCAGTTCATCTGCATCACCTGCCTTGCCTGCTCAAAGCCTCGAATATGAATCCAAACGAGATCTCTGGGAACATGAGATCAACCAACTGCGGATCAATTTACTACCCCTGCTTGCATTAGAGGATACCCTGGCTGCAGAATTGAGCGGAGGAGTGTCGAACCTGGGTGGGGGGCGGACAGGCGTGTATGTCCGGACAGGGTGGCAGGCGTTGGTCACGACGACCTGGTCAATACAAGACACCAGGGCGAAGCGAAAGGAGTATGAAATGATCGGTCTTGCTGTTCAAACTCTTGGAACGACAGCGGACTCAATACGCGCGCTATGGCAGCACCGAGCCGTTAGACGACTGCTGGAACTGAAGAAGCTCCGATTGAACGAATCTGCACCTTTGTGAGTTTCCCTCTCCAATCCTCCGACCATAGTCTGATGTCCCGACAGTTTCCTAGACAATATAGAGCGCATCTCGGAACCGGACTTTCTGCCAACAAACGGTAAGCTCAAGCTCGCCATATTCCTATCCCAGAATAGCTAAACTCAGAGCCTCGGCTCTTCAGCCGACATTCTCAATGTACGCTTACAAACTCTCGGCGTCATGGAACATACGTTCCCCATCAATATGGGCGGTATGACCTACGACTGGAAATTATACGACGTCGGCGGTGCAGTACGTTCAAGCTTGCCTTTCATCTTTCTCCTTGGCTGATTCTCATTCACTCCTAGCGTGGTCAGGTATTACTTCTGATGATTGTTCATCCGCCGCATCCTAATACGGCTTCATATATTCTAGCGACACGCATGGGTGCCCTACTTCGATGACGGTGAGATCGGCTTGTTTCGTGAAATACCGTAGTGGCGGACGTACTGACATCTGCCATCAGCCACCGCAATAATCTTTCTCGGTAACTCTACTTTGCATTATCCTGTGGGAGCGGGTCACACTAATACAGTTGCATTCAGCCCCAATCAGTGCCTTCGATCAGGTTAGGCCTCAACCCGCACTGAGATGTCGACTCCCTCATGCTGATCTTTTAATCATCTCTAGTACCTGGAGGAAGATCCCAAAACCAATCGGATCGATGACTCACTACAACTATTTACTGCCATATGTTCCAACAAACTTCTGAAAGATGCACATTTGGTGCTACTATTGAACAAGGTTTGTACCCCTTTCCATGACGTTTCGCACAAGGGTCACCTGGCTGATATTGATACGCTTCTAGGCTGATTTACTAAAGAAGAAACTCAAATCCGGTATCAAAGTACGGAAGTAGTGCGTCGCCTTCCTTCGTTATCAAGCTTTACACGTTGGTTAACTATTATGGGTTTTCGCAGTATCACGAGTTACGGCGATCGGCCCAATACGTATGAGAGCGTATCGGAGTACTTCCGCTCCCATTTCCAGCAGGTGCATCGACGGAAAGACATATCAGGGAGATCTCTTTATGTGGTGAGTATTTCGTCACCCCTGTGGCCTCATGACAGTGGCTTATCAACTGCCCTTCACTATAGCATTTCACTTCCATGCTGGTATGTTTAAGGTCGAGATATGGCAGCCAACTTTCTGATGTTCTGATCACCTGTCACCTCTTTAGGATATAAAAGCAACCCAAAGTATAATAGCGAACGGTGAGAGATTTCTATCTGGAAGCAAAAGCTATGACTGACTGAAGTACCTTCGCTTGCAGTGGGCGAAGTAATTCTACGTCAGCATATTGAGCAAATCGGGCTCGCCTAACCATTTTGACCTTTGTACTTCAAGTTGTAACATACTCATACATATTACTTATGCTTCAGATATCTATGTAATGATGACCATGGAACTATGATGTAGGACGATAATCGAGCAGAGGCGTTTCATTCCGATGGAAGCCTTTTTTAGTGGTGCTACGTATCACAGATGGATCCACGAACCCACCAATGACCTCGCTTAGGCTTCAGATTCCTCGACCTCATCGTCAGAAGTTGGGAAGGCAGTCAAAACGTCCATCCTCAACGTCTAACAGCGTTCACCTGCTTCGGTAATTCGGACCGATATCCCCATACGGTAAATTGCATTGTCGACACTCCAAGTTGCATATCCACGGGACCGCCATCGAGCACTCTCATGGCATTGCAGGTCAGCACAAGCTCACAGAGGTCGGACTATGCGCTTGACATATATATGGTGTAAGCAAGGCGCTGTATCTGGTGATTGCCGTGGTTCGCTCAGACAGAAATTAGACAGAGGAGAACAATGATTATCATCGAGTTAACTACCAATTACTCGGAAGTCCCAAGGGCTACAAGAACGCGAATTTTCTGTCTAATGGGAGAGGTAACCTAATGAGAGCCCTCAGCGTCCCAAGGAACCGCATGGTAACATAGCTATACATATTATTTTATACTCAGGTATTTGATGTAGTGAGGCAGTGGACGCAATGAAAGAACAAGAAGACGAAAGAAAATGCAAATAATGTATGTGAAAATGCAATGCTACGGAAAGAACCGTTCAACTATGCTCATATCGACTGATTCTTGGCATAAGCTGTCGGCTCGATCTTTGGCTCTTGATCCCTAGCTGATAGACCCGTAGAATCCCCCTTTCTCTCGGCCCAGACAGAGCCTCCTTCACTCGAACAAACTCGGCATTGGTTGGTGCAGCAAACAGCCCAATATCGACTTGCCGGAGGCCGCTGAGTTCCGGTTTGATCAGTAGAGTATCGAGCTCCTCCCAGCCTTCGGCCATCTGTTTTAGATCGGTGTAGAATTCGAGGCCGAGACGTTCTAGGACATTAGAGGTTGTGATACTACGCAGGAGAGCTTGAGCCCAAGGAAGTGCGTAGAGAGGATCTTCGAGGGTGACTTTGATGGAGCGGAGGTTGGTATTGGCAGAGAAATCAATTGGATGGACTGGAATACCGCGAAGGAGATCAGTTATAGAAGGTTGAAGAAAATGAAATAGAGTCGCAACTTACCATCCCACACGCCAGGTTTCAGGTGAAAATGTTCCAAGGAGCCATTCGTGCCGTGAAGAAGCCTTTGTATCGATGCGAAGTCGAGGAAATGTGCGAATCGGAGTTCTCTCAAGGAGGTGAGATCGACGGTGGTTTGATGGCTTAACCAGTATCCCAGATAGCTGAAGTCGACATAGTCCAGCGTTAGAAACTCTAGTCGGCATCGACGACGCCCAATGAGATCGAAAGCTTCGCCATCTGGACCCTCTTCTCCTTCCGAATCTGAGGAGTCGCTGACCAAGGAACCAACCGGCGCCACAGGAGGTGCATCCTCCGGGTCGTTACTCACTCGACATGCGATGAGCGCTAAGCCTTTGAGATTCTTGCAATGACCGAAGAGGGTGGCAAAGCTGGAGAAGCTGGAGAAGGACCACGACTTGAGGCGAATGTAGGCTAATGACGGTAGGGCCAGCACGTGGCTAATTCCATCTTGCAGGGAGCGTGGGAGCGTTCCCCAATGTAGGGTCGACTGTGCGCTGAATTCCAGTCTTCTCAGATGCGTGAGCATGAGTAGAAGGGGTGTGAAGGTCCTCTCCGTGGCTATCCATGTCGTTGATCTAATTGGCGGTGTCTGTGTTGGCTGACCTGGTGAACCCTCGTAAACCTCAAGCTCCCTGACACATGGAATGATCTCCGGGTTGCTCGTCAAGAGTCGATGAAGACGCTTGCAGCGTTCCGCTGGAGTCATATTCGGGCTGGCAACGGAGAAAGATATCCTCCAAAAGAGGTGTAACCGACTTGTTGGAAGCCAGGAACGGCATACGACGGAGCAGTTGCTGAGGGCTGACCGCTCATCGTGGAGGTAGTCGATGATAGTGTCGACAAGCTCCTGAGGGAGGTATGGGGGTGGTGTACTCGACATTTGTTTACCCTGACGTCGGGTGCCCAAACGAAGAAAATTGAAGAGGGATGACGGCGCTCTCAGCGCACTGACGACCTTGAGGGGCTTTGTATGATTCAGCCGCGAGTTTCAGTGAAGAGTGTCGCCTTGCTAATGACCTCAAGCTAGCCTACGGTATGGAGGCAGCATGCTGTTTTGGTGGGCGATCGATACCAACGTGTAGGCTGTATTGCACGCCGCCTGTCCGTAACAGTTCTTATCAGTTTTCGCGAGATCATGCATGGCTGATCATGAGGCTAACCCACACCCCTAGGCGATGCCACAATTACGTGCCGGACTCCGCAAATTTAGCATCGCCACCTCCGAGCTTTCCTTTCCTCGACCACCATCTCCTATCGTTTCCCTAGAAATCATTGCGACCCTTTGAAACAATGTCCTCCGAACAATAGCGAGCATAATGTGACCGCTGGTCGAATAGGGAACCTCCATTATCAAGGAATGAATCCTCAAGAAATTCCGAACTATTCATGGTGACACGCATCAATACATATATGTTTCCCCTTATAATTATTAGCATGCCCGAATAGAATAGACCCGGAACAGGTTGTCACCTCCACGCACCCAACATGATATGATCTAGAGAAAAGGCACATCCAGCCTTGTCCTTCAGATCCAGGCATCTGATTCTCGTGAATGCCCATGACCACGTCATTTTCCGAAGAAGATCTTCGCTTTTGCAATAGCTTGTCCTCGAGCATTTTCGGCGGGAAGTCATCTGCCGAGCTGCCTTTTGAAAACCTAATATGCAGTTGGAGCTGTCAGCGGTTCGCATCCTTGCCTCGTGTTGTCCTCTTGAAACTGGCATCAGAAATTCTGCTTCCTGACCACACTTTTTCCTGTGTCACGTTTTCAAAGCAAATTCCACGCGAGACACAAGGCAAGAGGACCGATTGCTAGCTTCGGTAACGCGTATGCGCTTATTTCTTACCCCTTCCCGTCTTTGTCATCTTCAAAGAGCCTTAACTCCTCTTTTCCATCTCGTTCTAGCACCTTCCAAACGCCATCCCCTTCGAGTTTGATTTTCAAAGGTGGAGACACATCTGGGTGATGAGCCACCTAGACAGGATTCCTGTCTAGCCCGACAAGATCTTCGGGAATACAGATAGTTGGTGGCGTCGACTTCCTTTGACTCCTCACACGGTCAACTTCCTCAGACCTACCGAGGGCTCCGCGCTTAGAGCTGTGAGAGGTCACCTGGACAGCTGACCTGAGCTAACAGCGTCTCATACCATGTAAAGTGGTATGGCGCCAACGAGGCCCGTCCCGCGAAGCTCGTTATCTCTGTAAAGATTGATGCGGCTGTCCTCAAGTGGATTCGAGGGTAAGCGGCGTTTTTCTCTTGTCCTCTGTCCTGAACGCCTGTCCTCGTCATGATGAAATGACCTGCCTCATGCCCTTTGTTTCTTACCTCTACGCGTTCCAGCATGAGGCGTCAGGGGCCCACTCGCTCCCCAGAAATTGAAAACTCATGGCTTCATATGACGCGATATTGGCTGTTACTCCGATGAGTTCTCGCCTGGCGCCATAATACCTCCTTTCAGGCTCAATAGGCCACCTATCACTGACATTATATCGTAAATCTTCGTTCAATGATCGAGGGTGCCAACGCAGTGGCGGCCTCTCGGTTCCGTTACGAAGGTGGGGTTGTGTAAAAAGTGACAATGTGATGAGGCTGACCAGGTTCACGCTGCTGCTGACTGATTGGGACGACGGGCAACGTTTAATTGCGCCTGTTGGTGCTCGGCGTTTGGCTATGCTTTAAGGACAAGTAAAATTACAGTAGGTGTTGGAGGTACGCTTCACTCCCTGACACAATTGCCTTGTTCTGGTATCAAATCCAAGATATGCCAGATCGGCAAACGTTGTCAATATGGATGGCATCTCTCCAATCGACGAGCCACTAAAACTCGAACATTAGCCTCATATTTCCAAACAACAGAACGAAACATACGCTGGTGACCAACGGGTGATTCATGTTCTGCCAGTCATAGAACATGAACTCCAAAGCTCCGTCATCTTCAAGTTTTTTCAGCTCCGTTTCACGAAGAGCCTGGGCGTCGATATACCCTCTACGAGACGTCCCAATGCGTAGGTAAACCTTCTTGATGTGCTTGCATCGCTTAAAGAGCTGTGTGATTGTTTCGACCCACGGGAAAATCATTAATCGAGCGATTTTGTCCGGGCCATCAGCATCGACAGTGAAGATAACATCTATCAGTGACTCAGTGAACATAGAGGGGGAGAGAATTCTGTCAACAAGGTTATTCCAGAAGGATGCATCCTCGCTGGACTCCAGCTTCATGACACCAATGTGCAGCCTGTGGATATCTGTGCACGTAGAGAAGTCGAAGCCATCGAAAACATCTCCAGGAACTGCAAGCAAGTCGCTCAGTATTTAGATAGAGTCTTTCGAAATCAGCATAGTCTACGAACCAGCGTCGGATAATCCATATCGGTAATTTACGGAAAGAGTCTTTATAGATGGCCCAATGCATCTAATAAACGTGGATATCAGGGGCAAAATCTCTTCTCGATCTGGCCAACATAGATCAAATAAGTCGAGGTAGAAGTTTTCCACCGTAGGTATATTCGAGTCGTCATTCCCTTCGAATCGGGATGCCCATAGTTCCAAGAATTCCACAATACTGTTGGAATCTAGTGCCCCAAAGGACCATGACCGCTCGCGGAGGAGTTCCGACATCTGGGGAAAGATAGAACTACTGTCGTCCAGAATGATTTCTGTCAGCTTATGTAGTGATATTGTGGTCACGGTTTTGGGTAACCATTGCAGAAACATTATGAAGCTAGAATATGATGGGAAACAGGCTTTGTCGAGTTGAATCTCAACGAGAGAAAGGCGCCCCAGGAGATCGAACAGGAAGCTCTGAGTTGGGCTGTCCCGCCATTCCATCCATGTGAGCCAAAGCGTCGTTACGTGGTTCATGTGGGATCGTATTCGTTCTATGTTCCGTGTTGTATCATATTGATAGCGGCAAGAGGGGAGGGCAATTTCATGTAAATGAATGTGCCGGACACATGATAGACTGGTCCATGAAGAGTCGAGAAGACCGAGGAAACCGTCGAAGTCGCGGTCATCCTCCAGCCAGAAGAGGACCCTGGAGAATTGAATCCTGCGACTACTCCGTAGAGTGGCCACAGAAACAAGTGAAAGGGAAAGAAGAGTATCTTTGTCGTCATGAAGATGCTGGACAACCTCCCCAACGAGGTCAGGATTCAGAAAGAGGTTTTCATTTGCATTCGAAATCGAAATTGAGGATATTTCCTTAGCAATATCGGCTTGCATACCCAATGTTTGCAACGGTGAGAGCGAGGTAGAAGGATCTGGTGATACCTGAGTAATTGTGGCCGGGAGGTGTTACAACGATGTTGCCAAGGATGTTGCAGCAGTCGTGCTGGTTATCAATAAATCATTTTGGGCCGTTCGCCCCAAGTTCGCCCCTGGGCACGAGGCATCAGAAGCCTCTCCTTGGGTATGTCCGAATTAAAAGGTCGTGCTATCAAATAATACATCTCTTTGCTCTGACTCATGGATCTGGTTCTAAAGAGCCCTCGCATTTACCGAGGAGAGTGCACAAGGGTATATGGTGAGGATGTTTTGTCTTGACTGGGTGGATATAAGTATCTACGATGGGTCCCATACATCATCAATCCTTAGTGCGTCTCTCCAGGCCAATGGCCACTACAGAACCCAATAATTAGTAAGACGCAAGTGGCACTCCAGGGTGATTCAAAGGATGGGACTCACACTTTCAATCAGAGGGTCAATGGGGTTCTTCCACTCATACTGCGTCAGTCTCAGCAACCCGTCAAGCTCATATTTCTTTAGAGGCGTATCTCGTAACGAGTCCACGTATACCAGCTTCTCTGGATAGTATGTCCCAACTCTAAGTATAACCGCCTTCAGACGCTTAAATTCGGAATAAATCCGCTTCGAAATGTCAACCCACGGGAACATCATTAATTGTTGTATGCTCTGGTCGATTTCTGTTTCTTCTCCCAAATGAATGGTGAAGATTATGTATCCGATTGAGTTGGTGGGTTGAAACGGGGAAAGAAGTTTCCACAAGAGGTCCACCCAGCAAGGCACATCCTCGCGAAGCTGAGGCTCGACAAGATCAATATGAATCCGCTGCACATTGGTGCAAGTGGCTAGGCTCGCCCTCAGCAGTTCGAAAGCAGGAGTAGGATCTAGGGAGCTTTTAGCACAAGCATCAGGGACTCTTCGTGGGTGGGACGTACCACGTTCTGAGATCGCGATCCTGAGGTTGAAGGATAGGGCCTCAATTGAATGCCCTACGGACTCAATGAAATCGGATATGAATGGCAGGTCTTTCTTCCTGTCGGAGTAAGATAGGTCCGAAAGCTGAAGGTAGAGCTCCTGCACAGATATGCTGGCAATATCCATGAGGAACTGCTCCCAGAATGCCCTAAACCTGACGAGAGTATAGGTATCCAAAGCTCCAAACGACCATGCTTGACGACCGCGCACCGACATGGAAGGAGTTGAAGCCACTGGCAAGTCGTCTGGACTCCACCCAGTATCATTTGGATTATAGATCGACACGTTTTGGAGAGATTGAGGAAGCCATGACATGAAATCCCTCACGCAAGAGGCTGAAGTGAAGATGAACTTGTCGACTTCAACCTCTGTGAGTTGTAAGCTCCCGAGGAGCTGGAAGATATGTTCCGGAGTTGGCCCGTTCTCTGTCCACAGCATCTTTGTCAACCATACGATTCTTAGGTTCCTCAGATGGGAGGCAATACGAGCTATGTTGCGGGTTAGGTTGTATTGATAGAGGTGGGTTTCAACACCGATACGGTGAAGATGTAGGTGCTGTACACTCGACAGGCTAGTCCAAGGCGAGTCCAGAAGACTTAGAAATGTGTCGAAATCTCGGTCATTTCCATTTGAGAACGTGAGGGTCTTGAACAGAATCTGACGGCAGGTCCAAAGAGTTTGCCTGGAAACTAGAGAAAGAGAAAGGAGGTACAAGGGCTCATCTTGAAGATGTCCAATTATCTCGTCGATGATTTCGGGGAGGAGGCTGATACGCTCCGAGTCCGAGGCGTCTACGTCAGTGGTAATCTCAGGAGGGCCGCCTTTTCTCTTAGCCCAACCAAAAACCTTGCTTGTCTTCTTTGCAATCGCACGTTTCATCGTACAACGCGTACTCTAGTTCCTGGCCAAAGAGACCCCGAGTCTTTGGCGTTTTATGCCGGGTTGGAAGTTATGACAAAGTGGTTTGTGGCGATGATCAAGCGGTTCGCTGCTCTACTCGGGGATCAATCCGATTCCATTTCACGGCCGAAATCAGTACTCAGTCCTCGGAGGTCGATCTGGGTTGCAGACCCTAAATGTCGTGGTGAAAATCTCAGGTCATATTTAGAATATCTAATCAGTTACGGGAGTATATTATAGACAGAACTTCTATTCTTTGAATTCCAACAAGGCAGATCTGACGGGACGATGTCACCGCTTCCCAACTGCCAAGTTCTGAATACGGATGAATCATTTCTACCATATATCCCTCCAGTGTAGAAGTCCCTACATATAGAGAAATGAAAACTCGGTCAACCGACCAATCACAGGAGACAATAGTTCCACTCACAGTTGTTACGATAGCGTCAGAACTCCTCCAGAGGCTCAACCGCAACTCAACAACCTTTTCCTCTTCGAAACTCTCAAGGCCAGCCTGCCGCATGGCATCAAGAAACGTCTCCTTGGTCAAATCGTGAGTTCCGACTTGAAAAATCACCTTCTTGACAGTTGTGCATTGGCTACGAAGGTTATTCAGAAAGGTAACCCAAGGGAATGACCTTAAGCGGCGTAGGGATTCCTCGGGTTCATCCTTCAGTCCTGCTCTGATCGTAAGAACGATCTCGCTAGGTAAGGTTGCAGCTACAATCGGTGAGAGGAGGCTCTGAATGAAATTGATCCACCATAATGGATTGTCGCCACGCTGTGTTGGGTGATAACGAGAGAATGGACCTGAGAGTTCGATTAGGCCGAGGTGGATTTTCTTGATGTTTGTACATTTCGAGAAGTCGAGTGCTTTCATAATACGCTGAGGTTCTTAGGGAGTTTATTCAATAAAACAATGTGGAGAGATCGCCTATTAGCGAAATGTATTGTACATACCCTGGTTGTTATGCAGAATCTGGAAGTCAAGAGAGAGCTTCTTCATGGAAGGACCGTAATGTCTCATAAAATCCGATATGAGTGGCAGATATTGCCCCCGATACGGGTATGCAAAGTAGGAGAGGTCAAGATGCCAAGTATCCACTGTTAAAGGTGTCCTATGGTTTAAAATTGGTTCCCAAAGCATTTTGAATCTGCTCAGAGTGGGGGTATCCAAGGTTTGAAAGTGCCAACGGCGGGTATAAATAGCTTGATAGGAGGTATCTCCCTCATGGTGATGTTCATCCCAGTCCTTATTAAGGTCCAGGGTGCCATGAATCGAGATACTTGTGATGGTAGGTGAAAGCCGAGCGAGAAATTCTCCAAAGCACAGTGATGACTCGAATCGTAGCATGTCAAGCTGCAATTCGTAGACTGGGAGGTTGAGTATGAATTGTTGGATGATCTTGGGGGTGTGAGGCTCGTAAGGTAGCCATACCATGAATGTCAGCCACAACGATCGGACATTCTTGAGATGAGAGAGGATGCGATTAAGGTTTCGAGTTGGTTTATACTTGTGCGTACAGGTGTATAGACCTATTCCATTGAGGTGTATTTTCTGTACAGCGGAGAATGTGTTCCATGGGGTATCGAGAAGGTCAAGGAATTTATCGAAGTCTTTGTCATTTCCTTTACGGAAGAGCAGTGTTGAGAATTGTATGGCACGGGACGATTCCATCCATCGATGACTAACAAGAGAAAGGGCTTGTAGCGCATTTTTATTGCCCTCCAAGTAGCACAGTACCTCTTCCACTATCTCAGCTGGCAGTTGAGCTCGTTCTGTGCTACTAGATTGTGATTGGCCGTTGGAGGAGGGTGGGTCGGCCGCGCTTGCTCTGGTGCTCGAGATTAGTCGGGAAGAGTCTCTAGCAGCCAATGCTTTAGTGCTTTTGGTAAGCTTTTTCCCGAGACGGTCCAACGGGGCATATGCCTTCGCTGCATATCCCGAGAATGTGTGCATCCCAGCGCAAGAAGCTAGAGATGTCGGCGTGGCTGTGCCACTGCCTTTCGGTTCCGGAGATAAAGCACGTGGGGTCGTGGGTACATTTCCTGGAAAAAATCTTGATCGTCCTCACCGTCTTGGTCGACGAGCTCACCGCCTTTCTGCCCTCCTTCACCGCTGTTCTAGGTCACGATGTCGACAAGTGGTCTCAAGGCGATCTCGCCGGTGCCAACGGCAGCCGACTTCTTGGACATTGTCTTGTCCAAGACTCAAAGGAAGACTCCTACCGTTAGTTTGCTGCAATTTAGTTCGAGATCTTCTTGCTAATGCTTGTCCATGCTGTCCTAGGTCATCCACAAGAATTTCAAGATTAGTAGAATAAGGAACTTTTATATGAGAAAAGTCAAATTTACCCAGGATGCTTTTGAAGAGAAGTTGACTGGGATCTTGACCGAGTTCCCATTGCTGGACGTGCGTTTTTTGAGCCATTTCTAGGCTGATTTTTTGCTGAAAGAAAGGTTGCAGGACCTTCACCCATTTCTGTCATCGCTATTGAACGTTCTTTACGACAAGAACCATTACAAGCTGGCTCTTGGACAGTTGCGCACCGCCAAGCATCTCATAGACCAAGTCGCAAAAGATTACGTCCGCTTACTGAAATTTGGTGACTCTTTGTACCGATGCAAGCAGCTCAAGAGAGCAGCTCTTGGTCGGTTCGTGTTTCCACCAGTTTTCCCTCGTATTCGATGGCCTAACATCTATTCTTTAGTATGGCCACAATCATGCGCCGCCAAAAAGACCCACTTGCCTACCTAGAGCAAGTCCGTCAACACATCTCTCGTCTTCCTGCTATAGACCCCAACACTCGCACGCTCATCATCTGCGGATACCCAAACGTCGGTAAATCATCATTCATGAACAAGGTCACTCGAGCCGATGTCGATGTCCAACCTTACGCATTCACCACAAAATCTCTCTTCGTCGGACACCTTGATTACAAGTACCTCCGATGGCAAGTCATTGATACCCCCGGTATTCTCGACCACCCTCTCGAGGAGATGAACACTATTGAGATGCAGAGTATCACCGCTCTTGCACATCTCAAGTGTTGTGTATTATATTTCATGGATCTCAGTGAGCAGTGTGGCTATACAGTGGAAGCACAAGTAAGATTTTCGCCCCCTTATTCTCCTCATTAGCCGACTGTCCACCTAGTGTAAACTCTTCCACTCCATCAAACCTCTCTTCAGCAACAAGCCCACCCTCCTTGTCATCAACAAAATCGATGTCACCCGCTTGGAAGATCTCTCTCCAGACGCGAAGGCTCTTGTACAAGAAGTCATCGACAGCGAAGGTGTCACCTGCGTCCAGACCTCTTGCTATTCCGAGGAGGGAGTCATGAACGTCAAAAATGTCGCCTGCGACGCTCTCCTCGCTCACCGAGTCGACACCAAGATCAAGGGCAGCAAGATCAACAATGTCATCAACAGGATACATGTTGCCCAGCCAAAACCTAGAGATGATGTCGTCAGGGCTCCTCACATTCCGGAGGCGGCGAAGAATAGGAAGAAGTACGATAAGGAGGATCCTGACAGGAGGAGGCTGGCTAGGGATATCGAGGCTGAGGAGGGTGGCGCTGGTGTCTACAACATTAACATGAAACGTCAGCCTCTCATCCTCCTTTTTTCGTATGCGCTGAGGCTGACCATGGGTATTCGTTGCAGAGGATTACCTTCTTGCCAACCCTGAGTGGAAGCAGGATATTATTCCTGAGATCATGGATGGCAAGAACATTGCGGACTTCATCGATCCCGATATTGCTGAGAAGCTCGACGCTCTTGAACGTGAAGAGGAACGCCTCGCGGCTGAAGGCTTCTATGACAGCGAAGAAGACATGGTGAATATTTCTTGCTTGCCGATAGAAACTCTTACTAACCTCTCTTCCAGTTCGACTCTGATGATGAACGTGAAGCCGAAGAGCTCGCTAACGCTAAATCCCAACGTTCCCTCTCCCAACACAACAAGAAATCCCTCAAGAACGGTGCCAAGCTCCCCCGTACAGCAGGTCTACGAACCATCACCGAGCTCACAACCGAACTCACCAAAGCTGGCTACGACCCAAGTCGGATTCAAGAGCGTGCTGCTATGTTGGCTAAAATCCAAGGCGCGAAGAGGAAGAGAGACGAAGCTGAGGATGAGGATGTCGATATGGACAGTGGCAGTGGTAGTGGTTCGGATGATGAAGAAAGAGGAGAGGGATGGATGGATGTGGATGATGGAGATGAGGCGCCTAGGTTGAAGAAGGCTAAGGGTAATTCTGGAGCTGTGGTCGCTGTGGATAGGAGAGCACCGAGAGGGAACAGATTGTTGTCTGGTATGCGTGATCCTGCTGTAGGTCTTTTCTTGCTACTAGAAGAATTGGTGCTGACTGTTACGGTGATATATAGCAAGCGAAGAAGGCCATCGAGCTCCGCAATCTTGGACAGAGGGCGCGAAACATGGTCGGCAAGGCTGGAGAGAGCGACCGTGTCATCCGAACAAAAATGGTGGGTCGCTTGATTCTGCTAGTGAGGAAACAAATGCTAACTTGTGCCGCTTCACTAGCCCAAGCATCTGTTCGCTGGAAAACGGAAGGGTGGCAAGACTCAACGACGATGATTTGTTTGGCTTTTCTTGTTGTCTATTGCTCTGTATCATATCCCTCATATCATTCACATTCGACGTTTCAACTTCAATTGGAAACATCTATTGAGTGTCCTTATGGTGTAGACGCATGCAACTGGGCATGGGATGTATGAGATACAATAGGTAACAAGTACATGAATCCAGGATATATACTGTATGTATGGGGTGTGTATAATGGTGTCGCGGAGAGCATGTCCTATCGACGTGCTTTAGATGGCGCAGCCAAGGGATATAAGATAGATGGAGCAGACAGAGTGGAGATCGTGGTCGAACCAAGAGAGTAAACGCAACTGAAGCCGGGAAGGTAACCGATCGTATCGTAAGAAAAGGTTTCGCAAGAGAAGAAAAGAAAAGAGTAGAGATATAAAGTATAGAAAGTATCGGGAGAGATGGACAGCTTAATCCCAGTCTATGTTGAGACCACCAGGGCCCTGGGCGAGTCCAATGCCTCGATCTGCCTCACGCTTGAGCCATTTCAAAGCACGCTTGTCGTCCTGAAGGAGTGGGTTCAGTTTCTCCCAGCAGCGTTGATTGTGGTCCTGAAAATCAGTCAGCTGTCGGTCATGAGAAATCAGGAGATCGTGGGATGCCTCACCTTCAACCATGCCTTCTCTTCCTTCGTCAACATGCTTTCCTTGACCATCCTCGTTTGGATGGGTACACACGTCAAACGCTCGAAGCTGAGCCAGATGTTTCCATTGAACTCGTTCTTGGTCTACAAAGGAATAAAAGCGCCGAAATTAGACACGCCGCCGGCAGATTGACAACAGGGAGCGCTCTACTTACCCTCACTCGACGTACCGCAAGTGCGGATTCAATTCTCATTCCCCATTTGCCTTCAAGGTCTGTTCATTAATTTGATTAGTTCGTTATCGGAAGCAACGTGGTATAGGGGAGGGTGACGTACAGAAACCAGGTTCATTAGTGAGAACGTGTCCTGGTACTAGAGCGGTATCGCTCGAGAAGCTCTGTGGGCCTTCATGTACGGTCAAGAACGAGCCAAATCCATGCCCAGTCCCATGCTGTGAAGGGGAGGCAGTCAGTTAAGATCCGGACATCGACAGAGATAAACGTAGCGCGGGGTAGACAACGTACCATGTAGTTTTGACCTTCCTTCCATAGTGCTTTGCGGGCAAGCACATCTAATTGACGACCCGAGGTACCTTCAGGGAATACAGCAGAGTCGATGGCAATCTAAGCGATGATCCAGAGTTAGTGCATCTGTTGTGTTTTTCGTGGAAGAACATGTTGTGACTCACATGACCCTGCAAGACTCGTGTATACGCCTCGCACATTTCAGTTGTCGGTCGGCCGAAGTGAACAGTACGAGTGGTGTCACAGGTGCCATCTCGGTATTGACCTCCCGAGTCACTGGAGAAAACTGTTAGCATCTGTCGATCGAGAATGTGGTTCGAGAGGAGAAAACGTACTTGAGGTATGGCGTATCACGCTCGATCATGCTGGCATTGGATTTGCGAGGAGTGTAATGAGGGAGTGCAGCGTTTGCACCTGTAGCGGAGATAGATTTGTACGCGATTCCCATGAAGTGTTTGTTGTGCCTTCTGAATTCTGTCAAGCGAGAGGCAGCTTCCCATTCGGTAATGTCGTATCCATCTGCGAGTTTGGACTCGAGCCAGGCAAGGAATTTGACCTATTGCAAATAGGTTAGAAAAATTAGTGGATACTGTGATTGGGTGAAATGGCACTGACGAAAGAAGCTCCATCGCGTAGGTATGCCCTTCTCATGCCATCCAACTCCGTCTCGTTCTTCACAGCCATCATGGTATCGACATATGATGGAGCGACGGTGTATCGATAGTGTGTGAGCATGAGTGAGATGGCGTATGAGGTTTCGGGCGAGATGAGAACCTGTCAATGTTGGAGTTAGAAGGACCGTAAGCCAAGAGCACGAAAAATTCAACATACCTTTCCTTCACCCCAGTCACGTCCTCGAAGGAACGGCCACAGATCCAGATACTCCTTCCTTTCCACATTCAAACTCTTCAGGTACTCCGCGGTCTCTGGTACGACCTTGCTTGCGTCCAAGAAGATGACCGCCCTTTCCAGGCCGACGTACAAGTAGGCATGGAAGAGAGGGTTGTGAGGAATGTCAGATCCACGGACGTTGAGCAGATAGGCTATGAGAAGTGTGAGTAGCACGAAAGCGGGGAACAATGACCGAGCTTACCAATAGCGGAGAGAGACGAGATGAGGGTTCCAACTTGCATCTGCTGGGGTGTAGCCGGAGCTTTCGAGTAGTTTGGTACACTAGGGGGTTGTGCTTTGATCCATTCACGAAGTTTCATGAGCTTGGTGTTCGCGCTGACACCTATTCAACGGGATGAGTACAAGTCACGACTGAAGCAGGAACAAGAAACAACATACCAGTAAATTCGATAGGCTGCAGATAGATAGGTGCTTTCGACTTCAATGGCTTGTCCTTCCACACCAGGTCAACTAGGTTCTGGGTTGGGAAGACCAGCTTCGAAGTCTTCTCTAGTTTGTTCGACAAGAGTTGTGCATTCTCATGCGAGATCATCCTTGCATCTATTCCGATCCTGCTCCCTTTGGCGCGGCTCTGTGAAATAACGATCAGTACGGAGACATACTCTGGAAAGCAAACTAGAACTCACAACCATCCACTCCATCCAATCCTTCGGTTGGCCAACATCTCCCGCCCGTATAACATTCCAATTCCGGTCAAGAGACTGTCTAGCCTGTGTCCAATAACGAGCATCGACGAAGATATAAGCCGAATCCATAGATACAATGACATCGCCATTAGAGCCATAAAATCTAATGAAACCGATCAATACCGATCTCCGGTGTTTAACGGACAACACAATACTCACAATGAAATAAATTGTCTCCTCTGATCACTATCTGCCACAATTTCAGATCCATGAGCATCTTCATTAGGAACAACACTGTGTGACGACGTCCAGTAAGTAAATTTGATCAGCAATGAAAGTGACGAAGGTGAACGCACTAATAATCAAGTGTCTGGTTCGCCATGAGCTTACGCAACTCCTCAAGCCTGTCCGCAGTATCGCTGAGGTCCCGAACGGAGTCGACCTCATTAATTTTACGTTCCAGTGCCGATCCGACAAGCGTGCTGGACGAGTCATTGGGGTAGAGGTGTGGCCGTGAGGAGCCGGGGGTGGGAGGCAATCCCTTGCTTCCCCAGCTACGTGCTGTCGAGTTGCTCGCATGGCTCCGTTGTGAGTCGCCCCGCTGAAGGTCCGGCTTTATAGACCCCTGGCTAACTTTACTAGCATGAGATCGTTGAGAGCGTTCAGAAATTTGTGTTCGTTGAGTGGCTCTGCTTGCTGTGGTGGACTGGGAGTTGCTGCGTGTCGGTGGGTTGGATGAAGTTGGGGAGGAAGTGGTCGGCATCACTGGGGGTTCGTAGAGGGGTAGATTGGTCTGCGATGTCATAGAAGGTGTCTGCAGCTCTGCCTCCATCTCTTTTTCCTTTGCTTTCTTCCCAACTCCCCATCCATAGCCCCATTTACTGGAAGTTCCCGACTTTGCAGACTTCTTGGTGCCAGTCATGGTGTTAGAACGCTTTAACGACGGTTTTCCTTTCTTGCCTGTAGACCAGTCGGTTATTGTATCAGGAACGTCCCACTTTTCCGAGTCGGTGCGGAAAGTAAGTCGATCGTCGTCGTCGTCGTAATCCTTCTCGTCGTCGTGGACTGTAGGTGTAGGTGATTCAGAGGGTCGTCGAGTCATAGTGTCTCTTGGCGAGACGGGCGGTGGTACGGCACTAGACCAAGATAGCCGACGCCTAGGTTTTTTGGTAAATGGAAGACACATAGGGGGTGGGGGAGGCGCCATTATAATGAGTGGTGGTGGTGGTAGCGGTTAGAGAAGTGACGGCGTGTGGTTCCCAGAAAGATCGACAAATGATAGAAGACTTCCGTCCCGTCAACGTGACTTGCTAATGACTGCCCCGCAGAAAGGGAGGCCGGATTCTAGAGGCACGAGGCAGAGACGGGGAGATGTGAAGCAACCCTGTGTAATGTAAATTTCCGTCGCAAGGCGCCGGTTAAGCAGTGTTCGCCCCGTTTTGGTAATCAACATCAGCACATCCGATCACGCCGATGAAGCTGACAACCTCACCAGAAAGACCCAGAATTAATAAGCTCCTTCGCCTTGTGTCTAGAGAACTTCAAACTTGCTGGAAGAGCCTGGAAAAGCGGGCGTGGTGAGTTGGCTGGCAACCCCTCGAGGAGAAGGCACTAGACGACTCTCCACTCGCCTCGGTAACTGTGCTTCTATACAGATTTCCCAATCCGTTCGGAGATGTGTCGCCCAATATAGCGAACTTGATTCTGGTCTAGCACCCAATCGAGGCAAGAATGGGTGATTCTTCGACCTTGCCACCAATTACAGTACATCCAAGGACAGGGAGAACCACATGATCAGCCACTCGGACCGAGGCACCCTACCGAAGCACAGGGTCCATATGTAGGCTCCGAATGCATGTTTTCCTAAAAGTCTCCAAGCCAAACTGCCTTCATTCAATCGTAGAATCCTCCAGGTATACGAAGAATCTCGAAGAGAGCGGTCACGATGCTCACTGAAACATCCTAATATGTTGTGGTGCCATCAGTAAGACGGCGGCTGCCCAGAGAACGATGTGAAAGGCAATGTCAAGAAAAACATCACATAACAATTGAAGAACTTGATCGAGGAGAACTAAAGAGGGAACAAAGGGAGTTAACACTCTCCTAGAAGAAGAAAAATGTATCAGCATGACTCACCCTAGTCTTTCCAGGTCTTTCCCCGTCCAGGTTTTGCCCTATGTCCTAGACTCCTAGACGATCTGAATCTTTTCAAATTCGCCTAGATTGGATCCATTATTCATAGATCCTAACCACTAAAGCTCTGAGTCCTTCGGCATGTGCAGCAGTCCTCAGCACAAAAATAATCCCTCTCCCAACTATAGAACCTAGCCTCGAGCGTCGTACATCCACCCATATTCCAAATCCAGCTTCGCAGCACGAGGTGTGCTCGACACGAGGCCCAAGGTTCCCTGATGCAGGAGGTGATGGACGGGTGTTTTGCCTGGACGAGCGCATACATCCATTTGTGTCATCATCAATGATGCTCGAAAATAGGGGAGGTCGACCTTCCAGCTAGTTAGTGTCTAGGCCACAGGAATTTCTGGACCACTGGCGTCATGCATATAGTCGGATGCAATGGAAGAAATGACGCATATATTCAGCGTATACTCACCCCAGAATCCAGAGAATGCAAGAAATGACGTTGGATATGGAGATTACACAGGCATGCAGCCAAGTTAGTCGTCCATCCATGCGGATTTCGATAAAGAGCGACAGACGATCCGCAAAGAATCTTTGAGACCAAAATCGGTAAGCTGCAGGGTTCATCAAGGCAAGACATCGTGGTTTTCAGGTTAATCATAACGTGGTCAAGGCATGGCGACGAGATACTGGCAGAAGACGGCGCCACCTGCATGGTGGATGTTGGGTGAAACGTTTGGGAAGGGTCGAAGACGGAGGATGGGTGCAAAGTCGAGTCTGAGTGATTTATTTGAGTTTCAGACTCGAAGAACGCGCTTGGGCTTTGACCTTAATTTCCTAAGAAAGGAATAGATTCCCAGCACGTGAGATGTCGCGTCGTCTGAATCTCAAATCTCAAGCTGAGGAAGACTCGACTCTAATTCTAACGGAAGCCAGGGGAAGGCCAAGAAGCCTTACCAGCGTAGGGTATGCATCGATAGAAGTATTTAAGGTGGCTTCGCCCGTGAAGAGCACGCTCTGTAGATTGTAATTACTGTCGATGTTTCCTCCTCTCTGTCCAATATCTTCGGGATTATCGCGCTCACAGCCGTTTTGAAGCCGAATGGCTGCCGACCGTCTGTTGAGACGGAAAGGAGGACACATTCCCATAAGTCAGTCTTTAGTAGGCAGCGTCTCAGAAAGCTGGTGATTCGGAGCCCGGTGCGAATGCCCAATCCCAGCCGAATGCTAGCTAATCTCAATCGATGCCGAAGGAAATCATACAACCCGGGACCCGAGATGTAGCTATCCCATTTTTCTATGGGACGTCTTGGACTCCGAAGGAAATCACCACAGCTCATTCTCTTGAAAATTCCCTTTGGCGCACCTTCACCTAGTCCAGTTTTCTCGAGTGAGTTGCACCGTCAGATAGCTGTCAAAAAAGACCATCTGTTGAAAGGAAGGCATTACGGATCTCGTCATGAGTATGCAGATTCAAAGGAGTTTCTAATCCAAAGCACGAGTGCAATGCTTAGCCGCCAGATCTCCGTGCTGAAGGAAGCGGGGCGGACGGCTCAAGATGCGAGATGTAGCCGGGCGATTCCTTCGTTAGGCACACATTCTCAGAAAGATACACCAGGCCACGATTTTGAGACTTCTCTTGTCGCAGCTCGGCTATCTCGCTTGAGGTGCACCGCCAACTTTGGGCTGAACGGACTCAACGGACTATCGATAAGATCCTGAGGCCTAATCCAGCCTGATCCTCGGATCCATCTCTCCTCCCAGATAGCTCCGAGCTTACATGAATCCTTACATCTCTTTGCTTACATCCAACGAATAGAATCTCGTCGATTTGGCGTCGATATCAGCATCAAGTTATGGTCACCGGTACTGAATTCAAGCTGTCAAAAACTTCATTTCCCCCGGTCACTTACCATTACCCCCCGTGAGTCACGCAAGTGATATGTGGTAGTCTATAGCCGATAATCTGGTAGATCATCGAGTGCAAATCGCTCTGATGTAAAATCCCTTGATATCCGAGACGTTCTGAAGGGCGCAGGATGAAGACCCTCCGAATCTCGGGCAAGGTGTTCTCTGTATGCCGAGAAACCATATGCTCTCGAGTTCGAATAAACTTTGGGCTATGCTTGAGGTGAAAACAGGGTTACCTTTCGATGCCGATACGGAGAAACCCCAGTTCACAGCAGTAAGTATGGTCCTTTGGCCTGACGTAACTTCGTATGCACATGTGAGAGCTAGTCTCTGTGGGTCCATCATGTCCATGTCGAAATATCGGAGGTATGTTTTCTGATGGACATTGCCATTCTGAACGACCGGATCAGAAGATGGCATGGTCCAGGACGATGAACGAGGCTATGAGGGTAGTCGCTGGACCGTAGGTTGTGGAGAATACCTCACAGTATTGACGAGGCAGTTAAGTGGCACATGGCCGTCTATTTTGAGGTTTAATGAAATGGCCGTCGATGAGCGCTCTCGAGCATCGGGCGACCATGGCTATGTGGAGAATCAAACGATTCGTTCTTGGGAAAGTCCACCGGCAATAATGAGACTCCCAGGCACCGGTAGCCTTGCCTGACGGAGATTTGTTACCATGCAGCTCACGTTCACCCAAGAACCTTCTATACAGACGCGATATGATTATGAATGAATCCTTGCTTTGTCTGTTCCTTCCATGATATGATCGTACCCTTTCCTTCCAACTGGCTTGTCCTGTTTGGTCTATGGCTTCACACTTGGCCATCTGTGGCAGCGAGCCCACAGATAATGCATTTGGTAAGAGTTGCCTCGAGTTTTCACACGGTTTTCTGGGACTTATCTGGAAGTTCATGTAGAAGCAACGGAGCGGAGAGAACATTGACCAAGTGAGTCCACTGCAACGAGGCTGCTCGCGTAGGTGTGAATGACAGGACTGACGCTGTACAAACTTAGCTTTTCAAGAATAGCCAAGGTCAAGCGCCTTGCGACTTAGTACCTGCTTTGGCCGCACCTTGCACGAGCAACTTTAACATCACATCTCCAACGCCGACTGGGTGCACCTGGTGAGTATTCTGAGTGTGCACGATAGGCGCCACCTGATGTATCTTTATGTAGCAACAATGTCTTCTTCAATGTCCGAAGCGCATGCCTGCTATCTGAAGGTGGAAGCTCTTCAGCACCCAAATACGACGACTGGAATAATGCTTGCCAACAAGCATCGATAGATGTGACAACGGGCTTTCCAAGCAAATACGTAACCAACTCGAATACCCCTCCTTTCTGGGCCTTCGTTGCTATCAACTCTGGTGGATACTTTGACTACTCTGCAGCAGTGGATGGTGAGGCCTTCCTTCCATCAGTCAACCACCCCTCCAGGCGTAACTGACTCCTATCGCAACTTTCTCCAGCTGCCAAACCCAGAGATTGGAGCATGCTTCAAATAATGCTCCCCATCATCTCCGTCGCCGTAACCCTCCTCTTTGGTCTTCTCGCATTCCTCCTCCTCAAATACCGCTCCTCCCTCCGTACCATCCTCCCTCTCTCTTCCAGAAACTGGTTCAAATCCCGATCCCCAGCCCGTATCCAAACCACTACAAAGAGTGACAGCTGGACTATAGACCGCTCCAATTCATCAGGAGAGAACGTCGACATGGCAAGCTACCCAAATGTCGAATACGGATCTTCACATATCCGAATGCCATCCGCGGAATCATTCAAGATCCTCGATAAACCATTCCATGACGAACCTGAGACTATTAGGTCTAATAGTCCAAGAGCTTGGGATCGTTTCGCACAGACTATCAAAGGGATCCCTGAACAGCTTCAGATGCCATTCAAACCGAGAGCTGTTGGTATACAGGAAGCTGAACCGACTAGGAGGTTCCGTGTTGACAGCGTCGACGCAAGCTCCGCGGGCCACTCTTTGTCAAGTGGCCGACGTTCGACTCGACGTGGTGGTCGATCGACAGTCATAGCAGACCTTCCTGCTAGATGGAGAGGCCTCATCAACGAGAACGATCGATTCCCTGGATCTTCTGAAGGTCCTACGTCGGTCGAAGAGGAAGAAGAGGAATCTCTGATATCGCATTCGGAGAGGAGCGACAATCACGTATACCTCATCACCAATCGGAATACGGCCAACTTCAGTAATGAGAGTAGTGGGATTTCTTCGAATATTGTCAAGATTGAACCTCCTACGCCTACTGCGTCTAGTCGGGACTCGGCGAGACAGTCTGGACCACCAGGACCTCCACCTCTCGCGGTATGTGCTGCTCTAATTTCCGTACTTTCATCTCTGATTATTGATCTTCAGGCTCTCCCTCCGATCCCACCACCACCTCGTATACCACCACCCTCCCCTCCCTCATTCGCACCCCGTCTATCCCCCATCCCTCAAGGAGGCCCCTCCCAAGAATCACTTCAGACCTCTCTCCAGACCTCTTCGATATCAAGTCACACAACACCACGTCCAATACCAATCAAACAACCATCAGCAGACAGCATCCAACTCTCCGTCTTATCACCCACCTCAACACTAACCTCCACATTCTCCCATCATCATCACACACGTTCAAATTCTGGAAATTCTGGAGCAAGAAGGATAGGAAGACAAAAGTCTACTGAGGAGAATGATGATACTTCATCGATAAGAGCTAGACCTATGGGAGCTCGTTCACCTGCTCGTTCGGTGAGGCAGTTGAGTGTTGATGAAACTACCGAACCTGGGACACCGAATCCAAACGCATATACTCAACCACATGCACATTCAGCTGCTCCACGTCCTCAGCATTGGCGAACTCATTCCGGTGGCGACGAAGCTATCGAGGACGACCAATTCCAGCCTCTAGCCGTCCCTTTCATGCACAGGCGGAATCTCTCCAATGAGAGTATCACACCAGCTCCTGGGGATCCGATTCGTTTGTTCCCTGGTGCTGTGAGAAGTGCTGGGTATGGGACGCATATGACTGAAACTACGGGAAGTTTCTATTCGACTCCTAGTATGGATATTTCGATGCAGCAACCCAGGCCTGCGCCTGCGCCATCACCTTCACCTGATTCATTTTATCGTTGATTGTCGTTCACGGACGGTTTTTCTGAATATTTATTCATTCATTTCTATTGGCATCTGTAAATATCTCGCATATATACCTTTCTTTTCTGTTTGAATGTTGTATCGCGACCCAATATTTTTGGGAAATGGACTCATTTCGTTTTGCATTTGGTTGAGCTTCAGCTTTCAGGATAACGGCACCGCCACTAACGGCGTTCTTTCTGGACTCTCATGTCCTCCCCTTAGATTCAGAACCACAGGCCTCTCGTTACCCCACATGTAAGCTGTGCTCCTTCAAAGCTGGCATGTAAGGAGACTCATTTTACTCATTAGGAGCGTCAGATTTGAACGGTACTCCGACTTGGAGCCACTCACTAAAACTGCAATACCGCGTCCACCTCGGCTTTACATTCCTGGCGAGAAAAAGGCCAGACGTAAAGTCCTCGCCTTCCTGACTTATTGGCAGCACCTTCACGTGTACGGACAAGAGCATATCGAACCCGGTTGTAGCGGTATGACATACCTGGATTTTATCCGGAAACGACTGCCTGTCGAGTGCAGGAGAACGTGTATGGCGAGAGACAAGAATGGAAACGAGTTGACGTGTTTTATTATTGCGACGAACGCGACGGAGAGGGAGTTGGTGAAAGGACAAGATTTGGAGTTGATTAACCTAGTTCGGGACGCGATTGGTTGGGATTGTGGTTCCCCTCTGTGGTTGCGGCCAAGATAGAACGCCCCAGCAGCCAGCCAGACTACATTCGTTGGACCCCTCTGCATATCAAGCAATCTATTCATTCTGCCCAGCGAACTTGTTCTGTGGACTAAAACTCATGTGAAGGTGTTGCCAGCTCGTCATGCCAATGTGGGCGTCGGATAATAGCGTCCCTTGAACGTGACCATCCACTTGTATCTTTCATGCACCATGAGCGAATTAGAGGTGGTGAGTGCGACCGCATATAACTGGTTCTGCGCGAATCTCAACCCGTCGTGTAGGCCTCAACCATAAAGTTGAAGTCTAAACGCGTTCGGTTTGAATGCTATTCCGACTTGGAGCCTTTTGACGAGGAGGCAATTCCTCCATCACCTCCTCTATTCAGTCGTAAAAAGAAGAATGCTCCATTTAAAATCCTTGGATTCATCACCTCCTGGAAACTCCTCAAGAAACATGCTCTCGAATATCATTCAAGCGGACTCGCCAAAGTCGCACACAACATCATCAAGAAGAGGCTTCCTGAAGATTGCAGGGAAACCTGTATAGTCTGGGTGAACGAATACGTGACCTGCTTCATCATCGCGACCAATGAAACGAAACAAGAGCTTGAAAAGGGCCGAGACTTAGAATTGATAAATCTGGTGCGGGATGCTATAGGACTTGAGTGCGGATCCCCGAGATGGGTACAGCCAAGTACTAGGTTCTAGTAGAAAGCACGTCTTCAATTGAATTAGTCTGGATAATGAAACCTAACAAATTATGGCTTCTGCCACGAATATATGCACGAATAAAGAAATAAAAGGAGGGCCTTCAACCGCTTGGCTAAGTCTGACCTCGCCCACAAGCCCACCGATCCTCATAGCTTCACGGGGCGCACCCATCTAGGTTTACCGCACTCAAAGCCTATCACATCTCGAACTAAGTTGATCAACTCAAGGTCCTGACCCCTTTCTAAATCCTTTTCCGTCTCGTTTGTTGCAATAACAAAGCATGTCAGCTCGCCACCAGTCTTGTTCTTTGTGATGCACGTCGTCCTACATTCGACCGGGAGTTGCTTTTGAAGGATATGAAGGCAGCTTATGAAGGAAGTACCGGGATGAGATTTCCGTACATGCTTGACCATGAGATCCCAAGGAGTCATAAAGACGAGTACTTTGCGTCTGGCATTTCTGTCGCCTCGTACATACAGAGGAGGGAGGAGGTATTGCACTTTCGGTCAATGGTTCTAGGTCTGAGTAACGTTCGAATCTGACACCCCTTTGTCTTGATCAGTATAGTCTCCAAATCCAGAAAATCTTCCTCCTTACATGGTCTAGAGACGTGTGAAGTAGGCAACTAGGGGAACCTTGAGTCGTGCCAGGAGGAGAGGTTGTGGGCGCCGGAAATCATCATGCAAGTTCGGGTTCGGGACAAAGGGAATGTCCGTGACGCCTTGCTATCAGAGTCACATTACCTTTTCTCCCACCACCATCATCACGGCTTCGAATCCTTGCAAGTCTTGGGGTAAATGATGCCAATGAGATATACGGGGAGCGTATAGGTATGTTTTAGGCGCGAATTCGGGGAATGGACTCTGAATCATTTTCTCGTTGGTGCACTTAGCTTTTCGAACTAGACACTGGGCCTAACCCATTCCTGTTCCACGACCCTCAATCTCTTCTCTCTTGACAGCTGCGACCGTCGTTCGCCGACCCCTCACAATATGAAGCCTCTCAAGACGAGATATCTCTGAGTCCTAGTCCTCATTTACTTGTTGAACCCTAAGATGAGCTATGCTCCTGGGAGGTCGCCTGGCGTCTCTACTAGGGATCATGCCGCTAGAATTGATCTGGGATATTCCTCCATAGGCTGCTCGACCTGATGGCTCACGACTGTCGATGAATTATAAGCCGTCCGTTGACTTTACGCCCCCAGAGGGGTTCTGAAAAGCTTTGGATTTAGGAAAGTGAGCGTGTTCTTCGCCGAATGGCTGCTGCTTGTGCTGATGTTCCTGCCTGCCAGGTCGAGCGCTGGACCACGCTTGGGCTCCCTGGTATCGTTTGATGCTGGGTTTGTCGAAGAATGCCATTACCACCGTATTCATATTTTAGTGATGTCAGGTCCAGGTTCGTGATCTTCCTTCTCTTGCATCTGGCGCCGGGCTGAACAGCCTATCTTCAGGTGACGCTGCTGCAGCTTCACTGGCTACGCACGAGATACCAGTCACTTCACACAACATGGGGTGGGACTAGACGAAAATAGAGGGTTCGAGAATTGGGGATGCGGGCGATATGAGGTATTAGAACGTTCAGGGTAGGAAGTAAAATGGGCGGTTATTAATGATACTAGTAAAGGACCTAGTACGACGTGATGTCGAGTCATAGTCCCGAATATCACTAGTAAGAAGCATATATGCACGTAATTGTAAGTACGGATTATTGCCCGAATGCCAAGAGGGTTCGAAACACACGAAACAAGAGGTAGGGAGAAATGAAGGAACAGCATACAAGGTGAAGGAGGAATGGAAGGATAGCTGTAGAACATGGCAAGTTGTGCGTAGTAGCAAAAGTATATGCAAGAGGATCCGAACCCAAATGACCATTGTGAAGTCGACAATATGGAAGCAAATGGTAGGCTACCGTCGATATGTTCACTTTGATCACGTCGTCCGGCGCTTGACCATAATAATCGTTTCCGTCATTTATAGGTCAAACTAGTGACGGAGAGACTGGTCGTCAGCCACAAGTTGGCGGAGGAATGGGGTGAGGCCTACCATCCGTAGGGGTTGAGCAAGAGCGGAGATGACCTGGACGGAGCTGGTCTAGTTCCGTTCGCCTTCGACATAGAAACTACTTTCGCTACTGCCAACGGAAGCCACGACTGGGGAGAAAAATGAGTATGAGCTTGTATGCGTAGTGGACAGAGGCGTACTACTTGTGCCAAATTCCACCGCATTTTCCCAATTCTTCGAAGGGTTTCTACGAGGAGCCAAGTTAGTCCGGTTGAATAACAAGAAAGCAAGTCAGAGTTTTAGCTCACGTTAGCACGCACAAGGACGGACCTTTTGGAATCCTCCTTCCATCGTCAGTCAACCGCCATGCTCGGTCTCGGGAACATCCAAGTTCTCTACCACGACGGCGAGCGCATCCCTGGCACAATTGAAGGATTGCCGCAGATGTTGAATATATGCTGTAGGCGTCAAAGCTTCCCATATTCGTTCGGGTGCAGCAACTGACGCAGCGACAAAAGGCAGGGAGAGCGGATGTGAGGCGCTTGATGGAAGCTAGTGGCCCCAGGGTTGGCTCACCAGTCCAAGGGATAGATGTCTAGAGCTTTGTGGCCTTCGATTAGGGATGCAAGTGATGATCAGACGAAAGGGTAGGTCCAATGGTCTAGGTGATTCGAGCAGTGGGCGCTTTCGAATGAAAGCTACTGGCTGCTTTGCTTCTGCGGGAGAAGTACGAAGAACCGCTATATGAGATCTTCGGTTCTGTTGGGCAACAGCAGAGAGGCGTTCTGTCCCACCGCAAGGAATCTCATGTGTTGTATTGGTTGGCTCGGATTGTGCCCAGTGAGTCGGCCATCTAGGAAAACAAATTAGAGTGAGATGTCACTCAGATTTATAGGGAATACGTGACTTACCTCTTCCTCGTGGAGAACCGCTGAATTCCTCTGACGAAAGGATTCTTGACGTGACGGTGAGAGTAGGATCCTGTCGTGAGCTCGAGGCGTTCGTCGTCTTGACGCGATTATTGGCAAGCACCGACGAGACCATAAGGTTTTTGAGGTAGGCAACCGTCCAAAGATGGCGACATGAGCCTGCAAGTGAAATGATGATGATGGAGGACTGAAGGAAAGACGTTCAAGTTGTCGTCTGTTTGGCTCTCAACCTCCCCCTCTCACCTCTACGGTTCCTTCGCATGCATCTAATCCTGAAATCTTCAAGCGCAATATGGCCACAATCCCACCCTTGCGATCATCCGACCGTATGTTTGGGAGATGCGACGTAGCCGTAAGCAAACTTCACATATAACTGTCGAACTGAACCTTCGTCATCCGAATGGTAGACAGGTCAACATTCTACATATAGGGGCCGATCGAACGTACGGAGGGATGCTTATGTGACTGGTTGAAGTTGGTTGAAGGCGGCAGCGCCTAAGGTACGAGCGCTGGTGGTGTAGAATCCGAGTACGTCGATGACAGAGGAGTGAAGGCACGAAAGGTAAGACTGTTCCCTATTAACTATACTCATTCCCTCATAGCTAATCCAATTTCCAGGTCGTCATTTTAGCTAACGCTTATTGTATATATAACTCTACAAATAATCAACAGTTCACGAGTGCTCCCTTCTCAGGCGCTTACTGTGATATCTTCGCTCGTTCACATTAAAACGCGCTGCCTGATACAGCCTCATCGATCGGTGCACCGGATTGAACAGCCCGACAACTCGTGTTCGAACCGAGACCCAACTCTGCCGCCAACCACGACCCATCCCCGACCAACAACTATCCCTCTCAACTCCTCGTAACAAACCAAGCACTTTCTACTATGGACGCTTCAGCAAATACGACACGCAAACGCAAGAATAGCGAGGAAGAACATTCAAGATCCGATCTTCGTCCTCCTCCGGGACTTACCATGAATTCCAGCTCGATAACAGCGGGAGGCGACGTCAACTTACACTTCCAATCCAAGTGCTCAACGCCTGACTCTGACACTTTGGACGGTGAGTGCAAGCATTGATGAAACGCCATGTTGCCTCCAACGCTGACATATGTGTATAGACCTTTCATTGTGGCTGTCTCCTCGAAACCAACATGTTATCCACAAGGATGTCTTTGATAAGGTCATGCCGGGAACAGGAGAATGGGTCTTCGAGGAGCCTTCAGTCAAGGACTGGCTCGCTGGAACAAAGAAGCTTGTATGGGGAACTGGGATACGTGAGGACTACTTTGTTTCCTGATGGTGTTATACTGATACCAGTGTAGCCGGTGCCGGAAAGACCTGCCTATCGTATGTCTTGGACCTTCATCACAGCCACCCTGGTTAACAAATGCATCTAGCTCAATCATCATCAACCACCTCATGCATGTGAAGAATGCTCCTGTCATTTTCTTATACTGCCAATACAAGGATCAACCAAGCATCAAGGAGGTGCTCTCTTGTCTGCTCAGGCAACTTGTAGAGAGTTCAGATGAGGCAGCAAAAACTGTTCAAGATACACTCTATGCTTCATGTCAAAAGACCAAGACCCTCCCTTCACACTCAGAACTTGTCAAGACACTGAAGGGAATCTGCTCAAAGTTCACCAACATCTTCCTTGTGGTTGATGCCTTGGATGAGCTCGCAGATAAAACCCGGGGTGAACTTGTCTCAGAGCTGGTTAAGCTTAAACTTCCCCTCTTGATCACTTCACGACCTCTTCCCAATCTGCTTGACTTGCCAGAATCGGATTTCACCATCCAAGCCCCAAATGATGACTTTCATGCTTTTATCTCTGATAGGTTAAAGCAGAACATGAAATTGCGGCCATTCCTCTGTGATTCTAGGATACATGATGAAATCAGGTGTAAGATTCAGGCCAAGTGCGATGGGATGTAAGTGAAAGCATCTTTATAGTTTGTCTGGAAACTAAGTATCACCACCAGGTTTCTACTTGCTTCTCTGCTAGTTGACACACTAGCATCAGGGCACATTATCAACCTCTGTAGCCTCAGAAAGGCTGCCAGTGAGCTGCCAGACACCCTGAATGATATCTATCAAGTAACTCTTGACCGCATTGGATCTCAAAGTGTGGAACAGTGTGGTCTTGCTTTCCAAGCACTAATGTGGATCACATATGCAACAAGGCCTCTTGAGGTTGCAGAGCTTGTAGAAGCTTTATCAGCAAATGATAGGTCTGGCCCTATCAATGATGAACACCGCATTCCTGCAGAGGTCATTGTCTCTACTTGCTTGGGATTAATAACAATTGAACAAGAAAGTGGCACCATTAAGCTCATCCGTAAGTCTCTTGTTATTGCTCTCAGATAATGCTTAATGAAAGATGCTATACCAGACTTCACTGTGCAAGAGTTCTTTGATGACTACAAGAGTCAGATTTTCAAGACCCCTCATGCATTGATTGCAAACAGATGTGCTATCTATCTCACTCATGTTGATGCTGATCTCAAATCAGTGGAAGATGAGTGGAACCCGAGACAGTACATCTATTCCTCTCCTCTGGTCTCATACTCCTTGAAAAACTTGGGTTACCATGTGTACCAAGCCAGCACTAGTGGTTGTTCTTTTAAGCCAGATACTCTCATGGCCCTCTTCTCTAGAAAAGGCACTCTGCCTATGCTTTTGCCTACTCTGAAAAAATCTTGCTGTAGCTGGACCCGGAAATATGCATTGGGATATGCAGTTCACTTTGCTGCTGTAAACAATCTACCAGCCATCTGTGAAGTGCTTTGCAAAGATCTGTCAACTGATGTCAACATCAGAGCAGAGAATGGGATGACAGCATTGCAAATTGCCTGCTATAAGGGGTATATCAACATAGCTCAATGCTTTCTCAGCTCTCCCAATATAGATGTCAATGCAAGGGACAATGATGGGCGGACCTCCCTGCACTATGCAGCTAGATATGGATCTGCTGCTGCTCTTGAGGCACTTCTCAGCTCTTCTAACATAGATGTCTATGCAAAGGACACATATGGATGGAACTCATTGAATTATGCAGCAAGATATGGTCATATCTCTGCACTGGAGGTGCTTCTTCATGCTTTCAATATAGATGTCTATGCAAAGGACACATATGGATGTACCTTGTTGCATTATGCAGTGAGATATGGTCATGTCTCTGCACTGCAGCAGCTTCTCCATGCTTTCAATATAGATGTGAATGCAAGAGATAAAGGTGGATGGACCTGTTTGCATTATGCAGTTGCATACAACCATACCTCTGCACTTCAGCTGCTTCTCAGCTCTTCCACTATAGATGTTAATGCAAAGGACACACATGGATGTACACCTCTGCATTGGGCAGTTAGAAACAATCATACATCTGCACTTCAGCTCCTTCTCAGCTCTCCCAACATAGACATCAATGCAAGAGACAAAGATGGATGGACTTCACTACACAAGGCAGCTTGTTGGGGACGTGCTGATGCTGTGAGAAGCCTTTTGAAGGTTTCTGGGATAGAAGTCCATGTTCAAGCTGTCCGTCAGCATTTTGGGACTGTAACACCACTTCAGTTAGCACAGATAGCAGGCTATACACATATTGTTACCTTATTCTAGAGATAGATTATTATGATTGATCACTGTTAAACATTTATCTTTGTTACTTGTACCACCCAACTCTATGGACTTCTTAGATCACCTTTGACCAGGGCTTAAGATTAAATTCAGGAAGACTAGGAATGGACAAATGGGTGGAAGGCATGCCAACAATGATTAGCACTGTGGAACTGTGTCTACTGGGCCATCTCAGGATGAAGAAATGCATAACAATGAAGTGGATGTCACTGTATAATCAATCAACAATACTAGTGAATTAGAGGGAACAATGTAACTGTTAACAAGAATAGGGACAATCATTGATTCTGAAGCTGCTGTCAATATATTTCCCTGAGCTCTTTTCTACCACATTAGAGCTTCAGCATAGAGTTCTACTCCACTCATTTCCTCCACGGAATAACAAACTCAATGCTCTCATCCATCCCTCCTCGTTCCTGACTCTCCACATATTGTAAATTCCGTTCCGAATGGTCCACCACCCAACGAGCGGTAAGCTCCTCCACCCTTGCACACTTCTTTATCGCCTCTTCATATGCTAACCGTGCAGCAGGCCAATCCTTATCCCTCACATAAACCTCCGCAAACTCCACCAGATCTTGCCCGGCTTGAACACCCAACCCCGCTTCCTGACTCGCTTCAAGCGAAGCCTTCAGACACTCCTGCAGGTCATCATCCCATCGGTCCAGCGCTTTGAGTGCTTTTGCTTTGATGATATACGCAGGTCCAAGATCTTGCATAATCCCCAACGACCCCAATGAATGACTGGCCAAAAATCCCTGGATGTAGTTATCCAGGATCTTCACCGCATCTTCCCATCTCTCAAGGACGTTGTAACATCGAGCTGCCACGAATTCGGATAGCCCAGCTTCATACGGCAAGTTGAGTTCCCTGAACAACTTCTCCGCAGCCAAAGCCTCGTCAATCCCTTGGGTCGGATTGGCGAAAAGTAGGAGGTCGAGTTGGGATTTATAATGAAGCAACCAAGCTTGAACTTCTTTATCATCTCCCGCCTTCGGTTCCCAATCCACAAATAACCCATTAATCCGTTCGGTACGTTTTTCGGGAGTCATGTCGGGTAAAAGAAATGTGCAAATTGCAGCCATGAAATCGGAGCGGATTGCTCTAGCGTGCTTGTTCAAAGCGAGGTAGATATCTCTGGCTTTCTCGAGATGGTTGGCTGATTCTCGGTTGGCGTTGAGTCGCCAGAAGGCGTGGCCTAGGAGAAAGCGACCTTCTGCTTCACGCCAGGAGTCGTTATGTCTGACTGCGAGTGAGATCGTTTCTTCGGCGAGCTCTGTTCGGGGCTTTGTCCAGAACTGGTATGCACCGAAGATGAGGCCAGCTTGGATGGTTATCGTTGATGGTGAAGCGTTGTCCGGTAAAATCTCCTTGTTCAGTGGTGGTGGAGAAGCTGGGTCGATTATTGGAGCCGTCAATTTTGCATCAGCAAGGATCTTCGTAAACAGCGCTTGGAGGTTGGTTTCCTGGATTGAGATAGCTACTATCTGGGCTTGGAAGTTCGGGAAGGAAGGACCAGTCATGCCCGCAGGTTTGGTGACGAGGAATTCCAGGCAAGCCTGATTAACGTCATCGCGCACGGATTGGGGTATCCGATTTTGACGGTGCATGTATGACTGTACCACAGGGAGAACAAATAGGTGGATCTTCCGACCACTTTCATTCTCGACCTCGGTGGTACGAACAAGGGCTGCTTCTCGTAGTGTGTCCAGAGCATCTGATTCCCAGGACTTGATCCATGTGGAAAGGTCATTGCGGAAGACACCAGCAGGTAACATGGAGAGTACCTGAAGGAGGTGAAGGGCACCTGGGGAGTTGGACACGAACTTGCTGTTCACCGAAAGCTCGATGGAGTGGTCCATTCCTTCCTCGGCTTTTGACAACATATCCGTCCCAGACTGCTTCCACTCCTGAAGGAGTTCCGCAGGGGAGGATAACGACCTCTTCCCTCTCGTAGCCATGAGAGTGATAGCGTAGGGGAGGTAACCCAATGCCGCCAGTAATTCGTCCAATTCAGGGGAGGGTCGGGCATCCTTGTCAATCGCGGTGTAGATCTTCCTTGCATCGTCCACGTCGAGTCCTTGCAGCTTCTCCGCTGTCCAATGGTCGAGTGGTGGGAACTCGGAACGCATCGTGACAAGGATATTGACGTGAGGAAGCGAATCAAGCGATTGTAAAATATCTTTGATAGACTGTTGGCTGCCTTCAACCGGGTGCCACGGCGTCTCGAAATTATCCAAAAGGATAAGCCGGGGTTCCTCTGTCTCATTGAGAACAGTGAATATAGCCTGGAGGGGATCGTCGGTTTTACTTGTCACTTTCAAATGTTTGGCAAGGATGGTGAGGAAGGTAGCAGGGGAATTAGCACCGATACAAGGTACCCAGAATCGATGAGTGGTCGGGTATCGATGTAGGATATCGGGGTGGTTCATCACTGCTAACGCGGTGGAAGTCTTGCCCTGACCACCTGGTCCAAGGATGCATATCCTTGCAGCAGAATCAGCTGTACATAGCCCTTTTGCAATTGTTTCGACTATGCCGGTTCGTCCGAAGAAAATGGTAGGGACTGGGGGCATGGTGCCGGCAGGTCTGTAGGACGCTGGGTTTGACTGCCTTTCCACCATTGCTTTCAGTTCATTCACGGCGCTGTGAACCTCCTCGACCCGACCCTCTATCCTGTCGACCTTACGTAGAGCCTCCTGGGTCAAGCCATACATGTCCGCTACCTGAGTTTGTAGCAGGGACAGGTCTTGAGAGGCGTGAATGCCACGGAGTGTCTACGTACCCAATCAGCCTCGGAGGTATCGTTCACCCAAGTAGAGGGGATACATACCTGGAACCGATCAATACTATCCTGAAAGTCGACAAGACATTCTTGAATGGTCTCCTTGTTGGCGTCCGGAAGGAGGGCTGTGAGCAACCTGTTCTGATCCTTAATCTGGTCGAGTCGCGTCGTGATTCCCACTAGGCAGCGTTTCAACTCCTCCATCTCTCCGACCAAGTCCTCCGAGAGTTTGACGATAGGTTGGTCATTCTTGTCCCGGGCAATTTTCGCGATGACGAGCAAAAACTCTGCAATCCGGTTCTTCAAGACATTGACTTTCTCCTGGACCTCGTTGATAGCCTAACACGGGCGTTCAAGTTCAGATTGTGGGAAACGGCTGAGGGAGAGTAGGAAGCGTACCTCACACGTCGAGAGGACACTGAGTCCGATTTCGATAACTTCTGCAACCAGCGGAACTGGGATCAGACCAGCCGCGCCCTTCAGAATGTCCAATGTCCTCTTGGTTGCCTCAATGGCATAGTCTGTCGTCGAAGGAACGCCTGTGTCCTCTGCGCTCTGCTCCTGCTTCGTCGGAGTGCTTTCCACAGGTGTCTGCCAATCGAATCGCTCAGCTTCATAGCAAAATCATCTCGCAGTTTGACGCACCACCGTCCGGTTCACAGACGCCAAAGTCGCACTCGGGGTAGAGGCGACCGGCTTTGTTGCCTTGGCCAGCTTCTTCCCCCTTCGCCAGCTAAAGGAGAAGCATCCACCACCGTGCGTGTCCGACATAGGTGACGGTGTTGGAGAGAGAAAGATCAAACACCAGCTCCATAGAGGCGTTGCAGGGACATGACTCCTGGCTACGGTTGAGTGATGTCGGTGAGCGCTCGATCAAGGTCTATTCTCAAAAGGACCTGGGTGGGTAAATCAATTTCAATCCGTGGCTGATAGACGAGCTCAACGCTTACCACTGGCAGCGCTAGCTACAGCTCAGGAGGCCTACGATAGAGTATTTCTCACGAATGAGAGGATGTTCTAGCCAGAAAGCCACAAGTATATGGACGAGTGGCGGATGAGAACAAGGTTCGGAACCGGAACTCGGATTTGTCACCCAGCTGCAGCGCCACAAATGACCGACAGGTGCCAGACGATGATAATACAGCTTGATCTTCCTCTTGGCAGGAGTTCGACAGTCGTGACAGTCGTTACTGGGGAGTTTAATACCGATGAAAAAAAATCATTTGGAGGCTTCCATCTGTAAACACTCGGTGCTCGACCCCTGTGTCACGGTCAATTTAAAGAAAAAGGTGTATATTCAAGACTGCGCCACTGGCAATTCAACGCGAACACGGAAGAAAATACATAAACGGAGATCAACACAAAAAGTAATGACTGAATAAAAATATGATGAAGAAACCTCTTCGTCTGACATCCAGGACACGCTGCAATCCGTACACCTGAAAGGTCACCCCAGCGGGGTTATATCAGCTACTTCAACCGTCTGCAGAAGCGGAATATCTCACCTTAGTCGCAGTCCCACAGGCAGATGTTAGTAGCGGGAGACCGTGCATCGATTTCCACGGCACTATTAGCAACCGCCTGACGATAGACTATTAGCTTCGCAAGTTCAAAGGGGCACACGCCGATTGGGGACCTACCAAGGCGTCACCAAAAGAAATTGGAGATGCAAAAGCACCCCCGAAAGCGGTTGCAGCGATGATCAAAGTAGTGAAGAGACGGGCCATTGTTGTTAGAGTGTAAAGAAACGAGCGTTTGCGTGAGATTAGAGGTAACTTGAAGAGGCGAGCGAAGAAGGCTTCTGGATGCTAATACTGGCAATAGTTATTGGTTCTTAAATATCCCTCTGGGACTGCGTTGAGACCGCTAATGCACATGCTTTTTATTGTGTTTGGAGTTGGAATGAATTCTTACCAGAGCTATCCGTTGGTGACCATTGTCGTTCCGAGGCGGATCGAGCAGGCATCCGGAAGCATAGGTATTCCTTGGTTACCCACTAACTTTCGCACCGGATGGAGGGTTCAAACGAATCTGCTGATTAAACGAGTCTGAGGAGCCAGTTCGGGCGACATTTTGTCCTCAAGACGGCTCTTGTGATGGTTTACTAAATTAGTGAACTCGATGCTCGCCACCAACCGACTTGGTCCCAGCCAGAAATTAGCAGTTCTGCAATATAATTGTCTTTTTACGAGCCCAAAGGAGGTCTATCCATCCGTTTCGATGAGGGAACCTATACTAAGTGGTGGCGGATGAAGAGAAAGTTCTGTTCGGCTAGTGCCGAGTGACCATCAGACGGTGGTGCGCCGTAGGCGCAAGGTTTCCTTCGGGGCCACCATGTGAGTCTTCCTATTCAGCCAAAACGCTATGCTCATACCTTCTTTTTTGAGTGCTAAACAAGTGCAATTCGAGCTGGAACGCTATTCCAACTTGCCTCCCTTACCCTAATCCGCGGTCTCACCACCAGCACCACTCCAAGCTCTTGTATTCTTAACAATTTGAGAACTAGCAGATCGTTAGGCTAGGAGGGACAATCCGAATGCCTTCAGGTCACTCAATACTCTGGACGCGATTCGAATGTGGCTTCACTGGGAGTTCAGAAAGACCTGCCAAGTGAGATGGAATGTACACGATTTGACCTTCCTCGTCATTGCTACGAATGAAAGCCAAGAGAAATCTCAGAACCTTGATGGTATCAACATTTTACGGCCCTTGATTCGCTTCGAATCGCGCTTCCCTCTCGCATGTGCAAGAGCTTCGAAAGATTTTTTGGCGTCATTACCAGCCATGAGGTGGCCGACTCATATTTTGGCATCAAATAATAGGGTCGGTGAGCCAGTGGTGTAATCATAGCCTTTCCTTGAATGTCTCATGTTGATTTGTGTTGCTTGTAATTCAGGACGTAAAGACGATGTAACATATTTCACAAACACCACAATCACTTCTTGCAACATCCAAGTCATGCGGGATCGTCATGACAGAAACAGAGAATGAATACGGGTCTAAAGGGTGTATACTGAGCATGCCCAGCCGCCTCTTTAACCGATCTACAAGTTGGTGGGGTATCGCCGCTGGAAGGAGTTCCGAATCAGCAATGAAATAGTCGCAAGATCCGTTTTCATGCGCAGGTAATCTCCAAAGAAAGGATTTAAGCCCTCCGAACGTCCTCCAATTGGCTTGGATTCCTGGAGTTTGGATACATTTGCTTGGGTGTTCAAACGATATCCTCCAGATCCAGAATTCCTGCGATAGAAACGGTCTAGTGTCCCCGGGACTCTTGTTCACAAGCACTGTCTAGAGTCACGGCTCGCGCCACGACGCCTACGCAAGGACATTTCAACAGCCCGGTTCTGTCGAAACCTAGATGTGGCGTATCTGTGGGCTCCTCCGTGGACAGGCTATGGCATAAACTCAGAGCCAGTTTATTGCGAGGTCGTAGTGGCTGATCAAAGAACGCAACGGAACCACTTCCTGCTATTGTTCTTCATCTCCACACATCAGGTTCTCATGTGGTATTTCCGCATAATCTGCCGCTGGCACCTACACACGGCTCTTAGTGTCCTCCCGTAAGGTAAGTGTATGGGTCCTGCCGTCTTTTGTGGTGTTACTTGGAACGTTCACACACGCCACAGAGCAAGTATAAATTGTGGGGTAAATGCAAGCTTTTCCATCCAGCAACGCTCATAACGTTCACAATCTCTCTCATACCTCCGCCTTGCGCTCATTGGATCCTCTGTTTGACTACGACAGAATAGACCATGTCGCTGCCCGAAGGAGTTTACTACATCTTCAACTCAGAAACCGGCCGCCGAATCATACCAAGGAAGGGTTCACCCAAGTCAGGTACCGCGGTCATGACACCACGAAGGAGCGACGGCCGTATCCCGCTTCCGCCTTGTGACCGCTGTAGGGAAGAATCGGTCGATAACAACGATCTAAGAAACGCTGTGCGTACGCTCGATTTTTCATCACCGTGCTTACTCACCATACACCAGAAAATCAGACTGAAGCTGTCTCAGCCTGCCTCCAACAATACTACTCCTCTGTACTTCTTGATCTCGGAAGCATCGGACCTTCATCTGGCTGACAAAGTAAATCATGCCAACTACAAACGTCCCCCCTTTCTAACGTTCAGAAACATAGGATGATGATGAAGAACATCCAGTCATATGGAGCGACTCGAGTGAGGTTCAGGAGTGGCGCTTGGTCGAATCCTCCTATCCGGGTCATTATTAGTGAGTTCTTCAACTGCTTCGTAGCTTTCGTCATAGCATTCTGATCATGTTACATCCCTATCATAGTTTGCAAGCAGGATCTAAGGAACTCTATGCCCATACCAAGATTCACAGCGCTCCACCACCCTCGTCGCCACCCCCCTCTGATATATTGAGTATCCAAACAGCGCAAAATGTCCTTCTTTGCTGGGTCAGTCTGATCCTCGAGCCTAATAAATCCTTAAATCGGACCTAATGGTTGATTTGAACAGGGTTCTGCAATCAGGTTAGCTGCAAACAAAGCAAAACCCCAGTCGCTCTGGATGTTCGAGAAGGCCGAGTGACCCTCTAGATTTGCGACATGCAGTCCTAGTCACAACAGCTAAAGGTGCTCCTCGTCTTCGATTCCTCAAGAATATTTATATATCGTTTGAACTTATATCACTGAAATTTTCGGCGGATGGGCCTCTGGCGAGGATATAACGGAACCAATCAAGAAACCGATGTTTTATTATTTATCATGCCCGACTATTATCTGCCTTACCAACGATACGAGATCGTGATTAACCAAATAAATATAAGCGTCTTTCACCTGCCTTGGTTACTTTAATACTTAGAATGTCGGCGCCAACAGGGGTCTTGAAGGGCCGTTCTCGGTCTAACATCAGATCTATCGTGCAGAAAAGGTGGAATTTTTCACCAGAATGGAGAACGTATGGTCAGTCAGTTGATACAGGATATACTGTATCGATGACCGGATTCGGACTATAGTATCTGTTGCTTGGTATGGAGAATCTGATTCATTTGCTAGGCACCTAACATGCGAAGGGGCCAGCGGCCTAACGAACTTGAGGCAAAAAGAACTCGGGTACGGGGAATCGAACCCCGAGCTGCCGCGTGAGAGGCGGCAATGTTAGCCGTTACACCATACCCGATCGTTTAAACAGCCATTGGTTGGCAATATACATAGACGCAAAAGCCGTTTTAGCGCTATTGGTCCAACCAAAGCGATTCAGGCACTGGCAAGTGCTTTGACGCCTCTCATCCTTCGACATGCCCTGCAGCTAAGCAACCTTTCTGCATAATCCGAGATGGTACAACCAGACAAGAGGGTGCTGTGGAATCCTTTACAGACAAACAAGTTCATCGTTGGGGGAGGGTCGCAAATCACACTTTATGAATGGGCACAAGACGCGAAAGCTGGTGGGATAACGCAGCTCACGTCTCTACACGATTTGCAGCATCTCAAGGTGAGCATGGACGTCGAGGACGCTTAGACGATTTCTGACCTTTCAAGCTTGGTTATAGTGCTTTGCCTGGTGTCCAGAACCAGCGATCGACGACCTCCTCGCGGTGGGCAACTCGACTGGCAGAGTTGAGCTCATACGTCTTTCCCCGTCATCTTCAACCTCTCGCAACTCCAATGTCCAGAGCCTCAGCATTCTACCCGGAGCTCCCTCCGTGCCCCTGAATGTCAGAAACTCACGAGCATGCAACACTTTGGCTTTCAACACGGTTGAGCCAAATCTCCTGGCGGCAGGATATGACAAGGCACGAGGAGAGGGTAGTCTAGTCATATGGGATATCAATGGAGCTATGGCCTCATTGAATGTACCCATCTCCCCCAAGAACGAGGACATTGTCGAGACATACCAACCAAAACAGCGAACAGCTCCAGGAGTTTCCCCTTCCACCTCCCGAATATCTCAACTCCCAACCCTTCCAGAACGCGACTCTCCTTCACCCCGAGATTCTCAGAAAGGACCATCCATCCAACAACAACACCTTCAGGGAGACTCGGTATCATGTGTGCAGTTCGTTCCCGCCTCACCCCATCTTCTCCTCGTGAGCATATCCAACCGATGGCTCCGTCTTCTTGACCTCCGCGTTCCCGGAGGTGGTGCCCTCTCCAACTCAGCACATCCCTCTGGAACAGGAACAAATCCGAATTATATGCCAGGTGGTCTACCAGCAGCCAATGCATCTGCTAAAGTGCACGGAATATCGACTGATCCATTCGACGTTCATAGATTTGCGACTTTCGCTGATTCTATCGTAACCGTCTGGGATGTTCGTCGGTCTTCATCAAGTTCGATACTCAGTCCTGGTCCATTATCTACAAATACACCTGTCCAACTCAAATCCGTTCTGGCATTCACTTCTGCAGATGCAGCAGCAGATGGACCTAGCCATTCTCAGCGTGGACCGGGTAAAGGTGCAACCCAACCAACACCCACGGGTAACCCCTTTGTCCAAATCGAATTCTCGAAGATCAGAAGAGGATGCCTGGCAACATTGGAGCGTGATGCAGGCTACGTGAGATTCTGGGACGTGCTCGGATGGTCTCCGAGCCCTCATAATAACGTATCAAGCGACAGAGCGAGCAGCCGTCGTAATTCTGGCTCACTTAACCCGGCAGCTGCTTCAAGCTTAGCACAAAGCCAGTCTGCCGGTCCTGTCACTTTGCCAAGGCGAGCATGGGCTAGCTTACCCTGGACGGGTGGATCCACTGCTGGAGATTCAATTCAGACTACCCCAGGACCTCAAAGAAGGGACAGCTTGGATGTTGAGACTCCACAGACTGTGTTATCAGATACCAGACGAAGTAAGTGTCCCAAACGCCTCAACTGAACATGTCAAGCTAATTGGTTCTATAGCCAAATTCTTCCCCCAATCCATCACTTCTTTCGCGCTCGCACCTCCCTCAACCTCCACTATTCCACTCACGACAAACATTCTTCTCCTCAACAAGGATTCAGACCTAGAGCTCTACGCCGTTCACGACGCCCCAAAGAACGTCATCTGGAGTTCCAGAGGCGAAATGAACATCGTCGCCGGTACAGGCTGTAAAATCCTCTCACCATCTTCCACGGGTGACGACGCCTCCCAAGACCGAAGTCGCAGTCGCGTAAGGACTGAAGACCCCTTGGACAGAGATACAGCGGATGAGAAATACACCGATAACGAATATGAGGATAATTTACCTCCTGTTACACCTGTCCCTGCTGCTCCGACGACAGCAACTGCGCCTATTATTCACCAACCTTCACCGGTTATGGGAAGAGGACGGGAACGGTTAAAGCCTTCTTTGGCTATGGATCCTCCGAATTCAGCAGTACCTCCCCGACCTGCACAAACTTCACCTGTCTTGTTTGGTCGTGGTGATGAGGATGGGTTCCCTGCACTTACCTCTGTGGCGTCTGCTGTAACCTCCGAAAAGGCCGGCACGGGGTCACGCAAGAAATCCAAACCTGTTGCACAGGTAGAGGAACCTTCTTCGCTGCCTCGTGAGCCTGGGATAGCGAAGTCCCAAAACCGAGAAAGCCTGACCTTTGACGTCCCTCCTGGTCCTGGTGGACGAGTACCATTGGGCAGGGCACCGAGCTCAAGTCGATTAAGACGGCTTGGAGGGATGAAAGCTGTTGGAGTCGTCGTTGAACAAGATATTTCGATAGTTATGAAAAGGAGAGCAGAGATTGGATATGGTTTATTTGATGTAGGTGTTCCCCCCACTTTTCGTAGCTGGACCGCTCATTTGATTTGCAGCCTCATCGTAACATGCAAGTCGTTCAAGAGTGCGATCCTACGAGCTCCTCGACCCTTTCTCTGGTCGGAATTTGGGAGTGGCTTGATCGTAGGTCTTTGCTTCCAAACTGCTTGATATGTGGCTCACATTTGTCCAGATTCTTCCCTATTGTTATCAACACCAACACCGATAATCGACAATTACGACTTTTCCTATCAAGGGCTGTTGGGTATCTGGGAAGGCTTCCCCTCACTCCCTGGGCCGAATCCGCCGCCTTACGCTGCTGCTCCGTCTCCACAACCGGCATCACTACATGCCTTGGCCGCTGAAATGGTATGTTTACCTACGTCAAAATTTGCGTGACTGCTCCTTACGACTCCCATATAGGACGTAGCCTCCCCTGTACCCGAACCCAGAGCTGGTGGCCGTCGAGCAGGAAGACGTGGTGCTGGTGGCCCAGATTCACGGAACAGTCACACACCAGCAGCTACGCAACTTGCGCTATCTGAAGACCTGATACCAGCCGCTGGTACACCTATGGGTACTTTCCAGGGGGCGCTCTACAACCTGGCACATCGTGCTGGCGTCGTCACTACTCTTGGCTCCAATGGTGAGAAGCCGTGGAGAGCGAGTGTACCGACAGGCAAAAATCTACAGAGACAGGTGGCGTTGCTGCTCTGTGGGTGGAAGCTGAGAGAGGTTGAGTTTGCTGAGGTTGTTCAGAGGTAAGCCTTCCTATAGCTTTTTGCGATAGAAGTACCTATCTGACTTTTCTGCATCGTAGGTGGGAGGCAAATGGAGAGATATCAAGAGCGGCGTGTTGGCTAGTCTTTACGAAGCAATATAGCAAAGCGATTGCAGTTCTTATGAGAAGCCCAGGTCGGTTGTCAGAACCACCACCTCTTACCTATCACTGACCCGATTCGCAGACGAGGCACATCAAATGATGTCTGGCACTGTCGCAGCGCTTGCGCCACATACTCCTGGATCTATCAACATGCGAAGCCCAGAGCTCCGGGAACATTGCCAGCGACTGATCCTTCGACTTCAAGACCCCTACTTCCGAGCCATGCTAATCAACCTTTCTGTCAACGACTGGTCAGACGTCCTGGAAGAAGATTCGCTCCCTTTCCGTGAACGGCTGGCTATCGCCTTCCAGTTTTTGGAGGATAAAGCTATTACATCCTACCTACGACGGTGCATGGAACGAGCAATATCAAGAGGTGATATCGATGCACTCATTGTCCCTGGCCTCAAGAGCAAGCCCGGAATAGACCTACTACAGGGCTACGTCGACAGAACAGGAGACGTCCAAACTGCAGCTATCCTCGGCTCATACGTCTGTCCTCCAGTGGATCCGACAAAACGCAGACGAAGACCAAATGCAGTCCAGCGATCGGTTGAGAGATGGGTAGAAAGCTATCGTGACCTGTTGGATGGGTTCAAGATGTTCCATGCCCGCGTCGGATTTGATATCGAACGAGGCCAGGTGGCGTTGGCGCATTCCAGGCCTGGAGTGTATACACCTGGGCCTGGGGATTGGGTACCGAAGCAAATTTATATCCGATGCAATTATTGCAATAAACCTGTGGCTCCCGAGTATGGGGCTGCAGATGTTACCGCTGGGATGACGCAGAATGGAAGAGTACGTTTTCCGTTTCTTTCCCAGTAGTCCATTGTACTGACTCTGTTCTGTAGCCAACAACTTGTCATCACTGTAGTAACAGGTTACCCAGATGTGCAGTCTGCTTGATGACTCTAGCCATCGTCCAGGATTCAGCACGAGAATCTGAGCTTATGCACTCGGACACCAAAGGTATGTCATTCTTTCTCCAACACCGTTGATATCAAAAACTTAAAGGAAACTTTGCAGATACCCTTGACGATGCTATCCTAATGTGCCATACGTGCCGACATGGAGGTCATGCTGCTCATCTTCTGGATTGGTTCTATGGTGCTGGAGGAGGGACTGCTCACGATGTTTGTCCAGTAGCCGATTGCGACTGTCGCTGTGTAGAGGAGATCTGATCTTGTATTACCACCTGTAATTGTGCATATTTTATAAACCCACTCGAGTGACAATCATATGTGGTTCTCAAAGAGCGACTAGCATTATAATGCAAAAGGAGAATCACAACAGCTATGCACTACTGCTTAATCCCTAAAAACACTAACCCCCTCTTCGCAATCTCCACCTCCCCCTCCAACTCTCTCGCATCCTGCGTCGTCCACCTAACATCCTTGCCACTAGCAGCAATCTGCTCTGGACTCATCCCCGACTTGATCAAAGTCTCAAACGCATTCTTCCTCTGGTTCAACGCTGACATCTTCCGTGGATCTGCATGACCAGTGAAGATGATGAATGCAGTTTTCGGGGGTAGGGAGGCGTGAATTGTTTTCAGGTGGGTGTTAAGATCATCCAGCGTCTTTCGAAGTTCTTCTGGATCCTGTGTCGGAGGTTCACTAGGTGCGGGTGCAGGTGCCGCCGAATCCGAATTCGCATTCTGCTTCGGCGTAGTCCACCCATTCAAATCCGCCAACCTCATCATCCTCGCAAACACGAAATGATGACTCTGCACCGTCTCCTTCACCCCCTCAACCACCTCCCCATCATTCGTACACGCCACCACACTAGTAGCTTTACTCCCATGCATAGCACCCGGATTCCCATAATCCACCACCGCCGTTCGTATATCGGTTGCATTCGTCCCCGCGGTCCCCCTCTTAGTTCCCCTCCCCATCCTCTCAAATATACTCTCCAAATCATTCTTAAACTCTCCCCACCCTGGACCATTCTCCATCTTCCTCCTTAAGAGCTCTACGCAAGCTCGAGCATCCTCTTCGGGATCGTGTCCTCCTTCACCTCTCATTTGAATTTCTCGACCACACCATTTTTTGGTTAGCCAGGCTAGGCCGGGTTTTAAGGGACGGCCGCGGGGGTGGTGGAAGACCAAGGCGGTATCGATACAGTATGGGTGGCAGATTTTCAGAGCGCGGAGGTCGGATTCAAGGGAATGCCCCAGGAGGATAGGAGTTGGTGGAGGTTGGAGTGCGGTGGGCGAAGCAGAGGTACGGAAAGGGTTGGAAGGAGGGGGTGGGGGAGAAAGAAGAGACATTATGTGACTCTGGACTTCAGCATGCGTAGTTGTGACAGAGGACAGGGCTTGAGCTGTTATACCCGACCACCTGCATCAGAGTCAGTAAGAGCACGTAGAAGAGTGAAAGGGACAAGGTACATACCTCGTCAGGTAGTCAATGATAGGTTTCTGAGGTTTGACCAGTTGGTCGTATACCACTTCTCCCGAATGAAGGTCTATCACGGAGACTCGGGCGAGTTCTTTCCCATCTTCCGTTAGGCACTGCGAAACCGAACAGCCATTAATTGGAATTCTTAGGGTACAAAATTGCAGACATACCATCTCGCAGTCAATTGCATACACTCTCTGCCGCAGACCACCCTCCTTTTCCTTACCCTCCAACTCAGTATCCGGCTTCGGCGTCTCCACCCAGCCTTCTGGTTTCTGGAAGACATCCGCCATATACGAAGGTACAGGATAGTCATTCTCTATCATTTGTTTCAGCGTCAACAAATACTGTCTTGGATCCTTCGGGTCCGATTTGGATTCTGCTAAATTTCTCATTAGATCCTCCACTCGGCGCGGAAGAGATAGCAGAAAAAACATACATTCTAGCCTCTTAACAATCCTTCTCTTCTTCTCTTCTCCACTAATCGGCACCTGGAAGAAAGCACTCAGGACACTGTGCATCCTATACGCATCTCCAGGTGCTCGGGTGGGACAAGCATGGCTAAATGTAGCAGCAATGAAAGGGACATTGGGTGTTGGTCCTGCTTCTGGTGTACGTGGAAGAAGTGGGATGGATATGGGGATGTTGGGGTTGACGCTTGAGGAGGGTTGGGGGAGGGAGAGGAGGGAAGGGGTGATTCCTGGGACTAGAATGGCGACGACGCGGTCTATTAGTTGGGCGTTCTGTGGGGAAGAAGAGGGAGTTAGATATGGCATATGAAAGGAGACAAAAAGGAAGAGTAGTGGAAGAGAAACGTACGTCGATTCGAAGCCAGTTGGGAGGAGGAGCATCAGCTAGAACATGGATTATGAGATCTCGAATTTCCTGTCAGAAACGGTCAGAATTTCAGAGAGAGAACTCGCGAGGGATTCCCAAGGTGCCTACCTCTATACCAATAGGATGGTTCCTCTTCATAATTTCTGCATTATTGTACATGAACCTTGGTTGTTGCGCCTAAACCCCAGAAATGATCAGCGACAAACTTCACAGAAAAGGGATACCTCAGAAGCGCTCACAGCTTCAACTTTCCTCGCCTTCTTCTCCTTCCGCTTCTCGGCTTTTGTCTTGGCCGCAGGAGCAGGAGGTAATGGCGACTTGGTAGTAGTAACAGTAGCAGGCACTGCAAGAGGCACCTCTACCGCCGTGGTCGTCGTCGACTTCTTCTTCTTCCCAACCTTGACCCATCCTTCATCATCTTCTATACCATTGTTCAATTGAGAAGAGTCCACAAAATCTCCAGGCATAGTAATCCCAGTCCCAATTATTTTCGCCTTCTTCACCTGTTGAAGAGTATCTTCAGGGGATGCAAGGTGCTGTCTCTTCATAGTCTTTGAGTTCTTCGCTATCGTATCCTGTGTTCTATTGTTGATGATATCTGGGGTCGTTGTCGACGGCGAGGAGGGGTAGGCGATTGCCTTAGTTTATGCACATGGTCGGCAGAAGAAAGTCTGCAAGTCGTGGCTGTGCTAGCAGCCAAGGCTTGGTCGACTGGCCAAGCACACTAAACCGTCATACATTTAGAAATTTCAGAAAAAATGAAAGAGGTATTCGTCTTCGCAAGCCTAAAGAAGAAAAAGTTCTATGGTCCTATAGCTTGTATGCAAAAAATAAGGCTTTTTTTTTTCTCAACCGACATCACTACCTCAATTTTGAATCCCCCCGCAAACGGAAATCAGTCCCATGCAGGAATGCAAATTATTTGGTGGTATCGTTCTATCATATGCGTACAGAAGAAGAAAATGTCCTGTTTGGATGGCTATTTCGCTGACATCTACCTTGATTTCAAATCCTCCCGCAAACCAAAACCCGAGCTTCCATCTCTCAATTCTCCAAGACTGAAAAGCAGTGTTTGCTTTTCTGGGACATCATCGTCATCCTGAGCAACAATATTCATAGATGGATTCCGCGTGAGGGCGACCGTGTGAGAGAACGACTGTGAACGATCCTCTGGGTTATATCTCAGGAAGAGTGAAATGCCTAGAACGAGACATATCAAGAGGATGAAGAGTGTAATCTTCAGCAAAATGACAGTATTAGCCGGACAGTACCAAGAGAAATAAATAAAAATCTCACCCCATAAGGCAGCCAAAGATTCAACCGATCATACTCGTAAATAACCTCCTGACTGTTCACCACACACTTATCCTCCTTCAAACCCAAATCCATCGTCAATATAGCCGCAGACACATTATGTGACAATTGTTCAATCCCCTTGGAGACATCTCCCCATGCCAAAGCATCCTGACCGCTGATCTGAGAGGAGTCAAAGAACACTGCCGAAACGACGGGAGAGTTGTAGTGAGGTGTGTCGCCGCTGGCTCCATGTTGAGCGGATAAACTACCCAGGAGTAGTGCACGGGTAGCTGAAGAAAGGGAGGATAGTTGCAGAATGAAATTCTGGTCGATGGAATGATTAATTAGGTTGTCGTGGCTGTTCGGTAGATCCCCGGTGTGAGTAACGCTATACTCAACCGTCTGCGTTCCGTTCGTGATTTGGACCTATGGCGAACAGAGTAAGAAACGTCTCTAAACATGAAAGAGAAAGTAGGGATAGCTTACCGTAAAATCATACGTCGCAGTCCCAACGGTACAAAGCACACTCCCATTCGTCCCATTCTTCGCTGTTGAATGCCAATACACCCAAAACTGTGCCTCAGGTAGAGGCGTCGTAGTAGTATTCGCAGTGGCATTCCAATACGTTTCCTCCCCAATTGGCCCCGGGCCAGGGGCGAGATTTGTATGTATTCCATTCGGAAGTTCTGCATCCTGGACGTCTTTGCACTGAAATGCGATCGATGGGACGGATACATTGTAGGAGCAGGACAAGCCGCAGACTGAGGGTTGAGGTAATAGAGGGATTTTCTGCCCCACAAATGTCGAATACGCGAGCTTTTGTGCAACGGGAGTGATACCACTCCAATAGCCTGCGCCGCCACTAACGGACAAGATACTGTCTGGTCCTCCGTTAGTAAGGTTACCAGTTGGAATTTGACAGGGCGTCTGAGGGTTGAGCGTGGTACGAGGGACCACACGGAGAGAGGAGGGGGTGAAGACTGTGGGGACTGAGAGGAGGAAGGAGATCGATACAGCGAGGACGAGGAGCGGGCTCTTGTAGAGTATAGAGGAGCAGTAGGTTGCGAAAACGTCTTGGCCTGTCGACAAGTATACATTGTCAATTTCTGGGTTTGTGGACCTAGTCAGTTCGTGCTCGGTTTAGTAAAGCTTATAGATGACAAACCCGATAATGTCAAGAATTTTCCTTTCAGTGTGAACCACATGATTTGACAGATTACGAAGCTGAGAGATATAGAAAGGGATGTCTGGAAGCTAACAGCGAAGGCGGTCCCGACACGATTCATCCATTCTTGGGAAACGGGTACAGACTCCCTGTGGCATCATTCAAATCCAAATTACCAAACGTCGTATTCGAAGCAACTTACAAAGTCCTCCGATCTGCGAAAACGTTGAACTGATGGTGGCCGAAAGCAAGCAAGACAGCTAGGATGAATATCGCCGATGGCTTGAGGAGGGGAAGGACGACACTCTTTTGCCTAGCATGATTTGGCTGAAAACTTGTTTGCTCCTGTCGTCAGCCTGATCAGCTTCAGTACGCTGCCATAAGGTTCCCCCACACTTACCTTTGAGGTAGCTAGACCCTCTGAATCAATTTCGGATGGATGATCCTCCGTCACAACACTTGAGTATCGACTACGATTTGGCATTTTGCTTGCTAGACCGTCTGTTATGTCTCGAGGACGTGGTCTATCACAAGGACTTGACCTCAATCGAATGGGAGGAAAGAGGGAATAAAAGGGTACCTACACTGATTATTATCATAGCGCACGTGTATTCACTCGTGTTCAACTGCTGTTCGTCGTCAGTGTTCGAGCATCGAGGGTTTGCCAAGAGATGTTGAATGGGGCGGGTTCGACAAAACAGATGACAGGCGAATGAAGGCACTGCGCAAGATTGATTGTGACAATCGGAAGTGCTACGGTGCCTTGACACTTGACGTTTCAGTCGAGACTCGAGCTCGAGCGCTGGCAGTTGGTGTCGCTTATCAAGTACCAGAGGAGTCATTCAAGCACTTCTGCTTAGGGAATCAAGATGGCCATTGGCAGTGGTCAACGTCAGCTTTGGGAACTCGGAGAAAACTCGGGGAGACAGCCTGAGTTACGAGTCTGGAGTTTACGGAAGGCGCGAGCTGTGTATAATGAGGTTTCAGTTTTGATGGGCCCTATCTCCATAAGTCAATTTGTGATGAATTTTGCCTCTTTCATTGGCCAGTCTGCTCTGCCGAGCTCGCCATCCCTCATATTCTGATGCTATCTCTACCCATATAGAAATTGACCTTTTTTATCCATGACCGATCACTCGGCATGTTGCGGCCAACTCTGCTGGCATAGCCACGTTCCATTCCTCACCAACAACTAACAGCCGTCACAGTTGTCGCCGTACAAGCTTCGTACAAGCTTTGCCTCTAGGCCGACTGAGCTTTCCGCATGACAGAGTAGTGCCTGATTTGCTGAGGTCTTAAAGGAATCGATGGTATGTCATCCGAAAATAATACTGCGTGTGTAATGTATCTTTTTCTCGCGTCAACTTGAAGTTTGGCGACGACTCCACGAGTCGCTTAGATCTCATTCGTACCTCAGCGCGTTCTGCCAGAAAACAAAGGCTTCAGCTGCATCTACAAGAAGGCGTTCCGTGCAAAAGAAGTCAGTGAGCTAGCAGATGCCTCCCTCCGGGCGGGTTCTTTCCTCATCGAGCGTCACGGTGCAAACTACCGATTAATGATTTGCTGGGTGCGAATGCCACACGGTCCGCACCTGATGTTACGAAGAGTGAATTGAAGCAATTCAGGGTGGTAGGTAGAGGGACTCTACGCAGTCTCGAGTTGGATAAGATTGGCTTGTCTTGAGCATATAACCCTGTCCGTTGACGCTGAGTGTAATATCTTTTCGGCCGCCTGTTCTAAGTTCTCCACTAATTATGCATATCTATCAAAAAATACATTTCAGCTAAAACTTCGCCAAATAGGCCGGGAAGTCGTGAGTTCGTTCAAGTACTTTCAAGCAAATACGTGGGTCGCTGCTTCAGCCCACTCGACGCGAGTGAAATTAACCACCAATTTCCAACCAGATTCAGCATTTTCCGAACTTCGTAGTCCGAATCGCTTGGCATTCGGATCTGCTACATATCCTATGTGGCCTCAAATTAAAATGACTCGTTAGGACATGCGCTGCAGTCGCTAGTTGCAGAATGACTTAGCTTGCGCGAGAACAACGGTTTGACGGATATCATCTACATAGAGCTCGTGCCATCAATAAGAATAGTTGATCGATTCAACACCTGAACTGTGGATCCCAGAGAGAATGTTGCTGCAAATTTGGTGGCGCGTTCGCCGCCAGATGTCAGCATAAGCCTTCTTGGATTTACTGATGCATACCTGGCTTTCTGCTGGAACGCGATTTCGCCAGGTTCTACATCCTTGATTGGTATGGCGGCGTAAAAAATGACACCCGATTGGCCAGATTTTCATAGGTCTGGATAGACGCAACGCTTGCTGGGATCTATCAATCGGGAGCATTGTAGAAAATCTACTAAAAGGTACCAGAAAATCAATATCCAGGCTCGTAACCCGCCATGCGGAGCAATGGCCATCAACCCACAAGTGCGAGTTTCATAACGAACGAGTTTGGCCATGGCATCGGAATGAAAGATAATTATGCATGTTCAAACTCCATCCCCTTAGCCAGTTTGACTTGTCAAATGTCCGGGGAAAGACCAATAGTCTCATCTACGCTGGAGGTGATGGAAGGCAGAAGGAAGGTTTGCGAGCTGTGGCTATGCTGTGGCAGGCTTGCTCAAGGACGTCCATCCTCATCCACAGGGTCCCTAACATTCGTCCATCTGGCACACTCCCCGCTTCAGATTAGGCATAAGATTCCCGTAGAACGCTCAAGAACTCCAACACCACTTTCCTGTACTTCGACCCGCTTCAGAATGTGAGTTCGCTCCAGAGTAGAGCAAGCCTCAAGTCAACTTCCAAGGTTCTTGGTCACGAAACGGTCAACTAAGAAAAATTACAGGACTAAATCCGTCAAGTTCAAGCTTCAACGCTACTCTAACCTACCTCCCCTGACTGAATCATCAATCCCAGAGCCACCTCCAGTCTACGACCCAAAAAATCCTCGTAAATCACCACGCAAAGTCTTCTGCTTTCCAACCTTCTGGGAACTAGTCGAACAACATTTTCCAGAATTGCAACCTCTTGATGCTATGGATGTGATACGAGAAAGTCTCCCTTGGGAGTATCGGCGGACAACTTCATTCGAGTGTGACACGGTCTTAACCGTCTTTGTGATTGCAACGAATGATACTGAGAAAGAAATCCAAAAATCCCTGGATTTGGATGCAATAAATCTGGTTCGGGATGCTATTGGTTTCGATTGTGGGGGTCCTTTGTGGGTCCCTCCCAGTAGCTACATTAGCAATGCTGTTTAGTAGAGGGAGGAAATGTGTTGTTTCCCGTTCTGAGCAAGGCTCATGATTCCTGAAATTGATTGTTTGAACTAAGATATGATCGTCCCCGTGAGCACCGAGGTAAATCATCTGGTTGTCCATCAGGATGAAAGACATGCTGCCGCAGAAAATGCAATGTGCTACAGTCGCTCCCTTATAACCAACATCTCCCTCTCTCTATCAAATTCAAGCTTCGCCGCTACTCCGACCTACCTCCCCTGAGTGAATCATTAGCGCCTCCTCCGGTCTACGACTCCCCAGAAAATCCTCGGACATACTCTCGCCAGATGTTTTCCTTTCCGACGTACTCTGAAAGGCAGCAGGTTATGACAAGACGATGCATTTGCCGCATCAACTTGAAGACTCTCATTGCTAGTTCAATTGCTGCTTCGAGAGATGATCATGCCAACCTTAGTCTCTGAGATTCTCTGCTCTAGTGGTGCGGTGACATCGAGTCTCATAATAGAATAGTCGAGCGAAAGTGGAAACATCCACGGCCCTACCGGCATAACACGATGTGAAGAGCTAAAATAAATAATACAACAGGAAGAAAAAGTCGTGCGGTTACGGAAAACTATGGCTCAAATTCTATGAACCAGACTTCGAGTTCTATTTCGAAACTTCGATGAATCCTGATCCTCGAAGTCGATATAGCTTTCTTTTATCGGGCTGATCCAAAGCTACATTCTTCGTGAGCGTAGCCATGTAGCTGAATGATGGCGTCGAATTGCCTGGATTGTGCAGGTGAAACATTGAGATGCTGGCAATGAGAAATAATAATAGGATAAACAGTGCGACCTTCAATTCATTGTAAGCTTAATCAAAACATTGGTGCAAAACAGCTAAATCTGGAAAATTCACCCCATAAGGGCCCCATAGATTCAATCGATCATACTCATAAATAATTTTCTGGCCGCTTGTTGTGCAATTAGTCTGGTTCCTACCCAAGCCCAGAGTTAATATGGCGGCAGACACATTCTGCGATAGTTCCTCAATCCCTGCAGGCACATCGTTCCACATGAAATCTTGACCCGACGTGTAGAGAAATGCTGCGGAGACCACGGGGGACCAAAAGACGGGCCTGTTCGCGTTGAAAGCATCGTGTCCGTGCAACGCAAAGAGAGAGCCAAGGAGTAGTGAACGTGTAGCCGAGGCAAGGGATGTGAGTTGAAGAAGCAATATTTGGTCCTCGTGAGATCGACTCAAAAAATCATCACCAGCAGCATTTCCCAACCCTCCGGTGTACGTCGCCTTCTCCATCTTGGCCGTTTGGATTCCGTTTGCGATCTCAATCTAAGAATAGGTTTAAACTCCACGTGAAGAGAGGAATAAGATGTGTAGAAAGCTCACAGTAAATTCATACACTGCAGTCGCGATGGAGCAGCGTGCACTTCCTCTCGTCCCAGCACTTGTGCTCGATTTCCAGTAGATATAGAAATCCGCATTTGGAAACTTGTCAGTGTTCACAGTCACTGTTGCATTCCAAAATGTCTCCTGCCCATCCCAGTCATGACCGGGTGGACTATCATACATCCCAGCTGGCAGATCAGCAAGGCTAATATTTTCGCATCGGAATGCAATTGATGGGATGGTTACACCGTAGGAACAGTATGCGCCACTCGCGCAACCGTTCGGTTGCGGCAGCACGGGGATGTTCTGCCCAACAAATGTAGAGGATGCAAGCCTTTGGGCAACAAAGGTGTTTCCAACCCACCAGCCCCCACCGGTGACGTACAGTGTGCTGGCCGGCGCCAGATTCAAGAGGTTACCACTTGGAATCCGACACTGAACAGATTCGTTGCGTGCAGTTTGCGAGGTTACACGGAGGGAGGAAGGAGTGAGAACGGTAGGGATAGCAAGCAAGAATGAGGTGGTTACACCAAGTACGAGGAGAGGGCTCCGAGCTATTGTGGTGGAAATGAAGGTGGCAAGGACGTCGCGGCCGACAGTAGCGTAATAAACATTGTCAATCTCTAAAATAAGTCTGGTTGATCAACTGATGCAAGATTAGGCAACTCGCCCAGATGCACGACTAACCTGCTGATGTCAAATTATTATTCTTGAGCGTCCACCACATCAGTTGACATAGCACAAAGCTGAGAGCTACGGAAAGGGCTACTTGAAAGCCGAGAGCAAAGGCAGTCCCAATGCGATTCATCCAAACTTGGGAGATGGCGGGTATGACGTTCCTGTGGCGACATCATGGCAATACAGGTTTCGTCAAATCTCACTGAAACGACGTCGAGGAAGGAAAACTTACAAAGGACGATGATCTACATAGTTATTGACAGCATGATGACCAGATGCCAGTATAGCCGCGAGGAAAAACACCGCAAACGGTTTCAAGAGCGGTGTGACGCTCTTCTTGTTCTTTCCTTTCGGGGAGTTGGGAGCAGGGTTTTCAACTTGTTTGTAACGTCCGCTGCCCGGTCGACTCATTCTCTTCTCTAAAAGCAAGATTTTCTAGTGTTATGAGTGCGTGGGTGTCTGGATCGATGGAGCTGGGAGTGAGTACGGTCAGAAGCTCGAACCAAGTGAGGAACATTATAAAGACTCTTAGAGCGTCAATCAAACTTTGTTGCTTACACGTGCATGCAACATGCCGACTATCTGCCTCCTGAGGCTCCAAAATTTTCCCAGAGGCAGGCGCTTACCCTTGCTCATAGATATCTATGACATGAGTACAGCCATCGACGCTTCCTTGCCTCCTTCACATCGAGATCCTTCACTGCCTGAACCAATTCAGAATAGAAACCAGCAGAGAGGGATCTCAGACGGAGTCGTCGAGAGACTGAGTGAACGGAAAATTGGCTCTCAGACCTGAAAGCCTGAAGCGAGACACGGTGAAGAAACCATTGACCACGAGGGGGCCGGAAAACTCGGGCTTCCCTTGAAATATGCTGTATGAAGCGGGTTTAAGGCGACTCCGTATAGAGTTGATAAGGGAAAAAAACTTATCGCAGCGTGAACTTTCCCCGTCACTCCTCACACTGGTGGGGCCAGACTTGGGAGAAAGCTTCTAATATGAAATCCTGCAATGATGTTGATGCTATCTAAACTAGGTAGGCAGCAAGCGTCCGTTGCATGATTTGCCTATCTCAGGGTATCTGCGTTCAGGAAGACTGGGTTGGTCCAACTTCTTGTCCCATCAGCAACCCAGACGCAGTAAATTATAGGTCGCGTTTAGGCAGACATGAGGCATATCGGCGACATGAACTTCAGCACACCCACACCATGTATGACCCACGCGACAATTCCGACATGATGGTGTCGATAGCGTGCCAGTGAATGTTTCCACCTTTTTGCTTTGAAATGCCGCGCTGAGATAACAGACAGTGTCTTGGCCTTCCACGCAAATGGACAAATTCAGGCCCGTACTGCCTCCGAGTCATGAGACAGCTGGCGCAAGGGAGATTTGAGCCCCAGGCGTGGTTTCCATTGGAAGTACAAGCCACAAAGCGGATCCGTTAACATCCTCAAACGATTCCATAGGTGACATACATATCACCGTGGAAGGGTATTGGAGGGGAGGAACACTGTTCCGCAGCCTGAGAGATCCTCGAAAACATGCCGGGTTGATTCAATCTATGGTTAAATGAAGTAGACGCCGCAGTCACAGAGCGGAGCAGAGGGGAACATATGACATTGGAAACATTCCGGACAGACAAAATGAGGCGGTATTGCATGGAAGATGTCGAAGCCAGACTGGTGCCGATCAGCCACAGTTACAGCCATAACTTGTAGGGAGGACTGCTGCAGCAGAGAAAAAGTTTTCGAGCTCCTCCCACTTTCGCTGTCTACCGCACTAAGCTCCCGCTCCGTCCAAGTCGCGACCAGGGTATTCCCATTAAGCATAGATATTGGCGGTGAGTCTGGAGCAGGAGAAATCTACGACGGAGACCCATGTGGTTTGAGCTTAGTCGAGGCGTGAGTTCGATAACAAGGTGTCTTACCAGGTGCTGCGGTACCTTTGAACGGGATTAAACACCATGCCTGGAAGTAGTCGCCTGAATATCCACAAAGAGAAGTTCCTCAAAGGTGGATACAAGAGAACGATACAACGAAAACCGGCGTTGAACGACAAGAATGGAAGAATGGACAGCAGTGGACACAGGATAGCCGTAAATGCCTTTCTTTGATCTTTGAAAGACGAAAGCACGCAATGCCATCAAAGTATGATTTGTGTATGGATCGTCCCATATAAGGATTAAGGCGAGATTTAGGGCCAATCAGGATTGCTTAGAAACTCAAAACTAATACGTGCAAACATTGTCGAAATCCAGAGTTGGCCGCAAAACTGGTCAAATTAATCTTAATCCATCCTCGTGTTAGGGCCATTTCGACTTGGGTATCATTGACCAAAGGCGCGATGTTCGAATATTTGTGGGTCCCCATTCTGGGTTGCCCCAACGACTACCGAGTCATACCTGATCAGAAACTACCCTTATTTTGTTTCCTTCGTCTTCTTCGTCCCTTCCACTAAATCGCTCTCCGCATAGGAAGTTAGCGAGTCTTTCCCATGAAGCACTTTGTCGTGCCAATGAAGCCATTTCTCAGCTCTAACACCCTGCACCTCCTCGTCTATCAAGCCCGCAGACACACAGAGCCTCGAGTTCCCTTTGCTTGTCCACCAGAAAACATTTGCCCCACACGTCTCGCAGAACTCCCTGTATGTCCCTGGGCTAGATTCGAAGTGCTTCAACCTTTTCATCCTTTTTTCTCCCGCCTCGACAACTACAGGCTCCCTAGTCTTTGAGTCGATTATATTCTCGTGAGGAGCGATGATCCAGCTTTGAACCATATTCCCACTCGCCAGTCGACAGTCGGAACAGAGACAGTGAGCTGCAATGAATTTGATTGGATCTCCCTCTTTCTCTCCAGGGACGAGCCAGTAATGTCCCGGTTCTTTCTTCTCTTTGGCTCTCGTAAGGTGGAACTGGATCGTCTTGCAGCGACACGAAAACGGTAACTCATTCACATCTCCTTTATTCGCAAGCTTCTCCGACTTCCATCCTACGGGAACCTGTTGAGTCCCAATCCACCCTTCATACCTCTTGATTTCCTTCCCATTTTCCGTCCTATAATGGTCCGCGAAACCTCCATCCAAGGTATCCTCAACGAAGATATGATCCGTAACTTCTGCTATACCCTCCACCTTATCCAGAGTCCCAGACATGACGAAGAACAGAGGACCTTCTTCCTTCTCAAGATGAATGAACATATGGGCCGAACATGTTCCGCAGAAATATCTTGTTCCGCTGGGGGTAGTTTTGTATCGAACTAGGGTGTCGATGTTGGCAGGACTGTCGACTCCTTCGATTGTAGTCACGGATAGAGGTAATCCATCGATGGGAACACAGTGGACGTTGAGTTGGCCAGTAACGTGTCGGCAGGGATTGCAGTGGCAGGTATCGATGTGAAGCGGGGTCTTTGAGGAATCAATCGGGATTCTAAAGGTGTTTACGCCGCAGTGGCATCTGGATGTCAGATATGTTGTTGCCATATTGGAGTACCTGGGTGTGATATGAGATTAATAGAAGGCGAGTAGAGATATACCAGCTGGAGCGTTATATACTCCTGGGGCCTTTGGTCGGCCAGGGGTAATCTCCTCTATCAAGTGGTCCAAGAGATCACGCTGGACAAGGTGCCAGTGGCGTGCTTACGGAGTGTTTGTGGAAGGAAGGACCGAACATCGAAGTCTTGGAGTAAGATGACAGAATTGAATTGAGTTTCGGTGCCTCTCAAGTGGTGCGCAGACCGCAGACCAGTCTCGGTGCTCCACTGACAATATGTCGTCCCCAAGCTTACCTCGCCACTTTTGGAGAGAGATTAGTGCTCCCTGCCAAGGAGCACGTCTTCTGGATCTCCGACTAGTTGACAGCAATTTCCGTGCTCAACTGACCTGGCAATACGGCATGGGAAGCTTGGGCTAGCTTGGGAGCATAGTTAGATCAAAGCGAGTATTCATATGACCATGACGTACGGCTTCAAGGAGCCTAGATCCGTTATCGTCAATCAAGCTTCAAGCATCGTCGAAGTGCTAAATGGGGGTGTGCAAGCCATGATCAGCTCCCTCGGGCGAGGGAGGTGATTAGGGTAGGATGTGTGAATAATTATATTACTTTGTAGTCTTTCAATTCAGGTGACAACTGAGGATGGATGGATGGACTGTTTATGTACTTGTAGCAGCGGCGAAAGAATGAGTTGGAAAAATGGTAAGGAGGGAAGAGGAGAGTAAATATTACACCAGTCCAAGAACCGACCATGATAGTCCCAACCAGCGTCTAGTAGGCCAAACTGTCCTTGTCAGGCTCATCAAATCCATCGACTGTGACGTTCCATTTCCACCTTCCCTCTGCGAAACCGGTAGCTGTATCTTCGAGGACGATCTCGTTGCGTTTCTGCACGTAGACCTGAATGAACGCCGCCGAGTTAGCTCAGAGTACTGAGGTGTGTGAGGTAAGAGAAGGACGTACAGTTTTGTCGGTGACTTTCTGCCTTAATGAAGGGATCTGTTCCGGCTCAATAGGTGACTCCAGGAGTTCCGAGAGATCTTCGACTGCTTTCTCCAGATCCCTACACCATCCACCGTCAGCTTCATTGTTCCTCCAGTGAATTGACCCGACTCACCTCTGGTTATCCTCGAATAGATCCTTTTGATTCCCTTTCGCCAGATAGTACGCCATTGCGTACGTCCACTTCAGCGTCATCCTGCATTTCTCTGCTTCTTCCACAGCCTTCTTCATGAACTGCACCTCGATCCAGGTAAGCGAAGACGTGATCTGCATCTCTTCCATCTTCTTCTCGGTTTTGGTGTACAGGTCGATGGAGAGCTTGGCTGATTGTTCGTGATTGGCCCAGCGGTTGTAGTACTGTGCAATGAAACGATTGAGCTAGCAAGTGTCTCAAGGAAAGAGGGTGGTAACGTACATGGAGATATCGTTCCAGCGAAGCCCGACTCCTACTCTGTGAGTCTCTAGCATCCACGCCCGCCTTCTCATCATACCGATTGCAAGAATACCAGGCCGTTCCATGTTCGGACCAAGGTCCCATACAGACCCAACAGAATTCGCCTTTACATTTCTTGCACGTCATATGGCTATAATCCAACCAATCAGCATCCACTCCTTCTAACCTCAACAAGCGGAACAGTAAAACACTCACTTGCATCCACCATTCTTCTCAATCGTACTCTGACACGTCGGACACTCCTTGGTATTACTCTTGATCCAATTCGCCGTCTCACTATCATCCGCACATTTCTTCAACCACAACTTCGCAACAGCACATACCACCGGTCTGTGATCCCCATCAATCGTACATCCAAAGCAGAACTTGTGTTCTTTCCCAGCTAACCCCAATCCTGATCCAGTTCCAGTCGAATCATGTTTTCCCTGAGGTGAAGAAGGGGAATCCGAGCCAGGTCCAATACCGCGAGCACCGCAGGAAACAATGGGAACGATGGTGGTTCGGTCGACTTTGGTCGCTGCGGCGGGACAAGAAACGGTGTTGGTGCAACTTGGGTAAGGGCAGTATTTCAAGCTGTTGTTACACCCCACGAAGTGTCGGACGATCAATTCCTGGAACCTTCCCAACACTTTCTCTTTCTCCTTCTTTTCATCCTTCGTCTCTCCATCCGCTGCAGTAGAAAGAAGGGTCCGGATAAAAGTATCGGGAGCAACCAATCCACACCCTTCGGCCATACACCGAATTGAATGTTCACTCTCGTCCATGATTTTGGATTTGAGATAGTCTGTCCAGCAGTTTGAGCAGAATTGATGTTGACAATCAAGTGCGATAGGTTTGAGAGTAGGCGCGTCGTCACAGCAGATCGGACACGTAAATGGTCCATCTTTAGGCGGTGAGGCTGTTCTGGTGTATTTGGTTGTGGAGGGTGGGGCGGTAGGAGAGGATTTGCTATTCAGTCCAGATGATTGGGAGAATGAAGCGAATGAGGAGGAGGAGCTCTTGCTTGGGCTCACGAGTCCTAGGAGTTTGGTTGCTGTACGTGAACTCCGGCGGGTAGAGGGTTGATTTGATGAAGAGGTGGAATGAGACCGAATCGGAGCAGCTTGTGTGGAGGGCTCCTCGATAGCTGCGCCGGCTGCGACCATAACCGAGGTCCCATTGTCCATATACTTCTCAATGAGACGCTCTTTGTTCCATTTCATGTAGCGCAGGAGCAGCGCAGCGATGTCCGCCTATACACGCGACATCTTGTCAGTACACAGCATATCGTCGGGTGGAGTAACAGTACACCAAGCAGAATGCCAACTCACATCGACTCCAAGTATACCGCAAATGTGATCCACATCCGCCTGCATAGATTTCACGACCTGATTCTGACTCAAGCTCTCATACGGAATCTCGTAATTCTTCAACTTTGGCTTTGTCTCCACTATAAAGCTTCCTCCATATCCCTCTGCATCCATATCATCTTCATCATCATATTCTATATCGCCAGCGTCTTATCAGAATCCCATTGTATCCAGCGTAAAGCAAGGGTCTGACGACTAACCATCATCCTGAGTTCCATCTATCATCTCCTCATCATCATAATAATCCGCATCGCTATCAATGTCGTAGTCGGACATCTCCTCGCTGTTGAATAGCTTGTGCTAGGCTGATTGTACGTTGTTAAAGACAAAAGGACGCTGAAGGTCCAAGGGCTGTGGTGGTGGTGCTGCCTAAGCGCAGGTTTCCTTCGCCAGCCGAAGGCCCCGCCACTCAGATAAAGCCGTAAGATCACGTGAACTTGACGCGATTCAATTTATTTCCCTTTTTCTTCGGGTTTTCGATAATATTCGAGCGAAAGTAAAAGTCCAGGTCCTCAGGACCTATAAATTACTGATTCTGGTATCATATATATCCGTGTATAGGCGAGAGCGAGCTCTTCATCTAAGAGATAATCCTGGTTTTCCTGGCTCGTCCGAGTTCCTTGGACACAAAGTGCCAGATATAATGGGACCATCCTTCCATGACGCCAGCGCCGGTCATAATATGGAGGCAGTCACCAGTAACGTGCTGTACAACAAAGGACGTTAGTATGCAGTCAGCGACGAGTAAGCAGGACACGTACAGCATCGGGTCGCAGTCTACCTGGACGCTCAATCGCAACGTAATGGATATCAGGGTATTTTTCCTCGTCCTTTGTTAGTATAGTCTGTAGGTATTGAATCAATTCCGTGTCCGCAAGAAGCGTGTAGAAGGACAAACCTCAAAAATCTCATTAAACTCCCAAATTCTTCCCCAATTATACCAATTCCACCTCATAGGCTGTATCGTAGCCCACGGTTTCCTCGCCATATGACAATCTTCATGGCCAGTGAGGTATGCCCTCACAACCACCTGCCTCTTTTTCGGGGTCTCTCCAGCCTTTTGTTCCTCCTTCGCTTTAGCATCCAAAGCACCCTGAACTTGGGTGGCCCAGCGCTCCATAGCATGTTTGAAGAAATCGACGACTCCGTCGATGCCCGGTTTAGCACCAGCAGGTACGGACCAGTTCTTCTTGTCGCCGTACCCATCGAAGGTCTTGACAGTCCAGTGACCGGCGGTAGAAATCACGATAGTGCTGTAATTGCGTTCAAAGAAGAGGGGCATGTAGTCCTTCGTAGGGCTGAGAGACCAAACCTGTTCTTCAGGAGAGAACAGCTGGAATGGTTCTGGGTCGGCTTTGTTATACGTTGTTGCAGGAGGGTAAAGTTCGTCATGTAGCTCCACCAACTCTTCTTGCGTCAAGAGCAGGTCAACACGACGGAAAGTAGCCAATGGGGTATTCTCGATATCGAAATGGGGAGGGAAGTAAAGCTGTTTGTTCTTCCAGAGGGGAGACTCAGGGTTGAGGTATAAGTTCTGTGGCCAGGCGCGGTCGAAGTAGGAGTTGGGCTTGTATGTTGGGGTGGCAATAACATGTGGGTAGAGGGAGCAGGATAGGGAGAAGAAGTGTCCTTCTGTGATCGAATCTCCAATAAGGAGCCATCCTCCTTGCTCCACCATATCCTTCACCATAGCCGCCTTATCCATGTCTCCATGCTCGTCGAGGGAGCTTTCGAATCCTTCGCAACCGTCCGACTTGCCAACTGTCCAACGGTAAGAATGAGCATCAGGGAACCTATCCCATTGCTCCTTGTTGTCGGAAGCCAAATGCCACCAGAACTCTCGAGAACTAGCACATCCTTCAAACCCAGAAAACTTGAGTGCCTGCGTCTCGTTCGTCATCGTTCTCTCCTCCGTTCTATACTGTGGTCCGACCCATTTCCCATTAGCATAAGCTCGTGGTGGACATGTCCCTGGTTTCGTTTCGAATCCGAATCCTTGTGTCGACGGGAACAGGTATGAAGTGACTGCTGTTGGATGGGAATAGAGGTATAAGAAGAACAACGAAAAGGTGAGTGTACACCCGAATATGAATAGCTTAAAGTTGAAAGAACGAGGGTGAAATCCTGCTATGGATAATATCATGGCAGGTGTCGATGTCGACTGCAGAATTGGACCGCAGACAGGACGATGATGGTGCCAACGGTAGCGTGGGGGAAATTATATTATGTTTTTCGTGGAAATTAGAATTAGCCAAGGAATTGATGCGTTGATGGCTTGGCGCCATTCATCACCGCCTGCACACCTTTATGAGATGCTTGGATGCCTCAGTGCTTGATGAAAACAGGCCTACAACGGTATGTTATTACCGTGCGCAGTCGAACATGAGGAGAATAGGCGAAAGATAAGCAGAGGTTGAAATTTAGCGAAGATTTTGTGCTCCTATGATTCCAATTCGCGCTGGGCAGATCCTGAATTGATCGAGCATTTCTTTTCAGCCCAGTCGATATTGGGTGCATCTTATACAGGTCTGAAATGTATGAGATCTTATTCTAGTCAAGTAACTCCTATGAAGATCTCTCCCCGAGCATCTGATTAAACTCTTCGATCTTCCACAATTGCTTCCGGAGTGCCTCCCACTCGGCTCATAATTCCCTCACTTACATAGATGTAGCAAGAATGCTGTCGGTAAGAGCAACCGCAGCTTTTGAAAACTCGAGCTACCACCTGGTGTCCAGATTTACACGCTCATTGACTCCGGCTAGCCTTGAGGAGGACTTAGACTTGGGTTAGCTCGGGTCCTAACGACCGTGCGTCATAAAGGGGTCAGGTGAACCTCGATAAACCCTATCCTAATATGTACATGAGGGAGAAAGAAAACTGAAAAGAAAACCGAAGTCCACAAAAGTCACATCTATATATTCCGCTCCATAGTCCAGGGAATATGTTCTCTGAGTCGAAGCACTTCGATCTTGGATACCTTCTTCCAGAACTCGTTTCTGTCCCGCGTGACCTTGTATTAGGATATAGATCAGATGCAATGACACCATATAATCCATGAGCTACATCCACAGGTAACGGCACGTAACGAAAACCACTATGACCACCTACCTAACCTCTAAATGCCACTGCGGGCTAAACACCTTCCGTATTCCTCTCGACTCGTCCAAAATCCCAGAACACGTCGATACCTGCCACTGTAATCCCTGCCGACACGTTACAGGCCAACTCAACCTACAATGTGCTCCCTCCACCGGAGTTCCCTTATCTGCTTCCGCCCCTGAAGGTGTCGATACCCCTGCCGATCTTAGTACACTCGTCGTGTACAGGACTTCCGACATTGGACTACGATACTTCTGTGGAACCTGTTCCGCACATATGTTCATTTTTATCCGTGAACCTGGTAAAGATGATCTATGGCTCGTCATGAGTGGGACATTGGATAAAGTCGAAGGGATAACCTACGCCACGGATCATATCTTCGTTGAAGATACTCTAGATGGAGGATTAGCAGATCATTTTAGGACGGATAATGGGAAAGAAGTGAAGCGGTTCGAAGGGTGGGTTGGGAGTAAAGAGATTCCTATTGGTTGGAAGTCGGATAAGATCAAGGATAATCCTGATGTGGAGAAGTTACCCTTCTTTTGTCGGTGCAAAACTATTCGGTTCTATCTTACGAGGGCGAAGGAGAAGAAGGATGGGGAGGGGTATTGGATTGTACCTGGAGAGAAGGAAGGTGATCCTTTGAAGTTTGTCGGTGTCCATTGTTTATGCACGGATTGTCGCCTCGCAAGTGGAAACCTCATTTCAAACTGGATCGAAGGTGTTCCCCGAGAGAACGTCATCGACTCAGCCACCGGCTCTCCAGTTGTACTCCAGGCAGGAGAGTCAAAGATGAAAGGCTTGAAGGTGTACGAATCAAGCCCGGGGACATATAGAGAGTTCTGTGAGACTTGTGGAGCGACAGTGTTTTACTGGAAAGGAAAGGCACCTGAAAAGGTGTGTATCGGTGCAGGGTTGGTAGATGAGGAGGTACAGGGAGTTAGGGCTGAGAAGTGGCTGAAGTGGCATGAGGAGGTGTTTCATGGGAAAGACGCGATGCTTTCGTATTCGGAGGCAGATTTGGTGGACGGGACGAAGAAGACAAACGAAGGGAAGTAAACCTAGTGTTAGTATTATCATTTTCTATATCCGTGATAGTGTTCTGTATCATTTTGGGTGCCGCTGTCGAGAATTTGAGCCTCGATCCTTCTTATAGAAGCTGTGATATTTTGAGGTGTAGTCACAGGTGACTCGGTATGATGTTGTGTGGGCTCCGCATCGACCGGGTGGGAAGGCAGTGTGCTCCCTTCGTGTGGATGTCATGCATTTTCCCAGTCCACCACGCCTTCATTCGACGTCCAGCTTTCTCAAGTACCATAATCTTCTCTCTATGTCTTTACCAAAGCTAGGGCCTGAGGAAGAACTCTACCATGGTCGAGGCAGGCACGGAATGATAGCCTCGTGGGAAACAATAATCATCTGGAATTGTGTTCCCGATTAGGTCAAGTCTTTTTGAACTGAACCAACACCTCCTCCTCTTCATCTCCCACCACGATAACGACGCAGAAATATCGTCAACAGATCTCTCTACGACCAACATGAAGTAGAATAACCGTCGTCGTATTTTCGAGGTTGAATCCTCCTCCGTGGCATCGGAATAGGTCATCGGACGAGGACCGATGGAAAAGATGGCCAAAGGGAGGCTCTAGACGACGTTGAAAATTTACAGAAGCGATGTTGGGCGCGGTGAGTCGCTCCGCTGAACGTCTGGGAGCTTCAACTCAATGGTGTTGCAGCTTCAGGTCGAGGCACGCCGTTGCAACGTTGTTGTCTTCCCTGCACGTCATACTCTCTGGGTTTCTGGGAAACTGACGTCTTTGATACCAATGGATCTGGCCCTTTACTCTATTCAGCATCTTCCACCTGAACGGCCTTTGCTTCTGGTTTCTCTGCCCTACTTTCCGAAATCCAGCCCAGGACGCGGCAGAAGAAGAATGGGCCAGCTGCTCCGGTAGGTCGAGCGGAAGATTCCTCGCAACAGAAGCACGATACCTGTCGTCCCTTATCGGATGTCTTCAATGTATCGTTTCCTTATTTTCTCTCCCTTGAACTCGTAAGTCTCATTCTCTCTATACATCAACTCATGATCCTAAACTCTTACGCAGATCCTTCTTCGTCATTCTCCCTCTCCAAATCATCCATGGTTCTCCTTTACCAGTCGTTTCTCCTTGCGGCGAACTCGCGGCAAGTCGGTCCGCTCACGCACTCACATGATTCTGACGCGTGTGGCGCGTGTTTGATGACTGCGGAATCCAAATTTATTCGGTCTCCGCTTAAAAGCGCGTTGACGCAAAGTCCGTGTATTTTCCGCACGTGACTATTTGTCTTATCACCCTCGACCGCCATGTCCAGCCCTCTACCACCTCTTCACATTCCTCCATTGACCTACACCAGACGGCTGGACAACGCTATGATCTCTTTACCACCTATTTCGACGATATCTAGCCACCAAAGGTCGTTCTCGGGGTACACATCGTCTCCACCTCGATCCTCATCGCCGCCAATGACGCCGTACTCGACGAGAAGTAGCTTCAGCCAGGCACATATACGCTCGAGCCCAGAAATGGACTACGACTATCCAGCAAGACATTATGCTTCGCACTATGATGAACCCATGTCCAAGTTGGACCGCTACTCGGCGCATACGTTCACCAAGCTCCCCAACACCAACGTAGCCCTACCAAGCCTCAAATCGATCATGGCGGAAGATTTGCCATTCGATACTCTTCCCAGAGTCAAAACACCTCCATCCGTCGTCCATCACGATCTAGTAATGGAGCGTGCATATTCGTCCTCTTCGGTGCCCGACTCGGCCGATGGTTCGATGCTCTCGGATGATGAAAGCAGCCATGTACAGGACGAGGACGAGGGCTTCAGTTTTGAAGAGAAGGACATCCGTGCGACATTTTTCCAAATGTCTGAAGAGCGAGGACGATGGCAGTTCGAACCCATACCCTTCAAACCGGATCTTCGCACAGCAAGGTACCGACACTCCGCTCCTACTGAACCCGCACCAAAAGCTGCACTTCTACCTTCAAGACCTGCTTCCGAACCTGCACCGTCGACTGCTCGATGTTTGACCCCGGTCGGGTCTCTTGGTTCACACGCCCAAGATGACTTTGCACCCGTGCCCGAACCCAGTTCCCCACTAATGCCAGTTCTCCCACACTCTGATGGATGCGATAGCGTCCCATCTTTGATGAGCGACGCAGAAAGTGTGGATCGGGAGGAATCCCATTGTCCACCCTCGCCTCTTCCACCCTCGTCCCCGCCCATGTCGTTGTATTCACTACCCAGTTCTCCCATCATGCGATCATCGTCTCCGTTATCACTCCCGCCATCTTCTCCCGTAATGGTCCCCATCGATTCACTCCCCGAGGCCGAAGACGAACACCATCAAGAGGATGATTTGCCTCGTTCCTCCCCTCCGCCAGCCTTCGGATTAAGCAGCGACGCCACAGCTGAAATTGTCAGTCGTCTCAGTTTATTTTCGTTAACAATTTTGACTGATTCCAATTTAGCCGGATATAAAAACGGAATCAAATTTCACCCGGGAAACCTTATCCGACCCAGCTCCATATGCGCCATCTCAATCTTCCGCCACTTTTTCTCCGGAGCTCGCCGCAGCATCAACATCATCCGCTACCACCCAGTATTCCGCAATCCATTCGTCCTCATCTGCTTCTTTCCAAAATAGTATCTTCGATGATGACGTTGCTATGTCGCCGCTCACGAGAGGATCTACTCCACTTGATGACGAACCGACCGATATGCAATTGGATGGTGGTCATCTGGATTTGCCTCGTGTTGACGCTGTCATTGACAGTTTGTCGAAAATGGAAAGAGGTTCAAGCCAATCAGCCGATCCAACGCATGTTATCACCAGCCGACATACTTCTCCCAACGCTACCGCCTCGTCCAGCAAGCCTGACCAGCCACTCGTGGAGCCTCAGGCTGTGACTGCTAAGTCGACCAAGGCGAAGGGGAAGGCCAAGGAGAAGAGGAAACAAGAGGACGAGCATGAGGATGGTCCGGTGAAGAAGAAGGCTAAGGCCAAGATGGCTTCGGATGAAGTCAAGGAGAAGGTCAAGAAGCCGTCGAAGAAGGTTGAGCGTGCGCTCACCCCGGATGATGACGAAGATGAGGAGGAGGAAGCACCCAAGCCGAAGAAGCGGAAGAATAATAAAGATTCTGATTCGAAAGCTAAAGGACGAGGGAAGAATAAACGCGCTCCACCATCTCCGAAGAAGGAACGACTTCCACCTATTCCTTCACCTGATGATGCGATGGATGCTGAAATATGTGGGATGTTGATTGAGGGGTTGGCTACATCGAGAGCGTCCTCGATACCTGCATCGAAGCTGCTGAAGTCCGTAATGGAGGCTAAGCCTTCGTTGAAGGAGCAGAAGAGCGAACCTGAGTGGATGGAGGTCGTAAATCGGGTCTTGTCAAACGGAGAGTCTACAAGAGGGACAGGCGTGTTCGGGAAGATTGACAGTAGCTTCAAGGTATGTTTCATACTTACCCCAATACCGCATATAGACGACTTACTTGGGTGTACAGGATGACTCTGACCGATCTCTGGAAGCTCAGTGGTTTTATAATCCTGACTTAGACCCAGATCAGGATAGGGCTACGCTCGTTAAGAGTATGATGCCGAGAGCTGGGAAGAGGGCTGCTACGATGAAGTACAAGCAGTATTATTATGCGCCGTTGGGGAAGATCTCGAGGTGGGATCCGGAGGATGAGATTTGATCCTCGTCTGTTTGGCTGCTCCTGCTCTTCTCTTGACCATCTTCGCCTTCGGTTCACTTCCTTGGACTCGTCTGTCGCACCACCTTCACGTCTGCTTTCAGTTTCGGTCACATTTGCATTGCATTCGCATTTTTTTCGAGGACGTGTTCAACCATGCTTCATGCTTCATATTCTCGTTCGCATATTACTGCATACTATTTGCATTGTTCCCCTCCCCTCATTTGACTGAGTCGCTCGATGTTGTTGTTGCATTATAATTTTCTTATTTTATTGGTAATTTATACGTGTAATTCAATGAATGAATGAAGAATTCGTATGCTCAAGCAACGAGTCCAGTATGTGAATTGGTAAGGAAAGTAGGCTTGACCTTTTGCATAAGTATGCCTAGCAGACGCCCATAATACACCCTGTCATGACCTCGCTCAAGAGAGGCCGGTTTCGACGCCTGAGAATGATGCTTTGACCCCAGTGGGCAGTCAATGTCGTTACACTGTACAATTGTTGGTATTATTACTACATCTTGTAATATAATGAGCTGTTCGTTGTGGTTCCATTACATCTTGTCGTAGAGGATCTGAGATGCGCCAGAGGTCCAAAATGTCGGTCTGCACCTGTAGTTCTCTTCAGCAGAGTCTAGTCGGCCGAATCCACCTTGGTGGCCCACACTCGATCGCAATAGCGTCCCTCACCAGATTTATGAGCTCCAAGTCTTGACCCTGTTCCAGTTCTTCTTTTGTTTCATTGGTGGCAATCATGAAGCATGTCACGTATTGTTTCTTCACCCGCACTACACAGGTGTCCTTACACTCATCGGGGAGTCGTCTCTTGATGAGGTCATGGGCGGCTTTCGCAGACCCAGTCCAGTGGAATTCGTAGGCGTGTTCCTTGAGAAGCGGCCAAGTTGTGAGGAAAACGAGGACTTTTGGTCCTGCGCTCTTCTTTTTCGGATTGTATAGAGGAGGTGGTGGTGGTATTGCGTCTTCCTTGAGAGGTACCAGGTTTGAATAACGTTCGAATCTGACGACCCTAGATTTATCCTCAGTCTGTTCCTAGCAAATTCTACGACCTCACCTACATCAAAATTCTCGAGCGAAATCGTATCTGGTCAGTGTCGTTGGGGTAGACGACAGACTGGGTGGCGCAGACGCGCCTGGTGAACCCGGTTTAAGTTTTGGGCGGAGCTGACCCAGATTTAAGCCTCACCAACCTTACTATTCTTCAACTACTTACATCCTAATCCGCTGATTGACCATCAAGTACAATTCCCCATGGACCTCATGAGAACTGGCGAGGAAAATCGCCTGACCACAAGGTTCTATGCCTAGCATATAAAACATCCCGTCCTACTCTTGTCCAAGAGAGGCCAGTTTCGACTGGATAGCCTTGGGATAGCCTCTAAACCGCGCTTCTATCCCAGTAAGCAGTTGAGATCGTTACATTCTACAATGGGTGTTATTATTACATGTCGTAGTATACTGCAGAAACTCCTTGAGTCAAGGACAGAACCACAATACACTGGCATGAAGTGGATCTTCCAATTCGATGGGAACGTAGGTAAGGCGGATCTGGACCGTCCACTATAGTTTAATCTTTGGCGGTCCTGGAAGCTCAGAACGTAGAAATATTGGTCGGCACGCGTAAGACCTCTTCAACAGAATCGAGTTGGCCGGAGCCATCTTGGTGGTCCACATTCAAGCCCTATGGCGTCCCTCACCAAGTTGATGAGCTCTAAGTCCCGACCTTTCTCCAGTTCTTCCTTTGATTCGTTGGTGGCAATAATAAAGCATGTCGCGTAGTCATTCTTTGCCCATACCACACAGGTCTCCCGACATTCGTGAGGAAGCCGTTTCTTGATGAGTCCATGGGCAACCTGTGGGTACCCACTGGAGTGGAACTCGAAGGCGTGTTCCTTTAGAAGTGGCCAGGTCGTGACGAAGCTTAGGATTTTCAATTCTGAGTTTTTCTTTTTCGGATTGAATAGAGGAGGAAGAGGTGGGATCGCATCTTCTCTAAGAGGTTCCAAGCCTGAGTAACGTTCAAATCTGACATCCCTAAGTCTATCCTCAGTCTAAGCCCAGCAGTTTCTACGAACCCACATACATTATGATTCTTGAGCAAAATTGTATCTCGTTAGTATCATTAGGTTGGAGGGCAGAAAGAGTGGTGGCGCAGACTCGGACGCGTCTGTGCTTGTTTCGGGCGGAGCCGAATCAACTTTCTCTCCTTCTACCACTGCGGCCACTCAGTTAGAATAGCCTCTCGATGGCCACAGTCGAGCAGAAAAGACATGCAAGCTCTGAAAGCGTGAAAATAGCGCTCTAGCCAGCAACTTACTCGCTGGTTGCGCCGATATTCGGTAGCAGGTCCAAACGTGTGATCCATGCGCTCACTAATCACCACGTGAAGCACGAATCTTCAAGCTTCAAGCTTCAAAGCAACGGCGAGGGTCGGATGGCTGGTAGAAGGGCGCCAATTGTGAAGAGTGGCCACGTCGACCACGTCCCCCAGACGCTGTCAAACCTTGTACATATGCCTCGTGGTGTCCGAGCGACTCTGAGTCGCTCCTTACCTTGCAACTTCTCCTCCATCTCACGACCTACGCCGTGCCCAACCCCAAACGCGATCCACTGGAATGGATGCTGGAATGGATCCACCCTTAGCCACAGAGCGTAGTTTTACAGAACCCACTGACGGTCACTACCGTCAAACAAGAGCTCCAATCACGTCTCAAGTGGATGTTTCGTGGCATTCGAACACTATCGGAGCTGGTCGCGACGCAATCTTCAACATCATAGGAGCAGGCGATGTACATCGACCCGATACCTCTACGGGTAAGCACGATGGCATATATGGTAAACTGCAGATAGGCTGACATTAATGGACAGATATGCGAACACTCGCCAACTGGCTGTCGTCCAAGAATCACCATAAGATCCATAAGGATATACTCGAGAAGGTGACAGAGGGGACTGGTTCCTGGATCTTCGAGCATCCGAAGTTTATCGATTTGCTTTCTAAGAAAACCAATATCCTGTGGGGGACTGGGATACGTAAGTCCTGTTACATATCTGGGTGACTCTTTAGCTGAACCTAACTGCAGCGGGAGCGGGGAAAACATGTCTTACGTGAGGTCATCCCTTCGGTCTGGAAGCCATCTAAGTGCCTAACTTCACCATGTACAGGTCCATTGTTGTTGAACATCTCGTTCAAACCCAGCAAGCAACCGTCATCTATATTTACTGCCAGTATAACGATCAGCTGTCTACCGCTGAAATACTGGCTTGTATGCTCAAGCAGATGGTCGAAGCCTCGGAGAAGGCTGCACAATATGTCTCAAAGCACCTTCAAGAAAAATGCCAACGCACCGAAACTGAACCTTCGAAATCAGAATTGCTGACTACCCTTCGAGGCGCTTCCGGACAATTTGTGGACGTCTTCTTCGTAGTGGATGCTTTGGACGAGCTCAAAGATGACGTCCGACCGGAATTAATCGATGATCTAATATCACTCGAACGACCACTCTTCATAACATCTCGCCCACTTTCTGATTTTCCTGGCATCAAAGAACCCGACTTCAGTATCCAAGCGCCAGACAAGGATTTCCGGGCTTACATATCGACCAAAATCTCATTCTTTCCCAAGTTGAGCCGGCTTCTAGGAGCGCCTGGAGTCCGAGACGAGATTATCACCAAAATTCATGCCAGATGTGGTGGAATGTAAATAATTACTACAGAATTCTCATTCTCACTGTGTTTGCTAACTGGCCTTACCTGTTAGGTTTCTTCTCGCCGCCCTACAGGTGGATGCGTTGGCATCAGGAGGCAACACTACTGATGTCAGAAGTTTGCGCGAAGCGCTAGAACACCTGCCTACATCGTTAGACGACCAGTACGATCTCACCCTGAAGCGCATCCGAAGCCAGAGCACGCAAGAGCAGAATTTGGCCTACAAGGCAATCTCACTTGTCACATATGCTACCTCGATTCTTGAGGTGGATGAACTTCTCGAAGCACTAACAGTCGACATCGCGAGAGCTGTGGTTGACCAGGAGCGGCGCACAACGGAAGAGACATTAATTGGTACATGTATGGGATTGTTGACGATCGAGAAGGAGACCAAAACGGTCCAGCTGATTCGTATGTCATCTTGCCACTCATGCTTCGTTCAATGATTTATTCCTTTGGATAGACTATACTGCGCGGGATTTCCTCACACGGCGGAAGGAGCCATCCGAAATCGGTGATCCGCATACATTCATTGCAAATATTCTGGCAGTATACTTGAATCATGCCAGTGAAAACATTGTCACTTGTTCCATCCTATCCAACAAAGACCTTCTAGCGACAAATTCCGCCTACCCACTTCTCCATTATGCTTGCTCCAATCTGGGCCACCACACGTCCCAGGCAAACAACTGCACTAACGGCCAAATCCCCACACATGTCATCCAGCTTTTCCGCAGTCGACCTCGTGTACCACTGCCGCTCACCCTCCTGGGGGATTTCGTTGATCATGTACAAGCGATACATTTCGCTGCATTTCACGGGCTGGAATCCTTGTTGGATGAAAACCGAGAAATGTTTGATCGAAAGTCAACACTTGGATGTTCGCCACTGTTCTATGCATGCCTGGGGGGTCATTTCAACCTTGCCACCCGAATTCTGAACAACTTCATAGCCTGCCTGAGTGCAGGGTACCCAACAACCTTTGGTGCTACTGTTCTCCATGCCGCATCCCGAAGTGGACAGCTAGACGTTGTGAACCTCGTATTACAAATCATAGACCCTCAGGGCGGCACTTCAGCCATTCGACGCCTCTTTGGCTATATGAATGTCGACGTCAACACTAAGATGCTGGATGGACGAACAGCCCTTCATCTGTCGGCGGAATATGGATATGTGCCACTGGTCAACACTTTTCTCAACAATGTCGCAGCACATCCCAAAAGTGACATTGAACGGGGAGCACTCTGTACTTCATTGGGGTTTGTTGGAGACCACCAGACAGCATTTCGACGGGGATTTAGGTCTCCCAATGTCGACGTTAACGCGGGGGATCAGAGTGGGCGGACATCGCTGCTTGTAGCGGCTCAGAATGGGCACGAGTTAGTTGTTCAATCGCTACTCAATGCTACTGGTATACGGGTCAATGCAGCAAATAACCATGGACGGACACCACTGCACTTTGCAGCGCAGAATGGGCACAGGGCGGTCGCTCAATTGCTCCTGAACTCCACTGGTATCGAAGTTAATTCAAAGAGCAACGGCGGACGGACACCACTCTACCTCGCAGCGTCGTATGGGCACAAGGCGATTGCTCAATTGCTCCTGAACTCCACAGGCATTGAGGTCAATCCAAAGACCGATGACGGATGGACACTACTGCATGTTGCAGTGTCGTATGGGAACGAGGCGGTTGTTCAATTGCTCCTGAACTCCACAGACATTGAGGTCAATTCCATGGCTCAATCCGAAGGAACACCACTTCACATCGCAGCGTCAAATGGGGATGAGGCGATTGTTCGATTGCTCCTAAGCTCTACGTGTATCAAGGTTAATTCAGAGAGCAACAGCGGATATACACCACTCTACCTCGCAGCGTCGTATGGGCACAAGGCGGTTGCTCAATTGCTCCTGAATTTCCCGGACATTGAGGTCAACCCAAAGACCGCTGACGGGTGGACACCACTTCACATGGCAGCGTCGAATGGGGATGAGGCGATCGTTCGATTGCTCCTAAGCTCTACATGTATCAAGGTAAATTCAGAGGGCAACAGCGGATATACACCACTCTACCTCGCAGCGTCGTATGGGCACAAGGCGGTCGCTCAATTGCTCCTGAATTTCCCGGACATTGAGGTCAACCCAAAGACCGCTGACGGGTGGACACCACTACACCGTGCAGCCGAGGATGGACATGAGCCAGTTGTTCGATTGCTCCTGAACTCCACTGACTTGGAGCTCAATGCAAGAGGGGAAGGTGGCTGGACACCACTTCACGCTGCAGCCCTACGTGGACACGAGTTGGTTGTTCAGTTGCTCTTAAATTCCCATGGCATTGAGGTGAACGCAAAGAGCGAAACAGGATGGACCTCACTCTACCTTGCCGCTGAAAATGGGCATGAAGGAATTGTTCAATTACTTCTCGACTACCCTGGCATAGAACTCCATGTCAGCGGTCAAATATCTGAATCTCCTCTTGAGATAGCTAGGTTGAAAAAAGGGCGTGATCCTGTCACTTTTTTCAAAGACCTTCCACAATTCCCTGACATGAAGTCAGGCAAATCAGGTGTGCATTGATCGTCGGGACTATTCTCACCACGCATTCATTCATCATTTGGTCTATACCTATACTTTTGCCGATGGACATACATATACCAATCAAATATTCATGATATTCGTGATATAGAACAGAACCCAACTCCGAATGAGCGGGGATGTTTCCTTTCTGCCCCTTCATTCTCGACGCCACCAACTTCTACTCGCGCTCTCCTGCCCTCTCAGGATCGATAGAAAGGAGCCTGGTAGGGTGACGTGAGAACAGGTGTAAATGAGGCTGCTTCCTCGATATCTTGGCAAGACTTCTGGGACTCTTTATATCCCTGAAAACGCAACGAGCAGGTGGCTCTAGCTGGGAAATCTTGAAGGATCGAGTTACGGTCAATGAGGGAGCATTTCCGTGAAGAGCTCCAGAAATCCTCGTTACGCAGAATGGTGAGCCGACGAGAAGGTGGGTAATAATGGCTCCCGAGACCTCAGTTGCGCCGTCCCTCACTGCCATCTCTCTTCTACCCAACCAGCCAGACGATCCACCACCCCTACGACCAACAACTACGACAGAATGCGCTGAGGGTACATAGGTCGACGTGGGCCAAGAGAAAAGCATCTGTAAACCTAGGTGAGTTGACGAGCATCAGCGGAATTCAGAACCAGGTGAGTGGAAGAATGCTTACCTACATATGAGGCATTAGAATAGCAGTCTTCGAGGTGTGCTAGACGGACAATTTCTTGGCGAGCTGGTGAAGCGACAAGAATAGAGCCACACATCGGCATCAGCACACTGTTTGGATAGGTCCCACAAATTCGAAGCCGTTGCTCGAAATGACTGAAAGAGAGTGTTAGTGTTGAAAAGGATATCAACGTACGACAGAACGTACTCTAGCATACAACTGACAAGTCTAGGTCGGCCACTTAGATAGTGTTTAAATTGCCCCCACGGTACGGGGTGCAGTGGGCGCGAAGAAAGCCTCCAATCCACTGAACCTCGAGGCAGTTGTGGCCAGTGAGGTGAAGGTGGAAGTTTTGGAACGGTTTTGGCTCTGGAAGCCTGTCGAGGCTGAATAAAATCAGACGATGAGGAGGTACGTCGGAGGGCCAAGACACACCTTTAAGGTACACAAAGTATACCAGAGTAAAGTTGAGGTGTATCTCCTCGAGCGAAAGATAATGGCCACCAGACTGAAGTAGGGGCATAAGCGAAAGGCAAGGTTGTGGGTCGACAAATGAGCATTACCCACTTCAACCTTTACCAAAAGGCCGTATCCTCAGTTGAAAATTCCTCTACGCATGTTGAAGACGAGCTTTCCCGGCGGTTTGGCCAATTATTGAAAGTCGAGACCGATGACGGTCATCATGGTGGTCCAAAGGATCGAGCAAGTCGTGCGTGACACATTGTGACCAAGCGTCACCCTCGCTCTCCTCAACGTCCATGATCATCCACAAACCGATAGAACTACAGTGTGTTGAGGTCCACGGGCCAATAGAGAAAGCCTACTTCAGTGGGGTAATTCGTTTTTTTTAGCAAGGTATGCGTCTTTGTTCGACTAGTTTAGGCAAAACCAGGTCGACTGACCAAAATTATTCACCACACCTGAATTCCTCTATTCCAATGTTATCCGCTTCGATAAGACGGCAGTATTCAAGCATTTTGGGGCCGAAATCATAAATTTGGATCACGATCCCGTTTCAAGCCTCGGTCTGCGCTCTTGCATGGAACATGAGGCCTTGAGGCTCGAATCTGCCATCTTCAGCCCGACATCAACAGTCGGGCTGTTGGTCGATGGGCGTCAACTCGGAAGCTGTACAGTCTTAAATGTGCTTCATAGACGCTGTCAAAGCCTTGTGCACGCACATCGTGGTGTCCGAACGACTCCAGGTCGTTTACCTTGCGAGCCCCCCTCCTTCTCCCAACCGCTGTTTACAGCTCCAACCAACTGGGCAATCTTCTGGAATGGATTCAGCCACACTCACAGACCATCATTCTATGGAAAGTAGCCATGGCCATCGAACGGGAGGTCCAATCAATTCTCGAGTGGACGTCTCGTGGGAGTCGAACACTATTGCAGCTGGTCGCGACGCGATCTTCAACATCATAGGAGCAGGCAATGTACGCCAACCCGATACCTCTACGGGTAAGATGGCATATATGGTGCTTAGCAGAGAGACTGACATTGCTGAGTAGATATGCGAACACTTGCCAACTGGCTGTCGCCTCAGAACCACCATAAGGTCCACAAGGATATACTCGAGAAGGTGACAGAAGGGACTGGTTCCTGGATCTTTGAACATCCGAAGTTCATTGACTGGCTATCAAAGAAAACGAGTATCCTATGGGGTATTGGTATACGTAAGCCCCGTTACATATGTGGGCGACTCTTCAGCTAACCCTAGCATTTTTGAGTGCAGCGGGAGCGGGGAAAACGTGTCTTACGTGAGGTCATCTCTTCAGTCTGGAAGCCATCTAACTGTCTAACTTCACCATGTACAGGTCCATTGTTGTTGAACATCTCGTTCAAACCAAGGAAGCAACTGTCATCTATATATACTGCCAATATAACGAGCAGCTGTCTGTTGCTGAAATATTGGCTTGTATGCTCAAGCAAATGGTCGAAGCCTCAGAGGAGGCTGCACGATACATCACGAAGCACCTTCAAGAAAAATGCAAACGCACCGAAACTGAACCTTCAAAGTCAGAATTACTGACTACTCTTCGAGGAGCTTGCGGACAATTCATGGACGTCTTCTTCATCGCGGATGCTCTAGACGAGCTCAAAGATGATGTTCGACCGGAATTAATCAACGATCTGATGTCGCTTGAACGGCCACTCTTCATGACTTCTCGCCCACTCTCTGATTTCCCCGGCATGAAAGAACCCGATTTCACCATTCAAGCGCCAGACAAGGATTTCCGGACTTACATATCGACCAAAATTTCATCCTTTCCCAAGTTGGGTCGGCTTCTTGGAGCACCTGGAGTCCGAGATGAGATTATCACCAAGATGCAAGCCAGATGTGGTGGAATGTAAGTAGTTAAACACGACTTCTCCGACATGTCGTATCGGCTAACTGACCTTTTCTCCTAGGTTTCTCCTTGCTGCTCTACAGGTAGATGCGTTGGCATCGGGAGGCAACACTACTGATATCAGAAGTTTGCGTGAAGCGCTGGAACATCTGCCTACATCCCTAGATGATCAGTATGATGTCACTATGAAGCGCATCCGAAGCCAGACCACGCGGGAGCAGGATCTAGCTTGCAGGGCTATCTCATTGGTCGCCTATGCTGCTTCAACTCTTAGCGTGGACGAGCTCCTAGACGCACTCACGGTCAACATCGAGAGAGCCGTGGTTGACCGGGAGTGGCGCACACCTGAGGAGACGTTGGTTGGTGCTTGTATGGGATTGTTGACGATTGAGAGGGAGACCAGAACGGTTCGGCTGATTCGTATGTCCTCTTGTCGCTTATGATTTCGTTCAGTGATGAATGTTTCCTTTCAACAGACTATACCGCACAAAATTTTCTCAGACAACGGAAACAGCCATCCGAGTTTGGCGATCCGCATACATTCATTGCAAATACTTTGGCAGTATACTTGGATCATACAAACGTCGAATCCAGTACCATCCTATCCAGCAACGACCTTCTGGCGACAAAATCCACCTACCCATTTCTCTGCTATGCCTGCTCCAATCTAGGCTATCACACGTGCCAGGCCAAGATCAGCAGCAGCGGCCAAATCCCCAAACATGTCATCCAGCTTTTCCGTAATCGACCTCGTGTACCACTGCCGCTCACCCTGCTAGGGAATTACGTTGACCATGTACAAGCAATACATTGTGCTGCATTTCATGGGCTGGAATCTCTATTTGAGGACAACCTCGACATGATTGATCAAAAGTCGACCCTGGGATGTTCACCACTGTTCTTTGCATGTCTAGGGGGTCGCTTCAACTTGGCCAAGCGGATATTGAACGACTTCGGAGTCAACCTGAGTACAGGATACCCAACAAAGTTCGGTGCCACTGTTCTCCATGCCGCATCCCGAAGCGGACAGCTGGACATGGTCAACCTTATATTACCGGTACTTGACCCCCGGGGCAGCATTTCCGCCGTCCGACGCCTCTTTGGCTACATGAACGTCGACATCAAGACTAGAATGCTGGATGGACGGACAGCCCTTCATTTGGCGGCAGAGTACGGATACGTGTCAATAGCCGACGCAATTCTGGGTCATGTTGCGACAGATCCCAGAAATACCATTCAGAGAGGAGCGATTATCTCGTTGGTATCTTTTGGTGGCTACCGGACACCATTTCGACATACATTGAAGTCGGCCAATGTCAATATCAATGCGGGGGACCAGGATGGACGGACACCACTTATCGTAGCAGCTCAAAATGGGCACGAAGCGGCTGTTCAACTGCTCCTGAACGTCCCAGGCATCAACATCAATTCACAGACCAATTCAGGGGCAACCCCACTTTTCAAAGCAGTACAGAATGGCCACATAGGCGCCTTTAAACTGCTCCTAGAATCCACCGGTATTGAAGTCAATCCGAAAGCCCGCGACGGATGGACTCCCCTGCACCTTGCGGCGCAGGATGGGCACACGGCGGTCGTTCGGTCGCTCCTTGACTGCAGGGGTATCGACGTTAATTCGAAGACTGACGACGAATGGACACCACTGCACCTTGCGGCACAGGATGGGCATCGGGAGATTACTCAGTTGTTCCTGAACTTCACGGGCATTGAGGTCAATCCGAGAAGTAACGACGGATGGACGCCACTGCACCTTGCAGTGCAAAATGGGCACGAGGCGGTCACACGGATGCTCTTGAACTTCCCAGGCATACAGGTCGATGCGGCAGATGAAGAGGACTTGACACCACTTCACCTTGCAGCGGAAAACGGGGATGAGGTAGTTACTCAGTTGCTGCTCGACGCCACAGGCATCGATGTCAATTCAAAGAGCAACGACGGGTGGACACCGCTTCATCTTACAGCGCAGAATGGGCATGACGCGGTCGCTCAGATGCTCCTCCAGTCTCCGGACATCGGGGTCAATGCAAAGACCGATGAAGGGTGGACAGCACTTCATGTCGCAGCAGAGAATGGACACAAGATGGTCACTCAATTACTCCTGAGTACCACCGGTATTGAGGTCAACTCGAAGGCGAACGACGGATGGACACCACTTCACGCTGCAGCCTTGCATGGACGGAAGTCAATCGTCAAATGGCTCCTGAACTCCACTGGCATCGACGTGAACGCAAAGAGCAAAACAGGATGGAGCTCACTCTATCTTGCAGTCGAGAATGGGCACGAGGATGTCGTTCAAATACTACTTGGCTTCCCTGGCATAGAAGCACAGGTCAGAGGTCAACCACCTTGGGATAAATCTCCACTCGAACTTGCCAGGTCGAAAACTGGGCATACTATTATCACCTCATTGAGCGAACTTCCACAGTTCCCCGGTGTGAACTCAGTTGATTCCGTGGTTTGATCGACATCGGGACTATTCTTATTATGCGTCTACTAGCCTATACCTATATTCTTCCGGATGGTCCCCGTAATACTATTTCACATATTCATAAGATTCGCTGTACAGAAGTGACTCCGACTTACTCCCCTTATCTCATGCACGACGCACCTTCTTTCGTGTGTATGCAATGATTCAAACTACTCTTTCTCTTCTGCCGTCTTGCCAGAAGTGTGCTATCCCACAATTAGGCTCGATGGAAAGTGCCTTTGAACTTACGCAAGATGACATGCATTAGCGAACGTAGAGCAAACGCTCAAAGACACAATGCGACGACTGTCCATTGAGTATATGACATCGACAACTGCAATAGTATAATCAAAAACTGGATATAACTGCTTGATGACACACTAATGAGACTAGCCAGGATGAATATCTAAACGGCGTGCATGATAGTACCAGCAGGTCTGACCCAAACCGGAACGCCACAGTCAAACCTAATACAATCGCGCACAATATTGATACCCTCAAGATCTTGTGATTTCTCCAGCTCCTCCTCACTTTCATTCGTTGCAATGACGAAGCAGGTCATGAACGACTTCCATAGTACTTCACAGGTCCTTCTGTACTCCCAAGGAAGTCTCTTCCGAATTGCATGCAGGGTATTGTGCGGTCTCACATCGTTCGGATTGTCCTTCCTAGCCTGTTGGGCCAACAGTTCCCAGGAGGTTAGGAAGACGAGAACTTTGAGTGGTGCTCCTTTGGGGTGAGAAGGGTCGTGGAGTGGGACTGGTGGTGGGACCGCGGATTGTAGCAAGGGAGGCAAAACTGAATATCGCTCTGAGTCAAATTTCACTTGCTTGGTCCTGTAATAGGTCAGAACCAGGCAGTATGGTTGAAGAAGAGGACTCACATCTTAGGGCGTGTAGGTCGTGGTGGTGATGGTCCAAGTTATTGGGGTTGGCGCCAAATAGGCATATACAGATCTCAGGCCTCGTGGCGCAAGGAATGCCATTGATAGGTTGAGGAGAGATTCCCTGTGTGGCCGTGGTCTTCACCATATCCTGCGGCCCCTATCGAACTGGGAACAGACAGGTGGGATTTTTGAGAGTCGGCATAGTACTTTGTTTTGCCAGAGTGATTTCCGCTACGCTTGCTGGGTAGAATGAACTCGCGTTTACCGAGGGCGTGGAGCTGCAGATACATCCATACGCAATGTTCCCGGTTTGGTGGGTTTGAACGGGGGAAGCGGCTGTGAGGAACGAGCAACAGTTCCGTGACTGGATAATGTCCAGTGGGCACTGTATTTGGAAGACATTCAAGCGAACACTGGGGTGACTCCCCAATCGATGTGAGCTTGGTGGGAAAAGGATGGATCGTACGGTGAGGGTGTACAAAGTGCCACCAGAGCGATAGGTTTCAGAGAAGGTGTCTGAAGATCGACGTAAGTGGCTCTCGAGCGTATCACGATTCACTTATAACCTCAGCGAAAAGCAGTATGGTAGGCGTTGAAGCTTGAAACCTTCCCGACGGGAAATGGGACATCATGCATCAGGGCTCTCCTGGCGAGAGTTGGCCGTCCTGGGTCTGACGATATCATGGGTTCTTCCTCTTTCTTGACCTGGGACCATTGTGTGAGCCGGGGTGAAGCCAGCATGCCTTTATGACCTATGTCAACACCTTTCCCAACTTTAGGAAGGAGATGAACGTACCTGGATGTCACTTCTTCATATTGTCCCTGGTCCTGGTCGCTGACCGTTCTTCTGAGCCTGAAGGTTTTTTGCCTCTTACAACTTCTGTTTTCTCCCGTCCGTCGGAGTCCATGATGCAGATGCCTCAGCAGGTAGAGTGAAGGATCTGGAGTCAATTTGGGTCGCATCCTGCAGAGGCTAAAATACAGGAATTCAGAGAAGCAATGAGAGGCGTTTGAGTACTGGAACATACCTTTGAGTTAATCAGAGTACACCAAAGAGTGGCTAGGATGTATTTCGTCGTCCAAGAGACAGTCAGAGCCACCAAAAACAGTGTTCCGGCCTGTCCAAGCACCTTAGCAAACGACAGAATTGTCAACGGCCACAACGGTTTACCTTCAGTCTCTGCCTTATGGCCCTATCTCAACGTCTCAGAATTGTCTTCGCATCTTGAAGGTTAACTAGTCCAACGAGTCCGTCAACTTGAGTGTTGAGAGTGTTGATGGTCGTCAAAAAGATCGAGCAAGTTGACTGTGACACAATGTGACCAGGCATAACGATCTTTCTCCTCAACGTCCATGATGTCCAGCAAGTCGATAAATTGTCAGTGTATGAGATGGTCGAATGCTTCGGGATGCATCCAGGAAATCTACTGATTCAGGTGTTTCGATTGGTCTGACAAGGTATGCAATTCTTCCGTCGAGGCTGGCCACGACAAGTCAACTCACCAGGCTCTTTACCAGTTACCAGGTAGTCTTCTGTCCTACCTCCCGATGCTCCTGCACCCAGGAAAGAACAGGTAGGAGGAGGAATGAGATAATACTCCGCAGATGGAATTCTGGCCACTTATTCTCGCCTCTTGGTCTCTCTTTCTGTGCCTGCCAACTTTGGAGTTCCGTCTTTGCTCTTCCCTCTTCGTCACTTGCGCCGCCACCTTGGCCACGGAAGGCCATCGAACCTGTGCTTGGTAAAAATTGGCAACAACCAGGCTTTACCTCAAATAGTAAAGCATTGGCATCAAGACGACGTGAGTTCTTTCTCACTCCTTTCTATTAAACTTGTCGACAATTTCTGATATCTTCAAATAGATTCCACAATTTGAAAGCCGTCGTCATATTGGCTTCTGCTAAATGCTTCCATGGCCCAGGGATCCAAAGCTGTATGCCAGGGATCGTCATGCTGGAAATATGGGCAGGCTACGGCGTTTCCCAGAATGCGGCCGTTATCGAGCCTATCGAGATTCATAGATCAATCTGAGGTGAGTTACCTTGCTGTGACATCTTACGTGTTCGGAAGCCGATACCAACACCCTGTCCCTCTTTTCCAGTCGCCTCTAGACATCAGACTAGATCGTGTCCAACACCAATCTGATATGGACTCCCCTGGAATGGCCAAGCGAAGTACTCCCTGGAGGACATATCGTGCATCCTCTTCATCGGAGCGCGGCTTTCATTCAATACAGTAGATAGGTACTTGGTGAGCTACTCTGTCATCAACTCACAGCTACGTAACTAATGACCAGTTCTCTCTCTAGAATTTCAATCAAGGGAACCTGGCGACCCCGTGTATTTCTTCGCAGGAGTGTCTCCTACCAAACGTACGTCCCTCTTCTCTTCCTCTGACCGAGAAAATACCGACGCCTCTACGCAGTCTCTGCCTTGCTGGGCTCAGACCCAGTCACTACCTAATGGGCATCTCAGTCGTGCCTTTCTTTCGAATTGACGTTTACGATCCAACGTTCCAACACGTTGGTCGTGGGTATGAGATACTTTTGTCCGGAGCTATACATTCCGATTCAAATTGGCAATCAAAATCTAGCGACTGTTAACCGGTCGATTACTCCTCAGTCTACGAACTCTGAATCGGTCGACCTCAAGCTCCGTCACTCCTTTCACAGCTCTGATTGAAACTCATTCTCGCGAACGAGAACGCAGTCGTCTCATTCACAGGCAACTGGGTTGCCAATCACCACGTGCGATATGTCGTGGGATTGTCGACGATGGAAGGACCAACCCTGACGTGCAGGTACATACTAGGAACCAGCGTCCGAGTCAGCGCATACTACGACTAGCCAGGTACGCACCGCTCGCGATTTCTCCGCTGTCCAAAAGCTGAGGTGAGAAAAAGATGTCAGGATTTCGTAGCTTTTTGTTGCTATGGGCTGGAGGAGACTATTCTCACACGAGGAGAGGGAAAGTTGGGGGCTGGGTATTTGGCACTCCTGTTTCATCAGTCGAAGGGGTGTTCACCCAAGCTCAGACTACCCTTGAAATCAGGGATGATCGTCCTGGGTCCAAGTTGCCATCACGGGGATCGTCCTAACTCCGGATCTGTGAACAATCATGGAAAGCCCAGTATTCTCAAAATGTGGAGAAAACGAATTTTACAATTCGTGAAGAGCGTAGGGAGTTGGTTCTGTTCTTTTTCATTGGGTAGCAGGGAGTAAAGGTCGAGAGACCACAGGCGCTGATCCGCAATTCCTGGTAAATCTGGTGATTGTGAAATGGTCAGTCCCAGCCCTCGGTGCAGATGATTGAGCGCTCATCCAATTCAATCATTAAGTAGATCCTTATCATGATGCACCGTCATTGTAGCGAGGGCTGTCCAGCTTCGTGAGAAGCAATACCAGTTTCGGAAACCCTCTACAAAACCTATATAAACTACCTCGATGCGACCTTGGTAGAGCATCATAGCTGGCCTATCGATACCCACCAATACCTCTACCAAAAGCCCACCCTTTACCCTTCACCCGTCTCTCATGTATTTCACGAAGACCTTCGCTGCTTTCCTCGCATTGACTGCGTTCACCACCTCCACCATCGCCGCCCCCACTAAAGCTCCTGCCAAAGCCCCTGCCAAAGCGGCCAGCGGCCCACTCATCGCTGGTAAAGGCATCTTCGCCAAAGTCAAGGCGACCAAAGCAGCATGGGACAAGGCTTCTCAGCTCTGCGCTGGTGGCAAGAAGAAGCGCGATCTCGACGACGATGAAGTCAGCATCTGGGCTCGTGCTGCCCCTCCAGGCTATACCAACGTAGCAATGGGTTCTTCCGGTTCTTATGGTGCTATTCCTCTCGGTCTCTGGACCGAGGGCCTCGTCACCTGCTTCGGTGTCGCCGTCGTCGGCACTGGATCCCACGATACTCGCTTCCTGTTGCATTCGACCGCTTCCAGCACTCCTATCGGATGGGACGACTTCGAGAAGAAGGTCAAAGCCGCAGCACTCACGAATGTACAGGGTTGGATCAGTACTCCCAGCACGACCGCTAACCTCCCCGCCGGATTCACTGCTGAAGATAAGGCGTTGAACGACGAGATGGCTGCAGCAGTCGAGGCGAAGTTACATGCTCTTATCGGCCACGCGCCCCACGTCGTCCACCATACTATGAATCCTTCTAGTAACATGCAGGTTGCTCCAAATGGCCAGGTCTCTGTCAACGGCCACCATGTTTAGGAGAGGAACAACGAAGGAAAAGGGAAATATGGGATCTTTAGCTATGCCGCGCGTAGCAATGGTGGAATACGGGCAGAGCGCTTTACTTGCACACTTGTACTACTTACAGCATTATCGCTGCTGTTGCAATGGAAGTTGAAGTTCTGCTCGCTCTTTGATTTTGTGGTGGTGAAAAATGACTGAACAAGAACAAGAATTCGAGGGTCTAAGTTTGAGTGTTGCCCATCCATGACCTGCTGAACGATTTGAAAGGGCTTTGATAGAAATCACCCAATATCGAGTTATCTGCATACCATAACGATACAAGTTGGTGATTTCCATGGAATTATGAAGATAGAGAGAGTAACCTCAGGTTCGGAATGGATAAACGACGGTATACAGATTGTGAGTCGAGGGGATAAGAAAGCATAGGGAGTGGTATCGCAGGCATTGAATATTGAATATTGAGTACTCAAATGTACGACGTCGTTGTAGTACAGTAAGTGGTCGAATCAACTTGATGTCTAGTATTCTACGTGAAACGAGCGGGGAATTGAATAAAGAATCTCCACTTCCCCAAACCTCCCGAGTATTGCCTATGTCGAGCATCCATGTGTCTAAATGGAAGCTCTACGCGCGCCAAACGAGTGATTTTGACCCTCTTGAAGCCTCTTCTACGGTCAGAACCGCCGAAAAGTGCGAAAACAGTCTGGGCGGCTCTGTTCAAGCGGCTCAGCAGACAACAGGATTCAAGTTGTTAACGGCCAAAACGCGTTAGCTTCAGTCTGATAGCAGTATTTCGGCCTTCCAGATTCCTCTCAGTATTCTGAAGCTTGAATTGCCCAACGAGTCATTCGATTTGAGTGCCAAGAGTGTTGATGGTCGTCAACAAGATCGAGCAAGTCGACCGTGACACAGTGTGACCAGCCATAACCATCGTTTTCCTCAACGTCCATGATCTCGGGTAGGTCGACAAAATCACAGCGCATGGGAGCGGCGAATGCTCTAGGATGAATTCAGGAAATATGCCGAGGCAGGCTCGTCCAATAAGGCATGTGATTTTCCTGACGAATGTAGTCCAGGACAAGTAGACTCACCAAACTCTACTGGTCACCAGATATTCTTCCGCTACCGCGCATACTTGAGGCCCAAATACTCCACGGCAGTATGTTGGAAGGCGTGACGCCATAAACATGATCAGTGTATGGTACATCGTAGAACGTCACCCATATCAAGCTTATGGAGATTCTCTGACCAAGGATGTACCGACGCCTCTATGCAGACTCTGCCTTTTCAAGCTCCTCAGATCCAATCACTACCTAATGGGCATCATCTCAGCAGAGAATTTTCTTCGGATTGACGTTTAGGACTCAATATTCCAACGCGAGATGCTTTTGTCCGGAGCTATACATTCGGAGTCAAGTTGGCAATCAATATGTAAGTATCTGGCGACTGTCAACCGGTCTCTTATTCCTCATTTTACGAGCTCGGTCGACCTTGACCTCCGTCACTCCTCTCACAGCTCTGATTGAGACTCATTATCGCCAACGAGATCGCAGTCGCCTCATTCACATGCGACTGAATCGTCGTGGGATTGTTGACGACGGAAGGATCTACTCCGACGTGAAGGCCTCCGAGTCAACGCATATTAACCAGGTACGCACCGCTCGCAATTTCTCCGCCGTCCGAAGGCTGAGGGGAGAACAAGATGGACAGGGCTTCGTAGCTTTTCGTTGCTATGGGCTTGAGGGGACAATACGACAATAAGTACTCAGAACAGACGATTCTCACACAAGGAGACAGAAAGCTGGAGGCTGGGCATTTGGCACTCCTGTTTCATCAGGGGAAGGGGTGTTCACCCAAGCTCAGACTGATCTCGAGATAAGGGATGATCGTCCTGGCCCAAGTTGCCATCACGGGGATCGTCCTAACTCCGGATTTCTGAACAATCATGGAAAAAGCCCAGTCGTCTCGGAATAGAATGTGTAGAAAACGAGTTTTACGGTTCGTGGAGAGTGTAGGGAGTTGGTTCTGCCCTTTTTTATTGAACAGCAAGGAGTCAACATCGAGAGACCACAGGCACTGATCCACAAATTCCTCGTAAATCTTGTGATTTTGAAACGGTTAGTCCAACTGCTCAGTGCAGATGATTGAGCGCTCATCCAATTCAATCATAGATGATCATCATGTGGCACCGTCATTGTGGCGAGGGCTGTTCTCTTCGTGAGAAGCAATTCCATTTTCGGAAACCTTATACAGGACTATATAACCTTGTCGATCCAACTGAGGGAGGACATCATAGCCGGCCTATCGATACCTCTACTAAAAGCCTACCCTTCGCCCGTCTCTCATGTATTTCACGAAGACCTTCGCTACTTTCCTCGCATTGACTGCGTTCACCTCCTCCACCATCGCCGCCCCCATTAAAGCACGCGCGAAAGCACCAGCCACAGCGGCCAGCGGCCCACTCATCGCTGGTAAAGGCATATTCGCCAAAGTCAAGGCGACCAAGGCAGCATGGGATAAGGCTTCTCAGCTCTGCGCTGGTGGCAAGAAGAAGCGTGATCTCGACGACGACGACGAACTCTGGGCCCGTACCGCCCCCTCTGGCTACACCGACGTGGCTATGGGTTCTTCCGGTTCTTATGGTGCTATTCCTCTCGGTCTCTGGACCGAGGGCCTCGTCACCTGCTTCGGTGTCGCCGTCGTCGGCACTGGGGCCCACGACACTCGCTTCTTGTTGCATTCGACCGCTTCAAGCACTCCTATCGGATGGGACGACTTCGAGACGAAGGTCAGAGCCGCAGCGCTCACGAATGCCCAGGGTTGGATCAGCACTCCCAGCACGACCGCCAACCTCCCCGCTGGATTCACCGATGAAGATAAGACACTGAACGAGGAGATGGCTGCAGCAGTCCAGGCGAAGTTACAAACCCTTATCGGTACAGCGCCCCACGTCGTCCATCATACCATGAATCCTTCTAGCAATATGAAGGTTGCTCCGGACGGCAAGGTCTACGTCAACGGCAACCAGGTTTAGGAGAGGAATAACGGCAGTGGAAAAGGGAAATATGGGGTCTTTAGCTATGCCGCGCGTAGCAATGGTAGATTATAGTCAGAGCGCTTTACTTACACATTTGTACTACTTACAGCATTATCGCTGCTGTTGCAATGGAAGTTGAAGTTCTGCTCGCTCTTCGATTTCTCGTTGGTGAAAAATGTTCCATAGAAATTATAAAAGATTGAGAGCGTAACCTGGGGTTCAGAATGAATAACGGACGATACACAGATTGTGGGTCGAGGAGATAAGAAAGAGTAGGGGGTGGTATCATCTGTTTTGGATATTGAGTACTCAAGTGTACAACGTCGTTGTAGTATAGTGAGTGGTCAAATCAACTTGATGTCTAGTATTCCACGTGAAACGAGCGGGGAGTTGAATAAAGCATCTGCACTCCCCCAAACCTCCGGGGTATTGCCTACGTCGTGATCATAACCATCCATGTGTCTCAATCGAAGCTCTATGTGTGCCAAGCGAGAGAACTTTGGCCCTCTCAGAGTCTCTTCTACGCTATCCCATCCCAAGATCGTCTGCCCGGCGATATGGTTGGAAGGCCAGTAGGTGACTCGCCTGGCCTTGCTATCTGCTGTCTTCACCAGACTCCCTGCCCATTCTCATCAAAGTGTTCGATATCTGTTCTGCTTCATTGATCATCTTATCAGACAGGTGAAGAGAGAGCTAACCGTGACCTTCATTGCAACAACAAATCGCCCGCACAGCGTGATCAGTAAGTAAAGCGCCCAAATTGTAATCTACCATTGCTACGCTCCGCATAGCTAAGAACTCCACATGCATCCCTCTCATCGCAATCCTAAATCTGTTTCCCGTTGACCGTGACGTGACCGTGTTTATCGAGCCCCATAGTACTAGCCGGATCCATGGCATGCGTCACCACCTTTGGGGATTTGCCGATAATAGCACGCAGGTTATCCACTGTCGCTGAAGACATCGACTCGACCAAAATCTTCAAGTCGCTGCTCCATCCTTTCGGAAAGCTATGGGTCAAATCGGGAATGCTGACCCAACCCTCCATATCCTGTAGGTGCTGAGCTTTCAGCTTCGTTGCAAACTCGTCCCACCCGACCTGCACGCGTGAAGTTGTAGTATGCAACAAGAAGCGAACGTCAGCGTGGGGGTTCGCCGCTGGTGCCTTTCCAACCACGGCGACGCCGATGCATGTAACGAGGCCTTCAGTCCACAAGCCAAGGGGGTAAATAGTGGGATAAGAGCCGAATTTGCCCATCTCCACATTCGTGAAGCCTGGTGGAGGACTCCGGGCCTCGAGGTCGAAGTCGTCATCGAAGTCGCGCTTGGCCTTGTTCCCACTCGCACAGAGCTGGGCAACCTTGTCCCATGCCGTTTGGGGGGCCTTGATTTTGGCGAATATGCCGCTACCGGCGACTAGAGGACCACTGGCTTTAGCAGGTGCAGCTGGGGCTTTAGTAGGAGCCTTGGTAGGGGCGGCGATGGTGGAGGTCGCAAACACGGTAAGTGCAACGAAAGCAGCAAGGGTCTTTGTGAAGTACATGATGGGTGACTGAGGGATGGAGTATTGGTGGAAGTATTGGTAGGGATCGATAGGCCAGCTATGATGTCCTCCTTCGGTGTGATTGTGATAGTTTAAATAGTTTTGTGAATGGCTCCCAAAGCCCGAATGGCCCCCTGCTGACAATAGTCAGTTTCAGAGAACAAGGGCGCTTACTACGAATGATAATATTTTGACGTTAGGTGGGCGTGGATAGAACAGCCATCCGGACGTCTGATGGGGAAGGGATAGCCGATTCATACAAACTTGAAGTCCCCCAGATGGTGACAGGGAGACGATTCAGTAATCCAACTTATCACGATACCGATTGGAATGGATTGTCCTGAAAATAGAAAAGACATGCTCGTAATATTGTGAGCTATCAGCATAAAATATGCCGCTCAGCAATGGCGGCTCAATCATCGTCAAGCCCTTGGTCGGTTCCACACTGATTCATCATTCCATGTTTTTGTGGGCATATTCCGGTGCCTGCAGCGCGAGGTAGCTCATGCGTTCATGCGTCGATGGATAAATACAAGGCAATCCCCTTGTTTCCGTTGGATAAGACGAGGCTACGTATCTCGGAGGACAGAAGCGAAGAAAGTTCTCATGGTCTGTGGTCTTGGTAAACCTATTGGGTTCGAACTATCCCTCTGCTATCCTTCAACACTCCAACACTCCGGAGGATCGGGGACGGTAATCGATTCAGACTTGGTGGGCTCAGAGTCCGACTTCCTTCCTCCGTGTCCTCCCATCGACTCCTCACTCTCTTGGGTACTCTCTCTGACGGGGTAGGCGATAGGGAAGCACTTACATTTCTCTCCAACCTTTATTCAACGATTCCCAGAAAATCGCCTTGCAGCGAATTCACTCTCACTATCAGCTGCCTATTTGCGTCAATCATGTTGTGAATGTTGCCTGTTTTCCGACGAATCGAACGCCGTGAAGTGAGATTCCGCGCATAACTCGTACATATGCGAGGTGGTGAGGGACAGCTAAGATGCATGGAGGACTTCTGCTTGATTTCATTGGGTTGGTCGCAAAAGGTGGAGACTGCCGACATTTCAATGACTCGCGTTGAATGCAACGAGTATTAATTTGCATAAGACGGTGGAAAATGTAAAAGAAGAAGTAACCTTGGTTTCAGAAAACATAATAATCGACAGTACGTGGGTCATGAACCAAATGGATAACTTGAAGAAACCATAGCCAGTGGTATCATACCGGTGGGTATCGGGGAGTCCGAACGTCAATGTTCAGTATTCCACGCGAAACGAGTGGGGAATCGAATAAAGAGTGACCACTCTTCCAAAACTCCTGGGTATTGACATGCTCGCCATCGTGACCTTCCAGATATCTCAATCGAAGCTCCACTTGTGCCAAACGAGAGAACTTTGACCCTCTGAGAGTCTCCTCTACGCTATTCCATCCTAACAGTGTGTGCCCCGCAGTAGTGTGGTTGGGAGGTAGCGGTGTCAGACGCCAGTATAGCAAATCAAGCTTAGTCAAGTTGCACTCTCCCTCCAGGGATGTCAAAAGGTAGTTTACCCAATGGAATGGGTCGATCTCCCGGGGCAAAATCATTACAAGCGAGATCTCCCGTAAGTTGGGTTTCCGATGGAGTCTGATGCCCGTGGCTGGGCTCAGATCAAGAATCGCTGGAAAGATATTTGGTGAGCTATTGAACGAGATCTAGTCATAGATCTTACCAGTATCTCTGAAACCCAAGCTTAGAACTTCAAGAGCAGGGGCTTGATCCAAAATTCCTTGTATAGCGGATATATTCTGCAGTGAGAGAGATGCAGAGAAAACCCGAAGGTTGTGAAGAGAGATCCAATTTATAGCGCGAATGAACCATCCGGGCAGTGAAGCAGATGCGGAGCGGTCGAAGCTCAGAGATTCCAGGGAGATGGATTTTGTATTTATTAACATTTGCTCTCCCTGCGAATCTGCATCTATAAGAGCGACATGGCTGAAGTCTATAGCCGTGAGCGCCGGAGGTGCACTCAAGAGATCAAATAGCTCTTTCGACGTCAAACTGACCATGTCCAGCGCAATGCGTCTGAATATTGACCGCGAGACAAGGGCAAAAAAAGCCGAGAGCACCATGGGAGGTAATTCAGACCAAGTCGATGATTCCGGGTCCAGAATGGTTCCGGAAAATTGAAAAGATTCGACGTTCGTGAAAACGCTGAGAAATGTGGGTAAAAGCTCCTCTGCGAACATCCACCCTCTCCGCCCAGGTCCTGCTTCTAGTTGAAGGTTTCTGATATGTCTTGCAATGACTGGTGTCACGATCTCCAGGCCGTTCTTGATTCTCGACGCGTAGGCGCCATCAATGCGTTGACGATTTGGAGATGGAAGTATGACTGTCTTCCATATGCGTTCTCGAGCGAATTCGAGCCAAATCCTGCACACCAGAGCGCTTGCTCGAAGGGTCGGGGTGTCGGATTCGTCGATGAACGAGATAATGTGTCCGGAAATCTCTGGGGGTAACATAGGAGGATGGGAGGTAGGACGTTGAGCTACTCGACTCCGCGTCTTATCAACAGAACCGTGAAACCCGGGCGATGCCCTGAGAAGTTCGCACGGCTGGCCATAAGTGGGTCCAAACCAAGACGGGCCAAGGGGTGTTTGACCATTGTGAAACGGTCGTAGCATTCTTGCAATCAAAATCACCAAAGAATTTCGAGCGCTGAACCGTGACCTCCATTTCGACAACAAGGAATGCTAGTACAAGCGTGGATCATGTAGCTGCAGTGCTCTAATCTACCCTTGCTAGATTGACTGTCGTGGTCTAAGTCTTATGTTGCAGATACGAGGAGGGATATGCGTACCATACTCATCTTGCATAAAGCTCAGTGGCTCTTGACCTTGTTCCTGTAGGACATGGTTTAGTCCGAAAACTCGCTGATGGTTGTTGGATTGTTCGAGCTGACGGCGACGAGGCCGCGGTGCAAGCCAACCTATTTTGCGTCTGGGGAATGAAACGGTTGAGCCGACTGCTTGTACGCTTCCGAGGAAAGTCACGTACCGATTCTCAAGAAACTGAACAAGCTTGCCCAGACCAATCTCCGCGGTTGCTCATCATCCCTAGCGTTCATTCGGGCACATACTGGTGAGCGAGGGTGTTGCATGATGGATGAATGGGGTCGAGTTTGTTGTATGGGAAGAGGAGTATGTCCAAGGTTTGGTAAAAGCGGAGAGACCGCAGCGCAGGAATACCAGTATCCCAATCTAACACTTGACGAATTCCTCCACGACTCCAGCAACTGGTGTCTGTAACCGACATCAGGCTGCCAGTACTAAGGCTGCCATCCACTGCCCAACGGGCATAGACTATCAGAAGACAAAAGAGTTCATTGAGCTAGGTTGGCGAATTTGTGGTCTTCGCACACAGGAGCGGTGGCGGCTGCGACTTGGTAGACCGTTTTTTTTTCTTTTTGAGCAAAGCTCACGCTATGTGGAGGAGATATGGGCCATAATTGATGAAGCAGTGCGCTGGATGAAATTGTCACCATATCGCGTAGTGGCAACTGGGAGAAAATGTGAGGAATATGTAGTAAAAAAGGGTATTGTGAGGAGAACATACCAGATCCCGACCGATAGAGCACCTCTTCGTATTGACTATTGACCGATGAGTAATGCAGGGTGAACCGATCCTTCGACGCTAGAATCTCTAGGCGATACTCCTTCCCCACAGATCCTCTCTCTTCAACCTCAAACAAGCTTTCTTGCACAGTAGCGTGGCCTACGTAGCAGATCGAAGCAGTTTGCCCATAATGACGGTGGTGGAGGTTGAGAACAATGGGAAAGACGTCCGTGACGTTCTGTCACCAGGAGTCACAGCTTTCATCCTAAACCACGATCATGGTGCCACTGGCAACTCAAGGATTTCTATGGGCATGTATTCTCTATGGAGACAGCTGGAAGGGTTGTTGGTGTGTATATTGCCTGAAACTCTGTCATATCTGACTTACTGACGTGTAACCCTCGTAGAATACAAGGTTTTCGGACGAATTGGTCTTCAATTGCAAGACTGCCAACCCTCATTGATTCAGACAAGATTCGTCGTCTCTTCGTTCCTGCCTCTGCTTAGGTGGATGAAAAGCTTTTGTACGCCATCTAAGCCACCATGCTTTTCGAAAGTCTAACACACTTGCAGGACTTCTGGCTGAGGTGGTGTCGTTCTTTCATTCAGCCTTTGCATGTTTGCAATGACATCACAAACGAGGAATCTCTGCACATTCCTTAGTGTCAAGGTCAACTACTTGGTGTCGAGGCCACCTATCACTGGCTGACCTCGCTGGTCCTCCAGGGGCAGCTGTCAGCAGACTCGGTCAACATAAGCAGGGCAGCTCTTCGTCACGGTCTGAACCTTTCGCAACTTCCTCAAGCTCAACGGATAGTACGACCCGTCTTGCCGAAGAACCTGCTTCTGATTGATTCTCTCTCACTGAGAACACCTGCGTAGATCCCGGACTATCCATACGTGAGCAGAGGTAGGCAGGACTGCGTGAACAGGATCATCATCGGGCGTTCAAGAGCTCCGCAACAGGAAGGATGCATTCTAGTCGCCGGGATATGTATGGATCAGGTGCAGGAGACTGGGAAGGATAATGATGAGAGCGCTCGTCTGGTCTCGTGTCAATCACATTGTTGACCAGGACTATGACCATGATTTCTGCCTCCAGCCGGTTCACGCGTAGAGGCGTTGTTGACAGACGGAGCGGCCTTCTGGTATGCACTCATTCCTGACCTAAATTATCAGACAGCTATTGACCATCTTCCTAGGACTCGGTGGTTTCGAACGCGTTAACTCCGTTGTCGTGGCTCCTCCCCGATCGTCCTACAAGACTAATTTTCTTCGACCTCCCTTCTACTCATACATTCGGCGGCGAGCCAAGGTGCAACGCGAATGGATCCACCACAATAAACTCACATGAGTCCCCTTATGGCCAGATCACGGATGGTACGTATTCATTCAACATTTTCTGGACTATTTAACGAAGTTAACATATAGACATATCGAAGACGACGCCTGGGGCTCGTTATACCCTGAAGGAGCCGTCCGATTTCGAATAGGACACAATGATAATATCCGTGCTCCGGGGCCTTCATCGATCACGAGACACCTTCCTGGTACAATAAGCCAACGACTGTGAATATAGCGACAACAAGACCTTCGCGGAGTGGACCTACTACCTCAGAGACAGACCAGACAATGGTATCTGCTGGCGTAAAAGTGATTCAACATCAGAGGCTTTGCGACACATTGCAACCCCCGACGAGTGCACTTTTCCACCCACTTCCATAACAGTTGTGATCAGGCGTCTTCGACTATCCCTTCGACTCTCCCATTTTCATCTACATACCGTCTGGGAAATTTCGCTGATAACGCATGCCAGTCGTTAAATTTGATTGCGGTGGTGACACTTTCGCCTGAAGATTCTCCTCCCCCCCATTCTGGGGCACCCATCGCCTTGGTTGTCGTCGTCATCGTCGAAGAAGGCCTGAGCGTAGGGATTAGACTCAGAGTCAGTCTCTGGGCGGAGTTGTGGGCGAAGACCTCAGGCTCGCAGGTGGAACACTCAATGACGCTCGTTAAAGAGGTTGAAAAAGGAATGAGCTCATCAGGTCAGGACGATGGAGGGGTGTATGCAGTGGAGGTTAGAGCGATCTGACCTGACGGTGCTAGGTTCAAGTTGGGTACTGCAAACGGACTCGGATGGCTTCTTACATTATCGCTCGTTATGACCATATTCATCTTTCCTTCTACATACCCATCTTCACCCTTGAACCAGATATATTTATCTCATAGTTATCACTCATGTACCCATTGGCTTGCATTGGGGCTTTGGTAGATGCACAGATGGTCGTTCATAGGGACAGCGATCGAGGAGGTCTACCAATACCAAGTAGGCGTAGCGCAGCATTATTCTATTTACATCTTTCATATGTGTTGCGCTGGAGAAGCTAAAATGTAAACGGGGCGTTCATGTTGACCCCGTATTCCCAATACGGATACCAAGACGGAAACGACTAATCATCGGCAGGACGCGACATCGAGTCTGTAGTAAGAAAGCCTTGCTTCGAATCCTTGTTCATTCGCTTTCACGAAAGATCTTACTAAAGCAACACGAAAAGAGTGCTGAACCGCGACCTGCATTACAATAGTGAAAATGCTAGTACAGGAGAGCCCTAATCTACCAATGCTACGCTCGGCATAGCTATGAACTCCACATGTTTCCCTCCCCATCCATATCTTAAACCTGGTGACCGTTGACCGAGACCTTGCCATCGGGAGCGACCTGCATATTGGAAGCAGGAACCATGGTGTGCTTGACGACCTTGGGAGCCTTGCCGATGAGAGCCTTGACCTTCTCCTCGATGGCGGCAGCCATGTCTTCGTTCAATTTCTTGTCATCGGCAGTGAAGCCGGGCGGAGTGTTGCTAGTTGTGCTGGGAGTACTGACCCAGGCGTCGGCGCTGGTAAGACCTGCAGCCTTGACCTTCTTCTCAAGTTCGTCCCATCCGAGGAGAGTGGAGGATGCGGTGGAATGCAACAAGAAGCGAGTGTCCTTGCTACCTTTACCAACGATGGCAACACCGAAGCAAGTGACGAGACCTTCGGTCCAAAGACCAATGGGAATGGCGCCGTAAGAGTCTGCTTTGCCCATTGCGACGTCGGTGTAGCCTGGGGGCGCAGCACGGGACCAGAGCTCGTCGTCGTCCTCAAGGGCACGGGACCAGTACTCCTCGTCGTCCTCGAGATCACGCTTCTTCTTGCCACCTGCGCAGAGCTGAGCTGCCTTGTCCCAGGCTGCTTTGGTGGCCTTGACTTTGGCAAAGACGCCGCTACCAGCGACTAGGGGGCCACTTGCCGCTTTGGCAGCGGCTTTGGGAGGGGCCTTGGTGGGAGCAGCGATGGTGGAGGTCGCGAAAGCGGTGAGGGCGACGAAAGCAGCGATGGGCTTAGCGAAGTACATGACGAACGAGTGAGGGGTGGAGTGGTAGGTTTGTTGGTAGAGTTTTGGTAGGGATCGATAGGCCAGCTATGATGCTCTACCATGGCTGAGTCGATGTAGTTTATATAGGTCTTGTAGAGGGATTCTAGAATGGGAATGCTTTCTCACGAAGATCATCGATTTTCGCTTGAATGATCGGGCCGACTGATAATGATGTGATGTTGATCAATCGCCGCTCAATGAGCGCTAAGCGCTGAGACCGTTTGGTTCACAAAGTTTGACTGTATTGATGTCTGCGGCCTCCCAGCGTTGATAAATCTCAGCCCTCTGCCGTTGGACATCCAAAGACAGAGTCCCCTCTCGATACTCTTCATACACCGCGAAATTCGTTCTCGACACGGTTTCCTTCCCTCCAAGTGATTGTCCTGAGTTGTCATGATCCCCTTGATGGCCGATTCGGAACGATCATCCCTTATTTCCAAGGATTCTCGAAGGCGATGAGATTTTGAAACATGAGGCTGCTCTCTCCTCATGCTTACTCCTCATTTTCTCAATTTCGCTAGGAAGTCTTGACTGCGCTGCGTATTGCCGATGCGCACTAGTTTGAAACCATGCAAGTGTTCGACCCTTCACCAAGGCGAAAGATGACCGGAAATTGACTTCGGCCGATGTCATGGGCAGATTTGTATGCGAAGAACGTTGGCTAAGCTTTCCCTCTCGTCGTGTGAGACTCAAATCCATCTTCTGACTCCTGAGATCCTCTGAATACTCTCTTCTCGAGTCCATGACAACGGATAGCTATTCAATGACGAGCACTCTCCATCTTTTCTTACCTCGCCTTCAAGATACTGATACAGACAGTACATTCTACGCGTGGGCTGCGCAGCGTGCTTGGTGCTGTCAGCAATCTCACGAACACCGACCCTGCAGCGACTGGTAACGTGGTGGCAATGAAGCAGGGAAGACGGGTTCGCCTCCTCTGAGTGCATGTTAGCTTCTGATTCTGGCGTTTCTGCTCCTTGGCGCCTCGGTCCTCTCGGCCACTCAACGTTTCAACTGATCTCAAGCCTCTTCACACTCAATCGACGAATGCACCTACCACATAGATGCAAAGCTGCCAGAGTCTCCAGAATAACAGCAGCAACGGAGTCTTCGCTAGTCTTCACCGAGGAAAGCGGGAAAGCCACATTTCCGGTCCAAGGTCAGCCTGGCCCTGGCGACCACGCATGCGCAGCGACTAGTCTCATAGATTTTCCTATCGGATAGCCTTCAAAGCCCGGACGCGAGCCTCGCGTAGGCTATTACTATTATGCATGGGTACGATAATCGTGGGAAAGCATTCCCATTCTAGAACCCCTCTACAAGACCTATATAAACTACCCCGACTCAGTCATGGTAGAGCATCATAGCTGGCCTATCGATCCCTACCAAAACTCTACCAACAAATCTACCACTCCACCTCTTACTCGTTCGTCATGTACTTCGCTAAGCCCATCGCTGCTTTCGTCGCCCTCACCGCTTTCGCGACCTCCACCATCGCTGCTCCCACCAAGGCCCCTCCCAAAGCCGCTGCCAAAGCGGCAAGTGGCCCCCTAGTCGCTGGTAGCGGCGTCTTCGCCAAAGTCAAGGCCACCAAGGCAGCCTGGGACAAGGCAGCTCAGCTCTGCGCAGGTGGCAAGAAGAAGCGTGATCTCGAGGACGACGAGGAGTACTGGTCCCGTGCCCTCGAGGACGACGACGAGCTCTGGTCTCGTGCCGCGCCCCCAGGCTACACCGATGTCGCCATGGGCAAAGCAGACTCTTACGGCGCTATTCCCATTGGTCTTTGGACTGAAGGTCTCGTCACTTGCTTCGGTGTTGCCATTGTTGGTAAAGGTAGCAAGGACACTCGCTTCTTGTTGCATTCGACTGCATCCTCCACTCTCCTCGGATGGGACGAGCTCGAGAAGAAGGTCAAGGCTGCAGGTCTTACCAGCGCCGACGCCTGGGTCAGCACTCCCAGCACAACTAGCAACACTCCTCCCGGCTTCACCGCTGATGACAAGAAATTGAATGAAGACATGGCCGCCGCCATCGAGGAGAAGGTCAAGGCTCTTATCGGCAAGGCTCCCAAGGTTGTCAAGCACACCATGGTTCCTGCTTCCAATATGCAGGTCGCTCCCGATGGCAAGGTCTCGGTCAACGGTCATCAAGTCTAAGATGGGGAGGGAAACATGTGGAGTTCATAGCTATGCCGAGCGTAGCATTGGTAGATTAGGGCTCTCCTGTACTAGTATTATCACTCGTAATGCAGGTCGCGGTTCAGCTCTCTTTTCGTATTGTTTTAGTAAGATTTTTCGTGAACACGAATGAATAACGCTTCGAAGGAGAGGTCTTTCAGTCGGTAAATGAGCTACGACTCTTGATCATCAATGCCTTTATGTTGCTTTCAATGTCGACCCCTAACGTTACGCGACCAAACGCTGGCATTGCCAAGTGCTTCACTACTTGACGTGTAAAGAAAGTCGGTACGGCGCTACTTTATGATTGTAACCCTCTCCCTGTTTCTGGATCAGGTTATGATGACCGTCCAGACCTTCACCAATAAATTCAATACAAAGAGATACACCTTTTCAATCCGCCTCGAATTCATTTACAACGTCCGATATAATCAAGTCCTATATAAGTAGGACTGCGAGATAAATCTATCAGCGACGATGCTAGTACTAGTAAGAGGTAACAAGCGGTGACGAAATAAGGGCATCCGTTCACGTCAGATCACGACGATACCCACTGCATATACTACACCATCGAGTCGACCTAATGAGCTGTCGCTGACTTCTTCAAACAGGCCCACGGCTAAGGCTATTGTTCCTGGATCCAGCTAGGAAGATAGGAACTGGCCGATTCCAGAAATTAAGGAGGCGGTGACTCCGTTAAAAGGGATATCGAATCTTCCGAGAGTTGCTGATCTGAGTAATCCGTGTTGTCGAAGGGAGCCATGCAATGTTCTTCAGCCTCATCGACGAGCGTCGTCGGTTTTTCCATCTGGTCGCCTGAAGTCTTGACACTAAAGACTATGGGTAGAGCCAGAATGTCACAGACTTCTCTAATGATTCTTGAGATGTGTGCAGAAAACTGACGTGGTGCTATCGTAGACACGCAAGGCTGAATGAACGAGCATCACCACATCGTCCAGTTAACCTGCAAACGCGTTAGACTTCAGAGAAGCATGATAGTCTAGAATACATACTAGAATGTTGTCGTTTGCGTGAGCAGAGCCATAAACGTAGAGATCAATCCTGTCAATGTGGTTTGGCGGGGTAGTCCTACCCTTCCGAAAACCTGGCATCCTATGAAATTTATCAGCCACTGAGGAAGATAGGTAACAGAGACGGAAGACATACACACCCAGCAGTTATAAGCTTCTTCGCTGTTTCCAAAGAGAATATACGTCCACTGAAATCATGGAGTTTGCGCCATGGTCGTGGTTTAGGACGAAAGTCGTGACTCCGGGTAACAGAGCGTGACGGCCTCTCTGAATGCCTTTCTCTATCCTCGGATTCTACCACCTCCATTATGAATAAACTGCTTCAATCCGCTTTCTAGGCAGCGCTTTTCTGCAAGAGGGCTAGTGTGTGAGGTTGAAGGAAGAGGATCTGACGAGGAATGTACTCTTGAAACTCTACCATTTGAGGGGCGATTCAGCTTGCATCACGACACAAAAATCAACACGGAAAGGTGCTGCATCGGTCAGGATCTGGTACGGCGTTCCCTAAATGCGCACGTCTACTACCTATTTCTCCTTTTTGCCCTCGTAGCTACCATGCAACCGGTACCGCGAAGATACCATGTTCGCCCTCGACTGCGTGTGCCCCTTCCTTTGCTCGACCAATGCAGCTCAATGAGCCCGTTGGTCTTTTGCGAGTCCATGTCTGTTAGGAAGTGAATAGAGTTCCGAACACACGCAGTCCGAGATCTGGTGCAGACACCAGGAGCCGGCGCCTTGGAGGAATCCCTTGAGCGTTAGGCTGGTATTCCTGCGTTGTGGGCCTCGCCGCTTTTACCAACCTTGGCCATACTCTTCTTCCTATACAAACTACTCGACCCCCTTCTTCCATCACACTACAACCTGGCCACGGCCGCTCACGGTCATTAATATGCGCCGGGAGGAAAGCCAGCGATAATATGTGACTGCGGAGAATGGTTCGGGCAAGTTTGCTCATTCTCTGAGGAATGGGTATGTGACTCTTCTCGGAAGCATCCACGGATTCCAAAAGCCGTCAGCTCACGGAACCCATTCACCAGATGCAGAAAGCTCTGGGTTATGCCTGCTAATCGGTGGGGCACTTGCTCGTCATCAGCTCGAACAATCAAACAATTAGCAACGAGTTTTCGGACGCGGCAATGCCCTACAGGAGTAACGTTGGGAGCTAGTAAGCTTCATGTAAATGGGTATGGTCAGTATATCCCTCCTCGTATCCACAACATGAGTCTTACACAGCCAATCTAGCAAGGGTAGATTACAGCGCTTTACCCACATAATCACGCTTGTATTGGCATTCTTTGTCGTCACAATGCATGTCATGGTTCAGAGCTCAGCTCTCTCGTAATACTGAAAGAAATACAGCATTTCTACGGCTACCAAGGCTATTCTTGGATGATTTTGATTAGAATGCTGCGGCGATTTTACAATGGCTGAATAACCCTTGGACCCACCTTGGACCCTCGACCAGCCAGGCGAATTTCGCACGAGGCATCGCCCGAGTTTCACAGTTCTGCTGATAAGATACACAGTCGAGGAGATGGTTCTATCGCTCCCCATCCTCCTATGCTTCCCCCAGAGATCTTTGGAATCATTATCTTGTCCGTCGACGAATCTGACTCCCCGACCCTTCAAGCAAGCGCTCTGGTGTGTAGGATTTGGCTCGAATTCACTCGATCACGCATATGGAAGACGGTCATCCTTCCATCGCCAAATCGTCGACACATCGATGGCGCCTACGCACCGAGAATCAAAAACGGCCTGGAGATCGTGACACCACTCATTGCAAGACACGTCAAAGACCTTCAATTATGGGCAGGTCCCGGATGGATATTCGCAGAGGAGCTTTTACCCACATTTCTCAGTGTCTTCACCAACGTCGAATCTTTTCAATTTTTCGGAACCGTACTACCTTCTGAATCATCGACATGGTCCAAATTGCCACCCACGGTGCTGTCGGCCTTTCTTGCCATCATCTCGCGGCCAATATTCAGATGTATTGCACTGACAATGGTCAGTTTCACGTCGAAAGAGCTATCTGATCTCTTGGGTGCATCTCCAGCGCTCACGGATCTAAACCTCAGCCGCGTCCGCTTGCTAGAGGCAGATTCGCAAGAAGAGCAAATGTCGATAAATACGAAATCCATCTCCCTGGAATCTCTGAGTTTCGACATCCTCGCATCTCCTTCACTACCGGGGTGGTTCATCCGTGCTAGAGATTGGATCTTCCTTGACAACCTTCGGATCTTTCATACATCCCTTTCGATGCAGAATATATCTAGTATACAAGGAGTTTTAGATCAAGCCTGTGCTCTTGAAGTTCTAAGTTTGGATTTCGGAGACACTTGTAAGATCTGTCCCTGGATCTCCCTCAATAACTGACCGAATATCTTTCCAGCGGTTCTTGATCTGAGCCAGACCACGGGCATTAGACTTCATCGGAAATCTAACTTACATCATATCTCGCTTGGAATGATTTTACTTCAAGATATCGATCCATTCCATTGGGTAAATTCCCTTTTGACATCCCTGGAGGGAGAGAGCAACTTGACAAAGCTTGTTTTGCTATACTGGCGTCTGATACCCCTACCTCCCAACCACACTACTGCTGGGCACACACTCTTCGGATGGAATAGCGTAGAAGAGACGCTCAGAGGGCCAAAGTTCCCTCGTTTGGCACAGGTGAAGCTTCAATTGAGATATCTAGAAGGTCATGACGGCGAGCATGTCAGTACCCAAGAGTTTTGGGAGGGTGGACATTGTTTATTCGATTCCCCACTCGTTTCGCGTGGAATACTGGACATTGACGTTCGGACCCCTCGATACCCACCAGTATGATACCACTCGCTATATTTCTTCAAGTCATCAATTTGGTTCATGACCCACGTACTGTCGATGATTATGTTTTCTGAAACCAAGGTTACTTCTTCTCTTACATTTTCAATCATCTTATGCAAATTCATACTCGTTACATTCAACGCGAGTCATTGAAGTTTCTGTTTTGTGACGATTTTGATCAGATTCTTGAGCGGTTTCTCGGAGTTTTCATGCGTCCGAAAAAAACACATCCTGAAAAGTTGAACGGGCATCGTTTTTCATTGTAGGCTGATAGCTCGCAATACTACGAGAATGTCTTGACTATTCTTCAGGATGATCTGTTCCAACAGCGATCATGAGAGGTTGGACATGCTAAAGCGCTTCACTATCACCCAGAGGACTTCAGGTTTGGAGGAATCGGCTACTATCACTCCCCTTCAGGCGCCTGTATGTCTGTTCTACTCACGCCCACCTCAGGTCAAAGTATCATTATTCGCAACGGGCGCCCTTCTCCGAACCTGACCGTTGTTGGCAGGAAGTCATTGAGCCTGAGGTTTCGTGAGCCATTCACAAAACTATTTAAACCACCACAATCTCACTCAAGTAGTACATCATAGCTGGCCTATCGATCCCTACCAATACTTCTACCAATACTCCAACCCTCAGTCACCCATCATGTACTTCACAAAGACCCTCGGTGCTTTCGTCGCACTTACCGTGTTTGCGACCTCCACCATCGCCGCCCCTATCAAAGCTCCTGTCAAAGAGCCAGTAGCCAGTGGTCCCCTCGTCGCTGGCAGTGGCATATTCGCCAAAATCAAGGCCCCCCAAACGGCATGGGACAAGGTTGCCCAGCTCTGTGCGAGTGGAAAGAATGCCAAGCGCGACTTCGATGACGACTTCGACCTCGAGGCCCGCAGTCCTCCAACAGGCTTCACGAATGTAGAGATGGGTAAATTCGATTCTTATCCCACTAGTATGCCCTTTGGATTATGGACTGAAGGCCTCGTTACATGCATCGGCGTTGCCGTAACTGGCCATGCACCAGCGGCGAACCCCAAGGCTCACGTTCGCTTCTTGTTGCATACTACCACTTCAAGCTCGCAGGTCGGGTGGGACGAGTTTGAAAAGAAGCTGAAAGCTCAGAACCTACAGAATATGGAGGGTTGGGTCAGCATTCCCAATTTGGACCACAACCTGCCGGAAGGATGGACCAGCGACCTGAAGACTTTGGTCGAGAAGATGTCTTCAGTGACAGTGGAGAACCTGCGTGCTATTATCGGCAAAGCCCCCAAGGTTAAGAACCATACCATGGTCCCTGCTAGTACTATGGGGCTCGATAAAGACGGTCAACGGAGAACAGATTTAGGATTGCGATGAGAGGGATGCATGTGGAGTTCTTGGCTATGCGGAGCGTAGCAATGGTAGATTACAATTCGAGCGCTTTACTTACTGATCACGCTGTGTGCGTTTTGTTGTTGCAATGAAGGTCACGGTTAGCTCTCTCTTCACCTGCCTGATAAGATGACCAATGAAACAGAGCAGATATCGAACAGTTTGATGAGAATGGGCAGGGAGTCTGGCGAAGCTGGCAGATAGCAAGGTCAGGCGAGTGGTCCCTTAACGTGAAGGGAGAAGTTTCGAGCGCTTTAGGTTCTGCAGTCCAGCGCAAGGCTCCTAGCTGTCTCCGAATGAAATGATATTTGTCCGTTGATTCCCTGAGTTTGCGCCATGGTCGTAGTTTGGGATGGTGGTAGTTTGGCATGATGGCCGTGACGCCTCGTAACAGAACGTCTGAGTCACGGACGACTTCCTATTCTCAACCTCCACCATCGACGATATGGGCAAGGTGCGTTATGTACGCACCGCTATGATGCACGAGGACTCAAGTCTGGGATCTGGATCCGAAGTGAGAAGAACCACGCAGCAGGATGTCCCCTGAAATTCTAGCATTGCCCAGGTTCGTGTTGAATACTATCTCTTTGACCCATTTTGTTCAAGTCAGCCTTTCCTCCCAGAGCACATTCCACTGATTTTGTCTGGAGATGCTGAGATTCAAACACGCCCGCTTGCTCTGTTCGGATCCATACTCATTCGTGGGGAACTTCATATTCCATATCATTAAAACACCTCATGGTTGAGCATCAAGGCTACGGGTTTTGTCCCTAGATCTGTATTACTCTCCTAGTCATCCGCTAGTTTACGCAGGAGATTGTGTACATAGAATGAACATCGCCATACGAAGGATTGTCGAATAGGATATGAAGAGCGGCCGACAGATAAACAAGGTCTCAACAAAGCCTCTGGACTGGGCACAGAAAATCTGGATCCTCAACAGAATCTAGTCGGCCGAAGCCATCTTGGTTGCCCACACTCGATTGCGATAGCGTCCCTCACCAAATTTATGAGCTCCAAGTCCTGACCCTTTTCCAGTTCTTTCTTCGACTCATTAGTGTTGATGCAAATCGTACATCGTAAGCACCTTCGCTTTGGCCGATGGCCAAAGGACAACTGAAGGGAACACCTGGGAGAACCCCAGAGCGAACAGGTTGTTATTCTCGCTACAACATGTATATATACATCGGGAGAACAATGGTAGCTACCGAGAACAATGAAGAATGATGAAGAATGATGAGGATAACCGATGGCCAAAGCATTGGCCAAAGCGAAGGTGCTTACGATGTACGATTTGCATCAACACTCCTCCTCAGCGTAAGCTACATGAGCGCCAATAGGAGTCGAACTCCTCCCAAACTCTGAATCCGAGGATGCGGAAGAGTGAATCGAGCGAGGGTGAAAGCAGGCGAGATTTGATGCAGCAATGCGAGATGTGACTCGGAAATCATGAGATGATGCTGAAGGTTGGATAAAAGGAAAACTCCTCCCGACTCCTGAACTCGTTGAGAGACAGCAAGGGTGCCGATGCAAGATGAATGATGTCGGAATTGATGGCTGCAAAAATCTTGATTCGACGAGTTCGCGAGGAGGGAAAGTTTGAAAGTTTTGAAGTCTAAGAATGATCAGGATCATAGAAGATCCTGGAGGATGACGGGGACGATGGAAAGACCAATACAGAGTTATTGGTGTCGTATAATGGCCAGTCACCAGAGGTGACAAAGGTGAGGTGAACGAGGGTAAACCGGGACCATCAGCGGAAGCCGGGATGGGGATGGTCATATAAGGCATTACCATGCCTATATTCCCTATACTTCCCTATACTCCTCCCTCGTGCAGGCGTCGGTTACCGAGCGGCAAGCACGAACACCACAAAACCAAGTAAGGACCGTCATAGTGAGAACAGCAAGAGAATGCGAGCTTAGATGATGTGATGAGCCGGGGGTGAGAAGGGTGGGAGGGATGGCATTGAGATGATGAACAGTGATGGAATGGTCGACGAACAACTTGATTGATGAATTTGTCGATGATGGCGAGCAGCTAGAGACTCAATCTTGAATGAATTTCGAACATTGACCGTGATTCGGAGGGATTGATGGCGTTCGGAATTAGAGCCGAAAACGCGAGATGGAGCTATGAGGCGGAATGAGCAGCATCGCCGAGCAGATGAACAAGGATGTGATCATCGTCGTGCCATCAGACAGATTTGAGAGTCTGGAAGACGACGGAAAGTGAACGGGGGAATATAATATGGCCGGAAAGTCCACAGCCACCGAGACGCGTCGTGGACGCGATGAGGATGAGATTGGAGTGAAATCTTGAGTAAAATGATGGCGCCAGAGGCATTAAAAAAATTTGAGAGTAAAGTCGCAATCGTTTGGCAATTGATCAGGAAGACAACTCACTATCAGCGATATACTATGCGCATAAAAGCGACTGTATCGCTGGGGTTGTTAGACTTGAACCTGGAAGACGACGCGTAAAAGATAGCACGGCGGAAAATCTCAACGCCTTGTGCTGATAACGGGACAATGAACACGGCGGGTAAATCTCAACGCCAGTGTCGGTGATGATGGAAAAGGGGTAATGAACACGGCGGGTAAATCTCAACGCCTGTGCCGATAATGATGAAAGGGGCGTATGCCGGAAAAAGGTTAAAGGTTGATGGCGAGAGTCGAGATCAGGCTGAGTCGATTGGGACAAAGGAATTGACGCGGGTCGCAACAGCATGGCGAGAATGACGCGGGCAAAGTCATCAAAGACTGAGAAATTCGGGTTCGTGTCACAAGAGCGTGGGCGAGAATCGCGGCAAGCAGAGTCGGTTTGGACAAAGGAATTGACCAAGAGTCGCCAAAATGAAAGGTGTCACCGCGTTAGGAAAGAACGCGGGAGAGAGTGAGATGATCGAGCTTCAGTATCCTGTCAAAGGTCTCGATGATCACCAGTCGTGACCAGTCCAGGGCCCATAACCTGTAGAGATGGAAAGGCGACGAGGACAACTGAAGGGAACACCTGGGAGAACCCCAGAGCGAACAGGTTGTTATTCTCGCTACAACATGTATATATACATCGGGAGAACAATGGTAGCTACCGAGAACAATGAAGAATGATGAAGAATGATGAGGATAACCGATGGCCAAAGCATCGGCCAAAGCGAAGGTGCTTACGATGTATATATACATGTTGTAGCGAGAATAACAACCTGTTCGCTATGGGGTTCTCCCAGGTGTTCCCTTCAGTTGTCCTCGTCGCCTTTCCGTCTCTACAATTAGTGGCAATGATGAAGCATGTCACGTATTGGTTCTTTGCCCATGCTACACAGGTGTCCCGACACTCGTGAGGGAGCCGTTTCTTGATAATTACGTGGGCAGCTTGAGGCCATCCGGTAGAGTGGAATTCGAGGGCGTGTTCCTTGATCAGGGGCCAGGTCGTCAGAAAAGCGAGGACTTTAAGTTCTGTGTTCTTCTTTTTCCGGTTGAAGAGAGGAGGGAGGGGTGGGATTGAAGCCGTGGTGAGAGGCTCTAAGTCGGAATACCGTTCGAATCTGACGCGTTTCTCTATCGGTGTACTTTCCTGGAGAACTTGCGTCATTTACTGTGAAACAAATACTCGGAAAATATACCGCTTACCGTTTCAGTAACATTCATGGATGGTCAGCCCAGTTCCAGGTTGAGAGCGAGAATCTGGGTGGAAGAATTTCTCAAAGACGCGTCAATACGCGACGCCCACAATTGACGCGACCGAAGGCTCGGAGGCGCTGAAACTGACTCGGAATATCTCGCCATGTCATTTGTTGGAGTTCTCCCAAGGCGCAGAGGCCTTTACGAATCAGAGATATTTCACTGACTTCCGACGCCGTTTTGCAAGATCTGGGCCCCGGTCCTCCGATCTATGCTACCAACAGGGCTCGCTGTCCCGCACTCGCCATGCTCGTATATACTATCCTGTTCTGCGCTCATCACGGCGACGGGACTGTGTTAGAGGAGAGGGCGATGGAACGTTTATTACTCGCAAATTCAAGCCTTTTACATCGAAAGGTGTAATATTAATCTATTAGCCAAGTTAGCTGCTTTGTTTTCGCTGGTATTGCACATAAGAATTCCAATCTCACCTTAAAGCCCTGGAGAGTCATTCTCCCGCAAAATGTCATTCCCAGCCCTGTAGGAACGCTCGCCCTGGAAGGAGGGTTCGAATCGAGTGACGCCAAGCCATCGTTCGACATCTTCCACCACGGTTGTCGCCATAATTCGGGTGCTTTAGCTTTGCTGGACGAAACTGGTGAGTTCACAGGGTGTGCTGATCGGGAGTTGCATGTTCTGTGTGAGTTTTACGTCCGCCTACACCTGCCTTGAGCTCGCCACTATAAGAAACATGATCAAGCAGGCTGACGCAGTGGCGGCTATGAAAGGTTTCCTGGGCTCAGGAGGGAATCAGAAATCAATAAATGACAAAGTGCCGGTCGATGCCGCGGCTATTTCGTGTTGGCATCATGATGCGCGATCAGCCGGCATTTCGGACCAACAGATGTTCAGACCAAATCTGCATGGACCGGTTTCCATTTCCAAGAAAAGCGATTGCTCATCAGAACAGAAAACGAATGATGGACATTCGGCGTCCAAGGCCGTTGCACGATGCAACCAGCTCGACACAATTTTTTGGCAAGTGGAGCCTATCATTCGTCATGCAGAGTACAGAGTCGAACCTACACGTGTCAGCTACGGAAAGTCTTTGAAAATTCGAGACGTCAATGACGGTGATTCGAGGGTGTTTAGTATGCAAGATTGAGTGAGAAAGCAGAGTACGAAAGGACGAATGTAATGTTCTAAAAATGAGCGAGGTCCGCAGCATGGTGACGGGAAAAACAACGGTCTAAGTGCCACAATTCAAACTCCGATTACCTGTCTTACACCAACACTTTCGCATTGCCAAGGGGGCTGCAACCGCTGCTGCTTAGACTCTGGCGTCGTCAATTCGCTCGTTAACCACCGCCAACCTTCAAGATTCATGCTTTACTTGACTTCAGATGACTTTCCTATATGTGAGTTGCCTGAAGTTCCAGCAAGGGAGAACACGAACCTGATGATGATTTTCAGTCGTACCTTTTGGTGTAATTGGGTACGGTTACCACCAGTCCAGAAAGCCATCGTCCACCAACTTACATCCTCCACAGATTCTACCGCTACCTATGGTATCTAATACGTCTCGTGGCCTTCTTCGTGTACCGCCCTGTGCCACTACCCGAAAACCCGACCTACGTCGCTTCCGAGGATGTCACCATCATTGTCCCTACCATCGACGCTGGTGAAGAGTTCAAGGAGGCTGCACACAGCTGGCTCGTCGGAAAACCCAAGGAGATCCTCATTATCACGGAAGAGAAGATGAGGGAGCCTCTGCAAGACCTCGCCAACCAGGTCAACCCCGACGTCATTCGTGTCCTCACTGTACCCTTCGCCAACAAGCGGCTGCAGATGAGCCACGGTATCAAGAACACGACCACTGATATCATCGTCTTTGCTGACGATGACGCCATCTGGCCACCAACCATGTTGCCTTACATGCTTGCACCCTTTGAAGACCAGAAGGTCGGTGGGGTTGGTACCAGCCAACGTGTGCAAGCCTGTGGTAACCGAATGACGGTCTGGGAAGTTCTCGCCGCTTTCCGCCTCACCATTCGAAACATCGAGATTTCCTCATCGACACACATCGATGGCGGTATCCCATGTCTGTCCGGCCGTACGGCTGCCTACCGAACGGTCATCCTTAAGGACCCCGAATTCCTTCACGGTTTCACTCACGACTACTGGTTGGGCAAATACCAGCTTAACTCCGGTGACGACAAGTTCTTGACGAGATGGATGGTTAGCCACGGCTGGAACACCTATGTGCAAGTCTGCAAGGAGGCAGAGCTCCTCAGTACCATGAAGCCCAACTGGCGGTTCTTGAAGCAAGTTCTGCGATGGACACGAAACACTTGGCGTTCAGATCTTAGAAGTCTGTTCATGGAGCGGTACATCTGGACAAGTCACCCATACGTGGCTTACACCATGGTAAGGCATCACCTGTTCACACCGTCGTCACACACACCCTAACGACTCTTTGAATCAGGTGGACAAACTCTTCAACCCTCTTACCCTCCTCGTTGGTCCATGCTTGGTAGCATATCTTATCTACAAGAGTACCATCCCCGTTGATGAAGGCGGTTACCATCTCCGCTGGTGGTACGTCACATTTATCCATCTTCATTTACCAGTCTAATTCATTTCTGACAGGAACATCATGGCTTCATACGTCGTCTGGCTATCCGCAACGCGTACCGCCAAGCTTCTCCCTCATCTCTGGTATCGTCCTCAAGACATCATCTACGTCCCTGCCTTCATCCTGTTTGGTTACTACTTCGCCGTCATGAAACTCTATGCCCTCTTCACCCTTCACGAAACTGGTTGGGGTACACGTGCCGGTATCGGTGATGCATCTGCTGCCACTGCTGCCGCCGAAGCTGAGGCCAAGGAGAAGGAGAAAGTCAGCAACTATCCTTACAACCACCCTCAGCCAGGCCGACCAGGATCGATGGATATGCCACCAACGCCAGGGTACCAGACACCCTTATCACCGTTTAGGGATACACCTCCCTCACCGTTCGGTGGTAATGGTGGCAGAAGAAGAGGAGACGATGAGTTGGTGGAGATGCAGGATGGTATTGGGTACGCTCGGTAGAGGACCGAGCTCGCGCATAGGTCGCGACTTGGGATTCGTCATCAACACCAAAATTGGTCCGCCACAGCATCTAGTCTTGGAAGTAATTTAAGTCAAAATATTGCAGCATTGTAACGACCTCCCATTTGGTCGTTACTGGACGGACACTAGACGTCAACCCCCCAACCCTTTTTTTGCATCGGTTTCATGATCACACATACACACCACATCCATCACATAATACGTACGCAACTCATGATACGGTTCTTCTTCCTTCTTCGCCACCTTTGTTCTACGCTGTTGCGACACGAACAGAACTTTACTATTTTTGTTCCGGCCCACGTACATATACCCTACCCCTACCTACGCTATCGCTTTCGAGGGACTTGTCTATTCTCCGTTCTGGTGGACATACATTTCGGATTGGCTCTTTTGGTTTTCCTGCACTGGTTACACTTCCTACTTTCTGCCACCTTATCGTGCGCATACATGCAGTGGTTCCTGCCAATGCACCTACCAACCTACCATCCTTACCCCTCCTGCGATGTCTTCCGCCGTCAGCATTCCTCTCTTTTATCTTACATTCCTTTTACAACACCCACACCTTCTCCTAGCTGACTATATGCATATCTGGGCTATGCTTATGGGCCTGCCATTACACTTTCACCTTCACAGACATTCTTGTTCTTCACAACTTTTTGGGTGTCCATTGCCTTGGTGTGGTGGTACCCGGCCTGTCGTTTCTCTTGGTTACTTTTTGTGTTGTTGATACTGAATCGGATACGCTATATTGATACTGGACAATACATTGAATGCGGAGCGTACAGGATGTGGGTTTTGAGTGAAAAGTAAATTTTGGAGGTATGTATGTTGGGTGGGTAATTTCGAGGGTTGTCAGCGGATGTCTTCATGAACTTGAGAAGGCTCTTCTCGCGCGACCTTGAAGAGTACTCTCAAAGTCTCTTGGCAGGGAATGATCTCGGTCATCTTGCAGCAGCTAGCCACAGTACTTGATTGGTGTAGAGTGTAGTGGGGTTCGGTGAGAGGTAGAGAGGTCAGTGGCGCAGACGGTCTTGATTACCCACTGGGAAGAATTAAAAGACACATGTATTTATCCTTGGTAGATCGTAACACATAAAACAGAAGCCAGAAATAAACTCGAATATAGATAGCAAGGAATAAGTCAAACGTGAAAGTGTAGCGTAACGACGGTAGTGAGTAACGTAGAGCCAGACCAGGATAAGTAGGGTAATAAGAGACTGGAACGAAGCAGAGATGAAGCGTAATGAAAGCATAACAGAAGAGCATGTTATAACATGGACCGCGAAGAGCCAAGAACAGCAACGTCATGACCCGACCAATCCCCAGTCGCTCTGCACCTCATCGTACAGCTAGATATAACCCCTCCACACTGACATTCGCCTGCCATACCCCCAACCTCCTCACAGCTCTCAGAGCCGCGGGGGCAGGTAGTACGAGCAACATGGAGGGGATGACGAAGAGTACGATGACGAGTGAGAAGACGATAGTGATAGCAGGCTTGATGACGAGGAAGTAGAACAGTGCTTGGTATGATGTTGAGTCTGTGAACTGTACACGGGGAGAAGAGGTCGCGTCAGCGGGAAGTTCATCGTGCAAGCTGAAGTAGGGAGAAGGGGAACTGGACATACCATAGCATAAGCATTTCTATAGAAACTCTTCTCCCTGACCAACTCTCCCACAGCTGCGTTCCCTAGCTCTATCTCTGCACTTGTGGCTTCTCTGTATCGTACAAAGATGGGTCTGGGAGGGTATGGTGCAGGGTAGGAAAGTGGGGAGTGGAATTTCGTTTGGATGGAGAGTTCACTACGGGCGAAGAACCGTGCGCCAAGGAGATTGAAGAAGCAGAGAATTGCGCCTAGGGGCAGTGCCATAAGGAGGGTTGTACCTGCCTGGGGAAGGGGAAGACTCGTCAGTTGGGTCGTCCAATGAGAAAACAGAGGAAGAACAGGTAGCAGGTGGTGGTGGTGGCGGTGGCGGTGGAGAAGCAGGGTGAAAAGAGGGAGAGAAAGAGATAGCATACTTACCACAGTGAACACGAAGAGATACACCCACGCAATCAATGCAAAGGGAAAGTTCAACACAGCAAGATGGAACAAGCTCCGCCAATACACCTTCCTTCCCAGGGGCCTGAAGTACCTTCTCCAGCTCTCGCCATTGAACAAGCCTTTCGGCCTCTCAATCGACGCTCTTCCATCACCCCAGCTATCTTCACCCACGTCAAGGTCGAAGTCCCCCCGGCCAATAGCTGGCGGGGCATCCCAGGTAGCTCCGTATCCGGATACAGGTGACCCATCTAGATCATCCTGAGGTGCGAAATCGTCTTCACAGTCGTCATCCGTGTTGAAGAGCGACATCACTGTATGTGCTAAAGACGGTGCTACGGAGATAGTGCTGGCTCTGGACATGGAGCTTCTCCGAATGAGTCGTTGGCCAGAGGGTGTCGTTGTTATTGCTGGTACACCAGAAGGTCCAGTATACCGACGTCCGAGAGCTCGATGTTGCTGGTGAGGTGAAAGGAATGGTGTGTTTTCCGACGGTGGTGCAAGGTCATCGTCGTCCCTGTCATAACTTGTATCTTGAGAGGCCCGTAGTGATATCCTCGGTGAAGAGAGCAAAATGTTCCTCTCATCATCGTAATCTGAGAGTTCTCCGTGTTGGTGGGTATACTGAGGCTGAAAGTATCCTTGCTGTGGTGAATCTGCAGGAGTCCTGGTACCACCGGTTCCTGGGACTCCTGCTCTACCAGTGGGGCTCTGGTGTCCAGGAGGGCCAGGTTCACTTGCGTTTGCCTGTCTCCTCTGAGCGCTAGCTCGTTGCTGACGTCTGGTCCTCCGACTCCGAGCAGGATAAGGTGGCGGTGGGTCAGCTAAGATAGGAAGATTGGTCGTTTCCGGTGGTGGTACAGGTGGTGATTCAACTGTCATTTAGACCCTCGTCGTCGCCGTCACTCGAGAAGATGGACGGTATAGAGAAGGTGAGCACCGTCGATGGTGTTGGTGGTGGTTGTGAGAGGAAAGAGCGAATGATCGCTGGCTAGCCAATCACGCGCGTCATCGTAACCGTGCTACCTCTCACTGCTCTCCAACTGGCAGATCCGATCTTTTTCACTGAGAAATCTCATTTCGTTCTGTGTGAGAACCGACCCAGGAGGGTTGTACTTTGAAAATCTGGGGTAAGTAGGGGGGAGAGGACGGCGAGTCGGCCGGATGTTATATACGGCCAGGACCTTGGTCTTCTCCGCAGCTCTGGCTAAACGGAATAATCATCAAGGTAAATCTTCGAGCTCATACATCACCACGTCCGCAAACGTTGTGAAAGAACCCTGTTCTGTGGATGGTCCACGTTGCTTCTTACGTGTCTGACACTCAGCAGTATTCTCTAGCTAGCTATTTTGTCCTGTGTGGGGCGCAATGCAAGGATTGGTACTCCACGTCACGAGAAATTCGATCGTACAATAGAAACAGCAAGGCAATCTTATATCTCCAAGGGTCGTTGCGCCAGGCAGTAAGCTGTTGCAGGAGACCCATTCGACTCTAGTATTACATCGTGGGTCCAAGTGGAGAATGATCGCCTCAGGGAAGGCCAAAAGCCCCAAAATATTTCTACGGGCTTCAGAGCGCGAGGTCAAAGAACCAACGGCAAGAAAAATCGATGGTGACACCGACGTATATTTGACACCCCCGCCAATTTCTCCTGAAGAGATGTCGTATGTAGTGCTATGCGACTTTGGAGAAGCTCGACTCGGACCAGGAGACACAAACGAGGTTTGTACCCATGAGATCCGTCTGATGGAATACCGAACCCCAGAGGCTACACTTGAAGCTCCTTGTACCTACCCTGTTGATATCTGGAATGCAGGCCTTCTCGTGAGTTCCCTTCATTGGTTCGGTAAATGATGTTCGCTGATCATTTATTCTTGACTTGACAGCTATGGCATGTATTCGAGGTGGACTCAATTTTTTCTGCCATTTAATCCAAAAACCGACTGATATTCGGCTCTTGTTCATCTGGGACAAATGGTCGGGACCATGGGCTCGCCACCTCCAGAGTTTCTTCGGAGTGTAGCTCTCGAAGCTGACTGCGATCTAGTCTTCTATAAATGGATCATTATTAAGATCCACATACCTCACATGCGGCTCGAACTATTGGGAAATCGTCTGAAGGGTAAAGAGAAAGCCGAATTTCTGCGTTTCATCAGGAATTGTTTACAGTGGGATGCGGCGAAACGTGCGAGGGCAGAAGAACGTGTAAGGATCTTTGGTTGAGGGATCCGATCCATTACCCAGTCAAGGCATAAAACGTATCTCCTTGGGTTGCTTGAATAGACTACCCCTTGAAAGCCTCGATTAGAGCATCGACACCAATGAAATGGCAAAGGCTTCTTTTTCTGACAGTCCAATCACGTTGCCTCAAGGAAGGGTTATAAAGGCTGAACAGACGTGGGGAAATTAATCCTTCCTTTGCTTGATGATGATGATGATGATTATTAACCCACTATGGTCCCTACCAAGGAACAGCGTGGGGGCCGTACTATCATGTACAGGTACTCTACCAATACTGATTGAGCCTGACGTTTGAACTGCCTTCGCTGAGAATGTACAGTCTATCATGAATAATGCGAAGATAGCGGATGTGTGGGCTATCGAATAAATTCAATCTGCGTAAAGGCTCTAGAGCTGTGCAAGATCTTTAGGCATTTGTGATATTACGGCGACTGTAGGCTAGAATCCGTATCTACAAAATAGATTCTCTCCTCCGGGTTCAGAAGGATCTTTGTCAGAACCACGTTCTTGAGTAGAAATTTCCGCTCCCTCTTCACCTCTTTTCTGAGTTGTTGGAACCCAAATTCCTTCAGTAACACCCATACAAGTGCGTTGAGTGGCTAGAGCTGTCCGAAGCCACCTAATGAACAAAAGCCAGAAAGTAATGGTTTGGTCGTTGCTGACATAGCTGTGGACGTGATCGTTGTCTCTGACCACAATTACAGGCGTGGGTGTATCCCACCCAATGGATAGGCGACACCGAACCCCCTTTCTTTGAAATCCACACCATGGTCTCTGGCCGCATCAGTGGTAGTGGCGCTAGCACGTCAGGGTGATGATGGATGTCGAGCACAAGTTTCGGCCTCAGGACTCTCGGCAAACCCCGACCATGGTTGAACCACAAACGCTCGTGATATACTCATTCGTCTTCGCGTTATCCGTTGGTTATCTTCACTACCGGCGCCGGTCGAGCTCATCTACAACGACTGCGACTGCTACACCAGGACAGGGACAAGGACAAGGAGACCAACCTTCACAACCCAAACAACAGAAGACGACGATAATGCAACCTGCTAGGGACGATCTTGCACCTCCTAAGGATGATCCTTTCACAACTGAGGACTTGAAGCAGTATGATGGATCGAAGAAGGGAAAGCCGATATATGTGGCTATCAAGGGTACGTTGTCCAAGGCAATTGGCTTCACCTTGTCATCATTTCGTGCAAGTTTGGCTAACGGTCTTTGGTTGGTGTAGGCACAGTCTTTGACGTCACCAGGAAAGCAGACGTATACGGGCCCGGAAAGTCGTATAATATCTTTGCTGGAAAGGACGGCTCAAAAGGACTTGGAATGTCGAGTTTGAAGAAGGAAGATGCAGTGCCAGACTACAGCACTCTGGATGAGAAAGATAGGAAGGTCTTGGAGGACTGGTACATCTTCTTTGAGTACGTCTTTCTTATTCCCTCTTGCTTGAGGGCTATGAGGCAGGATGCTGACAAGCCACGCAGGAAGAGGTACAACATCGTCGGCAAAGTATCAGATGGCCCCAAGATCGAATAGATTCTATGATCTGCCTCTGACTGCACTCTGTTCTTCCTATGTTTACGACCACGACTCGAGCCTTCCTACCCATTGAACTTGCCTCGAATAATGACGAATGTACCTAATCTATCAAGAGGAAATAGACGCCTTTTTGAGCCAATGCGCAGCATCAACGCACGTCAGTCGCTGGATCCTCAGCAGGACACGCATTATCCGACACGTAGACCGCTCATCCAAACTCAAGTATATGACAGCTTCGTGGCTCAGCAGCGTCATCCGGTGGGTTCTACAAGGTGTTGATTGCCACTCATACCGAAATGCCTATGCAGTGTATGCACTGCTGGCTTCAACTCGTTTCTCCCGCCCTGCATTCCGCGAAGAGTCGCCGTTCTGTCAAGAATAAGCCAACGACCACCTGAGAGATTTGGGCTCGTTTGGGTAGGTGACTTGTGGTTTCTGAACAGTAACCCTCAATTTTGGGTCTCCCCCATGCGTTCGATCTTTTTGCGGCCCTTCTAAGTAATTTCCAAAGTTTTGAGATAAGAGTATCATTCGAGTATTCTACCTCGAGTCATAATGGCTTTCTGCAGCCGCAGGGGAGCTGAGGTTTGTTCATCCAACGCTCTTTTCAATTCTTCTCTTCCAGTCGCTGTGACGGGCCGTCTCCATATTGATTGTGCCGTTCTGCCGGACGACGGGACTTGAATCTGCTTCTAGCGGCACTCACGGCAATGCGCCAATAACTCCCAATAACGATTGGAATTTGGTTGCCGCTCGCAAGTCGCCGAACGTATGTAACAGCCACAGACCAAGGCGGTGCATTGACTGCCCTTGGCTTGAACGATCACCGCTTTTATCTTTGACAGTCGTGGAATCATTGAAGTTTGGTAATGGCTATGTTACGTCTATCCTGAACAACCACCACCATAAAAACCAGCTTCATCTACAGGGGCTGTTTTCCAACGCCCATGCGGACTATCAAACTACCATCTATCCGTTCTCCACTTCCGACCTTTCGTCGAACTACTCAGGATCTCTCGAACTTGAGCAGACTTCACACTGACCTACTACTTGAAATCCTCGAGTTTACGGACTTCTATGCCCTACTCGCCCTGACTACCACCTCTCACCATTTGCGGCTCCTCACATTTGGGTGGGTCGTGCGCCATTTTCGAGCGACAGGAGTATGTTTCTTTGGGAACGACGTTCACCTGCAGGCGGACGACTACGCCACATTCAAAGCAAATCTTGCCACCATCACTGACGTATCAGTCTTCTTGCCCCTGTCATTTAGATGTGCGGCCGATTTCCAGCCAAGATGGAAGTTCCTCCAAATGATCATCACCATGCTGCCAAACCTGTCGCTTTTTACATTTGACCTCGAGAAACGACCCCAAAATTACCCACACAGTGTGTTAACATGGTATCACCGGGAGCTATTGAGGAGGTTCTGGGATACCAGGCTACGCAAGGAAACAGTCGTGGTTCTCTGCAGTGACGAATGCCCAAGGGTGATAGATTCCGGTCACTCCTGGAATTATAAGCTCCCCGTTCGATGCGTCGCCAATGCATCACCTACACGGCGTACCTCAGCTGCATTTAGAAATGGGACTGGCGTAGTTTTAGCTCACGCCATTTCTCGGTGGAAGAAAGTTTTCTCTCGCACTCGGTCTCATTCATATAAGACCTGGTCGAGGGACCTCAGACTCCATCAAGCCACATTCAACCATCCTTCTTTGACGCTCAGCAGAGTCAAATTTCCGTCAGAACACTTCAATATCCTCCTCCCAGGCAAGGAGAACCTTACGAGCCTCCATGCCAGTTCGAGTGACCTCTCTTTCCTCGACTGGGGCTTGCTTCTACCAATGCTTGACTTCCCTTCCCTCTCTTCTTTCTACATCCATCACAGATGTCGCGGCCTCACAAAACCTATACTCCACGATTTCTTGATGCGGCACCCATCAATAACCATCCTCATCGTCATGTCTGAGGAAAAATCGTTCGTCGATGCTGAGGCATTTAAACAGTGTCTTCCCAATCTAGATGTCCTGGCTGGGCCTGCACGCACAGTCACCGAAGTACTTCGTGCGATACAGACACCACTCAAGCTAACGAGGATCAAAATTACCGACTATCACGGTGAAGGCCTCACAGTCCACCGGCACAAACCACTCGACTTCGCCGCACTTGATACGGTCCTCGAGCTTGTGGCGACTACTCGAGTCAAGGATCTCGGGATTGGCCTTCCAGGAGGCAGCACCTCGAAAGACTGGCTCACGAAGCAGTCTCATCCTTTCAAAGGGAACGGGAAGTTTGCAGAGCTGGAGACGCTTAACTTCTGGCCATACGACTGTCGGCTTTTTGACGAGCATTACATACATTGGTTTGAAGAGTTCAGGCGGAGGAATTTCCCTGGTATTGACTTGGAGCAGGTGAACATCGTAATGCTTAGCAGATCGCGCGGGGCATTTCCTTCAACACCTTGTCGTATTGATTCGGGAGCAGCACTCCGGGATTGACGTATGATTATCGAGTGTCCTTCGAAACGGCAAAGCAAGTCAGCTACCCTGCAAGCTTGCACTCCCCGAGCCATGTCATGGATTCTCCACGTCAATTCTTATTCCAATTCGAGTGCCAAACAGTACTCCATCCACGTGTGGTACTTTTGATTCCGTCAATAAAATTATGCCACCGTTCACCAATCCGACGATCCAATTCTTCTTGTTGGTCTTCTGTCACTCGTCTCTCCATGAACCCCGCCGCTTACGTCGTCTATTCCCTGTCATGTCGCTACGCGTCGTCTAATGGACACATAATATATCAAGACTCAGATCGGAATCAGGGTAGGAGCGTGCACAATAGCCCCAGATGAACGATTTAAGCGAAGTTGAGCAGGAGACGAAGAATATCGAGAAGCTTCATGACGCCCCCACAGACTGATCAACATATCAAGCAGCGACGTAGTTGATATGAGTCGAGAGTAACCATCGAGCTCTCTCACACGCAAGTAAAATCTGAGAGAGCTATAGAATAGGTAGCGTCTCGAGCCTGTCTTGAGCCGTTACTGGTATGGGAAGATGTGTGATTATGATTGAGTCATCGAGGTAATCGGCATGTCCGACCCAAGCTCGGACCAAGCTCGGACTGGCATAGAGCTTCCATGGAACTACAACGCATGACCATTCGCATTCTGAACCATCGTAGGGACGACCAAAAGAGCAAACATCTTTATAAGACAGATCTCAGTCAGCAAGAACCGAATGGGCGCCGTTGTTTATAAGCATTACGCTTTCGGAAGAATGTATACCTAGAAGGTAATCGGACAGAGTCTAGCCAAGGTGAGACAGCTAATTATAATTAGTGGTTCGTAAACCCACCTCGTATAACCGTTCCAGTTTCTCGTTCTCCTCTTTGGGCCCCTTAACCTCACTTGTATTTCTAGGATTTCTTCTCGGACGACCTTGACGCTCTCATCACTCATAACACCAATAGGCGCCCAAACCCCATAATCTATCGCCTCAAAATAAAACCTCTTTCGTTCTTCGATCTCTGAGCGCACCCGCCGACGTTAGCCCCACATTTCGTCCTCATGCCCACCAGCACACAATATTCAGCTTCCTCGTGGACAATGACCCCGACAAGTTCTTTGACCACTCCGATGTATTATACTAGGATGATGGTAGGGAAAGAGATGGCGTCACCAGCAGAGATAGTGGAGGCTCAGCAACCTCTTCCGCCAGCTCGCCCCGACCACAAGAGCACACGACCACCAAAGGGTAAATGGCGTATGCTTTTCTGGAGGAAGCGGATGTGGTTTGAGACCACTTTCGGGTTGTCAGTGCTAGAACCTTGGGAATACCTCGTCTTCAGTGAGTCTCCTATTACTGCCATCGACTCGGTTGTCTAATCCAAACCTTTACCTTTCCTCAACGTTGCCTTGCTCTCGCCCTCATCGTGGTCTTTGATTTTGTTTCCGTCTCGCCTCTTACCGATGCCGTCGGCTTGCAAATCGATGACGTGATTCTATTCACGTCATTGATTATCACCATTCTTCATCCGCAGTCATTGTATATCTTGCCCTCTTCGCTGTTCTGCTTTACGTCCTTTTCTTTATTTTGCCCTCACATATGCTAGGAATGCAGCGTAGAATGATGTACTACCTCTACGGGCACGCGCACAAGCTAGCACTCGGCCCTCAATTTTGATTCACTCTTGATGTCGTATCTTCGACTGGAACTTGAAAACTTGCCTCTCACCACTAACACCTGCTCTATGAACACAATCTGCATCTATCAGAAACTACTGCGAAAAAAATTGAAGCTCTATCTGCTATGTATTGTTCCTGATCCGTGTGTTCCTCTTGCTCGCCACGACCCGGGAACAGCGCCTGCGGAAGGCGCTGCAGTAATGTTAATCATCCATCCCGAGTCCCTAACGATTCTCTACTGGCTTCCCCATATACGATTCATCAGTTCAAAAGACATAGTGTAGTGTCTAATCTTGGCATGGGTATCGAAAGCTGTTCCGTGAAGGAGTACGTATGCGTCCACGCAATCGCCTAGACGGTTATTCCGCAGGCCAACGTAAAGTGGTTCAAAGCCGAGATCACCACATAGGCAAGGAGGGCCAGAAGAGAGAAAACGGATCGTGACGGCTAACCTTGACTGGTGCCTCCTGGAAATGTCCGGGCGAGGTTAGCCATGGGCCGAAATGCGTTCAGAGATCAGTTACAGGCGACCTCACTGGCGAATATCCAGGCAATTAGGAACATTGATGACACTCATGTTGAGAGTCTTAGCGCTTTGCCGCAGCACGGTAACATTTCCCGATCCAGATGTGCTTTGGAATCCGGGCAGATCAAATCCACGTCCGGGCTGCTAGCTCGGCCAGACTTTTGATGCACTCAGTGAAGAGAACTGCTGTCCCAGAGAAAAGGCAGTTCTCAGACGGCAAATCCTGACCAATCTTGACCAAAGAAGACCATCGAAAAGCCCGGGACTGCGGGGTATGTCTATACAGCTCCTCTATTAATACAGGCGCCTGAAATCATACTTAATGCCTCTGGCTAACATTCTCTTAACGTGATCCAACGTGCTCCCTAATCACTCATCTGCGTCCTCCATCTGGCGTCTAACTAATATCATCGCCAAACCCTTGACATCCGAGCCTTCCCTTCTCAATCTCTTCCAGTTGGCCACCAGAAAGGGGGGTGGAAATGAGTCTTAGAGTGAATAGTGATTCGATAAAGGTATTCGAGGGATTCGAGTCGCCGCTCGACGATCACCACCAGGTTAACTTGAAGCCTGAGAAAAGGAGATCGTCCTGCCTTCTGTTCTCCTCCCTGCGCAAGCTAGCTTGCCCTAGATTTCTCAAAACGCGGTCGTACAGGCCGTGCAGGCGATGCTCAACTACCTTCGTAAGGCATTCACTACGAGTTCGTGATCCCGATCTGATACCTTGAAGAGCTTTCGCAGTTTGTTCGCTCATGATCACCTAATTGAGAAAAGACTACCTCTACCAGATCCTCAGTCCGACCAGAAGGCTCAAATAATCAAGGCGAAGGGACTGGCTCAGGATGCGGTTTGTATCAAGGAGGGAGAAAGTCGGTTTGCGCATGAGATGTGCGAAGTTGATAAACGGCAGGCAATCGAGTCAGAAGAACAAGAGCCAGGCCAATGGAAAACGCTAGAGTGATGGCGGGCGAAACAGACTATCTATCCAAGTTTAGATTTCCGGTGATTGCTCGTAGAGGAAGTTGAAGAGGGCACATATTCGTCATTGTGTGCCTGTATACCCATAGATCTCTGCCAAAAAATTACTGATAAGGCTTTCTGAGGCCCGGACGATACCAAGGCCTGACTGAAATCGATAGGAAACTAGGGAAGATAGAAAGAAAATGCAAGCCACATCCAGCCACCAAATCGTTCAGTTCCAGATCAGCCTTCGCTCCAGTCTGGCAAGAACACAAGAATTGATCGGCGGGGGCACACAAAAGCAAGTAATTCATGGGGATGGGAGTCGTGGAAGAGAAAAAGACACAGAGAGAAGGGCCGGACCCTTGGAGGGAAGAAAACCGACATATCAACGACGACGCCACCTGGCCAAACGGCAGAGTCAACGAGCCTGAACCGATTTCAATTTCACAATGGGTCGAGCCCCACGTGTGCCCCCATTCCAAAAACCAACAACTTTCCTTCCCTGTTTCCAATTTATTTCAACAAGAAAAACTCGATGATGCTCTAGAGGGCTGCAACTAGCCAAGGATAGTGTTCTTGACGGACGAAGTTAGATGCTAGCAGTGGTAACCTCTGATTGGATAACCTCCACTTGAGACGAACTCGGGTTCAAGCGACTTGCACTCCAAATTGAACTCGCAGGGAGTCCAACGGCTTTGGAAGACGACTCGCTTCGGCGATCTGACAAAGACGCATAGAGGCCACCCAGTTGGGATGGTAGAAGAATACAAAAAAAGCAGAAACTAGCAGAAACCACTACAAAAAAACGAGACTTAGGCTCCCGGCTTCATTAGGAAGCTGCGTAAAATTAGAAAATAGAAGAGGCTGGTTCTCCGGCTTCGTAGGGAGCTGTACAAAAAATATTACTGGATTGAAGGTTCATAGATTTTTGTATGAGAGGTGATTGAATACTGGAAGGTACGCTAGGCGAGATTGGATTGAGACGGCGGACTGGAAGAAAAAGTATTCAGGGAAGACAGACGGAACAACAGTAAGTCAGGTAGCTTGGGTTACGAAAGGAGGAGGTCCAGTAGGAAAAATGGGATGAATGGTAGGTATTACTATCTCTTCTTTACGCCTGTCATCCAAGCACTCTTTGTCGTCAAACTTCCTCCTACTCATCTACGAACGTGCACAGACGTGCAAGTTTTCCGCCTGCGGCTCCATGCTCACCGCACCCGCAGACACTACGGCCCACAGGAGGACTCTGGATTCTATCGCTTCCGCCTTTAGTGAATCCGTCTCTGTGTCCATCAACTCCGAACGCTGAAATTTCAGCTTTCCCCATGCTCCTCTGGGGGTTGAGTCGTGGCCCGGGGAGGCGAGAGAGAGGGGCCACTGAGTCTGCGTGTCGGGACGGGTAGAACGACAGAGCTCGACGGAAATGTTGTTGGACGGAGAGGGATTAGGGATGTGGGTCCATGGAGATGAATATACCCGTACGGGCGGGATGGTGCAAGAACGGCGTCTGGTTGTATGTTGTATAACAGGAAATGATATGGAGTTTGAGTGTGGTTGATAGGGAATCAGGATGAAGGGAGTCCAACGAGGGTGAGACGAGAGTGGCGGCGTAGTCGGTTGGAGTTGTCCACATTTGGAAGGGATGTGACTGGTGTCTTCTTCGACTTCCCGCCCTCTAGTCTCTCGCAGCCCTTGATCTCGTTACCAACAATCGCATCCTCGTAGCTCTGCTTTGCTAAGCCACTACCAAATCCATAAGACTACGAGGTCTTCTTCCGCCAGAAGAACGTTGAGGAAGCTCTTGGTGGAACTTGGATACTGATAGTTGGGTGTGATGCGGGTGAAATTAGTAGTGGATTCTATTCCACCCATTCACCAGGAACTGCAGTGCATCGACGGGAATTGTCAAGAGGAGGATGAGGAAAGGTCCGGAGGTGCGGTCGGTAAGATGAGTCGGGGCTACGGAAGATGTCAGAAAACGGTGGACAACGGTGCATAGGGATAATCGTACCACATCCTGACCAAGTTTAAAGCGCCTTCAATCAGTGTGATGATCGAGCCATATTCCAGAGCGGACCATCCTGTTTGCAGACATGCACCCAGGATTTAGAGACAAGATCTTGTGCAGCGCTTCAGTCGCATGGAATAATCCCTCAGGTACTCATTATAAAGAGTTAGCGGTTTACGTTGAATTTGAACCTTTGACGTTGATCAAACCCCAGACTCTTGAAAGGCGAGGACAACGAAGTCGGAAGAGCACAAGAGGCGTCAGAGGACGTTCTCCAGACTCCGGAGAAGAATCACGTGGTCGCTTCTGGGCTCGGAGACTCAACCTGTCCGGGAGCAAGCATCGTACTTTGATCGCAGTTTGTTCAACGTTCGGCCCTCCAGCAACTCTCATTACTCTCGGCCCATGCTTTGCCACACACAATGGCAAAGCCTACCGCTCGCGACCGTGGCTTTTTCACCAACTCTCAGGCAGTCACAGTCGTAGATTCGGACATGATTCAGGCAGAGACCTACTTCCACAATCCTCATATCAAACAGCAGAATAATCATAGGATAAACCAGCAAATCAACCATTACAGATACAATAGCACCCGAACAAAGCTACTTTGTACGCTCTTTAAGTCACTGCGGGAAGATTGTGCTCATTGGAGTTCACAGACTACCTAATCCGTTACTCTATCCTTGTCACATGCATCGGCTGGATTGCATACACTATTCGAACATACATTGACTCATCGAGTAGGTTATTCATGTGAAGGTGACCGCTGCTCTCACTGATGTGCCTCTAGAGGGTCTCTCTAAGCTTGAACAGCACGTCGTTCCCAGCGCCACGCACGACTCAGATGCAAAGTCGCACCCGGACAGGTGTCACCCAGGTACTCGAGTCGGTGTCCTTGACGAAATCCTGTCCTGGGGTATGCGGCCTGAATCAAACACTACATACCCTATCTTATGGCTATATGGGTACGCTGGCACAGGAAAATCTGCCATTGCCCAAACTATCGCCGAAGAATTGAGCGCAAAAGATTGGCTAGCTGCGTCATTCTTCTTCTCGAGCACTGGAGAACGCCGGAAAACTAGAGAGTTTCTCGTGCCAACCCTTGCTAACCAGCTAACGAGAGCCTTTCCTGGTTTCTATCTGCCGTTGGGAGTCGAGGTTCACAAAGACCACACCGTATTATCGAGTTCTTTGAGGACGCAGCTCCACCGCTTGATCACAATCCCTCTCAAGAGGACGGTGAGTGGGCTCTTGTGTACACTCCAGCCCGAATGTCGTCTACCTAAAGTCATCGTCATTGATGGGCTAGACGAGCTGGAGAGTCAGGATGAACAGCGCAACGTTTTGAAAGAACTGGGGTTGATGATAACCGCACACAATCTACCAATCCGTCTTCTACTAGCGAGTCGTCCAGAACTCCACATTCAGCAGGGATTCAAACAGCTCTCATCCTTTACCCAACTCATTTCCCTTGACCACGAAAGAGACTCAGACGTGGATATCGAAATATACATCCGCGACAAGTTCCGTGAGGTTTTACAAACCCGGAGCTACATCGATCCGTCCTGGCCACATCCTGACGACATTTCGAATCTGGTTGACCAATGCTCGGGCAGGTTTATATATGCCAAAGTGGCCATGCGTTACATACTTGCCGATAATCAAGAACCCAAAGAACGTCTACGTGTTTTGCTTCGTGCAACGCGCGGCGACCCCTACGCTTCCCTGGATAAGATGTACCACCATATCTTTTCTATTCTCCCGGATGACACTCGGAATATTGGGTTTGATACTCTGGCCATTTCGAAGACTACCGATGAGTACCTCGCTATGGACATTGAGTACAGTGATACCCCTCCGCAGGGATGTGGTTGTACAAAGCCGGTAAGGTCATCTAATAAAGCTGAGAACACCATGACTGATTGACTCCGAACAATTCATACACAGGTCGCTCTAAATGGAATCCTCGATCTACCCAAGAATGAGCTAACCTGGCACCTCCAACTCCTCCACTCGGTTCTATCAATCGAGCGTACGAAGTCTACTACAGACTGCACTGACGTCCACGAAAACTGCACCACCGTCCGGGTTTGGCCCATCCACAAGTCAATCCACGACTACCTACTCGACCCTAACCGATCAGGTTCCTTTCACCTAAGTGAAAGCGCGATGCACACTCGTGTAGCAGCGCGTGCATTGTATCACCTCAACCTTCACCTGGAGGGAATAAATGGGATGCATCCGAACTTCATTTGGATGCTCTTCTGGCAGCACCTATCACGCGCGGCTCCCGACGCTACTCTCCGCAATTCAATCAATGCGATGCTCGTCCGACATGGCTCAAAACCGGTCTTTCAGACACTACCGTCAGAGTTGATGACGGTGATTGTTAAGTACTTGGAGGCGGGGAGCTTTAGTCTTCCGAATATAGTCACGGCTTGGAAGTCTGGGAGGAGCTTGGCGAACTACAAGCTCTCATTCTTAGACTCGGAACGCAGAGGACTGTTTCAACCCAGCGGTGAGCCAGATGAAATGTTTCTTCGTCATATTACGCGTAAAGTTTGGTGTGGATATGCCACACCTAGTGGGTGTAGAGGCGTTATGGTACCAGCTCCGTACGTCCTAGTTCCATCCGTCATCAAACCTTGCTGACCTCTCGAAATCTAGAGGCCACTCTCGATCTTATCCTCCAGTTCATTATAACACTTGTAGATGGTATGCTGCCGATAATACCTGCTCATAGCCGCGGCGTTGGGAACAATAGGGTACGAATGCATAAGAATACGCTACTGTATGGCTACGATGCCATTCGCTGATTTTGGAATACCTGATAGCGATTGGTCTTCTACGTCGAAAGTGTACCTGTAAGATGCAGAATGCATGAGATTACGGAGAAGGGGCGTCTGCAAATCATTCGGAAGGTTCTGGGGTTTTGAATGGGTACGGTATATTTCCGCCAACGACAATGTTAGGGTGCGAAGCAAAAGAACAGCCGACAGAATATATTAGGATGAAGCTACTGCTGCCGCCAATTCCGTCTCAAACCACCGTTCAAAATTCTCCTTATCACTCAGGAATGACTCTTTCGCTTTGGTTTGGGCTATCCGTAACTCGCTTCTCTGCTCATCTACCCTAGCCATTCGTTGCTCTGTTTCAGCTAACACTCTCGCCTTGATACCCTCCAGCGCCCGCAAGAAAGTCGAGTTCCTCTCTGCTTGGCTAGCCAAAAATGTTGCTTCCTTCTTATCCTCGTCTTCACGGGATCTAATATCCACATCCACCTGTTGTTCCGCGATATTCTTTGCCCATTCCGCCATGGCATCCTGGAACTGAGATTCCAACTCGACCTCAAGCCTCACGAACTCTTCCTTCCTGACCCGTTGATCTTCCTCAAAAGCGCACTGCCTTCGTAGCTCGTTAATGCGGGATGTGTCTTGCATTATCGATATGAGATGGTTCGCACTGTTTGACTGAAGGCTTCGACCGGACAATGCCGCGGGTAACGGAAGGTATGCCTTTAGGAGGCTGTCTCCGCTGAACAGATCCTGGGGGCTCTTGAGACGAGTTAATCCATCAATTACCCAGCTCAAAATACAAAATTTGTGGAAAGGATACTCACAAAATGAGCCACTGGCGGCATGTAGCTTCCGGCAAAAAATATCACTGCGCCAGCGATAACCCAAGCTGTGCCATCCAGCCAGTTGCTAGTATTCGGCGAAGCTTGCAGTATGTCAACCTTCGGCGGCCCATCGAGTTGCCTCTGGTCATAGAAACTTGACCAACTAGACCAGCCGTTGAGCTCGGCTATATGACTTATCTGTGCGTTCAAAGCCTTCAACCGGTCCTCCCTCTCTTTCTCGAGACGAGAGTCAAGGCTAAGAATGAGCTCTTTGATGCCCTTTGACAGTATATCCTCGTATTTTGCCTCCCGTTCCTCCATAAATGTGAATCGATTGTTTACGCCATGGATAAGGAGATTGAACGAGTTTTCATAGTAGTCGGTCTCCCGATGAACGAGCTCAGAATTGGGTAAGGGGTCAAGTCGGGATTTGAAGAATAGCTGTTCCGCCATCCATATCTCCAGCATCCGTGCAAATCTGCCGATGCACTCTTCTTTGAAACGGTCGAAGAACGCTGTCATATTTGTTCGGCTTTCGTTTCTCTGGGTTTCATCGCTTTCGTATATCCTCAAGACTTGCTCAGATCGAAAAGTACAGTGCCCAGGAGTACCATCATCATGTCCAACGAGTAGCGAGAAGGCTCGATCAATGTCGAAGCCTATCTCTGAATATGATAAGATGTTCATTGTCCTCAGTTCATTGGTCTCGGTAGGGATAGGGGAGCTGTTTTGAATTGATGCTGGTGAGTTTTGGCCTGAACTCTGAAGGCAATTCTGGGGTAACGAAGCGATGTCGACTGAAGAATTTGGTTCTTGCGGACGAGGGGTTATGGAAATTGAGTCGCCAACCGACTCGTGGTCTGGCTCACTGATTACTGGCTCGGAGAGATCCTCCACAGAAGCTCCGCTAGCTATCGTTGGTCGGTAGCTCGTGGTTTGGGAGCTCGTATTCGAGCAGCTATGACTCCAGGGACCATTTCTAGCGTAAAATGCAGAGAGCGCAGATGAAATCCTGGTCATGAAACCTAACGTAAATCAGTGGTGTTCTTAAGAGAATCTTGCACATCGTACTCACCTACTGAATTTCGTAGTCTCTCTGACACCCTCTGCTCAAAATTCCCAAGCAGCTTGTCCTGTTCGACGCGTAGGGTTTGAAACATAGAATCCGCCTCCCTTGCTAACATGTTGTATCCGTCTGATAGTGACTGTCTCGAGTCTCGGAAATATTCCTCGTGAACTTCGTTCGCCTTCTTCACTTCTCTCTCCCAGGTGGTGTAGTTGTTCTGGAAGTAAGACATGCGATTCTGTTCAGCCCAACGGTGTGTATCCCTCATCGACTCTCGTAATTCCCTCGCCCTTGCATCACATGTACGCGCTCGATCTTGAAACCTCCGTTTTCGGATATCTAAATTCGCATTGAATTGCGCCTCGAGAGAAAGCATGAAACGATCATATTCCTGAACGCGTTGGTTGTGAGGTTCCCAACAAGCCTTGAGCGCTTCGAGGCATCTGACGAGGTCTTTGGGTACGGTAGTCTGTGGGAGTCAGAACAAGCGCCGTATTAGGTAGAATCTCGACTCACTGGCACATCTGGCTCTTCAACCGCTGGGGTGCCAGGCGAAGGGCGAGAATTATCACTATTATTGGTATTGTTTTTGGGCTTGAATCGATTGGAATTGCGGGTAAGTAGTGACATTGGCAGGAATAGCCTAATGCAGAGGTGTTAGGAAACGAGCAAGGCGATGGTGTGGTTCAACGGACCAGCTATCACGAGGTAGCGTGCAGGCTCAGGCTGTGATGATTGTGAAATCGAAAGAAAGGCGCCGACGAGTTCTTGTCTCCACAGACGCCGAATGCCTAATCTCAGCACATGGTTAGACAAACTTGGAGCTACCCTCTCAGGTACTCATGTATAAATATCAATTACGCTTGGTATATAGAATTAAGAAAAAAAAATACAATCTATATATCTCAGACCACACCTCTCCTCTCTCCTCTCTCTCGAACACGATTCGGAATATCACAACTCAAACTCAAACTATATATAAACCAAATTCGCAGAAACCCGATCAACCACCGTCCTCAATCTCGAAACCACAGCTCCATGTAGAAGATTCGGATTCGCAGAAGATGTAGCGTTAGGATCGAATGTTGCGAGCATGGAACATGCTCCTTGACTTTCGCGGAGGAGGTCGGAGAGGAGGGCGTGGACACCTAATTGAAAATGAAACGATGGGGGTTAGAAAGGGGGTAAGAGAGGGGATTTAGGAAGTAGAGAGGAAGAGAAACTCACGTTCATCTTCTGCTTTTGCACTACCTCCTCGACCATGATCGAGATCTCCTCCCTCCTCCAGACGAGTGTGGGCTTCAGTAACGAGTCTAATCATCGTTCGTTCTTTCTCCTAAGAGGTAAGAAATAGAATAAGCATCAGTACTTGTAGAGACTAACCAACCCAAAAAAAAGACGAACCTCTAAACTCCTCAACTCATCCTCAAGAACCTCAATCCCCATACTCGTAGACTTTATAACTTCCCTCAAAGCTTTCTCATTCTCCTCCAACGATTCGAGATTCCTTCGTTGTTCCTCCAGTCGTCTCGTCGAAGAATTCGATTCTTCTCCATGTCCATGTTCGTCGGCACTGCTAGTACTGGAAGGAGGGTTTGATTTTGAAGTTTGGTCCTTCGTGCCACCTTGACTCGTCGTCGTCGTTCCGGAATCAACATCCATGGGTTCAGGAGTAACCCCTCCCCCTCCCAAATTCCTCGTCGGATGTGTCCTTTTACGGACTCGTGGTGGGACGGAGAATTTAGGTTCTTCTTTCCCTCCTCCTCCTCCTCCGTTTGTAGTCACACCCAACTTCTTCGAAAGTAGAGAAGCATTTCCAGTGACTGAGGAAGTGGTGACACCTTCAGCAGTTATAGCTTGCAGAACTGACTTCGTAACGAACGCCTTGCTTCCTCCTACTCCTTCTTCACCACCACCTCCTCTAACAGGAGAAGACGAATTGGGGTTCGTAAGATTCCGCAAAAGAATCGAATTCTCATCAGCAAGTGACTCCAGCGCAGCAGCCTTCGGTGCCCTCGTACTCGCTAAGCTCAGTCTCTTCGCTTTTGGTGGTGGTCCGTCGGTGTTAAGGTCGGATGAAACGACTCGGGTACGTTTCCGACCACCTCTTCGAGGAGTTGGGGGTTGGATTTCTACTGACTCTTCGACTTCTTTTTCTTCCTTTTTCTCCTCTGCTTCCGCCTCCTCCCCTTCTTCTTCTTCTTCCTCTTCTTGGGCCTCAGCCTCAGGAGCCGGTTCATCCTCAGCAGGACCAACTTCTTCTTCCTCCGCCTCCGCCTCCTCCTCTCCGAGTCCAACCCGACTATACCTCCCCCTACTCTTCTTATACGGTTTCCTCTTATCCTTCCTCAAGGCTCTAACAAGACTATAAGCCACATGGGGTTCCCAATCCGTTATGTACGCCAATCTAGCAGCCATATATCTCTCGAGAAGTGAACATGTCTTGTGTCCTTTTTGACAGGAGAGACAGTGGAGAGAGGTTGTGACTGCTCCGGAACCGATTGAGCGGGAGGAGATGTCGTAGATGCCGATTGTGCAGGGTGTGCCTTTTTCATGGCAGTAGTCGCATGGGAGCTGTTTGGGGTTCGGGTTAGTATTAGGTTTGGTTAAGTAGGGGGAAGGAGGGAGGGAGAGGGAGAGAACGTACGACTGACGAGGAAGGTTCCACTTCGAACATCCCTTTCGAGAAATTCCTCTTCTCTTCCTTAATTTCATCCTTCGACCTCTTGACCTCTTGACCATCTTTCATCTTCGCACCATTCTTCATAGCCTCAGCAACCAACACTTTCAACTTCGTCGCTAATTCACCTTCGAGGGGACATGCTATATTCCTCGCAGGACCGGTGTATAATTGAAGTTTCGACTCGGGTATGTCGATGAATTCGTGTGATGGGGTCTGGGGATCTCCAGAGACTAAGGTTGGGAGGAAGTCGCGGATTTCTAAGAGTGGGAGTGAGGTTAGAGTGAGTAGGTTTGTTTGGAGGAGTGGAAAGCGCCGAGACGCGTAGAATGTGGAAATGGAAGTACCTTGTTGAGTTGAACTTGGACCTGGAGAAGAGCCTTTACCCGTGCTTTGACGAGCTGTTCGACGACCGAATGGCATACGTGGATTTGACGCGTCGTTTGGTGAAGAGTATGTGAGAGTTCGAGAGAAAGGTCGCGTGTGAACTTGAACTTTGACACGAGGCTTGTTTACTCACATCTTCGACTTACCATCTATCTCCCCGGTCCGCCTGGCTGCTCCCTCATGCCACTATGGTCTAGGGTCTCCATCAAAAGCAAAGTAAACCAGGCGGACACGGCATCTCCATCAAGCCTACCAGGGCGTCGCCGTGAACAATTCAAAGAGAAGACTGACGTCGATGCCAACAACCTAGCTGTGAAGCTTTCCCTCTAGCAAGGCGGATTCGATAAAGGTGCAAGTGATCGAATCGAGGGCCCTCCCGTGGACTATCCTGTGTGCGTGTGTGGTGGGCACGGAGCTTCAGGGAGGAAAACTTGCACATCTGCGCACGTTGGTGGATGAGTTGGGAGGAAGTGCGACGACAAAGAGTGCTTGGATGAAAGACGTCAAAAGAGGGAGGAATACCTATCGTTCACCCCATTTTTACCACTTGGCCTCCTCCTTCTTTCGTTATCCAAGCTACCTGACTTCGTGTTCTTCTGTCTCTGTCTTTGATGAACTCTCTTTCTTCCAGTCTGCTGTCTCGATCTAATCTCGCCCAGCGTACCTACCAGTTCAATCACCTCTCATACAAAAATCTAGAAACTTCCAATCCAGTGATATTTTTTGTACAGCTCCCTACGAAGCCGGAGAACCAGCATCTTCAATTTTCTAATTTTATGCAGCTTCCTAATGAAGCTGGAACCTAAGACTCGTTTTTTTAGTGGTTTCTGCTAGTTTCTGCGTGTTTTTGTATTCTTCTACCATCCCAACTGGGTGGCCTCTATGCGTCTTTGTCAGATCGCTGAAGCGAGTCGTCTTCCAAAGCCGTTGGACTCCCTGCGAGTTCAATTTGGAGTGCAAGTCGCTTGAACCCGAGTTCGTCTCAAGTGGAGGTTATCCAATCAGAGGTTACCACTGCTAGCAGCTAACTTTGCCCGTCAAGAACACTATCCTTGGCTAGTTGCAGCCCTCTAGAGCATCATCGAGTTTTTCTTGAATATAAACTGGAAAGTGGAAACAGAGAAGATGGAAACGGGGAATGTTGTCTTTTTTTTCGGAATGGGGGCACACACGGGGCTCGTCCCATTATGAAGTTGAAATCGGTTCAGGCTTGTTGACTCTGCCATTTGGCCAGGTGGCATTGTCGTCGATATGTCGGTTTTCTTTCCTCCAAGGGCCCAGCCCTTCTCTCTCTGTCTTTTTCTCTTCCTCGACTCCCATCCCCGTGAAATACTTACGCTTGTGTGCCCCCGCCGATCAATTCTTGTGTTCTCACCAGACTGGTGTAAAGGCTGGTACGGAACTCAACGGTTTGGTGGCTGAATGTGGCTGCCATTTTCTTGCTATCCTCCCTAGTTTCCTGTCGATTTCAGTCGCTGGCAGGCTTTGATTTCATCCACCTTCGCGAACCTCATAAAACCTGACTGAATATTTTACAGATATCTACAGATATCCGGCCATGTAATTGTACACGAGGGCGAGCACGTGCCACCTTCTAAATTAACTACATTCTGAGCGATTACCGAACGTCCCAACGTCTATGGATAGCCTGCTTCACCTGTCATTTTGGTAGTATCTTTCATTGGTCTCGCTCTTGTTCTTCCAAACCGATTGCTCGCCGTTTATCGGCTTCATTCGTCTCGTGAGCAAAACATCTTTCTTCCTCCTCGATGCAAACCCCATCTTGAATCAGTGCTTTTGCTTGAATCAATGGGGTGGTTTGATCGGGCTGAGAATCCGGTAGCGGAAGCTTTCTCTCGATCAGATGGTCCTGAGCGAACAAACTGCGAAAGCTCTTTAAGGTATCAGAACGGGATCACCAGCTCGTAACGAATGCCTTACGAAGGTAGTTGAGCAACGCCTAGACGACCTCGCCTTGAGAAATCTAGGACAAGCCAGCTTGCGTAAGGAGGAGAACACAAGGCAGGATGAGCTCTTTTTCTCAGGCTTTAAGTTAACCTGGTGGTGATCGTCTTCGAGTGGCGACTCGAATCCTTCGAACACCTTTCTCGAATCAGTATTAACTCGAAGACTCATTCCGATCCCTCTTAGTGGCTGGCTCGAAAAGATTAAGAGGGGAAAGCTCCGGCGTCTGTGGCGTGACAATGACTTCAGGCGTCCACCGGAAGAATCGTATAGTGGAGGACGCAGATGAGCAATTAGCAGCACGTTAAGAGGGTGTTATTAGCCAGAGGTATTGAGTATTCTTTCAGGCGTTCGTATTAATAGAGGGGTTGTGGCGACATACCCCGCAGTCCCGGGCTTCCCGACGGCCTTCTTTGATCAAAATTTGCAAAGGATTGGTTAGGATTTGCCGTCTGAGAACTGCCTTTTCTCTGGGACAGCAGTTCTCTTCACAGGGTCCATCAATCCTTTGGCCGAGCTAGTTGCCCGGACGTAGATTTTATCTGTACGGCTTCCAAAGCACATCTAAATTGGGAAATGCACAAGCGTGCTGCGGCAAAGCGTCTAGTCCCCCTAGCCTGAGCGGCATCAATGTTCCCGATCGTCCGGACATTTGACGGCAGGTTTGCCATGTTTTTTGCCTGTAACCGACTTCTGAACGCACTTCGGCCATTTGTCAGTCACTCCCAGACATTTGTAGAAGGCATCGTTCGCCGTTTGGCCCTCCTTGATAATAAGTTGATTGTGTGGTAACCTCAGCTTTAAACCTCTTCACGTTGGCCTGCGGATCAACCGTCTAGGCGATTGCGTGGACGCATACGTACTCTTTCGCGGAGCCTCTTTCTAAAAACGTGCCAGGGCCAGACGCTATATTTTTGGGCTGATAGATCGTATATGAAGACGATCACGATTTTGATGATTAACATTGCTGGCGACAAAGGCAGTGCCTTCCGCAGGTGCTGTTATCGGGTCGTGGCGAGCCAGGAACACGAGGATCAAGAACAATGCGCAGTAGATAGAGCTCAACTTTTCCACTGTATTTTTCGGCGGATACAAATTACGTGACTAGAGAAGGTGGTAGCGTTGAGAGGCAAGTCTTCTAGCCAAAGAGTAGACGTTAAGAAGGAATCAATATTGGGGGCCGAGTGTCAACTTGTGCGCATGCCCATAGAGGTAGTACATCATTCTACGCTGCATGCCTAGCATGTGTGCAGGCAAAATAAAGAATAGGACGTAGAGCAGAACAGCGAAGAGGGCAAGATAGACGGTGACTACAGATGGAGAAAGGCGATAACCAATGACGTGAATAAAATCACGCCATCGATTTGCAAGCCGACGGCATCGGTAAGAGGCGAAATTGAAACAAGATCGAAAAGACCACCATGAAGAGCGGGGGCGAGGAAAAGTTGAGGAGAGGAGAGGAGAGGCCCTTTGGATCAGACAATTGAGTCAATGGCGGAAATAGGAGACTTACTGAAGACAAGGTATTCCCAGGGTTCTAGCACTGACAATCCGAAAGTAGTCTCAAACCACATCCGCTTCCTCCAGAAAAGCATACGCCATTTGCCGTTTGGTGGTCGTGTACTCTTGTGGTCGGGGCGAGCAGATGGAAAAGGTTGTTGAGCATCCACCATCTCTGCTCGTGACACCATCCCTTTCTCCATCATCGTTGTATAAAACATGGGAGTGGTCAATGAGCTTGTCGGGGCTGTCGCCCATGGAGAAGTTGGATATTGCGTGCTGGTGGGCATGGGGAGGGAATGTGGGGCTAACGTCGGCGGGTGCGCTCAGAAATTGCGGGGTGAAAGAGTCCCGTTTGGGGGCGGTGAGTTGTGGCAATTGGGCGCCTACTGGTGTAACAAACGGTCGGGGTGTCGAGGTCGTCCGGGAAGAAATCCTAGAAATACAAGTGAGCTAAGGGGCCTCAAAGAAGAGAATGAGAAACAGGAAGGGTTATATGGGAGCGGGTTTACAAACCGCTAATTATAATTAGCTGTCTCACCTTGGCTAGACTCTGCCTGATTACCTTCTAGGTATGCATTTTTCCAAAAACGTCATGTTTATAAACAACGGCGCCTATTCGGCCCTTGCTGACTGAACTCTGTCTTATAAAGATGTTTTCTCTTTTGGTCGCGCACACTCTGGTTCAGAATCAGAATGCGAATGGTCAGGCGTTATAGTTCCGTCGAGGCTCTATGCCGGTCCGAGTCTAGGTCGGACATGGGAATCGCTCGATGACTCAATCATAATCACACATTTTCCCATCCTACTAGTAATAACGGTTCAAGATGCTACCTATACCATAGCTCTCTCTACGTTTGCGGGAGAGCTCGACTGCTACACTCGACTCATGTCGACTACTTCGCCGTTGAATATATTGGTCAATTCAAGGGGGTGTCGTGATGTTTCTTCATATTCTGTCTCCCGTTCGACTACGCTCAAATATTGTGGATGCCCTGATTCCGATGAATGATGTATGTATTAGACGACGCGTAGCAAGATGACAGGGATTAGACGACGTAAGCGGCGGGGTTCAGTGAGAGACTAGCGACAGAGCAGGGGGATCTATCGAAGGATCGGATAGGTGAATGAATGATGGAATAGTTTGATTGTCGAAGTAAGTAAAAAGTACGACATGTGGACGGGGTACTGTTTAGCACTCAAATCGAAATAAGAATTGGTGTGGGTAATACATGACATGGCCTGGGGAATACTTGTGGAGTAGTTGACTTGCTTTACCGTTCCTAGGAACACTCGAGATACATACATCAATCCCGGAGTGCTGCTCCCGAATCGATACGGCAAGGTGTTGAAGGGAACGCCCCGCGAGATCTGCTCAGCATTACGATGTTCACCTGCTCCAGGTCAATACCGGGGAAATTTCTCCGCCTGAACTCTTCAAACCAATGTATGTAATGCTCGTCGAAAAATCGACAATCATACGGCCAGAAGTTAAGCGTTTCTAGGTCTGCAAACTTCCCATTCCCCGCGAAAGGATGAGAATGTCCTGTGAGCCAATCTTTCGACGAGCTACCTCCCGGAAGGCCAATGCCGAGGTCCTTGACTCGAGTAGTGGCTACAAGCTCGAGTGCGATGTCAAGTGCAGCGAAGTCGATTGGTTTATGCCGGTGTACAGTGAGGCCTTCACCATGATAGTTGGTGATTTTGATCCTCGATAACTTGCGTGGCGACTGAATCGCACGAAGAACTTCAATGATCGCATGTACGGGCCCAGCGAGGGTATCTAGGTTGGGAAGACACTGTTTAAATGCCTCGGCATCGATGAACGACTTTTCTTCAGACATGACGATGAGGGTGGTTATTGTTGGGTGTCGCATTAAAAAGTTGTGGAGTATCGATTTTGTGAGGCCGCGACATTTGTGATGGATGTAGAGAGAGGAGAGGGAGGGGAAGTCAAGCATAGGTAGAAGCAAGCCCCAGTCGAGGAAGGAGAGATCACTCGAACTGGCATGGAAGCTCGTAAGGCCCTCTCTACCCGGGAGGAGAATATTGAAGTGTTCGGAAGGAAATCTGACTCTGCTGAGCGTCAAAGAAGGGTGGTTAAATGTGGCATGATAGAGTCTGAGGTTCCCCCACCAGGTACTGTATGAATGAGACCGAGTGTGAGAGAAAACTTTCCTGCATCGGGCACTGGCGTAAGATAAAACTATGCTGGTCCCATTTCTAACAGCAGCCGAGGTGCGCCGCGTAGGCGATGCATTGGCAACGCATCGGACGGGAAGCTTATAGTTCCAGGAATGCCTGAAATCTATCACCCTTGGGCATTCGTCACTGCAGAGAACCACGATCGTTTCCTTGCGTAGCCTAGTATCCCAGAACCTCCCCAATAGCTCCCGGTGATACCATGTTAACACACTGTGTGGGTAATTTTGGGGCCGTTTCTCGAGGTCAAATGTAAAAAGCGACAGATTTGGCAGCATGGTGACGATCATTTGAAGAAACTTCCATCTTGGCTGGAAATCGGCTGCACATCTGAAAGCCAGGGGGAGGAACACTGATACGTCGGTGATGGTGGCAAGATTTGCTTTGAATGTGGCGTAGTTGTCGGCCTGCAGGTGAACATCGTTCCCAAAGGAACATACTCCTGTCGCTCGAAAATGGCGCAGGACCCACCCAAATGTGAGGAGCCGCAGATGGTGAGAGGTGGTAGTAAGGGCGAGTAGAGCATAGAAATCCGTGAATTCGAGGATTTCAAGTAGCAGGTCAGTGTGAAGTCTGCTCAAGTCGGAGAGATCCTGGGCAGTTCGACGAAAGGTCGGAAGTGGAGAGCGGATAGATGGTAGTTTGATGGTCATGGGCGTTGGAAATCAGCCCGTGAGGATGAAGCCAGTATTTACGTTGGTGGTAGTTCAGGACTGAGAAAGAGAGAGACGTAACATAGCCATTACCAAACTTCAAGAATTCCACGACTGTCAAAGATAAAAGCGGTGATTGTTCATGCGAAAGACATGTCAATGCACCGCCTTGGTTTGTGGTTGGATGCGCTCGGCGACTTGCGAGCGGTAGCCAAATTCCTACTGTCATTGGCGCACTGCCGTGAATGCCGCCAAAAGCCGATTGAAGCCCCGTCGGCCGGCAAAATGGCACAATCGATAGTGGGAAGAATTGAAAGGAGAGTGTTGGACGAACAAACCTCAGCTCCTCTGCAGCGGCAGAAAACCATCAAAATTCGAGGTAGGAAAGTGGAATGGTGATCTCATCTCGAATTTCTCCAAATCAAGTCTCATTGTAGAGGCTGCAAAACGATTGAAGACATCCTACGGTATGTACGCAACACGTACGCGTTGTAGGTTCAGAGTTGGCAGTGTTCGCCAAGAAACACAGGGGCATAGCCAAATGAGCCCAGACCCCTCAAATAATTACTGAGTTGTTCCTTGGCAGAACAACGTCTCTTCGATGATGGGAAGGTGGGGGCTCATAGTAGTCGTCAGAGTGCAGGATGGGGTAAAGTATCCGAAGGCAGCAGTCAACAAGTTCCAGAACCCACCGTATGACACTGTTGGGCCACAAAGCTGCCACATACTTGAGCTCGGACGAACCAAATAGTATGTGTCCCGCTGACGATTGAGCGCTTGACCGTTGTTGCTGTGCATGAGCTTAAAAAGGCGTCTATTTCCTTTCCGTAATAGAGCGGGTACATTCGCCATTATTCGAGGCAGGTTCGATGTGTAGGAAGAGCTCGAGTCGTAGTAGTAGACATAGGAAGAAGAGAAAGCGGTCGGAGGCAGATCATAGAATCTATTCGATCTTGGGGCCATCCGATACTTTGCCGACGATGTTGTACCTCTTCCTGCGTAGCTTGTCAGCATCCCGCTTCAGATTCTCAAGCAAGAGGGAATAAGAAAGACGTACTCAAAGAAGATGTACCAGTCGTCCAACACCTTCCTATCCTTCTCATCCAGAGTGCTGTAGTCTGGCACCGCATCTTCCTGCTTCAAACTCGACATTCCAAGTCCCTTCGAGCCATCCTTTCCAGCAAAGATATTATATGACTTTCCGGGGCCATATACGTCTGCTTTCCTGGTGACGTCAAAGACAGTGCCTACACGAACCCAACACCGTTAGCATGCTTGGGCGGAATGATGACAAGCAGGTGAAGCCAATTCCGTCGAACGACGTACCCTTGATGGCGACGTATATGGGTTTCCCCTTCTTTGACCCATCGTACTGCTTCAAGTCCTTAGTTGTGAAAGGATCATCCTTAGGAGGTGCAAGATCGTCCCTAGCAGGTTGCATTATCGTCGTCTTCTGTTGTTTGGGTTGCGAAGATTGGTCTCCTTGGCCTTGTCCCTGTGCTGTACCAGTCGGGGTCGCAGTCGCAGTCGCAGCAGCTGTAGATGAGTTCGACCGGCGTCGGTAGTGAAGATAACCAACGGATAACGCGAGGACGAATGAGTATATCACGAGCGTTTGTGGTTCAACCATGGTCGGGTTTTGCCGAGCATCTTCAGGCCGAAACTTATGCTCAACATCCATCATCACCCTGACGTGCTAGGGTCAGTGTCCCCGATGCGGCCAGAGACCATAGTGTGTATTTCATGTAGAGGGTGGCCAGAGACAACGACCGTGTCCACAGCTATGACAATGACATCAACTGCCAAATCGTTTCTGGCTTTCGTTCATCAGGTAACTTCGCACAATTCTGGCCACTCAACAGCCTCCTAGAAAACCATAATAATTATGCGTGCAGCTACAAAGGGCCTCGTCGAGGCTCACTGCTCGTTACTACTAAATTGGAACCCCAGAAGATATGGATATGGTATAGGATCTCTTCTCCCCGCCTGTTCATTGGGCGAATGCTTCAGGACGTCCTTATGAGACTAGATGGGTAAACCTGCTGGGTAAACCGGTGTGAGCACAAACCCAAATACAGAGCGTAAGGGGACAGATTCTGCTAATAGCTTACCTCTCATTCGGGTGAACGTCTTCGCTTTCTGACCCTTGTCCTGCACCTCAAGCACTTCCTGGACCTCAGCATCATGTACTTATTGGTTCACCAAGATCGGACTTCCATGCGAGCGGTATTTTGACCGTGGTTGCGGACAGTACACGCGTTCGTCAAGCATCCTGTAGTGCAGGAATACGTCTGTTAGCATGATGAACGAGCCAGGGGACGGGATATCGTACCTGGCTTCAATTTTCCGCCGACCATTGGTTGTGGGCACGGAACATCGCAAGGTTCGGCCAGCGTCCACATAGAATCGAGCTTCTGAAGCCTAAGCATTCAGGAAAGGATGTTCTAGGGTAGAATGCAGGCGGTGCAAGGAGGAGCAATGTCATGCAGCCGAAGACAAGACGTGACAGGAAAAATGATTACGGCCAGAGAAATCAAGAAGGAATATGGAGGCTTGAACAACACGGACAAGACCATGAATAGAGGGGAGGAAGCCACATAAAAGTCGGAGTACAAGTACCGGCAAGAAGCTCGAACGGTTCGGATATGAGGTATACTGGGGGATTGATAGGTACGAAAGCAAGTCCGGAAAATAGAATGAGCCAAGAGACACCAGTAACAGCAGCAACGGTATGACGATGAAGAGAAGAGACGACAATGGATGACTGAACGACGCAGAAGGTAGGACAATAGGTAAAAGTCCATGGATGAAACGAGTATGAGAAAGTATCAAAAGGGTTCAGGTTCTATACCTGGTTTGGTGGATGTATGACACCCAGCGATAGACACCTCCGTCATCAATCTCCTCGTGTCAGTGACCCTTGTCCTTTCCTCTCTGCGTCTTCCTGCGCATCGCTGTTCACGTCTTTCGCTCTGGCTACCCCGTATACGCCACTCCCAGCCCACGGTGTTGTCTATTGCATCTCCATGGACATCTGCCGCGAGTTCTGCATGGGGCAGAAGGTTGTCCTATGAGGCGATTTCTTGATGCATCGTTAGGAAGTTGTACAGCAACGACGGAAAGCGCTTGGATGAACAAGGACCAAGCTTTGAGAGCACGTCGATGAAGCAGCCGAAATCTACAGGAGACTATGGGTCAGCCAGTGTTCGAATCCAAACTTGAATAACTTACGCTATATTCGATGTTCTCGCCACCCTGACAACCGACCACCCGCAGGTGGGTGTACCAACGGTTCCCTGAGGGAACTACCTACTGAGAGCGTGTTAACAACGACCGAAAATAGTAAAGGTGGGAGAGACAGAAAGGCTACGAGAAGGAGACTTACATCAACCGCAAGCCGACTTCTCAATATTCTCTCTCAATTTCCCAACGTCGAACTTCCCTCGACCAGCCTGGATTCTTCCAACTGTGACCCTCTGCCAGCTCCAACCTCTCGCTAGTCCTCATGTTCGAAGTATTCGTCTTCCGTGTCGCAGAATGCAATGCACTGGGAGAGAGCTTGCCCGAGTAGTGGCACATCCGAGTGCATTAGGGACTGGTTGGGACAACTGCTCTGTGGATCGAGTGCGTCTGGTCTGTTTCTGGCACGTAGGGAAAGCGAGGACTAGCGGGAAGAGCCCAGAGCAAAGGCGTCGTTTGCAGATAGTCATGTGCCCGAATCTACAAAAAAACGACATGTGCATGTGAGCGTTGGTAGAGGCAACGAAACCAGAGGAAATAACATACGTCATGACAGAGCCTTGACGTCCCGTGGGGAGGGTGAGGTGCCTGATCATTCTGCATTCCAGCCATGGAAACCGAGGGACGAGAGACCAGCAGGCGGGCCAGGAGAAAATAGAGCGGAGAGAGAGAAAGGACGGGGAAAAGCCAGGTGTGTACCAAGTGTGGACTGCAACTCGTCCGCGAAATGATCTGGTACGGCTTCCAGTCTTGCTCGTGTGCGCTTCCTCCCTCAAAGTTCCAGCGTTTATGAGGTAGCGCTTTGGGAGTAAGAGGATCGAGTGATAGTGTAGGCCGGAGAATCCCAACCACTGTTCTGGCGAAAGTTTTCGGTGAGTCGCGTGGTTTTGGCCAAGCTCGTCGGAAATTGATATACCTCGTCCGAATAATAGATAATCCAGCCTGAATAGCCTCCCTGCACTCATACATTGGGTACGTTCCCTCTCAGTTGTTTTGTTGGTTTGCTGAGGCTCATGGACGTCGAGGACGACATCGGTGATCGCTGGTCACACTGTGTCACGGATGACCGCGACCTTCTGGACCACCATGAAGGATCTCAATGCTCAACGGCTTTTGCACACTCTCGGATAGTCGACCTCCAACACGAGGAGTTGTCCTTCAATCGGACTGTAGAAGAGAGCTATGCGGCCGACGCCGAAGAAGGTTGAGCCTTTATCGAGCATCACGCTGCCTTTCGCTCTCGCGCCATCCAGGAAAATAAGTCGAATAAGTTCGCGATCCCGATTGCCTCAAAGTGGAGGTAACAGCGGCCAAAGAGTCTTTGGTGCATTCTGAAGGCTACAAAGGTACGCTTCGCTGTTCGACTGTGTCTACTTGCACTGCTGATTTTCAACATTTAGCCTCGGCCTCTCAACAGGAGCCACGGTTCAGTAGCCGAAACCAACTTCGGCTCCTCCACCGCTTCCAAATGTTCGATCCACGTGCAGCGACGCACCTCTATCCCAAAACATCATCGAGTTTTCCTCATCCATGCCTCGACAAACCTGGCTCTGAATGTGCTACTAGTAGCTGGACCAGGCCGCGTGTGAAGGACTGATTTCGTGAGCTTCCGTGTTGCGCACTACCTCAAAGGGACAAGGGTAGGAGATGTCTGCTATGACACAAATCTACTGGATCTGAGCCATATGCACCGTGCCATGCATGACCACGGGTGACCAGGATGTTAGCTGGACATTGTATATTCAGGTATGTTCACCCCGGATCACTCTCTAGATTCTTGCATTGACATCTCCTATGCAGCTACATTCCGTTGGGATGGGTACATGTAACATAGTATCAAATGTGCACAGAGAATACAAATACATTGGCACAATCCATGATCTGCCCTAGCTCAACCCGGCCTTTCTCCCCTTGAGCATTCATACACCTTCTCAGTATCAGACCTGCTTTCTTCACCAGGCCACCAGCAATACACAGACACCATGCCCCCAAGGTTCAAAGTCACCTTCATGAGCAATTCCCTTTGCCCCGTTTCTTTTTCTTTTTCCACTATTGCCAATGTTAGCAATGCTGCAGCTCCTCTGTGACATTCACTCACCTAATCCATGCATTGAGCACCACCATGCCATAGATGGTCCTGGTAACCATCTCCAAGGCCACCAAGAAGAAGGGAGAAGGATGTTTAGAAATAAATAAGGGAAGAAATGATATCAGAAAGCACAGTCATATTGAGAAGAAATGGCCATTTGATGGAACAGATATAAAAAATCACCAACAGAGCATCAAGACAGATATATGAGTTCATAGGTGAAGAACAGAATCAAGGTAGTATCAAAGGAGATATATCAAAAAAGAGCACTTGTCCATTTTCACAGCCTGCTATTAAACCAGTTCCTTCAGAATCAACAGTAAAAGTGGTAATAACAATATGTGGGGGAATCCATAAGAAAGGATGAACATCATTAGAGGATTGTGCATGGATGGGCATTGCTGCAAAACCCTGAAGAGCTAAGGGAAAGCTTCTTTTAATCAGGACAAAGAGGTATTCACTCTGGATTGTATGAGATGAAGTATGCTGGGAAGAAGGAATAGATGAAGAAGGCTGTAGAGTAAAAGTAGAGTTTGTATGGTGTGCAAAAATGGGCTCAGAACAATGAGAAAAAGATACCCAAGTATTCCAGCTAATAGAGTTATTACTCTGTGTGGCCCCATGATCCCACAACCTAACTCCCTCCTCCTCAGAGCATGATGCAAGTTTGAATCCATCACTAGAAAATGCCACAGATGTGACTGTTCTAAATGGCCCCCCAAGTGTAGCAGTGCAAGCTTCTGTGGTTGCATCCCACAGCCTGACTGTCTTGTCCCAAGAGCCTGATGCAATTGTAAATTCATCGCTGGAGAATGTGACTGATGTGAGGCTATTTGAATGGCCAGAAAGCACAGAGATTGGATCTTGTGTGGCTGCATTCCACAGTGTAATGGTACTGTCATTACAGGCTACTGCAAGAGTAGACCCACTCCTGGCAAATGCAACAGATTTGACTGCACTGAAATGGCCTGCTAGATTGGAAATATGGGCTCCTGTGACTCCATTCCACAGCTTGACTGTTGTGTCATCAGAGCCTGATGCAAGTATAGATCCATTGCTGGAGAAGGCAATAGAGGTGACAGTATCAGCATGGCCTTCAAGGGTGGAAATATAAGCTCCTGTAGCCCCATCCCATAGTATCACTGTTTTATCCCTGGAGGCTGATGCAAACCTAGATCTGTCTCTAGAGAATGCAACAGATGTGACCAGTTTTGAATGCCAATCAGGAGTAGCAATAAAAGATATTGTGGCTACATCCCACAATCTTACTGTGCCATCACCAGAGCCTGATGCAAGTCTGGATCCATCAGGAGAAAAAGCAACAGAATTGACATCACTTGAATGGCCTGTAAGGGTGGAGAGGTGAGCTCCTGAGACTGCATTCCACAGCTTGACTGTCCGGTCCTGAGAACCTGTTGCAATACTAGACCCATCCACAGAAAATGCAACAGACCAGACTGGCCAATGATGGCCAATGATAGTAATGAGGTGTATGCCTGTGACTCCATCCCATACCCTGACTGTTTCATCACTTGAGCTTGATGCAAGTCTAGATCCATCACCAGAGTATGCAACAGATGTCACTCTACTAGAATGGCCTTCTAAAATAGAGATGTGAGCCCCTGAGTCTGTATCCCACACTATGATTGTCTTGTCATCAGAGCCTGATGCCAGTCTGGATCTGTCACTAGGTGAAAATGCAACAGATGTAACTGGTTTAGAATGACCTTCAAGAGTAGAGATGTGAACTCCTGTTATTCCATCCCAGAGTCTAATAGTGTAGTCATCAGAGCCCGATGCAAGTCTAGATCCATCATTTGAAAATGCAACACATCTGACCCAGTCAGAATGCCCATAAAGAACAGAGATGGAAACTCCTGTGGCTGCATCCCACAGCCTGACTGTGTAGTCATAAGAGCTAGATGCAAATTTGAATTCTTCCCTGAAAAATGCAACAGATGTAACATTATCAGAATGGCCTTCAAGAGTAGACATGTGGACCCCTGTTGCTCCATCCCATATTCCAACAGTTTTGTCAAGAGATCCTGATGCAAGTCTAGATCCATCATTAGAGAATGCAACAGAGTAAATTGCTTTGGAGTTAGATTTAAGAATTGCAATTAGAGGGCTCCATGCAAATTTATCACCAGAAATAAGCTTGGAACAATGTTTTGGCCCTTTAATCTTCTGGAAAATAGTTGTGCCCACTGGGACAAACACATTCATTGACCAATATGCATGCATTGGTGCACTTGTAAGAAGCACAGTATTGCGATGCAAGAGCTTATTGGTGTCATCAACCAGAGCTATGGCTTTCTGATTTGATGAGTCCTGCTGCAAAGAGCATAAGTAACAATTCCAGAAATAAAGAGACAGTTCCTACTATGATTTTCTTCACTAACTTCAGAATGGATGCAGCATGGTTAACCTTTCCTACAAGTCCCATAACTGCTGCCCAGTGCAAAAAATGGCTAGCAATCCAGCTTTCAAGAAGCAAAGCTAATGTATCCACATTTCTATATTCCAGGTGAGCTATCCAGTGGCTGCAAGCATAGACAAGTGTATCTGAGACTTTCATAAATGATGTTTGATAGTCCGATATGTCTTTATACCAGGTTTCTGGTCTCAAACCCCACATATTCCAGTCTAAAGCTGAATCCATAATACACAGGCAGTTATCTCCAAGATTGTTATGCTGGGCAAATCTATCCACAAAGAAGGCTGAGCTCTCCAAAATATATTGGACCTCCAAATTGTTGGATGCTTTGGCAATTCTGTCTTGACTTGAGATAAAGTCAGGGAATGACTTGTGGTGAATCTGGTAGACACTGTTTTCACCAACAGGTGCAACAAGTGAGTGAAGGTGGATCAAGGTTCTTCTAATGACATTGGGGGATATGTTGAGAAGCTCAGCTAAAGCACTGCAAGAGAGAGGCTCTTGCAGGACAAGAATAGCTCCAAGGATCTGCTGATAGCAAGAGAGCCAATTATCTTGTTGCAATGCAGAGTTGGCATGAAATGCAGAATGTAAAATCTGCATATACATTTCATCCAGAGCATTAGTTGGATTTGTAGGCTGGGTAGAAGATGCAACCTGAAGAAGGGCCTGGAGCTGCTGCTCAGGGTCAAGCCACTCTACATCTAGAATGAATTTCACTGCTGTTGATGCAATGATAAACAGAGTTCCACTCATTTGGCAGAGTCTGTCAATATCACCTTCACTAGGCTGCCACTGATGATCTAAATCAAGAGCAGAAGATACCTGTGCAGGTGACAAGCAGTGTTTTAGATAGAGTTTGATATCAGATTGGACAATAGAAGCTTCAATTTCATGAAGATGAAATCTAGTATGATCTGGATGTTGCCTGAGAACTTGGCGGATATTGAGCTCTGGCCTAGTAGTAATGAAAATCTTGAGCTGATGAATGATCTGGACATTGCTAGCAAGTAGCTGCAATAATGCCTTGGCTTCCTCAGCCTGGCACTCATCAAGTGCATCAATAACAATGAGAATGGGGAGTTGGTGATCTGTGAGAGCAATTTGAAGGGGAGTGCTAAGCAAGATAGAGAATTGATCCTTGAGCAGCTTCTTGGTTGCATCTGGCTGACTATCCACAGCCAATGAGACCTGAGATGCAAATGCAGCATTATACACAGCAAGTTGAAAGGCAAGTGTAGGCACAAATCCTGTGGTTGTGGTTCTGATGCCCTCAGACCTTGAGAAGTAGTATGATGCTCCAAGTATCTTGGAGTCATGAGCCCAGATAGCAATGCTCTGAGCCACAGTTGATTTTCCAATGCCAGCCACACCATCAAGAATGTAGATGGAAGCCTGCCCAGCTGTATTTTGAGCATTTCCAAAGACCCAGGCCTTGATATCCTTGAGAAGCTCAATCCGGGTGCCCTCAAAGCAGGGGTTGATCTTAGAGACACCTGCATTGAAAGCAGCTGAATCAACTGGATTCAACTTGGACTTCAGGTCATGCTTTTACAGTGGTAAGATCAATTTGAGTGATTATTTTCATCCCATTTACTCACAAGGTTGACTTCAGTTGTTGAAGAAGGACTGCTATAAATAGCAACATTGAGGTTATTCCCAGCCTGCATGACACTTCCAGAAAGGTTGGCATAAACCTGAATGATTTTTTGCATCAACTCTACTACTAGTGTATTACAATCAAAAGCAACCGTCACTTACCCCACTGGTAGAGCCAGCAGATAAATTCTGTTCAGAGGATGGCTCAGACTTGGGCTCGGATAGGGGAGTCTCTGCTGTGAGAAGAGCTGGAGAAATAAGATCCTGGGTGCTGTCGGGACCGTCGTTGCTGGCGGCCTGCAACAATAAGCGTTAACCGAACAAATGTAGCAGCAGCAGAGTGCTCACGGCGAGAGCGCTATCCGATTGTACCGGTTCAGAGACGTAAGGTGCATTGACACCGCCTTCCTTCCCTTTCTTTCGGAACACTTTTCGTAAGCCTGAGAACGATGGCATGTTGAAAGCGATAAACGATGATTGTAGTGCAAATTCAAGATCGGTTGCGGCGTGAATTTGCGGACGAACGATCACGAGATTGTGATCAACGCGATGTGCGATGAAGGATGTCGATGAGCGCTCAAACGTTTTGGGGCTTGGTCTCAGCGATTAAATTGACACGGCACAGACAGCGTTGGAGAGTATACAGGCAACATCTGGTAATCCGAGCTAGCTACATTATTCAACGAGGTCATTCTTCAAGGAAGAATGCTGTCAGTTCGTGTACCATGCACGGCTGAAGACGAGTGACCTACCAGGTTTTCCACACTCATGGCTCTCCCATCCACTGCTGCAACTCGGAGTACATGCCTTTATACGATAGTTCGAGCTTGAAGTCCCCACGGCAAAGGCAAAGAAAATGAACCCTAGGCTGGTGACTCCCGAGATCTCATGTTCCCTGGAAACCCGTGAGCCGTCCGTCCTCATTTCCTTCAAGTCATTCTTGAGCTTCCTATCCTTGTCAGGCGGTCGCGACTGATAGTGGGCTAGCTCAGACGGGTTGTAGTCGAAGACATTGGTGGAGAGAACGAAGCAAGACGCTCGTGACATTTCGTTACACGGTCACAATCTCTCTTGACCACGAACTCCCACCATGGTCGGCTCTCCTGCCCAGCATCGTCGCCAAAGCACCCATTCAAGGAGAGGGTAAATGTTCACGTACGCATGCCTCTGGTTATGTGGTTCTATAGGTTCTGACGCCGCCATTCAGGTCTTGATTTTGGCGTTGCTCTGTGTGCCTTTCTTCAAGTCCGAAATTGCAGCTCTCCACTTCCGGCGAGCAGAGAGGCTAGGGAGATTGGGAGTTGGTTCAACATTACGAATGCATATATAACTGCATGAGACATGGTGAGTCTTGCCATCGCATGCTCCGTCGACGGGTGGTTTACACATCTTCCTCCACCAGCCGTGCCATAGAATGATCGTACTCTGGTCATATTTCGTTTAACCTGCCGATTTGGTCTATTCTTTCCCCTCCGACATTGACTCCTCCTTCCGCGGTGGTCACAGCCGTCAACGTCACCCTACATGGGCAGCAGCTTCAGTCTGACCCAATACCGCCTTACAGCATTACTCGCCTTCCGTCCTCAGTACAAGCGCATGTCAATGCCAGAGGCCTACAACTACACAGATCTCTCGAAGAAGGGCATTTCAATCCATTGCTGGTCACGTTGGGTTTCCAAATCTTGGCGAGAACCTATCTGCTGCCTTCCCACCACGCGCCATATCTGCTGAGTCTCCGCGATATCCTGGAGAGACTCGCAAGTACCCCTCGACAGAACACGGCGACTAGGCAGGATACGGTGCAAATGCTGGTGGCGCCTCTTCAGCGCAAGCACGAGAGTATTATGTACTTTGGCTTTTGGACGTCACTTTGCTACAGCCAGACCCCTGCTTCCAATTCTTCCCCTTCCCCTTCCCCCTCCCTCACTTCCCTCCCTCGAGCCCTCATCCATTCGAACCCGCTCACGATGGTTGCATGGAACAAGTACTCCATATAGATTCCACTTTCAGCGTCGATTCCGTCTTATCCCACAAAACAAGAATTGGAACGAACCCACGCCGGGCCAGGCCAGCACTACAAGCAGATGATTATTCCACCGAAGCTCAGCGCTCAGCGCTCGTCTAAGCACTTCATTCCCCAACCTCTATACAACACTCGGTTTTTTTTTTCGAATGAACCGGCCCTATGGCCCTCTTATGGCTGATTATGACCTGGTTGAGGTTGCCTTTACCAAGGGCCACCTTCTGATGGGATAGCCGCTCGCACTTTCTTCTATCCATGCCGTGAATGCCCTCCTTTCTTGAAGGTTGAGCCTGGCGGATTTCCCTATCGGCTCTAGGCTACCATCCACGTGTTCTGTTTGGTGTCTAACAACGACAGCACCAACGTCAAGGAGGACGACAGCGGCAGCAACGACACCGTCATCCTGGGTATCGTCAAACGCGTAGCCTTGTTGGCAAGAGCTAGCATGTCGGGCAGAACGAAGTGTTTGGGTTGAACCAGAGGGCGTCTGAGTGCCAGAGTTGAGGTTGTGGTTAAGGGACCTAGGCAGGGATGAGGGATTTGGAACTTTATCGTTTGAACGAAGAAGACCCAGCTACACAACCATCCTTGTCCAAATCTCCCGATTTCGCCAAGCTCCCACTGCAAAAGAGGCTCAATGAGTAGACTCTCTGTCTCGCAGCCCCTGCACTGTCCCACAACTTCACCCCTCATTCTATTGGGCTTGGACTTCTGCCAGTCGTTGGCGTTACCACGAGTGTATAGCCGATGAAGAGGGCAGAGAGAAGGAAGAAGGGAGTGTCTTTGTCGTTGTGCAGAAGTCTGTTCAACCTGCTGAGGATTCCCTGCGATACTAGCAAGAATAACCTCCCGACCTTTTCCGCTGGAATGACCAACATTACCTGAGGCGTGCTCCCTTCCCTCCTTTTCCAACAACGCCTCTATGTCCTCGCGCCCTTGCACTAGGACAGAACTACATCGGCTTTCCGAGCCGTATTGTTCGGTATCTCTTTAGAGCTGGAAAGACGCATGTTGGGAGGTCAAACCCGTAGCCACCACTGGGGTTTCCCCATCCCCTGGGAACACGGAAGTGACCTCCAAAGAGGAGGGTGCTCATACACCAAGCTGCGTGGGTTCGACAAGGGTGTCTGGGAGGGGTATTTGGAATTGTGGATGACAAGTCAGCGAGCGCTGAGGTCGTCTGATGGTGTGAAAGAGCTTTGGAATCAGAGGTGATTTGGAGGTCTGAGGAGAGATGAGTTAAGATTTTGTGGACGTATTTCGGACGTATTTCGGTGCTCCTTCGCTGGACATTTTCTTATACAGAATTTCGGATTTCCTTGCTTCTCCTTATTATCCCTTGACTCACGGACCTTTACCTACAACTAGTGCAGTCCACGTTCGGGCTTTAGAGCTCTGGAATCTTACAGGTAGTCCACCTTCGTTGGGCTTTGACCTCCGATAACCATAATGAATTCCGCCAGTGTAACCGTTAATAACATTCGGAAGGATAAATACGGACGGGAGGGATAGGTATGAGTGTCCGAACGATACGTAAAGAGATTGGAAGCTGGCGAAATGACGGCTGAGAAGTAGAGGATAAAGGAGCGAGTACGAAGCCTCTTCGAGGAGTAGGCCTCTGTCTTTAGGCATATCCATGTCCTTTGCTCCCCCTTCTCCTTGCCGTTAATCCTTCAGCCGACCAATCTTCCCCCAGGACACTCTCCGCCTTCATCGCCCAGGACCTAGTTCCCAAGCCTTCCTGTATTCGTACGGCAGATCCGGTAGTCCGCCCCAACCATGGGATGAGCCGACGCGGACGTCAGTTCGGGTAAGGGGCTGCTTCCGCCAATTACATCCTATGGAGGTCCAACAGAACAATGACGAGGATCTGGAACAAACGCGCTGACACCAGTGCTACCCTGCGGTTTCTCAATGAAGGCTCTGAAAGAGGCGTAGGATTAGCGAGTGTCACGTCGATCGGGGTATAGAGTCAATCAACTTACAATATACCCAAGATAATAAGCCTCCAGCGGCGACGTCCATGTCCACATGCGTCTCTTTCCTCCTCGCAGCCTACCACGCTGTGTGAGTGGCCCTTCCATCCTGGACATTTCGCGTATCGTCCCACCTGTTCACAGCAACGTCCTGTAGCCATCTCAGCGGGCCTTTGACGTAGTGGCGGTAGGACAGAGGTAGAATCGTGAGACCTCAGTTCGCTGAGGTGAGGGAGGAGGCCAAGAAGCGAAAGCGATAGGTGGTAATGGGTCGGTCGGGTAGATTGCCGGGTATGGGCGGGTCGTGTGGGTCGTGTGCATTATGACGCGGGGGTAGGAAGGTATCTTGGTCATTGGTCCGAGGAAGTACACGGCGAATAATTGGAGAGGTTCGAGTAAGCCAGCCCACCTACCGACGACATTAGAACCTCCCCGACGGGCAGAGGGGGAAAGAAAATGAAAACACGTACGTCCGCTTTCCCGATCCTCGTTCATCATTGAGCCTCTAGTACGCCGTCAACTGGCACCCAAAGGTTCAGCAAAAAGAAGCGATCGACGATGGGGTACGATTTTGAGTGTATCCTGAGCGGAGACTCTGGGAAAGAGATGGAGGTTAACTGCGTGGTTAGGGGCAGGAGGGATGGAATGTAAGGTACCTGTGTTTGTATTCGTTCTTCAAGGCAGCAAGGATACGCGGGTAGTTCCCTTTATAGACCTTTCGGATCTGGTCTAGCTGATATGTATCCAGTTTGTCAGCAACGAGTGCCCAATTTTGGGTGGAGGCTAGAGGAGAGGATACCGCCGTATTAGCTCCAGGAAGGTAAGATGTTGCTAAGGTAGCTTACCTCGAGAGTGGATTGAGACACTGGGGATATATTTTGGATAGGATTTCGTCCAAGTTCCAACAAAGTCAAGCTGGGGTTTCCCTGGTTCTGCGTAAAGCTGCTCGAACGGAAGTATCAGTGTCGTGGGCCTATGAACGTGACGGAGGTAGAAGTACCTGAACATTCCGCCCAATGGTCGTGTTCAACCGCAATGTACGTCTCCTCCAGAGGATTCGCGGCATTTCGAATATTTTCTGGGTATGCTTGTCTGATAAATGAAACCAGTGATGCAGAGGTTCAAGATAACGTTCATTGTTCTTCGTTGTTGTGAATGTACATCGTGTGCAGGCTAGATGAAGAGCGTCAGACGCGTAAAGGGACACCATCGGGGTTTAGAACATACCTTACAGAGAGAGAGAGAGTACTAGGGTGTATTATGAACGTAGTTCTTCGATCGAGAGGTAACCAGACTGCTTGAACGTGCTTTTCTGATCAAAACCAGTTACTGCAGTTGCTGGTCAGCAAAAGACGCCATTCTTGACGCGTGAAAGAACATTACCTTCAGACTTAGTCTATTCTAAGCCACATAGTAATACGCTTTTTGCATGTCGACGCCTAACTATCCCAGTGATTTGAGAAGTCAATGAATCTCCAGGCCGATGATGGTGGTCGAAAAGATCAAGCAAGTCGTTCGTGACGCGATGTGACCAAGCATCACAAACGTTCTCCTCAACGTCCATGATCTCGAGCAAGCCAACGGACTGACGGGAGATAGAAGAGGACAAGGCGATGAGGTGGATGTAGAATGGTTGTATCGACAGGATTGGGTGCGGTTTTGAAGAGGTATGTGATACTTTCCGGCGGCGGTGGTGGTTGGTGGGATGAGTCGACTTAGCAAACTCTTTCCAGGAGACATGGGCTTAGCTTTATTTCGCACCTCCGAGCTCCAACGTCTCTTTCGAATTCACGCTAACTAGAGCATGTCACCTCGCGGACGTGGATGAGAGAGCCGGCGATTCAAGATGACAGACTTTCTGTTCTTTCTCTCTCATCTCTCTCATCTCCCTTCGTGTGCCTGGCCGTCTCCCGACTTCTTCTCCCTCTGCTTTCTCTATCTCCGTCTTCACTGCCAACTCTATTCATCCTTGATTGTCTTTCTGCACTGGATGTTTCCCTCGCTGTGCAGGTTGGTAGAGATTAGCGTTCAAGTGACAGAACAGCGGAATAAATGGCTGATAGTCGTACTCAACGGAGTAGAGGTACATATTCCCTTTCTCCATTGCTATCTATTACTGACGCTTGTTATTCTGTTACAGACTCTACCTCTCATCAATTCCTGCAACCCAAAACTTATCTGCCCTTCGTGATCACGTCCCATCTATCCTTGTCCAACCTATCCTTTATACCCGAGAACCGAGAGCAGGGGGAGAGGCATTCTCAGAACGTCATTGAGTCAGTTGGGCGAAACATGTGCGGGAAGCAGCCTCCCTAGGTAATTCCTGCTTCCGTCAATCATGCGCCCTAAGTTGACTAACCCTGCCTTTCCGTAGTAGACTGCTGGAGACACTTTGGCCACTTCATTTGTGCGACTTTGATGTGCCAGCTTGGGTGTAAAGGCTGGAGGCGATGTCGACTGTCGGTCACTGAAGAGAACGACCATACAAGAGAAGGGCGTTGTGCTACATCGAGTTAACGTAAGTGTGCCTTCCAAGCCTCCCATTGACGCAATCTGACACCCTCTGCGAACAGATCTCGGCTCAGAGGAATCCTCTTCACAGCCGTTCAGACCCTCGACTCTGGGTCATCAAGGCACCATGTTGGGCTCTCCGATAACTCGGGCATGGACAAGATACTGCGCGTCGCAGAAAGGTCTAGCATCCAGCCTATTCAGATCCAACGAATTGGCAAAACGCAGCAGAGGGATGTCGAGGTAAGCTACCCTTTCCACGACCTTTGACTTTGATGCTAATACCCACAACCTCCCTAGTGCATTGGAATACAACATTGTCTATCTCCGAATCCTGACGGACCAGGCGATGTTGAGGGTTGGTCGGAAATGAGTTGGTCGGAAAGGATACCCCCATGCCTCGGGTCATCCGATACATCTCCCGTTCTAACGCGACGCTGACTGATGAATTTGGTAAGATATCTCCTTCACTTACAAATTTGTGCTCTGTGGCTCATGCCCTTGTTGCTCTAGAAATCTCCACCAAGGATACCCACAAGAACGCCCCCGTGATTAAGAGTAGGGAAGATCAAGACGGTAGCGATTTACGTCAAGCTGAGATGGGATAACGAAAGCTCTGCATGCCAAGGCTATGCTGTCTTGGTGTTGCAGGGAACAAGGGGAGTCCAGAGAATGGCAGAAGTATTGGCAGGGGCAACCGTACATGTCAGTATTTCTCTATCACTTTCAACCCAGCGCTACGTAACTCACGACTGGCTTGCTCTAGAACCTCCATCAAGGATACCCTCTGCTATGGGTTGGCATGTCTGCCCCTTGACCGTCATTTTCCTTCTCCGGACTTTTACAATCAGGCTGCTGTGATTTAGGGGAGATCAAGACGATGAAGATGTATGCCAAGATGGGATAACGAAGGCTCAGCACGCCTGTGCTATTTGGTCTTGGTGCTACAAGGAACAATGGAAGTTTGAAGAATGGCGAAAAGATCTACAGGGCCAAACGTACGTGATAGCGTTTCTATACTCCCTGGAGACTCTATAGCTGACCTCTGTCAATAGCCAGCCTCTCCACACCGTTTCCCCTCAAATCACCCTACTGCCGTCCTCGTCCTGGAACCGCTACCAGACTCGTTACTTCCACCTCGCTTCAGTTCAAGGTCATCGATATGACATGTCCTCGCCAACTCCACCGACGTTGTTCATCCATCCATTTCGAGGTTTTCACAATTCTCGTCAAGCTCCCCATACCTTCCCCGTCTCTTCCCCAAGGTCGACTACAACCGAAACCTCCCCTACCAGTGTCACTGCTGTGACTAACGATAGCACATGATCGAAAACAGGAAGAACATGAGTCTAGAGGGTTCTGATGAAGAATGCAACAGAATGGACGTGCCACAGGAAGCTCGGAGGAGCCTGTGATCGACTCGACCTTATTCCCCCACCACGCAATGTCTTGGATCTGGGTCGTCCATGCATCATCTGTATACAACCTTGGGAACAACGGCTAGCTCTCAGCACCGCTAGCAGTAAATCAGAATCAGGTATGGCATTCTTGTCCCCTACCTCGCGCGCCGTCACACTAATAGATACATTTTTGCCCCTCAGGTGTTAGTTCAACACACACGCGTATAGTCTGTAACCTCAGTCAAAATACCGTCAGTATGGGGTCCAGTTCGGTGAATTAGGCAGGCGGGAGATGTTGAAGGTTGGGGCTGCTACGGCCACACCACATGGAAAGGAGGGAGCTACCTGGCTGGAGAATTGCGATGAGGGTTACGATGGAGGTGGACATCCCGCGTGAGGTTTGGGACCCTACAATTGACTCGGCCTTATTGCTTCATCGCACAACGCAATGTATTGGATCTCGGACGTCCGTTGGTCGTCTGCATACGCCATCACCAGCGGCATCTGCAGTGTCCCCCGCAAATCTCGATCCTGTTCATTGGTTGCGTCACGGACTGGACAATCAAGGCATTGGCCTGTTTCATTGGAAGACACTTTCTTCAGCTGGTCAGGGTGGTTCCTTATGGTGGAATGGCCTGGCTGACGGGAGCTTCATTCTCGATGAAGGATGGGGTGTTGGATATGGGAGAGCAGGGGAACAGTTGGCTGGATGAGTGAAGGGAGTTTATGACAACGACGAGAGACGAAGAAGACAACCATGTAATCCCTGCACAGAAACGGTTCCTTCCCTGCCAGCAACGCCACTACCCAAGGACAAGGACGGATCACTGATTTTCCCTTTGGATCCCTTGAAATTCTTTCCAAACTACCAGCACCGTCGATAAACGGCACACTCGTTTTTATTCGTTCGGGATATCAGGGACTTCCAAAATCACCAGAGGAAGCTTTTCCTTGGTCGCATCCTACCCTCAGATAGGCTGCGCGAGCAGCTGGAGAAACGGAATCCGGATATAGACTTGCGGAAAGTATTGCTGGGACGTTTGGGCTTCGAGGAAATATTTCCTTTTAGTGTTGGAGATGGATCATGACTTAGTTCTCGTTTTCCGTTTCTTATTACACCCCTCTACCCTATTATTCTTTCTATGGACGTTCTGTTATATTTTTCCAATTCTATCATTTTGATTATGTATTTCTCGTCGTTATTCATTGCGCTCGTTCGAGATTTATTCATAGTTGGTTCCGTTTTCGCTCGTTCAGATGGATATGTATATTCATCGTACTGCGCCCCCTCTTGACAGAAGGACAGGAAAATATCAAAGACGACAATGGAGAGTTAGAAATTTGCGGAATAGGAGGCGGCGGCATTCAACAAGCTGTCAAGAATCTAGAGAAGATATCAAGTAGGAAGGGGTCGGAATGAAAGAACGAAAGGATGTCATCAAGTTGCGAGTTCTAACAAAGCGGCACGAACTGACCACGTACGATAGAAAGCAAGAACGGGTACCAACGCAAATGTAAGTAGTAGACGCAGTAAATAGGTGGTCGCAGCGATGTTTGATGAATAAATGAAAAGGAGATGTAAACGTCCAAATTGTAAGGAGCAGATTGTAAACTTGATGGCGAGGAAGTACAGAGCAGGAAGATATTGAAGTCTGTCAAGGGAGGGAATGACTTAGCTAGCGTTGAGGTACAGAGCTAGGAAGACGTACGCTGTTCTTACGGAGACGGGGGAAAGTCCACCCCTTCGCGACGCTCTCCATTGCTGTTCTTCTTTTCTTCAACCTTCCTCTGCACCTGATCATTGTAGGCTTCCGAGCTTCCCGGCGCCGTATTTACATCCATAGCGTTTGTCCTCGCAGGGCTCCAGGTCGCGTTCCGTTCCCTCCATCCCAAACATCTCTGAATGTCCTTCGGCTCGTTCATGATGATATTGTACCCAAAGTCGTAGGTCTCCTTGACGTGGTCCGGCGGGAGAACGTCGTGTTGAGGTCCGACGTTCAGCGTGGCAGTATAGGGCATGGTTATGAATTCCAGGATATGGATGGCAGGGTGATCGGGGAAACCGGGAGGAGTGTCTGTCATTTGAGTGTTGTCAGCGACAGCCTCTGAGGTCATGAGAATGAAGACACAAACTTGATGTGACGGTACATCCACTTCCGGAACCCACCACCATTCTCTAAACATCCATTCCTCCGAGCAACACAGTCGCGGCCACAATCCAAGCCTTCGCCCTCCCATCGTGGTGTCGCTCGTTATCATCTCGTCCTTCCTCAAGCTACGGAAGCCTTATTGTGTAGATGCACCGAAAGCGGTGTGGTGCTTCACGCTAAGGCATGTAACCTGCCGCGGTGGTGGAGAGTCTGGTAAGGTGTGCTGAGCTAGGTAGCTTTGACTTGAAAGGAAGATCTCTTACCGAGTTCGGTCTCCGTACTGCGTGCGAGCGCAGGTCGTACTGCATCATCCGGGAAGCGTACACGTGTTCTTTCTGGACCATCCCTCCCAACACCTTCGAGTGATATATCCACATCCAGTTGATCGATATCATCATCCTCCGTGTAACGTTCTCCTTTCCTTATAATGTCCTTAGGCAACTACTAAGAGGAATCGCGAGCATTAGCTTTAAAACGCGGGAGAGGTCACAGGGAGGTAGCTTACCCAATGGCGTCAGAAAGACCGGCGAGAACTATGGGATCTGGTCATGGAACATGTCAGAATGCGTTGACGATAGGCTTGAAAGAAGGGGAGGGAGAAGGGAGAGGCAACTCACGTTGTATACAGGTCGATCGTCGCACTCCGTAGTCTCTCCGGTCGTGTTATTGCTCGAGGGTCTGCAGCTCCCCTGGCTCGTCGACAATCGGCCTTTTCACCAGTTTCGTGGTTTCGTGACCTCAAATGGTTATCGTGAGATAGCGCCAGACGTGGGTATTAGATGGCATTATGCCAAGAGTGATCTAGGAGGTTACGAACTTTAGCAATAGCGACGCTTCGAGCTAGAGATGCTGACCTGTTACCGGGACTTCAGATATATGATATACGCGAATGACCTGGTGAATACGCTTAGGGGAGTTGGCGGATTTCATCCAAGGAGCATGGATAGACCGGGCAGGGAAGATAGTGGGTTCTAGTCGTAGAAAGACACCAGGGGTAGACATCAGATGGGCCAATAGTTGAGGAGACCTGCAATAGCAGGAACATCAGCGACAGCAGTGGATTGAGCGAGGGATACTCACCTACGAGCCTGGAGGACGTGGTACATTTGATTTTGCGCAGTAAGTGTTCAGAGGGTGGGAGGACCTCGGTCAAGGAAAAATGACCAGGTCAGGCTCGGACAGCAGTGTATTCTCTGGAGCGTTCCCAGAATTGGTTAGAGCACCTGTACAGGAAGGATTGGCGTCAGCGTCGATAGCTTGCATGTCTTATGAGGCAAACGTACCTGGCTCGTCTAACTGTTCAGATTACCCTATGGTCGTGCACCAAGCCTAAGTCTGGTAAACTTGCGGCATGCATCCGCCACAGAGGGCAAGCTGTCCGGCTCGTGTGTCTTTCAAGACCTCTCGGCCATGTACAATGGAGGTGAGGGAAGGAGAGACAGGGCCAGGCACACAAAGAGAGATGAGAGAGAAAGAAGCGTTGCGTGTAGATTTGATTCGTTGGATTTTCTCTTATGGACGAAGTGAGATATATATCGGCCGGTTTACCACCCTGAAGAAGCCTTGAATACAAAGGAGGTTGGAAGAAAGAGGCATAACGTGAGGGAGAGAGAACTCTAGTTATGGATCTGGTAAAGGAGTTCGGTGAGTCAACTAGTCTGGGCTACCACCACCCAAATTCGACACATACCTCGTTAACGTTTAACATCCCTACCCACATAGCTTCCCTGCGTTCATCGCTTGACTACGATCCCTCCTACGCACGATATTTCTGCCCCTTTTGCTGGACATTGTGGGCGTTGAGAACGACATTGGTGATGTCTGGTCACATTGTGTCACGGACGAGCTGCTTGACCTTTTCGACCACCATCAACGGTCTTGACGCTCTGCGACTCGTTCAGTCATTAAGCTGGTCAAGCACGCATATGCAGGGGACGCTTGGGCGTAGAAACTCGAGGCCAAACTTGAAGGTAATGCGTTATCTCGCGTCAAAAATCTCGCCTTTTGCTCACTCGCACCATTGACCTGCTTCATCAGAGAAGAACATTCACGCAGCCTGGTGCTTCTTAGTCGAAGCCCATATGCTCCAAACACGACCCTGTATACTTTGGGAACTCATAGTGGTACGCTTTAGCACTCAAATTTATCTCGTCGCCCCTCTGATATCTCGTGTTTAATCTCTGCAAGATCCACGCTTCAACGGCCCAAACCGACACCAACTCCTTCATCCCGTCAACCTTCTCTTCAGGGTTCATCCAACGTCGCTCCATAACTGCCTCCGCGTCACATCGTCGAACTTGTTCTACCTTCTGGCGCCAGAGCAAATGCCGTTTGGAGACTACGCTTATCCCCAAACGCGGCGTTTCGACAAGACCTCATCCAAGTTCCAGAAGAACGTTCTCTGCGGCTTCTACACCACCAGTTATAGCAGATAGAAAAACACAGGAGCTACTGGCCGCGCAAGAAGTTTACTGGACCTGAGCTTGGTGCTCAGTCATGAGTGACTAGGGGACGATGAATAGCTGAACATATTCGGGTACGTTGACCTCCGTCAGGCGTCTGACTCTCGAAGCTCATACTCCATATGCAGGCTCCAAACGTTTCTGAGGATGCTTCAGAAGATACACCACCTTCTGAGCCTGGCCCGGTCATCGCCCCATGGCCAGCGTCCTCCCATTTCCGAGCACATTCATGGTTACCGCGCAAATCAAATACACCGCGTCCTTCGCGTCGTAGGTAAGTCTCTCTTCCTCAGACAGCTGCTGGCACTAACATTCCTACCGCCGTAGGACACCTTGGGCATTAATCCATCCGACGCTTACGCCTGGCGTCATTTCCCATCTTCCAAGCTTTACCTTGGGTGAAGTTTGTCAACTCTACGAGGATATTCAGCCGGGCATCCACGTATCCAATAGCCTTGAAGTCACAGTCATGGGTAAGCATCCCCTGCCCAGTACGCTGCCAGTGCTGTTGCTGATATTTGTAACTTCGTAGATCCCACCTGGGGCCTGCCTCCGAGGTCGCGAAACCATTGACGGCCATTTGAAGAATCACATTAAGCTATATATCTAGCAATATACGCACCGAGCATCAAATTTGCATTCGGGACAGTGAAGCGTTGAGTCAAGGTAACATGCCTTCCAATCGTCAAAACACCAATACTGACCAATGCATTATCAGGTTCCTCCAAAGTCAGCAGCTTTTACACTGCCTTCCGATTGCGGACAAAGAACATCAGGAAGCATCATGATATCTTGCCGTTCTCTGAGTCTTGCAACTGCCAGCAAGACAGGTGAGACCCTGTTCTTGTGCCTTTGTTGCGGTGCACTAACCAGCATCATCTAGTGTTAACTTACTGTGACCTGATCCACCCTTTCTCAATGTCCACTGCGTGGTGTGGCAAGAATCACATAGCACCAAGAAATTCTCTGACTCCTCTGCACTACATGTTGAATCTCAGAGAAACTGGGCTGTTGATAGAAGGAAGAAATTTGCTTGTGGCAGGCCAGCATTTTCTAGAACTTGAGGGTCTGCTAGTTGCCACTCTTTAGGAGTAGTCTGCAACTTTGAGGGGAGCTGGCAGCTATACTAGACTGTAAGCCTATAGCAGGCCAATATGGATCTGACAATAACAAGAATGAAGATCAAGAGATGACACATTCGAGGGAACATGAACAACACAGGAATGGGGAGGAGAGGCAAAGGAGAGAACTTGAAACTAGTGCTCAAGAGATGGGATGCAATGAGTAAGAAGTGCATACACACCGGGGTAAATATGGGTGATGAATGAGAGAGAACATAGTAGTACAGTATGGGGTACAGTATGGGGAACCAAATGACAAGTACATGAAGAGCAAAGGGTGAAAGAATGAGTTTAACTCCAGCAATGCAGTGATGAAAAAGTATCTGTGAGAGGTTTTGAGTCAATTCCTGGGTCCTGCTGATGGATATATGCATACTCTTCAGCTCTCTTCCAACTCCCAGCCATCCCAGCATTCATCTCTATGAATGCTGCTCCTAGGCAACTCCTAGTCATTGTTAGGGTGGATCAATCTCCAGGAGGGGGTGATCCAGCTTGAGGTAAATTAAAGGATGCATCAAAGTGAATAACTTGGAATAGAAAATAACAGAAAGGATAGAGATGTCAAGAGTAGCAAGGTAAAGTTATAGAAGAGTAGCCATATTGAGGTAATAGAGAATGTATGTTACAGTTTGTAAGATCTGGCACAGAGTATCACAGCATAATGGCGGTATGTGTAGATATAGAACAAAGAAGAGTTAAGAGGAGTGCAATCAAGGTAGTATCAAGGAAGATATATCAAAAAAGAGCACCTGTCCATATTGACAGCCAGCAATTAAAACAGTTCCCTGGGGATTAATAGTAAAACATGAGATAATAATATGTGGTGGAACCCATAAGAAAGGATGGAGATCAGCAGGCAGTTGTGAATGCAAGGGAATTGCAGCAAAGCCCTGAAAAGATAATGGATGGCTTCTCTTAGTCAAAACAAAGAGATACTCCATGGGTGTTGTTGGAAGAGCAGTGTTCCTGGGTATATGGATACTTGCAGAGGACTGCAGATTGGAAGTAGGATTGGAATGATATGCAAAGAAAGGATTGGAACATTGAGGAAAAAAGAAGCCTTCATGATCCTCAACAAACTGTTGAGCTTCTGTGGCTCTATCCCACAGCCTAACCCCTCTGTAAGAGCCTGATGCAAGTCTGGATCCATCACCAGAGAATGCAACAAATTCAGTACTCTGATGATCACCTTGAAGAGTAGAGATATGAGCTCCTGTGGTTTGATCCCACAATCCAACCGTGCAGTCATCACAGCCTGCTGCAAGTCTGGATCCATCACTAGAAAATGCAACAGATGTGATCTGCCACAAATGACCTCCAAGTGTAGAGATGTGAGCTCCTGTGGCTGCATTCCACAGCCTGACTGTCCTGTCATTAGAGCCTGATGCAAGTCTGGATCCATCACTGGAAAATGCAACAGATGTGACATCTCTAGAATGGCCTTCAAGAGTAGAGATGTGAGCTCCTGTGACTGCATCCCACAGCCTGACTGTCCTGTCCCAAGAGCCTGATGCTAGTCTACACCCATCACTAGAGAATGCAACAGATGCAACTGCCCCAGAATGGCCTTCAAGGGTTGAGGTGTGAGCTCCTGTGGCTGTATCCCATAGCCAAATTGTCCTGTCAGCAGAGCCTGATGCAAGTTGAGATCCATCACTAGAGAATGCAACAGATTTGACACAACCATAATGGCCATCAAGAGCAGGGATTCTAGCTTCTGGATCTGTATCCCATAGCCTGATGGTAGTGTCTCTACCTCCTGATGCAAATCTGGATCCATCACCAGAAAATGCAACTGATGTAATCTGAGCATCATGGCCCAGAAGTGCAGAGGTACAAGCTCCTGTTTTTGTATTCCACAGTCTGACTGTGCTGTCAAAAGAGCCTGACACAAGTCTGGATCCACAACTGGAAAATGCAATAGATGTTACCCAATTGGAATGGCCTTCAAGAGTAGAGATGTGAGCTTCTGTGACTGGATCCCATAGCCTAACTGTCTTGTCCCAAGAGCCTGATGCAAGTCTGGATCCATCACTTGAGAATGCAACAGATGTGACATAGTGAGAATGGCCTTCAAGAGTTGTGATGTGAGCTCCTGTGGCTTGATCCCACAGCCTGACTGTCCAGTCATCAGAGCCTGATGCAAGTCTGGATCCATCACTGGAAAATGCAACAGATCTGATTTGGGCAGAATGGCCCAGAAGAGCATTGATGCAAGCTCCTGTTTTTGTGTTCCAAAGTCTGACTGTGTTATCACTAGAGCCTGATGCAAGTATAGACCCATCACTAGAGAATGCAATGGATGTGACTGGGTCAGAATGGCTCTCAAGAGTAGAGACATGAGCTCCTGTGACTCCATCCCACAGCCTGACTGTCCAGTCATCAGAGCCTGATGCAAGTCTAGATCCATCACTTGAGAATGCAACAGATGTGACACCCTTAGAATGGCCTTTAAGAGTAGAGATGTAAGCTCCTGTAGCTGCTGCCCACAGCTTGACTGTTTTGTCCCAAGAGCCTGATGCAAGTCTAGATCCGTCATGAGTGAATGCAACAGATGTGACTCCATGAAAATGGCCTCCAAGAATAGCAATCAGAGCATTCCATGCTTGCTCTCTTTTAGAAGTCAACTTGAGGCACTGTTTGAGGCCTTTTATCTTCTGAAAAATAGCTATTCTAGTAGGTGCAAACATGGTCATTGACCAATAGGCATGCATTGGTGCACTGGCAAGCAGCACAGCATTGCGCTGCAGCAGCTTAATTGCATCACAAAGAACTTCTAATATTTGCTGATTTGATGACTTCCTCTGAATATTGTATGTCAGATACTTTGAAACAAAAAAAAAAGTATTCCTTACCATCAGTCTTTTAGCTATGTTCAGTACATCCAAAGCATGGTCAACTTTTCCTTCTAGTCCCAAAATTGCTATCCAATCTAGAAAGTTGTTATAAAGCCAGCTCTCAACACATAAAGCTTGGGCATCAATATCCTTGTACTCCACATGAGCAATCCAGTGGCTACAAGCATAGGCAAGCACATCTGGAATTTCTTTTGACAATGATGGGCACTCTTTCTTGTCCTTGTACCAAGTCTCTGGCCCCAACTGTCCTATATTCCAATCCAGTTGAGAGCTCATAATGCCAAAACAGTTATCTCCAAGATTGATGTGTTGGGCAGATGCATTTATAAGGAACATTAATCCGCCTGGAGGCATTTCATTCCCTAGAGTGCTATATGCAATGGTGATTCTATCTGAATTTGTGATAAAATCAGGGAATGACTTGTGATGAATTTGAAACACATTGTTGTTGCCAACTGGTGCAACAAGTGAATGGAGATGGGCAAGTGTCCTGTCAATATCACTTGAGGATATCTGAAGCAGTTCTGCTAGAGCCTTGCATGGAAGAGGCTCCTGTAATACTAGTAGAGCTCCAAGAATCTTCTGGTAGTAGTAGATCCAATCTTCTTGTTGAGCAGAGTTTGCTTTAAATGCACAATATAAAATCTGCATATAAATTTCATCCAGAGCATCTGTCAAGTTTGGAGAGACAGAAGACAATGAACTCTGAAGAAGAGTCTGAAGTTGCTGTGCAGGATTAAGCCACTCTACATCCAGAATAAATTTGAGAGCAGTTGATGCAATGATAAAAAGATTTCCACTCATTTGACAGAGTGCCTCAATATCAGAGGAAGTGGGCTGCCAGTGATCCTCAAGGCCAGGAAGAGCAGAGGATATTTCCCTTGAAGACAATTTGTGGCTAATGTAGAGCCTGATATCAGACTGTACAATAGAAGCTTCAATTTCATGAAGATGAAATTTAGTATAATTCTGAGTTTGATTGAGAACCTGGCGGATATTGAATTCTGGGCGGGTGGTAATGAACATCTTGAGCTGAGGAATGGCATGAACATTGCTAGCTAGAAGCTGCAATAGTGCCTTGGCTTCCTCAGCCTGACACTCATCAAGTGCATCAATAATGATAAGAATAGGTAGCTGGTAATCTGAGAGAGAGGCTTGAAGAGGACCAGTGATAAGAATAGAGAATTGATCCTTGAGAAGCTTCTGGATTGCATCTGGATGGTTCTTGATAGCTGATTCAACCTGGGAAGCAAATGCTGGATTATAGATGGCAAGTTGGAAAGCAAGAGTAGGAAAAAATCCCTTGGTTGTGGCCCTGATACCCTCAGATCTTGAGAAGTAATAGGAAGCCCCAAGGATGCCTTCTTCATGGGCCCACAAGGCAACACTCTGGGCCACAGTGGATTTACCAATACCAGCCACTCCATCAAGAATGAAGATGGAGGCTTGTTGAGCAGTACCTTGGGCATTTCCAAATACCCATGTTTTAATATCCTTGAGTAGCTCAACACGGGTACCCTCAAAGCATGGGTCAATCTGAGAGACACCTGCATCAAAGGCAGCAGAATCAACTGGATTTAACTTGCTCCTCAGATCATGCTGCATTGGGTCAGAAGAAGACTAATGTAGCTGATAATCTGTAACTCACCAAGTCAACCTCACCATAAGTGGGTCCAACATGAATAGAGATATTCATATCACGTCCTGCATGTAATGATGACAGATGTGCATATATCTGATGAACAAATACATTAGCATAGGAAATACTTGCCATAAGACAACCAGCACTTACTCTAGCACTGGCAGACACATTCTGTTCTGGGTTTAAGGACTGCTTAGGTGGAGAAACACCTCCTGTTTCCATGTTGTCACCATGGATGGAAGGTGTGTTTGGCTGAGCTTGGGTTAGAACAGAGCTCAGTTGCTTGATATGGTGATGCACACCTCAACTCCACACTGCATTAGAGTCACTGGTGGATCAAGGTCTTCAGCCCTATGGGTATGGTTGGTACTAATACCGGGATCTGCATGTGCACCAGTCTGTAGTAATGAGTACAGACAACATAGCAAGCAACACATTCAGGCGCTCACAGCTATTGCGCTATCTGATGGAGGTCCATCCAATGCATAACCCATATCAAGGCCCAATGCATCCATTTTCTTGCCTAAGTCGGTGATCTGGCGCCAAAGCGATGTCATCTCGAGAGCGATATACGATGGTTGTGGTTTGGATTCAAGAGTGTTTGACGCGCGGCCTGGCGGACGAACGATCACAAGGCTGTGATCAACGTGAAAGCTGATGAAGTTGTCGACGAGCGCTCAAGCATATTCATAGGCGCTCAGTCCTACCTTCCGGATGGGCATGGCGCAGACGGCTCTCGAATATGTAGAATTGATATATATGCAGTTTGAGGTAGTTACACGTGTTCTAAGGAAGATTCACATCATTCTGTAAAGACTATGTCAATGACAGTTTCGGTGGTTTGTGCATAATCACGGATGTCTGACTTACTCTATTCTCTATCCTCATGGTCCTCTATTCTCTTGTCGCTATGCAGGGTACGTGCCTCCGTACATCACCACGAGTGGCTAGAGCTCGAGGCCTCTACCACGAAAACAACGATTCAAGTCGCGGCAGCCTCAGCCACTTTCTGGTGGGGTCACGAATCTCGAAGGCAAAGTAGAGGTGAGTGCGGGAAGAAGTATCAACTCTGAGCTGAGGATTTTATTTTGATTTTGTGAAACAGGAACGTACGAACAGAGCCCGAGGGTGATGACTCTGGACATTTCGTTTTCCTTGTGAAGCAGCCTTTGTTCCAGCGATTTCGGCGCTTGCAGGTATTCCGGTGGTCAAGCGTATCAAAAGACCAGTCCTACTAGAGGCGCGTAGTGGACGTGGTCGGTGGAGAGGACGAGCAGGACGTTCGTGACATTTCGTTACACGGTCACAATATCTCTTGCCCACAAACTCCCACCATGAACGTCTCTCCTACCCAGTGTCATCCTCAGACCACCCGTCCATAGAGAGGGAAACACTTGATGTGCGTCCTCTACCGCTTATAGGACCCCCTGGCCTCTGACGCCCCAATTCAGGACTTGATTTCGGCGTCGCTCCAAGTCTGGATCCGACCTTCCTTCCCAGACTCAATTCAGGCGATTCCGTATAGACAGAAGATAGCTGGAAACCTCAAGCACACGCAATAGAAGGAACACAAAAGTATTCCGAGATTGAAGCTGGGTACGTTGTTGCCCGGATACATTGTGCCAACAGCTAATCCTGATATTTCTTCCTGTGGTCTCTCCGAATAGTCATATTCCCGTCAAACGTACCGATGAGGTCGGTTCCTCCTTCCTCAAACATGAACTCCTCTGCTTACGGCGACCGTAGCCACCGATTTCACCTCACAAAGGCGCCAGCTACTCGATGACCCAATATCGCCCTACAGCGTTACTCGGCCTCCGTCCTTGGTGCGAGCGCGTGTCAATGGTATAGAGGTCTACAGCCCGCACAGATCATGATCTCCAAGAAGGATGATGGACTCCCTTGCTGGTCGCGTTGGGTTCACAGATCTCGGCGACAACCCACCTGTTGTCCTCCCACTACGCGCCATACCTGCCCAGTCTTTGGGATATCCTGGAGGTTCGCAAGTACCGCCTTGACGAAACACGGAGACTGGATAGGATACGCGGCTAGTGTCAATGGCGTCTGTTCAGCGCTAGCACGAGAGTACTATGTACTTTGGCTTTTGGGCGTCACTTTGCAAGAGTCAGACCCCTCCTTCCAATCCTTCCCTTCCCCGGGCCATCATTCCTCCCTCACCCCCCTCCCTCGAGCCCTCTTCCATTCGAACTCGCTCACGGTGATCGCATGGAACAAGTCCTCCATATAGATTCCACTTTCAGCGTCAATTTTGCCATATCCCACAAAACAAGAGTCGCAACGAATCCAAGCGCTACAAGCAGTAACATGGTTATTCCACCGAAGCTCTGCGCTCCTCTATCCCTTCATTCACCAACCGCTTTACGACACTGGGTTCTTTCGAACGGACCGGCTCTATGGACCCCTTGTGGTTGGTTACGACCTGGTTGAGGTTGCCTTTACCCAAGGGCCGCCTTCTGATGGGATAGTCGCCTGCACTTTCTTCTATCCATGCCACGAATACGCTCCTTTCTTGAAGGTTGAGCCTGTCAAACTTCCCTATCGGTTCTCGGCTAGTATTCACGCGTTCTGTGCCTGATGTCCAACGACAACAGCACCAACGTCAAGGAGGACGACAGCGGCAGCGACGACGCCGTCATCCCGGGTATCGTCAAACGCGTAGCCTCGTTAGCGAAACTTGGTGTGTTGGGCAGAACGGATGTTTGGGCTGAACCAGAGGACGTCTGGAGGTTTGAGTTGAGGTCGTGGTTAAGGGATGCAGGCACAGTTGAGGAATTTGGATCTCGAACGACGATCAGCTATCGACCATCCTCGTCCAAATCTACCCAAACCCTCGACGGCCCTGTTGCGAAAGAGGCTCATCGAAGAGGTTCCCCCTCCTCCCAACCCCTACACGCTTCAAAAGCCTCGCCCTCATCTGATTGGGTCCTGACTCGGACGTGCTTCGTCCAGTCAGTGCTCCTCCCACTAGACGCTGTTGCCTCGGCGATGAAGGACAGAGGGAAGAGTGTCACCGTCGTTGTACAGGAGTCTGTACAACTCATTGAAGACTCTCTGCGGCAGCAGCAAGAACATTCCCAACATTTTCACTGGGTCGACCACCACCACCTTCTCCCTCCTCACGCTCTGGCACCGAGACAGAACTACACCGGTTTCCTGAGTCATATTGTTCGTCCCTCTCTTAAGGGCTGGAAAGACACATGGCAGGAGGTCAAACCCGTTGTCATTATCGGCGAATCCCCATCTTCTGGGAATACGGAAGTGACTTCCGGAAGAAGAGGGTGTTCCCGCACCAAGCGGCGCGCTTTCAACAAGGGTGTCTGGGGAAGAGCTTCGCCATCTCACGTCGCGCCTTTGGATGTTTGAGGATGAATGACTTGGGATTAGGGTTGACTTGGAGGTTGAGGAGAGACGGGTTGTGATTCTGTCGACGCACTTCGGTGGCTCTCACTGGACATTTTCTTATATGGAATTTCGGATTTGCTTGCTTCGCCTTATTATCCCGACTCACGGACATTTACCTACATATAATGCTATCCATGTGGTCGTGAATAAGGCACTCAAGGCAAAGGCAGAATGAGCGGATGTGGGTTATATACGCGTAGTACAACCAGACGTCAGTGGCGTTCAATTAAATCGTGGAACGAAGAACGCAAAGGTATTCGAGACATACGAAGGTATTGAGGGGTATTATAAAAGCTTCGGATATGTACGAAGCATTCAAAGCAATGGCGAGGATGTGCACCAGGATGAAATATAGGTATTACTCGAGCGCAAATAGACAGATGTAAGAAATAGCTTGACACGTTCATCCATTCAGAGGGATAGGTACGAATGAAAGACATAGGTACGAGTGTTGTCCATTCAGAAAGATTTGAACGGTACGTGAAAGAGACCTGAAGGCTGAGAAATGATGGCTGAGAAGTGGATGATACAACAGAGAGTATGAAGCGCTCGAGGCTAGACATATCCATGTCCTTTACTCCCCCTTCCCCTTGCCGCCAATCCCCCGCCCATTAATCCCCATCCACAAACACTCTCCGCCTTCATCGTAGAGAACCCAGTTCATAAGCCTTATTGAATCCGCACGACGGATGCCGTGGTCCACCCGAACGTGGGATGGGGGATGGGTAGACGTCCAACAGAACAATGCTGATGACGAGGATCTGGAACAAGCAAGCATCCTCTGCACGCTCAGACAGGTGATGTTCTGTGGTTTCTCAAGGAAGGCTATGCAAGAGGCGAAGGATTAGCGGAGGTCACGGTCTAGGTGTGGAGGAGATAGACTCACAATATATCGGTATCCAAGATCGTGTCGACAGGGTACAGGTTCCTAATCCACGGCGGTCTCCTTTGTTCTTCTTCGAGCTTCGTTCCTGGCCATAGAAGTCCATCAAGCCTCCCGCGCGACATCCATGTCCACGCTGCATCTCCTTCCTCCTCGCTGCCCAGCAGGCTATGCTTCCCTTCCATCCTTAACATTTAGCGTGTCCTCCCTCCCGTTCTGGAGCGTGTCGTAGCCGGATAAGTGGGCCTTTGACGTAATGGCAGTAGGGTGGGGGCAGAATCCTTTAGACCTCGGGACGGTGGAGGTGAGGGAGCAGGCCAACAAGTGAAAGGGATAGACGTTAATGGGCGTGGGAGGGGGAATGGCTTATGTTCATGATAAACATTGTTGAGGAGGGTATCTCAGTCATTAGTTTCAAGAAAGAACACAGCGGGTGGTTGGAGGCCTTTGGTTCCTTTGATCGTTGAATAAGCCAGCTCATCTATCAAGAACCATCAGCGACCTTCCCGATAGGCAGTAGGGAAAAGAAACACGTACGTCTGCTCTCCATAAGGTACGATTTTATGGGTATCGTTCGTGGGGACTCTTGAAAAGGGGTGGAAGATGAATACGGGGTTAGAGGTGGAAAGGATGTATCTGGTACCTGTTTCTGTATCGTTCTTGAAAGCGGTAAGGATACGTGTGTGGTACTCTTCATGGACTAAGCTCCTTTCCAACGTTCTCAAGCGGGTCCGTATCCAGTTTGGAAGCAACTTGTTTCCAATTTTGGGTGGAGGCAGCTAGAGAAGAGAGGATACCGCCGTATTAGCGCCAGAAAGGTAAGAGGTTGCAGGGGTAGCTTACCTGGAGATTGAATTGAGTCGTTAGGGATATGGTTTGGCAAGGATTTAACCCCAAAGTATGATAAGCTCGAGCTGGGCTGTCCCCGATGCTGTAAAGAAGCTGCTAAAACGGAAGCGTCAGCGTTAAGGATCTATGAGCGTGATGGAAACAGAATTACCTGAGCGGTCCGCCTAATGAATGGTCCTGGTCTTGATCAGCCGTGATGCATCTCGACTCTGAAGAATTTGCAGCATCTCGGATATCTCCTGGACATATGGTCGTCAAATGCTCGAGTCGGCGAAGCAGAAGTTGAAGGGAACGTTCTGTGTTCTACGTTGTTGTCCATGTACATCCTGTTCATGCTAGTTAAAGAACGTCAGGCGCGTAACGGGACACCATCGAGGTTTAGAACATACTTCCGACATTTACAGAGAGTACCGGAGTTTGTTCAGAACGTAGGGCTTTGACCGAGAGGCGACCAGACAACCCGAATGTTCTTTTCTGAGAAAAACTGGTTACTGCAGCTGCTGGTCAACAAAGACGACATTCTTGACACGGAAAAGCGTGTTACCTTCAGACTCGGGCTCCAAGCTATAGAGCAGTCCGCTTTCTGCATGTCGACGCCCAACTATCCGAATGAGTTAAGAAGCCAATGAATCTCCAGACCGACGATGGTGGTCGAAAAGATCGAGCAAGTCGTCCGTGACGCAATGTGACCAGGCATAACAATCGTTCTCCTCAACGTCCATGATCTGTAGCAAGCTAACGGACCGACGGGAGATAGACAAGAGGACAAGGCGATGAGGTAGATGCAGGACGGTTGTATCGACAGGATTGGGTGCGGTTTTGAAGAGGTATGTGATACTTTTTCGGCGGTGGTGGTAGGTGAGACGGGTCGACTCATCAAGTTCTTTAATCCAACAGGGCTTCTCTCTCTTTCACACCTCCTAGCTCCAACGTCTCTTTCATGCTAACCAGAGCATGTTCACCTCGCGGCCGCGGATGAGAGAGCCGGCGATTCAAGTTGACAGACTCCGAGTCGCTGTTCTTTCTCTCTCATCTCTCTCATCTCTCTTCGTGTGCCTGGCCGACTTCTTCTCCCTCCGCTTTCTCTTTCTCGTGTTCACTGTCAACTCCATTCGTCCTAGCTTGGCCTTCTGCACCGGATGTTGGACTCCCGCTGCGCAGGTTGGTAGAGATTAGCGTTCGAGTGACAGGACGCCGGAATAAATGGCGCTCGGTCGATAGTAGTACATAGCGGAGTAGAGGCACATAGTCACTTTCACCGTTGCTGTCAACAGCTGACGCTTTTCATTCCTTTACAGACTCTGTCAACCTCCCAGGCTCAGAACTATTCGCCTGCTGGCCCTCTGAGCCCCAACCATTCTCCAACGCATCCTTTTAACCCGAAGGCAGAGGACACCTCTGGGCTCACAGAGGAGAGGTGCTCACAGAACGCCGTTGAGTCAGTTGGGAGAAACATGCGCGGCGCGAGAAGCAGCAGGTAGGTTCTGCTTTCGTATGTCATAAGTCCTAGGTTGACTAACCCTGCTTTTCCGTTGTAGACTGCTAGAGACGTTTGCTTAATCGCCACTGGAGGCCACCGCCTATGCATATGCGCGATTCTGACGTACCATGTTGGGTGTAAAGGCTGGAGGCGATGTTGACTGTCGGTCACTGAAGAGAACGACCATACAAGAGGAGGGCGTTGTGCTACATCGAGCTAACGTAAGTCCTTCCTGCTTTGTGAGCCTACCGTCAACGAATTCTGACATCTTCTGCGAACAGACCCCATCTCTTAGGAATCCTCATCACATTCGTTCATATTCCCGACGCTGGGTCATTAAGGCTCCTTGTTGGGCATTCCGATATCCTAGGCACGGACAGGCTACAACGTAATGGAGGACATTATCCTGTCGAGCCTTTTCAACTGCGGAGAACCAGTCAAAAGCAGCGGAACAATACCGAGGTGAGGTACCTTTCTGCGACCTCAGATCCTTCCGAAGCTGATACTCTCAACCTCCCTTAGCCACCGTCCAACATGACATTGCCTATCGAACGAATCATGACTGGCTAGGAGATGTTAGGAAGAGATGTCTTGGAGAGTTGGTCGGAAAGGATACCTGCATGCCCTGGGGCATCCGATACAACCTGCCTTTCAATGCGAACCTGACGAGCTTGGTGAGAGATTTTACACTCAAGTCAGCACTACGGGACTTATGACTATTTTGCTCTAGAATCTCCATCAAGGATACCCTCCCCGATGGAATGTCTGCTCGTTGACCATCGCTTCCCTCTTCTGGACCTCCACTAGAAGGCGCCGAGTCCCATGATTCAGAGAAGATCAAGATGGTACCGATCTACATCAAGCTTAAATGGGAGCGGCATGCCAGGGCTATTTTGGCGATGGTGCTGCACGGAACAATGGGGCTCTAGAGAATGACGGGAGTATTGACTGGGAACCAGTACGAGTACGTGTGACTTTTCTCTGTTTACTGGAGATTTTATAGCTGACAATCGCCTATAGACACCCTCTCCCAGCCGCGTTTCTTTCCGTCGTCGTCCTGGAATCTAGTACCAGACTCGTTACTTCCACCCACTTCGGTTCAAGGTCATTAATATGACATGGACTAGTCAACACCTTTCCACCATACACCAACACCAACATTGATCACCCGTCTTTTTCGAAGTCTACACGATCCTGGCCACGCTCTCCCTATTCCCCATATCTCCCTCATATCTCCCCAGGTCGAGCTCAACGCCAACGCCAACCTCTCCTACCTACCGGTTCCATGGTACATAAGGCTCGGAAAAGCACCGCTGCGGCTCCAACACATTATCACAAAACGGGAAGGACATGGAGAGATGTTCAAGGAGGAAGAGCTCCACGCTTTTCAATGAGGAATGCAATGGACGTGAACATGTCGCTGGAGCCTGGGGAGGTTGTAACGGCTCGACCTTTGTCCCTCCATCACGCAATGTATTGGCTCTGGGACATGCATGCGTCATCCGTATACGCCAGCACTACCACCATCCGCCGTATCTCTTCCAAATGTCGATCCTACTCATTGTTTGGGTCACGGACCGGACAATCAAGCCATTGGCTTGGTTTGTTGGAAGTCGTTCTCCTAGCCTGGCGGCGCCGATTCCGGATGGTGGAATGGCCTGGCTGACGGGAGCTTCATTCTCGATGAAGGATGGGGTGTTGGATATGGGAGAGCAGGTTGAACGGTTGACTGAATGACTGATTAGGCGCCCTGGACAACGGCGGGTGACGAAGAAGACGGCACTATGCAAAGTTCGCATAGAGATGGTGCCCTACCCGTCATCAACTTCATCGCTCAAGAACGAAGGCGCAGCGCTGACTCCTCCTTTCGATCCCCTGGAATCTCTCCCAAGCGCAAGCACCACCGATAAAAGACACACTCGTTTTTATCCGTTTGGGATGTCAGGGACTTCAAAATTACTAGAGGAAGCTTTTCCTTCACCACATCTCCCAGGATGGCTGAACACGTAGACAAGGAAACGGAATCCGGATATAGACCTCCAGAAAGTCTTGCAACAGCATTCGGGCTTTTATTCTAGGATGTATTCTTCCTCATTGGAGATCGATCATCATTTGGGTTCCGTTTTGGATTTCTTTTTGTACCTCTTGACTTCCATACGGATCTGTAGCTATATTTTTTCCGATTCTGCAACTTCAATTATTGATTTCTCTTCGTTATTCATTCATCGCGCCGGTTCGGAATATATTCATGCATGTTCTCAATTCAATGGATATATTCGTTTTGCTTCGCCCTCTCTTGACAGAGGAAGGGAAAATATCCAAGACGACAACGGAGAGTGAGAAAATCGTGGAAACAGGTGGTGGCGGTCGAGTCAATTATCAAAAATTCAAAGAAAACATCAAGCGGGACAGGGTTAGAAAGAAAGCAAAGAAAGGACTTCATGAGGCTACGAGTTTGAACACAGCGGTACGAACTGAAAAGGCATGATGAAGTGCAAGAACGGGTATCAACGTCGAACTGTAAGTAAGAGTCATGTGGTAGATGCAGTAAATAGGTCGTCGCGTCAAAGTGAAAGGGAAGATACGTAACCGTTATACGCGGAAGACCTGTCATGAAAGCGAGGAAGGACAAAGCAGAACAATATGCGAAAGTGACCGATTTCTAAAGGAACGAAGCATTGTGAAGCGACAGGTACAGCAGCATCAGAGACGATGAAGACATCCAGTTCCAACATGTCCCTCTCCTCTGTTGCTCCCCTCTCCCCAGCCATCCGACACGTCCACCTCGGCGCCCGTCACCTCCAGCCTTTGCCCCCCAACAGCTGCTTCCCAGGCTGTGTCAACTCCGTACGTTGGAGGTGGGGATGTTCCAGACACGGTGCAAGTTGGCTGGCTGACGCTGGGATAGCTAGTTCGTTCCCCATGACGACACTCCTCGACCATTTGCTTTCTCGAGATGTTCAACAGAACAAGTGAAAGAGTAAAAGTCACGGGTCGGGGCATACGTTGGCGTTGCTGCTGCTGCTTCTGGGTATTTGGGGATCTGTCACGGGAGGTCAGGGATTGGACGGTGTTGGGGTACAGAGCTAGAGAGACGTACGCTGTTCTTGCCCCGTAAACCAACGGTGATGATGTGACGATGGAAAGTCCACCAGTTCGCAGTGCGCTCCGTTGCTGTTGTTCTTCTTGCCTCCAGTCTGAGTCCAAGTCTGAGTCTATTCACGGAGGCTGGCAAAATTCTCCCCGCCACATTCACGTCCATTGCGCTCCTCCTTGCAGCGCTCCAGTTCGCGTTACGTTCGTTCCATCCCAAACATCTCCGAATGTCCTTCCGCCCGTTCATGGTGGTCCTGTAGCCCAAGTCGTAGACCTCCTTGACATGCTCTCAGTAGAAGTTCTTCAGGAGGTCGGTGAGATGAGATGCAGGAAGTTTGACCAATCCGTGTACTCGGTGATGACGAGAGGTTGATCAACGGAGGATAGAGGTTGAACCATGAGCGAGTACACCATAGCCACGTTCAGGGTGGCAGTATATGGCATGATTGTGGACTCCAGGAAACGGACGGTTGTGTGGTCGGAGGAACCAGGAGGAGTATCTGTCGTCAGAAAGTCGTCAGCGAACATCTCTGCTAAATAAAAAAGAAGAGACACATACGTGATGGTCGTTCACTCCCGGAACCCACTACCACCCTCTAAACATCCTTTTCTCCGAGCAACACAGTCGTGGCCACGATCCAAGCCTTGACCCTCCTATCGTCATACTGCTCGTTATCGCCTCGTCCTTCCTCAAGCGACAGAAGCCTTGTACTGCAGATGCAGAGAAAGCGGTGCGATGCTTGACGCTGAGGCATGTGAGGGTGGTGCGTTGATCTGTGGTGGAGAATCTGACAAGGTGTGGTGGTGGTGAGCTGGGTAGCTCTGACTTGAAAGGAAGGTATCTTACTGAGTTCAGTCTCCGTACTACATGAGAGCTCAGGTTGGACTGGATTGTTCAGGAAACGTGCACGTTTCGTTTCTGGACCACCCTTCCCAACACCTTCATGCGGCATACCCACATCCAGTTGGTCGATATCATCCTCCGGGTGGTGTCTTCCTTTCGTGTCATGTCCTTAGGCAACTACAAGAGGAATCGCGGGCATTAGCTTCATAACACGCGAGAGGTCACAGAATAGTAACTCACCGGATGGTATCAGAAAGACCAGCGAGGAAGTCTGGGATCTGGTAATGGAACATGTCAGAATAGGTTGACGATAGGCTTGAAAGAAGGGGAGGGAGAAGGGAGGACGAATCGACCCACGGTGTTTCCAGTTCGATCGTTCCACTCTGTAGTCCCTCCGGTCGCCTAATTGTCCAATTTATTTCCCCCTAGTCTGCCGCTGCTCTCGCCGGTCGACGATCGGCATTCCACCAATTTCGTGTCCGCCGCCCGTGGTTTCGTGACCTCATATGGTTATCGCGAGATTGCGCCAGAAGTGGGTATTGGATGCCATTATGCCAAGAGTGATCTAGGAGGTTACCAGCTTTAGCAATAGCGATGCTTCGAGCTGGAGATACTGACCTGTGACCGGTACTTCGAAATATATACATATGATATACGCGAATGACCTGGTAATTGCACTTGAGTTGGCGGATTTCATCCGAGGAGCATGGATAGGCCAGGCAGGGGAAGATAGTGGGTTCTAGTCGTAGAAGACACCAGACGTAGACGTCAGATGGGCCAATATTTGAGGAGACCTGCAATAGCAGGAACATCAGCGACAGCAGCAGATTGAGCGAGGGATACTCACCTACGAGCCTGGAGGACGTGGTACATTTGATTTGCGTAATTAGTGTTTAGAAAGTGGGAGGACAGCGGTGTATTCTCTGGAGCGTTCGCAGAACTGGTTAGACCAGCTGTACAGGAAGGATTGGCGTCAGCGTCAATAGTTTGCATGTCTTACGAGGCGAACGTACCTGGCTCGTCTAACTGTTCAGATTTCACTATGGTCGTGCACCAAGCTTAAGCCCGGTAAACGTGCAGCATCGCCAGTCTCTCCTGTGCTTATCCACCTACCACAGTCGGCGCGAAAGCCTTGGTGAACGTTCTTTTTCAGGAGGTGCATTCGGGGCCGTACAGAGACAGGCGTCAGATCTTCAGAGGGCAGATTGTCCCGCTTAAGTGTCTTGGAAGAACTCTTGGCCTTGTACAGTTGAGGTGAGGGAAGGAGAGACCGGCCAGGCACACAAAGAGAGATGAGAGAAAGAAGAGGTTGCCTGTACAATGAGATCGTCGGATTTTCTCTTGTGAGCGGAGTGGCATGGATATTGGCCTTGCCCCCGGTTGCCTTCCACTACCGGATAGTCTTGGAATGCAGCTAGAAAGGTCAAAATTTGAATGTGAGAGTTAGACGTTGGGAGAGCAAAATCTGGTGAAGGAGTTGGTGAGTCTGGGCTGCCACCACCCAAATTGACGTATACCTCTTCAACATTCCAATCCGTATAGTTTTCCTGCATTGATCCCTTGGCTTCACTCCCTCCTACGCATGGTTGTTTCGCCCTCTTGCGGGACATCCTGGGCGTTGAGGACGACATCGGTGATGTCTGGTCACATTGTGTCACGGACAATGTACTCAATCCTTTCGACCACCATCAACGGTCTTGACGCTCAACGGCTCGTTCAGCCATTTGGCTAATCAAGCATGGATATGCAGAAGACGCTTGGGCGTAGAAATTCAAGCCCGAACTTCAAGGTAACGCGTTATTTCGCGTCAAAATTGTAGTCTTTTGCTGACCAGCACTGGTGACCAGGGTGATCAGAGAAGAGAACGTTTGGATGGCCTAGTTGCCGCTGAGTCGAAGCAGTTCATTCCAATTACACCCCAGTATACTCTGAGGGCTCATAAAGGTGTGCTTCAATACCCATGTAGATGTTGTTGCCCCTCTAATTTCCTGTGTTCCAGCTTTACATGATGCACGCTCTAACGGCCCAAACCAACGCCAACCCCTCCTTGTCTCCGACCACAACCTCCTCAAATTCATCCAACGTCGCTCCATAGCTCCCTACACGGCTCATCCTCGAGCTTGTTTTCTCTTCTGGCGTCGGAGCTAATACCGTTTGGAGACTACTCGACTCCGAATCCGCCCTTCGGACAAGACCACATTCAAGTTCCACAAGAACGTTCTCTACGGCTTCAACACCACCGATCATGGCAGATGGATGATCATGGGAGCTATTCGCCAGACCACAAGTTTACCGGACATGGACTTGGTGCACGACTCTCAATGAACAGGCTGACCATATCTGGGTATGTTAACCTCCATCAAGCTTGTGACTCTGAAAGCATATACTTCTCATACAGTTGTTCCAAATGGTTCTGAAGACGCCTCAGGATACGCCGCCCAGCTGGCTCGACCTGGTCATTCCCTCATGGCCGAAGTTCTCTAACCCACTGAGCGTGTTTACCGCGCAAATCAAACACACTCGGTCCTTCGCGTTCATAAGTCAGTATCTCTTGCCCAGAAAGCTACCACTGCTCACGTCCTTATTACTGCTGTAGGGCGACCTTGGATGTTGACCATCCACGTCTTCAAGTTTTCCCGTCTTTCGAGCCTTACATTGTGTGCAATCCGCCAACTCTCCAGGACATTCACCAGGCCATTCACGTATATCATAGCCTTGAAGTCACAACCATGGGTAAGCATCCCCTCCTTGGTGCGCTCCTATTGCTGATGTTTGTAATATTGTAGCTCACTCCTAGCATAATCACGTCCAACGCCTACTCCTCGTGCTATTCTGCTATCAGTGGCCATAATTCTCCTCCAAGGCCACAAAACCATGTCTGGCGGATACAAAAACGATGTTAGAAGAATCACCTTGAACTCAATCTTAAAAATACACACCGAGCGGCGAGCGTCGGGTTTACATTCGGGGCAGTCACAAGTTGAGTCAAGGTAACACACTTTTTGACTGCCAATACACCTCATACTGACTAATGCATTATCAGGTACTTCTGAAGTCAGTAGCCATTTCACCACCTTTCGGTCGAGGTGAGAGAATGTCAGGAACAATGATGAGACCTTGCTGTTTTTCATGTCCAGTAGTGGCTTGCAAGACAGGTAAGACCACAGGTTCTTGTGCCTTTGTTGCATTGTGCTGACTAGCATCATTCAGTGTTAACTTACAGTGACCTGATCCACCATTTCCCAATGTCTACTGTGTGGCGCGGCAAGAATCACATAGCACTGAGAAATTTCTGATGCCTCTGCACTACACAGTGACCCACAAGATGGTAAGAAGAGAAGACAGGTCAAGCTTGACTTTAGTTCTCAAGAAATGAGATGCAATGAGCAAGAAGCATATACATGATGAGGGTGAATACATGTGGTGAATGAGGCAGAACATCTGTAGTAGCACAGTATAGAGAAAATGAAGTCCCATACACTAGCCAAATTGACAAGTACATGAAGAGCAAAGGGTGAAAGAATGAGTGTAACTCCAGCAATGCAGTGACACAAAGGATCTGTGAGAGGCTTTGAGTCAATTTCTAGATCCTGCTGATGAATATATGCATACCCTTCAGCTCTCCTTTCAGCTCTCTTCCAACTCCCAGCCATGCCACTGTCCATCTCCCTAAATCCCACGGCCAGACAACTCCAGTCTTTGTCAAGGTGGACTGACCTCTTGAATGGGGACCCAACTTGAGGTGGAATAAATAATGTATCATATCAAATTAATCAAGAAGAGGAAAAAAGCATACAAGTATTATGAGTAGCAAAGTAAAGGTATGGAAGAGTGGCCATATTGAGTAGACACAGAATGTATATGAGATCTAGCACAGAGGATTTTAGTAGAATGAGGGTGTGTCCATATATAGAACAGAGAGAAGTACAATCAGGGTAGTATCAAGGACGATATATCAAAAAAGAGCACTTGTCCATTTTCACAGCCAGCAACTAGCATAGTTCCTTGAGGATTAACAGTAAATGCAGTAATTGTACTAATATGTGGAGGAATCCATAGAAAAGGATGAATGTCAGAAGAGGATTTAGCATGCAATGGAATTGCAGCAAACCCCTGAAAAGATAATGGAGGGCTTCTCTTAACCATAACAAAGAGATACTCTATAGGTGTCGTTGGAAGAGCAGTGTCCCTGGGTATATGAATACTTGCAGAGGACTGCAGAATAGAAGGAGGGTTGGAATGATATGCAAAGAAAGGATTGGAACATTCTGGGAAAATGGAGCCTTCATGGTTGGGAACAAATTGTGGAGCTCCTGTAACTCCATTCCACAGCCTGACTGTGTCAGCATAAGAACCTGTTGCAAGTATAGACCTGTTGCTAGAGAATGCAACACATGCAACTTTGTCAGCAAGTTTGTCAGAATTGCCCTTAAGAGTTGAAATGTGAGCTCCTGTAGCTCCATCCCACAGCATGAATGTGCCATCCCCAGCACCTGATGCAAGGCTAGATCCATCACTAGAGAATGCAACAGATGTGACTCCTCGGGAATGGCCCTCAAGAGTTGAGATGTGAGCTCCTGTGGCTCCATCCCAGAATCTGACTGTCTGGTCCGAAGAGCCTGATGCAAGTCTAGACCCATCACTAGAGAATGCAACACATGTAACTAGCCTTGAATGGCCTTCAAGAGTTGAGATGTAAGCTCCTGTGGCTCCATCCCACAGCCTGACTGTTGAGTCACCAGAGCCTGATGCAAGTCTAGACCCATCACTAGAGAATACAACACATCTGACTAGGTCATAATGGCCTTTCAGAGTTGACATGTAAGCTCCTGTGGCTCCATCCCACAGCCTGACTGTTTTGTCATTAGAGCCAGATGCAAGTCTAGACCCATCACTAGAGAATGCAAGACATGCTACTCCATAATAATGGCCTTCAAGAGTTGAGATGTGAGCTCCTGTGGCTCCATCCCACAGCCTGACTGTTGAGTCATAAGAGCTAGATGCAACTCTAGACCCATCACTAGAGAATGCAACACATGTGACTAGCCTTGAATGGCCTTCAGGAGTTGAGATGTGAGCTCCTGTGGCTCCATCCCACAGCCTGACTGTTGAGTCATAAGAGCTAGATGCAACTCTAGACCCATCACTAGAGAATGCAACACATGTGACTAGCCTTGAATGGCCTTCAAGAGTTGAGATGTAAGCTCCTGTGGCTCCATCCCACAGCCTGACTGTTGAGTCACCAGAGCCTGATGCAAGTCTAGACCCATCACTAGAGAATGCAACACATCTGACTAGATCAGAATGGCCTTTCAGAGTTGACATGTAAGCTCCTGTGGCTCCATCCCACAGCCTGACTGTTAAGTCATAAGAGCTAGATGCAAGTCTGGATCCATCACTGGAGAATGCAATACATGTGACTGCTTTAGAATGTCCTTCAAGAGTAGAGATATGAGCTCCTGTGGCTCCATCCCACAGCCTGACTGTGTTATCAGAAGAGCCTGATGCAAGTCTAGACCCATCAGTGGGGAATGCAACAGATGTGACCCAACTAGAATGGCCTTCAAGAGTTGAGATGTGGGCTCCTGTGGCTCCATTCCACAGCCTGACTGTGCTGTCTCCAGAGCCTGATGCAAGTCTAGACCCATCACTGGAGAATGCAACAGATGTGACCCAATTAGAATGGCCTTCAAGAGTAGAGATGTGAGCTCCTGTGGCTCCATCCCACAGCCTGACTGTGTTATCAGAAGAGCCTGATGCAAGTCTAGACCCATCAGTGGAGAATGCAACAGATGGGATCCAACTAGAATGGCCTTCAAGAGTTGAGATGTGGGCTCCTGTGGCACCATCCCACAGCCTGACTGTGTTGTCAGAAGAACCTGATGCAAGTCTAGACCCATCACTGGAGAATGCAACACATCTGACTAGCTCAGAATGGCCTTCAAGAGTTGAGATGTGAGCTCCTGTGGTTCCATCCCACAGCCTGACTGTGTTGTCAGAAGAGCCTGATGCAAGTCTAGACCCATTACTGGCACTAGAGAATGCAACAGATATGACCCCATTAGAATGGCCTTCAAGCACAGTAATTAGTGTACTCCATACTATTTCACCACCTGAAACTAGCTTGACACAATTTTCTGAGCCTTTAGTTTTTTTGAAGATAGCTGCTCCAGTAGGTATAAAGGTATTCATTGACCAATAGGCATGCATTGATGCACTTGCAAGAAGCATTGAACTGCGATGCAGAAGCCGATTTGCATCATCAAGGAGTTCTAATACTTTCTGATTTGATGACTTGGCCTATATGTTATAGATGAGATACTGCAAGAAACCTGAGCTATTACTTACTAGTAGTCTTTTGGTGGTCTTTAATACATTCACAGCATGGTCAGTCTTTTCAGTCTGCCCCATAACTGCTGTCCAATGTAGAAAGTGATCATAAATCCAGCTCTCAATTACTAAAGCCAGACAATCAATATCCTTGGACTGCAAATGAGCCACCCAGTGGCTGCAAGCATAGGCGAGCACATCTGGGATTTTCTTGGACAATGCTGAATATTCTACCCTGTCTTTATACCAAGTCTCTGGTCCTAAGTGCCACATATTCCAATCCGGTTGTGAGTTCATAATATAAAGGCAGTTGTCTCCAAGATTGTTATGCTGAGCAGTAGTATTCACAAGGAAGTTTGATCCACCTGAAGGCAGTTCAATCTTCAGGCTGCTGCATGCACTGGTGATTCTATCTAGACTTGAAATAAAGTCTGGAAATGACTTGTGATGGATTTGAAAGATCTTGTCATCACCAACTGGTGCAACAAGTGAATGGAGATGGGCAAGTGTCCTATCAATATCACTTGGGGATATCTGAAGCAGTTCTGCTAGAGCCTGGCATGTGAGGGGCTCCTGCAATATGAGAATGGCTCCAAGGATTTTCTGGTAGCGGAAGATCCAATCTTGTTGTAGAGAAGGGTTTGCTTTGAATGCAGAATGCAAGATCTGCATATAAATCACATCCAGAGCATCTGTTGAGTTGGGGGAAAGCCCAGAAGATGAACTCTGAAGAAGGGTTTGGAGTTGCTGTGCAGGATTTAGCCACTCTACATCAAGAATAAACTTTACTGCAGTTGATGCAATGATGAAAAGGCTTCCACTCATTTGACAGAGTGCTTCAATATCAGAGGATGAAGGCTGCCAGTGCTCTTCTAGATCAGGAAGAGTAGAGGATATCTGCTCTTGGGACAATCTGTAGCTAAGATAGAGCCTGATATCAGACCGTGCAATAGAAGCTTCAATTTCATGTAGATGAAATCTAGCATGATCAGGATTTTGCCTAAGAACCTGGCGGATATTGAGTTCTGGCCTGGTGGTTATAAAGATCTTGAGCTGAGGCATAATCTGGGAATTGCTAGCAAGTAGCTGCAATAATGCCTTGGCTTCCTCAGCCTGGCACTCATCAAGTGCATCAATGACAATGAGAATAGGAGGCTGGTGGTCCAAGAGAGCAGCCTGAAATGGGGTGGTAAACAAGATAGAGAACTGATCCTTGAGAAGCTTTTGGATTGCATCTGGCTGATTCTTTACAGCCAATGCAATCTGAGAAGCAAATGCTGGATTATACACAGAAAGTTGAAAAGCAAGAGTTGGCAAAACTCCCTTGGTAGTAGTCCTAATACCCTCAGACCTTGAGAAGTAATAGGATGCCCCAAGAATGTGTTTTTCATGAGCCCACAAGGCAATGCTCTGAGCCACAGTGGATTTTCCAATACCAGCCACTCCATCAAGAATGTAGATGGAAGCCTTTCCAGAGGCACCCTGTGAATCTCCAACAACCCATGCCTTGATTTCTTCAAGGACCTTGACACGAGTACCTTCATAACATGGGTTAACCTTGGAGACACCAGCATTGAAGGCAGCAGAGTCAACTGGGTTCAGCTTATTCTTCAGATCATGCTACACTGGGTTAGGAGATAAATAATGCAGATGGTAATCTATTACTCACCAAGTCAACTTCATTCTGGGTGGGTCCAGCATGGATAGAGATATTCATATCACGCCCTGCATGCAGTGATGACAGGTTTGTGTTTATCTAAATGCCTGGGTATAGAGACTGCCAACAATAATTGCACTAGCACTTACCCTGGCACCAGCAGATGTGTTATGCTCTGAGTTGGAAGAATGCTGAGGCTGAGGGACATTTCCCATTTCACCACTGTCCTTGTGGGTAGCTGGAGTATTTGACTAAGCATTGGTTAGGGATAAGATTAACCGCTTGGGAGAGCCATGCTCACAACTGCACATTGGATTGGAGGCGCCGGTGGATCAAGATCTTCAGCCTTGTGTTGGTGATTGCTACTAATACCGGGATCTGCATGTGTGCTAGTCTGTAGCAATGAGGACAAGCAACATAGTGAGCAACACTGCTTGGCACTCACAGCTATTGCGCTATCTGATGGAGGTCCATCCAATGCATAACCCATATCGAGGCCCAATGCATCCATTTTCCTACCTAAGTCGGTGATCTGGCGCCAAAGCGATGTCATCTTGAGAGCGATATACGATGGTTGTGGTATGAATTCAAGATTGTTTGACGCGCGGCCTGACCAACGAACAATCACGAGGCGGTGATCAACATGAAAGGTGATAAAGATGTCGACGAGCGCTCGAGCATATTCATAGGCGCTCAGCCCTACTCTCGGATGGGCATGGCGCAGACAGCTCTCGAATATGTAGAATTGATATATATGCAGTTTGAGGTAGTTACATGTGTTCTAAGGAAGATTCGCGGCATTCTGTAAAGACTGTGTCGATGTCAGTTTCCAGTATTGTGCACAATCAGGATGACCGACCTACTCTATTCTCCGCACTCACAGCCTTCCCCTCATTCTCAGCTACCCAACAAACATGCCTCTATACAGCGCCGGGAGTGACCAGAGCTTGAGGCCTCTATTATGAAAAGAACGAAGTAAGTCGTGACTCGCGACAGCCTCAGCAGCCATCGAGGTGAGAAGTCGCAAATCTCAAGGGCAGTGTAGAGGTGACCGGATAAGAAAACAGATTCTACTGGTCGAGAAGAACAATTGGACTTGGAATTTTGGTTAGATAATGGGGCAGGACGCACGACTCAAACCCAAGTGGGTGACCAAGTGGGTGACCAAGTGGGTGACTTTGGTCATTGTGTATTCCTCGCGAAGCAGCCTGTTGCCTAACGGTTTCGGAGCTTTCATTTATTTGTCCGGTGGCCAAGCATGTCGAAAGACCAGTCCTCCTAGCATCTGAGGCGCATGGCGGATGTGGTCGGTGGAGAGAACGAGCAAGACATTCGTGACATTTCGTTACACGGTCACAATATCTCTTTACCGCGAACTCCCATGGCGCATCTCCTGCTCAGCGCTGTCGTCAAAGCACCCGCTCAGAGAGAAGGAAACAGCTGGTGTATGTATACTAATGCTATGTGGTTCTCTAGTGCCTGACCCTCGAATCTAGGACTTGATTTTTGGTGTCGTTCCGAGTCCGGATTCAACCTTCCATCCAAGACTCGGGTCAGAAACTACTGCTCCACTTCATATAACAGAAGTTAGCTAGAAACCTCGAGCATATGCAGTAGAAGGGACACGAAAGCATTGCGTCCCAGGTTGGACCTTGGTACGTCGTTCTGTGGATTCTCTACCAAGAACCAATTCTGACGTTTCTCCCTGCAGTCGCTATGTGGAATGGTCATAAATCACCCAGGGTACCGATAAGGTCGAGCCTCTCTTCTCTGCGAAATTGATTCCTGCGACCGTAGCTGCAGATTTCACTCTACAAGGGTGCCAGCTAAGATATGGTCCAATATCGCCAAACAGCCTTGCCTTTCCTCCTTCTTTGGCGCGAGCGCACGTCAACACAAGAGGTCTACAACCGCACAGGTCGTTTGCAGAGGGATGAATAACCCGTTTCTGGTCGCGTTTGGTGACCAAACCCTTATCTGCCGCCCTCCTGCTGTATGCTGGCGTCCATACCTGCTGAGTCCTTCGGATACCCTAGAGGTTCACAAGGACCATTTTGACGGGGCACGGCGACTCAGGACACGATTCAAACGGTGATGGCGCCTTTCTACCCCTTAGCACAAGGATGCCGTGCTCCTTATCCCATTTGCACGTCACCTTTCATGATTTTAATCACACCTTTCCATATTCCCTATTCCCCAAGCCCCTCCTACCGCCGTCTGCAGAGCCTTCACCCATCCGAATTTCTCCACGTTGAGTGGATGGGACTTGGTTCTCCGTCTACGTCTCACGGTCCAGCGCCGGTTTTGCCCACCAACGACTCTGGTTATAGAGTCTTCAAGGGAAGGTGCGGAAGCGGGAGGGCTAGAACGAATTTGAGCTGAGGAAGACCAGCGCCACGAGCACCGACATGGTCATCCCACCGTCGCTTGGGCTTATCCGAGCTTCCTCCCCACTTCCCGTTACGCACACCTCTAATCAGCATTGCATTTGTGTGGAATGGACCCCTCCGTGGACAACTTGTCTATGGCCAAGACTTGGCTGGGGTTGACTTCACCAAACGCCGTCTTGAACCTGGACGGTTATATTCACTACCAGTGACCGCTACCCATGCTAGAAATACCCTCCTACCCCGAAGGCCGGGTTTGCTGAAGTCGTCTGTTGATTATTGGCTGGTGTCCACGCGCATCCTGTGCTTGATGACCTACGACAGCACGACAGCGACAATGGCGACGACAGGGAACAAGAACGATAGTAACAACAACATCAACGACAGCAATCACTGTCGTTCCACGTTAGCAATATTGTCACGCAAAAACGTCGTGTCAAGCAGAGCAAATTGACCATTATTGACTTCAAGATGTTCGGGTGTTGAGGATGAGGTTGTGATGCATGGGAGAACGAGGACGAGGGATTTGAAACTCGGACGAGGAAGATTCAGCGACACAATTACCACATGCACGAGCGTATTCAAGAACAGGAGTGCTACCCTAGCTACCCCAGCTCCGCCAACATCTGACTGCTGCTCGTTCCGCTGGTACCTATCTCGGACTTCTGCCAGCCAACGTCCTACTCCGACCATCTCTCCCCATCAAACGAAAAGGAGGGTGAACGAAGCAGTGCGGCTGCCATACAGGAATTGTGCAACGTGGTAAAATTCGGAGGTTCCTCTGCACCTGCGAGAACGACCTCCCCACTTTTCTAGTTGGGGGATCGTATCATGTCCGGAACCTGCTCCCCCAGATATTCGTCTCGCCCCGAACTGCTTTATGCATAGAAAAGTTCCTCCAACCCTTCGTCCTTCCCAGGCTCGTAAGAAGCTAGAAAACGGCGGTGAAGGACGCTGACGAGCACCTGCTGCATCGTGGAAGGGATATGCAGTGACTTTCCCTATCTCTGGTCTTTGGAAGTTTGGAGGTCAACGACCCACAACCGAAGACACTCAGTCCTTGTAGTCTTAGGTGTGAAACAGGGAAAGGAACAGGGAACAGAGATGGAGGAACGGAGATAGATGAGCTTGGAATTATGGACGCGTTTCGGTCTTCTTCATACTGCACCTTTTTCATACTAAACCTTTTTTCAACACTGTAGCGTATATGGACTTCATCACGTTTCCTTACTACCTATCTCGCTACTCTGCTTGGTAATATCGTTTTTGGCTGAGATATGAGGACGACTTTTGCACGATACAACTATATTGGACTATTCTGTAGAAACTCAAAAACGGACGGGATGTAGTCCAAAACGCAACGGAAATATATTGATTGAAGATGTACGACGGACGGAAGGTAAGAGCAAGGGCATCCGAGTCTTTGTCGCCGACTTCCGAATTGCACAAGGTTTACTGCTTCTACGGTATACAATTGACGTTCACTGTTGGAGTGAAAGGAAGTTAATGCCAAGTCCAATGCCCATGGTGAAGAGAAAGAAACGCCAGCGATCGTGACGCCTTGTCACATTTCTTCCCTTCTCAAACTATGACCGTAATTCTTCATCCTTTCGGCTCAGGATCCTCAGGACGGCGGAACAAGCAACAGAAACAATAACCTACCTCCGTTATATACTGCATTCTTTGCTTGATATCAGATTTGACAACCATTTCGGTCGGGCTCAACTTGGAGTAGAAGATGTAAAAACCCACCTCATCCAGGGCCTTCCTCTTTACCTTCCCATCATTCCCCATCTCTAGGCAAGGACAAAACCACGCATTGTACGTACACCGAATGGACACATGGTTCCAAAGGATCTGATTGCCCACAGGTAGCTTGGACTATACCACGACATTAAAGTCATGCCTCTGCACACTTACACTGGCATTATGTGGTCCTTCTGTCTCGAACAATGGATCGAGACCATCCCTCCGTCTTCTTCTGTCTCCATGAACTACGGCCGCTCTGTTATAAAGTTGGCGTCAAGGCTCTTCGGCATATGCATACGCAGTAGCGAGGCGATGGAAGAGAGCGGTAAAGGGCTGGGTGTGAATAAGGTTGGCGTCGCAGAGCTACGACTCTGGGCGTTGTTCAAGAGGAAGAACATAGAGCGGGAGTGACGGTGGCGCTGGTGGTCGATGAAGAGGATATCCAGAAGGTTGGACAATCATGTCTTCTGTCTTCCAATACGCTGGACTCAGGAACGCGCTGTCAATGTTAGTTGACCAGAGGCCTCTGTGGTATGTATCCTATTCTCTGTGACAAGATGTCAGATGAACCTGACAATCTTGCAGGTGTTCTGGATAGCAATTAAAATTGCGCTTTGGCAAAACTGCAACGGCATCAGGAAGCGTTCCTACCCCAAACATCGCGTTTTAGCGCCCGGAGACCCGCTCCTTGTACCTTGTCATCTTTAGGAACTCGAACCGCTGTTCCTCCCTATACGGCTGTCGCCAAGGCCTGACCCACATAATCCTGCCTATCAGGAAAGGAGGAGAGGTGCTGAGGCGTCTTGGAAAGATCGTTGTCGTCAACCTAGGCCCGTAGGAGGTGTGCAGGCGGGAGAATGGATAGTGGGAAGAGCGGTGGTACTGGTTGTTAATGAAGAGAAAGGGAACGAGAATGACCTGGTCTCTTCAGCCCTATACGAACTTGTCGTCTCTCAACCGGGGGGCATGGCATGGCACGGATTCCGATTTCTATTGGGTTTGGGCTTATGGATGCGCTACCAATGTACAAGAGGACTCTTCGGTATGTACTTATTCCTTGTGAGGAAACTCGTCGGATGGATAACTGACGGATCATTTCAGAGAGTCAGGGACGCCAATTCCATAGTTCCTCGACTAGGACACGCAGCCCGTGAAGGCATATTGTCGCCTACCTTCTGCAGAAAACATTGTTCTCTCACCGACGATCATTCCGCGACACGTTGTTCAAGGACCTTTCTTCCCGGCCTCTCAAGATCGTCATAAAGCAGAGCCCAGTCCTGCTTCCTCCTCTACGTCCGTGGATGTATATTTCGGTACGTACTTCACGCCATTTCTCTCCAGAATCTGACTAACAACGCTCTCAGGTCTTTCCCTGGAATCAGAAAGTCGATCGGCCAGCAATCTATCTCCCCATTTTCCTTCCCTGGCATTGCGTCCCTCCTACCTCTCCCCTACTTCCCTCCAGCACTACTTCTCCGGTCCACTGCTCGTCACCTCCTGCATAATCGCTGGCTTTTTCTCTGCTCAGGACGAATAATACGACGCCACCCGTTACCTGGTTCGCGACCAGGCCGTGTAATATGGCGTACAGGAGTCGTTGAGGAAGAGGCACGCGTGGCAGAGGTAGTGATGCCTGGAGAAGAAGGGTCGCTGAAGGAGGTGCTGGTGCTGGTGCTGGTAAAGAAGAAGACACGACGGCTATCAACTCTGGAAGATCATTATGAATGAGCTCAGGGAACGTGTCGCCGAGGTTCACTTCATAGAGTTCGGAGTCTGGGGATACAAAAGACAGATGTTGTCGCTGCTAGACGCGACGAGGAGGCAGAGAGAAGGAGGACCAAAAAGAACGAGAAAAAGAGAGGGCTCGGAAATGTCTGTATCGAGATAGGAAGCAACCTCTATTCCGCGATACTCTCACCTTGGTGTGTATCTCAGACTGCTGCTGTACAATCCAGAAACTAACTTACTCTGAGGCCAGGTTCGCATTTGAAGGGCTTTGAAAAACCGAACGGTTGCCAAGTCATCTCCCATATCCTCCTCAGCATCCCATTTGTCGGCCCCGTCCGTCGTCCCTTACCTCAAGCACTGCGGAAGGAGCCACCTGCTGTACCTGCTCGCCACTGTTGCAGACAGATTGCATACTCTCTTGTATGGCTGGTGTCACGGCCACTTCAAGGAGGGACCCAGAGATAGTACAAGCTTCAGTGTTCCTCACACTCCATGAGCAGCCACCGCTTATGGGACGCCTCCCAACCCAATCCATCCTAAGCGTCCTCCTTCAGTTTTCCTTCGTCAAAGAGCCCAATGCTGTCTCGCGTGGGTAGACTTGCGAAGAGGTGGCCATGATCGTTATGGCTCGCGTCATCAATTCTGGGTCACTCAAAACAGCTGTTGCGAAGAAAGAGCCTATGACGGCTGAAGTAGGTGGTGGAGGTGCTGATAAAGAAGGAGATATTGGTGGTGATGGAGACGGAACAAAAGGAGAAGAACAGAGACACCGATACAAAGAGGAAGATAGGTCCATCCCATGGTAGGTTTTCGTCTCGTCATCTAAGAGCTTGTTCGTATGCTCATAATCTTTACCAGGACTCGATATTCTCGCGGTAAACTCCACACAATTCACTACGCCACGCCTTACTCGCCATACCACTGCTCCCTGAAGCTCGTCTCTACACGCTGGTTCATATGTAGAAACGCCACCCCTTCCTTTTCGAATTTCACCGCCGATATATCCCCGTCCAGAGTGCATGGGCGTCACCTCCCCAGAAAACTGTCCTTGCACAAGACGGATCACCGATATCGCCTTCCTTGCTAAATAGAAAGGCTTTGGTGGCGTTATTGGATTGGATATGGCGCGCTCGCGCAGCCCACCCATTGGTTGAGCCAACTTCACTACCGGCCGTTCACCAATCCATATTCCAATTCAAGCATTCTTCGTCACCGTAGTGGAGCATCATCGATTGAAAACGGGAGAGTGGACCGCAGAGACCATGCACCCATCCGCTGCGAACGACTCGGGCAACATTGCCAGACGGCCCGTACTCCTTACCACCGCTAAAGCCTTCCCATTCCGAACCGAAGTTAGAAAGACACGCGATTTAGCAAGGAACCTTTCCCGCTTTCCACCCTTTTCGATAAATCGTGCCACGTCCAGGTGTTCTGCGACCAATTTAGCAACAAGGGCCAAGATTGAAGTTGAAGAAGGCAAAACGGACAGTCGAGGTTTGATGCTTGTAGCTTGAGGGCCTTGTGCACTTCAAGGGGCGGAGGGCAGACCTCAAGTCGAAGAAGGAAAATACTGTATCCCCTTGTTCATCGTCGTGGACCCCTTCCTAGGTGCATTGATAAGGACTTTGACAGTTTTACATTTCACGTCGTTACCCCACGAACTTGGTCATTTTACTTTACTCACTTTGCCATTATCTCGCCTTGGGTCCTGGGCGCTCGACACGATTTGCGTACCTCGTTTGATACGGACATTGACCTACACATTCTCAATCCTGTATCACCTTGTTTCTTTCTCTTTTGCTTTCGGTATTCGCTGTATCGATCCTTCATGAATGACGCCAGGGCCATTATCCTTTCTTCCTTATGGACTTCGTTCTCTAATTATCACCAAATGAATAAAATAAACGCCAGTTGTAAATCTCCCGCCGAACGACGGAAGGGGTAGATGCAGTTGAAGTGATAGGGCCGTTGAAAGACGGAGGAGCTCGATGAAAGATCGTATACGAAGAATACAGTGAGGTATCATGAAAACTTTGGATATGTAGAAATCGCTCAAGGTGAGGATATGTATCAATACGAAGGTATAGGTAGGAATCGAGCACGGTGGCCACGGATTGACAGGTGCAAGATATAGCTCGGTGCGTTCATGTATTCAATGGGTAAATGAAAAGGATAAGTATGAGCCACAAGAAGGGGACAATAAACGCAACGGAGTGAGAATTCAGTTGTCTGGATAAGAGAAGTTGGGCGATATGGCAAAGAGGCTTAAATCCAGAGAAACGACCGGTTTGAAGTGGAGGATACGGCAGCGAATGTGAAGTGTTACAGGAGTCTCCCACTATTGGCAGGTATATCCCTCTGTCCTTGCCACCAATCCACGTCCACTCTCAGCCTTCCGAGTCGTCGCCCAGGACCTAGTTCCTAAGCCTCATTGCATTCGTACAGCAGATGAGGTGGTCTCCCTTTTGGTAAGGCGCTCCATCTGCAGTTTGCTTGCTTCCTCGGGAGGCTTGACTGAACAATGACAAGGATTGGCCGAACGGGCATCCGGAAGTCAAAAGACGTCCCGCTCATGGGGCTATATAGAAGACTGTCAAGGGAAAGGATAGATTAGTTGGTGTCAGGGTACAGAGCTACGATCGACTTACACCATAGTTAAGGTGTCGAAGTGTCTTCTTTTTCATCGCCTTGTCCAACATTCTTTGCTCCCATCCGTCTCTGGTTACCGTGACCACTGGCACCAAGCTTTCCCGAGCCATATTCGCGTTCATGGGGAAAGCTCAACTGAATGTGTGCCGTCAGTGATGTGAGTGTAAGACCTTGGGGCGTGGCGAGTACGACATATTCATATTTGGCGTAGTGGCACAACGGGGCCTGATTATGGATTCTAGGAAATGGACGGCAGAGTGTCCGATAGAACTTATGCATGGAAGGCCGCCTATTGAGCGTCGTCAGTGGCAGGCTCTCAGGTAGACAGGAAAATAGCGTACCGTTTGGGTCGAGATACCGCCACCGTTCTTGACCTTCTTTCTCGTATGTGAGCAGTGTCATAACCACTCCTGAGCCTTCGCCAATGGACTTCGACGTTGTCCGTCATTATCTTGTTCCTCATAGAGACCACAGTACGCTGCTACTTGGAGGTCCAGCGAAAGAGAGGCGGTGACCGATGTAAGTACAAGGCCGAGGGTCTTTTGAGCGGAGACGCTGGCTACGGAAGGCCTTTAGTTCCGTAACTGCGACTTGTTGCTGGTGAAAGACCTTACCAAGCGACCACTGCGTAGCCTCTGATAGCGTTGTAGCGTATGTTCCTCCTCGCAAGTCTGGTATGTCTGCTCCCCAATCGAGATCACGTCATGTCTTCGCATTGTCGGGGTACATCAGGGTGCAGTTTAATTATGCCAAAGTCCCCAGATGTCTACAACGAGAAGTATGTTAGTTAACTTCCGATCTGTAAGCGCTGAGAAGAGAACCTACCTAGCCACAGACTCAGTAGCGTGTTAGCCAGCGATAGGAGGTGTATGTGAAGAAGTCAACAAGCTCATAGTTTTGGGGCTCGGAGGTTGGTGAAGTCTGTAAAGGAACGAAGCACGTTAGTTGTGCAAAGTCACGGTGGAAGTGAGATACGTACCGTGGCGGAGGTAGCAAAGCAAGTTAGGCGAAAATATCATAGGCAGATGGATGACCAAAGCCGGAGGGAGGACCAGCCAGGCACGCGAAGGGAGATGAGAGAGATGAGAGAGAAACGAGAGGTTGCCTGTAGAGACTTGTCCGCGGAATATCATCAGGAGGATCGAAGCATGGAGGTGGAGAAAAATCCAGCTATGGAGATCCACGGAGGATGGAAGTGGAGAGAAATCCAGCCCTGGATCTGGTGAAAGAATTTGGTGAGTCGACTGGTCTCGCTCAGCATCAATGAAAGAGGTACATACCTCCTCAACAGGACGGACAATCCCGCTTATTCGACCTTCTACGCTCGACCGGTCGACCTTTGGCTTTGGTCCCTCCTATGCACGATTGTTCTGTTGGTTTGCTGGAGGTCATGGATGTCGAGGACGACATTGGTGATGCCTGGTCACATTGCGTCACGGACGACTTGCTCGTTCCTTCCAACCACCATCAACGGCCTTGGGTCCCATTGGCTTCACAACTCGCCCAAACACCCAGACTTCGACATGCGGAGAACTTTTGGGCATACTAATATGCCGAGGACAAGCTTGAAGATAGCGTGTTTATGAGCGACAAAGATGTCGTCTGCTATTGACCAGCAGCAGTAACTGGCTGGATCGGAAAATAACATTCGGGTAGCCAAACTGCCTCTTGAGCACCATATTCCCTGATTTTGTGCTCTTGAGCGTGCTCTGAAGGCACCAGAAGGTATACTCCAACCCTCAAGCATCTCATCCTTCCAACTGACAACCTTAAAGCTTGATAGGACGCGAACTCCAAGACCTACGTGGACACCAATTCCTGCATCTCCCCGACCACAATCTCCTCAACGTTGGGTCGATATGTGGTTGTCGCTTCCTACAGGCTATTGTGGAAGACCTTTGAGCTCGCCTTCTCTTGAAAGATGTCCAGGGCACCAACGCATGAACATTCCGAACGCGCCGTTTGCACAAGGTTTCTGTCCGAAGTACATTTTTTTAATCGTGGCCTGCCACGGTTGGGCGAGCACGGGTACCAGTACCATGACTGTTCAAAGGGCTAGACGTTCAGGTGCGTTTGCCTCTTTAAAGGCTGCATCTTCCCCTCGCTAACACTTTCTCTAAAGCCACTCGCAAAAGCCCCAAGGATCTGAGTGGTCAATTGGTCAATACACCACCTTGACCTCATCACGCTTCCCTCTGGCCAAAATCCTCAACCTCGTCAAGGACGTTTACCAGACCTATCCAAGTCATACACTAGGGCCGTCGCTTTCTGGGTAGGTACCATTCTTCAATACACTGCTGTCGCTCATGTTCATACTATTGCAGGTCCCCATCTGACACCTCCTAGTACCACCTCTAGTTGACATCGCCTTGCTACCAGAGTGCGCCGTCTGTCCCCCTACAACCTCCATTCTTGGAATCAAGGAGACAGTCAAAGTCCAAGATGGAGGTGTCTTGTCTATCACTGAAATCACGGAAGGGAGACAGAAATCAGACAAGCACGTCGAACGGCAAATCTGGATATTCGTCCTGTCCTTGTTTCATTGGACAGCCCTCATGTACAACTTGTGTGCATGCTTCAGCTTTGATTTGAACTACGGGCCGTTACTTCCTATTTTTCTACGCGTATTGGGGCTTGCACTCTCCGAATTTGGGTTGGAAAGGATGGATATCCATCATGGATACTGCGTTTTCGTTATTATTGAACAAATTTATGATACGGATTATGTTGTATCCCTTTCAGCTGCATTCTTCTTTCTTATGCCACCATGTTATGTTCCCGATTTCGTTGCCCTGTTTCTTTCTCTTCATCTTCCATTGTGCTCGTTTCTTGCTTCATTAACGACCACAATACATTCCTTGTGAATAGATTGTACTTCGTCCTGCCATAATAAAAGAACCCAAGACGACCGCCCAGCGCAGCACTAAGGCGGCAAAGGTGGCACTAACAGATGCCAGTGAAAGAATCAAGAAGCCGAAAGGTGTGTGAAGTCAAGTCGAACGATGCGAATGGTGAAAAGATATCGATATCGCATCTGAAACAGGTCGAGCAGAAGAATGAAAGGCCTTCACGAATGCGCTAGTATAAACGCGACAGTATGTCAATAAAGCACGGTGAAAAATAGGGGTAGGTACAACGGGAAATGCAGAAGGGGAGACAGGAATATATATAGACAATGAATCCGAGTCGACGCGTTCGCAGAATTCGTAGGTAATGGGGAGGATAAATAAGTGTTGCATTAACAAGGAGCCCACGAGAAACGTAGTCGGAGGGAAAAAAGGGGTCCACGATAGAAGGATATACAAACGAGGCTTTGCACACAGAAAAACGACCGGTGTGAAGCCCAAGGTACAGCGGCAAGGGAGTCCAGAACAGCCGTTAACCTCCAACTTGCTCCATCCTACGTCACCCATCTTCCGAGTTCTGGAGCTCAGCAATCTCTGGCCACGGCACTCCCAACCTTAATCGTCCAGCATCCGTTCCCCAGATCGCGTAGAAACCGTAGGATAGGTGAGGTGATCCATCCTAGCACGGTGCTGGTTGACCAGCTACCAACGCCGGGACGTTTGGTTCCATTCCCTATGGCGACGCGCCTCCTTGGCCATTTGCTTCCTCGAGACCTTGAACAAAACAAGTAAAGGAGAGAATGCCGGCTGCCATGTCACGCGTTATTGCCGCCGCCGCCGCTAGATTTCGAAGATCTGTCAAGGAAGGTAAAGGATTAGCTAGTGTCAAGATACAGACCTAAAAAGACGCACACTATTCTTGCGCCGTAAACCAACAGAAACGACAAAAAGTCCACCATTTCTCGGTGCTCTCCGTTGCTGTTCTTCTTGCCGCCAATCTTCGTCCATGTCTTGCCGCGACAGGCTCCTGAGCTTCTGAGGGTATGGTTATGTCCATTGCGTTCCTTCTTGAAGCTCTCAGGTTCGCATGTCTCCTCTTTCTCCTGAGCTATTCGTGTCCTCTGCCATCCTCGATAGAATGGTAGTAATTTCGTTGCGTCGGAAGCGACGATCGCTTGAGCCGCATATGACGTGCTCCGAGAAGGAGAGGTGTCTTGAGGTCGACTTGGCATGGTTCTGGTGGAGCTTGACCAAGGTTATGTCCACGATTGACCGAAAGCGACGGACGTTGAGCCGTGCGCAAGGTTATGTCTGATCAACACGGTCGAAGGTCGCGTGTGGTCGTAGGCTCCATGAAAAGCACGACGGGACGATCACAAGAACCACGTAGGAGAGGCTACCTATCAAGAAGTCGTCAGCGATAGGCTCTCAGGTACACAAGAACAGACATACGTCCGGTTTTGGTCCAGTTCGATATTAATACCATTCTCGACCTCCTTCCTCGCGTGCGAACAGTATCATAACCACGTAGCATAAACTTTCTGAGCCTTCAAGTTCGCCCAAGGATTTTGACGCTGTTGTTCATCATCGCCTTGTCCGTCATCCAGACTGGTCCAGCGAAGGAGAGGCAGTAACTGACATCGGTACAAGGTCGGCAGGAACTCTGGATACAGAAGGTCGTTAGCTAGGTAGCTGTGACTTGAAGCGGACAATATCTTACTAGATCCGCCTTATACCATATCAGAGCCAGTGCGAACTTTAGATATCCGGGATGCATACGTAGCAACCCTTCTGCTCAGCTCTTCCGAACATCTCCCGGTGCCATATCCAGTCGGTCATTGAACGCGTTTCCGTGTTACATTTGTAGGCTGCTGGTGGAGGTTGCGAGCGTGAGCCCCATGACGCGAGAGGTCTAGAAATGCAGCTTACCTCCATATTGGTCTGCTGCCTCTGACGGATGCGCCATGCACCGAGAATCTGCATGGGCGATTTTCTGCAACGTGCTGTCGCTCGTCCATACCAGTGGTATCAGAAAGCTCAGCATGACGCCTTGATAACGCAAAGTTGAGGGTATGAACGAATGTGTCCTGGTTGTGGGATCTGGTCAAAGAGGGTGTCAGGATGCGATAGGCTCAGAAGGCTGAAGGAAGGAAGGACTTACATTGTCGCCGTGTCAATTGCTCCACTCTGTAGTCTCTCTGATCGCGTTATCGCCCGATGCTTTCTCCTGACAATTGTACATCTGCAGCTCTCTTCGTTGGTCGACAATGGGCACCATGTCCAGCCTTCACACCAACGTGGTAAGTCAAGAGTTGGGCCTCATGTTCGGATTACGCCAATGCATCCAAAGGTCTGCGAAGGAGAGTAGAGATTAGCTGACCAGAGCTGTGTGAGGTCCAAAAGGAGAACTTACCCAACTCGAGCTCCTTCATCCCTGGTGTAACGTTTCTCCCAATCATCAACTTGAAGATGGCGTTCCATATCAGCGCTCCTTTGTAGACCTAAAATGTCGCTTGCTACCAACCGGAAAAGACGCATTGGCCGGTAGTTGGGGGGATACGTGAAGAGGTCACCAGGGGGTAATCATGGGGCCTGGTAACTGGAGAGCGTCTAAGGATTGGAAATGCGTTAGGTATGGAGAGCCATCTTGAAAGGGAACACGTACCTTTACTTCCTTGTGTGTCAGCCGAAAGGCACTTATTCCAGCAACCTGTTGCACTTGCATTCATCGTCCAGTCGCCTTGCTGAGAGCAGCAGAGTTGTCGTGACACTTCACGAACATGGCTAGCGGGCTAAGAAGCGGAGGGCGGAGTGCAGTAAGAAGGGCGATGGGGTTATGTGCAGAGGGATCACCAGTCGTAAGAACGGATGGATTTTGAGATAGAGAAGGTGGGCACGAAGGGAGAATCGCCTTGCTCATGGAGAGGAAGCCAATTGAGCACAAGTTGTCTGGAGGTTTTTGTCTGCGGAATGACATGGGTTCAAGTAAGACGCCTCCAGACGAAGCTTAGCGCGTAGTAGAATCGGAGGTGGACGACAAAGACGGAAGGGAACCCCGGTAGCTGGGGGTCTAGTGAATACATTCAGCGAGTTAGCTTTTCTGCTCTTTGCTACCGAAAAATGGCACATACCTCTTCGAAAGAGTAAGCTATGATTCCTAGCAAGCTCACGTATTCATCCCGTATGACTCTTCCTTTCTATACGCCTGCCCTCCATTGGCTTGCTGAGGATCATGGATGTTGAGGACGACGTTGGTGATGTCTCGTCACATTATGTCACGGACGACCTGCTCGATCTTTCCGACCACCATCAACGGTCTTGACGCTCAGCGACTCGTTCGGTCATTTAGCTGGTCAAGCATGGATATGCAGAGGATGCTTTGGCATAGAGCTTCGAGGCCAAACGCTAAGGTAACGCGTTATTTTGCGTCAAAATTGTCGTCTTTTGCTGATGAGCAGCTGTAGTAACTGGCATGATCAAAGGAGAACGTTCAGGTGGCCTAGTTGCCCCCCAGGTTGATGCAGTATGTTCCAATTACACCCTGGCGTACTTCAAGGACTCGTAAAGGTACGCTTCAAAACCCATATGTGTCTCCTTGCCCCTCTAATTTCCTGTGTTTAATCTCAACAGGACGCACGCCCTACCAGCCAAACCACCGACAACCCTTCGATCTCGCTGACCACAATCCTTTCAGAACCCATCCAAAATCGCTCCATATCTCTCTAAACGGCTGACCATCAAGTTGGCTGTATCTTCTGCTACCGGTTTGAGCGCATTTTGGAGAGCACACTTGACTCCGAATGCGGCGTTTGGACAAGCCAACATTCAAGTTCCACAAGAACGTTCACCGAGGCTTCCACACCATCAATTATGGAAGATGGACAAGCATGGCCGCGCGAGAAGTTTACTAGACCTGAGCTTGGTTCACGGTCATGGGTGACTAGGGGAATATGAATAGTTGAACATTTTCGGGTACGTCGAGCTCCGTCAGGCTTCTAACTCTCGAAGCTGATACTCCGTATGCAGGCTCCAAACGTTTCTGAGAACGCTCTACTGGAGAACACGCCGCCGCCTGAGTCTCAGGCTAACATGGTCATCTCCTCGTGGCCAGCATCCTCCCGATTTCCAAGCACATTCATGTTTACCGCGCAAATCAAATACGCCATGTCCTTCGTGTTGTAGGTAAGTATCTCTTCCTCAGTGGGCTACTACCGCTAACATTTCTACCGCCGTAGGTCACCTTGGGCGTTGACCCATCTGACACCTGCGCGCGGCGTCTTGAGCCCCTCAAGCGAAGTTTGTCAACTGCCCGGGGGCGTTTACCAGACCATTCACATACATCATCCCCTAGAAATCACGGTCATGGGTAAATATCCTCTGCCCAGAACGCTTCCAATGCTATCGCTGATGTTCCGAACTACTTACTCCCAGCATTGCTGCGTTATCCGATCTAGCGCCTACCTCTGGCACCATTTTGCTATGGGCAGCCGTGAATCACCTCCGAGGCCACGAAACCATGAGCAGCGGGTACAAAAACGCTAGCAGAAGAATCACGTCAAACTTCATCTCTGCCGGATACGCGCCGCCGCCGGTCTGCGCATTGATTTGCGGTCATGGCCGTCAAGACCTGAGTCAAGGTAATGCACTTTTTGACTGTAATATACCTAATACTGACTGATATGTTTTTCAGCAGTCAGCAGTGGTTTTTCCCCCCTCTGAGAGAGGCCAGAGAATGTCAGGAAGGATCATGAGACCTCAAGTGAGACCTTGCTGTTTTCCATGCCCAGCAGCGGCTTGCGAGACAGGACAGGGAGGAGAGAAAAAGAAGAGAACCTGAAAGTAGTGCTCAGGAGATGGGATGTAATGAGCAAGAAGCATATACATGATGGGGGTGAATACAGGCGGTGAATGAGATGGAACATAGTACCACAGTATAGAGAAAATGAAGTCAAATACACTAGCCAAACAACAAGTGCATGAAGTGCAAAGGGGAATGAGTAAAACTCTAGCAATGCAGTAATGAAAAAGGATCTGTGAGAGGCTTTGAGTCAATTTCTAGGTCCTGCTGATAGATGTATGCATACCCTTCAGCTCTCTCTCCTGACTCCCAGCCATGCCACCATCCATCTCCTTAAATGCCCCTCCCAGACAACTCCAGTCTTTGTCAAGATGGATTGACCTCTTGAATGGTGACCCAACTTGAGGTAAAATGAAGGATGCGTCAAAGTGAATAACTTAGAATAGAGTATAACAGAAAGGATAGAGATGTCAAGAGTAGCAAAGTGAAGGTATAGAAGAGTGGCCATATTAATGAAATAGAGAATGTATATAACATCTGACACAGAGTACCTAAGTCAAATGAGAGTACGTGTAGATATAGAATGGAGAGAAGGGCAATCAGGGTAGTATCAAGGAAGATATATCAAAAAAGAGCACTTGTCCATTTTCACAGCCTGCAACAAGCATAGTTCCTTGGGGATTAATGGTAAATGCAGTAATTGTACTAATATGTGGAGGAATCCATAGAAAAGGATGAATGTCAGAAGAGGATTTAGCATGCAATGGAATTGCAGCAAACCCCTGAAAAGATAATGGAGGGCTTCTCTTAGCCCGAACAAAGAGATACTCTATAGGTGTTGTTGGAAGAGCAGTGTCCCTGGGTATATGAATACTTGCAGAGGACTGCAGAATAGAAGGAGGGTTGGAATGATATGCAAAGAAAGGATTGGAACATTCTGGGAAAATGGAGCCTTCATGGTTGGGAACAAACTGTGGAGCTTCTGTAACTCCATTCCACAGCCTGACTGTGTCAGCATCAGAACCTGTTGCAAGTATAGATCTGTTGCTAGAGAATGCAACACATGCAACTTTGTCAGCAAGTTTGTCAGAATTGCCCTTAAGAGTTGAAATGTGAGCTCCTGTAGCTCCATCCCACAGCATGAATGTGCCATCCCAAGCACGTGATGCAAGGCTAGATCCATCACTAGAGGGCGCAACAGATGTGACTCCTTGGGAATGGCCCTCAAGAGTTGAGATGTGAGCTCCGGTGGCTCCATCCCAGAATCTGACTGTCTGGTCCGAAGAGCCTGATGCAAGTCTAGACCCATCACTAGAGAATGCAACACATGTAACTAGCTTTGAATGGCCTTTAAGAGTTGAGATGTGAGCTCCTGTGGCTCCATCCCACAGCCTGGCTGTTGAGTCACCAGAGCCTGATGCAAGTCTAGACCCATCACTAGAGAATACAACACATCTGACTAGGTCAGAATGGCCTTTCAGAGTTGACATGTAAGCTCCTGTGGCTCCATCCCACAGCCTGACTGTTGAGTCACCAGAGCCTGATGCAAGTCTAGACCCATCACTAGAGAATGCAACACATTCTACTCCATAATAATGGCCTTCAAGAGTTGAGATGTGAGCTCCTGTGGCTCCATCCCACAGCCTGACTGTTGAGTCATAAGAGCTAGATGCAACTCTAGACCCATCACTAGAGAATGCAACACATGTGACTAGCCCTGAATGGCCTTCAGGAGTTGAGATGTGAGCTCCTGTGGCTCCATCCCACAGCCTGACTGTGTTATCAGAAGAGCCTGATGCAAGTCTAGACCCATTGCTAGAGAATGCAACACATGTGACTAGCCTTGAATGGCCTTCAAGAGTTGAGATGTAAGCTCCTGTGGCTCCATCCCACAGCCTGATTGTTGAGTCACCAGAGCCTGATGCAAGTCTAGACCCATCACTAGAGAATGCAACACATCTGACTAGATCAGAATGGCCTTTCAGAGTTGACATGTAAGCTCCTGTGGCTCCATCCCACAGCCTGACTGTTAAGTCATAAGAGCTAGATGCAAGTCTGGATCCATCACTGGAGAATGCAATACATGTGACTGCTTTAGAATGTCCTTCAAGAGTAGAGATATGAGCTCCTGTGGCTCCATCCCACAGCTTGACTGTGTTATCAGAAGCACCTGATGCAAGTCTAGACCCATTAGTGGAGAATGCAACAGATGTGACCCAACTAGAATGGCCTTCAAGAGTTGAGATGTGGGCTCCTGTGGCTCCATTCCACAGCCTGACTGTGCTGTCTCCAGAGCCTGATGCAAGTCTAGACCCATCACTGGAGAATGCAACAGATGTGACCCAATTAGAATGGCCTTCAAGAGTAGAGATGTGAGCTCCTGTGGCTCCATTCCACAGCCTGACTGTAAGGGACGAGGCTGCGACGGAGGAAGCTGGGACGATCGGAATGGAAGGCTGAGGATCAAAGTAGGCTCAGGTTGTATTAGAGGTAAATGTCCAGTACACTGTGTTGTCACTACAAGTAATTCTAGATAATGACAACGAATATTTATACAAATAAGGAAACAGGAGAAATACGAGAAAAGAGGAGAAATAGTCCAGAAATAGTGATTAGAGGAGAAATGACGAGTCCATGTGATAAAAGTCCGAAACAGTCCAAATATATCGAGAGGAGTCCGAAAAGGAGAACTAAATAGGAAAATACCGGAGGTAATCGTTACACTATCCCCCCTTTAGGTGAAGTGAACGACTGAATCTTGAGTAGCAGCGTGAAGGCGTGAATGAAGTCTTGAGTTGCGACTTGAAACGAAGTCGGAATGTAATGATTACTTTGATGATATGATGAAGGAGGTTGATGATTTCGAATGGAAGGAACAGGGTAGTGCGCGAGAGATGAGGTATGTGGATTGAAACGGCGAAGTCATATCTTGACGTGTTGGATCGTGACACGTTGAGTGATGCCGATAGATATTGGAACGGACGCGTTAAGAGGCGAACGGGAATGGTGGTGCGAGAGTGCTTTGATGCGCCGAGCCGTGATTGAACAGGCTTGAGTTCGAATGGACGGGAAACGGAACTGTTGAAAGTGAATTAACGAGTCTGAGTGAAAGGAAGTGGATGAATGGGGAATGGGGAATTAGCGGAGACGCGATAGACGCGATAGTTAATTGCCGCGTTTGAGACGCGAGGGTTGTTGACGCGTTAAGGTGAACGCGAAATATCGATGTAGTTTGGAAGATGAGGTTTACTATCCCCCCTTTAGATTTGAAGGGACTCGGACAAAGGGAGGGTGGGTGGGCGAGAACATTTCAGGTGTCAAGGTTGACGAGTCTTGATGTTCTCGATGAACCTGATGTGATTATGTGGCGAGGTTCGCCTGCTGAGCGTGACGACAAGTGTTTGCATGATAAGAGAAATTAACCAGCGCAGGAACTGGTCGGGATGGCGATACGGATGAAATGCGGGGATGGTGGATATGAAGGGAACGAGGTTGGTGGCGGGATAATTGATGAATGACAAGTGTCGATGGAGATACGGAGTATTGTGACGAGGAAATGATCAGGGATGGTCGAAGTTATTTGCAGGAAGGCTAATGACGGATGTTGTGGAGAATGAAGTCGGAAATCGAAGTATCATGTCGAGGATGATGAGAGAGGCAGAATGAGGCCAGCAGGGATGATACGACGTGGTATGATGAATTGCAAAATCGTGAGTCGAAAGCGAGATGTGATTCGAGATGAGAGCGGATGTATGTCGAGGTAGGCGAGTGGATATGAAAGAGAGATCAAGGAGGCGAGAGATAGTCAAGGTTATAGTGCGAGAAATGGCGAGGTATGCGAATAATGATGATATTTGCGAGGAAGTCGAGGTATTAATGTTATTATCAAAATCGAAGTCGTTGACGAGGTTGTGGGAACGACACAGAGATCTAATGGGTAGAAGACCCATATATCCCCCCTTTAGACGAAACGGAGCGGATTTGATGATTCTGAGGCGAAGTGAAGTTCCAATCTTGAAGGAAACTTCGCAGGGATGGTGGGGAGGGTTAAATGAAGACGGGGAACGAGTTTTGCTGGGTCCTTTCGAAGGAACTTGAAAAAAAAAAAAATTGCGAACCTTGACGCGCCAGAGATGAGGGTAAATGGTAGGTTGAATCGTAAAAAGCCTTGTTTACGAAAGGCGGGTTGGAGGTAGACAAGTCCGGGGACCAGGATAAGACCTCGATCAGCGGATGTGACAGAACAGGTTGACAGAATGTTGCCTTGCAAGAGCAACAAAGTGAAGTTCCTAAGCTAGGACCTGGGAAACTTCGAGGTTGGGGGTCGGAATTGGATTTAAGGACCTGTAAACCTTCTATACAAGAAGGCGGGAGTCAAATCCAAACGTTCAGGACGTTGGCGGGCTTACAAGGCTGGAACCCTTGCCGGAGCAACGTGAGTGACGAGGGTCGATGTGAGAGCGCAAAACGGCGTGTGTGTGGGTGAAGGATGAAGATGTCGGGTGGGCGTCAAAGGCGAGTCAAAGTGCGAGACCAGTCGCGAGAGAAATCGAATAGATGAACGAATGGACAGGTTTTGAGTGGGACTTGGTGAATTGGAAGCCAGCGAGAAGGGAGCGTTGAGATCTTGAACGCGAGGATAGTAATGATTGGATGGGCCAGACGGAAGTCAAATGCGAATGGATTAGACAAGGTAAAGATAAAATAAGTGGTGTACACAATGACAAGCCCATATCCAAATCAATCAAGTCTCCTCCGTGTCTGTTCTGCTACTTCTCGAGAATTCTGGATGGCTTGTAGGAAATCCAATTCGTGCGCATAATCGTCGAGGAAGTCGGCTAGTCCAATAGCGACAGCCTTGAAGGTATCTTCGTCATGGTGGTCGCGTGAAAACGCATTGGCGATGGCGAGAAGACGGATGGAAAGATCGTGAGCTCGATGATTCCAACGTTGTTGAGCATTGTGATTGTCTTCTTCGGCGCGGATGAGAAGCTCGGCTAATCGGTGGCTGTGAGCGTCCGGATCGGAATTGCCGAAGCCTGAGGATTGGTCGACATCGAGGTGAGGTCGTAAAGATGTAGAATTTGAGTCAGGGGAGTCGGATGCTTGGAAGACGTTAGAATCGATGCCGAAAATGTCGAAAGAAGTGTTGGAGGATGCCATGACGAAGGGGAACGACGACGAGCGGGGGTTGATCAAGTTGGACAGATTTGGAAAGAGCGTGGGGCAAGTTTGGTGAGGGTAGTGACAAACTTGTAAGGGACGAGGCTGCGACGGAGGAAGCTGGGACGATCGGAATGGAAGGCTGAGGATCAAAGTAGGCTCAGGTTGTATTAGAGGTAAATGTCCAGTACACTGTGTTGTCACTACAAGTAATTCTAGATAATGACAACGAATATTTATACAAATAAGGAAACAGGAGAAATACGAGAAAAGAGGAGAAATAGTCCAGAAATAGTGATTAGAGGAGAAATGACGAGTCCATGTGATAAAAGTCCGAAACAGTCCAAATATATCGAGAGGAGTCCGAAAAGAAGAACTAAATAGGAAAATACCGGAGGTAATCGTTACACTGACTGTGTTATCAGAAGAGCCTGATGCAAGTCTAGACCCATTAGTGGAGAATGCAACAGATGTGACCCATCTAGAATGGCCTTCAAGAGTTGAGATGTGGGCTCCTGTGGCACCATCCCACAGCCTGACTGTGTTGTCAGAAGAGCCTGATGCAAGTCTAGACCCATCACTGGCACTAGAGAATGCAACAGATGTGACCCCATTAGAATGGCCTTCAAGCACAGTAATCAGTGTACTCCATACTATTTCACCACCTGAAACTAGCTTGACACAATTTTCTGAGCCTTTAGTTTTTTTGAAGATAGCTGCTCCAGTAGGTATAAAGGTATTCATTGACCAATAGGCATGCATTGGTGCACTTGCAAGAAGCATTGAACTGCAATGCAGAAGCTGATTTGCATCATCAAGGAGTTCTAATACTTTCTGATTTGATGACTTGGCCTATATGTTATAGGTGAGATACTGCAAGAAACCCAAGCTATTACTTACTAGTAGTCTTTTGGTAGTCTTTAATACATTTACAGCATGGTCAATCTTTTCAGTCTGCCCCATAACTGCTGTCCAATGTAGAAAGTGATCATAAATCCAGCTCTCAATTACTAAAGCCAGACAATTAATATCCTTGGACTGCAAATGAGCCACCCAGTGGCTGCAAGCATAGCCAAGCACATCTGGGATTTTCTTGGACAATGCTGAATATTCTACCCTGTCTTTATACCAAGTCTCTGGTCCTAAGTGCCACATATTCCAATCCAGTTGTGAGTTCATAATATAAAGGCAGTTGTCTCCAAGATTGTTATGCTGAGCAGTAGTATTCACAAGGAAGTTTGATCCACCTAAAGGCAGTTCAATCTTCAGGCTGCTGCATGCACTGGTGATTCTATCTAGACTTGAAATAAAGTCTGGAAATGACTTGTGATGGATTTGAAAGATCTTGTCATCACCAACTGGTGCAACAAGTGAATGGAGATGGGCAAGTGTCCTATCAATATCACTTGGGGATATCTGAAGCAGTTCTGCTAGAGCCTGGCATGTGAGGGGCTCCTGCAATACTAGAATGGCTCCAAGAATTTTCTGGTAGCGGAAGATCCAATCTTGTTGTAGAGAAGGGTTTGCTTTGAATGCAGAATACAAGATCTGCATATAAATGACATCCAGAGCATCTGTTGAGTTGGGGGGAAGCCCAGAAGATGAACTCTGAAGAAGGGTTTGGAGTTGCTGTGCAGGATTTAGCCACTCTACATCAAGAATAAACTTTACTGCAGTTGATGCAATGATGAAAAGGCTTCCACTCATTTGACAGAGTGCTTCAATATCAGAGGATGAAGGCTGCCAGTGCTCTTCTAGATCAGGAAGAGTAGAGGAAATCTGCTCTTGGGACAATCTGTAGCTAAGATAGAGCCTGATATCAGACCGCACAATAGAAGCTTCAATTTCATGAAGATGAAATCTAGCATGATCAGGATTTTGCCTAAGAACCTGGCGGATATTGAGTTCTGGCCTGGTGGTGATAAAGATCTTGAGCTGAGGCATAATCTGGGAATTGCTAGCAAGTAGCTGCAATAATGCCTTGGCTTCCTCAGCCTGGCACTCATCAAGTGCATCAATGACAATGAGAATAGGAGGCTGGTGGTCCAAGAGAGCAGCCTGAAGTGGGGTGGTAAGCAAGATAGAGAATTGATCCTTGAGAAGCTTTTGGATTGCATCTGGCTGATTCTTTACAGCCAATGCAATCTAAGAAGCAAATGCTGGATTATACACAGAAAGTTGAAAAGCAAGAGTTGGCAAAACTCCCTTGGTAGTAGTCCTAATACCCTCAGACCTTGAGAAGTAATAGGATGCCCCAAGAATGTGTTTTTCATGAGCCCACAAGGCAATGCTCTGAGCCACAGTGGATTTTCCAATACCAGCCACTCCATCAAGAATGTAGATGGAAGCCTTTCCAGAGGGACCCTGTGAATCTCCAACAACCCATGCCTTGATTTCTTCAAGGACCTTGACACGAGTACCTTCATAACATGGGTTAACCTTGGAGACACCAGCATTGAAGGCAGCAGAGTCAACTGGGTTCAGCTTATTCTTCAGATCATGCTACGCTGGGTTAGGAGATAACTAATGCAGATGGTAATCTATTACTCACCAAGTCAACTTCATTCTGGGTGGGTCCTGCATGGATAGAGATATTCATATCACGCCCTGCATGCAGTGATGACAGGTTTGTGTTTATCTAAATACCTGGGTATAGAGACTGCCAACAATAATTGCACTAGCACTTACCCTGGCACCAGCGGATGTGTTATGCTCTGAGTTGGAAGAATGCTGAGGCTGAGGAGCATCTCCCATTTCACCACCATCATTATGGGTAGCTGGAGTATTTGACTAAGCATTGGTTAGGGATAAGATTAGCTGCTCGGGAGAACCATGCTCACATCTCCACATTGCATTAGAGGTGCTGGTGAATCAAGATCTTCAGCCTTGTGTTGATGATTGCTAATAATCCCAGGATCTGTATGTGCACCAGTCTATAGCAATGAATACAGGCAGCATAGTAAGCAGTATAGCCTAGCACTCACAGCTCTCATGCTATCTGATGGTGGTCCATCCAATGCATAACCCATATCGAGGCCCAATGCATCCACTTTCTTGCCTAAGTCGGTGATCTGGCGCCAAAGCGAAGTCATCTCGAGAGCGATATACGATGGTTGTGGTATGAATTCAAGATTGTTTGACACGCGGCCTGGTGAACGAACAATCACGAGGCTGTGATCAACGTGAAAGGTGATGAAGTTGTCGACGAGCGCTCAAGCATCTCCATAGGCGCCCGGTCCTAGTTTGCGGATGGGGGATGGCACGGATAGCTCTCAAGCATGAAGAATACATATATTGTCAGTGAACGATTGAGGTAGCTACATGTGTTCTGAGAAAGGTTCGCATCACTCTGTAAAGACTGTGTCGATGTCAGTTCCGGTGGTTTGTGCATAATCAGGATGACCGACCTATTCTATCTCCCGCACTTATGACCTTCCCTCCCATTGCGGCTGGTTAGAATGTACGCCACTGTATAGCACCATGAGTGACCAGAGCTTGAGGCCTCTATGAGAAAGAACGAATCGAGTCGCGGGTCGCGACAGCCTCAGCAGCTGCTAGGCTGGGAGGTTACGAATCTTAAGGGCAAAGGCGAGGTGGGTGAGGGAAGGAGAGCGAAGGGTACTGGCTAAGAAAGATAGTTGAACTTGGGGATTTCAGCTAGATAATGGAGAAGAACGTACGACCGAAAACCTGTGCTGGTTCATTGCGTGTTCCTCGCGAACTTGAAGCAGCCTGTTGTCTAGCAATTTGGGAGCTTTCAATTATTTGCACGGTGGTCAAGCATGTCGAAAGACCAGTCCTCCTAGCATCTGAGGTGCGCAAGAGGTGCGTGGTGGATGTGGTCGGTGGAGAGAACGAGCAAGACGTCCGTGACAGTTCGTTACACGGTCACAATATCTCTTGACCGCAAACTCCCACCATGGTTAATCATCCAGCTTGGTATTGCCTTCAGGCCACCTGTACAAGACGGGAGAAGGAGTAGAGTGCGTGCTGGAAGATTCATATAGCCCTCTGGCTTCTAACGCCTCGGTCTAGGTCGTGATTTTGGAGTCATTTTGGACCCAATCTTCCTCCAAGTCTTCGGAGGAACAGAAGCTAGCTGGAAACCTCGAAGAGACGCACTAGAAAGAACACGAAAGCGTCCCGTCTAAGACTGGAACTTGGTACGTCATTCTCCGGATACTCTACCAAGAACTAATCCTGATATATCTCCCTGTAGTCGCTACGCGAATTGGTCATATTCCCGTCCAAATCATCGATTAGGTCGATTCTTTTCCCTCAACATGGACTCCTTTGTCTACGGCGGTAGTAGCTGCCTGTTTCACGCTATAAGAGTGCCAGCTACTCTATGGCCAATCTCCCCATGTAGCGTCACCTGCTTCCGCTCTCTGGCACGAACGCATGTCAATGCTGGAGGTCTACAACCGCACAGGTCGTTCGCAGAGGGATTATCAACTCCATTGCTCGTAGCGTTGAACAAACAAATCCCAACGAACTCTTATCTGCCGCCCTTCCACTATACGCCAGCGGCCATACCTGCTAAGTCCTTCGGCTATCCTGGAGCCTGGCAAGTACCACCTCGACAGGATACAGCAACTCGGGACACGCTACGAACGGTGATGGCACCTCTTCAGTGCTAGCACAAGGATGCCATGCTCCTCGTCTTCTTGCACGTCACGGTGCTGGAGCTCAATCACATAACCTTCCTCCTGATTCGTCCCCTTTCCCCACCCTTTCCCCTCACGCTCCTCCTACCGTCGTCTTCTGAGTTCTCGTCCACCCGAACATATTCATGTTAGTCGGAATGGCGACCAGGTTGCTCCACGTTGCACGATCCAGCGCCGGTTCCGCCTATCAACCACTCTGGACGTCAAGTCTTCAAGGGAGGCTGCGGAAGTGGGAGGGCTGGCACGAGTACGAGCTAGGCCAGATCAGTGCCGCGAGCAGGAAAATGCTTAGCCACCGACGTCCAACGCTGGTCCTTCATCCACCAATGCCTCTCTCCTACCTCCTGCCTCAAACACTCCGAATCGACATCGAATTCGCGCGGAAAAGACCAGCTCCATGGACCTCTTGGGCATATGGTCATAACTTGGTTGAGGTTGATCAGACCAAACGGCGTCTTCAACAGGGGAGACTACTTATTCACGCGATACAGTATATTTCACAAAGACGGACGGAATGCTAGATCTAGGAATGTAACGAATAATGCAAATGTTTGTCGGAAGCAACAGTCGTTATGTCGTCGTCTTTACACAGATGCCCATGGTGTTCCTATTGCGGCGGGTTGACCGCTTTTACAGTAGATCCTGTAAATAATGATAAAACCGATTTTTTTTCCTTGCTTGTGTCCACTCTGTTCGGTCTAAAAAGGAAACTTCCATCCATGCTTCCAACCTCCATCCTCTGCCGCTGTGAGGTCGTTCGTTCGAACCTCGCTCGTGGCATATGTTTAAACTCGAATAATTGGTAATATCTCATAGATTAGGGGTCCGATAAGGTATACTAGCTACTCTCAACTGGCATAAACATTTTCCCGCTCGCTGGTGAAGGGAACTTGACTATCGAGGTGGGCAAGTCTTGGAACCTTCAAGTTCGAAGTTTCCCTTTTGGGAATCAGTAGACGCGACACGCGCGAGAAAAAAAAATCGGTTTTATCATTATTTACAGGATCTACTGTAACGCACATCATTCCGTCTTCTTCGGTCCGTTGTTGTTCGAGTTGGAGCTGAAGAGAAAGAAAGGAAGCGAATTCCGAGTCCAATGCCTTTCCAGTGAACTGGTGAAGAGAAAGCAATGATTGTCACAGCTTGTCACATTTCTTCTCTCCTCAAACCATGACCATACTTCCTCAGGACGGCAGAAACAGCAGCAGAAACGACAACAACAGCAGCCGCCCGCTATAGACTGCAGCCTAGACCGGTGACCGATCCCTTCCTTGATGTCGGATTAGACGCCAATCTGGAAGTTGAAGTCGAAGACCACCCACTTCGAGCGCTAGCTTTATAACAGCCTATCCCATCTTTCCTCTTCCCTACCCATCTCCCCCTCGAATGTCATCGACATCCATCTTTGCGTATGGTCATCCCTTTGCACATAACTACGTCGCTCTTCTTGCTTCACTCGTCCGCCGTAGCCCGCTACGCACACTCGTCAAGAGCCACGACAACTACGTTGCGCTCAGCAAGGTGACTAGACGACGAATTCAAGAGCAACAGGATTCTGGAATCAAGGTCATTCGGCTGATACACAACGAGGAAAAGGTACGTATTCCCTTTCACCGTTGCTCTGCCTACCTAACGCCTGTCACTCTTCCTAGACTCTACCAATCTCTGAGGCCCAAAACTCTCTGGCCCTTCACGTATTCCCCCTACCTCTCGCCAATGCTAGAAGCAAAAGATGTTTCTAGTTGCAAAGGAGAGTTGGTATGGAAGATCATGGATTCAGTTGGGAGGAACATTGAAGCAGCCCAGCTAGGTAAGTCCTGCATTCCTGGGTCATACATCCTATGTTGAATAAACCTATTTTTCCATTGTAGTTTTCCGGGTATAATCACTGAGTCAGGACTGGGGGCCAGTGCCTATGCGCGACTCCGATGCATCATGTTGGTGTAAAGACTGGACGCGTGTCTACTGTCGGTCGCTAATCGGAGCAGACATACAAGAGGTGAAGGGAGGACCTCACGGCCAGAGAGTCTACGCAATGGCGGTAAGTGAGTTCTTCCAAGTTCCTCCTACCTTCTAAGCCCATCGTCGACGCATCCTGACGTTTAATTTGACCAGATCCCACAACCGATATACATCCGCATCCGTTCATACCCTTAACCGTGAGTTATCAAGACGGGCATTCTGGTACCAGGCATGGACAGGGTACAGCGCGTCACGTGGTGGTATCCTTCCCGGCCATTTGAGATGCAGCGAATCAGTCAAAACCAACGATCGTTATGGAGGTAAGCTACCTTGAGGCGCCCTTTGACCTATTCTCAAGCTAATACGCCCAACTTCCCTTAGATTCATCTGAACCTTACTCGCAAACGTGTTCAATGACCGACCAGATACGGCGCTCAGACATATTGGGATACGACTCGTATTTCGACACGAGAAAGTGATGGACCTGATAAGCTACGTTCCATTTCAACTAACAGCTGCGGAACTAACGACCATACCTTAGCAGGTTCTCCAGTAAAGATGGTCACACCGCCACGGCTTGCCTCCGTGTCGACCGTCGCTTTCCTCCTCTGGACCCTCACATAGAGGTACCGCGACTTTGGGAGACCAGGCGATAGCGAACCACGTCAAGATGGGATGGGAAAAGCTTGAAGATACTCAATGTGGCCACGAGAGTGTTAGCCGGGGAAGGGAAAGGACGTTCAGGGAATCTTAGTGGGTTCTAGAAGTGGACATACCGTCAGCCATGTATGTGTTTCCTCTGTTTTGGTTACCAGAGAGGTTCACTGATAATTCTCTCCGACTATAGATTTTCCTCCTGGTTCCTCTGATCACCCTGCCGTCCATTCCCTGGAACCCATAACCAAGATTTTGCATAATCGGGACCGAAGTGATGTACCACGACAATGTGAAGATTGGGACGTTATCTCGATTAGAGGACGGACCTACGAGATTTGTGAAGAGGAATCCGTGTCACAACCCGACCATAAGCACTGCAAGTGAAGCAACTAACCTGAAGACAATGTCTGTCTTTTCTCTGCATTCTTCCAAGAGTATCCTGAGCGAATCCTGACATCTTGAACAGATCCCACAATTGATCCAGGCCACCACTCTCGTTCATACCCCTGGCTCTGGACGCCAAAGCGACATACTGGCATCGTATACTAGTACATAGCCGAGATTCAGCGAAGCAGCGAGAGGGTGCAGAACAACATAGGGGTAAGCTACCATCCTGCAGCATCCTACGGCCTATGAAACTAATATCTACACCCTACCCTAGGCACCTCGAAACGTCGCACTGAAGGATGTTCTGGACCGGCTGGATATGGCACTGAGTTATGTTGGAAAGGGCTGGCAAGAAACGCTACGTCTCGTTAGTCCGAATCCCACTCTGGGGAATTCGAGTATGATCTGCATTTTGAAGCGACGCTGACAGGCTTGGCGAGATACTACATGTTGGGTCACAATTATGTAGCTAACGGGGCTACCTTACCAGACTCTCCATCAAATCCAAATACGATCACACCGCCGCGAGCGCCTCCTCATCAACCATCGCTTCTCAGTCCCTGCGCCGTCAAAGAAGGCTACCGTTATTTGGGCAAGAACAAGGCGACCATGATCCACATCAAGATGGGATGGGATGGCGAAGGCTTGGCATGTCTGTGCTATATGGAAGTGATGGCTCGGTCCTCTGTCTGCGACTCTTGAGGCGAGAGAAGTTTGTTACAGCGTATGTCTTCATAATGTCGCGCCTTTTTTAAACATTGAGGACCAGAAATATATCTCGTCAGAGCAAAGGATGAGAGATCTGACTCTCTGGAAGTCTGGTGCGCTGTTTGCGTATAAGCTGAGAACGGGACATTTGGCGTATACGGATGCAAGCCATCGTTCATCAACGCCTTCAGTGCATTACACAGCCATCGTATCAGAGCCTTATGCTGCTCATCTATCCAACCACGTCGTCTCCTAGTCAAACCGTCATTCTCTCTTCCTCCCCCCAAGATGTCGTCACTCCTTCCCAAAGTGTTCACGTCCAAGAAGAGGAACATGATCAAAGACAGCGTAGACGATCATAGAGACAGAGGTGAAAATAGTGGTTGCACGTCTAGTGCAGGAACAAGTAATGAGCCAGATGTAAGTTAGGATCTAATTCGGCACGGTGCTTGCTCTGATTTATATAGGCTTCCATGTCGAACGAGCATGTCAGATGTCTCGAGGTACTGGAGAACTGCTGGAGACCCCACAACAAACGTGTTCAGGACTTTGAGGACTTTGTGGCGTCTCTACAAGCACAATTCATCGCAAATTTGGATATTCAGAAGCAATCCTTCGAAGAATCGGCGTGTAGATTCAATGATCAAGAGACGGTATTGGAAGAATCACTTCGAAAAGCATACCATCTAGCGGAACAAGATCGAACGGCGCGTTTCAACAGAGACTGCGCTCCTTGGGAGAGAGAAGCACAGCAGATCAAGGGTGTTCACGAGGAGTATTTCAAGGGCGAAAGGCAGCTGTTAGCGTATGGCTACAAGACTATAGCCATCGAGGTAGAATCCGTGTTCGAAGCCCTACGCATCGAGCAAGACGAGATGTTGGCAAATCTAGAGCGCAAGTTGTCAGCTAGGCTATCAGGTGAGAACAATCAACCTTCCTTCGAGTTCCCCTTCGAGAAGGTAGCTGATTTTTCCCATTCCGCAGGTTACAAGACCAGCGCTCCTTCGACACCCCTTGAGATGCCCAATCGCCTCTCGGCGTCAAGTGATGGTCTTATAGCCGACACGAAAGCTAGAAGCTTCTTTGAAACATGCCTCGCAGCGACAACTGCCCCCGACTCGGAGAAGAATCACGGACCACGCCACTATAGCAGTCTAGACCCGAAGCCCAAAGAGCCGCAGCTACGAGAGCCTTCAGCTCATATTGTCCCAACCTTGCTGAACACCCCCCATTATCCACTGGTAGACCAACTCCAGGGAACCCCTTCCGATTCAATCAGCGTATTTGGTAAAAAGGTCTCTCATCACTGGCAACCTGCTCACCTGACCTCGATGAGCCCCGTGTCCTACACCGAAACAGCTTTCAACTTCGCTGAGACTCTAGCCCTGCTAGAACAACATTCACAGGGTTCCAGTGGGTTCAATTCTGATCTAGCCTGGTTGCTATATGACAGCGACGAAAAGCAGAGAGACAGAAGCCAAAATTCCATGCGCATCTTCTTCGACGGGTTTAAACGGAAGTGTATGTCCAAATCCACACTGATGCTGGAAGTCATGATGAACCAACTATCCGCTCTCCCTCAACTCGATCCTCTGTTTACGCCCGTGGCCATGAAAGCAGACAAATGGTTTCAGGAGGAAGGAATCTCATTCGAACGATCATTCAATACTCTGCTTCGTGGGGTGCAAACACGATTTTGGGCTATGAATAACCAGGAGGCCAAGTATGAGGATATGCTCTGGGTTGTGACAAAGGAACTCATATCTAGGCTTCAATGTTGTTTCTCAGAGGAGACGAGGGAAAGACTGAGGGGGATAGACTCACAAATACGGCACGCCCATACAGCAAATATTACTTCGGTTTGGCGGGGTTTCTCTGTTTGGAAGAAGAAAGGCGTGGGCTACTGGGACATTATGACGTCGGCTGCAAAATATCCCAGTGACTTCGGGTACTTTGAGTTGACTGAGAATGATCCATATCAATGTAACTATGGATTGGGTGAGACTCAGAGCCTGAAGCGCTGCAGTGACTTTGTGAGTATTTCCCTCCCTTGAATGGATTCACACTTATGCACCCGTCGACTCACGAAATTCACTTTCTTGATAGAGCCCACGAACTTTGTTCTCTAGCGACCCTCTTGTGAGAAGAAATTTACCCATACCCTCAGACCAAAGCTTGCCGTCTGTTCAAGCGATCGGGATAGATGACATGATATCAAGAATACAGGACTCCTCTCGCATCAACGAGCTACGGAGACGATCTGCTTTTGATGAAGATCAACGAATCAGGAAGGCTGGGTTTGCACAGCTAGTTGCTGACCTGGAATCCCAGTTCCAGGAGAAAAGGGAGGCTTGGACGAATAGTGTTTCAGAGAGGCATGTTGCTATGAAGCTGGAGTTCTTTGAAGATGAGGAGAGGAGAGAAAGGAAATTTTCCGCTGATCAAGAAAGGAGGAGCTCATCCTTTCGATTGACGTTGAAAGGCCTGGATTCGAGTACCAGAGCCTCAGCTGAAGCGACCAAAAGGATGACTAGGATTGAAGAGCGGAGAAAGGAACTTGCATTGACTCGAATCAGGGCGAAGATATCATTATTAGACAACTTAGAAAGTTATGAACGGTGGATTGAGGTAGAGTTGACGGCTTTAACAGCCTAGATGATTATACTACAAAATATGATATATATTGCTTAGATCGAGTATAGACTGAGGGTCGGAAGTTGCCGCCTCAGAGAACGACACGCCTCGACCTCCCTCCGGACGCCCCTTTCTGTTGCAGACCTGACAGAGGCAGACGTACCCGAATGCCTGGCACTTCAAGTGTTCTGGTCCTGGTTACTTGCGATGGAAGTTGGGGTTTGCACCGGCTAGTGCGAGGCACTTGTTCGACGCTCAAGAACCCCACACTGTGTTTCCATCTTCTTCTCCATCCTCTCGTCACTAACCAGCACCCTCCAGCAGTCCCAGGTCTACGAACCCAATCTTTCCAAACCATTCCTAGTACCTCTCCTCCTTCTCTCACGAGCGTTATTGTGTTCAGAAGGGGATCTTGACGCCAGAGGTATAGAAAGAAACAGTGGTTCGCGTTCGAAAGGATGGTGGTGCCGAGAGGAGGATATGAAGTGGTGTGGTAAACGATGCTTGAGGTAGGTCGTGTTCTTGATGCCGACACAGGCGTGCAAGAAAGAGAGAAATTCTATCATCTATGGTATGTCTAGCGCACCTGCGAGATTGTTGCATTCCGAAGGTCCTGAGGATCCTGTGCCGAAAGGATGAGAACTTATTGAAGTTATGGTCATCGTTCTGGGAGAGAAGAAATGTGACAAAGCGTCACAATCATCTCTTTCTCTTCACTCTCTTTTACTCTCTTCAGCTGCAGGACAAACAACAGCAGACTACGCCTTTTAAAGCACTGTAAATATGTGGCTCTTGCGCCGTGCTGTAACAGCAGATTATTGGACTCGCTTGCCCACGTTGGCATACCATGAGGGCACATGCCTGTATAAATCTCTCGGCGAATCCGGCTTTTCGACTAAGGCTACATACATCACAGCAAATCTGCTAGAATGCCTGCATCGTGGACATCGGTGAACGAGCAAGCATAGAAGATATCCGGGGCGCTGTAAAGTCGTTGAAATGGGCCGGAGACACTCAGCAGGGAATCTGATTTCCGGCGTGCCAGTGGTTTAGTCCATGGATGGATGGGTTACTAGTATTGGTGGACTTGAGGAATCGCCGGTCGGTGCGTATTCACGACTTCTGAATGTGAGATGAATACCTGATGATTCATACAGGAGGCTTCAGGTTACAAAGCCGCTATTGAAGTGCGCATTCCAGGAAACGCGGTCCTTCTCAGTTTTCATCGAGAACCATTCCGTGATCCATTGTTCGAATACCTATCCTCTTTGGTGTCTAAACCACACTTCCGTCCAGGCTAGCGCGTTCCTTGGTATGTACCCCACGCCGCTTCACTGCACGCTAAAACCTTACCAAGCTCACAGGTCTTCCTCACACTTTGGTCAGAAAGACGAGAACTTCAATCTCCCTAGTGTCACATCTTCCTACCCCCACCCGTTTCTCTCTTATCTCAAGCATCAGTCCTCCCGACTTTTGCTCGTCACCTTTCATGCATGACTCGCTAGCTCTCGTGTCGCTGGTGGCATAGACGCTTTCAAAGGAGGGTGGAGAACACGGCGTTACCCAACTCTTTCCCCAATGCCTGATTTTGGTTTGGGATACACTCTCCTCGGCTTCAGCTCCTCCCCATCCCTCGCTGGATTTTGCCCATTTTGATGCACTGCAGGAGTACCATTGCAGGCTGGTTCTTATTAACCAGGATAAGCGCGCGTGGGAGGCTGAGCAAACGTGTCGTCGAGGTTGGTGTCGTGATATGGGATATGGGATACGGGATTCAGGAGGTGTTGAGGAAGAGGCACGCATGGTGGAGTAGATGATGCTTGGAGGAGAAGAAGAGGCTATGATGCCGGTGGAGGTCGTGATCGTGAAGAACAAGCCACACCAGTCATCAACTTCACAAGACCATTCCGAATGGGCTTGAAGACCTGTCATTGGGGTTTACTTCACAGAGTCTAGGCATGCTAGAGGCTGGAGACGGATATCGTGGAAGCTGGGATTGAAGGATGGATGGTGGGAGTTGATGGTGCTCATGGTGGAAGTGGAGGGAAGGAGGCCTCAGATTGGGGACGGTAACATGAAGTGTGTCTCGCACACTGATACGCTCTAATGCGGGAGCTGACGATGCTTGTAGGTGTTCTTCGCATTTTTGGATGCCATGCAAGGTCTGGAAACACCAAATGGTTACCAGCTCGTCTCCCCAACTTCGTGGGCATTACCTCTTCAGCCCTTCCACTTCCGACTTCACACACGGTGGAACGAAACGGAACAGTGCCTGTCTCTGCTCGTCGCCATTCAAGCTCTAAACAGATCGCATTTCCTTTCTTGTGGCTAGTGGTGCTTCCACGTCTAAGGAGGGAGATAATACGGAGTCAGTTAGCGTTCAGCTTACTCCTCGCATTCCAGTGGCTGCTCATGGGACATTCATCCACGTACCAACCCGGCCCAAGACACCCCAAACGTTCTCCTTCCCTTCCCTTTTACCCCAGAACGCGCCTTCTTCCACTCCACTGCTGCAAGACTATCTTAAGCTTGGTAACACCGTCTAGCGTCGGTAGACTTGCTGGAAATCTGACCAAGAGCTTCCGACGTATCGCCGTGGCTCGCGTCATGAAACTTGGGATACTTAAAACAGACGCTTTGAAGGAAGAGGCTCTTGCGGCTGAAGTGGGCGCTGGAGGTACTGATGGAGGAGAAGATCGTGGTGGTGGAGACGGAGCAGAACGAGGAGACTTGACATGTGTGGTGATGATAGGTCCATCCCCCTCGAGCGCCACGGTCCAATGCGTGCAGAAACACCACACGAGAGCCATGAAGAAAGGCGAGAAGCCTGGCTTTGGCGAGTTGGAGCTGGAGCTGGGACATAGGGAAGAGGAGACGTGAGTGGCGGCATATCGTGGCAACGGTGGTGACGGCGACCGGGGAGGAGGGAGAGAGGGAGCAGGAGAGAGGAAGAACGAAGACGACAACACGGTGATGAAGACAAATCCGTTCCATGGTACGTTTTCGTCTTGTCCTCAGAATGCCTTGACAGATGCTGATTATCCTTGCCAGGATTCGACATTCCTTCGGTGAACTCTGAACAATCCGCTCTACCATGCACCACGTCTAGATCTCTATACAACTGTCCCCTGAAGTTCGTCTCCCCATGCTGGTTGACACCCAGCAACGCCGCCTCCTCCCTTTCGGACCTGACACGAGCATTGCCCTGAGCGTCCCTTGCTCTCCCTTCCTTCCACAAAGTCAACAATCGAAATCGCCTTCTCAAGAAGCTCCTGGTGGCGTTGTCGGATCAGGCATGACACACGCTTGTGCAGACCTACCAGACGTTGAACGAGTTGTGCTCTTGGGCATCCACCAAGCCATTTTCAACCCAACTGCTCTTCATCGCTGGAAGACATCGTCTCTTCCTCCCTCTTAATCAACCCTTCCCCGCGCCGTTCGCAGTACCGCGATCCAGCGTTGGAAGGCTGCTGAGACACGAGCCATCGGGCTAGGGAATCCATGGACAGTATCGGCTTCGGAACGTCGGGCAAACAGAGCCTATGTAAAGGACGCGACAGAGCACGAGTAAATGGTGTTGATGGAGGAGTCAGCGATGAAGAACAAGGATCCGTGTATCCTGGAAGACTACTATCACTGTTGTCTGGCTCAAGATCTCCAAGCTCGCGGAAAACAACATCTTTTTCCTGACTTCCCAGTATCGGATGATGTGCCTTTAGCGAGCCACACTGCATACCGAACGTGTTAATCCTGTAGTCATAGTCAAAGAAACCGATGTCTTGGCATATCGAGTGAGTACCCAGCATTCTCGCCTTTCCATTGTTCGTCGAGTTATCCAAACTGCACACTTATTCACAAGAGTATTTAGATCAGAGGTCGGAATCAACCCCTGGCGATGCGAGTCACACTTCTCGACTTGTACCTATACCGTAAACGGGTCTTTTGAAGGCAGGCCACCATTGAGACCGTAATACGCGTCTATTCATCAGGTACAAATATTTTGGTAGAGAAGGGCACAATGATCTTTCACTTGTTCCTGGCACAAACCCTATTCAATTCCATCCACCACGCGCTCGGTCTTGCTTCACGGCCGACTCGAGTCGGTGATGAGGAGGCGACATTCACGTACCTATCTGTTCCTGCGGGATTTAGGTGGTCCCTCAGCTGTCAATATCTTGACTGGCTTCATTGAAGCAAACACTCCAAGGCAGTTAAATAGTTTCGATGCTCTAAGGAGACAACACACATACCCAAGATGTCAGAGGCTATTCCACCCGCTGCCACTCATGACGGCCGGACTATCGTTCTCTGCTTCGATGGAACCCAGAATAAAATCTCTGACAAGGTGGGCCGACCTCACATCGATGGAGCTCACACCGACTGATTTTGTTTCTATCCTTAGCTGTCCAACGTGGCTCTGCTCTTTTCCTTACTCGATAGGACCGATCCGTCCAAACAGCTGGTATACTACCAGACGGGGATCGGAACATATACATCTTCCGCTCTCACGAAGGGTCCGATATCTTCGACAATTGCTAAGGTTTGTGAACTCATTAACAGTAACTTGGCTAAGTTATTGATTACAGCCAAAGACATTAGATTCCATGGTTGCTTCGTCTCTAGATGACCACGTTAAAGGTAATTCTCTCTCGTTTCCCGATACAGAGGATATGCTCATGTATTTTACTTCAGAGGGTTACCGCTATCTGATGGATAACTGTAAGAAATCTCGTCATTCACACGCTGCCACCAATCTAACAGTCAGCGAAGATAACCCAGGAGACAAAATCTGTGTCTTTGGGTTCTCTCGTGGACTACAAGGGCATTAGTCGCAATGCTCTACAAGGTTGGACTTCTCCAACGAGGGAATCACCAGCACGTAAGCCAGAACTCTCCTTCCCACATTTCTCGACGATTGACCATTGGTTCGCAGATCGAGTATGCCTGGGCAGCCTTCATACTGCGTACCGACGAAGGATGGATCAGAGCAGCAAATTTTAAGCGAATGTTCGGAATGAGCGTCCCAATTGAATTCATCGGTGTTTGGTGAGTGAAATTTGCAAATATGGCGAAGCAAACGTGAACCTCATCTATCATTCAGGGACTCGGTAGGATCAGTGGGAATCGATGGATTGGCGATTCCTTTTGGATTGAATAACACGACGGTCAAGACGTTCCGACATGCTTTGGCTCTGGATGAGCGAAGATGCCGCTTCAAGGTCAAAGCCTGGGAAGCTTATAACTATAAGCAACCTCCATCCTTCTTGAAATTTGAAGACCAGCACTACAAGTCCTCCAGGCTAGATGCTCCAACAGACGTTTTAGAGGTGTGGTTTGCTGGCGCACATTCAGGTACGTCTCTACGGAACCTCATGATTACCTTCTTCTGATAATTACACAATTCCTTGTAGATGTCGGCGGAGGCAACTCCACTATAACTGAGAAACATGCACTGTCCAGAATACCATTACGCTGGATGGTCCGGGAATGTTTCAAGACAAAGTCTGGAATTAGATTCTCAATTCCCGCCTTACGTGACGCAGGGATGGACCCCGATGCCCTTTATCCTGAGGTGAAGAAACGACCACCCGTAATCCTTACTGAAAGCCTCTCGGAGGCGGATAAAATTCGCTTGGTGGAAAGATTACCAGTGAAAGCTGGCCAGCGGGAAAGATACACTGATGTCGATGAAGATCCATTTGCGGACCACACACAGCTTACCGAGGAAGAAGAGGACCTCTTAGACTCGATGTGTGGGGTCCGCGATGAACTTCAACACCGGAAAATCTGGTGGCTGTTGGAGATCCTTCCTCTCAGGCAGTTTCTTCAGCGATCAGCCGGTGACTGGGAGTATAGCTGGACGATCAACCTGGGAAGGCCTCGAGTAATACCATCACAGACTAAACGAACGGTGAACGTTCACAGAAGTGTCAGGCAGAAGATGGAGAACGACAACTGGCTGGTGGGGAAGGAGAAATATCAGCCGAAGGCCAGCTTTGCGGCCGCCCTCGAGACGGAGAATGTTCTCTGGGTTGACTGAGTCACTGGTTTTCACTCTATAGCTACTATTTACATCGACTGAAATAATTGAAATAATACTTCGTTATTCCCGTTCCTCCGTTTTTCAGATAGATCTTCTAACGCGGCTTGCTCTAAGATATGATGATAAGGAATCCAAAGCCGTCAGTACAAAAATGAGTCTCATGATAACTACAACAATATCGATCCGTCAAGCACGGTGAAAAGTAAGAACAGGCGTAACCGGAGAAGCATAAGGAAAGACCAAGCAGAAGGTATATGCAGTAAGAGGGTAGGAAATAGGTCCAATTTGATACGTTTCACATATTTTGTAGGTAATGAAAAAGGTAGGTGCGAACCGCAAGAGGAGAAGACAGGGAATATAATTAGAGGGGGGTAAGAAGTCCATAGCGTCAAGATACTTCAAGAAGGTTTGTAGGGAAGAAATGGCTGTTGTAAGAGTGAAGACACGATAGCGAACACCAACAGATGATTCGGAAGCTACCTCTACCTCCAAACCGTCCCGCCTTGTCCTGCTTCCATATTTCCCAGTGCCTAGGTCCACCCACCCCCGTTCACGGTATCCTCTCCCTGACGCTCGATAGCTATTCCCAAGGCCAACTTAAATCCATACGGGCAAGTCAAGCGACCCATTGGACAGATGACAGGTATGCCTAACCTATTTTGCCACTTCCCCGAATTGTCCAGCAGAACAACATTGAAATCCCCTTGGATAATCAAGCCTCTCGCGTATGACCACGCGTTGATACCGCCACTTCTGTTAAATCCACAGAATGATACTCCTTAAAGAGAAGCGACAGGTGAGTCGATATCAAGTTACATGGACGAACTACACGTACCCCCTTGCTCGACAGTCTCCCGTTCAAGTAATTGGTATAGACGAAGGAAAGACCGCCACTCCGCTGGTCTTCATCTTGCTGCTCTTCGTTTGCGCCTGCCCATAGAAGGCTTCCGAGCTTCTCGCAGCCATGTTCGAACTCGACACATGTCTTCCACGCAGTGACCAAGCTCGCATCCTTCAAACCTCAGCATTCCCAGACGTATGTCTGCCCGTCCATGACAGTGTGGTTCGGCCAAAGCAGCGCTTGCTCGTGTTTCCTCTGGCATGGTCACAATACGAGATACTGTGATTCAACTCGATTGGGGATGGTTATGAGGGAGCTTGTCCAAGTACTTGGTAAAAAGAGGGTATCTAACGGGGAGTAAACCCGAGGTGGACGAGCGCTACGTCCATGGCCGATGCAGAGGAAGAATGGGTCCATGTTCGTAGAAGATGGAAAACGGTGCCAAGGAGAACGGAGGGCCGTAGGAGCTGACAGCTATACGTTACGAGCAGTCAGCGATGGGCGCCTGGGGTTCTCAAGCAAACAAGAAAGAAAAGATACGTACATCTGCATCGCGTCGAGCTGCCGACATTTTGAACTTCCTCTCCTTCATAAGCGCCCTCAAAAGAACGCAGCACTGACGAGCAATTTCCGGGGCTCGACGTGAAGGAGTATTATGGGTCGAAAATGTGAGATGGGGAGGGACTTGGAGGTTGGTCAATCGGCTACTCTTGCTTACCACCGCCGGAAAATCACACGTACCTCTTCAGGAGAGTGAGTAATCTCGCTTGTACAATCTCTTTATATCTATCGTGTTGAATTGCTCCCATCTACACGTCGGTCTGTTGGTTTCCTGGAGATCATGGACGTTGATGAGAACGCTTTGTGATGCCTGGTCACATTATGTCACGGGCGACTTGCTCGATCTTTTCGACCACCATCAACGATTTCGTCCCCCAGGACGCTCTCAACTCACTGGCACGGTCAAGCTCGAACGTTTGGAAAGGATTTTCAGGCATCGGAATATGTCTACGTGGCTAAACCTGAGAGTAAGGCGATTCTCGCGTCGATAACACTGTCATTCGCTTACCCAACTCGACCAGAGCTAATATCTTTTCGGTGGCCCAGTTATATATTAGTCAAAGGAATAGATCCTCCATGCCTTTTGGCACACTTTGGATGCTCCAAGGCGTATGTCTGATGGGTCAAAATCTTTGTCGTTTATCCGATTGACCATCAAGCCCAACAGGAGGCGAAGGTCATGTGTACAGATGGACAGCAACTCCTCTTCTACGGGCTCCATCTTAGATTCTCACCGACTATGAGCTCCTTGAGACTGGATGCTTTTGCAGCTGCCATCTTCAGCCTACTACATGACGAATGGTACATGCCATTGGCGCCGCGTGGACAAGACTGCATATCTCCAAGAACTTGATTCGCCAGGGCTTTCAAACCACGAACTACTACAGATAAACGAGCACGGGAGATATAATCAACCCAACTCTTCGTTGAGATCGTTGCCTTTTGTGGTTACCGGGATGGGCATTCAGGTACATTTGCCTCCGTGGGCCTGTAGTTCTTGACGCTGACGTTTTATTCTCAATTACTCCAGAGGGCACAAGGAGCCAATAAGGCAAAGTTATGCCTTTCCCACTTTTTTACGTCTTTCCGACCTTGCCTCGTTACCTTTCTTCTGGCCGAAGTCCTTAAATTGCCACAAATGGTTACCAGGGCCTAGAGTATACGACCTCCATGGCGGCACGGCCGAGTAAGTATCCTCCGCTCATTATAGTGCTGCTTCCGCCGACGTTCGCATTCTTACAGATTACTACAGCTGTTGTCCTATCTTACGCCTGGCGTCCTTCTGCTCTGGTTGTGCAAAAATGATATTGTGGTGTCTTCCGATATCACGCGTTCCCCAAATGGGAGAGTTACCACTGGGCCTGCAGCACCTCCAGGCTCGAGGGCGTAAAAATCTTAAGCATCTCATTCCCTTCTGACACACATCCCCTCCTTGAGATCCCTTCAGCGGTCATCGCCTGATTCGGATGGGGTTCGACATGTGACCTACATTTCTTACCGCCTTTCGGTCAACGGCGCTAATATTCAATGCACTCGAATTAGCCGTGTCGGCTCCCTTGTGCCGAACTTACTCGTTGTGCTGGAGGGATTCTGATCGAAGGCGCGAAACAAAAGGGGATCCGTACTGTACTTGTTTGGATGTCAGAAGAACGCGTAGTGGGGATCGGCCACAGAGAGATGTCTGTGCCTCTCATCACCCCCCGGCACGGTCCAACTCGACTCAAGCGTCTGTCGTCGAAGGGCCAGTTGTGCAAACGCGTACTCATCCAGAATTCCGTCGTTTTGATTCGTCATTCGTGGCCTGGCTTGTCCGAAGGGGTTCTCATACACACGTGCCTCGTTATGATCGAAATATTAGTGTGGAATATACTGTATGGGTGGTCTTCACTTAGTTATCTCACCCCGCAGGCCACAAACGCAAGTGTCAGGCCTGTACAGAGGTCTTATCTGACCTAGACCCGCCTCCAGGGCCAACCAAGCGGTAACGAAAGCAATATCCAATCTTGGACTCTAGCAGAATTCCGGCTGAAGAGGGATTCAGCGATTTAACTGTACTCGGTCGCCTCCATCGCTGTTGATTTGATACGGCATCCTTCACACCCTTTTTCACTGCAAGTGCGCATATCTGTGGATCGGACACCCGTGCGCGTCTGCAGTGTTGCTGTATGGGGAAATGTACAACTCCTCCTTCTGGCTTGCTGATTTCACTGATCCAGCGATCACCGCCACATGGCCAAACAGGGGAGTAGTGGCGAAGTAGAATATGAAGGGCCTGCCATCTTTAAAAGCGGGATGCCTCGATGCTCCTGGCCAACTTCCCTCGATTCCTTTCATCTACCCAAGAAGCCTCGGTCTACAGTAGCACCTCGCAGACATTCATATCGAAAATTTGCGCACGGCTCTCAGTTAGCTTCCTGCACCATAGGCTTCCGGACCATGGCCCAGAAAACCATCCATGGCCAAAGCCCCAAATCATCGCGTGCTCATTCTTACGTCAACTATCTTCCTCCCAGACTGAGGCTCGGAGACTACCCCGTCGACAGCCGACCTGCTCCCAGATATCAAACGTCGGAGGAAGACGGTCATCCTGTCATCGACCCCTGGGAGAGAATGGCACAGTCGTCACCCCAAGCTGGGCGGTATATGTCAAGCGATATTTATGGCGGAAACCTCACGCGCGTTGGTGGAAATGTGTATAATTACTGCAATATTTGTGAGTAATTTGTTCAGTTGTTGAGCTTGATGCTTATAGAGTGCTTTATCCTCAAGACAATACCCCTGCGCCGGCATTTCCGTCTGAACGGTCGTCGCGGCAAACAGAACCATCGCGACCTCAGGACCCAGAGATTCCATCTCCATCTCCCATCGACAATCCACCTTCTGCCTCTCCCACTGCTCCCGTAGCAAGGGTGCATTGGCCATTCATTCTAGTCGCTGTGGGACTGGTTCCTCCAATATGGTGGCTATGGTCGAAAGAATAGACATACATTGTTTCTCGGGCTATTTCGATCCTTAGATCTATTCAAAAGTAAACAATGCAGCTCACTCAGAATCGAAGTTTAGGAGAAGGACATTTAGCAGAAAGGTCACATCTTTTCAGCGCGACAAGAGAAGTTGAAATTCATGGGAGGTAAGCCTATACAATGCCTATAGATTTCCGAACGAGTAAGCGAAGCGTCAGGTGCCTGACAGACCCGATGAAGTTAACACTTCTCACGCTTAGTTTCCGACATCTCCGAAGCCCATAAATCTAATCTACATCATTGTCAAACCGGCGTCTATCCTCATAGTAACCGATGCCGATCATCAGGTTGTTGCCCCTGGTCTTGGCTGTGTACGCACGGACCCTTCACAATCTCAACCGCAGACGGCGATGGGCGCCACCAAAGTCATCCTCGTCACAGGAGCTACAGGCCAACAAGGACGAGCATTTATCAAGGCTCTTCATGCCTCACAGTCTCAGGAAGCATCAACAAGCAATGATGCATCCACTAACGCTGACACGTTCCACGTTCTAGGGCTCACTCGAACACCTGACTCTGCTTCATCTCACCGTCTGCTCGCGTCATATCCTGCTACTTTCCTAACTCTCATCCAAGGCGACCTCGACTCACCCGCTACTGTACGGAAAATCTTCACTGATTTCGAAGAACAACAAGGAGTCGTAAAAGAGAAAAAACTAGGCGACAAGATATGGGGTGTATTCTGCGTTCTCCAGTTTCCCGGCTTGGGAAAGAACGCAGATGGAGAAGAGGCGCAAGGAAAGCTTTTGATTGACCTAGCCAGGGAATGGGGAGTAGAGCACTTTGTGTACTCAAGCGTCGAGAGGGGAGGAGAGGCGGATGACGAGAAAGCTGTATTGGACAGAATGGCGAAGGTCAGGATTGAGAGGTACCTAAAGGATTCAGCGAGTCTAGGATGGACGTACGTTTTCTTTTCCTGCGATACCTATGAACGAGTGCTTACAAATGAGCAGGATACTGAGGCCTGGCTTCTTCATGGAGAACTTCAACGGTACACTTGGGTCGATAACTTTCGGCGTCCTAAAAGCCGGCTTGAAGCCGACAACGAAGTTACAGCTCATTGTACGTTGCATGTACCAGCATTTTCTCTGATCCCGCATGCTCACTCTCTGTCTAGGCAGCAGCGGATATCGGTACAGTAGGTGCCTCAGTAATCATCAATCCAGACCCTTACACCAAGAAGACCCTCGTCGTGGTCGGGGATACACTTACCATGGAAGAAGTAGAGGAAAGCTATAAGAAGGGAAGTGGGAAGAAGAAGATGCCAGCCGTGAATCGATTTCTCGCAAAATTGTTGATTAGGATGAACGGGTTCACGAAGGATTTGTGAGTCGTTTAATCTCGGTCCCTTATCCTTCCCCTCTGTCATCTTCCTATCACACTTTCAACCTTCTTATGACCCTTCCTCTCGAACCCCGTCCTTTCGCAACCTGAAGCTGACGGTGACTCTCTCCTGCAGGATCGCAGACATGGAACGCGTAAACACAAACCTCCATACAGCGCCATCCAACGAACCCATTCTAGCCGGGCTAGCGCTTACCAAACAGGCGAACCCCGGAATGACGAGTTTCGAACAATGGGTACGACAGCAGCACGGTGGGACCGGGGAAAGAGAGCAGGGATGGAATCAGCTTAAGGTCGGAGATTTGGTGACGGGGAAATCATAGATTACTTGTGGTGGCGGGGTCCGAGAGACGTCTGGGGGAACAGTGACATCATGGTCCTCACCCTGACAATGGGGATTGGAGTGACATGTGTCCGCTATCTAATTGACTGCTATATATGAGTTTATACCCATCAGAATTCATGGGTGTCAATAGTATGGTGGTGAGTCTCTATTGCGCAAGGGAATTAGGTATCTGATTAAGTCTGCGATTTATGAATGATCCCAAATGTCACTGATATGACTACCTGAGCACCGCGTCCTTCGATGCGTTTTAAGGTTGGACGTAAGGTATTCCCTGGCGGGTTTATGATTTTGGCCTACCACACTTCGGCAAAATTTTACGCAAATCTCTCATGATCCCACGAAGTAGGATTGTTCGGGGCTCAAGATGATCAACAAGAAGCCGAGGCAATTGGTCCAAACAAGAGCTCGTGGATTTGGGGGCAATTTTGAAGTTGTGACAGTCGCAAGCGAAGCGGGGTAGAGGCCACAATAGCAAGTTTCACCAATAGCTGCCTATTCTAGATATAACGGTGGCCAGAATTTTGCCGTTGACATCCTAATGGGGTGGGCACTTCCAATGAACAGGTTTTCTAGATCACACATCGGAGGCATCCGAGGCAGAACATGGTTTGGAGGTGTGCAGCACAGCGCTGACGGTGACGAATGAGACTCCCCGAATGGAGAAATCCCCCACTTTGGCGAGAAATCTAGATCATCAGCGGGCTCAATCTTCAATAGTCAATGAGACTGTCGGCGGTCAGGAAGAGCAGGGTTCAAGGCCTCGCATTTATAAGAAGCGTGCGCCAGGCTCCAGAGGTCGGTTCCAAAGCCTCATTTGACACTTCCTTCCACGATATCTCTTGAAACCGTCGCCGTCGAGAGAATTCATCTGGCTCATTTACGCTGCAATCTCTACATTCCACCAGCCTCCCCTAGATCGTACCCGCACCAGCAGTTGCAGTCATCGTTACCCGTCGACAAGCACCTGCCCCTCCTACCGAAAACCCATAAGCGCCCGTAACTTGATCGAAGTCCTGTCTCCCCTACCCTTCCGGCAGCAGTCAAACAACCCACAACCTACAAGGTGTACAGAAGGACGGCTTCTCCCCGACTATTCCTCACGAAAGATGTCAACTTCGCAGCCTGTTACGGCTGACCGATACATGTCGAATGACATCTATGGTGGAAGCATGACGCGTGTGGGCGGAAATGTTTACATTTACAACCTTTGTGGGTATCTCATTTACCTCAAGTACAAAAGGATTCAGCATCTTATGGAATAATTCGCCGAATAGATCTTGCCCCCGATCCTCCGCTTCTTACACAACCGCCTACCCCAGAGAGGGAGATAACAGCTCAGCAAAGCTCGGATAACCCACAGCCCTCTCCCATTATCCTGCAATCCCTTTTTTTCCGATCCGCGCGCTCAAGGATTATACCTTGGTTATTTGTTGGTGCCGTCCTTATTGCGTTACCTCTATCACTGTGGTGGGTGTGGTCGAAGAATTAGGTATATTACACTATGCGACAAGCTAGCCTGGGGTCACTAGATGGGATCGAGAAGCATATTTTGCCCCCAAACTAGACCTTGTACGTGAGTAGGCACGGCCAAGCTATCGCATGGCAGTCTGAGTTCCCCAAGAATATGAAATTAGCATGTCCGCCGATTCCCAGATTCCAAGGCCAGAAAGCAATGACCAGGACCAAAGTTAGACACAAGGTGGCGGAGTACTCATGTGTAGGTGAGTCCACGGAAAGCGAAGTGTGCGTCACGAATGTGGCAGATGTATTGCCCAGTGGAAGCAGCGGTCGTCGTTGTGACATTTCGAAGATGAGATCAAGCCTGAGATAAGATGGGAAAGCATAGGCTCGCCTCAATGAAGCTATCAATTCGCACGCTCGAGCCAACACCAACCTCTTAATCCCTTCAATAGCACCGGCGTCTATCTTCTGAATACCCCGATGCCACCCCGATGTTGATCATCAAGTCACGGCACTGCGTTTTGGCTGTACAGTATACGCACGGGCCCTACAAGGTCTCAACTACAAGGGACGATGGCCTCCACCAAAGCCATCCTCGTTATAATAAGAGCTATAGGCAGACGGGTACGGGATTTCACTGGGGACCTCAAGCCAACCTTCTCTTGCCGGATCGTGGACGATGAGCGCCAACACAAACCTCCACACCGCTTCCTCCAACGACCCTATTCATCCAGGCTAGCGCTCACAAAACAAGCGAACCCCGGAATGAGTAGTTTCGAACGGGTGCGACAGCAGCACGAATGGACTGGGGAGTGGGGGGGAAAGGATGGAATCTGCCGAAGGTTGGGGATTTGGTGACTAGGAAGTCGCGATCGCGGTCACACTAGTCGGCAATAGGGGAGGCTCGGGCAATTGGAGTCAATCTGCTTGATATCATTGTGTTTATCGGAAACTCGTGACTTAATTTCTGTACCTAGTCTGCTCAACGTGGTACGGTGGTACGCCGGCAACTGTCATACGATCGGAGCTCGTTACAGCAATGTCAAGTACGCCGGGACACCGCTAGAATTCGAAGAAAAAAGCCTCACCACTGGAGAAGTAGAGATCTCATCTGAACTCTATTATTCCGTGACAGCATCTCTCGCACGAAGTACAGCAACGGGAGTCACAATGGTCGTCGGTATGGTGGGTTTTTAGCAGATGTGTCAATCCATTTATGTAGGTTGTAACATGAATTCTTGCTCCAGCACTCGAAAGAGTACTAATCATACAAGTCGCCGGCCAGAGAGTCAGCGACCTAGAATCAAAGTAATGAGATTGAATGTTGAATATTGATGTGATCGAACTTTGGATGACTCGTCGACTATGATCGAGCGCTGAATGTGATCGAGCGCTGAAGCGCTGAAGCTTGAATCAGTGAATGTGATCAAGTGCTGAATGCGATCAAGTGCTGAATGCGATCAAGTGCTGAATGCGATCGAGTGCTGAATGCGATCGAGTGTTGGCTGTTTGGTCTTTTTGTGCTGTGAAGCGCGAGAGATTACCATATTACCATGGATGATTCTATACCATGCCTCGGCGGCAATAATGATAATCTCGCTCTGGCAGTTCACACTGACAGTCCAATCAGACCCAAGGCAATGGTAATAACAGGAATCTCCTGTGCTTCACTGCTGGCCTCAGAGGCATTAAAAGTCTGCGCGTCCCTGGACTAGTTTCCTCAACCAATGCATCCTGTCTCTTTGCGTGTACTCAAACATACTACCTAGAGCTATCCCTTCCCAAACGATGCCTCAAATTCCTCCTCACAGTCCTGGACGTGGCTATGACTTTTCAGGCTTAAGCCCCGATGCTCATGATGATTGTTTTCCTCCGAATCTCCGCCAGATACACGATCTTCACAGAAGTTCGGCCGCACAGCGATTCTTCAGTATGCATGGACACGACGAAACTTTAGCTGAAACAGAAGAACAGATACCTCTTCTACATCGATTTCTGTCGAGTGACATCTACGGCGGAAGCATCACTAGTGTGGAAGGAAATGTATATAATTTCTGGCATATACGTGAGTCGCCGATCGGACTCAGTCTCAAGAGCCTGAGGGCAGGTTACTTACGACGTCATTGATTCCTTCTAGATCTCCCGCCTGATACTGAACCTCCCGCTCAGCCTTCGACGCGAGTGGGTGAAATGCCATCTCCTCGACGCTTGTCTGATTTACGCCCTTCTCCCCAGCAACGCGGCCACCCATTGTCATCTCCAGATGACCCAGAGGATCCGGCAGCACCAATCACTGGCACATGGCTGTTGGTTCTAGTGGTAGCAGGTGTACTTCCTCCACTGTGGTATTTGTGGTCGAAGAAGAGATAGTGTCGGAGTAGCGCATGCGAAGCCCACGCATCGTATAGGTTCCTGATATGTTGCATTACTGGAAGAATTTAAAGCCGAATGATTGAGAAGCTGATAATGTAGGCCATATCTGCTGAAGAAAAACGGCTGCTCGACTGCGAAGCTGCCAAATTTTGAATCTCGTTCCAGATTTCGTTTACGAGCCGTTTTCAGCCTTGGGAATCGTTGTTATCTTTTGGTTTCGGGAGTAGATTGCGGATTGGTTTGAGGGTCTGAGGCGAGGGCGGCCAATGGTCCAGGATCCAGTTCTCAGCAAAGTATTCGACATGAGGGTAGGCGAAATTGCTTCGGCTAAGAAGCTTGCACCTGTGGACCTGATGAAGCAATCCATTCTCACGACACGGATGGCTCCGAAACTCCGACTCATCCATCGTTCCATCGAGGCGGCCAACCTTCTCCAACCCCGCAGACCACCACCATGTCTTCGCAGTTCGTCATGCTCATTGCTTGCCCTTACAACCTTACTCGTTGAAGGCTAGAGTACGGACTGTGAAGGATCTATTCTTGCTGCAGGGCTTCTACTCCTTATCGCTCAACATCTACTTTCAAGCTCTGCAACCATGGTGTCGTTGCTCTATCAGAGGTGACCACTTCCCCCGCCCTTTCAGAACATTCCCCCCTTCTGCGACAGCTATTATTCCCACAATTGGACTTGGAACTGGCTGCTCTGCCCGACCTCTTCGACTTGCGGTTTTGTGGGGTCTATCATCAGGTCTGACGCCTGTCAGTTGACGAGTGCCAGAGTCGGTTGGTCCGTAAAGGTACCTCGTCGATCTCGAAGATATGGCTGCCAGGATGAATTTGTGAGTGTGCTTCCTTTGAGCCCCCTTTTTCCTCTTTCGGTTTGAATGGTTTGGTACTCCCTCTCACCATTCGAATCCGTCTTTTGTTCATTTTCCACCCCGCCACTGGGGCTCAGCATTTCCTTCCCCCATCCCTTAATTCATCCACCCTTCCTCGTCAGCTTTCTCAGTCGTTGCGCCCGGGATCGCAATACGGCCACATGAAGGTACCCACGCCGTACCGGCCTTGCCGGTTGAGAAATGTGCCGGTACTTGCATTGGGCCTGGCAAGTCCGTGGTTGAGAAGCATCCATGGCCTCCATTGCATTCCTTGCTAGACCTTGCTCTCATGAGATTTCGTCGTTCGCTCATGATTTATTCCCATCTTTTCCGATTCGCTTAGCTTTCAACGGCGCGCTTCTTCCTTCACTTGTTTTCATCGCTTCTGTCTTCCTCAATCCAGAGCCTGCCGATTGAGTCAGATTCTAATTTCCTGTTGCAGGGTTGTATATATCCGGAACGTGGCGATATCATGTTCTACCCCAGCCTGAACCCAAATACGCCGACCTCTACCCTCCCGAAACGAGCGAATACTGGCTAAGAAGCCCTCGGAGTGAAGACGAGAGTGGAGATGGGAAAAGTCGGGAGATGATGAGATTAGAGATGAGAAGGTCTTGAGAGTCGCGATCTGGCTAGGAGGACTTCTTCTGTATGGTATGTGTCGTATAACAACTGTTCGTTCGTCCGCCGTGAAGCAATCTAACATATCATACAGCTCTGCCCCGTATATGGGATCAGCTATTTCTTCGACCACAGCCAACACAATACGGGCGTTGCTCCAACGATGCCTACTATCAATTGCCAAGGAACCCTTCTGTTCGCTTCAGGCCTCGCTTGGGTAGCTTCGTCAAGATTGTCCGGAGTATCAATACTCTCGTGGCGTTTCGGGGCATTTCTCGATGACTGACGATGACGCGCTGACGCCTCTGTCACTCGCGTCGATAAAGGAGATGGTAGGAAAGAAGAATCTGGGAGAACATCTGACGGTCAAGGTGAGTTGTGACGATACGTGCTCCTCCCAGTCGTGTTGGATGCTTACATATGTTCGTGGTGTTGTAGATGTTCCCACCAGCGCGGGTGAAGGTTCCTCCATAAACAGTATTCGAGGTCATTGGGTCTTGGTGGTGATGGGTGTTCATGAGGGAAGCTTTAGCTTTGAAGATGATACAGTTTATGGCGCTTGAGAGAGGGGAGCACTGAGGAAGACAGTTGATTTAGGGACTGGCAGAGATGGACGATAGGCAACTGTGCGCTGGTTTCGTGATGTAGTTATCCCTAGCAAGTATGCCAGGTAGAAGTAGTATCCCTTCCTTTGACTGGAGGACTGAATGGTGCATACGCGCCTCCAGCGGGGTAAAGTTGGGTCGCCAAAAGGCGAATCGGCCCTATTTATACCCCTATCTCAATTATACCGGATTCGGAAAACATGCCCCGACCCAAACCTAACCTTTGGTAGCAGCAAAGTACTGCCACATGTGGTCTACAAGTTGACATACCACATTCCGGCTCAGGCAGCCTTTTGGGTCAATACAGGTAGACTCTCGAGGGTTACCTCACTAATTGATGGATGAGCTCCTTGAACGCTACCTTGAGCCTGAATGTGGTATACCGATGATTAGGAATGCGGTTATCAACGTGTCGCCACAGCTATCCCTTGGCCATTCTTCCCACTCGCTCAAGTTCCTCGGAACATCTACAGTCGAAATTCTCATAATGCATATCTTGGCTATGCATAAATCTCATAACGCATCGCATTCGTCGATGATTTTCTGGGCATCTCCACGCCAAAGTGCGTCCCGTAATGCATAATTCTCATAATGTATTGGTTTGGGAATGGGATTTTTGTTATGCATTACGAGAATGTCGACTGTATCCCTTATTTCTACTATGTATGCCACTGCAACAGTCTCTCCGCAATGTTGGACGAGAATAAATCGTGAATCGTGAATCCTTGCGAAGCGGGGCCATTCAGGTCATACAGCTGCTGAATACAATCAAGCTCTGATCTACTAGTCTCTTCTCCCACCATAACGGACGATAATGCGAAATATCTCTTCGATTAGTACGACCACGATAATGGCACCTCAGTCTAGATACCCAAGCGCCGACTTAGAGACATTCAAACCTGCTGTATGTTCAGCTTGAGTACCATAATCTCATCTCTGACTTTGCCATCTATGCCCTCTTCCAGGCCCACACTAACGGAGGCACGATAGCGATTCCGCCGAGGATAATTAACCACGAAAGAGTGCTAGCAGTCGGTATCGGGGAGGTGCTGGTGGGGGCGGCGAGGCTTTCTTGAGAACCTCGACGGGATGGTGGGTTAGAATTCGATGGTGAGGTTGGAGTATCCTGGGTAACGTCTGACCGTTCTGGTTAAGGGCAATCTACGATGAGCATCACAGAGTTCGGTACTCACATACATTGCACTTAGAGAAGTGAAAAACATTACCTCCAGCGCGTGTGATGTGCCCGCCGTAGATGTCCGTTGACCTGTGTCGAACGGTGTTCCCTTTCAGCATGAAGGGCATATAGTGACTCTCAGAGATATCATCTATATTTGGAGCAAAAACCCTATCGGTGCCCCAAGAATTGTAGCCTTCACCGAGCCAGAGCCTTCGTGGAAGATAATCGACGTAGTAGGGATGGGCGCCTAATCGAGTGTGATGACCAGGCGTGTCGTGGTGTTCCTCGCACTCGTGCGCTCTTTCCTGAGCTCGTTCGTTGGAGGGATTATAGATCGTCATACTGAGTGTGCGGGACGTAGGTTGATGGAATGGTACAGATGATATCCGTGTATGGAGGTGGAGGTAAATTTGAGAGAAGATTGGGTATAGGTAATTTTTATACAGAATTGGCCCCTCAAAATGTGACAGCGATACGCCAGGGCATGGCGGGAGGTGGATCGGTGGATGCAGTGGCTGTGGTGGTAGATGGAGATAGCCAGCAACTTAACTTGTAGATCAGACAACTTCACGCTAAACTAGATAAAGGTCACTAGGTCTCCGCCACCTCCTTGTCTTCATTCCATCGAGGTCAGTGCACCAAGGTAGCCTTGAAAGGTCATCTAACCTATGTCGTGAATTCCTTCCATAAATGGTCATTTGATATCAATTTTGTATCAACATCGAGATTTTTACACCTATTTGATCAATAACCTGCAGTTCCTAGTGCGGCCTCGGGGAACGTATCGAACCAGGATAATTCTCACGGCTGACCGGGCCTACCCCGTTTTCTGGGAATCGGTGCTATAGCCTGGAGATGTTTGGATGAGCAGATCGCCACATTGGATTTAAGCATGTTGGGTAACCCCGTTCGTAAAGTCCACCGGTCACCCGTGAGCTTGCCTCCAACTTTTCAAGAGGCGCGGTCCCTAGGCTTGAAAACCAAAAACTACGATCTCAGGTCTTTGTATGACACAAAGGTGAGTTTTACTCATCAGTTGACGTCAGATGGCAGTCGTGGTACCGGCGTCTCAGTGACCATGGTGTAGAAATGTTGTGAGAGCCAGGTTGAAAGATCTTTCGAAGCAAACCCATTCTGTTCGGAAAGGAAAAAGGCGAATTTGGTACCACGTTTTCCGAAACGAGCGAAGCATTCGTACAGTTGTCGCCGAGGGTGTCAATGAGCTTGTTTAATCGGTATTTCTGTTCTCAGCTGTGCTTGAAAAGAGTCAATAATAACAAAAACGAGGCTAAAGTACTTCGTGTACTGGGAAGAAACCCCGTAAGCCACATTAAAGGGACTTTCGAGCATGATTCTATTGATAGGACATCGGGGAATAACGTCATGAAAGTGGCTAGAACCTTATTTTCACAGCTTTAAGACCCCCGGAACAATTTCGATCCAGTACCATGACCAATGGTCAGTCACGTTATCCCTGTTTGCCCTAGGAACACCAGATACGACTAACCCATCAGGGTCCAAAACAAACGCAAAATGCCTCATCTTCCCATCACTCGGTCTCGACTTCTCAAACCTCTCACAAGTCTTCTCTACACCATCGACTGTGATAGCGATGTGGCCGAATCCTTTCTGGGCTCGGTGTTACCTGAGGAGTACCCTTGGAAGGTCCGGCCGGGTTCGGTGCCGTGGTTGTGTATAAGTTCGAGGACGCCTGGAGGTGGATGGTGGGTGTTAGATGAGGTTAGGATGTGGTTTTGCTTTATCGGAATCACGATGACGGCAGTTTTGTCGGTGTTCCTTGAAAGGACCGAAGGTCCCGCAAAGCTGCCATTTTTGGCAGGTGATCAAAGCATGGGTGATCTGCCGCCGGATCAATCGGTTTCCCAGGCTGCAGGGTGCCTGGTTTCAAGAATTGGCCAAGTTTGGGCCGATCGAATCCGAAGCCTTTCTTTCTTGGCCGTTCTCTCCAATTCGAGGGTCTGTACGCCAACGACATACGTGAACGTTTGAATTGCCTACGTGTTGTCTGCTTGGAAGCAACAAGCAATTTAATCCCCGAAAATCGCGCCAATCTGATACAGGTGGATACACGTGTAAGCGTGCGCGATTCATATTCGCTCGGTCTGGTGGTTACGCTGGACCTTACGAGAGAGAATGATAGTAAGATACTTGCGCTGAAGGTTCAGATGTGTCATTTGATGGCTGTATTGCTCGAGGACGTTCTTTTCTTTTCTTCACCTCTTCGAACCTAGTCTCATTCCTTGCTCCGCCCACCGTTAGGCTACGGCATATCAAGTCCTCTCAAGAAACAGGACCAGATGGAACGATGATAGCAGAGAGGTTGATGGCTCTTATGAGGGATATCGCGAAGGATTTGAAAGAGTGTGGTGCCGCATGTGATGCTGTTTCAAAGGAAGGCTTCCCAGGTATCGTCTCCGCTGCCCTAGCTGGCCTCCTCACTAACGACCCTCGCACAGGTCCTCCTCCAACAGACGTGCGGTTGATGAATACCTCTTCGATCACTCATTCTTGCGTATCGAGCTTCTTTTACGGTCAACCAGAGATGTATGTGGGAAAGTGGAATCGGACCCGGATTTGTTGAAGGCGGCGATAAGCTATGAGAGAACGGAGGAGGAGGAGAGAATGCGCTTGAGGATGTTAGGATATTGGGTATGAGTTGGATACGAAGGAGACTGTTGGGTCGATGACTGGGGCTGGAAGGATTGAGAGAGTACGTCTGTTCCTCTACACTCCGTCGCCTATTGTGGTTGCTGATGTTCTTCTGCAGTATGCAATCCCTCTGACCTATCTCCTCCTCAGGAGACACCTACGGGTCATCACGCTTTCTTGAATGCATTTCGTTCATACGGATGAATTACGCTTACGGAATCGCTGGTGTCAATCTTGCCGGCGGTTGATCAGAGGATGCAGAATCCTGAAGGTATGCTGCCGTCGCAGATTCGGTTTGGAACCATGAGCTAATGGACCCAGCTATCGTCAAGCAGACTCACCTTGACGTCCAACCCCGGCTGGGGAATTTCGCGTTTGGCACGGTTCGTCCCTTTCCCTCCCATGTCCACTTGAACCGGCTGATCTTAGCGTTAAACAGTTCCAACTCTCATACGGAAACATCAAGCCCTGTCCAGCAGGGAACTCTTTCGCATCCGGGATCGATCCCGAAGGAGACTCCAACAGTAAACACATGCTTTACCTCGACAAAGGCGGCGTCATTGCTGAGGCTTCAGAAGTCTCCCATGATATCTCCAAGTATGGTCTCCAGGACGGATACTCTGTTATCAAATTTTTCGAATGGACAGATCCATCAGGGCGTCCTCCGACGCTAGAAGGTTTATCGGGAAAGGAGAGGATTTCGCGGAGGAGTTCGAGTTCTCAGAAGATGTCTCTGCCAGCGAGGGTAGGCTAGACATCACGTTCCTCGTCGTCAACGACAAGGATGGATCCTCCAGAGGTTTTCTGGATCCTTGGACATACCTTCGGGTGTGATCATCGCCCATTGGACTGGCCGTGCCAGCGACGACTTGGGCTCGATTGCTGATCCATTCGACCTTCGTTGCGCTTCTCCAACTCCTTTTCAATATCTCTACTCCCCTGTGCAATTCGGAGAAGACCCATCTCGGTCTCTTTTGTCTTTCGCTTGTGTTACGGCACGGCACCAACCACAAGAGAAACTCTGGTTGCGTTGGTTCTTCGAAATTAAGAGATACGTTGAGCTGACGAGGTCGTTGATTGTGTAAGGAGGGTGATGCTGGAAGGGGGAGCTGGAAGACAATTGAGGGAGGACTTGAATCCGAGGGAAGTGAGAATTTTCAGCGGATCTGAGCGGATCTGACCAAGAAAAGGTTTTACGACCGACAAATTACGACCGACAATTTATAAGAAGATGCGGATCATTGTTCGATCCTGGTCTTGGTTGTACGTGGATTCATGGGCCCTTCACAATCTCAACTGCAGACGACGATGGGTGCCACGACAGTCATTCTCGTCACAGGAGCTACAGGTCAACAGGGACGAGCCTTTATCAAGGCTCTGTATGCCTCTCAACCTCAGGAATCATTAACAAGTAATGATGCCTCCTCTGACGCCGACAAATTCCATGTTCTAGCGCTCACCCGAACACCTGACTCTGCTTCATCTCATGGTCTACTCACGTCATACCCTACTATTTTCTTGACACTCATACAAGGCGACCTCGATTCGCCCGCTACAGTACGGAAAATCTTCATTGACTTCGAAGAACAACAAAGAGCCGTGAAGGAGAAGAAACTAGGCGACAAGATATGGGGTATATTCTGCGTTCTCCAATTCACAGGTCTTGGCAAGAACACAGACGGGGAAGAGGCACAAGGAAAGCTTCTGGTTGACCTGGCTAGGGAATGGGAAGTAGAGCACTTTGTCTATTCGAGTGCTCAGGGGTGTGGAGGAGCGCATGATGAGAAACCCGTCTTAGACGGAATGGCGAAGGTGAGAATCGAGAATTATCTGAAAGATTCGGCGAGTCTCAAATGGACGTACGTTAGTATCTCTCGTGGTGTTTGTGAAAAGTGCTTACCCACAAGTAGGATACTCAGGCCTGGCTTCTTCATGGAGAACTTCAGCGGTACACTTGGGCCGATAACGTTTGGCGTCCTAAAAGCTGGCTTGAAGCCGACAACAAATTTACAACTCATTGTACGATTTTCCTCCGCCTTTTTCTTCACATCGTTCACAATTTCTTCGCAGGCAGTAGTGGATATTGGTACTGTAGGTGCCTCAGTGATCGTCGACCCTGACCCATATACCAAGAAGACGCTCGTCGTGGTCGGAGATACCCTTACGGTGGAAGAAATAGAGGAAAGTTATAGGAAAGGAAGCGGAAAGAAAAAGATGCCAACCCTGAATCGATTTCTAGCGAGATTGTTGATCAGGATGAACGGGTCAATCAAGGATCTGTAAGTTATTTAATCTCGTTCCCTTTATTCGTCCCTTCGGTTATCTTCCTATTCTGCTATCAACCTTCCACTGATCCTTCGTCTTCACCCCTTCCTGGTTCACAACCAACAATAAGCTGACTTCCTATCTCCAGAATCACCAACATGGAACACATAAACACGACCCTTCATACCGCGCCCTCCAACGAACCGATCCCAGTGGGACTTGCACTTACCAAACAAGCGAATACAAGAATGAGGAGCTTCGAAGAATGGGTACGGCAGCAACACGGTGGGACAGGGGAAAGGGAGAAAGGGTGGAATCAACTCAAGGTTTGGGATTTGATGATGGGGAAGTTGTAGGCGTCGGGTGCACACTCAGTACTCGTCTCAAGTCTCGAAAGTTGAGGAACCTACGGCTTGCTTTCAACAAATCCCTCACGAGCCTCGTGTCGATAATATCTGGGTCTTGCGTACAAGCATGCATAAACACGACACCATTATTGAATGGTGTTTTCCGGTCGAATGAACTGGAAGTGACTTGGAATCGATTGTAAGCGCCGTAAATAGGAAATAAATAGGTGCGGAACACTCGGATGTGGTGACTTGACATGGATTGACAAGAATCAGGTCGTCATCTCCAAGTCTTGAAGTCATATCTGCGCTAATGATACTGCTGTAAAGCGTGACCGAAATCATGAAAAATGCGATTTCACCCTTGAGGAGATTAGAGGAGGCGTTATTATGTCTGATCGTGGTTAAGTGGGTTTGTTAGAAGCCAGCCAAGGCCAGATGGTGGAATGCGCTCCGCGACCCGCGTATTCCGAACATCTTAATGTAAGTCTAGTATCTCGGTTACCAGGCTCGGAATATGGCCTCAGATGGAGCGTTTGGGAAAGCGCCTTGAACTCTGCCAAGTTCCGCAACCTGGGCAGAGCGCACATTTACCAGGAGTCAATCATGAGACATTGCCGTATCCGCCCTTTATTACGGGAAATTTGTTCATTAATTTGACCATCTACATCAGTCTATACCAGCGCCCAAACTCAGAAGTGCAGTACTCAGCACCAGCTACATGCTGACCCTCATAATTCTCACAAGCCTTATCGATGAGTCGTAAACGTCAACGCCGAATCCGTTTATGGGTCTGGGTTTTCTAGATACATAGCCTTGAAAGCTGGAGCCTGGGATAAGATTCGGTACTGCGAGTCTGTGGCGTGATATCAATTCTAGAAATTCGGGTTCTATGCCAGTGCTGTACTTATTCCTGGAATTTCTATAGTCCGCCAAGTGTAATGATATAGCGCAATCGGCTGTAACAAAAACCATATGGTTTCCGATTAAACCATGAAGCATGTTGAAGGTTGAGCTGGATTGAACGGATTAAGCCAATTTAAACCAACCAATCCGCTATCTATGAGTGAGTATCTTAGGTTCATTGGATTAATCCATCGTATAATAGTTTAGTCAAGTATAAGGAGTATGAACCGTTTAAACCGGAATGTTAGTATAGAAGTACACGCGTTCGATAAACCGGTCGCATCCCGATTAATCTCGAGTATGACCCGTTTAAACTGAGAAGTACATGCATTCGATACACTCGTAGTATCCTCTAACTCGAGTCTCGTACCTAGGCGTTACCCCATCACCAGCGTTCGATCCGCCACACAACGGAGAACCTTTGTAGACATGGGTCCGTAAATGTCCTCCGAGAGCGCTTGGTCTGGTCCAGTCTGCTGACAACAAAGTTCAGGTGGTGAAGCAAAGTGAATAGCGATCAGAACTCGGATTGGATCGGACCTGGGTGGCATCATAGGGAATCAGTGAGGCTGCATACGCCTGAGCAAGGTGAAAGAGGAGCATACCGTGTCGATATCAAGCTTCGCAGTAGCCTGGTAGTGGAGGGCCGACAAGAAACGCGTCAGTGACCCAATACGCGTGGCTGAAGGGACATGCCGACCTTTGTGACGAGCAAGGTGAAAAGGCTTCTTCATTCTTGAAGAATACGACATTGTGACCTCAGATCATGTATCAACGAAAGAATGGGGAGAAAAGGAAGGCAACTTACCTGATGCGTCTGAGTAGCGGGGGGCGGGGAGAAAGCGACAAGGTCAAGGTCAGGTTCAAGTTGGCTAACTTAAAAGACGCGTTTGGGGCTGTGGTCAGTGGCCATCACGTGCTAATGTACGAATTAGGGAACTCCCCTGATCAGAGCGTTCCAGAATCTAGGACGAGTATTGTGCTTCGGCCAAAGCGACAGATGGCCCAACCACGCGACATATATTCGAGCTTAGGGCCACAGGTCCAGGATCGCCTCTCTTCCCTGTACCACCACCATCCACCTCCTACATCGCTCGACGGTGGCACGATTTTTCGCAAGTCCAGGGCCCAAGCAAAGTTCAGCTGGCAATTGATAGGTGAGCTAAATATTCTCTATCCCCTTCGCTGTAGACCCTAATGAGCCCCGCAAAGGTAACTCGACTCAACGGGACTCAGAACGTCACGGCTCGCTTGAGGTACCTCACTCATATTCTCGCAGTCTCGAATGCTCCACCCCATCCAAACGTAAATGAACCAATAACACCCATTGTTTAAACTGGTTTAAACCTCGGACTTCGTACATGCCACCATCCACAACCACTCGACTATCGTGTTCTATCCGCCCTGATTAAACCCGTTTAAACTGTAAATCACCGTTTAAACAGGAATATGCCTTTCTTCTCCCCTTACGATACCATTGGATGAAACGTCGATTAAACCAACCTACTATACTTTCCACTCTACGACTTTCTTACAATACCGTGAATTTATCCAGATTAAACTGTATTCTATTTGACCAGTTACTAGTTGTAATACTGAGCTATGGATTTTTGCAGCTTAAGCTGGCTTAACCTTCAAGACGCTCACGGCTTAATCGGAATCGGTACGGTTACAGGCTGTAAAGAGTAGTTCCACAGTTACGATAGTCCTGGTGTAACGGTTCTGCATTCGCATTCAGAGCCGGATTGCATATGCAACTCAATTCGGAGGAGAGAAAAAGGTGCTCCTGCTTATCTTGAGTAAATATCAGGGAGCTTTCGGAGTTTCCTCGTCTCGTCTATGAAGGTTTTCGCATGATGTTCTGTTCGTGAACGCTTGTTGCAATCTTTTGCAAGAGCAAGCTCATCCATGTTCTGTTATACCCAGGGATTCAAGCAATCTCAGCAGCGACGTTCGTCAACGCAGAAGTTATCTAATATCTGACGTCATTTAAATACCGTTAGGGCCGAGTCTTCCGTAGTGCTGTGGTTGAAGGGAAGTAAAGGGATGGAGGCAATCAAAAAACTTAAACAGCTTTCCCACTGAATCTCAGACTGGTGCCTAGCCAAGTCTGACAACGAGGGAACGTCGAAGGTTGCAAAGGCGTTGAAGGGTTCTGCATTGGTTTAACTTAGTTGACGACGAAAGAACTTGAATTCGTGCCAATCGAGATTATTTTGGACATACAGCTGCTCTGATTTACCGTCCCCGATCATAACGGACAACTCGGACGACTCGAGGATTATCTCTTCGGCTAGGACGACTACAATCGGGCACCACACTCTAGTTACCCTAGCCCGCTGACCGAGAGACCACAAAATTCGTTGTACCTCCAGCTTGGGTGGCACAAATTCTTTCGTCAAATACTAGTGACATCCATGCATCTATGCCTTCTGCCAGGCCCATACTAACGGAGGCACTATAACGATTCCGCCGAAAACAATCAACCACGAGAGATTCTTTGTGGTCAAGAGCGACGAAATGCTGGCGAAGGCGGTGAAGCTTTCTTGGGAACCTCGACGAGATGGTGGTTCAGAATTCGATGGTGGGGTTGGAGTATCTTGGGTGACATCTGTCGGTTCTGGTTAAAGGTAGTCTACAATCAGCGTCACAGAGTTTGGTACTTACATACATTGGACTTAGAGATATGGAAGACATTGCCTCCAGCGCGTGTGATATGTCCGCCGTAGATGTCAGTTGACCTGTGTCGAACGGTGTTCCCTTTCAGCAGGAACGGTACATAGTTACTCCCAGAGATGTCATCTATATTCGGAGCCAAAATCCCGTCGGTGCCCAAAAAATTGTAGTTTTCACCGAGCCAGAGCCTTCGCGGAAGATAATCGACGTAGTAGGGATGGGCGCCGAATTGAGTATGATGACCGTGTGTCTCGCGGCGTTCTTCGCGCTCATGCGTTTCTTGGGCTCGTCAGATGGCACAGATGATAACGGTTTATGAAAGGGGGAGGGATTTTGGGAAAGCCGTCGAGGATAGATCGAGTTTTTTTATACAGGATCATCTCTTCCCATTGTGATATACTAGGAGGAAGGCTCAGAGAAATGCACGGGTACTAGTGGCTAAATGGTCGTAAGGGTTCAAGAGCGTGAGGAGATCGATGCACAAGAGTAAACTGAATGGAGATCATTAGACGCTCACCGTTCCACTACCGCCTTGTATCAAGGTGTTCTTCACGCTTGATGGTAGGTGGTTAGGTAGGTAGTCATCAAGGGGTGCTGGGATGAGAATGTAAACTCGCGTCAGCAATCAACGCATGGAGGACTCGGGAATGAAAATGTAACTCCTCCAAGGTTTCTCGAAGTGAACCTAACGTGAACCCTTGTTCAGGCTTTTAAGGTATACCTAGTCTGATAGGAAGGATAAACCGGCGGGTTTGAGCCCACGTTGTAGCCTCATCTTCTAGAATGAGAAACGTGTTCGCCTCTAATATCGTGCAAGAATTTTTGTAACCGAATTCTAGGGTGCTTTCGATTATGATTCTATTTATATGACGTCAGCGAATACCGTCATGCAAATGGCTGGCCTCAGAGCCTCAAACCACCGGAATGTCCAGAACTTCGCAACATCCTTTCCCACATTTCTACAAAAATACGATTCTCAAGTAGGAGAGACGTACCTTCTCTTCAGGGGAAAGATCATCTCTAGATGCGATCAAGTAGAGCTTGAAGGCGTTGAATTTCTTCCCGTATGTTAGTACTAGTCCTCGAGCTCAATATAGTGTAGTTGTATGGGAAGAAAGGACTTGAAGCTTGAAGGCCAAGGATTGTTTTGCATCCGTCGGATATACAGGAATCTCCCCACCTAACAGCTGCGATCCCGAAGAGGAGGAACCGTGACAGCCAAATCGGTGTGGTGAGATTTTAGAAGAACTTTCAACTGCCCTCCCGGCCCAGACCCCCCGTCATGTGATCTGTTGTCGGATCGAGTGCCGGTTTTCCCAGGCTTCGGCACCAGATTCCGCCAGAGTGATTCTCGGTCGGGCAGTTCCTCAGGAGAATGACATCTCCTCTGAAGAGTGTGCAAGAAGCCACGGTTACTCGGGTGAGAATCCGACTACGACTCAGAGGTACGGCATTTGTCGACATCGTCCTTTTGTCTTTGTGCTCACTTGACACCAGGACAGGCCATTCTCGAAGACTATGCATCTCTTCCATCACCTTTGCCTCCCTTCTGGTGTAAACATCCAATCAGCAGGAACACGCCAATAGCCCTTCCTAGAAATAGACTCAGAGGGGCCGTGAAGACTTTCCTCACTGTGACATACAACGTGAGGCCATTCGGAAGTCCCATATTTATGCGTGGTGGGGTGAGCTGCTCCTCCGTTTGATCTTCTGCATGGCTAACCGCTTTCGTAGGCAACCGCTCCCCGCAGCACGGGGAAGTATGGCGACTGCCGTGACAAGCTTATAGTCCAATAAACCAATGCCGTACCTACGCGTTGGTATGTAGCGCTATGCTGAAACAGCGCGAGGTATCACATAGTGCCTCCTCTACCTCGGAAGTCTGCAACCATCGTACCGGTATTGCACTGGCGCCAATCAGGATAGTTCACATTCTCTCAGAACTGGCCGCCACCACCCAATCCCCCACGGACAACGCCATACATGCAGGTTGTTCACCTGACGTCAACCTCTAAGTGCAAGATGGCCTTGTTATTCAGAACTGTGAAGTTACATCCCTCCATCGCAAAGAAGCACTTTCCCTGGGATATCACAGGTCGAGAAGAACCGTATTTTGGCACAGTTGGGGAAGGCTGAGAGGGAAGGCATGGCCGGTGATGTAGACTAGGATCCTGAGATGGAGTTCGTTGGACGGAGTGGGCGCTCATAATGCCGATTCAATCATGGCCAGCCGCGTTTGTCGAAGTTGGTTATGGCTCCTCACATTTTTGACGTCCTCCTCACCGCACCTGCCTCCATCCCACTTGATACCCGCCCTATGATACTTCTCTCCACAAAAACTGTCTTATCATACCTTAAATCCCGTTCAAAAATAGCAGACGCTTGCATATAGTACACCGGTAACATCCCATCAGCGAAGTGAGAAGCGAAATTCCTTGCAGTACCTGAATCAAAATTAAACTCCGCAAACGGTTGACACCTGAGTGGCGCAGGGCTGTTTGTTCGACGAAACCACCATGTCTTCCACAAACGATGCGACGTTAGATGGCGTCATCTATAGGCATACGCAGGTAAGTTCTATGTTTAGTTAACGAAACTTTCTGCTCTGATAATTGAGAATTAGCGAGCAATGCCGTATCACCCTGCCACTATATCCTTCAAGATTGGGCCTAACAGGCAAGGACGAGAAGTCTACGCTCGCGCCACTCATAAAGACGAATCTGGAATCTGTTATCTCTGTTTCCACTACCTCGATGATGATAGCAGGGTAGTTGGAAGTGACGTGCATTTCGGTGTCTTCGGAGCCTACGGTCGCAGAGACATGCCTTCTCAGCCAATCGGGGTAGACTGTGACGGCAATCTCTTCCAGTATCACTACCTCAACACTTACCGGCCTACGGTTATATGCGACTTGGTTACTCATCAAATACTCGCTCGGATCGACTTCAAGTCTATGGAATATATACCGGCCACCAAGAAGTACTATCAGCCTCTTGGAGCGGTCGTCACTCCTAATGAACTCGTCTTCAAATCAAAGTGGGATGACCCAGTTCTGAATCCTTCACCAGAGAAGATTGAGGAGGACTACAATCGCGGCATCATCAACGTTGATATTCCTGCCGGCTGGGGTCGTTAACTAGCAGATATTCCTGTAGTAGCGTTCAGAACGCACCCAAGCTGGTGTACTATAAGTCACTACCCGGCCCTCGATCTAATAGCATCTTACAACTCTTACAACCCAATCAGTCGAACTAGCGGTTCGTCGTTGCAATTTCATTCAAGATATGAGTATTGTTGAAGTAGTATACAGTGCAAATGCCGCCTGTGTTCTCCGACACCTGCGGTTATTGATGTCAATCAGCCCTCACAATCTCTATGAATCTCTCTGTCCACGTATAGGAGGTCAATTGCATCTGAAGGATGGATAAGTAATGATAGTTAGCGAGGTCTCGAAGTCACCTCACGTTATGGTAGTAGCTTTCGTCACTTGCAAAGACTGGCAATGCAGATGGTAATGCATCAACGAGCCCATGGATTCGCTGTAGGACCGTCGGTCAGAAAGTGGTCCGAAGATGAAGGATGAGAGGAGTGGATACGTGGGGTCCAATGATATGCTCCTTGCGTCTTGTCAAGCGAAGCTTCCTCAGCTTTTCATAGAAACGCTGCTTCTTCAGGTATTCCTCAAACTTCGCTGATGTGTCAAAAGAAGCCGTCATCTCGGTGAGGAAGTGCCTTGGGAGAGGGAAAAGCAGGCCTTGAGATTAATACGAGATTAATTTTATCGATTGAAAGGCTCAATCTCGTAATGGAGAGACTCACGCATCATGTCAATTTTGTTGGTCGGAACTTCTCTCGTCCCAAGAGATAATGCCTATCGATTTTATCACAAGAAATGCTTAGTGACCGGCTTACTTGAGAGTGAATGGACGGACCTTTCCCTCTCGAATCATCTTCGAAACGAATCCATCAAGATCATCCATTTTCCTCGGCTCTATGCAACCACCTGGAAATGTCTTCGACCAGTTCATAAAGTATGCGAGAATAACCGCATGTTTGCTTGTGGAGAGCAAGGGTCCCCACGCAGTAAGAACCCGGTCAATGCCGACGTAATTGATGTCCATGATATTCGAGACGTGGATACGGTCAAATCGTATGTTTGAGCCTAGCCCCGCCTTGGCCAAAGTACCCTTTCGTATTCCCTCAGAAAGGTGCACCGCATCTAGCCCACATACATTGAATGTCAGTCGGAACTTCCTTAACCTCTCAGCGAATGTGCGAAGTTGCTCCGTAATCATGAAGTAAAAGCATCCGTAGATGTCTTCAGCGGTGGCTCCATAACGCTTGCCACACTGAACAGTGCTGTCGATGCTAAATGGAAACTATATGAGTGTATGGATAGCTCGTGTGGGCAAGTAGACGTACTCCCAACCCTCAAGGGGATCGTCGTAATCCCGCTGAAGCCATTTTCCGTCTGTCGAAAAGAGGGATATGTTGGCAGTGTTGAAGTGTGCATTCATAGCGCCATGTGGTAATATGACACCGAATCGACGGTACTGCTTGAAAGCCACCCTATGTGAAGGACGGAGGCCCGAGTACATCGCATCTCGTTCTGGTTGACGGATGGGTAGTTCACGAACTCGATCGTACTCTGCTTGTGCAGCTGCAACGTCCATTTCCTTCAGGGAATAGTGATAGAACATCGCCATACATGCTTGAGGGACGAGAAAGCATGCAGAGGTCTGGTTGACAAGCTTTGTCTTGAAGTAACCATCCTGTTGAACGAAGTCATCTAGCCAGGCATTGACAGCAATCCCGTAGAGGCCCCTGTATTCCTGCGGTATAAAGACCGAGTACCAGTAGTGCAGAGCAATATCCACCGCGACGGTGATGTCTTCTATCTTGGATAACATAATGAGAAGCATCATATTTCGAGCGACTATCCAAGGAGAGTGATCATTCAGGACGACGGTCAGATGTCCGGAATATGACTCTGGCAAAGCATTGACGGTTGCCAGAAGATGTCGGAGATCACCAGACGCTGCAAGTGACAACGTTTTGGTCAAAAAATACAGTGAAATGAAGGTTGACAAGACCAACCTGCAAAGGCTACGAAGAGATCACGCGTGTCGTCGTTTTCGTTCTTGTCTAGTTTTATCACATCCATCGCTGGAATATTACCCCATCTATGATACAAGTCAAGAAAGGTAATCTGACGTCGAAACAAGGCTTACAGAGGAACCCCTTTGTCAACGTTCATCTGGTTTCCACCCGCAGGGTTGACACTTTTCTCACGAGAAGGCTTCAAGTGGGTGGTGCGTAACGGGCTTCTGCAGTCTATGAATCAGGGCGTGAGACTCCGTTTCGACCAGGCATCGAGTACATACCGCCTTTGTGGTGAGTCCAGTGAGCCTTTTGACATCCCTAGCAGCTGTATTTTAGTATGAAGAAGAGAACACGATCGACTGAAACTTTTCACCTGCGAACAGTACGAAACCAGCCGACAAGCGCTACAGGCAGCTGTTCCTGGGTTGGGACATGCCCAATACTTTTTGACCTGAACGTTGGCACATGGCAGGACTCTCGGTGGCGGAAATCTTGGTCGTATGCTCTCGACCAGTTTTCTATACTCTTGAGATTCGACGAATTCCTGTCCTTTACTGACCGCGACGTCCACAAGTCCGGAGAGCAAACTCTCCATAGCAGGATCTGGTGCGATCGCCTGAAGGTTCTTCATATTGACTCGTTCATGGTCAGACTGTCCTTCTGTTGCGTCCGCTTGACCAGTTGATTTTGTCATATTGTGTGCTGGAGGGGTGAAGAGAGAAGATGAAGGTCAGGCGCTCTATCTTATATGAGGCCACGTCGACGAATCGGCCTTTGAGCGCGTGCACAATGACCCTGATTCGGTTGTGGAAAATGAATCCAACGTGATGATCGAAGAGTCAAGTTGAGGCGATCATAGCACGAAGTTCGCCTGAAAGCGGGTTTTTGCCGAGTAGAAGCGCATTTGTGATTCGATAGCATTGCATTCCACGAGTCTATGATATGTCAGAGCTGGAAAAGCCGTTTGAGTAGGATTGATACCCAACAAGGAGGGAGTGTAGGTCCGCACCAATATACCCATGACCGACGATACACGGAAAAGGTAAACATTCTTAGCAACTTGGCACGAGGCAGGTTGTTTAGGGGAGTAAAAAGTCCCAGAAGAATCTGACCGAAGATGTCGGCCAAAACGAGGCCCAAGAAGTAACGAGTGCCTCCTCAAGGCCTCGAGTCCCGAGATTCCATGTCATGAGTCAATTCAATGTGTTGGAAAAGAGTAGGAGTGAATCGGAAAGTGCCGAACTCAGCGTTCTCGCGTATTCTGCCAGTGCAACTCGTTTGCCTCCGCCACCTCTGAGGGTCATCATATTTGAACAAGCCTTTGGTCGCAGGTTACTCTGCCTGAATTACAACGGCAACTCCTTCAAACTCTCATAATACGCCGATCCTCAAGATGCGATGGTTTAGTTAGAAGACCAGCGCAATCTTTGACGGAAAGGCTGGTTCGATCCCAGTCGGTGTCGCATGCTCTCGTTTGGTAGAATTGTTTTACAGGATTCTTTCTCTGTTTTCATGTCACCCGCCGATACGAACGTAACATATCCGTGTGATAGAGACCGTTTTGAACGATGGGGTCAAGACTGGATAGAGGGTGATGATCGAAGATACTCAGGCAGCATTGCACTTGATCGTGGATATATAATCCTTTTGGCAAGGGTCGGACGATAGCTCAGTTAGAGCAGTGGCCGTCGCGCTGAGTGAATCGACAGCCTCAACTCGAGGAGTGACTAGTGACTGGTGAGGCGGGTTCGATTCCCGTCCAGAGATTGCGAGAATTATTGTCTTGACTTTTGGTACGAACCCTACCAAGTATGAAATGGGCCAATGTCACTCTTTTCACGAGCGCGAGTGTTATTCTGTGTCTTTAATTGATTGTCGTTTGCCCCAATAAAGCGCGTGATATGGATGGGACAACTAGACAACCGGTGAATAGCGCTGATCACGAATACGTCGATGTCAAAAAGTCGCCCAACCGTCGCCCAACCGTCCAGCCGTTCGCGCATGAAGGATCAAGTTGATAACGTTCGGCGCCATGACTGTACCACACGGATGTCAAGTTCTTGACTTGAACGTACACGGGCGCACTGCCCAAAGAACCTCAGGTATTTATGGTCAGCGGTCGGTCAGAAAAGACCATTCGCACACGTTTGAAGCACTGATTTCCGCAGCTTTTTATTCCGAGCCAAGTTATTCTCGTCGAATGAATAACCCTCCAAGCCTAAATTCTCCTGGCCAGTTGGTGGCAGGACGACAAGAGTGGAGAAGATAAGATCATTTCTGATGGGAAGAACCTAAATAAGGGAAGCCGTAACGCCCGTCGTCAGCGTGACAAGCGTCAAAAAAGGGACAGATTGCACAGCCACTTGGGCCAGGCTGGGAGAGAGGAGAAAGTGTGGCATCACAGTTGGGCGGTGTAGTTGTGGTGTGCCCTTTTCCTCCGTTGTGTCCGTGTTATACCAGGGTTAGCAACGACCACCCACTATCACCACCACCAAGGACTGTAAACGAGAGGATAGACAACTGGGATGTCTTCCTCGTCGAGTTTAGCGACGAGTGCGACGAGTGCTGCTGCGAGCGCTACGACGTCGGCTGCTGAGAAGACGCTTAGTGCTGGTTCGAATTTGAAGGTGAGGCAACCGTTAAGTTTTCATTTGAGGGATGAATTGTTGATGTCATTTCCGGTTCCCCTTCCTCCCTTTGTTCCCTATTCTGCTCCGACTCGACCTCGATGACGACCTTGGTCTCTTCCTTGTTGTCGACTCTGGATGATATCGCTACTCTGATGACCTCTTGGACAACATCGCAATATAGGTCGTCGGCATCATACTCGCCATCGCATCTGGTGTACTCATTGGATCAAGCTTCGTATTCAAGAAGAAAGGACTGCTTCGTTCGCAGGCGAATGGAGTCGCTGGAGAGGGTGTGGCTTATCTCAAATCGGTACGTTGCCTCCTATCCACATGTCCTCCTTCAATTGGCTTATCAGGTATCATTTCTCAACAGCCGCTATGGTGGACGGGAATGATCAGTGAGTTGCACAGCTGGGCCGGCGATGGAAGGGGAGAAACTGATTCGGCTTGTTGGATGTAGTGATGATCATGGGAGAGCTATGTAACTTTGCTGGTACGTCCACCGCCCGCTATCGTGGACCACTTGACTTATTCTGGGATCCGCAGCATATGCATTCGTAGAAGCTATCGTCGTCACACCACTCGGGGCTCTCAGTGTGGTCATCTGCGCCATATTATCGTCAATATTCTTGAAGGAAACACTTACATTCTTCGGCTGGCTAGGATGTGGATTATGTATCGTAAGTCTACCTTCTTCTCCCTTCACAACATCACTTATCTCAACGATCTCTTCCTGTTCCCAGCTCGGCTCTGTCATCATCGCTCTTAACGGCCCTTCGGAAGGCACAGTCGGTCACATCAAAGACTTCCAGAAACTCTTCCTTGCGCCCGGATTCCTCGCCTACGCTGGTGTTCTCATTGCGGCATCAGTTGTCATTGTGCTTTATTTCGCCCCCAGATATGGAAAGAAGAGCATGTTGTGGTATATCATGGTCTGCTCTATGATCGGCGGAATTAGTGTTAGTGTGACGACTGGGTTAGGGTCAGCAATTGTTACGACTGCCTATGGAGACAACCAGGTCGGTTTTCTGTCTATTTTGCGCATATATGGATGCTGATTGTTACTTCCTAGTTCAAATACTGGTTCATGTACTTCTTGCTTGTGTTCGTCATTGTGACGCTTCTCACGGAAGTTTACTACCTCAATGTCGCCTTGGCATTGTTCAACACCGGTAAGTATCCATTTCAGACTGCCCCTGCTCCCTGGACCGGTCGCTGACCTCTTTCCGAATAGCAATGGTCACCCCGACGTACTATGTCATATTCACCTTCTTCTCAATCATTACCACCATCGTCCTCTTCCAAGGGCTCAAAGCCTCCCCAAAGGAAATCATCACCCTCGTCATGGGCTTCCTCGTCATCTGCTTCGGCATCGTCATCCTCCAAATGTCCAAAGTCGACCCCAAGTCATTCTCCAAACTCGACCGCCGGTCCACCCTTCTCCTCCAAGCCGCTCGTTCAAAGACAGAGAACATGGGTCGTGGCGAGGAAGGGGATGGGGAGAAGTCCGTGCTGGGTGTGGAAGATCCTGGTATGGATGCTCTGAGAGGAAGCTTTGGTACTGTTGGCAGTATCATCCGAGCTAGAAGCGTTAGGAGGATGTCTCAAGCTTCTCGTAACTCCCGCGCTACAGGAATGGGCCTTCACCCCAGCTCATCCCTTTACGACCCTCACAACTTCCGAGACTCCCTCCCTACATTCGCTCAAGCCGGCTCTAATCTAAATGGGCTTGAAAGACATCAGTTGTATGATGCTCCGGTACCACCAAGAACACCCACTACGACGAATGCAGGAGATGTTAACTCGACTTCGTCGATTGCTGGAACACCGATTATGGGGAAGAAACCGACGATTAAGTTTGGAGAAGAGGATGTGGTTCATCAGTATGATCGACCTGGGACTGGGGATAGAACGACGGAACATACTAGAAGAGCTGTTGGTGCTAGTCCGTCTACGCCTGGGATTGCTGGATTAGGAGCTGGTGGGGGTTATCCGCCGCTGCCGCAGAGTAGTCTGTTGACGCCGAGAGCGAGGGCAGATGGGTTGCCTCCGATAAGTGGGACAGGTGGATGGGGTGCATTGGGCTTGGATACGGACAGTTCGTTCGCAAGTGGTGATGGGATACCGAATGTTACGGTTGAGGGACCTACCAGGACTGGGACTACCTCTTCCAGCCCAAGCAGTGGATCAACGACAAGACCACAAGGAGGAATTTCTCAACCTTCCCTTCTCTCCGACTCTCCAGAATCATCAAGACATAATTCCAATGAACAGGTGTTAGGAATCCCACACGGGAGGTTTAGGAATGATAATGAAGTTCATTCCGCTCCGCCTACCTTGTCACCGACATCTTCTGGAGCACCGAACCCGTTCTCGAGAACTGCACCTGGGAGGATGCAGGCTAGGAATATCTTCTCGCCTTCTGGATCTGGACCTGGTGGATCGTTCCTTGGACAGGAGGGGAATGGGAATGATTCTGCGTTGTTGAGTTTCCCGAGTGTGACGGACTCCGCGAGAAGTGATATCATGTGGGACGAAGAAGACTTCCTCGCTTCGTCTTCTTCAATTGGTGGACCTGGAAGTGCAGGAGCGGAAAGAGGAAGAGGGAAAGGACTTCCCAGCGGACCGTCACCTCTGAATCCTGCTTTCGGACATTCAAGAGCAGGATCATTACCTGAACCTCAACATTCTCGATCAAGAAACCACTCTAACGATTCGAGAGGGAGGAAGAAACAGTATCCGAAAGGAGCGGGAGATGATGATGTTGAGGAGAGTCGGAGTCTGGTGAGGAGAAGTCAGGATTCGGTGGATAGTCTTTCTGGGATTGGGGGACCTGGGGAAAGTCCGATTAGTCCGAGTTTGGAGGGTGGTGGGATTAGGCTTGTTACGCAGCCTCTTGTGAGGGCGGATAGTCGGAATCGTTTCTGAGGCGTGAGGAGTAAGCAGCAGGAGGGGTGAGGAGAATGGACCCATGATCTGTGCTAAATAGTATTTTATTCGACTACCTGACACGTTACACAGGATACAGGGTATCTGGACTATTATTCGTCTTTCTCTTCTTTTTCGATGTTTTCATTACTATTTACTATTTACTCGCTCTCTCCGAAGTTGTTGTATTAGGTTCCAGATTATTATTTGGATATGTCTTTGTAGTCGGTAGTTTTTCGTTGGATTGTGGTTAACGACATGACACGACGAATTCACGATGCTCATAGTATGCGGGAACGGAGTAGAGGTTGAGCTGATACGCAGGCAGACCGACTCTGGGACCAGTGCGGGTGCTGTTCGAACTTGGAGACGCCAATGATGGGGAGACAAACGGTTGGTGACTGTTGACCACCTCAGTGTGACAATCGATGGTGACAAACAAAAATCCCATAGACAACTACTGCCCTCTCGTCCCTCCTCGTTGAGGTGACAATGGTTGCCTCCTTCAGCAAACAATACCAGCAGGACGGTTTTGTCTTCGGGATGTAATTGTGCCAAAATTTGACGATAAATACCAAGCATCGGGAATAGTGTAAGCCCCCAATTTCGCTGCACAATCCATGCCTACCATCTACAGCCTTCCCCTAGAGATCATCCATCTTATTCATTGGCACTTAGCAGAGGAGCCAAACCCTTCTCGGCATCTCTCCAATGCGTCTTTGGTGAACCACCTTTTCTGCGGTATTGCTCGGCCGTTCCTCTTTCGGACGTTATTTGTTGGAATCCTTGAGGCCCAAGATCCACGCAAGCGACCCAATTTCCTTTGCTCTAATCCTGCCTTGAGTCGGAACACTCGTCGCATTGTTTTTACAAATGCTCCAGTCGGGCCTTCCATGTGCAAGAAAAGGCGAAATATGGACTCCTGGAACCCTGCTTTTTTGGCGCCGCTTTCACAGCTGAACATTACTCAAGTGGTGATCAAACTGAGGGAAGATTGGAACGTGTGGTTCCTGCCGATAACTATCTGCATCGACATCCTGCCACGATTCAGTCGCCTGACGCACCTTCAACTATTCAGAGCTCATACTTGCCTCAAAATTATCTGCCAAGTTCGCGCTTTGAAGTCACTAGAACTCCTCGAAGTAGAGCTCGAACGGAAAACTCTAGAACGGAAGGCTCGGCCAAACTCCGAGGATAGACCCTCTCTAGAGCGACTCGCACTGTATCACACCAGGGACCAGCAGCAATATCACGGCATCTCTCAATGGTTCAATTTGAGCAACCTAAAGCAATTCTCCACCTTTATCGACCACGATACATCCAGACTGGAGGGGAACGATTATGAAGAGCTCCTGGAAGAAGTAGCCACGGTTGCTCAGGGATCTCTCAATGAGGTTTCTTTTTGGAATGGTATAGACAGCTGTGAGTTCCTACGCGACCCTTGGAGCGAAGTAGTGATGAATTTAATGGTTTCCTATCTAGATATCGGGGAAACCATCGAAATACTCAAGGTCTGCAAGGTACTGGAGCATGTGACCCTTTTCTGGTCCCAGATGCCTTTTCTACTCCTCGAGGAGGGTGACGACCGAGTTGAACCTTGTTTTCCCCCTTATCAAATTGATAGCGACTGGGTACCCCTTTCGATGTTCACGGGAGAGGTGGCAGTCGACTGGAGCAAACTGCCTTCACTGAAGACAGTGTCGGTCATGTTTGCATGGCATCCTGGCGGACTCACTGGCGAAGCTGATTGGGAGTACTGGTGGGATGCGTTTGCCAGGGACGAAATCTATCAGCCACCCCATGAGACCGCCCCCTTCGATACATCAACAAACCTCCCTGATGAAAAGCGCGTAGAGTTCAAGTTTGGCTTCGTAACCACAGAAGAAAGGGTAACGGAGTTGCCCCAATTCCCAGATATAAGAAGAGGAGTGTCCACCTTGCTGAACAGCGGTGGACGTGGGCGCATTGTACCCACACAAGGTAATGTACCCCGTTCTCTAGTTTCGCTGGCTATGCTGAGTTGATATACCTTGTCCCAGTTGTCCCCCGCTTAGAGTGGCCATATTACTTCTTCAGTTGGGGTTTGAGCCCTGAGGAAATGTACACCGGGCGAAGTTGCCCGGGAATAACCATGCCGCCTATGTAGCTACGCCTTTTCAAATATCTACTCGTTCGATTACGGAGCCCATAGCTCGAGAAGGATCTCGCATGAGGAAAATGAGTTAAAACGCTACCAACTGAGAAATTTGCGCATCGTTGTGGTTCAACATCACTGAGAATTCGATATAAAAAGCGACATTGGTAAAGAGTAAAGAATATTGATCCCATGCCTCCTTAACTTTTGTGCAGATGCGGCCATGGCCACCAGGATAGCTATGAGGCCTTGAGCCGACTATGTAAACTCCCTCGAGTCCTTCCTTCTGTGGGCAATTTGTACAAGTTTCTGAGGACGCCATTTATGAGCAGTCAGGATATGAGACGAGAGGCGGGAGATCACTTGTCGGGGGCCGTGGACCCTATGGCGAAGTAACGATTCTGGTTCAATGATCCTGGTTTCCGATAGATGTCGCATAATCTAAGGTGATTCGACTATTTCACCAGGTCCTCTCTTCGTGCAGATGTAATATGGCCAGCGCAGTGTTTCGACAACTAGATCAATAAACGAGTTGGTCGCAATACGGATTGATAGGGAATCGGAGCGTCTTACTTTCTGTGGGAAGAGCATTCACTTGAATACCGAGTTCTCTCGCCTTTGAAAACCATTCGGGATCAAGGTGAAAGTCCGGAATTGCGGCATGTTCAGTCACGGTGCATGATTCTATGGCGAACTTGAAGTCGATTCGTTTGACATCCGTCCACTTGGCAGCATGTCTGCCAGTAAATTGGTTTTCGATCGTCCGCTGGGTAAGAGGTGGCCAGATCTTTTCTCCAGCGAGAAATGGAGTATTGAACCACGCAATCACAAACGAGATGCGTTCCAGAGAGGATGGGGGCTCGATGTATTGGAGGATGTTCATGTTGAATCTCTCTATCGTGCTAATACCATAAGGATAGCATAGGATCAGATGCCCGAGGTTCTGAAATTCCCTCATTGATGCAAATTGGATCTCTGGTGGGCATATTTAGTCACGGCGGTCAGAATGCTCGGCGAATGCTCCACTCACCTTCTGACCTCTCAACCCGGAGGACCAACGTACGCAGTGCTCTACTCTGCCTGGCGACAGTCCTCAGAAGGGACCTGGAGTCTTTGTTCCATGGCGAGTAACATTGGCCACTGTACTCCATGAGGTGAGAAAGGTTGAAAAATTGTGCAAGAAGGTTTTCGTAGGTAGCGTAAGTCGGAAAGATCAGCCGCTCGAGACGTGGCTTGGGAGGGTATCTGACTAACTGCCAGCCAGGCATAAAGAATAGCTCTACTTTGATCATCTCCAACGTTTGGAGGCAGGGGAGATAAGCGAGCGAGGCGATGTCTAGATCAACAGCTTTATAGATTTGAAGGTGGCAGAGTGAAGTGAACCTAAGGCGCGCTTCTTCTAAGACGTTAAGTAGAAATGGCGATGGCGTGGTGCCATTAAAGTGAAATGAGTTTCTTCGTATCGTCAGCCTTGAGACGCTGCTAGCAGAGATAATGTAGAGGGCGCTTAGAACGCTACGCCTTCGCTTGCGAGTATCAGGACGGTTAGGAAGATGATCATAACGTCGATCGTCCAGGTCTGTCAGATTTACTTCCTGAACGTATGACCGCAGGGTGACGTTCTTGAATAGGGTGGCAAATAGGGTATCAAGGTTGTTATCCCGGAAGCTCAGATCTAGTTTCCCGAAGAGCCGCCCTTGAGAGCGTTGACGAAAACGATTATCGATCAAACTGGCGTTTCTGAGATGAACGGATGCAGAGCAGACATCGTCACCTAGATAATCTAGGATGTGATCGATGATTTCTGGTGGGAGCTCTGGTGCTGGGCTCATACTGCAGAGGAGGCGATAGCCGTAGGCTGTATACTGGCAAGGCAAGGCCTTGGATTTGCTGCTTGGCCTGCCCTGAAGATTGTATACGGAGTGTTCCGCCATGACATGCTTGACAGTTGAATATATCTTCCTGTCAAATATTCGGTGTTCCTCTCGAACTCTGATTTCCCAGCCCGGATAACGCACGGCCGCTCGTACCGAGCTTTACAGTATGACAAGCGCCTGAAACTTGTCTGGGCTTAAATCCCATTGTTCTGTGACTTGAAAGCACGGCTGCACGGTCACGGTGCCTCGACCTCGTCGGTAACCTGCGTGTCACAATGCAATGGCACAGAGACTCATGGCAGGATGACCGTTCTGGAACGGTCAGGGAAAAGGTTGCCGCTCTGTAAATGGCACGACGTTTACACGAGAGATAGTCCAAGCAGTGGAAGCCACGCCCATGGAAGCGGGATTGCTGCATTGGGAAGGCTGACTTCCAAATTTGCGTCGATCTAGCAGATCTATTTCTACTTTCATTGTCACCGGTCATTCCCGCGAAACAGCCGTGTCGGTTACACCAGATCGACGTCGGATGCTGGCGATTATCTGGAATCTATGCCATTGTTCGCCTTAAGGGGCCTGAACTGGTCGAAGAGGATAAAGACGTCGAGCAAGGGTGGATGATTTCCACCATTTCGACAACATTTTCCTCTGAGCATGCCCACCAGTCCTGACCTCCCCCTCGAGATCCTCCACTACATACACGAGCTCGCTTATGAGGGCGAAGATAACCCCGCGTATCTTGCCAACTCTACTCTCGTCAATCACCAGTTCAGGAACGCCGTCCAGCCCCATCTCTTCAGAACCATATTTATTGAGATGTGCACTCGAGCTCCGGCTGAGCTGCTGCGTCTCTTCTCATCCAATACCGCACTGAAGCAGAGCGTCCGACGAGTCGTCTTCGAGGATTTTCACCACGACGAAATCGAAGACGTCGAAGAGCTCCCCGACCTACTCAAATTCCGAGTCTGGGACGGTTTTCCCGAATTGTTGGCGCAGTTCAGCTCAATGCCAAACATATACCAGGTCGCCATCCGCTCGACTTCTCGCAACTCGGACGATGTGGCTTACCTCGTCCCATCCGCACTTTCCGAGGAGATACTGCTACAGTTCAGAACCTTGCGAAATCTCCAACTGTTCAAAGTTGACCTTGAGGCCGGATCCATCACTTCCTTGTCCAGATTTCCTTCGCTGAAATCTCTGGAGCTCATCGAAGTGAACATTGACTTCGACGAGAATTCAGTGTACCCAGCTCCGGAGGATAAAATCTCCTTGGAGCGTTTGACGCTTCTTGACACTACTTCCCTGGCACAATTTCTCGGCGTCTCCGGATGGTTCTGCTTGTGCAACCTGAAACAATTCTGCACCTATGTCATGTATACAAAGGACCAGGGCGAAGATGCTGAGAGCACAAATTGGTACTACACATTATTGCAGGAGGTCGTCGACGTCGCTCGCTCTGCATTGTCGGAGGTTTCACTCTGGATTGGCATGACCCCTTGTGAGTAATCGTCATCAACTGAACGGGGACCCCCTGCTGAGTATACTTGAATGTAGATCTTGCCGCGGCTATTGATGTCCTCGAGTCATGCGAGGTCCTTGAGTACCTAACTCTTTACTGGCCTCAGGATCCATATCTTGTAACGGACGACATCTACGCTGATGCTAGGCTTTTCGAACCCGATCTAGATCTTGTCGGTGGACCGTCTCGCGTAGATTGGGCCCAGTTGCAGCACGTCAAGACTGTTTCGTTCATGTTTTCATGGCGCCCTCGAGCGGAGAAAGTCTGGAAAGAGTGGCTCGAAGGCAATCAGTTTGAAATGTTCGACAGTGTCAGCGACTCTGACAGCTTCTCCAACAAGAAAATCCCTCGGGATTGGGCAAACATCGAGGTATTCAACTTCGGATGGGTTACATGGGCAACGCAGGGCTTGAAAGTCGTTCCCATATTCCCGGACGTACGGGAGAGGCTACCGAACGTACTCGAGAGTGGTAAAGGTCGCCAGGTTAATATTCTGCCAACACTCGGTGAGATCAGTCACCTCGCGCTCCTGTCTGATTTCCTGACGTTCCTTTAGTTGTGCCTCGTCTGGAGTGGCCTTATTACTGTTTCGATTGGACCCATGTTCGAGGAGAGGAGGCAGTCATAGATGAGGAATACGATCACGACGAGGAAGAAGATCGTGTCAAACATGATGTAGTTTTACAGTTTCGCTCAATAGTCTGATGCTCGATTTTTTGGCCGGGCAATGACGAGGCTTCTCCTGCAATCCTTTAGATTACAACCTCCGAGAATGAAAAACTTCTGGGGCACGAGCAACATGAGCGATAGCCTCTGTTGGTCCCCCGTATGCATTGTCCATATCAATGAGCGCGCTGTATATTCTAACCCGATGGTCATGCTAGCCGCATTACGCAGATAAAGGAAGCATGAATGATATACACATGCATATGATACATAAGCAGTGACGAAGATCTAGATAAATTAATTATGAGGTATGAAAGCGAAATGGGAAAATGGGTAACGAAAAAAGGATATACGGTATATAATTGGAAACATGCACAACGGTAACAAAACAGGGGTATCGTCTGTGACTATATCCCATTCAACAATGACAAGACATACTCCAACGTCCGTTCATCTAACTCCTTGCATTTAGACAACTTCTTCGCCACATCATCCTTATCCACCACGACTCCTTCCCCAGCAGGTTTCTTCGTTTCCACCGCCTTCTGGTTCTGCATCTCGGCTAGAGCAGCTGCAGCATTCGCAATCCGAGCGGCCAATGAATGTAAAAGAGCCATCATCTCCTGATCGGTACTTGAAGCATTGATAGGAGGCAACAGTATCGCAGGGTCGCCGTATATCTCGATTGGCGGCTTCCTCTCCTCTCCGAACTCATCTTCATCAAACTCGTCGTTCTGCCCGAACTCGTCCTCGTTGCTGCGTGAAGTCTGGATGCTGCCTTTGCGTGCAGGTAGGGAGCGGAAAATGCGTGATGAGGTCAACGCTTCCAGGCGTAGGCAGAGCAAGCCCAGAGCCTGCATCTGCTCAACGCTGAAGGGAACACGGGAATCAGGTGCAGTAGGACCTGAAGGTCCCCATTCTTGACGACCAGCAAGCTCATTGGGGTAAATGACCGAAAGGAACTCTGGCGTTTCCAACCCCTTCAGCTTCGCCTCTCCTATGCCAATGACAGTGATGCCGATGCTCTTGATGCGCTGGATAGCTTGCTCTGGTTGACGCTTGGTATGGTCGGTCGGAGGCTCCGTGCCAAGGACAGAAGCGTTAATTTCGCGGATAATATCTGCACTGCACATGATCTGGCCACCAGCTGCGCTGCCACATATACGTGCAGAACGGTTAACCATGGAACCAAAGTAGTCCATTCGGTGGGTGATAGGGTCGAGCTCGGGGGAGGGAGTACCACAATGAATACCCATGCGAACGCTGAGTCCACGAGCAACCAAACGACCTTGAGGATCCCATGCCGACCGACCATCTTCGCACTCCAGAATCTCCAACGGCCAATCAGCGTGCAGCAATTGCTGCTGGACGGTGATACACCACCAAACTGCAGCAGTGGCGGTAGGGAACGAGCACATGAACGCGTCTCCTTCCGTCTTGACCTCGTATCCTCCACAGAACCTAAGCTGGCGACGAAGAAGGTTGTTGTGAATGCGAAGGGCGGTCGGCATGCCAGGGTTGGCTTCCCACAATAGTGTCGAATTCCTGATATCGCTGAACACCAAAGCGATATGTCCAACAGGAGCAGGTACCTCATTCTCCAAACGAATAAGGTTCCTATCAATAGGCTGATTCTTGATCTTCTTCGGCAGGTCAATCTCTGTGTTCCGTACTTCATTGACTCCAATGACCATGATCATCGTACTCCCATCCGCCCCATAGCTGATAGCGAAATCCCTCAGCTTCTGCGCAGCAATCATCGGATCCGCTCTCTCCTCCCTTGCAATATCAACAGCAGTTTGATACGACATGTAATCCCAGAGTCCCCGATTGGCGATGATGACGAATTCATCGTGCGCAGTGATGTCGTAGCTGAAGACGTCTGGACGTGCGTTGATGACAGGGAGTAAATGATAATACCCAAACGCCCTCGAAATATCCACTTCCTCATTAACCAACCCCGCAGGTGATACCCAACCCTCCGCAGACCTGATCCTCCCCGTCTCCGTTCGGTCCAGAGGATCATGCCTCTTCGATAAAAGCCTTGCATCTCCCTGTCTTGACACCACAGCCTGAGCGTGTCCCACATTCGCAACATACATCGTCTTGGTCTTCCCGTGCACGAAGTACACCACGATCCCAGATACACCACTCCTGATAATCGCAGGATCAGGGATTGCGCTAGCCCGAGCTTTCCCTGAGATGGTACTGTTGGTCGATCCCTTCCGCATGGAGACATACATGGAATCATGTAAATCCTGATTCAACTTCAGGAAAGTCCTCCTCAACGCATCGGGAATACCCTCATTCAGTGCATTGTTCAAATGCCCCAAATGGTGCCTGACCGCATCGACACAATTATCGTGAAGGTATCTTGACAGCCTGTTCCTCGTAGCTCCAGGAGCTAGAGTCTTCGGAGGATGTGATGTCCCGAACATAGCGAAAAAGCATTCGCCTGGTCTGTCCCGGAATTCATGGACGAGGTCGAGCATGGTCAAGGGGTCTTTCCGACCAATGGCGTCTGCAATACCATAAGGCATGCCCAAGACTGTAGAGGAAGATGTCCGGACTCGGCGGTCGTCGTTCTCATCTGGGATCTCGACTCGGCTGTTGTCCGTTGTTGATGCAATGGTGACGTCCATGAGACCCAGGACCGCCAGCTGGCTGAGGTCGGTGAACCCAGCTAGACGGATTGGAGGTTTGCGTGAGACACTGTGTCGGTGAAGACGGTCTGGTTCTGGTTTGATTTGTAGGCGGTTGTTCCCTGATAGGTTGAGGTATCGGAGGTTGGTGTTGAAGTTCCTGTTGTTGATCATTAGTATCAGGTAGTGATGCAGAGGAAAGAGAAAACGTACCAGTTCCAATCAAACTCCCAATTATTGACGTTATACTTGAGAATGTTACTCCCCACGTCCAAAATCATTAAATTCTTCACCTTCCCCAATTCCTCCGGTAACGACACCAGCCTATTCCCATTCAAGTACACCACACAAAGCGCATTCAACGCCTTAAGGTTCTCCGTCGGTATACTTGTCAACTTGTTCCCGCTCAAATACAACTCCTCCAAGAACGTCATATTCCTGAAGAACCCAGACGGCAAATCCTGCAGCTTGTTGAACGACAAATTGAGGACGCGTAGTTTTCGGAACATCAATATGGCAGCGCATATATCGTCGTTGAACTGGTTCTCTCCCAAGTAGAGGCATTCCAAGGATTGCGTGAGCGGTGGCGCAGGTCCTCCAGGTCCGGGTAGCGACCCTAGGGAAGTTGCAGATGTCTTCCGCCCAAGAATCTGTGCAGGCTGCGACATCATCTCCACCTCCGATATTGAGGGTTCATAAGGCGCCGGTGGAGGATCATGCCAAACACCCAAAAGGTTCGAAGTCAGGTTCAACTTCTTCAACGACGCGCAATTCCACAATGTTATAGGTAACTCAGTGAGTGAGTTGTTATGAGCGTCTAGGTCCTCTAGACGTTGGAGACGACCAAGAGATGCGGGGAGTGAGTCGAGTTGGTTATCTGCGCAAGAGAATATCTCCAGGTAGGCGAGTTCACCTAGAGATTCGGGGATGGAGCGGAATGAGTTGTGGTTGATGTTGAGGCACTTTAGGGAACGGAGTTGGCCAAGGGCGAAGTTGTCCAACGAGGATAGTTTAGCATGGGAGATGTCCAATTTCGTCAATTCGGTAGGTGTTCGACCCAGTGGACCGGGCGATAGGGAGAGTTGGGTGATTTCATTGTAGGAGGCGTTGAGTATGCTGAGGGATGGGCCGAGGGAGAGGTCAAGTTTTGAGACGGCGTTGTGATCCGATTCGAGGTGTTCCAATTTGGGAAGCATAGACACGATATTGAGGTCCAAAATCTGGTTCCTTCTGCAGTCCAGGTACATCAACGCCTTGAGGTTGACGCATTCATCCGGTAACCTGCTAATCTGGTTTCCCACCAAACACAATCGCTCCAACTTGACCAACTTGCCAATACTCTCCGGCAGCTCCGTGATGAGGTTGAACGACGCATCCAGGTCACTGAGCGAAATAAGGTCGCAGACCACAGAGGGGAATACTCGGAACTTGTTGTTGGAGATGTTGAGCGTGACAAGGTTGTGCAACCTTGGGAAATACCAAGGTAGCTTCTCCAGTCGGTTGTTCTGCATCGACAAAAATTTGAGCTGTGTGATGTCATCCAGAACTGCTTCGTCCAAGTCGCTTATCCTATTGGAGGATAGGTCAAGACGCATGACGGCAGTGGCGTGGCGGACACTTTGGGGGACTTTTTTCATGCCCATGTTGGAGAGGCGGAGGTCGCGGAGACCGGTACAGGATTGGATGAAGTCAAGGGGAATCTCAAGCATAGGGTTTTGAGAGAGTTTGAGGGAGATAATAGCGTCAGCGTGTTGGTGCAGGAGAACGGGGATGGTTCGGAGACCTCGGGCCGTGAGGTCAACAATATTGTATTGTTCAAGGTCAATTTCGGGTTCGCCGTCTTGTTCACGCTGTGGGAGAAGTGAGACACGAAGAAGAGGGAAACAAGAGGAAGAAGACAAACCGTTCGGAGAAGCTGAGACTTGAAGACGAATTTGAGGAGATATGCGGAATGTTGACCTTCACTGCCGAGCAGCTCACTGCAGTCGGTAGGGTCGTACCCAGCCTGCTCCAGTCGCTTCCGCACGATCTCAGCAGGTCTTTCCGTTTTCATCAGCAGTCGTTCTGTAGAGGTCCTCGTCAGTATAGGTGTCTATATGCGCGCGAAATTGCTCACCCCTCCCTCGTTCCTTGATATACAGCCTATGCTCCTCAACCTCATCCGGCCTTAACAGCTGCTCCCTCAACTTCGGCAACAACGCTCCCACCGTCGTCCCAGGTCCCAGCCTCACATTATGATACTGATTCTTATCATCCCTATAAATCCTGATCACAAAAATCCTCTCCTGCCTCTGTCCTTTCCCTTTATGCCTATTCCCTCTCTCCTTCCTCGTACTTCTTGGAGGGTGAAGGAGGAAATCATCAGACATGAGATGACTCTCCAGGTTATCGAAGTCAGGTTGAGCGTTGGGATTGGGTGCGAATGACATGGGTGGTTCCGCAGTTGGGTCGTTGATGGATTCGTCAGATGAGGAATAATCGGGTTCTGGGATTTTCGTTGGTTCAACTGCCCATGATTCTGGAGCTGTCCAAGAAGGACTTCCAGGTCCACTTCCGTTCGGTGTGAGGGGTAATGGTTTCGCAGCCGAATCCGCCAAAGTACGTTCCTTGGGTGCAACGATCTTCCGTACTGTATCCTCTGGTGAAAGTATCCTAGCCTCCCTCTTCTTCTCCGTTGGTGTAGTAGTCGGAGCGAAGGGATTGCTGAATTCGGAAGGGGCGATAAGGGTGAATTGGGAGGATGAAGGGTTTGGCATGCTTCTCCATGAGTACGTCCCTGTATGCCCATCGGAAGATATCGAACCGCGACCAGCGTAGGATATACTTGGGTCCCGAGAGAGAGTAAGGTCAATGATTCCATCCATAGAATCGATGTCCAAGTCGAGCCTCATCCCAGCTGGATTATTCCCTGCATTCGTGTCCACCGAGTCCATAGTTGAACCCTTCTTCTTCGGATGCTCCCCATGCCCATGCCCATGTCCACTATGCCTTCCTCCTCCTCCTCCTTCCCCACCACCACTCCCTGCCCCACTTCTCTTCATCCGTCTCCCAGATAGAAAGTTCAAATCGGGTAATGGTGGAGGCGGAGGTAATAGTGAAGGGTGGTCTCCATTGATACTCCCATGATCACTCCTCAAGCTGATTTTACTCTTGGTTTTCTTGAGTAGACCTTTTGAGATGAGAGAAACCTTGGATTGGCGAGGTTCGCTGACTAGTGTTGAGGTTTCTGCTAGTGTTGGATGATATGACCTTGTTGATTCTCCATCGGCTGAACGTCGATGTTCGTCAGTGGATAGCGTGCTCCCTGACTCTGATGGTCTCGGGTGTCGAAGAGGGCTAGTCAAACTTGACTGTCGAAGGCCAGGCAGAGGAAACGACGAAAACGAGGCCTTGTATGCGAGTCCGAACCGGGATGAAGCTGATTGTTTAGGTGGTGGTGAGGGCTGAACGTTCCCATCCATTAGCAACAATGATCAAAGCCCAAACGCGACAAAAACTCACAGGTTCAGCCCAAGGCGCAATATCTGGTCCACCTTGAGCGAAATTCATAATATCCGCCTGTGAGGAAGTCGTCGAAACACTCCCGGGTCCTCCCCACCCATTGACACTTATACTGTCACTTCGGTCTCCTCCCTCAAAGGTCGTAGCGACACTCCCATTCCGACTCGAGTAGCTTCTCAGTGTTGACATATTTCCCTTCTCTTCCTTCTTGTCCTAACGCCGTTCCACGTGTAATAGTCGTTAAGAGGATGTTAGAGGGTAAACGTCCAGCGATGAACCCTTGACGAACGAAATCGAGAGGGAGGCAACAAAAAAAGTTGTTGGAGAGGTCACGGCGGTGAGTATAAGGCCAGGGCTTGCGAAGACGGCGGTAAGCGTAAGCCACCTCCTTCCTATTCAGGACAAACGAGAAGATGCCGGCAACCCAAACAAACTCCGCTCCCTGCCCATAAATTGATTGATGAAGACCCTGGTTTCCCCTTTTAGAGCTTCGATTCCTGCTTTTTCTCATTTTACACAGCAGTGATATTCTTTTTTCGCTTTATATTTGAGAAAGACAAAGGGGGCACTCCGACGTCGCAGGTTCGTCGCTAATGCTACGTTGCATATACGAAATGTAGCGTATGACTACGGGAGGACAGACGCGCAGCGCTTCCCGGTTCTCCATAAGGAATAATGAGTCTTGTCGCCTCCTCTGCATGTCCTTGTTCATTTAGGCGCGATCGATAACACATGTACATCCTTCACAAGTTCGTTGTATCTCATTTCGTCGTCGCCGCAGAATCCGACTCAATTCTGTCAACCTCAAGCTTACGTTGCAATTAGTGACAGATTGACTTTTGTCAGTCATACTCGCGGCTCGACCCACTTCTAACCCATAAGTAGCAAAGATGCTTATTATCAGAGCTAGATTCTAGTCAGATTAAATACCACTGGCACCACCACCGTCAACTGTGACACGTATGCAGAACGGTATCGACCGAGAAAGTATATATTCGACCTAATTAGCTCATAGACCTAGAATCTCCGACTCCCGGACATGTGTCTTCGTGTGTGTGTGTAAAAGTAGCGTATGTCATCGAGCGTCGCTTCCACACCGATTTACTGATTCTCTGATCTTTTCTCCCCGATTTCACAGGAACATCAGAATTTAGAGAAGATCAGTTGTGTCATTGGATGTAGATCAATCTCGAGAGAGGTGAGGGAAGAAGTGAACATGATTTACTGCAACAACGATTTATTTCAAGATTTTCGAGAGAGAAAGGCATCTTCGGTCATCGGGAATGTTTAAATGGATGACATCTGTCAGTGGGAAGACATGAGCGAACACGTTGGACTCATTCATTCGTCGACGGTCAGCAGCTGACCGAGTCGTCGCAGTACTTAGCCTTCGATAACCGTCTCACTCACCCCCAGCCATCTAGGCCTACCGCAATTGAAAGACCCCGTCCCAACATAACATAACCCAAGTACCCCGCACGCGATCCCGCAACAAATCTCGAGAGTTGAGTTGACTCACATCAATCTTCCACCTGCCTTCCCTGCCTCCATTCATCCTTTATTGAGTCGAGGTCTAGACCTCGGCTTATCCATCACCCCGATGCAAATTAACACTCATCCCGATACTCCATCGGCGACTACCCTCCTCCTCGCGAACATAATAAGCCTCCACCAGAACCTAGACCCTGATCAAATCACGAATCACACACGCCTCCGATCCACCCACTTTTCTTCCGTAGATTCGTATGTTCTCAGAGAATGACATACGGAAGACAGATGCCACTGTCAGTTGATATGAGTGAGTGTGATTACTCTGATGTGCAGGGTCGAAGGAGCGTGCAGTCATGAGATCTCTTGTGAAGGTTGACATGAAGTCCCGGAGAGTGTCCGGGAGGCCTCGTGTTCAAGCTTAAGCGTCAAGCGTGCTAAGAGTGCTAGAAGTGAAAAAAGTGCTAGTGGATATCTGCTATTAGCTATTCACGATTCGGCATTGAATCGTACTCATTCAGCATCCAGTGTTTAGCTGACGAAACAGATCTGTTCTCAGGCAAGGAGGGCTACATGTTGCTCATTATTGCGACATTTTACCCAAACGCCTAATCGCTATCAACGGTGGAGGTTAGCCTCTCGGTCTGACATTGAAACGGCGGTGATGAGTGGCAAGAGTAGAGGGGTAGATTAGTCGTCGTGGATTCTCCGAAGTGAAAGCCGTGATAAATTGGACGCCCTGACGGTCTTGGCCGATCCCAGTCCCAAGGAAAACGGAACTAAATCTCCTTCGTGCGGAAAGAACAAACGTTCGTCGGGCGTTCGAGCGACTTTCATATAGCCATTCGTAGGGGCTGACCTTTGACATGCTGGTAAGCCACATCTAAATTAGCTTCCGGCCTCCAGAAAAATGAGCTATCTGGCTTCTCTTCCTTGTGTTAATATATGGGACGCCTCAACATACAGTAGAACCCTTCACTAATCAATTCACAACACTCTGGAGGAGTAAGGTTCTCGACCTTCCAGGGTCTACATGAACTACTCGGCGATGCCGGCGGGAATTCATTCATAAATAGAATAATGTACAAAGATAAGAGGATGCGCTAGAAGTACACAATTTATAGTTAGGTGCCAAGCATGTCAAGTCCCTGAACCCCTAAGCCTCACTCGAAGCAACCGCAGCATCTGTAACATTCGCGGCATCGGCAGCAGCGCCATAGTGAGCCCTGTCCTCTCCTCCCCCCAACAACGCCTCTCGCTCTCCTTCGTTCCTCGCCTTGGCCTCCTCCTCAGCTCTTGCCTTCTTCCTCGTGTTAACGACGTGCCCGCCGACCGCGCCAAAGAACACTACACCCAATACTAAGGAAGCGATAGACCGAAGAGTACCACACTGAGGTTTAGGCTGAGGTTGGGGCGTAATTTCGTTACTGCTCCATAAACTTCGGACTACGAAATCCGCAGGATCGGGATTCCTGTTAGTCGAGATAGAGGGGTTTAGCTCGAATCGCACTGTCACGAAGAAACCCATACGTCAGTCACGAAATTTAAACCAAAGGAACCAAGCGGAGGCTCGCAAACGATGACTTACATGTCCGGTCAAGACCAGGAATGAGGTAGAACCCATTCGTGGGGTGTCCAGTCTCGGCGTCTACAAATACTCCAACTGTGCCAGCTGGATGATCGATCCATGTCCAAGGCGCCACGCCGCCCTTCGCGGAGAGTGTAAATGTATAACCTTCCCCTCTAGTCACTTCGATCTTGGGGTCAATAAGATGAGCATCAGCCAAGGACGTCGGAGTGAACTGGGTACACGTCAAGTGGAGAGGGAAAGATAAGATTCTTGTCAGCTAGGGGTTAGACTAGAAAGCGAAAGGGTGGCTCACGTATCTTTCGTCCTTTACGACCTTTCCTCTATCAATCTCAGCTGTCAAATTAAGTAGCAGCCAGACGTCCTTCGCGTCCCTCCCAACGGGCAGAATATTCGTCAGCCCGACTGCCTCCAAAATGACTGAATTATTCAGACTAGGCGTCGTGAACTCAAAGGTGCTGATATTCAACGGCCTTCCAACCCAGTCGAACCAAGTCAACTGAACGCTTCCTTTCACTTCTTCCCATCGGTCGGAAATTGTCAGGACCTCCAAGGACTGATTTGAAGCCGTCCAGAAAGGATAAACGACAACCGGCGAATAAATACCCGCCAAGCCATAGTTAAGGACCTTCCACCGCCCAGAATGTTCGATAGCAGACCAAGAAACGCCCTGCCAGATGTCATTCAACTGCCAAATGAGCGATCCGAGGTTATTCTCTCCCTTTCCTGCGCCTGACCGGTAGAAAGCGACTTGAGAAACCATCGTCATAGCTTGGAAGACTTGGGTGCTGTAACACCATTGAGCGAAGGTCTGGTTCGTGTCAGATCCAGAGTTGGGGGTGGGTAGCCACATCTCAACGGCGTTCGTCATCTCCTCGTGACCTTGGTGGGAGTTCGGGTTTGGCCATTGGAGACCTCCAGCAGGAGGGTGATGTGTACGGGATTGGACGACGGAAGAGTTGAATGAGAAGTCTTCTGGCGACTCTAGGGCTTCAAGCCAGCTGTAGAATGAAGGCATTGAATGGAATCTATATCCGAAAGAAAGTGAATCAGGAACGAGGGTGCGAGGGTCGGATCTGTAGATTCCTTACGCACCCAAATTCATTCACAAAGCGTGCGACTGGGTATGTGGAGTAATCGAACGCAGATGGGGCGTCGTAGTTGAATCGCTCTATTTTTGACTAGTTAGTGCTATTGATCGCTCGACGTTTGTGAGAGTAACTTACCTGCGTTTCCATAAATATAACCAGATGTACCATTCTCAAACCGAAGTTCATACGGGTCAAGACTCAATACACCATGCGTCGTAGAGCAGTCCGTATAAGGTACCTTTATCGCCATGGTTAGCCGTCAAGTAACTTCATAGTTACTGAGAATATTCCCCTTACCGACTTGCTTTCCGACGTCACGGCGTTATAGAGGAATTTCTGGAAGAGCTCAACATACTGGAAAACGGCCTGAATCAGGGGGTGAAAGCCAAGCAGGGGTTCACAAATTACGAACCTCGTCAAAATAATGCTTGCCGTTATTTTCCCAGTTCCTCGTCCAGATCGCAATTCCCTCGATCTCATTCCCCGCAGCCCACTGCGCATTACTCGGATGTCTATTCACCCTTCTCACATTCTGTCGAACCTCAGGCTCAATGGTCTCCAACAAGAACTCGTTGATAGGATACAGCGCATCCGAGAAAATGAGCTCCGACCAAGCGAGAATCCCAAGTTCGTCGCAGATTGAATAGAAATCATAAACGCCACCAGCTTCTTCTGCGGAGGACGGTTGGTATGCACCTCCACCCCATACGCGTAGCTAGAAAGAGGGAGGGAGAAGAACAGATCATTAGCTCATGATACGTAACGTAAGAATAAACGAGGATTTACCATATTTTGTCCGCTTTTTACGGCACTTTCCAGAATCCATCTCACGCGGTCAGTCGGGATCCTCGGATAGAAAGGGTCGAACGGAATGAGGTTGGTACCCTTAGCAAAGAAAGGCTTCCCGTTGATCTCGAAATGCCATTGGTCGCCCGGGATGATGCCGCGTTCTTGAACCTCGGCGTCTGAATAGGGCGTCTGTATGATGACTATAGTGCGGAACCCGGTTTTCGTAGCAAGATCAACGAGTTTTCCAGCAGAGTTGTCCAGAGAGATCACTATGTCGTAGAGTTTGGGACCAGTCCCGAGATCATGAGGATACCATCGTTGTGGGACGCCCTCTGAGACAGCGCTGACGGCACTGATCCAAAATGGCTCTTTGGTAGAGGCAGGGATATCCGAGATATCGAATTTCGATGTGAGATGAAGCTCGGGGAAGGAGACAGAGAGAACAGCTTTCGAGATGGCGACTGGCGTGCGAATGGCAAGAGATACGTTCACGATCCAGTCAGCTGTCTGGTCAGGATGCTGGTTAGAGAATGACTGTCCACGTTTGAAGATATCGATGGATGATTCCTCGAGGAAGACGGATCCTGGTGCAGCTTGTGCACTATCAGAGGTCGCCTTGTCAAGTGCCTTCTTGTCGCTAGACAGTGTAACCAGATATGCGGGTTTATGTATGCCAGATGGGACAAAAGCTGGTCCCTGCTCATAGATTAGATCTTCCCTCATGCTGTGAGCTCGAGGAAATACGACGTACCCAGTCCCAACCAAAGTCATCAGGAACCTTGCGAAGCCATGGCCACACAGTCGGATATTCGAACTAGCAGCGTTTGAGTAAAGATTAGAGGGAAATGAGGTCCGATATATACTTACAGGCCAATTTCCAGGGAATGTTTCCGAACCGGGCAAGGTAGAAACATTCAGACCATAGTGATAGGCGGATTGAATGGCGACAGTGAGGTTATTATCAGTGCCGGAATCGCTTTCAATTTGTTCAGAAACATCGAATATCCACTGTCGGAACTGATTATCGACCCAAGCAACAGGCCGTCCTCGTAAGGTCTACGTAGGATTCGGGTTAGCACAAGACCGTTCCGAAACAGAGCATATGCGGACTGACAATATTCGCGACTGTATCAATGCCATAGAACACTAAGAGTGTCGACTGGGCCTCTAGACTGAGCCCAGAAGCGCGATTGAAAGGTTCCAGGTCAGCAGTGTACGTCCAATTGTCGTCAGCAACCCATCGTTCCGTGAAATCTGCCCGGTATAGTCAACAAGAGTGGTTAGATGAGATACATAACGAGACGCACCATTGATACCCAATAGAGGCTCCGTTATGATTCCAGCTTTCGCCAGCTCCAGATGGACGTGCGACGGTGGACCAGAGACCGGGATCTGAATGGACCCATTTTGGTTCTTCAACGTCCAATCAAGTTGACCAAGGTCAAAGATCGCTGCGGCGGCGCTTGCGGCCAAAGACGACAAAAGAAATACGAGCTGAGCTCGCCCTCCCATCGTCTTGAAAGGAATGTGGACTTGCAGACCGTGGTTCGGGTTAAGTACAAAGTCGCTTGCTGCAGACCATTAGCGGCCCCAAGTGGCAATCCTCTTGCCTACATGGGATGACGTAAACATCTTCTACTCGTCCGTCTCGGTCATGAGGCTTGCACGGATCTTCTCCTGCATTCGGATGATGGAGCGATGAAGGCGTCGTTGCTGCTGTCGAAGTGTCGGCCGTTGGCGATGGTCGACAGCGAGGAAGAGGAAGTCGCCAAACAGGGACGGTCATCTGACCTGGTCTTCTTAGGGTTAGACGCGTCGATGTCGCGCACGCAAATCTCAAGTGCGTCTCTTCCATTCTTCCATCATACGACCAAGAATCCTCAAAGGTTGCTCAAAGGAGCCTTTTACCGACCTCGTCAAGGCTACAGGCGCTACAAATCATCTGAGCATTGCTTCTTCCTTCGAAGCTCCATCGACCACCCTACAACGAAGCTGTGCGCCACCTGACCGACCTTTTCTCGCCGTCACTTGGTAGAGGCTTCTGAGAAATGCATGTTCAATCAACTGTATGTCGAGCGGCGAATACACGGAAAATGTCATGGTGGAAGGTGGCGGCTATGCAACGTGCTTCGTCCTTGCCTCAAATCAGACTTCAGAGGAAATAGAACTCGGTCATGACCTGTATTTCCTGGACATAATACGAAAAGCCATTGGGTTTGACTGTGGCAAACCAGTCTGGGAGGCACCCTTTGACTTGTATGATTAGCTACCTTTTCGAGTGTACTATCCTAACATAATGCCTTCCGAACGAATAACATCGTGAAACACTTTTTTTGCAAGCTCTTGTGAGGTGCAGACCGGGATTTCATCGCATTACCAAACTCCCCTAGTAGTAGCTCAACGAACATATTACAGAGTCAGCTGACCGCGTATGAGTATGAAAACGACCCTGCCTTGCAAGGGCCAACCTTGCTTTCAACACGTTGCAGAACAGCCTTCCAACCCGCCTAAGTATGCCAATGTGAGCCAACTGAATATATAGTCCTAGGGAGCCAGACTTACCGGTTTATTGCAGGCCTCGTGTCACTTTTGCAGTAAAAAAGTACTCAAACCTGTTACCACTCAGAAGGAAGGACTTGCCCCCGGATCCTCCGCTCTCTGATCCTGATGACGAGGATACGCTTCGCGTGCTAGTTTTCCTAACGGGCTGGAAGGAGATAATGAAATACGGCGATGAAATCGGTATTCGTGGCCGCAAAATGTCTGCTCGCCTATATAACACAGTTCAGGTGATCCGTGGGCGCTTGCCACCTCAATGTCGCGAGACCCTCATGGTAGAAGGAGGCCACTTTTCGACATGTTTTGTCCTTGCCACAAATGATACTCAGGAGGGAATCGATGCCGGACACGATTTAGCATTCCTCAATCAGATTCGCGATGCGATAGGTTTTGAATGCGGTAACCCAGTGTGGGAGAAAATATTGGATATAGGCGATTGAATACCTGCTCTCCTGTTCCCTCGGACGAACTGTACCTCTAACCCAAATGACTGAATCAAGGTGGTTCCTCTACAGGTGCAAAGAGATCCACGGATGGCCCCAATGCGGAAATGATACAGGACATGTGCTTCACAGGCTTGGTACAATTTAACTGTTCATGTTATGAACTGGACAAAATGCAATGATTTATAAATGGGTGTTGTTCCATAACGACCGAACCACGAAGTCTCCAGGGTCTGGATGCGCATTCTTTGACAGTGCAGTATTAAGCTCGAATTTTACTGAAAGATGTGAAGGTGTTAGTTGCTACATGAGCAAAGAATGAGACACTTACGCGTCCGATCAATACCAGGGATGAGATAGAACCCATTTGAAGGGTTGCCCCTTTCGTCGAGGAAGACACCAACCGTGTTGAAGGGGTGGTCTATCCAGGTCCATGCAGCGACACCTCCTTTCGCAGAAAGGGTGAAAGTGAACTCGGCTCCCCGCGTCACGCTGATCTTGGGGTCAATCAAAGGTACATTGGCGAGGGACGTGGGCGTGAACTATTGGTCAAATCAGCTCTTGGTAGCAGATACAAAGACGAATCAGAACCCACATATTGCTCGTTATACACCGTTTTTCCGTCAACCTGAGCAGTCAGGTTCAGGAGCATCCACACGTCTGACACATTTGCTCCCGAAGGCAGGATGCTGCTGAGCCCAGTCGCCTCGCACAACACCGAGTTGTTCAGGCTGGGCGTCGTGAAGTCGTGTTTGGTACTGTTCAGCTCCTTCCCAGCCCAATCGTACCACGTCAGCTGTGCCGAACCCTTCACCTCCTCCCATGCATCCGAAGTGACAACGACCCTCAAGCTCTCATCTGCTGCCGTCCAGAAGGGGTAGATGACGACGGGTGAGAATATCCCAGCAAGGCCATAGTTTAGGACCTTCCACCTCCCAGAATACTCGATTGACGACCAGCTGACGCCTTGCCAGATATCATTGAGCTGCCACACCAGGGCACCGAGGTTGTTCTCAGGTCCACCTGCTCCTTGCCGGTACCAAGCGATTTGGGATACCATAGCCAGGTTCTGGAAGACCTGGGTGCTGTAGCACCATTGGGCGAACGTTTGGTTGGAGTCGGAGGTACCAGGTGTAGGAAGCCAGAGCTGGACTCCAACAGTCATCTCCCGCTGGCCTTCGTCTGCGTTCGGGTTTGGCCAGTCCAGGCTGCCCGCAGGTGGATGATGGGTACGTGATTTGACCACTGTCGAGTTGAAGCTGAAGTCTTCTGGGTTCTGCAGTACTTCCTCCCAGCTGTAGAAGGAGGGCATCGAGTGGAACCTGGTGCAGCAGATGGTCAGGACCTTGGTGCTGTAAGGTGAAGGGGATGTTGCTCACCCGAACTCATTGACGAACCGAGAGATAGGGAAGGTGGAGTAGTCAAACGCCACACTGGCATCGTAATTGTATCGTTCTAGAAAGCGCCGTCAGTAGGTTTCAGACGCCTTCATGGCGGTGTTGCTCACCTGAATTTCCGTAGATTTCACCAGCAGTACCGTTAGTGAAGCGGAGGACATAGGGGTCCAGGCTTAGCACGCCGTGGGTCGTGGAGCAATCCGTATAAGGGACCTAGGAGCGACGCGTGAGCAACTGGTGAAGTGAAGGAAGCAGGAGCTACACGTACAGAATTTGTCTCTGCGGTGACCGCCTCATACAGAACATGCTGAAATAGCTCAACAAACTGGCGAAGTTGGTCAGCAACGCAGGAGGTGCAGCAAACAGAACATAAGACCTACCTCATTCAGATAGTGTATCCCGTTGTCAACGCTGACGTTCGTGTTGATGACGATCCCCTCAATCTCATTTCCGCCCGCCCATTGAACATTGCTCGGGTGCTTGTTAACTCTTCTGACATTTTGCTGTACCTCAGGAATGATCGTCGCCAGCAGGAAGTCGTTGATCGGGTACAGAGCATCTGAGAAGATGAGCTCTGACCATGCCATGATACCCAACTCATCACAGATAGAGTAGAAGTCATACACGCCACCAGAGTCTCCTGTTGAAGAAGGCTGGTAGGTACCACCTCCCCATACTCGAAGCTGTGCAGCACCAATTAGAAGGTTGCATTGAGAAATGTTTAAATAACTTACCATATTCTGTCCACTACGAACAGCACTCTCCAATATCCACCTGATGCGGTCCGTAGGAATCCTCGAGTAGAAAGGGTCGAAAGGGATAATATTCGTGCCCTTGGCATAGAATGGCTTGCCATTTACCTCGAAGTGCCATTGGTCGCCAGGTGTGATACCTCGCCGGGCGACTTCTTCCTCCGAATAGGGCGTCTGGATGAGTACAACCGTCCTAAATCCCGTCTTGGTAGCGAATGCAGCTAGCTCTGCTGAGCTAGAGCTGGAGCTGGCGGAAGGTGCAGTCAAGGCTACATCCAGCTCGTAGAGCTTGGGACCGGTAGCGAGATTATGAGGGTACCAGCGCTGCGGAACGCCTTCAGGAATGGACCAGACTGCGTTGATCCAGTGAGATTCGTTCAGAGAAGCAGGTATGTCAGTGATATTGAAAGTAGAAGAAAGCTTGAGCTCGGGGAACGACAGCGTCAAGCTGGCTTCCGGGATGGCGACTGGGGCCCGGAGCGCAAGGGAGACGTTGACAAGCCAGTCTGCATTTTGATCAGGATGCTGGTTTGAGAATGATTGTCCACGTTTGTAGATGTCGATAGAGTTCTCGTCGATAAAGACAGAGGAGGTACCATTGACGTTGGTTGTGTTTGGATCTGTAGTACTGGTGATATTGCCTGGGCTCGGCAGCGTCACCAGAAAGGCTGGCTTGTGGATACCGATAGGCACGAATGCGGGTCCCTGCGTGTAAGAGATGAGATTCAGGATAACAAAAAAATGAACAGCATATACCCAGTCCCAGCCGAAGTCATCGGCAACCTTACGGATCCAAGGCCAGATGCCAGGATATTCGAACTGGGGTTCTGGTCAGATGGGGCGATAGCAGAGAAAAAAGCCCACTTACACCACCATTTCCGGGGAAGGGTTCAGAGTCCGGGAGAGTAGACACATTTAACGCGTAATGGTATGCTGATTCCAGAGCAATGGTCAAGTTGTTGTCTGAGCCAGAGGTGGATGCCATTTGCTCGGAGACGTCAAAGGTCCACTGTCTGAAGTCATTGTTAACCCATGCAACTGGGTTTCCATGAACAGTCTAGAATACCGAAACATGTTAGACCAAAAAGTAGAGGAAGTGAACATCAAGACTGACAATGTTTGCTATGGTATCAATGCCATAAAACAATAGCAGCGTCGACTGTTCGCCGGCGGTCCCAGCCTTTTGAGAGAAGGGTCCGAGATCCGCAGTGTATGTCCAGTTGTCGTCAGCCACCCATCTTTCGGTGAAGTCTGTGAACCGAAGTGTGAGGACAAGCGAAAGAAAGAAAGCGTAGAGTTCGTACCATTAATACCAAGTAGGGGCTCAGTAATAATACCAGCCTTCACCAGGTCTAAATGCACCTGTGTGGGAGGCCCAGAGGCAGGGATTTGGATTGACCCATTCCGGTTCTTGAGTGTCCATTCCAGTTGTGCAAGGTCGAAACTTGTGGATACCACAGTCGAGACTGCTGAAAGCAGAAGAACCAGCAGTAGTAGCATGACTACTTCTGCCCATCCTAGAAGTTCTTCCTCTGCCTTTTATCCTTCCCTCAACTGTGTACGTCCTCCCTCACATCATGCAAACAAACGGATGCGTTGTTCGGCCAAGTATCAGGAGGTCGTCAGAATCATTGATATTCACGTTGAGCAGTGGAGCAGAAGCTCTGAGTTATTCTGAGCTTCAATGGATCGTTGGCGGTCAATTGGATGGGGTCCTCTCTTCGTTTCGCGACCCCAATCACTTGATACATTGAAGGAAATAATGGCTTCATGCCGCCGCACGGCAGGTCGACGTTGGGCGAAAAGGATTGAAGATCATCGCGTGGTAGTAGAACATCCGCAATGTTGCCGGCTACGACCTGGAGAAACTCTGGATGGCGATACTGGGTCGAAGTTCGTCGTTACATGCGTTGGATGGTCTTGTGATGGGTCATTGCGTATGCACCAGCATGGCGAGGCAAAAAGTGACAATGTCCTACTCGTCCACATCTTCTAGCTTCCTCGTAGCTTAAAAGGCGCCTCTAAGGCATTCGCGTGCGATTGTGTGCGACAGAGCTGCGAACATTGAACGCAATGATCATTGCGGGTTGAAAGGAATTCGGAAGTGGCGTGACAAGCGTGACAACCCTTTGCATGGCTCAACGTCTCGACCACCACGACGTTGTGCACCCAGTCAATACAGTGGACATTCCTTTCAAATGTGCATCGTATATGACCTGTCAACGCAAATCTTATGCTGAATATTTAAAAGCTGTTGCGCTAAGATGGCCCGAGCGTTGTTTGTGGGTGCCATCAATCTCGAGGGTCAAATGAACATTTGCCATTGTTCTCCTCCTCCCACCATCCACGCTGCTTTTCCCTATTTTTGACTAACTACAGTCTTCTGCTATGTCCCAAGATCCACATGTAGGTGCGAATCCTACTGCCACCTCCAAATCTCCTCCACTGGACGTTGGGAGTGTACCCGACCTCGGCGGACTCCGATTATCAGCTCAAGCGCCAATCGAAACACTGCCGGACGAGCTTTTGGAGAATATCGTCGAATTGGCCTTAGAACCAACAGGAGCAACTGTCCTCCCCCCTTCCTTCACAAACACGTCCAACGTATGGTCGATCTCCCACCTCTCCCCTCGTTTCCGCTCAATCGTTCTTGGAATGACGAGCCTTTGGGCCAACGTCAAGCTGAACTATCTCGCCGAGCCTCGCATCGCCTATTGGGAGGCGATTGAAGCGATTCATGAAAGAGCAAACGGCCCTTGCCGACTGAACATCGCCTGGAATGTGGATCCCTTTGTCGTAGGCAATGAGGAGGCCGCAATGGAGGCTCTTGTTGAAGAATTCGAAAAGCTTGGGAGAGCATTTCTACACAAAATCTCCCATCTATCTATCTATATCTCCGAGGGGTTCTTCCACATGTTGCTGGACGTGTTCTTTGGCAACGTGCCAGACAAATTCTTCAACGGAATCGAAGAGATAGCGATTGAAATTGACCTCACTCCAGACTGTGGGCATGTCTGGATATCACCGACCATTCAAGGAGATTTGTATTGCCAAGCTGGATCGAAGCCACCTAAAATCAGCATCAAAGGGAATAACCTGACCTCCTTTTGGGAACAAACGGAATCAGTGGGATATGACGATATGACGATCATGCCCCCCATGAACGCTAACTGCCCCCTCATCATCAATATAAAGACTCACAGTCTGGATAGAGTCCAACATCTGTCTTTGACAGGCACGACACTCATCCTTTCCCCGATCAAGACATGCCGTTTCCTGTACTACATGCCTAATTTGAGGTCATTCGCAGCATGGATCACCGCGGAGCCGGCTCTTTTTGGATCTGCTTCGCCTTTCGAAAGCCAGTTCGAGCAACCATACCATCGTTCCAATTTATCCCAATACCTAAAGCAGCTTGATTTAACGCTATGTGGTGAAAGAGGCCTCACCAAAGCTTTGTACAAAACGCTCGATCAGATTCGCGCCCCACTGAGGTTGACTCACCTCTCCCTCTCTCGTTACCACCGTCACCCTAATCGACTCGGCGCTACGGGTCTGCCTCTTCACGAGACCCCGATCAACGTACTCGATTCTGAGAACGTTGTGGCCAAATTCATTCTTCGAGCACCGAAATTGCGCGTTTTAGACCTCAAGAACCTCTCACCAGTCTCGGAATCCGATGTTACGGAGTTGAAATCCATGGCTGATCAGGTCAATTGGGAGGTTCTTGTAGGAGTTGATTTCATGGTTTAGGTCTGACTACGTCGTTGTATGGAAGATATTTCCACTGCGCCTCTAAATGTATTCCATAGCTGACATGACGTCCAAATGTTGCAACAAATGCTATAAAGACTCGAAGAAATTCGAGAATATCTGTCAAATGACGGCGTCAAAGCACATTGCCTGAATACAATCCTCCGCCAACCAACGAATTGGATTGTATTCACTTGTCGGGGTAATGGCTGTGCGAAGGTTCACCCCAAGCATGAGGTTCAAATTCAATTCTGTGGACAGCCTCCAATTTCGGAATCATTACCCATCATTCTCGGCCACCAGTGATCCTTGCCACTCTATATATTTGCAGACCCGTGAAGTAACTCCAACTACCCACCTCCAGCAGATCCTATACCATGACTTCTGTTTTGCCCACAGAGACACCCTACCGACAAATACGGGCTCTCTACGACGACAACACCCTCACTGTCTACCAGGCGTATTCTTCAGCAATAGCACTCCCAGCCGTTGAAAAGCAGAAGCTGAATGCCTCTCCCTCATTCAAGCTTACACGAATGACGTGGATCAAGCCAAGTTGGTGTTGGATGATGTATCGATCTGGATACTCGTATAAAGACAAGAAACAGGAACGCGTTCTAGCGCTCAAGATGACTCGAGAGGGCTTTGAAACGCTACTCAGGGAGTCGAGCCTGTCTCACGGCGCGGCAAAGGAGGAGCAGGAGAAGAAACCCGTGAGGATCCAGTGGGACCCCGAGAGATCTCCAACTCTTCAGCAGCTCCCCTATCGTTCCATACAGATCGGCATTGGCAGGGATATCTGCGAGAAATGGTTGGACGAATGGATCGTTGGGATTGAGGACGTAACGGAGAAAGCAAGGAATTTGAAGGAGATTGTCAATGAAAGGCCAGATATTGGAACGGAAGAATTGATTGGTATGGGCGTTTTGCCGGAAGAAAAAGAATACATTGTCGATGAAGATCTTAGGGGTATCCTAAAGATGGATCTGGTTACAAAAGATGCTCCTCCCACGACAGATTAGTAGTACCACTCCGGACCATTTTTATTTCTACAAAAATCATAAAGCGACAATTAGTAAGAGTACACTGCTGTTTCAAGTTCGAAAATCATTAAACAGATGTTGGGGTCCTCGATCCATCTTCCCAATTCGGACGAAGCACCCTCACGACCGACATTGACAGGAGAACGGAGGCATTCTTATGGGAAGATCAGGTATTGTAGCACCACCATCAAGCAAGTCTGTCAACGTATAATATTCAGTTATACACAAGCCATAGTCCTGGAAGGCGATTGAGAAGAGAGACCGAGGTTTGTGACATTGAAGATAGATTCAGATACACACCACTGAGGGATGCGTTTGAAGAGTTTTATTCCGAATCGCTTGGATCAAGTCGGGCTTTTGTGCGAGTTTTGAGTTTCAACAGACCCTCCGACGCAAGAGACCGAATTCAACAATGTCCATCGTCTTGCTATCGTCTCAGCCACCATGTATTGGCAGTCTCGGTCCCGAGAGCAGGCAACCCGATATCGGGGTAAGAAGAGGCTGTACTTCCCCAATTCAGCGCACGATACCCCTGACGGTGATATTGGTCGAATACGAGTGAATCGAGCGTTAATCTTCCTTTCATTAAAAGACTGATTCGAATCAAACCATCAGAGATGCACATATCGCCCCAAAGTATAGCGGGTAACTCGGTGACTGATGTTGCCCCATTTCCTTGGGCGATATGAACGAGGAATCTGGGACGAGGTTATGATCTATTACGACTTGTAGTCTAGGTGGCGGCAAGAACGAGATCCGGAGGAGACCTTAAGCCACTTCTATCTCCGATACGGCGATAGTCCATGGCCAATGTCTAAACTCAAAACAAAGTTTAAACTAAGTAGATGCCCGCATTCACATTTGCCGTTGGTCCAGACGCCAGAGTTCCTGACCTGGGCGGCCTGGCAGTGCCGCGCTCTTACTGATCTCCGTTGATCCGTTGTTGCGGACTAATCAAGCAATCCGACGGTCTCACCCGGTCCGTCAACGGGAACAAAATTGCCGTCCCAGTTTCTTGCCTCATTCTCCACCACGAATCGACCTGGCAGATATCTTTGATTCTTCTACGAGGCTACCCCAGAAACCTCTTCCACTCTGCTTCCTAGTAACCTCTGGTAGAGCGAACACGAGGTAGGCACAGTTCTTGTATAATCTCAATTTCAATAACAGAGAAACATATTCGTCATGGGCGCTCAAACTCACATGGATTCTCAAGTCTCCCTGCGTCGACCACCGGTTTTCGTAATTTGGTTCTGGAACAGTGGAAGGACTTGGCTGCAATTTCATCCAAAGATCGGCGCTATTTTCATTCAGAGGAACCATCACGGTGGCGATGGGCGGTGTCAGCTCGTTTCGTACCAAAAAAGGCTTTCTTGCCTCTCACCGTGTCTCACGGCATGATAAAGCCTTGCTAGAAATTTCCTTCCGTCTTCGCCACATCAGGCCTTTTATTACGCCAAAATTGCTAAAATAACTCAACGTATCGACGTCAATGAATAGATCCCCCTAAAACAGCTCATCATCGACCAATTAGATGAGCACAAACACGGCTTGATTACGGCGCAGCACTTGCGATGGAACGCAACTCTTGGGGCAATAACACGGCTTTCCCCATACTCTGCTCTGATGCTGACTTCATGGATTGATATTTATATACTTAAACTCGCAACGCCTGAAAAATCGGCTTTGGAGGCTCCCTTGCTGCCCCTGGTTCATTCCTCTGCTGGTAGGCTTCCACTGGCATGGCCTCTCCAGCTGGTGCAACACCGCCAGCTGGTTTGCCTTCTTTTCCATTCCCGCCGGATCTACTGGGTATCTTGGTTCAGGGAAAGGCGGTTGGATATACGAATGGTGAGTTCCGGTTCAATGCTCATGAATTCAATGATTGACCAGTCAAACCTCGTTGCAGTCGCGTTTCTGGTACGTTTTCAGGAGCCAAAGGTGAAAGAAGCATACGACAGACTGACGTATTGGGTCAAGATGCTTCTGGTATATGATCACCTGCTCACATTCAGCACGGAGGTGAGCATCCTCCGAACCTTTCTTTCGTCCCCCAAAATCCTAATGACGTCTCTAGATTGCTACTGTATGGACGTGCGTATTGTACCTTGATCTACCATAATTGTGGGATAACACGAGTCACAGATTACCTTGGGGTTTGCCGAAGTTTATGTTCATGATCAATCGGTACATTGTACCTCCTATGCTCTTGTGCGTGTGATTCTCGGTGGTTCGCAAGCTTCGGTGGCTCATCATCTCCCACAGCTTCGATGGGATCAGTAAGTCCGACTATCCAGAGCAAGAAAGATGTTTATTGAGCATCGTCTCATAGCTCCATCATTAAAACTAGGGGAAGAAGTGAGTGCGACTTTGATGATACCCATCGTTCATGAATCATTCTCATCATCTCTGCTCCTAGATGTACGTTCCCTTATCCAAACCCCACCTTCGCTCACCTTTACTCATTTCATTTCACCACCAGTTGCCATTTCATAACGCGCTGGACCGCATGGCCAACCCTTTTATCACTCAGCGCAGTCGACATAATACTCCTCATACGAGTCTCAGCTATCTGTTCGTACAATTTCATTTCCGCCCAACCGCAGCTGATCTTGGACCTTGGCTTGTTTGTCCGCTTTAGATGGAAATAAGAAAGTGAGTCCGTGCCCGTTTGCCAAGGGAATATTGGCATCTTGGTGTTTCTTGGTGGAATGATACTGACGGTTTGATGATGTTGGCTTAGATTATTGTCTGGGGGTTATATGGATTTTACGTCCGTGAGTCACTTCCCCCCTCGCCTTTGCGACAGAAACAGGAACAGAAAGTTCATTTGCTCTTGCAGTCACGCTTATTCCGTTCCTCGTTATGGCTATCATGGTTTCTCTACATACCACCGGTTCGCCCTCTTCCCCTCTCTTCCCATCTTTTCACAGCCCTCACAATGATTTTCTTCAGCGCTACCTACGAAAGGCACCCCATTCACCGACTGTCTATTCTCCGCTCCACCATACTACTACGCCGCCTGGATCCCGCCAACACTGTTCGAAAGTGTCTTGATCTTCTTAACCCTCATCCGGACTGTCCGGTTTGACAAAGTTAATCCGACGTACGTCTTTCTTCCTCTCTTCCCTCCTCTCATCTTCTTCCTCCTTCTCCTTCTCCCCATTTTTCGTCTTCCTTTTCGCCTTTCTCTATCTTCCCCACGTCGTCCCCGAGCTAACCGATCATATAGGTTACGAGTCCTAGCAAGAGACTCAATGATCTACTTCTCAATCATCTTCGCTCTCCTCCTCGCCAACACGTTCATAGCAAAATTCGGGAAAGGATTCATAGGTGCTGCGCTTATTGTGCCGTGTAGTGTTACTGCTTGTATTGCTGTACGTTCTTCTCCATTTCCCATTTCCCCTCGCTCTTGCCCTCCTTCCCTCCTCCCCCTCACCCACCCTTTCGTCCCTCTTCGCTTTTCCTTCTATTTCGGAGGCGACTCAAACACTGACGCTCTCCTCCAGGCCGCAAGAATGATGATGAACATCCGAATGATGGTCCCCGAAATCGCACAAGAACTAACACATATCAGTACTCAAAATATTCAATTCAAACACGCCGATCCTGGGTCGTTAGTTGAGTCAGGAGGTTCGGGGGAGACGGGGACGACGGCTGTGTCTAGTTCTGAGAACACCGCACGATAATACGTTTATGATTCTGTTATTCGTTTAACTTATCCCCCCTACTTTGCTATTTGCTCTCTGTCGCTTTACCTTACGCATCATGTACATTAGCAACACGTCGTACGTTTTAGTTCGTTCATTTGAGCGCTCGAAATCCATAGAGAAATGAATCCGTCTGCCCCTCGTCAGAGTTCTGACTCCCTCATCTGCAAGGCGCAAGAATGATGATGAACTTTCGTACCCTCAGGAGATACGGGTCAAAATCATATTTAGTCCCAATCCAAAAAATGTAATAATAATGATAACATTAAAACCGTCCATACACTACTCCACCCCCACCTCTATCTCCAACCCACCCACCCACCCACCTCCCTACAACCACCTCGTCGCCCTAATAACCAACACCATAACCATAAAAAGCACAACCACACATCCCACCACACCCACCGTCAACCACGTAGTCTTATTACTCTTCTTCCCCTGTTCCACCGTCCTCTTAACCGTGTTCAACACCTTATCGAAATTCGACTCGATTTTAACATCGAGGGTTTCTAGAACTTCTTTATCGCGAATGAGGGTTTTGTTGAAATGTTCTGCGTTTGTACGGAGTTGGGTTGCCATTAGGGAGAGTTGGGAGGTGAGGGAGGAGTGGAGGGCGGTAGTATTCTGCTCTGAGAACCGCGTCGACACGCCTGTGGCTGTCGCAGTCGCAGTGGAGGTGGAAGTTGTAGAGGTGAAGGCGGAGCTGGTAGATGTAGTAGCGGTAGCGGTACTTGGAGTACCCAAAGTAGGACGAATCCCAGTGAGTGGCATTGGAGTAGGGAAAGAGAAAGAGTTGGATGTAGGAAAGGAGGATGGGAGGGTGTCGGCTGGGAGAAGGAGGGCGTCTGTTGTTGGTTCCGTCGGTGCTCCCACAGTTCTGGGATTAGTGGAGGTGGAGGAAGAGGAAGGAGCGTTGACGTGTGTCCCGTCGGATGGGAGGTTGAGGGTGAGTGGTGAACTTGAACTTGAGGGAAGGGGAAGGGAGGGTTTACGGATTGAAGAGAGGAGAGAGGAGGGGCTGGGTTTGGGTGTTGAACTCTATTTCGAGTTTGGGTTAGTAGGGAGTAGAAAGAGAGAAGGGGAAAGGCGTACCTCTTTAATAGCGATAACATACCCCTCGACTTCATCCAACTTCGCCTTGATTTCTTCAAGCTGTTGTGCTCTTGGTCTGGTTACCTCTCCTTAGATCTCGCCATGTCCTTCGTAAATGTAGGAGACTTACGGCACGCGTTCGGAGTCCAAACCTTCTACATTCCTCAACAACTTCCTCGCATGCGCGACGCGCTATAGCCTTCAGTGAGTTCCGACAACCTAGGCAGAGACGAGAACGATGACATACCTGCAAAGCACCCTGCGCCTGTATCCACCTTCCCAAATAAGGCTTCTTACTCCATTCCTGTTCAAGACAAGGGATATCAAGTCTTCGTACGAGTCGACGAAGGTCTATTTGGTCTGGAATGGCGTAGAATGGTGCATCGCTCATGGTTGGAGACGTCAGTCACGGTTACAAGACGACGTGTTCAATGAACGTCAGGGTTAGGTGCAATCCCATTTGGTCACAGCCCGTGATTACAGTATTTGGCGAAGACAGTGGAAACAAACAATGACACAACGGCAAGGGATCGGATACCGGAGAACGGCACGGGACCGGAATTTTGGTAATCATTACCGTTTACGACTCGAGTTTTGGACCAGGACTCGACCACATAAAAACCGATACTTCCTCCACGCTTTGCTCTAATAAATTATCGAACACGACTAACGTTTTGAGCTCCTGAAATATGGGCAAGAATAATCGAGGAAGAGGCTCACCACGTGGAGCACCTGGCGGAGGTGGAAGGGGAGGAAGAGGAGGTGCGAGAGGAAGAGGAAGAGGTGGGGGAGGATTTCGAGGAAGAGGGAGAGGTGGACCTCCCGTGACGATGACTGGCGCACAACAAGGAGGATATCATACGTTGGCGGAGATGGATGAAGTGTATCTCATCGCAGAGGGTACGTTCTTCTGCCTTGCACTCTCAACCTCAACGAACAGCATCCTCATCGTCTAAAAGATCACAGCTACCGCCCACCCTCTGCGACATCCACTCCAGGTAGAGGTCGAGGCTCTCGGGGAGCTCGTGGTTCACTACCAGGTACACCTTCCCGAGGTGGATACGGGTTCCGCGGAAGAGGTCGTGGACTCATCGATGACCTATTCTCTCCCTCACCTTATTCAAAACGAGGCCACGGAGGAATCGGAGATCGTTCACCTCGAGGAAGGGGTGGATTCTCAAAAGGAATAGAGAGACTACGTTCGGATGCTACCTTGTCTGATTTGTTACATCAGGAGAGACCGTTGTTGAGACCTGTGGAGTTTGTGAGGTCTACGTTGACGGCGACGCTTTTTGAGGAGGAGGAGGAGATTTTTAGGGCTGGGGTTGAGGAGATTGGTGAGTGTCTTTTGCGTGTGTGCATATCTGAGACTTTTTAGCTGATGGGCGTGTAGGCGATGGAGAACAATCTCACCAACCTACAGCCGATCGAGTATTCCGACTCTTCAGTGGAACCAATCATATCCCTCCCCTTCCCAACATTATCTCCGAGGACGATTCAGAGGCAGAAGTCGAAGAACAACTTGAAGAGATCGATTTCAATGAGACGGAGAAGCTATTAGATCCTACGACAGCTTTAGCTGGTTCGGTGGGGAATAACGATGTGGAGATTATTGAGGAGAGGTTTACTGGGATTTATATTAATCGGGGGTTGCTACCCAGTAGGGAGGTTGTGAAGGAGGAGGAGGAGGCTATCGTCGTTGACGAAGAAGAGAGGACTACAGTCGCCACCTCCACCGTGGTTATTGAATCTCCCCAAGAAGAACCGATGAACGTCGACCTCCCCGCTACTTCCTCCACATCTCCACCTGCGCCAGCACCTGTACCCGCCCGTCAAGAGGAACAACCCCTCTTCTACATCGACACAACCCCAACATCAATAACCGACCTCCCACCACCTCCAATCGTTCCTTCAGATGATGAGGAAATTGTCTATGTTGCACCTCATCCTAGGGGTGAGAAGGCTACACCAGCTCGACGACCTTCCCCTTCCTTCGCTTCTTCTGTTTCGAATTCTTTGAGGAGGGTAGAGGAAACGGTGTTCCAGACTACTTCGGTTTTGACTGGGACTACGATTACCGCCGCCTCCACTTCCATTCCTCCCTCCGTTACGACCACGACGACGGCTACACCTGCAGCCATCCCAGCACCAGCACCAGCTCCGCCTACAACCTCCTCACTAACGCTCTCCTTCCCCACCTCAACTCCATCTCGTCCACGTCAAATCCCTGCATTCTCAGCAGGTGGAAAGACGAAAGCTGCTGTTAAGCAACGACAGCGCGACAAACGGGCTGAGAGGCGGAGGGCGGAGAAGGCCGAGCTGGCGGGAGGAAGGGGAGGATTTGGAAAGGGAGGAAAGGGGAGAGGAGGAGGGATGGGGATGGGGATGAGAGGTGGGCTCGTGGAGGAAGCGAGGTTGAGGGGAGAGAATGGGAGAGATAAGAGGTGGGAGGAAAGAAGGAGGGGAGATTCGGATGTTGATTGGGGGACTGACGACGAACCTCTTCCTACTCACTTCCCCTCTTCTTCCCACCTCAACCTTCACCCTAACCACGAAGACGATCTAGCAGGAGAAGCAGAAGGCATGCTAGTCGATCCCTCCATCTCACTTGACGCTATGAAAGCTTTCGTTAAGAGTATGGGTGTTGAGGGAGGGAGGGAGGTCAGTATGGATGATGTTGGGGATGAGGAGATGTTGAGGGCTGAAGATAGTGCTTCGAATGGAGCAGAAGGTAGCAGCGCCGAGGAAGATGCGGGGAGCGACGATGGAGACGAAGACATCGGGAAAGGAGGTGGAGAAGAGGGAGGGGAAGAAGAAGAGAAAGGAGAGGAGAGTGGGGAGGAGGACTTCGACAGAGCGGTGGAAGCGGAAGAAGAGCTTATGATTGCGGAAGAGTTGATTCTGGAGTTACCACCTGATTCGGGAGAGGATGAGGAGATGGATGAGGAGGATGAGGTTAGTGATGACGACGACGAGCTTGACGAAGGAGAGGTCGAAGTCGGCGGTCTCGCTGAGCTGGGAGAGGAAGACGACGAGGAGGAGGAAGAGGGAGATGACGACGATGAGGACGAAGATATCGACCTCAGCCCTGGAGCTAGCTTTCAAGCGAGGTTGGAGAGGTTGAGAGCGCAGTCTCGGAAGACGCCTTCCAAGGCTGGGTTGATCTCGAACGGGAAGGGGAAAGGGAAGGGGAAGGCGAGGATGGAAGTTGTGAATGATTCTTCAGACGATGAGGACGGGGAGGACGGGGAGGATGAAGAGGATGATGATGATGAATATAGGAATAATCTGTCGTGGGCGGAACGGGATGAGGAGTTTATTGTTCATATTCAGGTACGTCTCCCTCTCATCTCGCTTGGATAAGGTGGAGAGGAGCGAGGCTGATCTTGGATGATACCAGGATATAATAGACGAAAACGAAGCTGTTCTTACAGGCCGGGATAGGAAAGCTCGTAAACAGTTGTTTACGGCTATAAGAAATGGGGATTTCGATGATTTGGATGGGTTTAAACCTGCTCGTACGTTTCCACCTCTTCTCATCTATATCTATTCTCTCTCCATACTAACTCGGTCGAATCTAAAGGGAAGAAGAAAGATAAATACAAAGACCTCCCTCCTTCCCTCGTTTCCCAATGGGAAAAAGATCGAGCTAAAAAGGCCGAATACAAGAAGGCTAGAGAGTTAGCTAAGCTCGAAGCAGCCGCCGACCCTCTAGTAAAAAAGAAAGGCGGTAAAAAAGGCCGCAAAACCATGGCTGCCCTTCGTTCCCTCTCTCCTTCCCTCATCGTCCTCCCCAACCGGATCATTGACCTCTCCTCTCTCGTCCTCCAAATCCGACGATTCATCTCAAACCTCTCCGGTCCTACCTCCATGCCCCTCCCACCAACGAACAAAGAGACTAGAAAAGCTATACATGAACTAGCTACGGCGTTTGGGTTGAATAGTAAGAGTGAGGGAAAAGGAGAGGGGAGGTATACGGTTTTGAAGAAGACTAGTAGGTGTGGAGAGGGGAGGGTTGATGAGAGGAAGGTGGGGAGGATAGTGAGGAGGTTTGAGGGCAAGGGAGGGGGAGAGTTTTTGTCGGGAGCGGAGTGGAAGGAGAAGAATAAGGTGGGGAAGCATAGGGAGGGGGATGAGGTTGGGAAGGTATGTGTCGTCTTAGGTGTTCACTCTCGCTTGGTGGTGGTACTGACGACAGCGGCCCTCGTTCGCTTATAGCATGCACCGAAGATTGGAGAAGCGAATATGGGGTTTCAGCTACTTTCACGCATGGGATGGTCGGAGGGTGATAGGATTGGTGTTACGGGTGGTTTGGAGGCACCGATCACTGCGTTGTTTAAGACTTCGAAATTGGGGTTGGGAGCGACGCGTTAATCGAGGGCAGGGGAGGCATGGCCATGGGAGAACGAAAAGAGGAGATAAGAATAGACTATTGCAACGGTATCGTGCCCGGTTGACTGGGACGGCTAGTTATAGATATCTTGAGGTGGTTTCGAGTCTGTAGAGTCTGTATGGCAGAGAAATCGAGTCAATTCAGAGAGCGCGATTCACGGAAATGAACAGTTGGTCATCCTTGGATTTGGGAGTCAGTAAAGGCTGTCCTTTCTATGTCCTTCATAGTGGCGGACACGATGACCAAATTCGAGTCAGTGAGGTGCGCGTCTATCGGCCGTCTCTCGCACAAGGCCCAAGAGATGCTGTGTTTACTGAGTCTTGGGCTCCCAAAATCCTCGGATTCTTCATGCTCGAGAACAGAATTTCTCCAGTATATTCTCAGCTTTTCTATATAAATTATCAACCACAAAAGCATTTATAATTGTCCGGAACGCCCAGTGGGAACGACCACATCATGGTTACATCACAAGATTCAGGTTTGCGTGCGTGGCTTATCAAGGGTTGCTTACCTAATCGGAGTTTGAAACGAGGCCCGCAGCCTTTCATCGCCCCTAGCCCACTTCAGGACAGCAGCACTCATTCTCATACATATACGACCACACCAATCTGTACGTCCCTCATATACAACTCAAGCTCTTACCCCCAGAAACTCATACGCTCCTTTGATAACAGTAATCAGCAACTAAAAAGAAACAAATCTGCATGCGCCTCTCACTCATTCCTGCTGCCCTTGTGGCTGGTGCCACTCTCGGTAAGTCGGCTATTCTCCTTTTCTTTCTTCGTTCTCGCTGATTTTTCTCTTCTCTGGTATAGCTTCTGCGAGTCCTCTCCGTGTCGTAGAAGTCATCACCATCGACCAAGTCAACGGACCTGTTCCTACTCCCTTCAGGTTCGGACATGCAGCTCATCAAGCAAACAATGAGCTTGTCGCGGAGATGATGAAGCCTTCAGGTGGTGCTGAAGTTGTACGTGTTGGAGGCGGACGAGGAGGCAGAGGAAAGAAACCATGTAACGGAATGGGCAGGTCCCGTTCTGCATTCCGCGCAAAGGCGTTGGAGTGGTCGAATGCTCTGAGACAGGCGCTTGGGTTGCCTGTTATCGTTGAAGCTCGTCCTAACCCTGGAGGACCTCATTTTGTTGAACATATCCCTCAAATCAAACACGATAAGGATGGAAAGAAGGTTGAAGAACAAGAGTTCCATATCCTTCCTTTCATGCCTCCTCCCCCCACTCGCCTTTCCGTGGACGATGAGGTCAGCGGTCTCCCTCACCCACGTCCTCACCGTATCCACCACCACGGTCATCCCCACTCCTACATTACTCGTTTCGATAAAGCTCCCTTCGTCGATCGACTCTTGATCGCCATTGGGATGTTGGGCAAGTGGGAGGGTAGGGCTGTTGCGTTCGTCTTTGGTATGTCTTTTAATCTCCTTATCATCTTCCTGTAGGTACCTAACTAATGTATCTTCTCACAGGCGCTGGTCTCGGTGTTCTTCTCCGCATGTTCTACGTCCTCACGGTCGTCGCTTTCCGTACCATGAAGCGCTCCAACCGACCCGTCGAAGGAGAAGAACAGCACTACGTTATCTTCGTCGAGGAACTCGAGCAGGAGGCTGAACCTACTACTCCTGTCCCTGCTCCTCCCCAGTATATCAAGGATGAGAAGGCTCCCGTCACTGCTGAGAACTAGAATCGAGTTAGCTCGATTTTGGTACTCGGTGGAGAAGTGAAGTCGTCTATTGAAGGACTCTGATAGTATTTGAAGTTTGGATACGTTATCTCTCGTTGACTCGTCGTTTCTTTCGCTATCTATTCTGTCGAACTACGGTTTTTTTTTCTGTCTGATCGATACTGTAGATATCTTTGATCGAATGTGATCTTTTGTGTGCTGAGTTTTGGGCTTGCCTGCAGGCTCTCGCTTGGTGAATTTTGCCTCCGTTCCTCCTCCTGCCTTCGTCTGCAGGTCAGTTGTGTGGGGCCTGGGCCCTTGACCCAGAGGTGGCGGTGTATTTTTGTTGGTAAGCGACGCTTGGACCACGTGGGGAAGACAAAGTTTTGTGTGCTTAGATTTTCCCTCGCACCTACCACCGAGTTGATCACCCTGAGTCGACTCACAACCACGAGAAATGGAGATTTAAAAGTCGATAAATAGAGATAAATTATTTAATCGACGGAATACTAATGTACAATAGATACACCAACCCCGAAACAATCTAATGCTTCGAAGGCTTAACCTGGAAGTGATCGTTATATCCATTACTTCCAGGAGCTCGGGTAACGTCATGAGCGACGACTCCCTTGAAGGTTGTATGACCCCCCTTGGTTTGTTGAGTGATGACACGAGAAGGACCTTTGTTTTTAGGATCGCCGATTGGGAATTCGTGTCCTTTGCCTGTCATGTGGTTGATGGATTTCTTGTCGTTGGGTTTGTTGGCGTGGGGTTCTCGGTGGGCGCTGTTGCCGAAGTCCTGTAGAGAGGCGAAGTCAGAATCACTTGATCCTAGAAAACGGGGAGAAACGATGATTATTTACCTTCAGAGGCGACTTCTTGAGTTGGGTTTTGCTCTTCCCCTTGTTTGCTTGTCGTTCCATGTGGGAGTCGAAGACGGCTTTCTTTACCTCCTTTCCTGTATGTGTTGCTAGTCGCAGACGATATTCAGAATCGGATGCCCATGGATGCGAATCGGATACTTACGACCACCGTTAGGGACATGGAACTTGTCATGCGTTCCTGGAAGATTTGTCGTTGCCTTATGAGCCTTAGCAGCAGCACCATATTTATCCTGCCCCGCCTGCTTCTTCGCCGCCTTTCTCTCATTCGCAGCTGCTTGACTAGCAGCATGTTTCGCAGTCTTCGGAGCTCCCTTCGGTGTCGGGGCCTTTCCGTGTTTACCTGCTTCGACAGTCTTCACAGCCTTTTTAGCTGCTTGGACAAGAGAGGAGATCTTGAAAGCTCGGCGGGAGAGGACTTCATAGAGATTGTCGACTTCGTCACGGATGGAGATGAGTGAGGCGACAGGATCTTCGGCGCGCAGATCCAGATATCCTTCATCACGTAGATCAAGGAAACCATCATAGTCCCGCATGATGAGGGCTTCATCGAAGTCGAAGTCACGTTCGGCCAGATGATTGTGATAGGAATCATGGCTGTAGGTGCTTCTGGCGGTAACAGAGGAGAAGGAGACCAAGGCTCCTAGGAGAGAGAGACAGAGAGGAAGATTGAACCGCATCGTGTCGGGGTTTGTTGGAGAGAACTAAGAGAGACCACTAATTATCGGGTATTAGTTCATATCGCATCGAAAAATCAAGGGAGGTGTAACTCACGCTCTAGAAGTTGTTGGGCGATGAGGTGGGTGAAGACCAGCTTTCGACGAGGTCCAGGAAACCTCTGCTCAGGTATTTTATAGCCTGATGGGTGCATGAGGCTGGACCCCGTTTCGAGGACGCCCAAATAAACCTTGCCTTGGCGACGCTAGCCAATGCAACTCCCGAGCACGGCACGCATTCAGTGCTGAAATGTCGCGGTGAGATCTAACCACCTCGTGGAGAGGAAACGTCAGTATCCTGTCGACCATTCAGATTCTTGTCTTCGATTTCCTGTTCGAGGAGCTCTAGATCATCAAATCAAGGATCTGACACTAATACGGTGCACCGATTACAGTAACGCGCCCATATCATCAGCTTCATCAACACCACCATCATCCGTGATCATGCCACTATACACAGCCTATCCGAAGTGACTTCTACGACGATTATCACCGTCGCGTTCCATCGCGCTTATAAGCATCTCTCCTCCTCCACGGCTTGCATCGACACTGTAACCCCAATGACTGAAGCTTTTCCAAACGCAGAGAATGCCTTCCGTGAGGCGTTCAGCCAATCTAGCCCTCTTCCCAAAATCCTCGAACTCATACAATCTCATCCTCAACTTGCAACAATCACCGATCTCGTCTCCGTCTACTTCCAACTCGCCGCAGAACAACCTTCACAAATCGACAGACTCGCTGGCGAACTCGTCAAACTTCGAGATTCGAAGGATGTGACCGTCGCTGCTGCTGATAACTTTGGCAATCCAGCACAGGTCGGAGTTGGAGCTGTCCTGAATAGAGAGTTGGCAGAGTTCCACGGGAACGAACTTGTTAATGTGGATGATTCGTCTGTTACTCCCACAAACGAATATCTCATCGCGTCGATACTTTCCGCGGTATCGCTGAAATACAGGCTTACGGACTCGCCTGCTCAGGTTGGAGCCATCACGCGTGGCCTGAATCTCAAGGACAAGAACTACGAGAACAAACCGGAATCCTACGAAGTTATCGTTCTCGGAGCTTGCCTTCAACTTCTTATAGCTGGATCGTACTTGTATGGTCCAGAAGGTACGGACGTCGGCAAGGAAGACATTCCCGCAGCACTCGAGGCCATTCAGAGCGAAAACATCGTTAAGACTCCGAATGGACAAAACCTACTAAGTGTCAGTCACCCTTTCAATCTACGTTTGCCGTGGACTTACATAGATTGCTTTGACAACAGGCTACTCTCGAACGAGCTAAGTCTGGCTTCAATGCCGTCGATGCGGACGACATCAACGCGTGGTTTATCTTGTTCCCTTCATAGAGCCGTGATGCATAGTTTGTTATATGTAATGCGAAATGTTGTATTTTATTGACCTTTGTGTACAAAAATCCCCCATAGAAGCTGATGGTCCTGAACTTTTGCACCCCTTCGCCATTAGAGTTGGCTAAATACCAACTAACCACTGCTTACCTAGCATCGGACCCTCGAGAGTGGGTATCTAGACTGCAGATAGAGCAAAATCTCTCGATCTTCGTCAATTTTCACGACAGTGAGCACGATGTACCTCCTGAGTAGACCAGGTGGCTGGCAGAGCGTGACAACATGGTTCTGTGACCAACAGTCGGAAGACTCGTGACACCTAGCAAACCGCGACCACAACCACGACCACGACCAGGGATCCCCGATTGACATTGAACTGTATCGCTGCTGGCAGCGAGTCACCAAGATTAGAGCATGGAGACTTCTTGGATGAGGAGACGCTGCAGAGGCAGACTCAGCTGCTCTCATGGCCCGTCAGTGGCGCAAGGCGATGCGGATATTTTCGACAAAGGGCTGATCACCTGAATGTCAAACATATTCCTCCCTTCGACCGCCGAATCATGATTTCTGGATAGCTTCCAAGCTATGACTCTACGATGTAATGATTACTCTATCGAAGAATGCCATCCGGTCTGAACATTCCGCCGTCAGTAGCATTATGTCACTCGGCAAACGATCCTTTTCAACCGCTCTCGATGTATTTGCGGTCGAGTAACGCAATACTATTTCCAAAATACTCCCTGGATGCCCCACAACCATCCTCAAGAACCGCGCCCATCGAACTCTGAGTCCCACGAACACACCGTTGGTGAAATCATGATCGTCAAAATCACGCCACGGATATTTGGATTCTGGGAGCTCATCATCATCATAACTTTGTCTCGATCTTCAAATTCCTTGTCCCACTCTATTCTTGCCTTTCCATTGGCTCTTGGATGACTCGGTGTTGGTACGAATCTGTTGGAGTACAGGGATGCAGATAGGGGGTTGACGAACAAGCGCATGTTTGGATTATGGTTGATATGTTGGGTATGGCTATACCGTAAGGCGCTCTTCGGAGTGGTGAGGTATATATGATAGAAGGTGCGAGCGTGAAAAGGTTCGTTAGTTGACCATTCTATCGCAATTTCCCTCCTCACACTTATACGAAAACCTACAGTAATCTGCCCAGTCACAAAATACTTCCGATGTCATCGTCTGATTCTCAAGCACCTGTTTCCGATCTGACACTTCTTGGTTTGATCGGCAAAGCCTTGGAAGGTGGAACGGCGCAATTAATAGTGTCCTCTGCATTCTACGGTAGGCCTTTCATACTCTATCTGCTATAAATGCACTCACGACCTCGTCTAGGCGTATTTTTGCTGTTATTCTCTGCTTCTATCGTCACATTTTGGTCGGTATCCCTCTTCTCTAACGCCTTAACTTCCTACAACTCAACCATCTGCCAACAGTCTACGAAAAGCTCGCACCTCAGCGTCATACCTAATTTTGGCGACGACTGTTCTCACCTTTCTGATTGCGACACTCGATCTGGCGGGGCGCATTTCAGCCATATACATTACAACTTCAAAATCCCTCCGGGACGAACGAATCGAGGTCCCTCTATTCGATAAAGTCACTGCGGTCAACGAAAAACTTGTATACCCAAATATCATCGCAGAATGGACTACCTCCAGCGCTGTAAGCCTTCCCCCTTTGAAACGGAAAAACGTGATCTCATACCCATTTCATTAACTTTCAGACGATGATGTCGGACTTCGTGGTCGTTTGGCGCCTATGGACAGTTATACCTGAGGAAAGGTTCCGTGCAACCATCGTCCCCGTCCTCTTGCTACTTCTCTCTACGGGTAGGTGCTCCATCGAAACTCGCGTTCGTCCGCTGACTTCGGGCTATAGGTTTGACCCTTTCGTATCTGTGCAGAATTTCGAGTCCAGCAGGCATCGTCACCGTATTCTTCGGAGGTGCTCCGTACAAGTTGTTTGCATTATCGATTTGCTTCTCCTTGGCCACGAACGTTGTCGCGACGAGTATATTTGGCCTAAAACTCTGGTACCGACTTTGATCACCGGATTAAACTCGTGACTAACTTGCTTCCTGCAGGCGCTTCCGCCAGTTCTTCACCCAGAACGGTGTATCAAGAGAAATGGACGTCTCCGGAACTAGAAAACGTCTTGAACACACCCTCTTGTTATTGATCGAATCTGGATTGTTATATTGTGTCGTCCAGGTGGGCGCACTACTTCTACCCTGCGGCGCTATATGTCTCTAATCCACCTTTCTTACAGATCATCTACCTTGTCATGGGCTTTGTCGGGTTCAATAATGCTACGGGAAGGCTCGGACAAAAGATATTTGACGTATTCTACTTTTCAACCTCAGTAAGTGGGACCACTTCTTCTACGATCCGACTAAGAGCCATCTGTAGGTCATATACCCCACGCTGGTTGTCGTCCTGGTGAACACGCAACGTTCTCTTGCAGACAGTCTTCGTGAAAGCCGGCAAGCAGGCGGAGAAATGAGAGCGGCAACGAGAGACCACCTTTCATTCGCAGTGGTAGCATCAACAGATGACGAAGTGCGATCGCTCGAGAGTAACCAATCGGCCCTGGTTAGACCAAAGACGTCCAGCGGACAGATGAGGGAAGGCATCAATCAGACAAAAAGTGCTCCCTGATGTACTCTATTCACATCATGTCATTGGTACCCACGATAAATATGGTTTTGTATCTGTCACGAAGAAGCTCATGGATTTTCAGGACGTACCACAGAATCGACTCATGAATGGAAGCAACTTGCCGTGGTACTAGTCAGCGTGTGGCGTTCTCGGGGCGGCACCATTGGCGCTTTTTGACAAATAAACTTGGCAAGCTTCCGTCTCTTTCTGATAGCACGAGTGTAAAATGCTCCCGTGTGTGGACATGAGACCAGGCAAGCCCCAGGTGGATTTTCTAAAGCATGGAAGCCATTGATGAACCACACGAAGAGGGAACACCCTGACATGGACGCGATCTTCCCGTTCTATCCTCTAGGGCTCTCCATTCGTTGAACGCATCTTTCAGTGTTCATAAAATCTACTTTTCCCGATAAGCACCTCGAAAGTGTCTTCAAAACTCCTTCAAAACTCCCCGGACGCATTCACCGAGATCACCGAACCATAGCTGCCGAGCTGATAGAGTGGACGGAAAACGAACAACCTTTGATCACTTGTCCAGCCTCGGATTGACGATCCTTGCCTGATTCCTTCTCACTGTGGCGAAGAAGGCCGTCCGTATGGCCTTCAACGAGGTTAAGGACACCTGAAGCTGGCAGAACTACCATATGTGTGCACCGACAAATCACACAGCTGGTAGGTTCTTGAAGTCGGCCCGTGCCGAGGCTAACAAACCTCTTACCACCGATCAACCACCTGTTCAACATGTGGGCCCAAGAAAGGCTCAAAGGTTTGGTCGGCATTCTCGTTCACGGATGATCAGCACATTGGTATGCTTCCGATCATTCCAGGCGTATTCAATACTCAATCAAGCCATACTACATTCAGCCAGACCCACTTTCTAACTTCGTCACAAAGCGTGCTTCATCATCATATGTTGTTCTCGGAGAAAGGAAGAAGGTATGTATCGTATGGCTGGAAGTATCTTGGTGATCATTAAATGTGACAAATTCGTTTTAGGCTGGGCTCTTGGTCCCGATGCCCGAAGGGTATTTAACACGTCTGCTTCATTTGAATTCTTGACCTGCCAAACTCGTCGCGACTTCCATTATGAAGCCATACTGGTCGCTTTCAATTCTATCCATCATTTCACTCGCATTCTCCTCCCTAGCTCACGTAGTTCCGAAGTCGGACGACGTACATGTCTTGGAAGAGAGAGCTGGGACAAAGTACATATTCATGCATCATGTAAGGCTTACAAAATGTTAGATCGATTCGCAACTGACAAGAATAACCTCATAGATCGTCGGAAGTGAGTGCACTACAGCTACGAGGAGGAATTGAAAGGGACCATGATTTGTTCCAGATACGTGAGTCCAGTTTCAATTACATTGTAGACTCGTTCGTTTAAGCGGCTTCAGCTATCCTTATACCCAAAATGATTGGGCCGACGACATTCGCCAGATTCAAGCCAAGGGGGTGTGAGTATTCAGCCGCCATTTTATCTCGAGACGTCCTCATGTTAGAGTTTAGCGACGCGATAGCTCTAAATCTTGGTCCAGACGATTGGCAACGGACACAAATTGCCTCTGCTTACGCAGCCGCCCAATCCGTTGGTAGTGGTATCAAATTATTCCTGTCTTTCGACTTTACTGCTTTCCCAAGCTGCAATGTGGCCGACTTCGTTAGCCGGGTCCAGCAGTTCGCCAACCACCCCAATCAGTTCAAGTATAATGGCAAAGTATTCATATCAAGTTTCTCCGGCGACTGTCTTGGAAATGCTGGCTGGCAAAGCCTCAAAGATCAGACCAACGGATATCTGATGCCCACCATCTTCGGAATCGAGGGCCAATTCAATAATTGGCCCAGTCTCGACTCCTGGTTTTGGTTAGTGTTTGTGTAGTCCGAACTTGAATGACTCTAATGGCGTTCTTTATCTGATAGCTGGGGCTGCGCTTGGCCGCAAGGCAACATTAACAAGACTGTGAGCTCGCTATTTTACTCTTCGCTGGGTTATACTGAAGCTGATTTGAATCAAGCTGGATGACGACAATTACTGTAAGCCAACCAGCTGGTTGAGGCTTAGGCTTGGTTTAAACATCAATTTCAGATCGCAACCAGCTAGGATCACGATTCGCTACAACCGTCAGCCCATGGTTCTAGTGAGTCACGATTCCCCTCTAGTGCGGTCCAAGCGCGCTGAAAATTGTCATTATAGCACTCATTATAGCTACAAGAATTGGTATTACCGCGGAGATGACTTCTTGTTCTCCACCCGCTGGGAGCAGCTCATGAGTATTCGAGATGCTCTTACCTTCGTGGAGATTGTTTCATGGTACGTCGGATTGAACTATTGGACTGGGTTGTCGCTCATGCAGGTTTCCCAGGAATGATTACGGAGAATCTCACTAGTGAGAAACACCATTCTAATCAAGGATCCTGAACGGCTGCTGAAGTTGCGTCTAGCATGGGACCCATCAAGGGTGCTCAGCCTGCTGGCACCAACTGGGCTAATGGTTACCCTCACACTGCCTTCTATGACCTCGCTCAGTATTATATCACCGCTTTCCATACCGGCTCGTATCCTGCAGTGACGGTAGGTACCGCCGAAACCATATTGCAGCTGATTGCTGAAAAGTTGTTGAACAGACCGATGTAATCTACTATTGGGCTCGTCCCCACCCTGCTCTTGCTCATGCATCAAGCGACTCTCTTGGGCCCCCTGACGGATATCAAAATACTCCTGTGAGTCCGACTTTTTGGGCTGGAATTAATGCAGGGCTGACGCATACATAAGGACACCCTTTGGGCCATTGCTCTTGCTACTGCCAGCAGCAGTGTGACTCTGACAGTTGGCAGCTCGACTAAGACTTTCAACGTCGGAGCGGGCCTGAGCAAGCTACAGATCCCTCTCTCACCAGGAAAGATTACCGTTTCGATGACCCGCAATGGGCAGCAAATTATTAAGCAGTCGCCTTCGGATTACACTTTCGTCACGAACCCAACCACTTGTACGTCTCCTGAACATCCTTTTGGGGTCTCATGATTGACAGTTCAATCCTCCACAGATAACTACAATGCTTATGTCGGTGAAGCTCGCAAATCCTAATTGCAATAGTTGTGGTCTTTAGAGCGTAATTGAAATTTCTATTGTGGTACAAATATATAAGAATGGCCATATGTTTATGCAGTATAACGGGTTGTCGGTCAATGAGAATTACGAATCGTATGTCCTCTTCCATGATCTCGAATAACAGTCCCATAAACAGCTGGTAAAGCTGCGGTCTGAGCAGCTATGTGCCTCAATACCATCTCCAAGCTCTCCAGCCTCTGATCCATCTTGGCCTCCATCTGTGTGAGACGTTCGTCCATCTTTGCTTCCATCGCATTGAGGCGCTCGGTCATGCGAGATTCGATCAGCTCAAAGTTATTGGCGACTTTGATCTCCATGAGGTGCAGGCGTTGTTCCATTGCGAGCAACCTCTCTTCCGTCGTAACTGTTTCTCCATCTACAGTGGTATCGCAGATACGGACCAATGGATGTGTGAGACGGTGGGAGTCCTGGCGGCTTGGAGTCCTCTTGGTGTTGCATTCGCGACATATGACCGTGTCTTGTGCTGGAGAAGAGGAAATCAGGAATCGGATATCTGCAAGAATACAAAATGACTCACTGCAAACGACGCAGCCCCAGCAAGAAGGAAGAGTTGGCACGCCGCAACATGCACATAGCAGGCGATCGCTCGAAGCTGCATCCCCTTCCGCTCGGAGCAAGCTAGTCTCCTGAGCACGGAAACGGGACTTCAAGCGTTCCGATGTAGCCCTTGCAGATTCAATGACACGGATGAGGTCGAAGTCGTGCAGAGTCTGCTCCACCTGAACCAAGGAATGGGTCGCTTGATGTGAAAATGTTCTTTTGATGGGTGCCTTATCCAGGCATGTTTCGCAGAGGTCAATGTTATCCGCATAATCCTCTGAGATACATTGGATGCAGAGCATGCGTCGCTTTGTGATCTGGCGTTCGCACCAGTCGCAGCCCCATGACCTATCATTGACAGACATTCGTGAGTAGAAGGTAATAGACTGGGATAGATAGTACTTACGGATGCCAAGGCAGCTTCTGAATCTCAAACTCCGCTAATGCCTGATAGAACCTCGCCTCGCTAGGATTCAACTCCTCCCTCAAGTACTCCAACTCCCTCTTCTCCGTCTCTTTCAACGGGTTCTGTGGCGTCAGCCCGCCTTGCACAATCAACGACCTCGTCGTCAGCTCAACATATCTCTTCCTCTCCGTGAATCTTGCCTCAAAGAACCGACGAGACCAGAGCTTCTCTTGAGCTTGGTGTAGCGCTGCAGCACATGCAAATGACCAACGAGAGCGGGCTGGGTCTTCGGCAAATTGGACAGGGGAGTAGCGGTATCGGAGGAGGGTTGGAGATGTGCAACGAAGTTCAAACGGATCGGCGATTGATCCCGAGGAATCACTGGCACCATCCCGTCGCATCCCAGTCCAATGGGCGATGATCACACCGGAAGGTATGTCCAAGGATCCAGAAAAGCGTCTGGAGGATCCATCTTTGTCGTTAACGACGAGGAAAGTGACGTCCAGCCTGTCCTCTCCGGCTAGGGAGACGTCGCCTGAGAACTCAAACGCCTCCGCAAAATCCTCTCCTTTGCCGATGAACCTCCTAGCATTGGAGGACACCCTAATGGATAACCGAAGCATGCAGGAAACAGGCTCGTCTCCGAACATCCTCATGTAATGTCCAGTCCAGGTTCCTTGCAGAGGAGATTGTGCGACCAGTCGTTGTGGTTCGAATTCGAAGTAGTCGGTGACGGAGTATCCGTCCTGGATACCATACTTGAGGATATCATGAGAGACTTCTGAAGCCTCAGCAATGACGTCGTCCTTGTCGAGGTCAAGCCTGCGTTTACTGTTGGAGTCGCCTTCGGGGTCGATCCAGGTTGCAAAGGAGTTCTCTGCTGGACAGCGTTTGATGTCTCCGTATGAGAGCTGGAACTGTTCAACGTTGAGATCAGCCGATACGCCCAGACATGGGAGGAAAATGGACGAACCATGCCAAACGCAAAATTTCCGAGCCGAGCTTGGACGTCAAGGTGAGTCTGCTTGAAGATAGCTGGGTCCATTAGCACGAAGTTATAGACAGAATTGGCGATGGCAGCCTACCTTCCAGGTTCTGCATCCTCTGGTCAACCGCCGACAGGATTGATACCAGCGACTCCGTGAGTGTCGCAAACTCATCCGTATGGACGACATGCTTGCAGGACAGCGTTATGACACGCAGGTGTCTCTTGAGCAGGAGGTATATCAGAGGCATGGCGTACTGTAGAGGAACATCAGTAGATGAACGAAGGAGTGAAACAGCGGCAACAAACATACTCTTTCGATCCTCCCAGCGCCAGTCATCAATCCAACGGTCTCTTTCGTGTCCAGTTCATACCCGACATCCTCAAGCGCATTCTCCAACCTCTCCTCCTCCGTCCTCTCATAGCTTATCGTCGCCTTGAGGAGATCCGGATCTGACTCCACTTTGCCTCCTGCATCTCTGGTCGACCGCAAAAGGAGCTCGATCCGCCAGAATGACTGATGGAAGAGGTACTCATCGACTGCACGTCTGTTGGAAGGGAGAACGTGTGCGAGGGTGCGGAACATCGTTTGAACGAGGGAGTAGATACGGGATTTGTACCGGGACATAGAAACTTGCCAGCCTGTAAGATTTTGTCAGACTATATCCCATATAACGCGAAAAAGACAGGAGACACACCAACTGCCCAATAAGCAATCCAATGAGGTAAACTCCATCCTCCAGGTCGCTCAGCAACGAAAGTATTGACCTCTTTCACGCTAACGAATCCAGTTCCATCATCATCCACTGCTTCAAGGATGGGTTGAACGTAAGCTGCATTGATGTACGCCAACGCCCATTCATCGTCCGTTCTCTTCCCATGCCTTGACGTGGGAGTTCCCGGTGGCATGAGGCTCATCCTTGAACCAGGGGTGTTCGGCGATGGTAGACCAGACATGGGATCGGTGTTGACGAGGGTAAGGGTCGAGGAGGAGGGAGAGGAAGAACCCATAGAAAGTTGGTCCGTGTAGTAGTCATGGAGAGCAAGGACGAAATGTCGAGCTTTGACACTTCCTTTCCAGCCCATATCTTTCCATATAATTTGCAAATCCTATATAACGACTTCTGTCAGCCTATTTCCTCGAGCAAGAAGACCAAAAGAGCAACCTACAGGATCCGTAATCCTATCATGCGCACCAGCCAACAACGCCCTAACCACATTCTCACTCTCCTCCTTCATTGTCTCCACCAACTGTTTACTCTGGACATCCAACTTCCTCTCAAAGAGAACCATATTCCGACTAAACGCTTCATCTATATCTTCCTGCAACTCCTTCATCAACCTCTTCTTCACATCCGGTAACGACTCATTCGCCCGCCTCCCGGCGTCCCTCCCACTACCTCCACGTCCAGATCCAGCATGCGACGAAACCATTCCAGTCTCTCCACTTCTCGTGACAAGCTCCTCGAGAAGCTCATCATTCGCAACACAAGCCTTCGCACCCCCATTTTCCTCGATAAACTTCCTGACATCTTTCTCCCTAGGCGTATCCAACTTCTTAAACACCATCATCATCTCCAACTTCCTCTCTATATTCTGAAGTTTCCCATGTTGGTCGTCTAGTTTCTTGTTCGCTGCGTCTATACCGACGGCGGAGTGAAGAGAGAGGGAGAGTTCTAGGGATTTTCGGCGGTCGAGGAAGGTTTGGGACCATTCGGCTAGCCGGCCTTCGTAGACGCTGGCTTTGACGGTTTTGGCTGTGGGTGGAGTATCGTTAGCATGGGGCTTGAGGGTTGCGGGAGAACGAAGAATATACCTAGGAAGCCTTTCTTTGAGATAGCATCACATGCAGCACCGCACTCCTTGACGTCCTTTGCTATTTCTCTCATAAGAGGTGTCAGTCTCTCAGCGATTGTCGCCCCATCTGGGCCCTTTTCTTGAGACGACTTGATGTGCCGTAGCCTAAGAGTGGAAGGAACGAAGAATTAGATCATGTTCAAGAAGAAAGTGAGGATGAAATGAAATGAGCGCACTCGAAGAAAACAGCCATCAAATCACACATTTGGACCTTGACCGCGACTATCTTCCTGTCGTTTTCCCTTCTAGTAAGATCCAGCGTGACTACCAGAGCAAAAGCTCCAACCGCAACTACAGTCAAACCGAAGATTAATACGACAACTTCAGGAGAAACCGTGGAGAGAGGTAGACTTACTGCCAACGAAAGGGTGAATATGTCCCAGGGCTGTCAACCCTTTCACCATCGTCTTCGCCGTATCAGCAAAGTTAGCGACATCTTCTTCAACATCCTTCATCGATTGAAAAGGATCAGAGACATTGTTTCGCGAGATAATGGTGGGGTTTGAGGAGAGAAGGTCGGTGAGGAATTTGGCTGGATCCGCGTGTGTTGTTGCTGAGGCTACTCGTTCTATAGATTGGAAGGGATACGTTCCGTCAGCGATGGCGAAGGAAGCAAAGACGATGAGCTTGGAGAGAGTAAAGATACTGACCATACGTGCTGCCATCCCGACTAAGCATGGATCCTCCTTGAGACGCGTAAGGCGGAGGTGCATCAGAACCCAATTCACGCGACCGCGTCTGTTGGTCATTCTGCTTCGACTTTGGCTTCCAACTTGGCATGTTCGCCTCTTTGCCAAGCTCAAGTGTGGATGATAAAGGTTGAGGAGAGAAGAAAGTCAAGGGACGCAAGGTAGCCACTTTTTTCTGTGAAATCAGGCACGTCGACCAACTCTGATGTGGTCTGTCAAAAACTCAATTCCGTATGTCAGATTTGGTTGGGACTCACAAATCGAGTCTAATGAACGCGTTTCCGTGTTTTTGAGAATAGCAACGAACAAATTTTATGTTTGATGGTCGTATGGTACCGCTGAAGGCTTCAATGGTCCAGACTCCTTTTCAAGAAGGGAAAGGTCTCCCTTTCGTTGGAGCACATTGTAAGGGATTATTATAAGGGTTAGACCGATACCCAGGGCTGGGAGAGACTGAGAATCCTGGAGATGCATGTTCACAGGGCGAGGCTCTATCAATTTATTCCCTGATATTTTATGTCAGAAACAAAGGATGCATGTCAAAACGGCGCCCAAAGTTGGACTTACCATCACGGTTCTTGGAAAAGATCAGCGTGAGTCAACTGTCCATTGGCTGGAAGTTGTGATACCAATCTGTCATGATCTCGGTCATCCTCCGACAGAGTCGTACCGATTGAGTTTGAGTTTCGTCCTCGAGGTGAATCTCTCGCGAAGGTGAGAAATATTCGTTGCTTGCTTATTGAGAGGTCCGGTCGAAGCGTCTAGAGCGAGAGTGTGGGGCTGCTATGTAACGGAAGTATTGAAATTTGACTTAGGTGTCACCCACGCACGTGTATCCATATGTGTCCACTTGCTCCGAATTTCCTCGACTTTGCCAGGCGGAAAGACCTTCGAATCCCAAAGAACTAACATTCACGCCAATTCGATGCTTGCATACCTGCAGCCGCCGACATAGAGTGGCGGATTGGCGAAGAAGGCCCAAGCCCAGCCAATTTTCGAAACCAGGCACTCCTGGGAAACCGTTTGATCCGGCGGCAGATCACTCTTTCTTTGATCATTTGCCAGAAATGGCATGTTTGCGGGGCTTTCGGACCTTTGAAGGAACGCCGATAAAATGGCGTCATCGTGATTTAGATAAAGAGCCCACTCTCTCAGTCTCTCTGATCAACAACATCTCTTTCTCCAAAACCTCGACGAACGTATACTAAGATCTGCTACAATGCCGAGAGCTGCTGAAACTGCTAGCTTCAAGGTAATGTTAACGAAGGGGCTGTGCTTGGATGAATTCTAATGAGGAATAATCGATAGTTCAACCATACGATGCTTAGGGTCAAAGATCCCAAGGTATCATTGGCTTTTTATCAAGATATTCTCGGAATGGAACTACTTTCAGGTCTGTAACCAAACGATACCGCTAGCCAAAACGCGGCTAAATCTGGTAACTAACATTAGAGAAGAAATTTGACGACTTCACGCTCTACTTCCTCGCTTTCAACCACGACGGACGTGATCTTTCCGCTGAAGAGAAAGAGTCGTCTCGTTTCGCTCGCGAGGGTACGCATCTTCCTCCAAAGCCACTTCCCCTTCTTCTCCATACAATCTTCTCTAATGCATAAACCCATCTACCTTCCAGGCGTCCTCGAACTGACACACAACCATGGCACTGAATCCGATCCCAACTTCCAAGGCTACGCATCCGGTAATGCCGAACCCGGAAAAGGATTCGGTCATATCGCCATCACTGTCGATGATGTCGAGAAAGCTTGTGAGAGGTTCGAGAAGTTAGGTGTACAATTCAAGAAGAGGCCGAGTGATGGGAAGATGAGGCATATTGCTTTCATTTTAGATCCTGATGGGTGAGTGTGGGATTCATGGGGGGACTATGCCAACGCTGATTGGTTGATTGTCGGGCAGGTATTGGATTGAGGTCGTTCCTGGTGTTTTGAAGCTCTGAAACTGGGGTGATAGCTATGACAATATTTACCAGTACAATAATTAGGAATTCTATCGAGAAGTTATCAATGACCCACTAAATGCAGGCCATGAAGTTTTTACCCAATGTGTCAGCGAACGGGTTTTTGATCGTAATGGAATATGTTCCCCCATCCATACACCATATTCACCGGCGCTCCTTGCTTATCGCGATAGCTGTGCCAACTAGTCGATGGTTCACAGCCTTTTTCACACCTTCATGGCCTCCGCGAGCGCGTCCTCCTGCCATTAGGACTCTTAAGCTAACTGGCGTCACTAATTATACTGTCCCTCTCAGGAACCATGACGGTCAAATGACATGGAGAGACGGCATGTCATCAGAACTTCCCATCTCATGACCGATTCGATGGAGATTCTCAAGGACGCGGATAGCGAGTTCTAGGCTCGGCGTTGCTGGGGTTGTCCACGAATAGGCCGCAGTGTGCTCTAGTCGATCCATGCATTTCCGGTCATCTGCACTCTCACAGCCACTTCCGAGTACGTTATCCCCTCTCTGGCTCTTGATCTCCTGCTAAGAAGTCTTTTGATCTTCCTTTTGATCTTCCTGAATCCGCCTCCCCTGATTTACCGGGATATGACTAGCGGACAACATAAAAAGTTCAAGTGTACTCAAATGCTTCTCTCCACTGTTCTCTCCTTCGCAATACCGCTATCATCTGAGCTACCCTACCCATTTATCCCTCAACCACGCAGTAGATCGATGAGCTGCGACCCTACCAATGAACAAACCTGGGGGAGAGCAAATGAGCACGATCGCCTTCACCACGTTCATGGCCCCATCCACGCTTCTCATCACACTCGACCTTTAGGCGCCCACTGGCATCCCTTCTACGTCGACTATCTCCCACGGCGGCTTTGGCTCCTCGGGAGTCACGATCATGCAGGCTGCGACAACATGCTGGTTCATCACATAGACGACACGTCTGAAAATCACTGTGCCCCACTCATGCTGAATGGGCACTCTGCTCGATATAGATCGATGGACATTTACGGTGGAAACATCACACGGGTTCGGGGGAACGTTTACCACATCCACCATATGTGTGAGCCACAAACCTTTTTTCACTGATTATAGGGTGCCTCATATTGAGTATGACAGATGTTACCCCAGATACTCCAACATCGCATTCGAATTCTAACTCACCGTCTCCGAGCCGTCGAAGTTCTCATGAAGGACTTGTAACTCACACCAGTACCCCATCGATTCCGACGAAGAAGAGCATCTCTTGGTTCATTATTATGGGTGGAATCATCGTAGTGCCTCCGTTATTGTGGACCTGGAAGAAGATGTAGATGTCAGGACTGAACCAGAATACCATGACGGTGCCCGATTTGAACCCAGACTTACGACAGATTCTACGTCTCTTGGTCGGCGCAATTTCAGTCTAGTGCCACAATCACAGTAGTCCTAGCCGGAGAGACGATCCTTGCCTTACGCATAGAAAATTCTTCGGGAAATTAACTGCTCAGCAAAGCATCCTACTAGTTCATATTTGCGAGTTGCACATGCGCGAATGGTCTCTTTGAATATGTCACTCATTATGATTGGTCAAGTATATCGATTGTAGTCATGAGATATCTCAATGACAGGACGGCGTACAGGGTAGGTACAGGCCAGTATATTCCAGGAGAGCGTTGAGAAAACAGCGACGAGAATAGTGGGCTAAGTTCTTGCTTCGGCCCAGCCTGTCACCGGGCCAGCATTCTGGCGAGCGGCGATGTGGTTCATGTTGACGGATACCGTGATGATACCATTTTCATAGTCTTCTGCAACCTTCTCCCTCGTCGGATTTGTTGTTGGATTATCCCATTTTGATACGAAGACGAGATCTGCAGGTTCCACGATAGCACCTTCGGGTTGCCAAAGTCCCGTACTTGACTCCTCCAGAGGTCGGAAATGAATTTGCGCAACAATCTCCTTGGTATCAACGTTGCAGATAACAGATTGTCTGTAGGTATTGATGTAATGAGTGTGAGCAATGTTACCGTCTGTATCGGGTCCAAGTGGTTCAGCAGGTTTGTCCCGTCGGCCGAAAGCTGGGTAAATTCCGAAACTTGGTTGAAGACCGTAAACTCGCGAGTCGTCGTCCATATAGTGAAAGTCTATGATACAGATTCCCTTTCTTCGGTGTGTGGCACGAGCGTAGACTTCTCTGCCCTCTCGGTCGCGTCCAAGCCTGATTGATTTGGTAGATGGGTGGTAGAGTGCTGCGTTCTTGACGGAGCGTTCGCGTGAGTGTCGTTTATCGTTTCATTATTGAAAAGGAAAATAGCTACCTGGGTATGCCTATATATTACCTTGTCTAGTGGCGGCTTGGTGTCGTTGGAGGTCGTGGACATGGTGTTCGCAGCTAGAAAGAGGTACGTGTGACGCTCTGTTACCAGGAGTCACAGCCATATCCTCAAGCCAAACCACGACCATGGCGCGAACTCAACAATTTCACTGGGCCTATGCTCTCTTCGGAGGCGCATAAGATGTTTGTATTCTCCTCGCGACTCCGTGATCTCTGACCGATAACCATCACGGGATGAAGACGTTGACCCCTGGGCATCCAGAAAGCATTTTCAAATTTCAACGCATCGTACGACGCTCAGTCAGGACGTCTTTTCTTTACTCTCTCCAATGCAAGTCAGCAGGTTCCCCATAAAGAAGATATATCTGCGTTCGTCGCGCCTCTATGGCCACTTCATCGATCGGCTTGTCTTGTACCTGCCACCTGGGCCATCATCGATTCATCCTGGAATACCCTCGGAAAGGTGGCTGTCTTCTCTGGCGCATTGTGGCCATCATAGACAATACCAACCTGTCATCGCTTATCCACTAGCTCCTGGGTGCGCTGTACTCCACAATCCAGGCTGGAAAGTCCTCCGTTTTGCATTGGCCGAACCTCAAGCGATTACATACCTGGTCTTTTTGACGGAATACCTTCGTCGAATCATGCGCCCTTCATATGGCATCATCAAAACGACATCAGGCGTTCTGGTTCTCAAATCTTGCGCGACTCGACATGTATACGACATATCTGAGAAGATTGACGTGAAGGGTGAGGCTGCCATTCTTAACTTCGGGTATCGAGCTCTAACTTGTTGGGTAGTTGGTTGGTAACCATGAGAGGAACGGCGAACGATACTGTGAAGATAGAATCATGCGCAACAAAGCAAGACCTAATCGTCCCGTATACTCTCCACGACTTCAATATATATTTGGAGACGTAATAAAGAAACGTCGCCTCCGCGGTTTGACATGGACAACCCAAGCACATTCTCGAAATCAAGATGGAAATCACCGACCGGTCGTTGTCTCTACCGAGGGTGTTCGACGCGTGGCGGATGAATTGACATGCAGGCAACCACGCGAATCATCATCTCTTTCCATTCCCAGAGACGTTTCCTTCGGATTCTCGCTTCCCTATTTCTCGATATAGGCGAATACGCCTTTGCCAGAGACTAGAGGGCCAGTCTCTTTGGCAGTGGGTTGAGCCCCTGTGGATGGGGTTTTGGCAGGAGCTTTGACAGGGGTAGCGATAGTGGAGGCCGTGAACGCAGTGAAGGCGACGAAAGCAGCGATGGTCTTCGTGAAATACATGAGGAGTGAGTGAGGGGTCAAGTAGAAGTGTTGGTAGAAAGTTTGGTGGGGATCGATAGACCAGCTATCATGTCCTACTCCAATTAAACTACGCTGATTATATAGTCGTGTGATTGGTCTTCAAAACCGGTATTCCATCCTCATAAAGGCAATGTTTCGATAAAGAATTGGATGTGTACCGCTCGACGAGCGCCCAGCGCTCAGAACAACCGTTTTGCAGGCTCTCAGGAGGCACTTCTTTGTGTTGCTTTATCGACCCTTCACCGCTGATACAGGAGATGAACGGACTGTCATTTCGACCGATACATGGAGAAGGATACTTGACCATATCGTGTCCTGGTCGAGCCCCTACTCGGGCGCTTTTGTATGCCAAGAATTTTCCTTTTCTTCGTATGAGTTCCAAGGACCAGCAAAGGCTGATTTTTCATGGCTGAAACGCGATTAAACCACCATGAGCATCGCTAAAACTCTAAGGGTCATTTACTCTGGACTCTTTTATGCCGCAGAACACCGTTTCTCTGTTGCTCGTTCTTCGTTAAAGCACAATGAAGCTGGCAACGCATCAGATTCGAACGTTATCTTTTCAGGATCAGGCACTAATATGGCGATGTCAAGATGGTAGAAAAACTCGTCTGTGATCGAAGGAAGATATGCGAAGAAAATGTAGAACAGATTGTGAAAGATCGAGCCCGCTCAAAGGGTGTCAAGCAGGAATGGGAGTAGAAGTAGATCCAATATCGCCGAAACGAATGTTCGAAAAAGTAACAGAGGAAGGCGAACCAACCACTTCCAGGTCGGCTGGGCTCCCGAAAGTCGTTGGGCAAGTTCCGCGAACGACACCAGGTGTGGTGGAATTGGCACCTGTAGGGTACACGCCATCCAGCCAGAGCATGTTCCTATCCCAATCGTCCCAGATAGACATCGCTAAAACCATCCCGTTGGCCATAGCCTTCCCCAACTGTGCCAGCCCTCCTTTATTCTGGAACTGCGGGACCTCGCCGAAGACGCTCTTCTCTGCAGCACAGAAAGGTTCTGTGATGGAATCGTAACTCGGGTCGATGCCTGGGATGTTGACTTTGGAGTTCTGGATGACACGACCATTTTGCAGGTAGATGCGTTGAACTTCAGAAAGTTGACCAGTAGCGGTACCATCGTCGGTGATGAACCGGGTGACGACGGTGAGCTTCAAGCGGGTATCGATATTCTGGTTCAGCCCAAAGAAGGAGGGGTTACCCAAGCGGTAAGGGTTGAAGTCGCATCCATCTGGGTCGCAGACTGTGCTATATGGATCGGTAGTGCCACATGCACTGTCAACACAGCGCTGCAAGCCGGTGGTAGAGCATGGGTGGAGGGAGGTCGAGGTGGAAATGGAGTTGGCTTCCCAGACTGCGACTTCGCTGCAGCACGCCCCATAACGACCTGTTCCAGAGGTAGGGTTTACAGGTGATGGCGCCCATCCTTCAACATTCCCCTACAAAATGATAGTCAGAAGAGGGACACGCTAACTGGGTGGCTGACGTACCTTGCCATCGATAAACTTGAGGTTTCTCGGACATGTTGAGTCGCAGTATCCGGTACCAAATTTGGCACCGGCTTTGTTTAAAGGGTTCTTCGCCATTCCACCGTCCGCGTCCATCTCCAAGAAATAAAGGCCTCCATTCAGACGACATGGTATGGCGGATACGTCGACATCAAAAACGAGCTCCTGGTTGAGTAGCTTAAAGACCTCGTATTGGGTGTCGGAATTCATCAAGAAAAGGCGAGAACTACCGCTGCCGACGCCACGGGTGCTTGCCAACTTCAGCCGAGCTGCATTCCCACTAGTGTAGACCCCATTGTCGGCATCGGTATAATCCATGCCTTGGAGAGCGCAGTTGGCAGCACAAGTAGTATCGTCAGGACAAATCGCGACGTTGAACGTGTTGCCAACGAAGCAGTAGTTCGTGGTGTTGACCTGAAAGATCAAGCGATCGTTGGCGTCGGCAGTGAGGGAACCAGCCTGTGTAGTGCATCCTTTGCCAGTGGCGCACCTCTGCCAGGCAAGTTTGGGGTGGACTTCTGGAATGAAGGTTCCCGCTTGCTGAGCGAGGACACCAGAGACAATAGCGAGGATGAAGATAAATGGAAGTAGAATCATTGAGCCGAGGGAACCTATGCCTGTGTAAGAGTGAGCATTGAGACAAGCTAGATGAGGTTAACAAATACCTCAGGCCTTTGACTCGGATCATCCATGGAAAATGGCCTCCAATCCCACAAGTAGCACGGTCTAGCCTGATTCCATCGTGACAGCAGCTTCTATTACTGCCTGAGCGCGAAGTGTATACATTCTTCGCCCCAGTTGAGAGGTGGCATCGTTCCGATTGGGCCACCGGAATCTCGCGGATGGACTTCGGGATGGTTGTATTGGGATTCTACTGTCGCACTGCATTAAGTTGGCCTACGCAGCGGGGATCTCAGGCCGAGAAAAGCTTTCTGAACACAGCATTTCCCTGCCTATTTGAACGAAGACCAATGTGGTCGTGCCGACTTGGAGATCATCATAGTTCAGAACAAAGGGAGAGTCACACAGCCACAGGTTGGGCACTTGGCCTCAACCTCCAAGCGATTACCCATGCACACGGGCTGGTTCTAGGTAAATCCTTGGTAAATCCCTCAGTTGGAACTGCGCTGATGAAAGATCTAGTATTGGTTCAGGACTAGTTGCAGCTCGCTTTCGTGGATATCAACTGTTTACCTCTAACGTCGAATCGAACTAGAGCACCGGCAAACATGCCTAGACAAGTACCGATACCCTCTCTCACAGCCCACGCACTCTCTACGCTTTCAGGCGCCAAAGGCTTCGATGTAACGCCCAACTCGTTTGGCCTCACTATTCTGGATATTCTCCACTTGCGTCATTTCCTCCTTGCTCATGGGCTTCCTCGCGAACTCATCGCGATCATCTTTGACTACTCGGACATATGGATACTACATTCCATTCAGAATAATCAACGAGTGATTGTCAAGAATGAGACGACAGCCTCTGGAGTCGGTTTGATATATGGTCGACGCTCAGAACGCATGTATCAAGCAGAGAAATCCTATCTAATCACCCCGATGTTACCCAACTGCGTAGAGTTCTCCCTAGGACGGCAATACATATTCTCGTCACCATCGAGATTCAAATTTCCGACAAAGATCAAGCAAATCAAGTTCACCGTAATATCCAGATGCGAGACGTTTTTGTCACCTTTTAGCTGGAGTTGAGCGTTTCTCGTCCATCTTTCATGAATATTTTCGCTAATATTGTTCTTCCTAACAGCAAAGTCTCGTGATACGTACCTGGATGTGAAGGTCATATCTGCTCTCCCACCCAATCACCGACCTATCGAACAAATTTGGCCTTTACCCATGACACACCTTTTCTCACCCGACGACTGCATTGAGAACGTAATCATTTGGGAGGAGGATCAAACTGGGCAGTGGGGAGTTGGGTTTGTCCAGTTTCTGAATACCAATCCAGCAAGCAAGATAGAGATTATCGTTGGGGCTGTTGTAAGTATAATCTACGTGCTAAACGCGCCATTTCTGATCCCCCAACAGGGCATGGTACTGTTCACACATTTCGTCTATTCTGTCAAGATCGACGTGTACACGGTGTTGCGAGACTGATTTTTTTTTCTTCGCTGAGTTAACTTATTGCTAATTTTATAAATAATGGCACTGGCGAAGGAGGGCCTAGAATGCGCCCATTTGAGTCATGTGCCTTTTCCTGAACTCTCCTGGTTTTTCGGAGTCTAGATCCATGATTAATCTCGCGATGCAGTGTCGCCCGAGAAGACCGAGTGATTGGGGGGCTGGTGGCTTCAGGGCCAGACACACCAGAGAACAGAAGGGATTTTTCTCGAGTATCATTGTTAGAAACAGCAATAGTTCTCCGCCGGGACTATGGAACACTTTTGCAGGTCTTGTTGTCATTATTCATGAACTTTTATCCTATCGCATCCGATACGGATGCAAAATCCGATCTGCCAGGAAAAGAGTGGCCAAACATGAACGAACCTGAGACAGCCTGTGACGAAAGCCCCGTAAATTAATGACTCTGGACGACGATCTGTTGCCCCGAATAGCACAATGTGCTAATTTCCAGTCGGGCATGGCGATTTGTATCAAGGATGGCTGCCACGTTCTGTCAGACCCCCAACAATAATTACCGGTCACAATAAATCCGGGATCTTCAATGTATGACTGATCCTCGGTGGCCTCCATCGGTGGCCGACTCTTCTACTCACTACTTAGCTTTACTTAGCCGTGATCAAAGACAGCCCGAATTGCCAGCATGGCTTCCCTCAATACCCTCCCAGACGACTTGCTGCTATGTATCGTAGAACGAGCGGTGGAACAAGCCTCAGTCCCACCCTCATTCATTGACGGATCACATGTTTGGGCACTCACGCACGTTTTCTCTCGCCTTCGATCTCTTGTCATCTATACTCCTCAACTCTGGAGTAAGGTCGTCATAACAGTTGCTCCTCACGCGGACGTGGTAGAACGACCGATTAAGATTATCCTTGAGAGAGCACAAACTCGCCCCATGGACCTCCACCTCGTTTGGTCCCTGGCTGACCGTCCTCTCACTGACCCCACACCCCAGACGCTTGATCTTCGACACATCATCTCAGCACACTGTGCTCCTTTCTCGGGTAGGATAGCTCGTCTGGCTATGCTATTCGATAGTATCGATGATCATGACGATTTCTCTATCCATGCTCGCCTTCCCAACGAATTCTTCCATGGGCTCTCTGAACTCCATTTAGGGTTTAGCTCAAAACTGCAGCCTAGCACGTTACGAGTCAATCCTATCTTTGATGGCAGACTCTTCGATGGAATTGCCTCCCCGAAGGTCACCGTCCAGACACACGCTCGACAGTCACAGATTATTGGGGGAAGCGTGCATGCATCAGACGATCATCACGATGCTCATGAACCGGCATGGAACGGTGTCGATCACACGAATTTATGCGAGCCGATACGCCTCTCATTTGCAACGTTTCCGTCAAACACATCCTCTCTTTCCCTCATTGGGCCCGGTCTGATTCATACACCTCTCGAAACCAGTATTCTTTTGAGGAGCGTTCCTCAGCTAGAATCCTTCGAGGGTTGGGTCTCAAATGCCCGCAGCCGATTTACCTCTTCCAGGAAGCTGGAGATGCCAAATATCAAATCGCTCAACCTCACCATTTGCGAAGAATCAGAGGAACTAACAAAGACATTGACGGAGATGTTGAGCATCCTTGTCATGCCCGCATCGCCCCAGCTTACTGTCCGCCATTACCTCAATGGAGTGGTCAAGGATGTCTATCCCGACCGCAATTGTTGGGAAGAGAAGATACTTGACGTGCAGCGGACGAACACGACTTACCTCGAACAACCCCCAGCTTTCCTGGCAGGAAATCCGTCTTCTACTTTTTTGGGTTCAGCGGATAAACGCGCGTTCACTCTAGATACTAGTACTCAGCTTCAGTTCTTCGAATGACGTAGTTCCTGAACAACACGTATCCTACTAGTAGAAGCCGCATGCAGATTAGGTTTTCAAAGTGATCAAAATTGAGTCAAAGGGCGGCGGCAAAACGACCATGGGTACTGCTTTTGGCTCAGTAATAATCATATTATCGATCTGATTGATATCCTTTCGCGTATGTCGGCCAGACGAAGGCTCAGAACAAAGGTTGGGATAGTTGCCTAGACTTGATACTTGATACTTTGAAGATGTTGCCGACGAGGCGATAGTTCGCGGTGTTGACCTGGAACACTAGGCAATGATTTGCGTTGGTGCCAAGTGAATCAATAGCCGACATAGGGCATCCGTTACTGGCTCTGTTTGGCGAGTTTGAGGTTGATTTGCCGAATGCTGAATGCCCCCAACGAATGCCGCTCACTGAGCAAGAACACCAAGCAGAGCTCCCGAGGATACGTATTTATTGGTCCAACGTACCCGAGAGAGAAAAAACCAGCGTAGTCAGAGATTGGCGTTGACCATGACCTGGAGAACATCGTGGTTGGAGCCAAGTCGCACAGCCACGTGTCTGGCGGTCGACAAGAACCTCCACAGTCGGTTGTCACTTCGCGTTTGCTTGGCTTGGGCAGCCACCTCTGGGCGCTATTCCTCTTCACGCTGGAGTACACGGCCAAAGCATTAAGCATCAAGGCATCCTCGAGCCTGCAACGCGTTCTCAGAATACTTTAGGCGCAAGGTTGCATCAGCCTACCAAACATCATGGCTAGCTATCGGCCAGTACCTATACCCTCTCTCGTAGCCCATACACATTCGAAGCTTTTAGGCACAAAAGCCTTTGTAACAGCACCCAAACAAGCAGGCTTTACTATGCTTAACCTCCTCCGCTTGCGCCATTTCCTCATCACCCAAGAGCTTCCTCGCGAGATCGTTAGCATCATCTTTGACTACTCGGAAATGTGGATGTCCTATACCATCGAGAATAACCAGCGAATGATCGTCAACAACAAGATGACTTCGACTTCCAGGACAGAAGAGTCACTAGATCAAGATGGACGATTAGGCTATCTCTTCCGAGCAGAGAGGTCCTATATGGTTACCCCAACCCTACCCAACCACTTGGAATTCACCTCACGACGGCGATCTATTTTCTCCTCCCCACCTAAGCTCACGTTTCCGGCAAAGGTAAAGCAAGTAACATTTACCGTAGTATCTCGATGCGAGATGTTCGCGCCAAATAGTACAGAGTGTCAACGGAGTTAGGTGTTCTATTTGATCCTCGGTGAATAATTCAGCTGATATCATTCATACCGGGAGCAGATCTTCGAAACTTGTACCTTTCTGTGAAGATTCTAACGGATCCTTCTTCCAACCAGTCATCCGTGGAACGGACTTGGCCCTTGTACATGGTACAATGTTTCTCCATCGATGAATGTTACGAAAATGTGATCACCTGGGGAGAGCATCAATCCGGGGAATGGGGAGTTGGATTCGTCAAGTGCCTGAACGCTAACCCAGCGAGCAAGATAGAAGTGATCTCCGGGGCCGTGGTCAGTTCATGCGTATCCACTGCATACTCCTGCTGACGGTAGCTGGTCTTCGACAGGGCCAAGAGTTTTACACGCAATTTCTCTATTCCGTCAAGATTGAAGTGTGTACAGCGATACGAGATTGATCCTTGTGAGTTGACTCTGATTGCTGCCAGAACACAGATCTACGACTCACAGTCTCCCGTGGCAGATGTCGGCTATCGCTGTATTCGTTTCGAAATTCGATCTACCAAGAAATATCATGCATGAGCCAAGCCAAGACGCAAGTCCGCTAGGACGGGGAGCCTCGATCCCTCTGCTGGTGGACCATTGCTTCGAATGAATTGATGGGATGATCTCCAATTGAGCCCAATGGTGAGGTCAAGACTTTGTTCAACATGGGTGCCAACGCCACCATCAATATATTCCGGATATAAGAATGCGAGATCCCGGTGCCCGTCTCGGCTGCAGCCTGCCTTTTTCTCTGGCTTCTAATCAAGTGGAAGCGTTGGGACCTACGTCTTTCGCCATGGTTTCATTCAATGCCCTCCCCGACGAGCTACTTCTATGGGTTCTTGACCTGGCGATAGAGCAAGTCACAGTCCCACCTTTATTCGTCGACGGATCGAATGTATGGGCATTAACGCACGTTTCTTCCCATTTTCGGTCTCTCACCATCCACACCCCTCGATTTTGGGAGAAAGTCACCTCAACGGTTACTCGTCGTACCGATACGAATGGGGTAGATCATCCGATTCAAGCGGTCCTTGAGAGAGCAAGGACTCGCCCCATTCACCTGCACCTTGTTTGGCCTCTGGATCGCCCACTTCCCACCGATTCCTCCCCACCGGCTCTTGAACTTCCCCGGATTATATCTATACACTGTGCTCCTTTCTCGCGCAGGATAATCCGCCTTTCTATGGCATTCCACCGTCTCACTGACTACGATGATTTTGCCACCTATTCCCGCCTTCCCAACGACTTCTTCGATGGGCTTTCTGAACTCCACATAGAGTTCACTGGAAATAGTTGGCCCAGTACTCTGCGCATCAATCCCATATTCGACGAGAGGCTCTTTCATGGCGTCGTTTCCCCCAAGGTCGTCATTCAAACGCCTACTCAGCCACTGCAGGCTATCGATGAAAGCGCACGTTTACCTTCATTACAAGGCCATGCCCCTGATTCCGAGCCTAGGATGAGCAATACTGGCCCAAGAAGTATACTCGAACCTATCCGACTCTCCCTGTCCCCAGGTTCATCTAAGATATCTCGTCTTTCACTCAATGGACTTGGTCTTATCCATACACCCCTTGAGGTCGCGATCCTCCTTAGAAACCTTCCCCAACTGGAACACTTGGAAGGTTGGGTCTCAAATGCCCGAAATCGTCACAATACTCGACACAAGCGATCGACCTATTCCAGGAGGCTGGAGCTGCCGGACATGAAGTCACTCAACCTTACGATCTGCGAAGAATCTGCAAAAGTAGTGGAGACATTGACGGAGACATTGAGCATTCTTGTGATGCCTTCGTTGTTGCAGCTAGCCGTCTACCATTACCTCGATGGAGTCGTCAAAGGTGTCTCTCTGTGGGATGATATTGTGGAGAAATGTGCAGCGGACAATTATTCATTTTCTCGAAGTGCACCGAAGTTCGAACTACTCAAGCAGGACATCCGTATTCGCGAAATTACCACATCTTCTCATTGTGATTTCGTCTTGTGAATAGCTTTGAAATAGGACCTATCCTACGTGATATTATGTACAGTAGCCACTATGCAGGCGAACCAGCGCAGACCGAACTTCTATAGTAGGTGTAATGAATTCGATCGCACGATTATGAACTCTTCGGACCTTTTAATTACACAATACAAGCTGATTGATACCCAATACTAGGCCAGAAGGATACACCAGGAAGAAGGCAGGGATTGAGATATCGACCTGACACTTCAACCGCTCATCGGCCCGTGGAAGATAACCACGGACTATCCCGAGAGATATATGGAGCCCTGCTGACCAAAGATTCCTCTCTTTTTGACAACTTCGACATCCCGGTCTGCTGTTCGGAAAGCAAAGCGGAATTCATTCCTCCTATCGATACATTCACTCATCAAACTTCAACTAGCACGCCTCAGATGAATTCCGAAGTATCCTTTCACGATCTACCAGAAGAGCTCATATCCGAGATTATCCGATTCACCGCGGACGAGGTCACCCTACCCCCTTCCTTCAAGGACTGCTCTAACTCATGGGCCTTATCGCACGTTTCATCCACCTTTCGCTCAATTGTATTAGATGTTCCTTTTCTCTGGTCCAATCTCACAGTCATGATCACCGATCAGAAAAGCCCATCGAAGGACGCCCTGGAGCTCATTCACACTCGAAGTGGCCGTTGCCGTATCAGCCTTTCGTTCTTACTGCTTTCATTGGCTTCCCCAGTAGCCTTACATGGAGCAATGTCTGTGTCATATCGTGCCGGAACTGCGACTGTCAATGACATTCGGCATATACTGTCACATGTCTGCAACCCATTTCATGGTCGCATCGATGCTATGTCCTGCTTTCTACAGGACGGCAAAACCTACAACTTATTCCAAGCTGCATTTCGCATGCTATCAACTGCTGCGATCTCTGGTATCACGAGAATACATGTCAACATCTTCAGCAGTGTGGATAATCGGTTTATCTTAGATGGTTTTGGATTTGATCGCCGTTTGTTTGAAGGTCAAGGCGGGGAAAACTCAACGCCTGCACTCTCTATCAACATATTTGCTGAAGGAGCAGATACCTCGCTGATACAGGATGTCACAGCGTCTCAAATCAAGTTTGCGGATCTCTGTAAATCATCGGGTACCTCCAAACTCGCCTGGATACCCGCCCTCCGCGTTCAATTCCCCCAGTCATTCTCACACAAGCTTCGGCACCTGTGTTTATCAGGAAATGGCAGCATCCAATCACCACCCACTGCTTATCAGCTCTTGAAAATTTGTTCAAAGCTGAAGAAATTCTCCGCTTGGCTAGATTGGGAACCCAATCGGTTGGTCACTGCGGTACACCGGAATCGAATGGAGGTACTGGAACATCCAGAACTTCAAACGATGGAGTTTACCCTGTGCTCGATGCAAGCTGGTGGATGTCTGGGTGATCTCCTTCACCTTCTCTCTACCCCATCCCTGAGATTCCTCGGGATAACGAAGACCCAGAATACTTCGTATAACATTGATTTATTCAGCGTTCACAGGACGATTCCCATTGACATCTTGAACTCTGGCCATGTATCGAGTTTTCTGGACCGATGTCCTCAACTCGAGATACTCGAAATTGGAGGTTATGCGATCGCCAGTCACGAAATTGGAAGAGTTACACGCAGCGTCCGATCAATATGTTAGGCGCATACTGGAGTGCAACGCACGGTCTCACAGCGCATAACGAGGGTCCAGAGAGCATAGCGGCACATTTCCATGGTCATTTCCAGCGATCATACAACACTACATTAACGTATTTATCGCCCAATCATGTTACCCTTCGGATTTTCTGGTTAGTTATCCCTTTTCCCTGTCACAACGAGCGGAGATCGAGATAATCATTCAATCCAAATTGTCCTAAACCTTGACGTTGCCGACAAATTTCCCTCCCTCAATTAAGCACGCCTTGTAATTGTTAGACCAGGGTACCATTCGACATACTCAATGCATCCGGTATTCATACTTCAATGGTTCGACAATCTGCTCTGATTTCAGGCGATCACTAGTCGAAGGGGAATTAATATAATATCGATGAATGATGGGAACTTGAAGCTTCCTAAACGTGGGGTCAACGTGTGCCCTGTAACTGATCAGCTGTCCTAGATTATCGAACTCTCCTCATAGAAAAACATGCTCCCGGTATATCCGCCAGGCTCCGAGCCTGGTTGAACATGAGGCGTACCTTGGCTTGATATAGATGCTAGTGGTGTTCTAAACCGCCGGGAGAGGCGCTTTATAGCCTCATTCTAGTTGCCTAGTATACCCAATAAATATCTGATGGCCAAGTGCCTCGTCCCAATACAATTGGTCGACATCAGGTGGGCGAGCCCTTACAGTCCACATGACACGCTTGACAGTTCATTTCTGTTAGATGGCATTCAGGAAAATCAAAGAAAAGCTTCGTAATGACGACAAAAATGACGAAAGCGCGAGAAAAATCTCGAGAAATTTGGGGAATAAGCTCTCCGGTATCCTGCACATGAACTGGAATTCAAAATAATCAAATGCTGAATAGATCAGCTGACAATCTTTGATCGTAGTCGAGGCCATAGAATGCCACTCTAATGACAAGTTGTCGACATATAGTTCGAGAACCTGAAATATAAGGTTCAGGACAAAGATCGTTTGTAGACCCTGCTCACATCGCATTCTCAATGGAACATCCAAGCTCCCGTGTGTGATTGATGGCCACTGAGTGTGGTTAGCTGCCGTTCTGAATGCCATTCGGAATGATGTTCTATCGCTCAATAAGAACTTGCGAGGTGTATCGGCAAAATTTCCCGCATGTCGCGAGATATCAGCTTGATAAGTTTCGGTACAGGAGCGAGAAAGCGGAGACTGTGACTCAGGAAACCGGACCGTAAGCAGCTCGAAAGGGGTGGCTCGAGGATGATCACGATCAAAACGTGTTCGTATAGTAAGGATCAGCTTGTCAGCAATTTAAAGTTATTTCTCCACATCAAACCGTTCAGGTGGTCGAAGAATATTGATGTCATTTCGAAGGCACTCGAAGAAAGTCGAAGAAAATCATCAGCAATGCATAGAATTATTCGAGATTAATGAAAGAATAGACGTCTGATGGTGGTGCTTGGACATCCCCAATCCCCAGTGCGGGGTTGCCAGCCGTGGCGTCTACATGTGTCGAAACTAGTGCGTTCGGCTCGGCACCGGGACGAGAGCAAGAATATCGACAAAAAAACCCTTGTGGCTGCTGCATGTCTGTGTAAGACAGCGACAATAGCAAGTAGACGCGGGGACCCTCGGGAGAGAAGGGATAATGACATCCACGGATGCACCGTCTCAAGCCATTAGGGCGAAGGGTATGCTAGCGGGAGCTGATGAACTTGATCTTGCGTCCGTTTGGGATCGCATATGTGCCATGATCCAGTCGAATGCGCCAAGAAGCTGCTGGCAGACACCCACATTGAAACTTCGACCTCGACCTCGACCACCCGGATCCAAACCTTATTCCTGTCCTAAATTCGGCCGAATAGACCAAGAGTGAGGGCACCGTCAATGTTGCAGAAGTTGAGAATTTGTGTCAAAGTCACAAGGGCCCACAGGCGCTCGCCGCTGACGTCGCCCATGACAACATTGAACTCTGAAAGGAGCAAACTCGTATGTGACAGTTCCCCAGGTCAAGTCAAAGTAACATCGTCGTTTCCAAGCAAGATTCAAAGTCTAGGAGACAGAACCAGAGAGACCTAGGTCCACCGCCTGTACGTATACGTCGGTTTCAGCGCAAGATGCTAACTCTTCAACTAATCAATCCTTGACGAGTTTGAAACGCAACGGGAGGCGCAACATCAAGATCAACTTCACCTGTATAAGGTCAGCAACGGATTGTTGACCCCATGGTTTTCAGTGTAGATCCGCCGTCATCGTTAGGGTCAGATAAGGTTTGCCAAACCTTATAGCGACGTGCCTCTCAATGTGATTGCTCGCGTGACTAATTGAAAAAATCCAGCACAAGACACCAGGCAGCTTTCCAACGGAGTGGGAACAGAATGGGCCAGGAGGAGGATCCCAGCAGTTTCTGATCGCAGCAGAGGCCATAGCGTAAACGCCACTTCTCTTCACGACAGCACTTACGGGGCGGGTAGGTGACAAGCACAGCCAAAAAAACAGAAGTAAGCAAGGTAAGCAGGAGGTGCCTCACCAGCCCGACGATCCCGTCTTGGTGAGCGCTCCGGACGGATGACGCGTCCTGGACGGAACATCTTACTGTAATCTGCTTGCTGGAGTCTTGTTTGGTGGGATGAGTAAACGTAGTGGAGGATAAGGTGGGTCTCAAGGAAGAGGGATATCCGCCAGGGGAAGTAGCCACCAGGTGGCGAAGGGAGCATTAGGGAGCACTGGCGTTGGAGCTGGAGAGTGAGAACCGCCGAAAGGAAGGCACAAAGGACGATGTATAGCGTGCAATCGCTCAATTCACGAATAAAGCAGAATTGTGATCGTCTTCATTCATATCGTACATTTGATATTACAACAACCCTCTCTAAGTGAGGGTATACATCCGTGTTGTTAATGAGCGTGAAAGGCGGAAAGGAGGGGTTGTACTAATAGCCCGTATGAGTGATGCATAGGATAAGTAGACGTAAGGTGTAGCATGTGCCAGCAGTCGCAGAGAAGAGAAGCCATATGTGATGTTGAAGAGGAAAATAAACCCAGACCAGTGAATTATAAGGACGAAATCAGAGAAAAATCCCGGATAGCACAATAAAAAGCAAAAAATACAACCAGTACCAGAACCAAGAGCAATATCAAGCATGGTTGGTTTTTGACGATGTGCAAGGGCTCAAACTTCTGCAGCACTAGCACCTCCACCGAACACCCAGCCTAAACCAGGAAGTCCCTTCCACCCTTTCCTTCCTCTCTCGTCTTCCTTCTTGTCATCGTCATCACCATGGAGGTACTCGGGAGGACATCCCAACCCCTCAACACTGGCGAAGGAGATGTATCCCTCGGTGCTTTTCAGCCTCTCCGACGCCTTTCGAGCATTGAAAGTGGGTCGATGCGAAGGAGCAGAGAAGGTCATATGGCGAGCGTGATTAGATGCCATAGACGCTGCGTCTTCCTCCGATACACCGGAGAAAAGAGCCGAGTTCGTCAGGGGTGGTGGCCTCCTCGAATGCGAAATGCCTTGATCAACGAAATATGAGGGTCTTGAAGGGTCAGCGGATGCATCAGGCGATGAGACGATATCAACGTCATGGTTCTCGTGAAGAGACAGAGGCGGGATGTATCCTTCATCCAAACATCCCTCATCGAACTCTGACGATGACGACGACGATCCAGACCCAGACCTTCCAGTATCAGGTCGCCTCGATGTGGCATTGCGTACATGTGGTGAGCGGGTGTACGTGCTGTTACCATAGACCAACGGGCTGTTCCTGGCAAGGCTCTCTGCCCTTTGTTGAGCAGCAGCAGACCGTGAAGCGCTCCTCATAGTGTGAGGTGGTGTCGGCGGAGGCGTGATCATACCCTGCTTGACACCTTCCTCCTGCGAAGGCAAGAAGGAAGGCATCGTATTCGGGTTCCTCTGCCCGGCGTAGGCGAGAGGGATAGTCTGATGTGGTGGTGAAGGCACCAAACTCGCCGACCTCGTACGCGGGGAAGTCGTCGGAGGAGCTGCAGGTGGATTGAAAGTAGCCGTGTGTCGTCTCTTCGTCGACATTGACCCCGCCCTGGTCATCATATAACCAACAGCTTCCGGCGATGGAAGGACATGAGGTGGCTGTGTCCTTGGTGTCCTTGGGTTAACCAGCGGGGAAGGCGGAGGTCGCTTGCCCGCATGCGCTTCGTCAACGGCGTACACCACGGGCGATGACGACGGGAGAGCTGGTGGCTGATGACGAGGCGTCCATGGAGCGCCTTCCGTCCGTGACTTCATGTGGGCAGTATAGTCGATTTTGGGTGAAGACATGACCGAAGCAGGGGCAATTCCAGGGGTAATGGCAGTAGCAGGCAACGAGGACGACGAAGATGAAGTCGAGGTCGAGGTCTATATAAAACCCAACTTGATTAGCACGCGTGTTCACGAGAAAGGTATAGCAGAAGCGGGAAGGGTCGGAAAGGACAGGGGAAGAAGACGAAAGAAGGGGTGGTATATATAAACCGACACCAACAAAGCGAAGGCATGAGGTGGAGAAAAAAACAATCGAGAAGCTGTTGCACAGAAAGGAGAAGACATCTGTCAAGCTTGGTGGCTGAGCCACGAGCATGGCAGTGTGAGATACGGCTCACGAAGCCGAGATCCCACTAGGCACTACTACTCTAGGCAAGAGTGATGTGCACGAGCACGAGACCACATATCGGGATGATCGATGGTGGAGCACGTGAAAGACCCGTTCGAAGGAAGAATAGGCGAACAGAACCCCAGATACCATAAACAAAACGAGGGTGAAGGGATCTTCCCTTCCGGATTGCGAGGGGCAAGGGATGCAGGGATGGGGTAGAAATGATGGGATATGTGAAGGTAATAGAACGGTCGAAAGAGAAAACATATTGAATGGAAGCACTTACATCATTCCTCCAAGGGCAGCTACCTTCCTCGTCGCGAACTTCATTCATACTGACTTTCCTCTCCCTAGCTCCAACGCCGAGCATCGTAGAAGGTTCCAAACTTTCATCGCCGCCAACCTTCGGGTGAATTCCAGATTCTTCCTGTGCTTCTTCGTCACTTTCATCATCCGTAAGGTAAACATCCCCATTGATGAAACGCAGGCTATTCCCAGCTTCTTCGCTCATAAGTCTCCGCTGACCTTTCATCGGACTCCGACTCTTGCTCGTAGCGCGCCGAGCAGCTTCTTTTGCCGCCTTTTTCGCAGCCTTCTTGTCCGCCTGAAGTACCCTCTCCAGTCTTGCTCGTAGCTCGATCTCTTGAGTCGTCAGCTGCTGAGGTTGGGGCTCAGGGAAAGTAGCGTTGAATGCGGTAGGGGGAGGAACAGGGAGCTGATGCATATTTGGGAGAGGAGGAATAGCGGAAGGGAGGGGTGGAGGTAGAGAGTGCAACGAGGCAGGGAGTGATTGCCTCTTCTTCTGAGGGGTCGTCTGAGCCACAGTCGATGGCTGTATGCGCGGTGAAGATATGATAGAACCCGTCTTGGATGCTGGTGAGGGTGAAGTTGCTCGTTTATGTGTAGACTTTGTAGGCGACGGAGAACACGAAGTAGGGGAATTTCTTTTTGAACTCGACGTCGTAATGATGGTGGTGGTTATGTGAGAAGCACTCTGGCGTTTCGTAGTCCTTGAGGTAAAAGGAGAACTCTGAGGAGCTGCGCTAAGGAGGTCGACCTCTGCGTCACCCCCATACACGTTTTGGGTTGTTGAAGAGGGGGCGTGGGGCATGGCTTGAGGACGAGGTGTGCTCGATCGATCACTTGTATAGTCACTGGGTGTACCGGTGTTTGTAGAACCTGAGAGATTGTTAGCAATCGAGTTTTATATATATGAAAGACGAAATGAGTGGCTATATGCGCGTCTTTCGCAGCAGAGCCACTCGGAAGTGAATCATCTCCCCCAAAAGCAACGCATATAGCCAGGACAACGGACAAGGGAAGTGACTCACGTCTCCTGATCAAATTGGCACGCATATACAACGAGGCTTCACTAGCTTCTCTCCCTCCATCACCATCACCGACGGCAGCGCCCAAACCTGAAACGGAGTCAAGCCCCTGTCTTGAGGCGGGGCCAACCATAAAACGCGTAGATTGAGGCGTGACGGCATAGGAGTGTCGCCTCCTATGACCAGGTCTTGATGCTGGTGTCGTCGATGATGACGGAATAGGAATCCGCGACGAGGAAGCTTGAGGTTGCGGTGACGATGAGCGTTCATCCCGGAGGAGAGTACTCCTAAGTAATGCCTCGCTCCTGCTGCTCGTTGCCTGAGCCGTCGTCATTGGTGCTGGTGCGGGTGAGTATCGTGGTGGTCTCGGGTAGAGTGAAGCTGAAGAAGTCGAGGAAAGGGAAGAAGCTGATGAAGATGACGATATCGATTGGTAAGAAACCTGTTTCTGGTAGTTCATCCGCTCCTGATAATTGACGGTTGGCGCCCTCGAGGCCGTCGTCGTTGGCGAAGACAGTGGTGAGCCCACAATAACCGGCGAGGAGAGAAACCTCTGGAGTAGCGGTTTTGCTTTTGAGGGCGTTTGTGGGGTATTAGTCGTTTCACGGTGGTCTTGCATTATTAACCCGTTCTAATCGAGCGCGACAGAACCGAGCGGAACACGAGCAACTGTCGTTTCTTGCACACGAGGCGTCCGCTAGGTGATTACTCCGAAGTATATAAAACTGTATCAAACTCGGACTAGACGCGTGAATGGGCCGAGTTCAGCGTGGTGGTCGTGACCGTTGGTGTCGTCGACAAGGACGCAGTCGCCAGGGATGACGAGGACAGAGGGACTGCGAGTAAACAGCGGGAGGGAGGGAAGGAGAGCATTAACAGCGCCACATATAATATAAATTTCTTTATTTCCCTGGCAATATTAAATTACTTTTTCGGCGTATGATGATTTTGATGATGACTTGCCTGGGGACGACATCTCGGCTCACCGAGGTCTGCAACGGAAATCTCAGGGCCCGGGCGGTGCATGGACGTGGACATATTCTCTTAATTCACTATTCTCACGGTATGAGAAAATAATTGGATATTTATTTCTGGCAATCCGATGAAACGGAAGATATCCGGAGATGGCAATTCTGCCTTGTATACCCTGATTTTGGGGACGTTTTCCTATAACAAGACATAACCTTGTCGGTATCTACCGCCAAAGTCTTTGTCGTGGACCTCGTACACAGACCTCTTGTAACGTTTAGCTTCGTCGTCAATCATGTCTAAAAGTAGGACCACCTTCTACGCTAAACGACCTACAAACAACAGCCACAATTGTATTCATTATTCTTCACCATTTGCGCCCCATTTCCTTCATCGCCCACTTATTCTTCCATTCCATTCCATTGTTATCAACCGGGTCATGCATCACGGTCAATGGACTCCTTTCAAATGTCAAGGTCACGTAGTGTACCTTCGTCAGGAACGGACCGCCTCATACGCCCCCGAAATATACCACTTATTATTCAATAGAGTCCCCTTTCTTATTAGTCCAATTTTTACGAATGAATTGTTAGTTTTCACATCGTAGTTCCTTTGTATCAGTCAGCTGCATGTACCTTGACAGGAAGAACTTTCCAGCCGTTTCCAGCTCGACCTCTCCTTTGTCAAAGTGGCTTAGCAATCGAATGGTCAATGTATCCCTCTGGCGTCAGGATCGGCGGTCATGCAGGGTAATCACAACTCTCTTTCTTCTTCGCGTCCGCTGCAATAGCCGTGCGGCGAGGCAAAGTTACGTCCATTCCGAACCTCCCCCGTGGTCCGCATCCGGTCGTACTAAAATCCCATCCCTTCTGCGATCCTGTCGAATTGTACTGTACCCATTCCTCAACCGGAACCTGTATAATCCCTAGCAAGACAGTCGGCGTCCGCTAAAGTCCACGAGCTAGTTTCAGATTCTCATTCTCCTAAACAAGTTCAACCGAAGCTACCGTCCTTTGGAAATGCCAGGTGCTGAAGTCAGACGACTTCGTGGCACCAGTCTCTACCAATTTCCAACGAGCTCGTTGACCCACCCTCGGATGAATGCGAAATGCACACAATGTGATTTGCTCCGTCCGTCCATTTGTCTGTCCGATGATCACTGTCACTTGGATGATGTGCACTCTTGATGCTCATCGCATTGCCAAACCCTTCAGAAGCACTTTATCTAGAGCTACCAAACTGTGCTAATGCGCTTGGAAACTAGAACGCCAGGTTTATGTGGCTTGAGTTACTGACAATCGTATGTTTTCCGAGATTACAACGTGTTTTCGAGGGCGGGGATCGATGGTCTTCCGAATCTGACAAATACGGCAACTATCATACGTGGGTTGGCCTCACTCCTCTACCTATCATCCAGGCGACGAGTTGCATACACAACCGCATCATATCGAGTGCACCCCTTGCTTATCGTCCTAGACGAATTCAAGTTTAGCCTGCACGTTTACACCTTCCCACATTTCTACCCTGAGCTCTTCGTCACTCTCCCAAAACCAGCAAAAACAGCCAATGCTAGGTGGTCTTTCCCTCTTCTTCTCCACTTGTACTTCGCTAGAGACCGCTAAGAGCGGCTAATTACCCCAATAAGGAACCATCACCCTGCACCCGCCTTGCCTCAAGGCAGTCGGTGATCGGTATTATGATCCCATTTTAGAAATTTTTGCGCAGTCGCATCACCGCCCTTCCCCAAATAGCGAATTTGCAGAGTTTTCTCAGTGGCGGGTGTTTTCCGGTTTTCTGTTTGGCTCCTGTTGCTTTCGGGACTTTCCAGAGACACTTGCGGTATCCGGAAACTTTGCGCATGATTTCCTTTGGTCTTGGGAACTGTCCTTGACGGTTCTGGGTAAAGAAGGTCAATGCACTCGGTTCTGAATACAGAGAACAGCCGGTACGAGCTTGGCCTTGTGGTTGCAGCGAGAATCAACATGGTCAAGTACCGATGTGCCGATGAAAAAGCATGGTTACTGCGATAGGAATAATCGCGCTTGACCAGAGACACGCAAGCGCTACTGATTGAGAGGTGATACGAGATTAGATGGACTATTCTAGCGCCTCCGCTAGAAGCTTCAAACGTCCACAACGCAACGAAAACACGACCTTACCATCCGCTCGCCAGAAATCCATCAGGTTAAGGACTGATTTTTCTCGATAAGTTATCCTGATCAGTAAGGCTTCTAGTTGGATCGCGGAGGCTAGCCAAGCCTGATTAGATGGGCTCGGCCTCTCGGCCTTCTCGGTCTCGTCTCTATAATCTCTCGTCTCATCACAAAGCCCAGGCAAACGCAAACGAGCCACGAGCGTCACTCCGTGGATTGTCCGCGTTCAATAAGGAACGGATGCACCTCATCCCACACATAACGCCTTCAACGCTTTCGCGAATACACCTCTCCGAGAATGCTTATGGAACCACAAGAGTGTACATCTCGGAGACTTTAGTTTCATCAATTACGGAAAATATTCGCCCATTCTGTCAACTAACGGGCGGAATGTTCATAGGTCCCCGAGATCTCCTTCAAGTCGTTCAGATTAGCGTGAGTGGTTAACTCCGTCATGGCGCATTCAGTATGTTTATTTGCATGATATGAATCCACCCCACCGACATAGGGTGTACGGTTTCCCTGGTTGTTTACAGGTGCCGACCTGATTTTCGGTTGAAAGTCTAAAGGAGGAACGGAGTTCGTAATAGATGACGGGCCTATTTTTGCCCATCCCCGCCACCGAGGTTACATGCCTAAGGTAAACTCGACTCTTTACTCCAACGCCGAACCGTATGTTTTTTGAAACCCTCATAGAGTTTCCCGATTTGGTTGGTATTTTCCGTCATCTATGCAGGGTACTTTGCCGCATGGGAGCGGCAGCCAGCGGCATTGAGTCGGTGGCACACGACAGGACCTGGCTGAAGGAAAGGCTGATAGGGACGAGTTCGTCATACGTTACCTATTACAAGTGCATGATCGATTTCTTTTCCGAGTATACTACACAGCATCTTGTCACAAAGAGGATGTTGCGAATCTTAAAGGATCTTTGAAAAGCTTCGCCAGTCTAGACTCTATCGTGACAGCCTTGTACGCTTCTTCTCTGGGGTATTAGACGTGCCATCATCCCCACCGGATGATGTCGTCGAATCTAGAATGCCTTCATTCATTGGACGAATGGACACGGCATCTTTTGTGATGCCGCAGGCTTCCTGATCTCTGGCGACATTGCATATGTCATAGATCGAGCTTCTATGACAAACTTGACGGAACTCTATACATGTCGAAGAAAAACTTTGTGGTTGTGGAGTACAATCTTGAATGTATGAGGTCACAACCAGGCAGACGGAAAACCGAAAGAGGAACATTCTCAGGATACGCCACCGGCGAAGTAAAGATTCGATCTTCGAGATTAGGCGAAGGTATCGCGAATCTTGTGGACCTCAACTAGGCTATGGATTCGTCAAACCTGGTCAATACGAATTAAGTCCAGATACTGGAGGGTATAGATAGGAGTTTCTGCCACGTAATTCTACAGCGTTTGCGGGATTTCTGCCTTCGCCTCCGTTATGGTTCATTGAAGCACAGGATGAGGGCGGCTCCACTTTCTTTTCATACTGTTGTCTGCTTCGCGAACGAGAGCGATTCTGCCGGCGAACAGACGGGTTCGAGCACATGGTTGTACATCCAGAACCATCTGTGAGAAGCCTCTACCTGGCAGTTTATTACGACTTCGCGGGAGGGAGGATAAGTGTGAGAGTGGGCAAAATCGACGCATCTACCATCAGATTCGTGTCTGGCCGATCTATAGTCTTAAGTCGTACCGTACCACAAGATTGGGTTACAACGGACGTATGTCTGAAGCACCAATCAAGTCTGCGCTTTTTGAGCTCTCAATTGATGATTCAGGAACCTTGCACAAAAATTGGCCGTATACCTACCTCTGGGCATTTATGCGGATGAAAAGACTGGAGAGATTGGGTTACCCTGAGGAATTCCTTCCGGAGGCTTTCTAGCTTAGCCCGTTCACTCCAGCCATCGGCGCTTCCCTGACCATGAGGGGCGTCTTCAATTTGTACCCACTCCACAAACTAGAGTTTAATCTACGTCCGCGTTCCACACCATCCCTATCAGAAGATTGACTGGAGTGACACACCCCTTTGCGTCATTCCGGCGTCATCGCTGAGTTTGCCTTTCTAAACCCCCATCAACGCGTCAGGCAACGAGGAATGCCCTCGCCGAAAGAATAATTGCACAAGGATAGTTCGAATACATATACCAGTAGTAGAGACTCAATTACTCTACTCTGTGCTAATTCGATGCCTGGCCGAAGGTATCTTACAAACTATGACGACGTCTGTGTAGATATATCCAACATCAGCGGTATTGCCAAGTCCAACAAACGCAGTTGGGAAGCGCGAAGCGGACTTCGGAGGCGTGATCCAAAGGATGCGCCGTGCACTTTGTCGGTGCTGGCCATGCAGATCTCGTGGAGGCTTCTTCCCATAGGGATATACGGCGATTGCACCATTATTGAGGAAAAACTCTAGAATATCTTCGTCATACTGCGTCTGGATGTCAACAACCTCTGAGGCCATGACATAGGACCTGGACGCCCACTCAGGCTCCCCGGAATCGGAGGTCTCCATGGTGTCTTCGTCGTCCAAGTATCTTCTATTGTTGCGGTAGTGGTCTTCTTCGAAGAGGTCTCTGTATAGAGTCCTAAGACCGGCCTTATAGCCGGCTAATTCCAGAGAATGCATGAGCATTGCATCACTACCCTTAAGACGACGATGAATCGACTTCAGAGATGTCCCGCGGTCACATCGCACTGGGTACTGATAGTCGAGACCAAACCCAACGTAGCCACCTTCTGGTATGAAATCAGGATTGTTGAACGTATTAGTTAGAAGCGAAACCAGGTTTCTCTGCGCAGGAGAAGGATCGATGGAGGACGGAGAACTAGGGTGGGGGCCAAGGTACAGATTCCAAGTAAGAGTGACGCGAAAACCTGATGTAACCTCTTTCACTTCGTGCTCCACGTCGCTGAAGAACGCGACCCAAGCAATCGAGGAACGATCCTGGTCTGCGAGCAATGTCCTAGAATCGAACTCCCACTCAGTTCGGTCGTGGCGTAAAAGAAGACCGCCGCCCTCGTGGGGAGTAGCGAGAACAGCCACCAGAGACCCTATCATGTCTTCGCCACGGGGAGTGTCTTTATGGGCCTTGAAGAAACCACCTTTATCTGTGGATATAGCAAAGAGATGTCAGTGGAGAATTGAGGAAGAGGGTTGTAGAGACTTGCCATATATGTTGAACTTAGACAGCTCAGCAACGATACCTCTTTGGTGCTGCTCACGGGAAAGAATGTGCGACTTTATCTCATCGATGATGCCATAGGTATATGGGTTCAACGATGTGGAAAATCGGTCAATTTCGAGCTTCCAAGCCTTCCTGTATGTTTCGTCGAGGACATCTTCATGATTACGACCGAAGGTTGCGGCCTCGCACACGGACGTCAAGTTTTGTAGCTCATCCGTCGAGGCAGAGGAGAGATCGAGCCAACTGAAGGATATATGAGAAGGCATGTTCGGTGCGGATGAAACAGGGACAAGTACCTTGCATGGTGCTCAGCGTTTATATTATAGAATATTCGGGCATCTTCAGCAGATATCTTGCAAGTGCCGCTGGTCCATGCAGGCGGTTTCACGATGGCGTTGTAGATATTCTTTGCAAGGTCTGAGGTAGTTGAAGGAGAAGACATTCAGAAACGTCAGGCGACTGTGATGTGTCCGAGAAGACGAATCTGTGCACTTGCCTTCTTCCTCGCGTTTTTATATACGCCTCAACGTGGTGGGCGGCGTGGACCTACTTTAGGAAGGATCGAAGGCGGCGATCAAATTCGGTTTGCAATTACGCCCACACCTCATCCCACGCGTTTGGGAGTGGGTCATCTTCCCGCGTCAATTTAGTATGAGACGAGTCATACCAGCCAATTTCAGGGAAAACGTGCGAGATTATGCTGCTTCTTTGGGACCCTACAACTGTTCACAGGTCTGCGACCTCGAATTGATCGGAAGAAGTCGACTGCAGTTATGCAAGAGAAATATATATCAGGGGTGTACCCGCCACATATCAAAAGCAAAAGTATAGCAAGGGCAAACGACGTGAAGAAGGCAGAAGATGAGCCTTTACTCCAATTCATGAAAATGGACGCAGGAGATTCGCAGTCAGTCACAGAGGTGGAGCATCATCACGAACCTCACGGTTTATGTGAGAATGGGAAAGTCAGGAAATAGTGCATGCAAGGTTTGGAGATCGGGTTCCGTCATAGAGCCCTGAACTTGCACACATTCGAGGTTCGTACAGCTACTCAAGAAGGGTGAAACACCAGTGGGGTAGTGTACGCTCCTACCTAAGACATCTACTGACGCTGTATCAAGTCGATCGGAATAGCATCGTGATATGACCAAAGATGTCAATGCGGGTGCGATGACGACGTCAAGAAGGGTACCCAAAGAGTCCCTTAACGATGTTCCACAAACTGTGAGTGACATATGTTTGAGGTGCTGGCATTCGAAAGGTGATCGAAGGTGGGAACTCGTCCAACGTGAAGGATAGGCTAACCAGGCGACGAAGCGCCGTAAGTTGGGAAGCGCCCGTAATTTGTAGTACATGTCGAGCGACGACATTCTGGTCCCTATACCGTTCAGAGTGAGCTCCGTAACAAGAGGCCCAGTTTCAGGAGGAAAATGGACTGAGAGTGGGTGAGTGCTGGAGGTTAGAGCAGAGACAGTTATTTTTGCCGAAGTGGCGCCTGTCCAAGGCTGGAGCAATTGTTCGTGGAAGATCGCCCTAACGTTTTGCGTACCCAACGGAAATCGCTGTGCAGTAGTGCTGAATTCCATCCGTAGGTCTGATAAACCAAATAAAAATTTTCGGGGAAGCGTATGAAACCGTCCCGCGATCGCCTGGTATGCATCCATATCCTGGAATACCGTTGTGAGCGAAGCAAGTCGTCGGGAAAATGGAACGTAGCAAGTTGACAAGGAATCTCGAATAAAATTAAACGCTGGTGGTGTTTCGTAGAAAGGAGTAGACCAATGTAAGACTAGTGTGTGCAACGAAGTCTCGTCGATTGACCACGACACCCGGAGGTCAATCTTGAGTGATCCCGCTCTGTTTAGAATAGTAGCAATATAATCTTGCGGCCTTGCGTAGAGGTCAGAGTTGTCGAGTGTCATCTCAACATGGGTCCAGAAGCAGGACGAATGAAGAACTATCGCTCGAAAACGAGCCGATGTATGAGACAAAGTCCATGCATCGGAGCCATCTTTTCCTGATGGTGGGATGGTGACGTGAGTTATGGCCTCTTCAGCGATCTGCTGAAGTAATTCATCTGGAAGAGAGTGTATGGAGGTTAGAGGCATGCTAACTGCTGCCTGGGTCGCTGAAATGAGATTGCCTCTGCCACGATTTCGGAATTGTCGTTATGTCGATTGGCAGGCTCAGGCAAAATCGTAATGCCTGATCCTAACAGGATGTTTGGCATCAACATTGGGTGCAAGCACCGGCTTGATCTCGGCAGCCTGGCGCACGGACCATCTCAGTTTGGTATAAGTACCCGATTCGAACTTTTTTGATTCCCTTAGAACATACTCATCAGGATCTATTTTATAGGTACTGACCGAGTCTCGCATTTTTACAAATGCCACATCCTTCATATCCACTCGATGACTGCCGCGCTGGCTTGTATAACTGAGAACATGGCCCTCTTCGGAGGGTCTCGAGGACGTTTGGTTTGATTCTACCTTCAATCTTCGGATTGGAGGTGAAGATAACCAGCGAGCTCGGCGCTTGTCTGATGGATACTTCACCTTCCTTAATTACTTTTTGTCTTGTATTCTGTCTGTAGCGATTCCAACCTTTTGAATGGGAATATTTTTCTCTCCAATATTTATTTGTTTTGAATCTGAGAACATGTTTTGCTGTTGCGGCGGTATGTTGTTTTGAGATTTCAAGGCCTTTCGACATCACCAGCCTATCATACCACTATCATAAGTCTTTTCCGACACTTATTGAGAACAACAGCGCCGGAAATCACTGTTCATGGTTTCACTTTTCAAAGGGAACACGAGAAATCCAGTGCAATCGCTGGTTAGATTCGTAAATAGGCCATACGGGTAATTCGTGAGCGTCGACAACAAACTTGATAAATAAGTGTAGTAATGTACAATTGCAAACCGCTATTAATCCCGGGAAAGTAGTACTGTGGCGTATCATAAAGGTATGGTAAGGAATATGCACACTAGAAGTTCGAAAAAGATTTAGATTCGGGGGGATTCATCAAAGGATTGTCCAAAGGAGATTCGAAGACGTTTTCTTTGAATTCGATCATAGCTCCTTCAACTTGAGAGTTTCCGGAGGCCGACATGACGCGAGGGTGAAATGATATCCGAGTTAGAACGACTGCGAAGGGATCGCGAATGTCATAGCTTCTCGAGGTGTCGAGGATATACATTTGTGGGCTCATAGATGAAGGGAATATTCCGTGACCAGCAGCCAGCATGGGTAAAGGTCGGTCAACGACGTCGTATACTTGGAAAGGTGGTGAGCCGCAGATGACTCGAGAATCATCGTCTGCGTAGTGGAAGTCGAGGATGCATATTCCGGTTTGGCTATGCGTGGTTCTGCCGTAGATTCTTCGGCCATTAACGACGATTGCGAGTCTGAATGACTTGACCGAGGGATGATAAGGAGTTGCGGCCTACGTCATTCAAGGCGAATCAATATTCGAATGGCCTTCGAGGTTGGGAAGAGGAGAATGACTTACCGCCCACCGGGACGCTCTTGGAGGAGGCCGATACACCTCTGCATTGTTGGGTATCGTAATGGTGAGTTGCTTGGCCATACTGGCCTGCAGTACAGAGCGAAGCCCTCGTACCGACGTATTATATTCGCCCGAAGACAGACGCTGAGTACCGGACGGAGTTACAAGTCCGAAAGTCTCGTCGGCCGAGACCTCGTATCGACTGCTATAAGGGTCGTTCGTCCACTAACTAAGATGCGCCTCTAGCGGTCGAACCTGATGATTATCTTAATAGCAGAGTCTAGGAATAAAGACGGGATAAAGATAGCGGCAATGTGAGCACCAAGTAGTTCGAAGATCCTGCCGGGCCAGAGATAGAGGCTGTTGCCAGTGTGTATCACCGTGATAACAGAGATCATCCAGCAATTCTCGGCAAAAGTCAAGGTCTTCATGGTCAGCTGAAGATCAGCAACGGGATTCTCGTATGGAATCCGGGCACGGACGGCTGAAGTATCCGTCCATTTATCATGGCGTCCAGTTGCGTATTCAGGGAGAAAAATCGCGTAGGTCCGAGGAGAAGTAGCGAAATAAGTTGGAAATATCTTCCCCGACCTTTTACTCTGGTTTTTATAGTTTGAGGCACCATAAGAAATGACTCGGTTTCGTTTGTGAATCAGGAGGGTCTTTACCAGGCGTGACAATGTGTCACAAATCGATAACGCAGGTCATGCCCATTGCCTTGAGGTGGTCTTTCCTCAACGTCGTCGGCAACGACGAGCATAGGTCCAGCAACGACCTATCGTGACAGTCGCTGTCGCACGACTACCGTCTCTGCTTGTGGAAGATTCCTTGATACCCCATGATTCACTTCCCAGCTACTCTTAGGCAACCTTCAGGCTCAGTTCCGAGACGCACCGACAGCCTCAATGCTACTCAGCAGAAAGAGCCAGAAAACAAGCTTTTCTTGAAGATTGAGGAAGAACTGCATGATGCTAGGAGAGTGCACTCACACGGGCAGGAGGAAGACCTCCGATTGGCACTCAACATGACGATTGAGAGGCTCTCTGAGATTGTACGTGCATTTACACTGGTCGGTTTTTCACTGTGATACTGACGTTTTTCTCGTTCATTGTCTAGTCATCTAAGCTCAGTGAGGCGTACAAGGCTCAGGCTGACCTAGAAGCCCAGCTTCACATTGCTCAATCCAACCTCAAGCTCGTGATCGCCAACAATGAGATGTTGGAGGATGCTTTGAAACGGGATTCTTCAGGTGGCAATACCAGGGACGTAGGGTGGCGTCGCGCGTCAGCAAGACCTAGCACGTCCTCCTCTCACGTTACTGCTGGAAGTGAGGGAGGAAGTCGAAGTTCTGTCGAAGATACCCCTTCCCCTGACACACCCAGTACCAGCGCTGCCAATTCTCCAGTCGTTGCTGCTCCTCCTACTCCTGCCTCTGCAGCACCAGCGCCGGAAACTAGTCGTTTCTTCAGGTTCAGGTTCAACACCGGGTCATCCTCGAATGCACCTACGCGACCTGGTACTCCACAACCTGCGAATAGTTCTCCACAACCGAATCATCTCAACTCTCCGTCATTACCAGTGCTGCCAAGTCAGGCCACGCTCAAGGAGAAGGAACGATTGGAGGAAATTGAGAAGGAGTTGGAGCTGGAGAAGAAGGCGAGGAAGGATGCAGAAAAGGCGAAGGTGGATCTTGAAGAAGAACTGGAGTCACTCAGCCAGGCCCTTTTCGAGGAGGTTAGTCTGTCGTGCTTGTTCGTCGCATACTTGACACTAACGTTCCGTTGCTCTAGGCGAACAAGATGGTAGCAGACGAGCGGATGAAACGAGCAGATACCGAGGAAGAACTCAAAGAAGCCCAGATGGAGAAGGAGGCGCTTCGCAGTGCGCTCAAGATACTGGAAAGCGAGAATGAGGTCCTCAAAGGTTCAAGCAGTGTCGAGCTCAGTCCTATTATAACATCCAGGGACCAACCACAACTCTCACGTTCCTCACTATCACTATCCTCTTCAGACCTCGAGGAACAGGAAGTCGAGGTTGCGCTTGGGACAGCAACCGACTTGAGGACACCCATGGCGATTAAGCGCTCGTCCTCCCAGGTTGCCCTGAAATCGCCACCCATGTCTCCAGAGATGTCAGAAACTACCACAACGGCTATCGATTCTACCCTCGAGCCTCCTGCCACGCCACCACCTTCCACACCTTCAGACCCTGGTCGTTCCCCTCCTCCACCACCTGGTCCAACAAACTCGCATATCCTGGCTGATACATCGACCTCCTCAGCTCCTCTTTCCCTCTCGCTCAAGAGGCGGTCTGGAGAGTTCAAGACGGAGGAAGAGGAACAGCAAGAACGAGAAGAGGAGGAAATTCGGAACCAACTTTCCCCGGCTGGCTCTACTTCACCAGAGTCCAGTGTACCGTCACCGCCACTCAGCCGAAAGTCTACCAGAGACCGACCACCGTCGCTGACGTTGGATAACTATGCTATGATGGGTCTAGGAGCGGATGGGTCGTCACCTTGGGCTGATGTGCCTTCCATGGCCAAGTCCCAGGCAGCGAAGAAGAGTGGAGAATCCAACTTTGCTGGTCATGGCATGAGGTTCAATATCGTTTGAATGGTGCCCTGCCCTACTGTACCCTTTGATCATGATTCTTATGCCTTCGCATGGTGTCACCTGTGTGGGTTCCTTGCACTCTTTATTCGTGTTTAATCCATGTTTATAACGTACTTACTAGGTAGACTATTTTCGCATTGTATCTGTATACCACAGTTGTGGACCTATCCTTTTTTATCTTTGAATGAGGATAGGGCCGTCCCTCTTTTCATACCGAGTGGGACACTCGTCAAGTCATTGGGTGACACGTTAATTCTTCAGTGATGCGCGCACCGAAATGGGAGAGCCGTTGAACTGGTGCGTTCGGCTTGACTCATACCACGTGTTCTGCACACAAAAGAGGCCTATGAAAGGCGGGCTTTTTTCTGCGCCTCCATTCACTGATTAACCATGGCCTTCCGTTTCGAAGACTATCAGCCAGTGCCAACAGATCCCGTTGCCTATGCCGTTTGGAGAAGAGGCCAGGTAATTTCGTTTCTTGATCTACCATCTTTTACGACCACTAATGCAGATCAGATTGCATATAATTACCACCCGGCCATCAAATCGTTCAAGCTCGGCCCTAATCAGGATGGCAGAGAAGTCTACGCTCGTGCCTCACCTCTGCGTTCTGGTATATGTTACCTAGAGTTCATGTATGCAGACGACGATACTCGTATTATCACTCGCGATCCACAGCTAGTCCTTCAAGACACCGAATTTCCAACGTTGCCTATACACGGATTTGGCGAGGATACCTTCGGTGGCTGGAAGATTCAATGCTACATAATGAACACCCATCGACGCTACCAAATTCTTGCCAAACGATCCAAGGCACCACTTGCAAGCATATCATTCCATCCCTTGGTATACGCATCCGAAGGCATCACGCAGGAGCCAGGAGCCATTGTGGAACCTTCATCAATTATCTTCCAATCGAAGTGGGATGACCCAGTCATAAATCCGTCCGAGGAAGATATAGAAAAAGCCGTTAGCGAAGGGCGGACAGATGCTTTACTCGAGGACTTATAATGGCCAGCGGATCTCCCGCTGAAAATGATGATTCAATTGGGCTGATATCGCCCACGATTCCCCTTTCACGGAGGGTCTAAGAAACCGACGGCTGATTATAAGGTGGAACTCGGAAGTTTGAGATACCCCGAGAGGCCTGCTCTCCCAGAGCCATGCCCACACCTCCGTATGGTGTTCTGACTACTATCTTGCAAACCGCACGACTTGGGGGTCTTGTGGGCGTTTGCACCGCTTATGTAACTGTCGAGAAGCTTGAAGGAACTTGAACATCTGCCAAAACCGGGAACAATGGCCTTTCGATATGAGGACTACCAAGGAGTAACTACAGACCCTGTTTACAACGCCATCTGGCAGAGAGGAAACGTATTGTGTTTTCTTTGTCATGCACGTACAGAATTCAAACTGAGGCATCGTTCTAGCTTGCATATCCCTACCACCCAGCAGTCAAGTCCTTCAGACTCGGACCACATCAAGATGGGCGAGAAGTCTATGCTCGTGCATCACCCCTGCGCCCTGGTGGGTGCTACTTGGAGTATCATTACGCCGACGACGACACCCGCATCGTAACTCGAAACCCTCAGTTGGAGCTTCGAGACGTTGACATGCTTCGGTTTCCGATTCACATCATCGGGGAAGATCTATTTGGCGGCTGGAAACCACAGTGCTATATAATGAACTCCCACAGGCGCTATCAGATCTATGCAAAGGGCTCGAAGACCCCTCTCGCCACAATATGGTTTCACCCGTTGGTGAACGGACCCGATGGTATAACACAGGAGCCTGGAGCGTTCATCGAGCCATCATCCATAGTCTTCAAGTCAAAATGGGATGACCCCATCGTGAATCCCTCTGAGGAAGACATCGAGAAAGCGGTTCGTGAAGGGAGGACAGAAGAAATACTAAGGGATATCAAACGATGATTAAATTCCACACGTCAGCACCGTCGTGGCTTTCTGCTTCATGAACACGTTTTTTTAAAGAAAAGTACCCGCTTGTGACTCGAAATTTGATCTTGTGGCTGACTATGTGGGTCCATCGCTTATTTCTTGAACGTGCGTGTCTGGTGAGTGTAGACGCCGAAAGATGCTTTATCTGTACCAAGATTCCTCAGTAAAGCGTCGTTTTGTTGTGAGGACTCCTAGACGATTATACAACACTCGAACGTTTCTGGATTCCACTTTGAGTCGACAATATGGTCATTCATCATTGACATCAGGCACATGGGTGTGCCCACACATCGAGCCACAGATCGGGATAACGCTTACCCCAAGGTGCTGGAATTCGATCCCTGGGGAGAGGCACATCATATAAATTCGAGCTTGCAGCGCTTTTTTTCTGCGCCAAGAAAGAGCCATGGCTTTTCGATACGAAGATTATCAGCCAATCCCTACTGACCCTATCGGCAATGCCATCTGGCGCAGAGGACAGGTGAAGTCTCGTCTCGTATATCTCTGGGTTTGATGCTAACGCGAAAGCCGCAGCTCGCATACAGCTATCATCCCGCGGTCATATCGTTCAAACTTGGACCTCATCAAGACGGGCGAGAAGTTTACGCTCGTGCAAGTCCTCTTCGACCTGGTGTCTGCTACCTGGAGTATATGTTCGCTGATGACGACTCGAGGATTGTTACTCGCCACCCTCAATTAGAACTGCGAGACCTTGGGATGCCTAAGGCCCGCATAATTGCGCTCTGCGAGGATTTGTTTGGTGGCTGGAAGCCGCAGTGTTATCTCATGAACAGTCACCGTCGGTATCAAATTTTCGCCAAGGGCTCGAACACGCCTCTCGCTACGATCTGGTTTCATCCATTAGTGCATACCCCGGACGGTATAACACAAGAACCTGGAGCCATTGTGGAGCCTACAGCTATACTCTTCAAGTCCAAATGGGACGATCCTATTTTAAATCCTTCGGAGGAAGATATCGAGAGGGCTGTTCGCGAAGGCAGAGCCGAGGAAATACTGGGGGATCTTGAATAAGAAGATCGAATAATGGTCTTCGAGTAGTTGAATAGATTTACTATTTTACGACGCACATATCTGCGTAACAGAACCATTGAAGAATGACTCTAGCTACCGGTGTGATATATGCTCCTCGTTTTGAGTAGCTATGAACTCCCAACATTTGATGTCGAGCTTGAATAGCCCTTTTAGTGGCGACGCGTCGCGTGGAGTGGCCAATCCGGAAGCCATAGCTGAATAAGCGCTCAGGCAACACTGAGGCTTGGCACATGACCACCATGATGGAGGATCGCGCAATCGTTCGACCAGTCCTTCTCATACTTATAAACCCAAGATGACAAGAACGGACGTCCGCAAACACACCTCGACCGCTGCTTTCATCTGTGGACGACTAACGTACCAAAGAACGACATGGCTATCACCCCAGGCAACTTCTCCAGCGTTCCGGTACTAGATTACTCGCTACTTCAGAAGGCTGAAACCAAACCAATCTTCATCTCTGAACTACGAAATGCGTTGATCAACGTCGGGTTTTTATACCTCTCTAATCTGCCACCAGAACTCTTGGGTCAAATCGACGCCGTTCAAGCTTATATTCCTCGCCTTTTTGACTTACCACAGGAGGAAAAGGAACGGATCAGGATGAAGTACTCCCCACATTTTCTTGGGTACTCGAAGCTCGGTGCAGAGTTGACAAAGGGCAAGGTGGACAATCGGGAGCAATTTGACATCGCTACACCTCACGAAACAAGATGGAAGGATCCGAACTCTGTGGAGGGACGGAATGGAGAAGTGAAGGAATACTGGCGACTTTGGGGTCCCTCTCAGGTCAGTCGAGGTTAATATTTCATCTCAGCGCAGCGCCATACTGAAGCTCCGTTTAATATTCCAGTGGCCGGATGAATCGCTCATTCCAGGCTTCCGAGAGGCATTCGAGGGCTATTTGCTTCGAGTTCAAGAGCTTTCTTACGAGTTCATCTCCCTCCTTGCGGAAGCTTTTGGTCTCCCACCGAACGCCTTGGATAGGTACTACGATACTCCAGAGAATATGCAACATCGAGGAAAAGTCGTCAAATATCCCGTCGTTTCTGACGCCGATGCGAGTGATCAGGGTGTAGGCCCTCATTATGATGCTGGTTTCTTGACATTCGTAAGTCTCCCTTAAAGCTTCCCCCTGACATTATCTGACCATGCTCATCTCTAGCTACTTCAAGCTTCGCCACATAGGGGACTTCAGGTGCAAAATTTAGCGGGAGATTGGATTGACGTTCCTCCTATTCCCGGAACGTTTGTGGTCAACATCGGAAAAGGTTCGTCTCTTGAATCTTAATCATGAAAATTCATACTCAAATGACATATTTAGCTTTGGAATTCGCGACAAGAGGTCTGGCACGGGCGACATCCCACCGTGTTCTCTCACCTCGCGCCGAGCCAGGAATACCTGCTACTCCACGGTATTCCGTGCCGTTCTTCCAGAACATCAGCCTTGACGTCAAGTTACACGAGCACATTCTTGACTGTGAGTACGGCGCTAAATCCCCGAGTATTGATCGACTGACAAAGGTTATCAGTCCCACCAGAAATCCAGAAGCTTCAGGAGAGTCGTGGACAAGTCACCGCTACCGAATGTACGTGTTTTCTTAGGCATGACTCTTCCGTGGCTGACGGATGTTCCAGCTGTCAATTTCACAGAATTCGATCGTGAGCCTTCGGGACAAGTTGGGCTTATTGGGAGAGTCAAGTAAGTGGTGCTGCGGCGTGCATTAAGCTGTGAAGCATGTTGTGCTGATATTGATCTTAATTAAGGAGCCACCCAGACGTCGCAGAGCGACATTATCCAGACTTGTTTAAGAAGTATTTCCCTGACGGCTTGCCCAGCGCTGGCATCGCATATTAGATATCTCTTCAGGTGACACCACCGCAGCATTCTTTGATGTAATATATCGTGTGTATTGTACTTGCATATGCTTGCATGGTGACGAGTCATTGAAATGACTACAGTGCAGGCGTTTATGCCGTCAGAACGCCTTTCTATCTGCCTCTGGCATAAGCTGATTGAGTCAGATATTTCGCCGCCGGCGAATGAGAGCTGTTGCGTTATGCAAACTTCTGGCATCTCGGCCCTATGACCGCCTATCCCTTGGCCAAATTATTGACCCTCCTAGTCTGGATGATTCGGGTATCGTCTCTCCCTTAGAATATTATTCTATTATAGCAGTTGCGCTCATGCGCAGGGAGGTTCCAAGCCTTCTATCCTGCAGCTCTTGCACTTTCGAGCGTTTTCTTGGTAGGGCAAGCGCTAAACATGCCTTTGATTCGGGGCCCGATGACTAGATTTCTGCTTACGTCATGAAATCCAGTTCCACTTGTGATCGACCCAAACTGAATGCTGATCTCTCCTATTCGGCACAACATGCCAGACGACTGACGACGCCTCCGCCAAAAGGCTATGGAGGCAAATCTTTATATAGTTCCGTGGTCGTGTCGAATTCACGTCACACCAAACCACTATGTCTGCCAGTATCGCCGAAAACGCCATCAGCTTCCTGCAGCAGCATCCACAGGCTACCATTGCTGCTCTTTCATGCACTGCTCTGCTTGTATTTTCTCGTCTACGGCGTAAAGGCAGTAAACTTCAACTTCAAGGACCACGGTCGGGGAGTTGGTTATTTGGTGTCTCCAAGTACCTCTTCCAAGCTGTGAACGGTAGTTCAACCTATGTCGCTTGGGCCAAGACCTATGGACCTATTTACAAGATACCTCTTACACTTGGTGACGAGGCCCTCGTACTTGTGGATCCCAAGGCGATAGCTACCTTCTTCGCAAGGGATACTTCCACATACTCTCAAGGAAGTGGAATCCGTGCTTTCATTCGCCGAAACGTAGGTGGTTTCCCATGAGCGATATGATCCTTGCTTATCCAGTCATAGTTCGGCGAAAATGTCATCATTGCAGAGGGAGAAGACCATAAGAGGTAAATAATGACGCGGTTTTGTTTTCTGCAGTGCTTGAATCTCACGTCATGTTCTAGGCACCGACGTGCATTGTCGCCAGGCTTCAGCATTGCGGCTATAAGGGATCTAACGCCAGTTTTCCTGAAAGGTGTTTACCGGGTACGTTTTTCCAGCTCGTATGATCCACTCGTTCACTCATATGAGACTCTAGGTGACCGATCAATGGAAACAGTCTATTCAGGCCAATGGTGGTTCACATGCCATCATTGAAGTACAGCGCTGGTAGGTTTCTATTCGTAGTCACGTCCGACCCTCACTAATCAACCGAAACAGGGTTAATGCCATAACGTACGTGGAAACGCCTAACCAACGGTCTATATCTAACCCTCCATGAACAGCCTCGACAGCATTGGGAATGGCGGCTTCTCACACGACTTCGAAGCGACAAATGGAAGACTTTCCATTCTTCAGCAGAGGTTCGAGTCCTTCGGGTCCCTCAAACCTTCTTACCCCGCAATGGCCATCTTCTTACTCTCGGGCGTCTTACCGATCGTGACGAAAATCCCAACGGAGAGGAGCAAGTTGACAAAGGAGCTTACAGATAGCATCCGCGAACTTGCGGTTGACTTGTTCCAGAAAGCCCAGTCCGAGAAGGAAGGGTCTGAGGAAGGTATCGAACGGTCGATTCTTGGAGCTCTAGGTAAGCTCTATGAAGGCTGGTTTGTATCACTCAATACTGAAATTTCTTTTTCTAGTCAAGTCGCAAAGTGCCAGTGCCAAGATTCACATGGACGTTGAAGAGATCATGGCCCAAATTGTGAGTCAATCAGTTTCGTTCGTTTCCTGTCTGGCGCTCACCAAGAGTACCTAGGGCTTGTTCATGATTGCAGGTTACGAGACGACAGCCAGTAAGTCATAACCCTCTTCTAGAAATAAACTTTCGATTCTGATCTGGATTGAACAGCTGCGATATCTGTAAGCTTTCTCTCCGGGCGATTTCTTCAGAAACTGATTTTATTCCTCAGTGGTGCTTGACGGAGCTCGCTCGCAACCCCGAAATCCAACAGAAGCTTCGAGATGAGCTGGCTACTCTTAACGGAGAGGATCCAACATACGAGCAGCTCAGTTCTGGACTACCATATCTCGACGCCGTCATCTGTGAGGCGCTAAGGCTTCATCCTTCGGTTACGGAACTCAACAGGAAGGTGAGAGAATCTAGAAGGCTTTTCTTCGATTACAAAGTCTAATCCTCGTATCACCATAGGCTAATGTCGATGACGTCCTCCCTCTTTCCAACCCCATCGTGAACGAAAAAGGCGAAACCGTGGATACCTTCCCTGTCCCTGCTGGTACCAAGATCCGTATCCCCCTCGGTGCTCTCAACATCCACGAAGATTACTGGGGTGAAGACAGCCTTGTTTTCAACCCATCCCGCTGGATCGACGACGGCTCCTCACCGAGGAAATCTGAACAGATTTCTGGGTTCCGCCATTTGCTCACTTTCGCTGATGGCCCACGCACATGTCTTGGTCGTCTTTTTGCTTTGACTGAATTCAGGGTACGCGTTGGTTTATTCTATGGAGAGACTTTCTGTTGATGGAATGCATCATTTGCGTAGGCTGTCTTGGCTATCCTTGTCAGAGACTTTTCGTTCGAGTTCCCGCAAGGGAAGGATACGAAGATCGTTATGCATAGAGCTCTTACCCCACGACCCAAGGTCGAAGGGCAGGAAGGACCTTTCTTGCCCATGCTAGTCACAAAGCTCTAGGTTGAAGTCGATTTCATCACGGACTTTTTGGATTTCATCTTATTCTTTCTGATTCTCGTGGTAGAGGATTGAAGGTGTACAATCTATATTTATGACGTTACAATGCATTTAATATAGGAATCAGACCCATTATTAGACCCTTCTAAGAAACCAAGGAAAGAGACGAAACAAGAGAAATTACTCCAAATCGAACAAGAGAACTTCAGCAATAGAGCTACCAACGTTCTCAACAGAGAAGTCAGTAGCGCCATTGAGATGCAAATACGCGCCATCGCCTTCCCTCAACTCGAGTTGCTTCTCTCCATCTCCTACGCGAACAGTTCCACCAGAAGCTTTCCTTGGGTTATATCCACTAGTCTGGATCATATGAACATAACCCTTCTTGCCAGTCAACTTCTGCTGAACCATCTTCCCAGGCTCGAGAAGAGTAGCGTAGAGAGTAAGCTGGCTCTGTACTGGAGCAGGACCTTTGGCATCCCGAGCAGCGATGACACCCTCTGAACCGGCTGGTGCGACGACAGGAACGAAGTTGTTGAGCTTCTCCTCGTCGGTGAAGACACGGGTGTAGTATTTGGGCTTGAGTCGGGAAGTACGTGGGACAGACCAGATTTGGAGGAAGTGAACTTGCTCGTTGCCGTGAGCTTTCTCGGAGTGGGAGATTCCTGTGCCAGCGGAGGTGAGTTGGACGGCGCCTCGGCGGAGGATTTCGGTGTTGCCCATTGAGTCTTTGCTGGAGAGAGTGTTAGATGCTGGATGATGAGGTTGTGGAAGAGGAACTTACTGCTCAAGAGCACCGTTGACGACGTAGGAGAAGATCTCGAACTCGCGGTGGGAGTGGGTACCAAAGCCAGTCCTTGGAGCTACACGGTCTTCGTTGATTACTCGCAGAGGACCATGTTGCTCATGTGCAAAGTCCTGGTACCTGTAAGGAGCAGGTATTAGTGTGGCCATTCTATACTAGCGAAGCCGGACCAAACGTACATGGCGAATGAGAAAGTATGGAAGGTCTTCAGCCAGTCATGGTCGGCGTGACCACGCTCTACGCTGGGGCGAGCAGTCATCTTCAATGTAGAGGGCATTTTTATGGAAGCAAGAGTAGTGTTGTCGAAAGACGATTTGAGACTAGGGCGAATACTGGAGATTCTCCTAGACAGGGTGTTTTAAAGCTGTTGATGATGTTCTTCCAGAGAAATTCCCCAGGCTTTTATACATTTTGACATCCAGGAAAGCAGAACCATAAGAAGCATCGAAAACTAAGCATCCCGAAGCTCTGGGAATCGTTGGAACGTTTATGTGCATTGAGCGGAAGCTGTCAGTCAGACGAGCCGCGTTTCTGACCAGGGGCCTTCCCTTTCTGGAATTGTTGAACCCACGCGGAACTGACAAACACCGGCAACTTACGAAGCGGTCACCTGATGCCTCTTGTCATAAGGCTGACGCCATTCATCGCCGTTCAACAAGGACAATTTCGGACAGATATGCTGTGAAATAGCACGTCGGAATGTTGACTAGAGAAGACAGCAGCCCTTGCGACGGGACGGACGGTCCTAGTATTGTAAAAATCAAACCAATTGACTGATCAGAAGTGTTTTATTGCCGTTTCTTGCCGTAAAAAAGGGAACAGGAGGTGGCGCAAGTTATTTTCGGTGCCAGGGCTGATCCAACTTGCGTAATTTTCAGATAGTCGGGTTGATACGCCTCCAGATATTTCCTCGAACTTTACCTCACCAGAAATGATTAGATTGAAGGGCGGTGAAAGCACCGCCACTGGTCGGCATGTCTTCGCTGAATAAGCAAGATTTCCTTTTACGTCACATAGCAATGCTGTGACCGTGACTCTCCGCCCTTGCTTGTTGATTCGATCCCACTGAAATGGCGACGGTCTCTCCCTTTGCTCGCAGCGGCGGGCTTGACGAAGTATGGAACCTTGGCAGAGACCAGACAGTAAGTAGCTGCTCTGAAATCTAAGCCTTTGGTCGTCAATTGATTGAGCTTGCTGCGCTTTAGATCGAGGAAATGTACAGTGTACCAGAGAGCTTTTTGGAGATAGAAGTTAGAAACCCACAGACTCATGGTGAGCGGCCTGAGTACTCAGTTGTGAAGTTATGGCTAAAGGAATAATTTCTGTCCAGGTTTTGGCAGGAAAATGTACACCGACTACGAGATCGTCTGCAAGGTGAGAGTCTTATCAAGCTTGCCGTCATCTTGCCGCTTTCTTCTTCGCTTCAATGCGCTGACCTCTTATCTGCTGTAGACCAATATTCCTGCCTTCAAATTACGCCATTCCGTTGTGCGACGGCGATATTCAGACTTTGAAGCCTTCCGCGACATCCTTGAACATGAATCCACCCGGGTCAACATCCCACCGCTTCCGGGCAAGGTCTTCACCAATCGCTTTTCTGACGAAGTTATCGAATCGCGTAGAGAAGGGCTTGAGCGGTTCTTGAGTATCGTTGCGGGACATCCTCTGCTTCAGGTCGGTGTCTACCTTCCACGCTTGTCCGCATTACGCTGACGGGTTCGTCCATGATTTAGACAGGAAGCAAGGTTCTCTGTGCATTTCTACAAGATCCGGGATGGGACAAGGGTCAATGGCTGTAGAGGCTCCCAAATCTTCCAAATACCGCTGTGCGCCCGCAGCACATCCAGCACGACCCTCACGCGACATCGCCTCTCTTGCCCCGTTCCGTCTTGTTATGCTTATTTGCAGCCCGGCTCTTGTTTATTATTCTTTCCACATTCTATTACTCAATGTTGTATTATGGATCGTCTTGCATTCACGCCCTCTTCATGTTTTCGCTCGTATCAATTTCCAATATATATGATGTTGTACAGTTCAAGCCCGTTGTTGAAGCTCAGGATAGGCTATAACTTGGAAGCTCATCGTCAACACCGTTGGAACTACCTCCCAAGCGACCAACATGGCCCTCGACTCTCCAAGCCCATTCATTACCCTCCTTCCAATAGAAGTAATCACCACCAAAGTTAACTTCCAAGTCGCTCTCCCCGTCAATACCGATGGCAGCGAAAACGTCGTGGTTGTGCCGCGGGAGGTAGATGCCTGTGAAGGCGGGAGGAAGGCGCAACCCATTGTGGGTGAAGAAGAGTGAACCACTGGCGAATTCGTAGCCACACCCGATTGTATCGCCTGGAGTTAAGCTCTGGAGTTCGGGGGTATAATCACGACCACCGTCTGGGTCTTCGAAGAACTTTCTCATGTCGTCGAGATGAAGGGCTGCACTTAGCCTGTTCCATCCTGGAAGACGCCAAGGTGGATATGGGCGACATGCAGTTCCTGGTTTGAGATATTGAACGTCAGAGCTTAAGCTAGGAAGGAGAGAAGTAAACGAGCACTCACCAACAGCAACAGTTCCTTCCATCTTATGAACTGTCACTTCATAATAGACACCTGCCTTTCCTTGAATATCATAGAGACCAGCAATGATGGGTATGTCACTGAGTAGACAGGCGTCTTTTGACTTTGCTGATGTGGTAACTTTGACGATGGAACTGCCCTTGGATTCGGTTGGGTTTATGACTTTACCGACGAAACGCATGTCGGGGTATTGGAGTCCCCAGGCTTTGCACCCCGAGGTGTTGATTCGGTCGATTATGTGAGAGGGAACCATGCGTGGTGGCTCGGGAGGGTATTGGTTGCAGAATTGTTCGGCGGACTCGTATTCGTCCTCGGGAGCATCTCTGAATTTACCGTAGTTGTACTGAGTAGTTGTTAGTACCGCGAACGAAGTATAACGGCGAAAGCTAGCTCACAGATTTCTCGGGAGCTGGTGCCCAGTCGGGTGGAGCGTCACTCTGGTGAGAAGATGAGGATCCGTGGATGTGCTCGGCAGCTTTGCCTTTGAGCTTAGAGAGAAACGAAGGCATGACTGTTTAGGTGGAGAACTATGGACGTTTATGTGCCTTTTACAGCGATGCGCCTACTTTATATGGATCGTCCAGAAACTGCTGTGAACGCAGTCAAGGACAATCCTTGACGCCGTTTGGCTATGCATGGCCATTGTCATATATGGAGATAAGATAAGATCTTAATTGATCGGATGACCGAGCCGAGAGAGCACAGCCCCACGGCATCTTCCCTTTCTCTGTTTTCGCCCACGACGTTTTCTGGTCAGGCCTGGCGAAGGGATGCTGTTCTGTCCGACATGTGCCAATCTATTGGTCGTTTCTGCGGATACGGGGTATAATAGATGGGCGTGTAATACGTGTGCTTACCAGTTTCCAATACGACAACAAGTGAGTCCTTGCGCGGCGTGGAAGTGGACGTATGGACTTACCCTGAACTTGGTTTGCAGATGACGACGCGGACGAAGTTGAAGCGCAAGGAAATTGACGATGTACTTGGCGGAGACGCGATGTGGGAGCATGCTGACTCTACTATGGGTGTGTTCTCTTCGTCAATCCTTCTAGATCCTGCGTTGACTTTGACTCCAGCAACTTGTGACAACTGTAACAACGGCCAAGCGTACTTCTACCAGCTGCAGATTCGTTCGGCTGACGAACCTATGACAACTTGTGAGTTGACTTCCTAGCTTCTAACGTTATGACCCTTTCTCTGACCAGAAGATACGTCATCCAGTCTATCGGTACGAGCCTGTTTCCTCTGGGGTATAGCATGCAAACCTAACCTTCTCTAGATGCACTGCCTGCGCTCACAGGTGGCGCGAAAACTAGCCTGGTGCTGGCTTTGTCCCCGAAATTGGTAGGACCACCTTTTGCAACAGATTTTGCGTTGCTAACGACGTCTCATTGCAGGACTGTATCTGGCGCCATACGACCACTTTCTACTGTGCTTTTTCCAATGCCTCAAAATACCGCTTGCGCTACGAAGACCGTTACCCCAGTATGTAGATCTATATTTCAGCGTACATCCTCGTGTATTCTATGGGTCCTTTATAGAACTTGTCTCCGAACGGCTTCATACCCCGTTTGATATACCACTCCGAAGTAGACGTCCTCGCATCGCACCAAATCACCTTGCATTTCAGCTCTCTCATCCACTCACGCGAGAATCTGAGCAGCTCGGTCCCAATCCCTTGACCTTGCCATTTGGGATCGCAGGCGAATTTCCTAAATCGCGCCTGTGCTCCATCCGGGATCTCAGGAGGAATGTCTTTGTTATCTGGCGCATCTTCAATAAAGAAGGAGATGACGGCGATTGGTTCTGTTTCCCGTTCCACGAAGGCGCCAAAGTGGAACCCGTTCTGATCTTCCGGAAGGATAACATGCGAAATAGGCATGTCTGGCCATAGAACTGAATGTCGAAGCGAGATAGTTTCTTCGGCCGTGATCTCGTGGCGACGTATGTGAACTCCTGAAGCAGGGAGCGCGCGTAAATCGATGGAATGACTCGGGTGATGAAAGCTGATTGGCTCTTACCCCAGGGTTTGTCGACGGGTTCATTTGAAAGGGTCAAATTTGAAAGGGTCATGATGGTGTTTACGGAGGACATTCCACGCTGGAGCGTGAGTTTCCCTTCGACGCCCACAAATGACTCGAACCAATAGTAAGGTTCGCAGAAAGCCTTGCGCTTTTCATTTGATCGGTGGACACTCTAAAGAGTTTACGTAATCTAACAGCTTTGGCGTGGACGGCTCAAGTTATAAAGGGGGACTGGCGAGGATGGCATTTAGCCTAAACTTCTCGATTGAAATAATTCCTCTCTCGCCCGAAAATTATGCAATCTGCCACGGAACATGCGGAGAAGATTCGTCTTGCTATCGAGGAGAAACCTGCTTGGATTCATGGAACGTGCAAGATCTCGACTGAGGACGCTCGGGTTGCCTATAATTGTTCTTCTGGCAACGGCCAAGCTAGGTAATTAATCATCGTGTACGACCTCCGGCTTCGCTAATCAATTCAAACTCTCCAGCTTGGTCAACCTCGCCTCAGCATCGCCTGAAGGGCTTCAAAAACTATCGTCCACATGCCAGCCTGCCACCTTTGGTGTCAACCAACAAAATGTTCTCGACGAGTCGTACCGGAAGTCTGGAAAGATCGACGTCAACGATTTCTTGACTTCCCTTAACCCGTTCACCTATGGTATCACGGAGCGTATCCGGAAGCATCTTCTTGACGCTAGTCAGCAAGAACAATCTCTACGTCCTGAATTGTACAAGCTCAATATTTATGGTACGCTTCTGTGGTGGCTTCTGGGTTCCCGATACTCACGAACCTCTCTGGATACTGGTTCTTTCTTCAAGGCTCACAAGGATACACCTCGTGGTGAGGGAATGATCGGTTCCCTGGTCGTCGCCTTTTCCACACCTCACGAAGGAGGCGCCCTCATTCTACGTCACGGTGGAAAGGAATACCAACTCGACTCGGGCTCTTTGTTGAAGGACAAGCAAGAACCTCACGTCGCCTACGCCGCTTTCTTCAGCGATGTCGAACATGAGGTTACTCCCGTTAAATCTGGTTTCCGTATCACCCTCACCTGGAACCTATATCTCGACGACCATGACTTATCCCCTCCATCCCCTCGTGCGCTACCTGCACAGACTACTCTCACTTCCGCCATCTCCACCCTGCTCAAAGATTCGTCATTCATGCCGCAGGGAGGGCTCCTTGGGTTCGGTCTCGACTTCCAGTACCCCGTGAAGTCAGACCCCGTGAATCCCACGAAGCTCAAGGAAATCTCTGGTCGACTTAAGGGTAGCGATGCGGGTCTTCTCCGATCCCTCAAAGCTGCTGGGCTTCGCGCACACCTCAGGGTTGCCTACGGAGGTGTTTACGAAGGGGAGGACTATTACTACTATGGCGGTGAAGAAGACCAAGGTGACCAAGGTGACCAAAGGAGGGTCACCGACGCTGAGGTCCTGGTGATCGCTCCTGACCTTGTTAACCTTCGGAGGAGATATCGGGAAGACCCTGTTTTGGAGTGTTTTACCCAGCAGAAGGCAAAGATTACATACCCTTTCGATATTGCAAGGCCCAGGGGATGCAATGACAAGAATTCGACGCCCATCATGTGGATCACTACCCCGAAGTCGACCTCCCGTTTCTCTACGGCGTACTTGGCTTATGGTAATGAAGCGTCGTTGGGCTTTGTATACGCTGATTTAGTGTCGGTTGCTGAAGTTCCTACTGCGGCAAAACGAATGCCTAGTTCGTAAACCGTTGTTTGATGTTCGAAGTTGATACATTATCAGTAAAACTGTAATCTCGAAAGAAAACAGTATTGTATCACATCGCTTTCGTCGTGCTTGACTAGCGGGCACCCATTTGCCCGAGTTTGCCCACGCTCAACCTACGCTGAACTTGAGTAAGGCACAACACAGCTTTGTTTAGCCCAGTAGTGAAAGATGTCGTATTCTACCCTATCTGCTCCACCAAACCAGAATAACTGGAGACCATAGGTGGCAGAAGAGGATGCGTTTCCATATCCACGAGGAAGCCTAGGTGGGTCCCGTTCTGATCTTCTGGAAAGGCCGCATGCGAGATAGGCAGGGCTGGATATAGATTTAGAGGCTAAAGCGAAATACCGTCTTCTACTTTGATTTCGTGGCTCATTATTCTGAATTGCTGGTGCAGGATAGGGGCGTAAATGGACAGAATGACTCGAATGATGAAAGCTGATTGGCTCCTACTGGTGGGTCCCGGCCCATTTGAAAGAGCTATGATGGCGGTAAGGAAGGCTTTCCACGCTAGAGCGTGAGTTCACCGTCTGACACCCGCGAATGACTCGAACTAAGGTTCGTAGAAGGCCTTGCACTTTTCATTAGAACAACGCATGTTCAGGGAAGTTTACGTAATTAAACAACTTTGCCATGGACATCTCAAGTATAAAGGGGACCACCTCAAGACGAGGTTAGGCATTCGACCAGCCTAGTCATCTTTTCTATTCTCAGATATCTGCTTCTTCGCTGAAAATGCAGTCTACCACAGAGCATGCGGAAAGGATTCGCCTCGCAATCGAGGAGAAACCTGCTTGGATTTATGGAACATGCAAGATCTCCGTCGAGGACGCTCGAGTAGCTTATAATCCTGCAAATGGACAAGCGAGGTTCGTAGTCTTCGTCCCCGGATATTTATAGTGCTAACTCCTCTTTCAAAGCTGGGTTGACCTTGCCTCTGCATCGCCTGAAGAGCTTCGAAGGCTTTCTGCTGCATGTCAGCCCGCTACATTTGGCGTCAATCAGGAGGACGTTCTCGATGAGTCGTATCGGAAGGCTGGCAAGATCGACGTCAACAACTTCCTGACCTCCCTTACCCCGTTCGCCTATGGCATCACCGAGCATATTCAGAAGCATCTCTTCGACCCTAGTCAACAAGAACGATCTCTGCGTCCTGAATTGTACAAGCTCAACGTTTACGGTATGTTTCTGTATAATTCCCGGTATTCGTATACTCAAAAATACCCTTTTAGACATCGGTTCTTTCTTCAAGGCTCACAAGGATACGCCTCGTGGTGAGGGAATGGTCGGTTCCCTCGTCGTCGCCTTTTCCACACCCCACGAAGGCGGCGCCCTCATTCTCCGTCATGGTGGAAAGGAATACCAACTCGACTCGGGCTCTCTGCTCAAGGACAAACAAGAACCCTACATTGCCTATGCTGCTTTTTTCAGCGATGTCGAACATGAGGTCACTCCCGTTGCATCCGGTTTCCGCGTTACCCTCACTTGGAATTTGTATCTCGACGAACATAGCCTGACCCCTCCATCTCCTCGCGCACTGCCTGCGCAGACCAATCTTGCTTCCGCCATCTCTACCCTGCTCAAGGATTCCAAATTCATGCCGAAAGGCGGGCTTCTTGGCTTCGGTCTCGACTTTCAGTACCCCGTGAAGTCAGACCCTATGAATCCCACAAAGCTTGGAGAAATTTCGAGTCGACTCAAAGGTAGTGATGCTGCCTTGCTCCATTCTCTCGAGTCTGCTGGACTTCAAGCATATGTTCGGGTTGCCTACGAGGGCGTCTACTCTTCAGATAGCTACTATAGCTATGAAGTGTCGGAAGATGAAGATCCTGACGTCGATGGGCCGGAGGACGATGAGGTCCTGGTGATCGCCTCCCATCTTGTTGACCTCCAGAACAGATACGAGGAGGACCCCGTCATGCAGTGCTTCACTGAACAGGCGGCAAAGATCGCGTACCCCTTTGATTCTGCCAAACCCAAGGGATACAAAAACAAGGATGTGATGCCCATCATGTGGATCACTACCCCGAAGTCGACCTCCCGTTTCTCTACTGCGTACTTAGCTTATGGCAATCAAGCCGAGTTGGACTTCATATACGCTGATTTAGTATTGGTGGCCGAAGTTCCCGCTGCTGCCAAACGCAATACTTAGATTGCTTGCTTCCGCAGACGAGTGTTTCTAGTGGTTCGAAGTCAATCATATAATCATTTATGTACTACCACAAAGCATTATCCTTCAAAGGAATGTAACTCTGAACTTTATCTGCTTCATCGTACTTAGCCAATCTCACATCTGCCCAATTTTCTTCACGACTGACCTGAGCAACGTATACCTCAGCTTTCTCCAAAACATTAGCAAAATTTGCCATAACCTTCCCTATCTAGTCCGCATCGCCAATCTAAGTAGTCGTAGGTATAGGGCCTGGATCACATTATAGGTGGTTTAATCTCAAATTTGAGGTCCTCCAAAGTTGGAACCAATTCCCGAAGCAGTGACCACCAGGATTTCTCTAGACCAACGACGGGACACTTCTCTAGCGTGATAGATAATGAGTAGAGGGGCCATCTGCAAAGATAGGTCGCTGCCATGGTGCGGATAAATATCTGAAGAGGCTAATCATATGTCAGTGCCGAACTTTCCAGACAAATTCTGATTACGCTCACCTCTTGGATATCATTCTGTGAGAGACGGCGAATATCGCAATGATAGCATCCATCCTCAGTATACTCATGCTGAGCCGTTCTCGCTGTAATCTCGAGGCTACTAAGGAGAGGGAGGCGCTTGTGAAGAGCGATGAGGAGTTGTGGATGGATAGCTACGGTGCGTATACGAAGGTGACGTAGCGTAGACAGAGTTGATTTTGAGAGACAATCCAGTAGACGAGTGATGTCGACATAACCGAGGACGGAGTCATCCAAGCAGAGGGATAAAAGAGACGATGGGAAGGTGCTGGTGTATCTCTGAAGAAAGCTCGTTCGACGTTCCCTGATCTGACCGGCAGCAATTGTTGGATGCCCGGTCCAATTTTGAGACGGGAGTGTAGTTAGCGAGCGTAATCGACCTAGGGAGGTGGAAACCTCCGCCAAAACGGGATGGAGAGGAAGCTCTAGACGCTTCAACATCGATCCGCTCGCGGAGACAAATCGGAGCAGGTGTTCATCATCCCAATCCTGGCGTGAAGGAAAGTCCACGACCAACGATTCGAGATCTCGGAAGTAACCGAGCTCCCTGAAAAGGAGCGCCAACCTTGGAGGCGTAGAAGAAGCTGAGAACTCTAGCGACTGTAATCTGTTCGACACCAGGTTGCAGAACCTAGCGATGGCTCGGGTGTTTGCCTCAACGAGAAAGCCATTAGATTCGAATGGCTGTGTGCAATCGGCACTATCAAAATCGAGGTGAATTTTGGTCAATGCACCGAGATTTGTCGTTCCAGAAAGTAGCCCGGCAATACCTGGAAGAGAGCTGTGGACGGTGAGCGTCCGAATGTGGGATCCAAATCTTCTCCACAGGAACGAAAGGAAGACTGAGCTCAGCGCTCGGGGATATACACCGTGGTCATAGTTAATCTCGAGGTGATCGATCGAATGGAGCGATTTGAGGAACTTGAAGACGGCGAGCCTCATGTTCTGGAGTACATCTTGCCGGTGTCGAAGAGAATCCTGTTGTTTTGACGTGAGACCCCGAATTGACAGTCCAGGAAGAAACCGAGTAAGATGGCGATTTTGGTAGGGATTCTGTTCGAAGAGCTCGAACGACAATGTTGTGCGCAAATGACGAATCCGCGAAGATATATGTGACTGGCTATAGAACGGCTGTCAGGGTCCTCATATTCGACGACTTTAACATTCAGACCTACCTGATATGGTCAAGATATTGACAAGCGGTACACGGATCATATTGTGAGAAGAGTGTCCCAATCTGAACGTCTGCATATTTCTCCGAGAAAGCGACGTCCATAAAGAGCTTATTGACTCCATATAGATTGATTAGAATATCCTTCGATATAAACTGTGCAACATGGAACCAAAGTTCGTTAGGCAAAAAGTTTACGCTGGCCATCGGGGAAGGGGAGGGATATGGGAACGAGTACAGGTCAAAGGACTCGGCCAATGTGAATTTTTGTTATAAACGGCCTGAGCTATCAGGCACGCCTAGGCCAGGAGGCAAAGCGGATCCCGGCTATGAATCCCGGTCTGGTGCTGAGGGACGGAGATAAGTCGGTATCGGAATGTGGGGAATGCTGGTTGGTCTTCTTTCATAACGCGTCAAAATGGAAAAAAGGCAGTGTGAGCACACGGAAGCTCTAAATCCCAGCTGGGGGCAGACACTCCTGTTCACGAGTGCCAAGATCATCCGACCTCAGGCTCCTTACGAGACATGCTGATTTAAGGACTGCGCTGATAGGTGGTCTCGAGAATGAGGTACGCGAGTCGAGGAACTATTCTATTTCTCCGTTGGGTCCTTTGACTTCGTTTCCTCCTGGAGATCCGATAGGATCCGATTCATCGCCTGAGAGTCAATTCCAGCTATCGGACTGAATGAGTCTGCTCCGGGCATCCTGTTGGTTGTTCTATCTAAGGGCCATGAATGGTGGACAAGTTTTCGTGGAGGACTCGGACTCGGAGCTTACCGAAGGATTCGGGAATATCTCGCTGTCCAGAGATCTTAGAGAATAGCAGCGCTGAAGATAAGATATTTATGGATTCGACCTTTGAGCTTTGTGATAGTTCTCAATGTATTCAAGTCGAACACGGACGCTAAAGGCATTTTCCAGCATTGACTAATACTGCTATATCTGGGTGGGTGCGTATTTGACCTTGTTTGTCAATCATGGAGTAATAGGCCTTGATTCGAATCCATGACCGGATTTAATACGCTGCACTCTCCTTGCCCTGACATCCAATGCGCGAATCCTTCAATTTTCCTCTAGAGATTGAAGATCTTATCCTGGAGGCTCTAGCAGATAGCTCTCACGATTATTTTGGTGGCCACCTTCTCGGAGATGATCTCGGAAATTGCGCCCTTGTCTCTCGGCGCTGGTTGTACCAATCCCGAAGGCAATTGTTCTTGCGATCCTGGATTTGCTTTCTCTCTGAGCCAAAGAAGGTCAAGGTGCCCGATTGGGAACAGCTCCTGCATCATCATCTTTGCTCAGTCTGGCCGCACGTGAGAAATATCCTGATCAACGATAAAAGGAGTTCTATTCCCCTGCCCGACGACAAACCTCCCCGAATTCTTGACTCAGCGGTGTCCTTCCTCTCGTATGCGGTAAATTTGACGCAAATATGCATATCCCGGCTCTACTTCCACAACCTCCTCCCAGATATTGTCTCACATCCTTCCTTCCAGCGAATCTCTTCTCTGCGTCTTCACGAAGATAGATTTACTTCCCCGGCCCAGTTTCTCGACTTTCTGGACACTCTTGGACAGCCCTTGCGCGAGATAAATATTTCTAACATCTGCTTTGCTGAAAATACATGGGATTCTACTTCGTACTCCACTCCTTCAACCACCCATCCTCCAGAGTGGATATTGGAGTTTTCCGACCCGGAAAACTTCCTTTCTTTTCGACAACTCATATTCAACCACCAGTGGAACATTTCCATGCTTTATTTGACCGATAAAGTGTGCTCGCAAGATAACATCCCGACTATCAACGATATACTTCGACATATCGGACCGCACTTGAAAATGCTTACCTTTACCTTGCATAAGGAGTGTGCTCACAGTAAGACATACATCTGCTTCATCGATCAATGTTATATTCACAGTTCTTCCACAATTCAATAGACGAGCCATTGCTATCGTTATCACGCAACACGTCCCTACAAGAGCTGTCTTTTAAGTCCATGGGGACAATTTCAGGGGACAACGTCACTCCATTTGTCTGGCTGACGGCTCTTCTTGCAACGGTCACTTCGAAGGAACAATTCGTTAGCCTTGCAGGGGGTATCTCCATTGATTGGGATGGTAACGACCCTGATGGATGGCGCGCCATTGAACTTTTCAATTGGAAGTCACTGGAGGATGTTTTGACGGATTCAAAAATATTTCCAGGTAAGGGTGCTGATCTGATGCTGTTGTTGGATTCTGGGCTGGCCTGCGACGAGGTGTCGGAATTTATATTCCAGAAATGTTTACCTCGATTGGCCCTCCTGGGTCGCGCTCTCATTGGTTGGATGCCACCGGCGCCAGACCCAGATGATAGACCAGATGCTCTTCGTCGAAATTGGTAGATATCACGGGCCACGTCTTGTCCCTTATATCTTACTATGTTGGGTCAGGAAAAACAGGATTACATCGGGAGCTATGACCTTCGTGACGTTTATGAATATTTCGAGTATCATTTTCTTCGAACAGAATATATACATCATTTCTACGGTTATATTTACTCTGTCCATACGATATTCAAAATCATATGCGGCCATTTTGTCTGCTCTCGTAGGTGTCATGCGTGAAATGGGCGCAGGTGCCTGAAGCATTTCGCACAAATGTCAGGCTATTGACGCAGGGGGTTGAACACGGGGACATTTTCACTCGTGTTTTTCTCCTCACGCCTCAGGCACCATCGCGATGCTGCACTACTCAGCACCCGTCAACATGTTAATGTTGGTCTTAGAATGGGGTTCTGAGCCTATAAAAGTGATCTTATTTCGATGAAGTTTCTCTCAATCCACTCTCAGCTATGAAGTTCACCAATTTCCTCGTGGCTGCTGGTCTATTGATCACCTCCGTCGTCGCTCAAACGGTCGCCATTATTGAAGCAGATCTCATTTCCATCTCTAGTCAGGCAACAACTCTCGATAATGACCTTCACGCTTTCCCTACTTCTGGAGGGACATTGGCTCAGGCTTTGGTTTGTATCGTCTCCTATACTGGTATGGGCCCATTTTCTCTGATTCGACCCGACCTAGCAGAAAATCCATAGCGACTTCACCACACTCACGTCTACGATCAACACCGGGACTACGCATGTCAAAGTGAGAAGAACCGGTTACTTTTGGCTGGTGTTCTAGGTTCTGATCGCCTGAACCTAGGCAACCCCTGCTCCTATCTCTGAATCGGATGCGGAGACCATCACCGCATCGGTTCAAGCCCTCGTCCCAATCTTCGAGGATATTTTGAGCGTCCTTTCTCAGAAGAAGCCGTATATTGTCGCTGTCGCTGGCTCTAGCTACCTCAATATTCTCAAGCAGGATATCGTCAACCTCCGAGCGGCTATTTACGCCTACCTGAATGCGCTCATTGCAATCTTCCCGGTAGGTTCAGCTTTGATGTGCGTTTGTGGTTCTATCTGACATCGCTCAGCCAATAATTATTGGACCCATTACCACAGCAAGAGACGGTATAGATTCCGCGTTTTCAGCGACCCTAGCAGGTTGGTAGAACGGTCTGGTTCGAGGAAGGGGACCAGGATGAGGTAAAATTCGTAGTACAACGACAAGTGGATCCCACAACGTATGATAGTCTGTCACCAAATTTACTCGTTTTTGTGTCACTCGGTTTGGCGAACGTCAGCTGTTACTGCTTTGGCTGCGAACGTATTCCATATAGTTGACCACGCGAGGCTTCAGGTTGCGCCAGTCTACGAAAGACCGGGTGAGTTTAGGGAATCTACCCCACGAGTGTTCATATTGACGTACCTTGACCATCAAAGTCCTTAACACCGAAAATTCCAGGAATTCCGCGGAGTCCCATCTCTAGGTCAGTAGTCATGTTCTGGAGCTCACTGCGCCACCCTCCGAGTTCGAAGAGTCAGATGAGACAGATATTTTATTACCGAGCGCGGTATTCACCTTCTACACGTAATCTTGAGATTACGCTAATCTTACAGTCAGCCTAGGCACATTCTGCTACACAAGGAACGGACCTCTGGAATTGCTTCTCCCGTAGACGACGAGCCTGTTCAATGAGTTCGAGCTTTTCTTGTAGAGCAAACCACCTCTCAAATTCCTGCCTGAACTGGCTATACAGGGTGAGATCATCGTTGAAACATCGGAGGCAGCTTCAGAAGGCGCACCCGTTCTACTTCTTGCCTGGTTGCACGCGTTGCCGACTCCCATTGCACTTTTATAGAGTCCGATGGAACCAGTCGCTGGTGTCGATGAAAGTCTTGGTATTCGGAATACAGGGCGACGATGAGGGGCTTCACTCTAGAGCCTTTAGCACTGGATAATTAGAGGACGGGAGACAGAGTCTTGCCTGGTTGAGCAACCATAATTACCATATAGCTTGGTATTCTATATCCGGGATCTCGGACAAATAGACTTTCGTCGGGTTTTAGCAAGGTTCTCGTGCCAGTAAGGTTTTGCTTACTCGCTCGATTTCAGACACGGGACACAGTATCTCTGCCATTTCAACCAGAGAGGATAGAGCTTCGTTTTGCGATTACAGAGCTAGAAAAGAGGTCAGCAATTCAATTCACGGCTGGATTGGGTTCTCCAGCGCTGACCAGGCAACGAGTATTATACACAAAGTTTGCAAATCGTATCTCAGAGACACTTGGAGGTCGTGGAGGCAAATCTGGGTTGTTCTTCCTAGCCTTTATCCAGGCGAATTCCGAGGATTTGTGGATTAAGAGAGCCCTCAGATGCGTTGAAGTTCGGCAAAGGCTGAGAAGGTCGCCTGGCTCCAGATATGCAAGAACCTGTCCGTCAATCGCAGATTAGAATCCTTAAGACACGCAGAAGGTAGTTCAGCAGCTTTACATCGTAAAGGTTGTCTGGAGGGAGAACTTCTGGGCCCTGTCGGGAATTCTCTAGTCGAGACTGCATCAAGGAACTCCGAGTCTTGGCGTCTTGCTAAGGCCAAAATTGTGGAAGGGAAGCGTCTTGACCACTCGGAAGCTGTCGGTGCTGGTTACGATGATATATGTCGCTGATTCAGGGATTCAAAAACAGTAGCCTGAGGAGCTGTGGATAGCTGGTGGAGATCGAAAGAGTGCACCTCTGCCTCGTGCGTCACCAACTCGGTTCGGTCACGGTCGTGACAAGCTTGACGCCGATTTTCCTGCTGACATTACCTTAACTTTCACTTGATTTTCACAGCCCATTCGTAGAAGTACGGCACGTTTTGTTACCCCACGAGATTTCAGAGAGAGGTAAATATTTACGGGGAAGTAGCATAATGTATAATAAATTAACAGGTTGCCTACGATATGGTCTATTCGTCCAGCCATCGAAGTATCAATAAACATCCTTGTTGGAGTGTGCCTCAAACACGGCCGAATTCGAGAGATAGAGAGTATAGCGTACATATTCCATATACTGAAGGATAGACGGTGGAAGCGTTTTCCAATCTACATTAAGAGTGATCAGAGAGTTCACCAGAGGATCGGCTGTGTGATCAGACAGTACCTGTTCGCCGGAAATTCAGGACGTCGAAGGTGGCTTTGAGGCCCATCTTGAGGTCTGGGCCCATCTCTACGAGTTCCTGATGCCACCCTACGTGGAAAATGATTCAGTTCTCCGCGACAGAGATAGCCACCAAGACAGATTGTAGATTACCTTCGTGAAAAAGCCTCGAGAGAAAACTAACAAAGTCATGAATGAGTATAGGGTAGATAGCCACGGCGACGACGCTTACGCTTCATATCTCAATTCTTGAAAATGACGGGCTTCACGAACTGATTTCTGACTGTCTATGGGTATTTTCCTCTCTCGAAGCCTGATCCGTTTCTCTAGAGCAGGTTGAATCTACAGAGAAACATTAAACACGCCAGGAAAATATGACCCCGGTGAGAACATACCGCTTCTATGCAGGTAAGGTGATTCTCTACCTTCATTCTTTCGGCGTCAGCCCGTGGTTGACGCATCAGCCCTTTATATTTCTTGTATTCCGCTCGGGGAGCAATCAAGGCTTGCACGTTGCCTTGTTGACGGGCCCGTCAGATTTGGCATGAGGTAGGGGTGAAAGGGCCTACTCCAGTCATTTCGTCGAGCAACCATGCATTCAGGCGCCTCGCTGCGAGCGAGTTGAATGAAGAGGCTGGCACGTACGGGTCAGCTGGGCTGCTCAAATTGCAGGGTTTTGTAAACGAACTCATCGCGTTGCAGACAAGAACGGCAGAACTTCTTCAACACAAAGAAGATATGATAAAGTCTGGCCTCCACACCGCATATCTAGGAACGAATTGGCTCAGGATAAGCGAGAAAGTTCAGCGCTTAAGGATATACTGCTTACATTACATCCGGAACCGTATGCGAAGTCCGCATATTGCATGATGCAAATGCTCGAAGGACCTGGAGGAACGTCAATAGTATTCTCAAGCGCTATTGACCAGGCGAATTTGGAGGATTTGTCGGTCAATGTGCGCCGCAGAGGCTTCGATGTCCGAGAGAGATGCAATATGTCGCTGAGGTCAAGGTAGGAGAGGACCTATGAAGCATTCCGTGAACGGAGTCAGTACCTTTGAAGATCAGGTAGCAGATATATATATACTTACATCGTATATGTTGTCTGTAGGAAGAATCTCTATGCCCAATAACGGTCTCGTGGATACTGTTAACTTGACCTTCGCCGCCTGACGTGATGAACACCCTGCGCGGAAATGAGTCATGCGAAAACAGTGAAGAGGCGGATTCTGAAGGCTGGTTCGCTCACCATAGCCGCCGTAGTCCCTTAGACCTTCTAGAGTCATGACCTCCTTTGAAAGGAGGCAAAAGTCGACGTGTTCTGCGAGGTGGCATTGTGCAGACTTGCATGGTCAAAGTTAAGAGGCAAATGGAGATATGACTCATGGACTGCGCCGCCTACGCGAGGGTCACATTTTGTCACGCGTTCGTGACAAATTTCTTCGGCCACCGATCATCATGGCCAGCTGGTTCAACCCGAGGTCAATCCACGAAAGCCAAGATCCCAGAGGAGAAGTAGTGTGCAATGGCCGAGCTACCCATAGAACTATGGATACGCATCCTTGATGAGCTACCCAAAGAGGACCGAACTCGTCTCTACCCGGTCAACCAGACCTTTATGCACATCCTTTTCGCCAAGAAGTATAGGAGGGTCAGAGTTGGGGACTTCCTGGCGAGGCATAAGGAGAAGCGCGTGCTGAAGTATATAGCACATATTAGGTATGCTTTCGCGTTGTCAGCCTCTTCTCGATGCCTGACAATAATGTCCTATCAGTCAGCCGCACATCACGCAACACATACGACATGTTACTATCGTGCTTGCTCCTGACGCAGTTATTGCACACCGTCCCACTTCATCCGAGAAATCAGTGTCGCAGCTTGTGGCGCGAGCAGCGAAATATCCAGGATGGGGTGGTATCGGTTATCCTGTCAAGAAGATCAGCCAGGCCGTCGCAAATTTTCTTTCACTTGCCGCCAAAGTCGACTCTATCTCCATCGGTGGCTGGCAGAATGCTGCAGACGAACCCCTCTCTGGATTCGTGAGCTTCATATGGGATAAATTAGCTCCTCGCCTTCGTGAACTCGAACTTGTTGGGTACCACACAGCTATTTCGGACGTGTTGTCCTCCCCATTCCCCTCCTTCCCTTGTTTGGAGACATTATCTCTGAACTTCCACGCGACTTCTTTCAACGCTTCCGCCACTGATTCAACCCGCAAGAAAACACTCTCTAAGCCCGTGATCGCCTTCCTCAACCATACCTTCCCCACCATCAGAAGACTCTCCTTGGTTTCGACAACAGGGTCTTCGTTCTCACCAAATATCGTCCTTCCGAAGGTTGCGGTAGCTCCAAATATCACATCCCTAGATCTGAACATCATCGGTGGGCAAGATGATCCAGTTGACTTTGCTGTTATTGAGGACTTTATTGTACGAAATTCGGCGAAGTTGGAGCACCTCCAGTTTCCCCCACAGGAGTGGCAAAAGCCAGTTACGGAACCAGAAGCAGGAGACTCAGTTCCTGACGCCACCTCGCCCGTAAAGCTTGCCTCTCTTGGAGTTCTCTCGACCTACTCCGATGTACCCGCATCTACTAGCGTTCAAAGCGTTCAGGCTTTCGCTATCCCTTCAAAATCTACTCTCATGTCTCTCACCCTCGCCGATGGATATCTATACCTATCCGAAATCAAGCAGCTCTTTAATGCTTTTGATCCCACTTGTAATCCTCTCCGACATTTCGATGCGAGGACGGCTACTGTTACCCCTTCACATCTCGAATATCTTACCACATCCTTTCCGAATCTTTCAACTCTACATTTACGGACAATTGCTATTCTACACGATGTTGAGCTGGAACGGCAGTGTGTTGACCGAGATGAACATGGTCTGGTGCCGGAAACTGCGATCACTGTAGGTCGCCTAACATCCTTGATATCTGAAGTTTATGCTGACGACTCTGTTAGACACCAAAACTCTTCCTCAATCGCCTACGGACCTATCCGCACGCGAAACTATGCTCATTGAAGATTGATCGCCCAATGCATCGTGGTCCTCTGCCGAATAATTTCTCCATTACACTACGTGCAGCGATACCGTCACTCAAGGAGTTGATCGTCTCGTAACACCTTTTGCGTACAAAAATGATATCCCAACCTCGCATCCTATTGTCTCTAAGTATACCTCGCTATCGCTTTTCACCCACACGTCCTACCTAAACGATGCCCATCAGCGCCCTAAAGGCTATCATCGACGACAGTCAGCCCCCGTCCAGGCCCAGGGACAACGATGCATACGAGTCACCTCGGGAGCAAGCGAGGTCGAGTTAATTGGCTGTCGGGTGAGACGCGTTGGCGCGACTTTCACCAACCAATCATAGGGGGAGATAATCATCTCGGGAATATTTCGGCGAGTCAGCCACCTCTGCCACCGTCCTCCTAATAAAAGCTGGAGATGATGGCATCCTCTCTCAAATAACTAAGCGCCTGAAATCCTCGTATAATGTCAACTAACGCGTTAGATCTTGCATCTCGATTGCTTCAAGAGCAACTTCCGCACCTCGTCCGTTTACCCGGTAAGGTCTGCTCATCGTTGCGCGTCCGCTGATGCTAATTCCTGTTCAGGCTCGGAAGATTATGAGAAGGATACAGATCGTTTCATCGAGAGTGCGAAAGTGCCTTCTATCTGTAGTGTTAGGCCTTCTTCCGTCGAAGAAATAGGAGAAATTGTCCGTTGACTCTGATAGCTTCAAGCGAGCAAGAGTGCTAAGTTTTTGTCTAATATTCAGCTGAAGATTGTCGGTCGTGAAGACATTCGTTGCCCTTTTGCAGTATGTTGGCATCTTATTCCTCTCTGCCAAGCTTAGCCTCACACGACGTATAGATTAAAAGTGGAGGTCACGCCTTGTCTCTGGGCACCACGAGCTCCACAGAGGGGATTGTGATTTCGATGGCTAATTTCACTGAAATCACCTACGACGAGAGGCTTCAGACCGTAAAGATGGGTGCTGGTCTCACCTGGGAGAGGGTTTACAAGGAACTCGAGACATATGGGGTAACTGTCGCTGGAGGTCGAACTTGGGGAGTCGGTGAGTGAACAAAAAAGCTGCTTGATATCGGTACCCAGGCTTACCTGGTGTGTAATAGGTACTGGCCTACTCCTTGGCGGAGGATACTCTTGGCTCACCGAAGAACATGGATTGAGCTCCGATACCGTCCTCGCTTATGATCTAGTCAAACCTGACGGCACTTTTGTAGAGGTTACAGAGGCATCCGAGCCTGACCTCTTCTTCGCATTGAAGGGTGGGATGAACAAGTTTGGTATCGTGACATCGTTCACACTCAAGGCATACCCTATAGGTACCATCTGGGTGAGTTGCCAAGCCCTCGTATCCGAAAAACAGTACTGATCGAGAGCTAGGCTGGGATGGTAACCTATTCTGTGGAGCACAACGAAGAGGTTCTTGAAGCGCTAGCCGAGTTCAGCGCGAACAATGTTGATGCGAAGGCGGTACTGTTGGCCTGCTATGCTCTGGAAAACCCAGAGGTATGGCCAATCTCTTGTTGTCGCTACACTGACTGATGCATTGTGCGTTGTAGCCTATCTGGCGATTCACGTTCTTTTACAATGGGAAGAACGAGCCCGAGGCGTTTGAGCGATTCATGCAAATTCCTTCAATTAACAGAGATATTGGTCCTAGGAGCTTGTATGACTTCCTTGAGATGTCCCGATCGCCGCCGTGAGTTCCCTATCCTTTATTATTCAACGCTTGTCTGAACGATCACCTGTACAGAAATGCACTGGGCGCCGCCCATACTGCGCCCATTCGGACGTATACTCTTCCTCTGCTAAGGAAGATCCAGACGCTCTACAGCGAATTCTTTCGAAGGGCCTCAGCTGAAGGACGTTCAATAACTGGCGTATCATTCACAGCGGAACCTTTCAAGGCGGCGTACTCCAAGAGTTTACCATCCGCCCACCCACACTCCCTCAATTCTCCACTCTGTCCCTCGCTGCTCTGGATGGAATTCTCGAACCTCGAGGATGTATCATACGTGCACGAATCCCTATGGCAGCTAGGGAAGGATATCCAGAAGGCCGGAATCAATGAAGGTCAATGCAAACCCGAAGATGTTTATTATCCCAATTATGCCGTTGGCGAAACGCCATTGGAACTTTTGTATGGCGATAACCTTCAACGTCTGCAAGAAATTAGGGCCAAGGTCGATCCTAACGGCGTAATGCAACTGACGGGTGGCTTCAAGATATGACTCGAGTAGATTCGTACTATTTGAATTGAAGCAATACAAGATTCTTCTACCATAATGGAAAGCCCGATTACTAGGGGCAAGACTAACCTGATTGAGGTTGATGAGAACTCCGTTATAGACGGATGGACTCACGAGCGTCACGGATGTACGCCCTGCCTAAATCACGCGTCTGGATTTGGTAATGATGTTTCCCTTATATCTCGACCAAACCATCATGCCCATTCTAATCAGGGATAAAACTCACCGTTCGCGACCGCGTCGAGTGAGGAAGGAACGAGTTAGGGCGGTGCGCCTCAGGAGACCGCAGTGGCGTATTCATAGCATTAACGAGATTTTCCCAGTCACGGTCTTTTCCTGTATCCGAATGAACTTGGAGGTCGTTGTTCGCCCTTACCACGATTCCTCGCTTCCTTGTATTAAAGTAGGTTAATGGCTGGCAGCTCCTATCACTCACTTCTGCCCGCCGAGTTCTTGCTCGCTGGATATAATTTACAATGTCACGCCTTCTGCGTGCCTCCGCCATCTTCCTCACTTTTCTCTCCCTTGATGCTGTTCAGATTTCGTCCTCGACCTCAGCGACGAATGTCGCATGCTCTTTACTACGACAGAGCCTCGGAGACCTGGTTCATTTTCCAGGTAACAGTTCTCCGTTCACACTTTCCATCTGCATGTCTGAGCGAGTTTTGTTCGTCAAGGGTCGCAACAGTACAGTCAGGACATTTTCCATTTCGAGCAGACATCCACACAAAACTCAACCTGCAGTGTTACGCCCGCGAGTGTGGAGGATGTTCAAACCATTGTAAGCCGGTAATCCTAAAGCAATAGTACGAGAATATCACATATACATCAGATTCGCGTTGTCGGTCGGAGAGACATACGATCCCCATTCGCGGTAAGCGCGGGTTCATGAGATTCTAGGAATCCTTACTGACTGAGAAACGCCAACAGGTGAAAGGAGGAGGACATACATTCAATCCAGGATTCAGCTCTACTCCTGGGGTACACATTTCTCTCTCGTACTTCAAGCAACTTTCGTACGATCCATCATCGCAAACTGTCACTCTGGGCGCAGGTTTAACATGGGATGAGGTGTATGCTAAGCTGAGTCCCTACAATGTGACAGTGGTTGGAGGGCGAATCCCCGGTGTTGGTACGTTGATCTTCGAGTATCGAACACATCGCTCTACAAGATTGAAACTATTTTAGGTCTTGGTCTCCTGCTTGGAGGGGGTTATTCGTGGATAACTAATCAGCATGGCCTAGGAATTGACAACATCGTCTCTATGGATCTTGTTCTGCCTGATGGCACCTCCGTCAAAGTCTCAGAGAAATCTCGACCAGACCTCTTCTTCGGGCTTAAGGGAGCTACCAATAACTTTGGCGTAGTCACTGGGTTTACGGTGAAAGCTTATCCTATCGGAAGTGTATGGGTGCGTATGTTCCGTTTGTGCAGGAAAATGTCATTTAGGCTGTGGTTAACGATCCATCTTACAGGCTGGCACGGTCACCTATTCAACAGACCAACAAGACAAGGTTATTCAAGCTCTCGCTGACTTCAGCCTGCATAATACCGATGACAAAGCTCAACTCGTTGGTCTGTATCTGAATTCAGGAAATGTGGTGAGTTCTTGATAGCGGCCCTTCCCTTGTGAATAACTATTGATCGCGGCGTGCAGACACTCTGGGAGGTCATTTTATTCTACGATGGGTTATCGCCCGGTGTACTTCAACCTTTTCTGGACATTCCTTCGACGTCAAAGACGGTTGGCGTTACGGACTTCAATAGCTTCGTTGCTGGAAGCGCCTTTCCTCCGTAAGACCTAGCTGCCTTGCGTAACCTCTCTCATCTGATTCTGACGACTTTGCGTAGAGGCATCGGCGGAACCTTTCACACAGTCCCTATTTTGAAATACACCGTCCCACTCCTAAAGTCAATTGTCTCCGAATGCGATAAAGCCTACTCTAAAGCGCTCAAAGATGGTCGATCTGTGTCCGACCTCTACTTCCTCGTCGAGCCGTTTACAAATTCATTCAGCCACAGCACACCCTCTGCATATCCACATTCCGCCAGTAGGCAGCTCACCCCATCGAGTATCTGGTTTGCTTTTAACCAGATAGGCGATAACGATTACTTCCACGACGCCATGTGGGAGTTATCGAACGCCATTCAAGGATCCGCCGTTCGGGAAGGACAGAGTCGTTGGGATGATATCAGATATCCAGCTTATGCTATTGGTGATACGCCGTTGAACCAACTTTTCGGTGAGAATGTCCCGGCGCTGAGGAAGATCAAGGAGAGCGTCGACCCGCAGGATGTCATGGGGTTGGCTGGCGGTTTCAAGCTTTAATATTTGATACTTCGCTGTTACGTCTGTAGAAATCCCTGAAAACTTTAGATTATTGTGTGCACCAGCCGCCGTTTGTGAGTGGCAAAAAGAATGAAGAGCGTTGATTGGTCGCTCTAAGCGGCCCGACTTCCGGAACCGGAAGTGTGACGAAGCTCACGTGAGCTGTCACGGCAACGCGACTCATTTGTGGGCGCGTTGAACAGTGTTTTCACCTTGGTTTCGACCGACACCCACGCTGGAGCAGCCTGTCCACTATTCTACCAAGCACGAAGCAACATGTCTAAAAGAAGGTCGGATGGTTAGTGGATATATCTCTGCTGCTCGCTTCGAAGGTCCCTGATATTCTACTAGACGTGGCAGGCAATGTCATGCCTGCCATTGAAGAGACAAATGGGATGCCTTCGAAGCGACCCAGACGTTCAAGTTTGGTGCCCTCTCCTCAGAAGCAGAGGAAACTTAAAAAGGGATACCTGGAACCATTCAAGGAAATGCCCCTTGATATTCTTTATGAGGTGTGTTCGTTGCTCCGGTTTCGCCATGCCGCTTCTCATTGGCTCACGTGTAATTCGGAAGGTCATTCGCCACCTTGAGCCTATGGACCTCCTCAACCTCGCTCGAACTACGAAGTTCTTAAGGGAAACCGCACTAAAGGCCACTATGGCACCCATATGGCAAAATGCATTGAGAAGAGCTGGCCTTCCGACTTGCCCATCATACATGAACGCGGTGCAATATACTGAATTCATGCTAAATGCAGTCTGTGACGTGGGTGCTGTTATCTCTATCGGAATCCATTGTTCATTACTCCTCCCAATCCTAAGTATTGCTTCAAGCGGCGGAAGCTGCATCGACTCTGGTCTGAGGGTATAAAGGTATGCGTGGACTGCGTGCAAACTTCGCAGTAAGTCCACGTCTTTTTAAATAGAGTGTCGTCATGCAATTCGTTCTAATGAGTATTATAGGCACTTTGTCACAGAGTTCAAGGACTATAGCGTCTATAACCTCTATGGTTATATGGAACGGATTGAGTGGGAGGAGAAGAAGTGGACGAGTACGTTCTTTCGTATAATTCTAACGGGATGCATACAAGCTCAGAGTTTCTTGCAGCTCGCATAGCTTTCTCGAAAGCGAATGTGGATCTATATAGTGAATGGGATGAAAAATTCCGATCTCAGCCCCTCCAATGGTCTATACGGGCTGACGAGGTGCGCACGGCTATGCAAAACCGCATGAATGTACGGTACCAATTACATCCATGCACGAATACTAACGAGTTGATCATCGTAGGAAGCCTCTCCGCTCAAAGAATGGTTTAAACAACAGGAAGAGGCTGAACGCCTCAATCAGGAGAAGATAAAGGAAGCGCGATACGAATAGTATGTTTCTTCCTCAGACATCTCCTTTGAACGTCTTTTGATTTAGATTGTCATAGTGCGTTGGAAATGCTCGCAAAAGAAGGTTAGTTATGAAGCTTCTCGATCGTTGATACCAACTAACGGCTATTCTAGGGTGGGGAGCTGAGGTCGCTTTTCTAAGTAGCGATCAGAAAACCGAGATGAGGAAGCTGAAATGCCTCGATCTCCCAAAGCCACTCAACGAAAAAGGTTAGTCAACACACCTTCGAAATCTGAAAATGGTAATAATGCCCTTGAAATGTAGCATGGATCGGTATGAAGACCGAAGTTGTTGAATACATCAAGAAAGCCCAAGTGGCACGCCTCGAACGAGAATATGTTGCTGCTCAAAGCGAACGACTAAAACTTCTCAAGCGGGCTGTGATGTCTTTCATTCAATCCCGACCTATAGGCAGCATCCTCCCACTTCATGGCGACTATGCCATTATGCCTGAATTCATCCATCTCATCAAGTCACCAACGGATAACACGGTGTCTCTAGAGGCTTTATCTTCAATCCTCGAGGGGAATGGCGACGAACTGGTTGAGAGGTGGAGAGACGAATGTGACGACTTCTTGTTGACCCTGATTCAAGACGCTGGAGCACAAATGACCAAAACAGACCTAGAGTGTCCTACAACGACCTTCAAGTGTAGGAACTGCAGCTGTTTCATTCTCTATCCCCAAGTATTAGTTCACGAATGCACCCACCTTGCCAAGTTTGACGCCGACGATACGACATTTACGAAGACGATCTGGGGTGCAACGAATAGTGTACCGTGGAACTCGCAAGATTATCTGAGGTTCTCCGTTGAGACCTCCGAGAGAGCTACGAGGATCAGGAAAGATTATGGATTCGATTTTTCTATCCAGGATCTCCTGCGAGTCCCGGTTTTTGAGTGTCTTGACTGTCCTTCAGCATCAAGGAGATCGTATCGGGTTTTTCTGACTTGGTCTGCTCTGGTGAGAATCCTTCGTTTCTCTCGCTGCTCCGAAACCCATCTCACCTTGACAATCTAGCTGAATCATCATGAAACACCGCGGCATCCTCTTGAAGATCAAGGGTACCGGCTTCTCAATGACAACGATGCAAACATTATTTTGAAACAATGTTCGATTGGTCGATTTCGGAAGAGTGGATATACGGTCGGATATAGTGAAATTTGGCCGCCTCGTTATATTTGCTCGAGATGTCACATGCCAGCTTACATGGCTGGCCCGTACTACGAAGACTTGTGCGACCACGAAGATCACTGGTACGTAGAATCTTGCACGACGGTTCCGTCTCTGACGACGTTGATTGACAGTTTTTCGAATGAAGATGAAGCCGGCAGAGTATTGGTCGAGGGTGTCGATTTCGTTCCGCACCTTGATATTCTGTCGATGAAGCTACCTAGGGGGGAAGGTTACTTTAAGCTTTCGAATGCTGAATGCACTGAACTCGGCCTGTGAATTCTTGTATTGATCCTTATGTATGCTCTTTGATTGCTCACAAGCAACCATGAATTTCTGAGGATGTAGTTGCTTGGGGTCTGCTTTAACCAAAGCTTGTGGGCGAACAACCTCATGCATGATGGTTCATCAAGATAAAAGTCATGTTCAGAGCGCAGAAGATCCTCAAGTCCAGGGAAACTCGAGCAGAAGAAACGGAATTCTCTTGCGATCTCCACCGACGATATTCACACCAATGCAATCTCTCTCTCTACGCATTAAAGCCTCATTTCTCGAAATATTTAGCAGTCTTGAGTTCCACTGGAAGTTAAACAGACGGATCTTGCACAGGACCAGGGTTCAAATCGAGATCTATCCTAAGAGGCGAACCGCAGATGGCTCCATGTATCCGGAAGCTACAGAGTTGCCTTGACGCATCGCAGCTGGTGGACAGACAAGCATTCCTCGTAAAGTGGTCTAGGCCAATAGAGAGCACTAGGTGGCCATAAACCCGTCAGCATTTCGACTTTTCTCTTGCAAAGCTCTTGAGTCTTTTGGTTGCTCTTAAACGCTCTTAAACGGCCTTAAGAGCACTTAAGAGTGTCCGAGAGCGTTCAAGAGATTTCCAGTACTTTTTCCGCTTTCCTGAGGGCCGGGCCGCCCTTCTTCGGGCGCTCAAATCTCATGTTCTATTGATGCCCCAGGTTCCAAGAAGAAGCATGAAGAAAGAAATTTTCGTGGGTCGGGGAGATACGTGAGCGGCCTATTGTGTCATATATCCATGTCGGTGAAAATCTGAGAAATTTGGGCATCTAGAACGCATAGCAAGATCAGTATAAAAGGTTGACATCTCTGCCTCAATTCCTCAGCTCGACTCGACAGAGACGACAACCAACATTCTCACTTCACTGCAAAACTTCTTCACTTTCTACGCAAAGTAAGCCTTCTACTGCCTTGTAATACTACCCTACTGAGCCTTTATCACAGAATGCACGCCAAAACTTCCGACCGAGTTGACCTCTTCGCCATCGGTCCCAACTCCAACGTCATCCACAAGTCTTTCAACGGTTCCCAGTGGAAGCCCTCCGACAAAGAATGGGACAACCTCGGCGGCCAATCGATGTTCGAGCCTACCTACATCTCCCGCAAGAACGACGAGATCAACCTCTTCATTCTCAACTTCAAGCGCGAACTCCTTCACAAGGCCTACGACGGACAACGCTGGCAGGACTGGGAGAATCTGGGTGGTATTTGGGCTGAGCGTCCTTCCGTAGTCTCCTGCAGCGACGATCGCCTCGAGGTCTTCGTCGTTGGGCAGAACGGTCGTCTCTACTGCAAGCGCCTTGAGGGAAGGTCCTTCACTAGGGAGTTCGAGGACTTGGGTGGCCAGTTCATCGCTCCCGTCGCCGCTGTTTCTCGCGAGAGGGGCCGCATCGACCTCTTCGGCACGACTCCTGATCGCAAGATCAACCACAAGTACTTCGATGGGAAGAATTGGGGTCCTAAGGGAGCTAGTGGAGAGTGGGAGAATTTGGGAGGGAGATGCTACGATACCCCCAGGGCTGTCTCCATCGACGAAAAGCGCATCGACCTCTTCTGCGTTGGAGAAGAATCCGCTCTTTACTCCCGCACCCTCGAAGGGAACAAGTGGAACAACAACTGGGAGAACCTGGGTGGCATCATTCACATGCTTCCGGAGGTGGTTTCCTTGGAGGAAGGTCGTTTGGATGTCTTCGTCATTGGTTCATTTTCTTTCCTCACTATCGCTAAGGCCGACTTCTAATATCCTCAATAGGTACTGACCATGCTGTCTACCACAAGTACCTCGAGGACAACAAGTGGAAGCCTTCTCAGAGGGATTACGAGTTCATGTCTGGTACCACTACCGACAGGCTCACCGCCTTGACCGCCAGAAACCGCATCGACTTTCTCCACATCGGTACCGACAGCCAGTGCTACGTCAAGTCCTACGATGGTAACAAGAACAACTGGGTCCCCGGCCTCACCGGATACAAGGGCTTGGGAGGAATGTGCATGAGCCCCATCGCCTCCGCCGATTGAGAGGTGTCCTCGTCTTTCGGGCATCGATCCCTTTGGTAGGTATTCTTCGAAATCGTTCTGCTGTACTATATCTTGCTCGTTGTGACCTCGTTGTTGTACGACGCTGATGTCAAAAAAAGTCACTTGTAAATCTGTACTCCCTTGTATTCGGTAGTTCAAATGCCCCAAAAAATATTTGAACACCACACTTGTATCACTCTTCTAAGTAGAACCTGACCAAAGCGCTCCTCCAAAATAAGTAGCGAGATCGCAAATGTATCTAGTATGATAAGCCTCTAAGTAAAGGAAATAACCGAATGAATGAAGAACCAGATGCAAGAGTCCCAAACGACCGTTGTGACTTCGTTATTGTACGACATTGATGTCAAAAAAGTGTCACTTGTAAATCTGTACTCGTTGAAAGTTTTTATCTAACTGAGCCTATTGAGTTAGAGTGTTAGAACCTGGCGTCGTCCATACCCACAATCGTGACACAATTCACGTGAGCTGTCAGTCTGGAACGCGACTCATTTGTAGGCGCGTCGACCTGGAGTTGTTGTCGACATCCACGACCCAGAAGGTGACTCAGCCTGTTCGACAGGAAGATGTATAACAGAAGCCAAGAAGGTCAGACAAAATCCGTCTTCTTTACGTTTCTGACGTCGCAGCAGATATTCAAGATGATACCGTGTCAGCTGCAGACGATTATCCCGTGGAAGAGGCGAATGGAGTAATTTTCAAGCGACCGAGACTGGTGACGACCTCTCCCATGAAGCGGGGGTCAGAGGCGGCCGCCTTCTTAGAAATATTCAAAGATATGCCCGTAGACATCTTTCATGAGGTGCGTCACTTATTATGCCTCGTTTTACACTTGCTTACAATCTGTCAGATTCTTCAACACCTTGAGCCTCTAGATCTGCTCAGCCTTTCTCGAACGACGAAATTTCTACGAGGGACAGTCCTCAAACCGTCTATGGTAAAGACGTGGCAGATTGCACTGGATAGAGCTGGCCTTCCGCTATGTCCACCGTCTATGAACGAGATTCGGTATACCGAATTCATGTTGAATACCGTGTGCGACGTGAGTGAAAATAGACACTGGCGTGTGAACTTAGTGAGCTAACGTTCTTCGACTTTAAGTATTGCCTGAAACAAGGAGAGATATTCCGGTGTTGGACGGCGAGTATCAAATCATGCGGAGATTGCACCGAAACCTCGGGGTGAGTGAGCCTTCTTCTTAAAGGACATCTCGAAGCATTTCTTCGAAATTAACAACCAGACACAAAGGGACTTTCTACCAATACCTTACTGGACCCTTATCCGCTCCCAATGTCAGGCCGAAATCGTCTCTTGGCGTAAGCACGGACAACGTTCGTCCCATTCATGAGTCATTTATGTTTTGTTCAAGCTCTAACGTCGTTTTCAGCTTTGATCTCAGTCTTGGGGACGCAATACTATACGCATATGGAATGGAAGGAGAAGTTAAGCCACGATTATAAGGAATGGGATAAATGGGTTGCCAGTAGCCAAGTGGCGATGTCTAACATTTTGAAGGTACGAGGTTTGAGTGGACTTCAGTTGTTTTCAAATGCTCAAAAGGTCTCAATTTGATGGTGAACCTAGGAGATGGCACCATTGAAAGAATGGTTTAAACGGAAAGAGGAAGCCGAACGTCTCGAACAAGAAAGATTGAAGAAAGCTCGTTACGAGTAGTATGGCTTTTTTCCTTTCAACTAGACTGGTGCGCCATCTAATCTAGGTTTTACAGTGCGCTGGAGATGCTTGAATCAGAAGGTAACTCTCGCTGTGTGATAGGGATTCACGCTTTCTAACGGGCGAACGTAGGCTGGGGTCCTGAAGTAGCTTTCTTAAGCGAGGAGCAGCAGACTGAGATGAAGAAGCTTAAGTGTATTGACCTCCCAGCACCAATTGGTGAACAGGGTCAGTCTACTAGCTTTAACGAACTTCCTCTCAAATGCTGACGCCGATAACCGTCTCTTCAGAGTGGACTCAAACCGATATGAAGAGCCAAGTCGTCGATTTCATCGAACAAGCACGGAGAACTAGGCTTGAGCGAGAACATATCGCTGCTCAAACTGAACGCTTGAAGCTTCTCGAGGATGTGGTGCATGATTTCATCAAGTCAAAGCCGATACAGGAGATACTCCCTCTCCCGGCCGACTTCGCTATCATGCCTGAGTTCGTGGAGCTCATAAAGTCACCCACCGAGAATATTGTGACCAAAGACGATATCTCCTCGATCTTCAATGGGTCTGTTGACGCCCTCGTAAAGAGGTGGAGAGAAGAATGTGATGCAGCCTTGTTAACTCTCATTCGGCACACTGGGGTGGAGATGAAGAAGACCGAACTCGACACTGAGGGCCTTACGACTATGTTCAAATGTTATAACTGTCAATCATTGATATGTTATCCTCAAGTTCTGGTACACGAGTGTGCCAGTTCCGCTCAGTTCAAAGAGGACGACTCGGACCGAACGTTCAATAGGATCATATGGGATGCAACGAAGACGGTGCCGTGGAATTTTGGAGATTGTTTTAGGTTTGATTCGAAGGGTACATTGAGAGCGAAGTGGTTGAAGGAGAAGTATGGGTTCGGGTTTGGGGTTGAGGAGTTGTTGAAGATTCCGCTGTTTGAGTGTTTGGATTGTAGAACGGCATCGAGGAGGGCTTATAGGGTGTTTATGACATGGAATTCGATGGTTCGTGCGTTCTCTATTCCCTACATCTTTCTTCGACGTTCGGGATAACTGACACCATGATGGTTGTTGTTCTTAGCTAACTCACCACGAGACACCTCGCCATCCACTTGAAGAACGCGGTTATCAATTGATGAAAGAGGAAGACGCTCATAAACTCTTAAAGCATTTTTATCTAACGCCAACACGTCTTTATAAACATGGTTACTCTGTCGGAGGTGGTAACTGGCCAAAGAACTATATCTGTACGAGATGTCACCTCGTTCCCGCCACTAAAGGTGCCACGCGTAAGGAATTCGATAAACACGATGAAAAATGGTGCGTCTAGTTTGTTTTCTGGGAGAGTTTAATCAGGACTGATAGGGAGGTTCTCTTAGCTTCCCGAATGAGTCGGGTAATAAATTGAGAGAGCGTGTGGATTTCGTTCCTCATTTGGATATTCTTTCTGCGAAGTTGTATAGAGAGGAAGAGGTGTTCAAATTGTCGGTTCTTGAATGTCGGAATCTTGGATTGGAGGCTAAATAGACGAGTATTCATACTGTATTTTTTCCTTACTGAACTTGCGCGAGTTTTTATACCAGATGTGATAATGCTCTTGGTTATACGCCAACATTGACGCAGTTGATGAAGGGAAGAGAAGAACCCCCATGTAAGCGCCGGGTAAGCTCACTCATGTCGAAGCGCTAAGCGCCCATGATGCCGCTTACCTAATCCTCTACACCCACAACCGCAAATGTGCAGCATGCGACCAGAAGCCAAGCCTCATGGCAATGTTTTTCTCTTCCCTCTATACCCAAAATAACCAAGGTGCAAGTGGCCCGTTTCTAGCGCCTCTACCTATTGAACTAACCTTTTCTGGTGGGGCAGATACCAGGAATAATGCTAAAAACACAACACATCACGTCCAGGCTGCACCTCAACCAGCACCGGCGCCAGCGTCGTATTTCGGCCTAGGGTTCAGCAGTGCCTTTGGGGATGTAGTTGGAAGACTTGGGAGACCATTTAGAGGAGCTGGATCTCATGATGAAGTCTCTCGTGGGGGTCGTGGTGGTTCCACCTACTCCTCAACCTATCCTTCGAGTTCAACCTCAACCTCAACAACTGGAGCTGATCCAGCACTTCTGGCGACGAAGATTCATGACTTGATACTTAACTCCCCAATGATGGATTCGGGTAATCCGATGTCACCGCTTGCTGGGAGTGTGTATACACCGTTGCCTGCTGAACACGGAGGATTCGGTGACCACGACTATGGAGAGGGAGAGGGAGATGGACCAGGTTCATCGATTGGAACGTTTCGGCCCCCGCAAGCGTTTAATTTTCCTGTGTCACCACCACCTGCGACTACGTCGACTTCGCTACCTCCAACGGGACCGATACCTGGAGAGCTACCTGGAGAGCTACCTGGAGAGCTATCGCTGGAACATGCAGGAGAAGAACCAGAAGATGATGCGAGGCTACTTGCGGTGCTTAGTAGTCCGCTTGTGATGAATGGGGAGTTTAATTCGTTTGCTGCGTTTGGTGGACCGGAACCCGGGGCGTACCCGGACGTCAGCCATGACCACGACCACGACAGAGCGGAAGAGACACCGAATGCAGGAATGACGAATGGGAATGGGAATGGGATGCTCTCCCCACCTCCGAAGGTTCCTGGAGGGTTCAATTTTGACGATGAAGATTCCGTTTCGGTGGCTGGTACATCTACACCCACACCAGGGAAGGCGAAGGAGACAGCACCAAAAAGAAAACCGACACCACATCCGAGAGGAAGACAGATATCTGTCTTTGATGTGTTGGATTCTATGCCCTCTCCGTTTAATGGGTTTCAGTCTGGGTTCGGTTCTCCATCACCTCCGCGATCAGGTTCAATGGCGTTACCGGAGCATATGAGAGGGATGGGAGGAGGAGGTTTGGCTTCGCCGTTGGTGTCGCCTGAGAGGGATAAGTTTGGTGGGTGGGGAGCGTTTGGGGACTTCGGAGCGGGTTCTGGGTCGGGTGGTTATCATCAAACTGCACTCGGAGCGGAAGGAGAAGAGGAGGAAGAAGAAGAAGAAGAAGAAGAGCAGCTTCCAGACGAAGGTTCCTCATTCATGTTATACTCCCCACTCGTACCATCTCCCCATTCGGTGGTTGAGATTGCGGAGAGTGGGATTGTGGAGGAACCAGATGATGACTACTACCCCTCGGAGGGTTCCCCGGATGCGAGAGGGTCAGGAAATGATATAAGACCCGGAGGAATTCCGATGGCGGAAGGGAGGGGGAGGTGGTATTGGCCTTTTAATATGGGGATTGGGTCGAGGTCTACGAATACGGGGACGACTACGACTACGACGAGAGAGGATGGGTCTGTGATAGGGACGCCTGCGCCTGCGTATAGTCGACATGCACCGGCATCTGGACACGGAATGGGAATGGAGAGGGGAATGGGAGGAGTGAGAAGGAGAAGGAAGAAGAGAGCTTGGGTGCCTAGTCAGACGGAGCTTTCGATACAGGCGCTTTGGTGGGGGTATAGGATGTACGTTCTTTTCCTTCCCTCCCTTTCACATCTCCCTTCCCCATTCCCGTTTCCGTTCCCTATTCTTGTTCCCGACCCCGTAACATAACTATATGCTCATTATTCCTCTACCAGATACCTCCCCCCACCAATAATGACCTCCCTCTCATCCCGTCGTTCACCCTTAACCTCTTTCTCACATCAAGCAACAGTCTTAACGACTTCCCTAACGTGGTTTTTATCGAATTTACCACTGGGTGTGCTACCGGTACAGGTTAGACCTGTGGTTGCGTTGTTGCAGATGTTGGTTCCGTATGTTGGTTACCTTGGAGGATTTGTTGGGTGGAGTTGGGGGAGGGTTAGGGGGTATGATGAAGGTTAGTGTGGTTCGCTTTGACTTGGTTTCTTTTACTTGCTTGTCAGCACTGTATCCGTTTTAACCTTTGTATGTCGTTACACTGGCGGACCCTCTCATACTTTGATATCATTTCGCTTTTGATTTCAACGCGTCATTTCTGCTTTACCTCTACTTTACGTCTACCCCTTCGTTCTTCTGTTTCCACGTGTTCATTGTTCTGCATGTCCTCCCTCCTTGGGTTTGCATTTTCGCCCTCATGCACTTTATCAATTCATGTCATTACTCTGGCACCTTTTCTGTCCCTTACGAATTTTCGTTACTAAACCACACCTTGCTCCTTTTTCATCTTCTACTCCGCTTTCTCCTTTGTCTGCTCCTCCTCTCCGTTTTCTCCCACCAATATCGAGCAGCATACTGACGCTCTCCATTTCCAGGTCACGGTGTAATCCTAACAGCAACATGGCTTCTCCCAGTCGCTCTAATCCCATCAACATGGTACCCACAAGACTTCCCACCTCCCTCTCCTTCACCTTATATCCAAAATCGACCTTTGCCTTCTATCGCCTCCGTCCTTGCTGGTGGTGCACCTGGTGGTCAACATGATAACCAGACCATGGGACTAGGGTTAGGGTTAGGTTCACCACCACCACATTATAAAACGGAACCGACCACGCCAATGTATGCGAGTCCGCCGCCTATTGTGACAAGTATACATCCACTTGAGGGCGGAGGTGGAGCTGCTGCTGCTGCTGGCGGTGAAGAGTGGAGAGATGAATATGGACCGAGGGTGGGGAATGGAATGTCACCCACTCTCAACTCTCCCATTCCATTATCGTTATCGTTGGCGTCACCGTTGGGGTTGACGGTGGAAGGATATGGATCACCTATGCAGATGGCTGCTGCTCATGGACTTTCACCTATGTCGCCTCAGATGGGAGGGATGTTGAGTCCGATTCAAGGACAGATGCCAATGCAGATGTTTTCACCACCTCCGGCGTCGCCTTTGTTAAGGCTTAGTCCGTTGCCTGGGATACAACAGGGGTTGGGGCTACCAACAGCTGGGGATGTGGGAGGAGGAGGAGGAGGAGGGGTGAATCCGTGGGGGTTGGCTACGCCTGTTGTACAGGCTTCTCATCTACATCCCCAGTCAACGACATCTCAAGCATCTCAGGCTACGCCTAGAAATACAGCGTCACCTGCACCTGCACCTGCTGCATCATCTCCGCCACCTGCTGTGTCACCACCAGCAGCGCCATCATCATCAATATCAACCTCGAATTTGGCAGGAGAAGGGAGACGAAATCATCCACCACCACCTCAACCTAGATTCTCATTTTATGAACAGCCGAATATGTTTTCGCCTGTTCAGTCTTCTTGGTCTTCATTTCCTGGATCATCTACAACTTTCGGAGCTGGAGCTGGAGGTGGTGGTGGTGGATTGACGACGACCCTAGCGCAGCCAATGATGCCCATGGTGGACCCTTATGCATATCTGGCTACGCCGGAAAGTGTGTTTGGGAGAACACCGTCACCTGGTGGTGGAGCTTCTCCTGCATCTTCATTGGCAGCGACACCTACACCAGCACCCGCAACTCTTGGAACGACACCTTGGTATGGTCAATATACCTACCAACCTCAGGCGTTATCTCCGATACCGCAAAGTCCTGTTGGTGGTATGCCAGGTGGTATGCCTGGGAGCCCTATTGCGTCGACCGTGTATAGGAGTCCTATGATGGGGTCCGGTTCTGTTTATGGGACGCCTGTGCAGGGGCTGGACCAGAGTCTTCCACAGCAGCAGCAACAACAACAACAGTATTCTTACCAGGCCCAATATCAGCACCCAGCACAGATGTTCTCACCAACGCCGTATATCAACCAGCCGCATTTGATGTCGGGAAGTAGTAGTCCGTGGGGAGGGTTCACTGGAGGTGGTGGTGGAAGTGAATTGGGAGCGTCGCCGCCTCCACCGAGTGGGAGGGTGGAGGTTGAGTTGCCTGGGGATGATGGGGTTGGAGGAGGAGGAAGGACGGTTGGAGCTGGAAGTTCGAGGACCAGGACTTGGGAGGTTGGCACGAATACGAGTGGAGGTGGAAGTCCTGGATCTGCTGCACCGACTCCTGCTCCTGCACCATCTGTACCAGCGACGTCATCTACCTCTACCTCCACGCCTCCAGCAGCGCCATCAACGTCAACAATCAGGCAGAGAAAACCCAAAACAACATCATCCTCATCCAAGGACGGGAAGACACCAAAACCGAAAAGGAGACATACAGACGATCCAAGTGCTGGGATGGTCGTCGTTGGATCATCAACATCCACATCAGCTACAGCATCTAGACCTTCGGTGTCTAGAGCATCAACGACCTTGCCACATGCTGGACCGCATAGGCTCACTGGGGCATCTGGTTCTTCGAGTCCTTCATCGGCGTCGGTGTCGACTTCACATGCTCATGTTCATGGTGCGGTTTCGGGATCAGGGTCAGCGTCGGGGTCAGGTGGCACGAAGAAGGATAAGTCAAAGTCGAGGTTGTCTGGGAGTATTTCTGGGATAACGGAGAGTTTTGGGAGGGCGTTGAAGTTGGAGAGAAGGAAGAGTGGGAGTAGGGAGTAGGTGGTTGGTTTGAAGACGATGAGTGGAGGAAGACAAGGAAGGATGTATATCATGGAGTTATTGATGTCAGGGACCCGGAATTTAGGCTTAATATATAGGGCTACATGTATCTATCGACCTCATTTACGTATCTGTATAGGTTGTTACGTTGGGACTGACCGAGGAAGCGAATGACTACTCATTAATACTCATCCTCAGTCCTTGTCTCTTGGCTCAAGCACGAATGTATGTTGTGTATAGACGAGCGAATTTGAAGGAATGGCTTGATATGCAAAATCTCCACTTGAGAAACGGAAACAAGGATCCAATTCGACGGAGCGCTGCCATACTATTACTGGTCCAACGAGCATCCACCCCTAAATAGAACTAAAGATATGAAGAATGCCAGATACATAGCTATTATGACATGCCTGAATTTGAACGCAATGTTGAAAAGCGACAAATTAAGTAACGACGAATATATACGGTGTAGCCGAGATCATAGTAATAGCCTTAACGACTCGAGGGTCTTTGTGGCTTTACAATAGAATTATGTAGAAGCAACAGTGAACGATTTATATCGAATATTCCTTGGATCCAGTCAGGACCGTCAGGCCTTAAGTGTGCGCGCAACATCTGTACGATTTCCATGTGTCCCTTGTCCAATGCGCATCTAATAGCCGTCCCCATCGAGTCACTTCTGATAGAAGCATTGATGCCATTTTGAGCGAGCAGCATTTTCACAATCGTCGAGGACCCCTCAGCAGAGGCAAGGATGAGAGGTGTCACCTTGTTTTTGTCCCTTAAATTGACATCCACACTGCCATGATCCAGCAGTAATTGCGCGATATCAATATGCCCTTTCTTCGAGGCGTGCATGAGAGCAGTGTAGCCCTGCTCGTCTTGTATGTTCACATTGATATCTCTGTGAAGAAGTAGTAAAAGGACCGTCTCGGTATGCCCGTTCTGAGCAGCATGGATGAGAGCTGAGGAGCCATCCTTGCCTATTGAGTTGACGCCAATGTCCCTATGATTGAGCAGTTCCCAGACCACCTCCGTGTGTCCACGCTCGGAAGCAAGGTTGAGAGCCGTTAAACCCTCAACGTTGGCTACGTTGACGTCAATGTTGTTACGATCCAATAGTAACCGAGTAATGGCCATGTCTCCCCTCTTCGAGGCATACGTGAGGGCTGTCATACCCTTGTTGTCGCAAATATTGATGTCCAGGTCATCAACCTTCAGCAGTAGCTGAACAATCTCGATATACCCCCCCTTAGAGGCGATTATGAACGCTGTAGCTTCATGTTCGTTACGGATGTTGACGCGTATTCCAGGATGAAGAAGCAGCGACGTCGCAATTTCTGCGTGTCCCTTGCGAGCGGCGTGCATCAGAGCAGTGGATCCGAATTTATTTGGGATGTTGACCTGAATATTCTTGTGATTGAGTAGCTCCAGGACAATGTCTACGTGCCCGAATTCGGACGCGAGGCCGAGAGCTGTTGCGCCAGTTTTATTCCCTAAGTTAACCTTGAGGCGATCGTGACTGAGCATGAGTCGAATGTCTTCAAGGTAGCCTTTCTGGGACGCATAATGAAGAGCTGTGAATCCGTATTTATTTCGGATATTGACATCGAGGCTGTTGTGATCGAGCAATGCTCGGAGAGCTGCCTGATCTCTTGCTCTCAGAGCGAAAGTAAGAGCTGTATCACCACCCTCTGTTTCGACATTGGGATCGATTCCGGGTTTGCTGAGGAGCATAGTTCCGATTTGGCTTCGCTTGAGTCGTGAGGCCAGGAGCAGAACCGTATGGCCTTTACTATCTCTAATATTAACGTCAATCAGTGGATGGTTAAGCAGCATCTCGACGATTTCGCTGCAGTTGATCCTTGTGGCGATATGGAGAGCCGTATTGTCACCATCAGAGGGGTCAGTGCAGTTGATAGCATCGAATCTGAGATAATCCGAGCTCAGAAGTTGCTTGGCCAGGTGGATATTCTTGTGCCGACAGGCGTTGAGCTATGAGCAAGGCAAAATCGGGTAAAGCGATATAGAGACCTCAGGGCTAGAGAGCGGTGTACGTACCAAGCGACGATGTAAGGCCAATGTTTCTGAGCTGCCAATAGAACCGAGGCTTGCAGGTGAGCCTGCTAGATCCTGTGCTTAGACTACCTTCGGTTGCTGTACGGCCTGACACCTACTGGTAGAATTCGCGACAGTCAACGTGATATTCCCTCCAGCACTAATTAGGTTCGAGGTGAGGGCACTATGAGCCATGACCGCGTCCGGTTGTAGACTTCGTGGACCGCTCGCCAGATTCAACCCAGGAAATCTGGCAGCGAAGCGGTGATTCGGTGGTGATCGGTCTTGGTGGATGTAAACAGAGCCTGAGTCGCGGATTTCTCGTGACATTCGGTATGAATTCGTATCACGGCCAGATTTGGTTAGACCAAGAATAGAGTACCATTGGATGAAGGCAGGGCGTATAGGGGAAGTACAACAGTAAAGGCTATACCGCAAATATACCAACAGCAGTCGTTATGTACAATGGAGAAGATCTGGTACGTGGTGTAATACGATAACCGCAGAAAATGCTGGCTCCACGAAGCCTAGATGAGCTATGGCGCCATAATGTCGGTGATCCAAATACGAATTTGGCAGAGGGCTTGTCTCTGAGCTGAACTTTGGGTTACGGTGATGATGAATTGAGTTTGTTGGACTCCATTAGCCCGGGAATCAGCCACAGGGAGATTTGAAGCCCTCAGGTACGAGGCCAATTAGTCTGAGGGAGGATGAGGTATCTGGCGTCAAATGTGAGTATCACTCGTCACTCCGTAGAAGAGATGTCGCTGAAGATACACACCCTATATCGTCAGCTACCGTCAGCTACCGTCAGCCCACTGGATTCTCCATTCCAACCGACGCTGACATTCGAGCTTCTTGTTCTGCTAGTCTGAAATGACAAGAAGTACTAAGGCGGAGGCAGAATGATGAGTTCTCTGGATGCAAAGAACGACGAGAAAATCGTACTAGAAAGGGCACTTCCCACTCTCCTGGACCAATCAATCCAGCACGTATATGTGCGTTTTCCGACTTTCATGCCCTACAGAAGCAGCATTGAAGATAGCACCGCGAAGACCTTGGAGGTGTTGTGATGACCAGGCTGAATTCGGATTTGTAGCCGAAAATCTCCAAAGCTTGAGCAGGGTCAAGCCATGCAACAAAGACTCTGGATATACTGGCACATATCCGTCATGAGAGTTCTGTGAGTCTTTAACGGGGTGTCGTCGTCGTCGAGGTTGCTGAGTTTGATGATGGTGGTTATGAGCAAGCCATGTTTGCAGTTGTGATTCGGAATCCGTGCCCCGATTGTCGCCTTCACCTTTGATCTCCTCCGCCTTGACGCGCACTGCGCTTTAGCTACATCTGCTTTCTGGCTGCTTGGACAGTGTACGACTGGGTGCGCACTGGGAGTCATAGCTTTCTACCCTCTGATATGAAACTATCCGAAAGGCTTGGCTCCGAAAGAGGTGAACGGAGGTGCACAGGTTCCTTTACGCTGGTTGGGCCTATACATAGAGGCTGACTTGCACAAGCTATACCTGCGCTATGACCAGAAGGTGAGATCTTTGAAGTTGAAGTATTCTGGAGACCACTCACTGGAGTATTTAGCATCGCAAAGGAGGATCATGTTCAGACAGTAGATTGACACCCTCGGCCTCAGACCGAACGACCAACCGTGCTAGTGCATAAAGTATGCTCAAATGCACTTGGGTAAGGCATCCGGCTCTTGGAAAGAGGTAAGTTAAATCATAACCGAGCTAGCGATTATGGAGCTCATACCTTTGTCAAGTCAGGGGTCCTGTTTCGCCGTTAAGCCTGTGGTTGAATACCACGGTGGTGCCAGTGAAGAAATCCGCTCGGGTTGTGCTCGTCGCCTTAGGCTAGCGCGGTCTCGAAGGAAATGCTACCTGACTTGCCATCCGAAGGACAATGTACCGAGAACGGCGGTCATATATATGGCGTTTTGCTCTGCAGAAGTCGGTATTCTCAGTACGCCTCGCTGAAGTCAAATACAAACGCACCTGAATATGGACCTTCAAACCGCTAGACGGATACGGAAGCTGCAGTTGATATGTTTGGCGTCGACGTTGGAGGCCCCGGGACCAGATGACAACTTGAATGAGTTACTAGTGTCTACGACGTATTCTGGAACGCCCTGACTCTGGCTGGAATTCCAACGAGAATTCCGGTGACGTTCGAGACCAGTCCAAAGGGTTCCTTCAATCCTCCCTCGACTCTAGCTCAGCGTTGCTGGCGGTGGTCGGTTCCCTCGCCGTCCAGTCAGGCGCTCATCGAGGTCTTGGTATAATGCCTTTCTTCATAATCGCTCTGTCCGCCGTTCTAAGAGGCCGTGTACGAGTTCTGGAAGTAATAACTCGAATTTCGAAGCATGGGAGAAATGCGTGACGGCTGGCGTCGGTGGCGAAAAGACTCTATCCTTCGTTTCCAGCGAGTAGGGCAGTCTCGAAGGCTCAGAGTGACCAGTTCTTCGTCGTATTCTTGGGACTCAGAATGTCATCTGAAGGTACGAATGAGTTGTGTATCCTATAGCAAGGACTATACTCACGGTTTTACAGTATCCACCTCTTCCCTTACGAACGATGGCTCGTTTCCTCTACCCTTGACAGCGGATGGAACTCGAGAAGAAAGCGACCGCTGTCTCTGTCGATATGGCAGTCGGGTTTGACGATGCTGAGCGACCAACGGTGCGCTATCTGGCGGGCTACGTCGTGGTTGCCTATCAGGCGTTTCTTCCCTGGTATTGATTCCCTCTGTTTATTCAAACTCGCCTCTAACAATTCATGTCGCTTAGCGATTCAAACATGGTTCGCAGACTGCGTCTGCAGGTTCACACTCGCACTAATTATTCTGGCTACAACGACGAGCTACGCTTTGACATGGACCTGTTTGAACGACAAGGGCCCCCAGACCTCAAAGTATAGCCTTCCGTTCAGATGGTCGATCAGCTCTGCGCCGCAGCTAAGTCGATCCAACCTTCCGAGGTGTCAAACTTTTGCCACACCTTCCCACGTTCTTGTATCTACCTCGTTCAAACAGCGTGGTGCAATGAATGGCGTAATTTGGATGAATCATCGGGGCCGTTGACGTCCTATCAGAAAGTCTGAATTTCTTTGCAGAAACCTGACGGAAACTTTCAATTGAATCCACCTGTGAGCCCTATCAATCGTTTTACTCTTCAGAAAAATCAAACCCTGAGACTTTGGTCAATATAGATGCTCAAAATCTACCCATTTTCAAATCCATAACTCAAAGAACGCCAATTAACTGCTATCCGCAATTACCTATTCTTTGTCCTGGCGATCCGGAGGTGAACTTCTCGACGGTGATACACCGCCGATTTACCTCCCTTCAGGCTCAGAAACGCTTCATGTTCCGATGTTCCAAGAATACATACACCTCTTGGCGAGATTCAATTATCACCATGCTGCTCATCGATTTACCAGCCTCTCTCTCTTTCACCTGGTGTGTTAACCATCAAATTGATAAGTCTTCGACTGCGGTACTGCGGTCACCACCCACTGCGCAGTCTTCTCCCCCTCAAGAGCTATTGAACATATCGAGGCGATGCCGGTCCGGCTGTGGATATGTCAAGAAAAAGCCTAGACTAGTGAAGGAAGCCGTCGAAAGTATGTGCGAAGGTCGGTCGATGGGTCACATCGGCCATCAGTCATTGTCTCCGAGTTTGACCCTGATGTGTATGTTTGCTTTCAACCCCCATGAACCGTCAATATAAAACCTATTCTACGGACACAGGTTTCCCTACCTCAATCCCATAACTCTTCCTCTCCATCGACGCCCGAATCCTGAGCCTAAAGGACGAAATGGGTGAGTAAAGCGAAGTACTTCATGTATGACACTACTAACTTCCTTCTAGAAGATCTCAACCTCTACGGATATACTCCTTCAAAAGCCGCTGGCATCATCTTCACGCTACTATTTTCTCTGTCCACTCTACTCCACATTGGTCAAGCAGTTCGCTCTCGTTTATGGTGGCTTTTTCCTACCACCATCCTATGTGGCGTGATGGAAGTCGTCGGTTGGGCGGCGAGGTGGTACTCAGTCTCCAACCCACTGCAAAGCACGCCCTTTATTATTCAGTAAGCCTCTACATTGCGATTACTCGGACGACTTCGCTGACGCCTGCAACAGGAGCAGCTTTACCGTCATTGCACCGACCCCCCTCCTTGCTACGAACTTCATCATCCTAGGGAGGCTCATTGGAATGCTCGGTGGACACTATAGTCGGCTGCCTGCGAAACGTTGTATGTCTCGTCAACTTCATGACCTTCTTCTCATCCGTCTAACTTCGAGGAATTTCAGATACCGCCGTGTTCTTGACTGGCGTAAGTGGACGCGGACACCTGGAGGCGACAGTGACTGATTTGTGCAATGTCTCCAGGATATTCTATCTTTCTTCATACAAGGTGCTGGTGGCGGACTTGCCGCTTCGGCTTCGAACTCTAGCAAAAGCCCCAAAACGGTACGTTTTCGACTGACACCAATTGGAGGCGGCAGTGACCTGACGGGTATTCACAGGGCGAAAATTTGACTCTTGTTGGTATCATCTTCCAACTAGGTTCGTGTTAATTATTATGCATCAATCCTCTGCTTATCAAATTTGAAACCTCCGTAGTCATGATCTCTCTGTTCGTCGTCCTTGGGCTGGAATTCTTCTACCGGTATAATAAGGATCGCCCCGTTCGTGCTGTCTCCGTTGAGATAGTGAACGGCGTTCCGCAGCCCATTCGTGGAGTCTTGACTACTCGTCGACTCTTGATGAGTGTGACGATTATGTTCACAACCCTCTGTTTGGTCATTCGGTATGTTATTGTCCTGCGAAGAACAATTCTTTTTGACTGATTTATGATATCTTAGTGCCATCTATCGTGCTATTGAATTCACTAATGGCTGGGACGGTCCAGTTCGTACCACCGAGATTTATTTCAGTGAGCATCCCTCTAAATCAATCCTATCTCGATGATTGACATTATTAACAGTTGTACTCGATGGCGTTATGATCATCCTCGCAATGTATACCCTGAACATTGCGCACCCAGGTCTTCTGCTATACCCCAACAAGCCCGATAGCGAGCCCATTTCTTACCGCCTTGGTAGGAGGAGGAAGGATAGGGCAGACGCTTATGCTTTCAACAATTAGGACTCAAGCTGGAGGATGATTATCGCTGTACTCTGCTCTGGATTTGGGACATTCAAACATCGGTGAAGAGACTGTTGCTGTAGCGTAGATTGCTTCCGTTGGACAATATATCATGAGCATGCATTTCCTCGTATAAATTATTCCTCCCAACGTAAACGCACGAGGCAGTAGCTGTCCAAAAAGGTTGACCCCTACCCGGATTGAACGGATGACTTTGTGGAAGCTCCAATGCTGGAATCACACACTCTACCACTGAGCTAAGGGGTCATAATTGATGGGCAAAACGCATTGGCCATGTGGTGTCACGCAATGTCACGCCCGTACCCAAGTATCCCCGAAGCCCAAACGAGGCTGACCGTCAACCACTCAACCGCCACCACGGCGACCATCGACAGCATTCCCAACGACGACGACTGGCACTTAATACACAGCGAGGTTGAATGATTCGGAGCTATTTTGACCCTCAATTGCCGTGGAGATTGTGAGCAGATCCTTATTATGTTGCTCCGCACCGATGCTTATGTGAATTATGGAGGGCGCGATAACTTGCCATGTCTAGCTCGACGCGTCGTAATTTCTGCGTAGCCTCATGCATCATATGGAAGACATGCATGAGGACCTACTGGAAGGATTTCTGATCCTCTGGTGAACCGAAATCTTTCCCAATACATCGGCCAGGCTGGTTGCACCCCAAGTGAAAAATTCCTTGCACAAGAAAGGACCAAGTCGCTTGGAATTCGCCTTGAAAACTATCTTGGGTGACGCGATTGGCTAAAATTAACACTCGGCATAATGCACGGATGTGGCATAAGCTGAGACTATGGAGCTTCAAGCGATGAGAGGACGTCCGTGCGTCAGCTTTCGCTCGGCGTGGCCTCCGAGAATTGAGCGGCTCAGGTAGATGATATAAACTTTCTTTCTTCCAAATCCCCCAATAACTTGTTCTTCGTAGGTTGCTATGAAGATATCACTTATTGCTACTTTTCTCGCCGTCCTTGGTGTGCAAGCATATCCACGCGCTCGGATCCAGATTCACGAACGACGTGATGTATCGAATCGTACGCCCCTTCGCTTTCATTTCCTTGGCATCTTCATTCTAATTTACTCTTAGCCCAGGACCAGCAAGCATTGAACTACGCTCTGACCTTGGAGCAAGTTCAACAATCTTTCTACCGGCAGAACTTGCAACGCTTTGATGACAATGCCTTCAAGCAAGTTGGTTATCCTCCCTACGTTCGCAGTCGCTATCAGCAGATCCTCGAGCATGAAGATGCTCACGTCAAGCTGTTGAACGACACGCTTGGATCCCAGGCCGTTCAGCCTTGCAATTACAGCTTGTATGTTCTTTATTATTCCTCGACCAGTCGCCATGCTAATATGTCATTCAGCCCTGTCAACGACGTCAAGTCATTTGTATCATTCAGCCAGCTTATCGAAGGCATTGGTACGTCCCGTTAGCCTTTTCTCGGTGCCCTGCTAATGCTCATCTACAGGCACTTCTGCCTACGTTGGTGCTGCTCAGAATGTATCGTCTGATTACCAGAACGTTACATCTAGTATCACCGCGACTGAAGCTCGTCATGCTGCCTGGATCTCGGCTGTTGTCGGGAAGGTATCGCCTTGGAGTGGCCCATTCGAGGTATAGTGGCATTCATCCCCGTAGCAGACCTCGAACTGACTCTATTCTGTAGACTCCTCTTACTCCCAACCAAACCATCTCCCTCGCCGTGCCCTACATCAAGGACTGCCCTAGCAATAACACTGATCTTGGTCTCAAGCCTTTCCCTCCGTTGAACGTCACCCGCGCCAATCCCGGTCAAAACGCCACATTCACTTTCCAATCTCCCAACAACGACACCAGCCAGCAGCAATACGTCGCCTTTTTGAGTGGCCTCAACAAGGCCTTCGTCCCCCTAGAGATGCAAGGCTCAGGTGGCCAAGGCGGTGGGGGTGGTCAAGGAGGTCAAGGCGGCCAAGGAGGACAGGGTGGTAATGGCGGCAATAACGGCGATAATGGCGGAAACGGTGGCAATGGTGGTCAGAACGGCGGTGGTGGTGGAGGAGGCGGAGGTGGCGGAGGCGGAGGTTCTATCGTCCTCGAGCCCAGTGTTCGCGCTGACAACGGCACCGCTGGTGGCAACGTCATGACTGGCACGGCTAAGATCCCTGATTCCTTGAAGGGTCAGGTTTACGCCATCGTGACCAACAGCAACGAGACCACTGCTGATGATGCTACTGTCGCTGGTCCTGCTGTCCTCATCTGGGATTACAACTCGGCTGGTAACGTCACCAGGCAGATTGCTCCTGCCCAGTGAACGGACTCTTTCTCTCTTCCGACAATGTACTTTATGTGACTTTCTACCTTACTCAACATGGACTTTAGCAAACACAATTTGACTATTCTCTTATGATATTTGTATTTATAGCATTCGTAGCAAGTACTGTATGTATCAAGAATTATCGTGTTCGAACACCATGGAAAACATTGGAATAAGTACGAAAGGGGTGAAGTCCGTTCTTCACAGAGTTCGATCGGGGGTATACGTCAACCTCAACTGTAGGGCAATGGAAAGGAAAGGAAAGCCAGTTCTTCAAGGGAATGTCCAGACTTGGTTGTTGTTGTTGTCGGTGCAGATCCAAGTCTGGACCTGGTTGCTGTTGGTCAGAACTCCGTTGGTGAGGTCCAAGCATTGGGCTGAAAATGTTGGTTAGTTGGGTACAATCTATGTGCAAGGTACTGAACGTACGACTATTGGCCGCCACGAGACGTTTGTCCTCCGTATAGTACCAAGTCTGAGCAGGGAGGCTGTCGTAGCACTGCCAGATCTTCATCTTGACGCCACTTGCAGGTGCTATAATAGCCGTCAGTACTAGCCTCAAGATACTTTGAATGAAAGCTTACCACTTCCGGCGTCCAGACAGTACCCAGTGTTTCCTAGCTGGACGTAGGTAGTAGCAGCGTTGATGAACCATTGCTGAGCACCGGTGCCGTTGCAGTCGTAGCTAATGGAGGAACTGTCAATGACGGTCGGGCGAGATGTTCAGAAAAAGAGGCTTACATCTGCACTGGGGTACCGTTAGCGAGAACGTTGCCTCGGACGTCCAAGCATTTGTTCTTGTTGCCATTGGGGTGGATAGGAAAAGCGTCGGAGGTTAGTCGGGCAGGAGGGAAGGCACCGCTTGGACAGAAACTGGAAAATCGTGGTCAGTCTGAATTCCATATGTTCGGAAATGGATGGTCAAGAAACATGACAGAGGACTCACGTAACCTTGTATCCGATATTATCTCCAGGGCAAGCGTAGACAGGAGGGGTAGGAGGAGTATCGGAAACGGGAGGGAATCCAGTAGGTGGCTGGTTGTAAACAGAATTGCAAGCTCCGTTGTCGCAGAGGTCTCGGCCGCAGAATCCATTTGTCTGCACCCCAGTTTCAGCTAGAAGCGGGCATTGAGAGGCAGAAGACTCACAGAATTAGCCTGAGGTTCGATGTTGACGCCAGTGTTTAACCTAGCCCCGTCGATGACGATGTAATACATGTCATTCTGTCAATTGAGCTCATGTGAATAACATCCTCACTGAACGATGGAGAGTACTCACGTCGCCGTAGAAGCCAGCCCTGGTGGTCCTTTCTCCTGTTGCGCTACCACCATTGGCGTCGGTGAAGATGAAACCACTCCAGTTCTCGGTTTGGGTGCTGGTAATACTCGCGCCGGCAGCCAATCGACCTTGGCTCACGCCACTAATATAAACATTAATGCCTTGGGGGCAATTGTTCACGATGGTGTAAACACGAGCAAGAGCAAGTGTAGGTAGGTGAAGAAGACTCGCAACGAGAATGGTGAGGGACCTGCGCATGTTGCTTGAAGAGGTCGACTGGAGGTGTCAATGGAAGTGCAGGTAACGGTCGAGTTTATATTCTTGAGGGAAGTGGGATGTCACACATCGGTCAGGGAAATCCGCATCTAGGGAAGGACGAGATGGAGTCCTAGACCAATCCTGACTTCCCTCAGCTGCCAAGCTGCCAATTGTCAGGGACCGACGCAGTGGTATGGAAGTCATACTGTTGCGTAAATCAGATTTCGTACAGGTTTGGTCAAAAAGACGGATTTTCCGTACATGTTGCACAGAATCGCGCCAAATCAGTACAAGTTTAGACCAAATTTGGATTTTTCGTACAGGTTTACGACTTGGTACAGGTTTTCACTCAGGTTAGTACAGGTTGTCGACTGTACAGGTTTTGGCTAAGTGCGCTGAGCTTCAGTCGAGCAGTTGGACAGGATATTCTCGGCAAATCTGCCGGCCATCGGAAATCAGCGAAGAATGATGTCCATTTGGCGGCAGACTCGCAAATACCAGCAAAAGTAAGTCTCCAGAGGGCTTAAAGCGCTGGGATAGTCTTGAGGTGATGCTAATACAATGACATCTACGCTTTCGTATGTATAAGCCCCTTGGAATATTCATTCTGAAAGAGTTCACCCTTTAGAAATTAGGTTGAATTTCAATGCCGAATCGATGGTTACAAACCCCGAAGTGAATGCCATCAAAAAGGTTCAGTCGGCGAAAACCTCAGTAAACCTGTGCACCTTCTGAGAAGAAAAGGTGACCTTAACTTCAAACCTGTCGTCGATGAGCAAACCTGCCTGATTTTACTCATACGTAAACCTGTCGTATTTTCCAAAACATGTACAATATTCTAACCTGATTTATGCAACAGTATAACTGCCATACAGTGGAGAACCCACGTCACCGAATTCGACAATCCATGTTCCGTGGTGCCTGATCTGTATCAGGTCACCTGGGCATCCACTCCCCAAAGTAGATGCTATCAGGCGTCCAGCCTCCTTGGTGAGAGAATGTTGCATTTGGAGGCGCTACCCGCCGCTGAAGACCGCTTTGGAGGAGTAGCTTGAGGGGGAAATATTAGTATCTATACGCCTGTGAGACAGATATACTCACATAGGATTTCCAGGTTATGGATATCAGACCTAGGAGCTGCACCATGACCTCTGCGTGCAAGACGTTGAGTTCTTTCCACCATGCAGAGCTCGGGCTGGAAAGCGACGTAGATCACCCATCTGATTGGCTTCAGAATCAGACCTCGGCAATCTAGGACGTTTTCATGATTGTCCTGGGTTTCGAAGACAAGCCGACCCAGAGATGTCCAGCAAGTGGTTCGCCTTCATTACGTATACTGCGTCCATCGTGGTAGGAAAGATGAAATGCGAGCAGCTACATGGAACCCGTGTTGGTTTGCGTGACTTCTTTCAATGCCAGTTCAATGGCTCAGAAATCTTCCGGGAAAGCCGCCACCTATTCGTGTATACAGGCGAGATATACCGAGAAAAGCAAAGTCTTGGGTACAACTCAAAGGTAGGACAGAGCTGCCACGACGATGGTGAACGATGGAGAACAAGAGGGAGGAAGCGGAGTTCCAATGTGCTCGTCAACCCACCAGCGCTCTCGTTTTCGCCTTCCGGCTTGCCCTTCTCTTCGACTAAAAAGGGACATTCGAACAGGTATGGAGCCTATCTACAGTCATTAAAATCCCCAAGGGAAGCTGACCACCACTTCTAGTGCTACAAAGGTCCTTGCTTGACGTTTCCACGTCAAAACTTGGAAACTTATCGACTTCCAAGTTCCAGGTTCGAACGTCCAGTTAGTGTTTTGCACCAGGAATTGCTCGTTGCAGGAAGTATTCAGACCAAAATCTCGTAAATAAGCTCGCCTGTGGTTGAAAGATGGTACGTTCCATTGATTGTCCGTGATGTATTGACGGCTCGTACTAGACCTTTCTCGATGATTCTTCCACTGGTCCAGTTATACCTCGTCCGCTAAAAACCAAAAGTACTTCAAGATTCTCCTCTATACGGAATAAGAGGCATCTCCAACCACCCCAATTACCTGAGCGATAAACCTGGTCGATAAGTCAACGACACGCGCTGGAAAACCGCCAGATGATCCATCCAAAAGCTTGTTAAGAAGGCGCCTTTTCCTTCGTACTTAACATCTGCGTTCGCTCTTCAAGGTCTTAAATATGTACCATGTGTACCCGAATCTCATGTTAATAAACCAAAGGGACGCACGGAGCTTACTTGCTTCCGGTGATGCAATGAAGTATAGTTCCTGAGGAACAGTCGATATTCAGTCGAGAGAGTGTCACGAATCTTTGCTCTTCGTCGCGTAAGTATATGTGTAGTGGATAGTCCTGAGAAATAGAGTCAACGATAGCCTCCTTATGGAAAAAAAAGCGGGGAACTCACGCTTCTATAAGGTTCTGTCAACCGGGAAGCACCGATCTAACGCGTGGCGTTGGGGGATTTAAGAACTCAATCCCACCCAATCCTCCCCCTCGTTCATCATTTCGCCAACAAAGGAGATGGAAGAGCTGTGTCCACATTCAGAGTACTATCTTACTCGATACCATGTGCGTTTGGCCCTGGGCAACCCCAAATTGTGGGGACCTTCGGTCCTTGCCTCAGATGAAGGAGGTTCTCCAGTGGAACACAAGGTCAGTGGACAACAAAACACGCTGCTGTACACATCTAAAGGATGTTGTAGTGGAGAATACACTTTCAAAATGACGGCACGATATCATTCAGCAGCGCCGCGAGCCCAGGTCACTATATAGGACACAACGGAGAGCCTGAAGACTCTGACCTCAGCTACAGCGGCATCATCCTTTCACCTAGACCTTTCAAGTGGCAAATCCGACCTATCTCAGCTCCTAATGTATACCTGTGAGTTTCATCTCAACCGCATCACAGACGCCATATCCTTAAAATTGCTGAAGAATCGTCCTCCCGGACAACGCCACCTCTTCGGGAGAAGAACCCTATCTTGTGCTTTCTGACCTTCCGCAGAAGGTCCCAAGAGTGAGTAACCGGATACTTCTTGCTTTCCTAGAGTACAGGACAACTGACCCTCTCCCTTTAGACAGCTCTGGTTCCCCTGGCACTCACAGACTACCAGATTCGCGAGCAAGCTTGGTCCATCAAAAAGGTTCCACCACCTCCCCCAGGCCAAGCAGAGCAGCGGTCACAATTCTGCACCTGTCCCTTCCCAGAATTTCATGACGCAGACTGTCCTATGGTGCTTCTTTGGGACTACTGAAGAACGAACGCCTCCGATCTGTGCCACGATACCATATTCTTGTGATATCAGTTACATTTTGCTTTTGTCGTGCCTCTTTGCTTTTTTGTACCAGATGCTGCCGTGATGTATAATGTAAGATAGACTCTTATTTACAATCGACTATTTAATTTCATGCAAGAAATACTTTTAGAGCACCAAGCACATCACCTACTCAGTATGGCTGCTTTCCGATTTTTGACCCAGTTTTTGGCACTTTTTGCTCTCATCGAGCTTGCTTCACTCTTGTCACCGCTTTTTGGCAAGGGCAGAGAGTTTCGCCTTTTCGCATTCCCGCGGAAGTTGAAGGTTCTTCAGCTATCGGGGTGCTATCATTTGTTTCGTCGTTGACCTCCGTTTGTGACCGACGGGCGTTCCTGGAAAGTGAAGAACCTTTGACGGTCGGCCCAGAGTATGCTCCCTATCTGGAGTTGTCCGTATCAGCTTCTCTTTGACCTGATCGTTCAATTTACTCTCGTTGACGGTCAAAAGGGTAGTCAAGCTTTGATTCTGGTCGATGGGATCACCAAACGTAGCAGTGGCTGACAACCTGACATCCGAGCAATATCGATAGAGGGCCTTTTACCCAGAATGCAGCCCCCTACGGTTTCATTTCTACAGGAAGGCCCCGGTGAATAAATTCCCGTCTCACCGCTTTCTCGTGGAAGTACAATCTCGAAGTTCGAGGAGGGCTTTTCATTTCGACGGATTCTGATGATGGCGTGATATAGATGGCGTCAGCTGCCACATCAAATTTTGACCTTTCCTGTCGACCACCATGACGCATTCGTCAAGTTTCCATGGCTTCGTGACTTCGATGCTTCCATATGCTGCGATCTGTGTCCTATTTTGATTCCAACACATTGACCATAGAGCGGTGGAGCAACAGTAAGCCACGGTACTGCTTCACGCGCTGTTCTCCCGCGTCATTTGAGCTCATGATCAGTCAACAGGATCTCCCCGAGTCTCCTGATTGACCAGGATATCTGGAACAGATTTTCTGCTTAGTTGTGACCTGGCTATCGTGAAACTCATGGACAACAACCATACGGCATGCAGGAGAATGTTCATGCTGCCGAACATCATATTACCAGCGGCATTAATTCAATATGCACGGGTCCTGACGGAGTCTTACAATGGCCCATAGGGTATTCAATCATAATATCGTAAGCGTCTGGGTCGTTGCTATAATTTCGTCGGCTTATAAGGATGCACCCTCTTAGCACCTGGTCCGACATTGCTGCCTCACAGGCCCCTCAAATTCTTCCCAAAAGTATCCGCGGACGCAGCAATGCACGTGAAGCAACTCCTTACCCTGCTGCCCTTCTTTGTGGCGGCGTCTGCCCACGCCCTACCTTCTCGCTCGGAACACAATGCTCGTGCTGTGAAGTTCTCAGAGCCCGTCGAGAAAAGGGATGGAACGAAATACGTCTTCATGCACCATGTGAGTATGCTCCAACAGTTTACAAGATGCTTCTCGTTGCTGACTGATACCCCAGATCGTCGGAAGTAAGTTCTTTCTTGTGTCGGCCAGTTCTCAATCTTAGGGTGCTTCTACTCTCACAGACACGTACGTTGTTTGCCCTGGCTACTAATGCCCAAGTACTGACCCCCACTCTCTAGCTTCCCATATACCCAAGCCGATTGGGAAGATGACTTCAGGCAGATCGCCGCCAAAGGAGTGTAAGCTCAAATACCCTGCATCACAGACAGTCGCGCTCATGTTTCCCTAGTGACGCCGTCGCCCTCAACCTCGGAGCAGACGACTGGGAACGAGACCAAATCACCTCCGCCTACAACGCAGCAGACGCTCTCGGTGGAAGCCTCAAGCTCTTCCAATCCTTCGACTTCACCTCCCTCGGCTGTGACCTCAACGATGTCGTTGCTCGTGTCAATAACTATAGCGGCCGTGCTAGTCAGTTCAAGCTCAATGGCAAGACTTTCGTTTCGAGTTTCTCTGGAGACTGCCTTGGCAATGCTGGTTGGCAGAGCTTGAAGGACCAGACGAATGCTTACTTAATGCCGACTATTTTCGGTATTGAGGGTCAGTTCGATTCTTGGCCTAGCTTGGATACTTGGTATTGGTGAGGAGGTTTCTGTTTGTCATGAAGGTCGTGCTTCTAATTCCCCTTCCTCCTAGCTGGGGCTGTGCATGGCCGCAAGGGAACATCAACAAGACTGTAAGCTCGTTCTGTCCTTCACCCTGCACCCACGCTGACGACTTCTTATAGCTTGACGATGACAACTACTGTACGTGTCCTCTCCCAGCTCCGATGCCAATGGATATTGACGCGTCTTCCAGATCGCCAACAACTACCCGGTCGATTCGCCACGACCGTCAGCCCATGGTTCTAGTAAGGCTACCCTCTCCATTCGACTCACCACTGGCGGTGGCTGACGTTCTTTAATCACAGTACCCACTACAGCTACAAGAACTGGTACTACCGCGGCGACGACTTCCTCTTCCTCACCCGCTTTGACCAGATGATGAGCCTCCGTGACGACATGCAATTCATCGAGTTGTTGACCTGGAACGACTACGGTGAATCTCACTAGTATGTTGCCCTCTTTCTCTTCCAGCTCGTAGTAGAGGCTGACTGAGTGCAATAGCATGGGACCTATCAAAGGCGCTCAGCCTGATGGCACGACATGGGCTAATGGGTTCCCTCATACGGAATGGTACAACCTCGCTCAGTACTACATCACTGCCTGGAAGACTGGAAGTTATCCTGCTGTCACTGTAAGTTCTACTGTACATTCTTCTGGTGTCCCATCTGCTGATAAACATTGTACAGTCGGACGTCGTGTACTTCTGGGCTCGACCCCATCCTGCTCTCGCCACTGCTTCTGGTGACTCTTTGGGTCCTCCGGATGGGTACAACTTCAGCTCTGTAAGTCTTCCTCCGTCCTCCACCTACTCTTTTCACATCTGATCTGAACGATATCAGGACACTCTCTGGGCTGTCGCATTCGCCACCACCACCTCCCAAGTCACACTCTCTGTCGGAAGCTCAAGTCAAACCTTCACCGTCAACGCAGGTGTCAACAAGCTCCAAATTCCACTCTCTCCCGGGAAGATTACAGTGACGATGAAGAGGGGAGACCAGACTGTTCTGAGTGCAGCGCCGAGTGATTATGAGTTTGTTACTAATCCTGTTACTTGTGAGCCTTCGAATTTGTTCGGTCTTGGAGATGGAGTGCTAATGAGGAATGTTGGAATAGATAATTATAATGCGTATGTTGGTGCTGCACGTAAGTCTCAGGACTTGGCGCTTAGCTTGAATACCAACTTATGACTATGATATTCATAGGTCCTTGAGGTTCTTGGAACAAAAAGGCGTGAAAAACGCTGCAGTTGGGCAGTTTGTCGTAGGGCTAGCATTCGTTATTTATTGGCGTAATTCGTATACCAACTTGAACACGTTCACTCGTTCTGGACCACTTGGTCAATGAGTAAGCCTGGATGACGAGAGGGTCATCACTCCATTGGGGTGAACCGAAATTTCCGGGTCTTAACCGAGTCACATTCAGCGCTGTTTTCCTTTCTCCGCATCCTTCTTTCATTTCACAAACCACGTTCAAAGGGTCTGGTAAGCTCTAGACTCTACGAAGGATGCAGGGACTACTAGGTATTATATCCTTTGAGCATGGTTTCCGAGAAGGCCGACTGATCTTCGATTCAGGTAATCCAGGCTTTGCGCCAATGCAAGCTACAGGCCGCCTACCACCCATTCTCGAATGTAAACCCATAACGAGAGAACAAACTCTGCCGCTTCGAGAGTCAGTTCTAGGATGGCCTGATATGCCAATCACCCAACTCTACCTACCCAAAGACGATATCTCATCCCACTACGGCGCGTTCACCCCAGGGCATGAAAAACCCATCGGGATATGTACCCTATTCCATGAACCTCTTCCTGAACCTCACGGGCTTTCACTTGACCAACCTCCCTCGAAACATGCCCGCCTACGAAAGTTCGCGACTGACCCTGCATTCAGGAGGTTAAGCGTTGGATCACAGTTGTTGAAGCATGCTATAAAGCAAGCGAGGGATGAGCTGGGATGTGAGCTGTTATGGTGCGATGCGAGGACTACTGTGGCGGATTGGTATATTAAGAGAGGGATGATACCGTTTGGAGAGAAGTTTTTTGTAGGGACGATCGAGCATATTAGGGTGTATATGGTGCTTACAGACGGCGAGTAAACATCTTGTTCCAAATTACACTCGATAAGAACTTTCACTACCCCTAACTCTACCTACGAACGCGTAGAAACGGCCGAAAGATGGATGCGATATCGTATCTGGCCGTATCTTATCAGGACACGCGTCGCGCGTCTGATCACGAGATAAGCATGATAAGGCCACGTGTTAACCCCACACCCTGCTTCCTGCCAACAATGGTGGCAAGCCGCTCCGAAAGCCTTGGGTGCTCGCCGGATCTTTGTGAAGGTTAGGCTGGGGTATAAATACCTTGAGCTTCAGCCTCTTCGCTTTCTTTCTTTCTTTCCCTTCGACCCTCTTGTCGTCGACGTCGAAGATAACGAGCTCGATTGGAAAGATGTCGTCTTCGGATGCAGTGTTGACCCAGATCTTGGCTCAGCTTAATGCTTTGCAGGTGTCGCAACAGACTATGCAAGCAAAGGTACGTGTCGAGCGCGTCTTTTGGTGTCATTGACACCTAGAATTGACATCTTATCTTTAGCTGGACGCCATAACGAACAAAGGCGAAGCTACACCACTCGAGCCAAAGCACATTGGTCATGGATCAACTTCATCAGTCGATCTCTCATCAACCCAAGCACCCCAACCTCCCAAGCTACCTCTGGCCTCAACTAACCCTATCGTTGGATCTCCTCCGAAAATACCCGCTGGAGCTACAGATAAGGAGCGAGAAAAGATTCTCTACCCAGGTCGCGTCAACTTGACCAGTAAGTCCCCAATTCCGACACTTCGGTTTCCTACTCGGACTCTGGACCTCCAATTTCTAACTCTTCCTCTTCTCTTAGCTTACCCCGACCAACATGGTATCACGCCTCACCCACTTCAATGGGGTGCTTCCGATCCTGCAGTCCGAGGTCCAGTCATCTGTTCTCGACTTACCTCTTCGATCAAACACCGTAATGCCCTCGGTGCCCACTCCGGATCTTACTCCATCTACCGTGCGCTTGCTATAGCTATGGGTACACTCTCCCCTACGCATAAGCCTGATTTCACCAAGACCGAACCACCTGTCAACATTCCTCCCCAACCGTCCTGGAGTGATCCTTCCAAAATCGTCTCATTTGATCCTTGGGGCCACCTTGCACAGACGGTTTACGCGAAGGAAATTGACGAGGATGGTTTGGATATCCGACCGAGTATTGCCGTTACGAAAGCTCATTTGAAAATGAGTGAGCTGGATGAGACGGCTAGGAAGGGAGAGTTTGAGGTAGATGGGAAGATCGTGTTGGAGAGTAGGCCATTGAAGAATGAAGATGGCACGGAGAATAAGGATTGGCCTGGTGTTGAGGTGGCAGTTAGCAAGGCTGCTGTTGAGCCAGTTTGGTACCTCCCTGGTGTCGCTGAGCGTTTCGAGATGTAAGCCCTTGTCGTCTTTTTGCCGGTGCCACCCTTACTGACTCTTACGTTCTCTCCAGCTCGGAAACCCTTCTCCGTCGTGCCCTCTTCGAAGATACTGGAGGAATGTACCCAGAACTCATTACTCGTCCTGATATCAAGGTCTTCCTTCCACCCATTGGTGGCTTGACCGTCTACATTTGTATGTCTTCTCCACTTCCTTAGGATTTCTTGAGCTAACGCCACTCTATAGTCGGACCTCCCCAATATATGTATGATACCTCCAAAGAGCTAACTCTCCGAGTTCACGATGAATGTATGTCTATTCCCTCATTATTCCCGGAAATGAGCGCATATACTCACTCACACCTTACCAGGTAACGGCTCTGACGTCTTCGGGTCCGATATCTGTACATGCAAACCATACCTCGTCTATGCTATCGAAGAATGTATCCGTACCGCACAACGCGGTGGTGTCGGTGTGGTTGTCTACTTCCGTAAGGAAGGACGTGCCTTGGGTGAAGTCACCAAGTATGTTTCTGCCTTTCTCTTTTTCGCCCTCCATGTACCAGCTGCTAATGACTGCCTGTCATAGATATCTCGTCTACAATCTCCGTAAACGAGGAGGAGACTCAGCAGACAAATACTTCAAGTCTACTGAACTCATCGCTGGTGTCAAGGATATGCGATTCCAAGCATTGATGCCTGATGTCCTTCATTGGTTGGGTATCACGAAGATTGATAATATGATTTCTATGAGTGATATGTATGCCCATTTTCCACTCTTCCTAGGACCTTTCTGATGATGTACTGCGATAGGAAATACGATGCTATTGTGAAGAGTGGTATTACCATCAACAAGAGATACGATATCCCAGGTTCGTTATCCTATCCAAGCTTCTCTCCCAACGTAGATCAATGCTGATATGACAACCACAGACCACCTCATCCCACCCGACTCTCGAGTGGAGATCGACGCCAAGATCGCTGCTGGATACTTCTCCGGGGGACGACAGGTCACGGAGGCTGACCTCTTCAAGACTGTGGGTAGGACTTGGGAAGAGACTGAGCATTGAGCGAATGTTACCAATGGGTTTAGGCAGGAGAATATGTTTGGGCGTTGTTGTAATAGTACCCGTTTGGAATTTGTATAATGTACCGTTGTGATAACAAGTTTTGGATTTGTCACTTTCGTTGGGGAAATTGGCTGTGGTAAGCTTTATGGTTGGAATGTTCACGATGCATCGTGCTGAACTACGTCTGATTTCGCTTCCGAAAAGTGTTGGGTCAAAGAAAGGGGCTTTCAACAGCACACGATGAAATACATTTGACTCGCAGTTTACCCAACACGTTTTTCAGAAAATAATGAACGTAAACGGGACTCGACCTTCTCCTCTCGTGGTCGCCCCATATGAAAGACATGTATGCGACGTTCTTTGTCTCTTGCAACAGCTTCTTCGTCCTGATAACGAGCGTTAGTTTGTCTCAGACCGAACAGACACATTGTCATCCTTACCTTAAAGCCCAATAACCTATGCTCATCCAGGAGAATAGTATCAAATGGAGGAAAGTCTGTCGCTGTGACCACACTAAACGGCAACGAGCTCTCCGCATCCACCGTAAACCCACTTCCAGCATGAACCTTTGACAAACCGTCGACCACTCTGATTCTCGGATGGTCGGACGGGTTTTCCTTGAGAAGGGCTTGCGTTTGCTTGATCCTTAGGGGATTGAAGTCGTATATCTCCACAGCCTGTGGTGTACCCCCGGATCCTGGATGCATCGTGACCAGTCTCTCCCCTGCTGAGACTGTAATCCAGGACATTTTCTTAGGAGTGAGTCTGATGATACGGCTGTTTGTCTGACCCCACGAATCCCAGGTTACGGATCTACGTCCTTCTCCTTGCATATAGAGATCGAATTCATCCTTCACTTCGACATCCACAAGGCTCGGTGCAATCGTTTTTGGAGCGGGTTCGTAAGGGTAGAACTCGAGTAAGGTATGTCGTTTGGTCACGAAACAGAAATCGCTCATATTTTCCCCAGATTTGAGTGAAAGAATCAGTATGACAAGAGCACTATCGGGATTCGAGTCGTAGGGCTTAGACAAGGATGAGAGTTTGGAAGTTGGGTTGGGTTCCCCTCGACAGGATGCCATTCGTACATCCCATTTATCATGAAGCGAGGGGAGCTCTAGGGAACGTTCGGGGAGAGTTGGTTGCTCTTCAACTGTATCAGAGACTCTCCATAGGTCAAATGCAAGGAAATAGGGATTGAAGATGAGGATCTTGTCTTCGGCCAGAGGAACCATCCCAGCGAAGGAGCAATAAGGTGACGAGACAGACTATTATCGTTCTCAATTCGAGATACGGGGAGAGGCAAATAAACGACGCACCATCTTCAACCTTCCAGTTTTCCAATCGTAAACCGTCAGACGATCTGCAGGAGCTGATCGGTCCATGACATGATGGACTACGAGGAACAAATTCCTTCCAACAACCTCAATATAGGCTGCGAAATTATTCCATGAACTTTCGTAGACAGTGGTGGCAGGTTGTTTAGCTTCAGGGTGATAGGCATGGGTGGATAGTTTGAAGAATTGAACCTCCAGCGTCCATAGATTCAAAGCAGTGGTTGAGGGGCGCCTGGGCTCGAAGTCAGAATCTTAATGATTATGCGACACACTGTTGGCTACTCACTTCGTTAGAATGACCAGTAGATCATGCTCGTTTATGCAAAGCGCAAAGTCCACTATGGTCCTGTTTGCGCCCATTTTGATACATTTCCACTCCGGCTTATCATTCCTGTCATTGGGAAGTTTGCAATAGTGCAAAGCAGTTCGGCTCTCGTTTCCAGAGAAGTACATTCCGCCACCGAGGTCGTACAAACCAGACGTTGAGTGCTTTATTGGTATAGTCCGTTCGAAGTCGAATTGAGCATGCATCCAGCCATGCTGTGAGCTTTCGAGTTGTTGAAGTTTCTCAATCGCAGGGAGAGTGACCTTTCGCCCTCTGTCTTCCATGTCGTGAATTGTATGGGCGGACAAAGCTGACCTTGAGCCTGCCCTGGGTCAGCCACAGCCTCCTTGATGTTCGCCCACTTGAACTTCGTCTTGATGAAATCAGATCAATCATCCCCTGCCAAGGATGGAAATTGATGAATCCAGTGTGCGTCGGTATTTACTTCCCCAGATTTATGAGCCTTCCTTAGGCCATGCAAAGCCAAAATATCCGCCTACCGAAATGTGATAAGGCAGAAGAGCCTGATGGATTGAGTCGTACTGGAGACACTCAGATGTTCAGCTCTGGTATTACGGTATATAATATTCAGGTCATTAGAATAGGCTTCTCACACCCAAGGCACAAAAGGCGCAATACTTCCGATGAGGGCTCGTAATTATATTATCATTTGCAGAGTGTTCACTCGATGCTGCCCATAATGAACATTATTGACCACCAGTTCCCGTCTCGCGTGGTCGTCCCATATGGAAAACACGGAGGCAATGCTCCCTCTCCGCTGCCACTTCTACTTCTCCTTCGCCCTAAAAAAAGCATCAGTTTACCACATATTTGGTCAATACATGACGACACTCACCCCAAGTCCCAGTAGCCGATGTTCGTCCATGAGCAAAAGGTCAAACTGAGGAAAAGCTGACGACGTGACCATACTATACGGCAACGAACTCTCCACATCCTCCGAAAACCCCATCCCAGCTTGAATCTGTGTCGGTTCGGTAACTACCTCAATGTTGGGATAGTCTGACGTGTCTTTATCCAGATATGCTTGCGCTTGCTTGATCCTCGAAGGATTAAAGTCGTATATCTCCACATACTGTGGTCGGTTCCCGAATCTTGGGAGAACACTGACGAGACGTTCGCCTGCTGACACGGTGATCCAGGTCATTTGTCTAGAAGAAAGCATGATGATACGACTTTTCTCTCGACCCCATAAATCCCAAGACAAGGTGTTTCGCCCTTCTTCACTAGGTGGTTGATCGCCATCCAGTAACAACATCATCAACTCGTCTTGAAAACTCTGTGGTACAGGCGTCCTTGGTCTCGGAACGGATTCGCTATCGTAGAACTCCAGAAGGGAGTGCCGTTTGATGACGAATGAGAATTTACTCGAGCTTGCACCTGACTGAAGGGAGAGGTTGACGATAACGAGAGCGTTATCTGGGTTCGAGTTGTAGGGTTGAGAGCTGAATTCGAGTTTGGAAGCTGGATTGGGTTCCCCGCGACAGGATAATGATCGTAAAAACCAATTTGCCTGGATATCGGGGAGCCTGAGGCAGCACTCTGGAAATTCTGGTTGTTCTTCGGGGGTGTCGGAGACCTTCCATAGGTCGAATGTATGCGAACACGCGTTGACGATGAGGATCTTATCTTCAGCGAGAGGAACCATTCCATAGCAGGAGCAATACGGTGCTGAGATGGCCTATACTTGATCTTAGTTCTGAGAATGGCGGAACGAAATAGAGCATTTCTGCGACACCAAAAATCCGAAATCTAGCTTGAACTTGATCGTCCTGACCCAAAATTTGGCTAGTGGGAGCCTCCCTTAGCACCCCGAGTTAACCCAAATTTGATCAAATTCAACGTAAATTTGGCTTGTGTTGCAGAAATGCTCTATTACAGCTATTTTCATAACCATAGACAACCCAAACGCCTTCCAGTACACAGAGGCTGTTGATCGCGCATCAGTTGGCCGTTTGAACCGCCATTCTTTTTGACTTTCACTTGCGCGATCAAGCTTCTGTGTGGACTTGGACGTTTCAGGGGTGCCTATCGCTATGAAAACAGCTGTAATGGGACCTTACCATCTTCAGCTTGCCGGTTTTCCAGTTGTACACCATAAATTGATCTGAAGGCGCTGAGAAATCGACAGCATGATGGACGATAAGGAATAGGTTCTCCCCAACGACTTCGATGTAGGCTGCAAAATTGTCCCATGAAGTCTCATAGACGGCGACGACGGGTTGCTCAGCATCGGGGTGGGGGCCATGGGTAGATAGCTTGAAGAATTGAACCTCGAGAGTTGACGAATTCAAAGCCGTGGTCGAGCTGCGCCTAGACTTGGAGGTTAGATCCGTCATGGCCACACGACAAATAGCGAGCCACTCACCGAGTCAAAACAACAATCAAGTCATGCTCATATGTACAAAGCCCAAAATCCACTATGGTCCTGTTTCCAGCGACCTTAATGCAATCCCACTCCGGAATCTCGTCCTCGGTATCAGGAAGTTTGCAGTAGTGCAAGGCGTTCCGGCTTTCGTTCCCGGAGAAGTACATTCCGCCGGTAAGATCGTACAGTCCGGAACTCGGATGCTTTATTGGTATGACCCGCTCGAAGTCGTATTTCGCATGCATCCAGCCATGTTTCGAGCTATCGAGTTGTCGAAGCTTCTCGGCCGCAGGGAGTGTGACCTTCGGATTGTCCTCCACGTCGTTGATCTCTTGCAAGACTTGGTATTCGAGTACTCGGTGCTCCTGTATAAGCCGGTAAAATATGGAGTTTGTGCATTTGCAAGAGAAGATGTCGCGATATCCCAAGAATGAGAAGATTTTAACGAGGATCTCTGGGGGCAACTCTGTGGCGACTGGCATCTTGCGGCGGAGGGAGAGGAAGTGCACAGCCTCGGTGATGCATCGGACTTCCTCGAATTCGGGCTGATTAGATTAGATCAAATCTTCGAGTTGGCCAAGGATATATTATTCAGGCGCAAGCCATCACAGTGCTATTCAGGCTCGATTTTCCCAAATATTTTCACCCTTACTAACATCAATTGTTACAATTATAAGCGACCCCTACGCATTTGTATCACGCTCATGGTTCTCTGTCATCGGCGCCGCGAGTGTTGGAACTGGCGGAAAGCAGGGTGACATTTCGCCATCTGTAGTGAGAGAGATCAACACTCGTTAAGTCAATGCTTGACATGGGTCCATGCGAGAGTGGATCCAACTGCCTTCTATTGCGGTGGATCTCTGGGACCCGTCAAAGAACCTCTCAATGACAGGTCTAATTCTGGAGAGCCTAAACGAGTATAAGTATGAGCCCGTCTCAGGCATAAGAAGTCGTCACATTATCTGAACATAAAGACGAAATGAAGGTCGGTCTCTCATTGACGCTTTCCTTCGAAGCAAGGTCTCAGCTAAAGCTGAACTAGTTGGTTACACTCTCGAGCGTACTCTTCCTAGCCTTGGGCTACGTATCCGCTAGTGGTAGTCCACTGACTCAAGCACAAGCACAATCTCAGCTTGAAGCCAACGGCATCTATGCCTATTCGTCAGGCGGCTGCACAGATAGGTATGTCATTCCTCGGCCCTTTGATCCGGGTAATCTGACTTAAGATTGTAACCAGGACCGTTTCCACCTGTACCTCCTACGACGGCATCCTTTCCGGCACCGTCAACGGAGTAATCGCATTCAAAAACGCTGTAGGAGTATCCTCTCTGACAATTACTGGTGGTACGGAAGTCGGCCATGCCTCTGGTACATATTCCCATGCAAATGGGTATAAAGTCGACGTCCGCCATGATTCGACTGTCGACAACTACATCCATAGCGTCTTCACGCAGATTGCTGACAGAGGAGACGGGTATCCACAATGGCAGGCTTCGAGTGGCAACCTTTACTGCGTAAGTTGTCCTTGGGTTTCCTTGAGATCATGCCATGAAAGAGAAGCTGATTTTCTTTGTTTCCGAATTACCAGGACGAGGGCACCCATTGGGATATTACATACTACTAGTCAATACGCTTCGTACTCTTCTGAATTGAATGCACATGCGTTAGATCCTTGTCGTTATCTATTTCTTTCGCGTAAGACGATGGTCATGGACCAAATGATGGATGCGGGGCCGCCTCGAGGATAGCCACTGCCAAGACCATGCACATCACTCTTATCGCCATGTGGTTCCTCCCACTTGCCCGTCATTCCATCAACTACGTTCGCTCGAGAACCCCAACGACCATCCAACGTTCGACAGCAAATGTCTCGACATGTCAGGACATTCAGCTACGCGGAGCATCCCATGACCATCTTCTCTGGCAATATAACAAACTGCTCCTCCAATTGATGACCAACCGAACGCCAATGCCGAGAAAGCGGTTGAGAAACAGAATGAACGTGCTCGCCGACGGTGTGGTGCACAAAGAAACTAATTGCGGATTGACAGGCACTGAATAGAGCCTCAGTACTCCAAGCTTGAGATCCGCATGGTCGAGGAGCTTCTGTGAACCTGATGACCACCCCAAGAAGACAACACGAAGACATGGAGTGCCAACTAACGCTCCTCGATGGCAGCTTGATGGACTCCTCGCGGAGCACTCCATCAACTTCTCCAGCTATATTGAATATCGAGGAAAACATATAAAGCGAGCTTACATCTCAGCCTACGTTCCTTACTTCACCTCCCTCGACAAAATGAAGGCAAGCTTCAATGCCTCGAGATTCTGCAAGCTAGCACTGACTGTTCTATTACTTAGCTCTCCATCTTCGCTGCTGCAGCTACCTTCTTCACCGTTGTCTCCGCCAGCGGTACTCCCCTGACCCAGGCCCAGGCTGAGGCTAAGCTGATCCCCAACGGTATCACTGCCCACTCCTCTGGTGGATGCACAGACAGGTACGAATTCTTCGCTTTTTTACTCCTATGCCATCTGACGTCCTCTCCTTCAGGACCGTCTCGACCTGCACATCCTACCAAGGCATTCTCTCGGGTACTGTTGACGGCGTTATCACCCTCAAGAAGGCCTCTGGTGTCGGTTCCCTCGTCATCACTGGTGGCACTGAAGTGGGCCATGCAAGTGGCACCTACTCCCATGCTAACGGCTACAAGGTCGATGTTCAACACCAGTCTACCTTGGACAACTACATCCACACCGCCTTCACCAAGATTGCTAACCGTGGCGATGGTTACCCACAATGGCAAGCTGCCAGCGGCAACATCTACTGCGACGAGGGAACTCACTGGGATATCACTTACTACTAAGGGGAATGGCACTGCCAACGTGTATTCTATACCACAATCATAACAATGTTAAGACATACATTCATTTTCGAGAAGAAATTAGACGGCATAAGTTACGGCGCATATTTAGTGGTATGGTAAATGGCAAAAAGAGGAATACAGCAATAATTGACAGACATCATCAACAGAGGGATCAATCTTCGAAGAACGACAAATTATATTGTAGCAGCAGAAGAGGTGGGATATATATCGTCAAGTCAGAACACGTTCACGGTCGTGGTGAAGGTAGCAATAACAACAGCAACGACGATACGAAATGAATTTTGATAGAGCAGTCCATTCAAAGCAGAGAGCGTGATGCAGAAATCTAGGATTCGACCATGGTAATGTCTCCAAGTGACACGTCGCCGACGGCATCTGCATCTGCGTCGCTTATGCCTTCAGTAACAGGAGCTGTTGTAAATGTCTATTAGAAAGGTGCCCAAAGTGAAGAACGAAATAGGAGACTTGCCTGTTGTGCCGTTGACGCCATTGGGTTCTGTCACCTCAGGCGAAACGTCCATCTTGTCCGCAGCACCGTTGGCTGCAGAAGCAGGAGGAGCGGTGAGACTCGTAACACCCTCAGCACCATTAGCACCAACAGATTTTGACGGGCTAGGGCCGAGGATTGACTGCCATCGTTCAACAAGGGCTTTGGCACGGTCCCTGAAGTGAAATTCCGCGTTCCTGGTCAAACGGTCTTCGCCAACGACGGTGATATGCCTCATGACCTTGCCAATCTTCGAGAATTGTAAGTATTGAATCGTCATGCCTTCGTAAGTTTCCACTGTCTTGAATAATTCGTCGAGAACTGGTGCTTCCTGAACATTAGGGTTAGGGTTTATGTAACAGCAACGCATATGAAAAATTGTAGCTCACCGATGGTTCTGGGACTGCCTTGCCCAGGAAAGCTTTCTGTAGTTTGTGGCGCCATTCTCGAACCTTCACAGCTTCCTTGTCGCCAGAGAGATCGACTGGGAGGATACGAAGAATCAGAATATGTGCTATTAAAACGAACAGAAATAGCCTAAGACATACGTTCTTCCCCCTCTCCCTCCTTATCCCTCTTTGCCTTCTTGGCTGGCGGTGGAGAAGCCTTTTTGGTGGGAACGGCGTCAGTTTCCTCTGGCTCTGCGTCACCGTCTGCCTCATCTTCTGACTCCACAGTCTCCTTAGACTTTGAGCTCTTGCGACCCTTTTTCTTCGACCCCTCAGTAGAGCTAGCCTTTGATTTAGGTGCTTTCTTTGCCTTAGAAGCGGCGTCAGATTCGCGTTTCCTCTTTTTGGAGCCCTTCTTGGAGGATTCGCCGTCGTCCTCCAGTTGGTCCACTTCCTCGGAACCCTCTTCGTTGTCCTGCGAGATATAGGGTGCTTTTGATATTTCCTCCTCCCATTGGGTAGGATCCAGTGCAATGCGGTAGCCTTGGAGAAGCTCTCCTGACCGCTTGTGAGGCTCGTTGATATAGGACTCAATCTCGTGCTTTTGGAGCTTCGAGATGTCTTTAGCGACGAGCCAAGCACTATGAGACATAAGTTTCGTCAGTGAAAGATTCAAAAGAATGGAGTATATGCGACGCACAAGTCACCCGTAGGGAAGAATCGCACGCAATAAAAGTTCGACTTTTTGCCTGGACGTTCCTTCGTGACATTGTCAGGCACTTTTTCGGGGTTTACAATCTATGAAGATGAAGGTTTGTAATGAGTACAGCGTCAAAGTTTCGGCGTCGTGCAGAACGATGAACGCCGTGTGCAAAAGACGTACCATGCCAGGCCACGGCGGATAGCCGCGCACCTTCCCCAGGACGATATCACGCTCCTCATAGGAGGAGACTTCATTAGGAGTGGCCTTCGAAGATTTTTTGCTCATAGTGTCGTGCAGAACGAGGGTGACGACGAGGAAGGGTGTGGAGGCAGCGAGGACGTCGGATGAGAAGGAATGGGAATCTCAGTTTGTTGATTCCTCCAGGTGACAACAAACAAATTAGCGGTGATCCCGTGACTTCTGTTTACAGCCTTTAATTGGACCGTGCGCCATCATTGATCGAGCTTTAGCCGAGCGGCTTCAAAACGATGTCTGCTCGTGGCAGGCGGCTTTTAAAATTAGAGGCTTGAGCTCTCTCCAGAGAGGCTCGGCGGTCTTTCATGAACCAAATAGCAACTTTGTCTCTCCACATTGAGCCTCAATATTTCTAGCAATCCGACGGGGACACTATTCGACTTGCATGGAGTTCTGGCAGGCTTAGCGAATTGCTTAGCGATAGTGTCGTCAAAGTATTTGAGTAAACTTCCATTCAAATTAGAAGGAGCTGGCAACTAGAACCAGTGGTGGAGGAATGTGGAGTAAATATCCTTAAACCAAGTAATCTTAAACCCGAAAACATCAAAAGACCCAACTTCACTCCTCATATTTCCAACCCAACAGCTGTATGGCATCCTAGCTGAGGTTGAGTAATCAGAACGAAACCGAAAGGAGCAAATATCTTCATACCTTAAACAGTTGTTGTTGGTGACACGGTGGTTGTAGGGGACGAATCGACAGTTGTGGTGCTGGGAATATAGGTGCTGGTGGGAGTTGAATCACCAGGGAAAGTAAATGTGATGCAAGTCGTCGTCCCAGCGTCACTCTCAGTATTAGTCTGTGATCAAGCAACATGAGATCCCGTATCCTCGGGATGGCAATAGAAGGACAACGCACCGTGAAGAACTGAGGAGCCGCATGAACAGCAGCAATAGAAGCGACAGCCAAGATACCAGCGAGAAGTCTCATCCTGAAGATAGCAATGGATCACGACGTGGTGAAAGTTCAGATAGGCACTCTCATCATCTCTTCTCTCGTACGCGCTCCTTAAGAATACCATTCGGCATCTGTACGCCGTGCCCAGCACACTCTGGGTGTTTACTCGGGGGGTTAGAATGTCGACTTCAGCTTAGATATGTCAAAAACAAAGGCGATAATTTTCCGTACTACGTTGACCTCAGCCACTAACAGGTAGCTTGCTCTCCTAGATACCTGATGGTTGTGATTGGTATCAGAGTGATGTACGGTGCGTTGACCCAAAAGCTCTGTTCAAGCTGGGAAGATCTCCTTTCGTTGGGATCCATGCTGATGCCAAGGACGAGATGGATGGGAAGCCAAGCGCTGACCCGACCGTCTATTGAAGCCCATATCGATTCAGAACGGAGTCCGAGGGTTTAACGTTTATTAGCCATGATCTAGGATAAAGGCACAAAGTTTGAGCAGAAAGTAGCCAGAGCGAAAATAAGGCTGGCCACGAGATAGGACGCGACAGAGAAGCATAAAATCAGGACAGCCAGATGGAGTTAATCACCATCTCGTCAGGTGGCCGATGACGATCATGTTCTAACGTTATCAATGACTGATCTCGGGTTCTAGGCTTTTGTTCAATGACCAGATCATATCAGGTGAGGATCAACGAACTTCCACCAGATTTCCGTGGGACGAACGCCTGACATTTGCGAGGCGAGTGTCCAAACAGTGGGAACTTGAGTAGGTCACGACCGAGGACTAAAAACACAAGCCCGAACGCCGAACTGATTGCGATTGCCGCAACTCCGAGCAGGAGCTGCCAATTCACTTAGAGCGGCAGAGCACTCCTTGCGATTGGACGATTCCCTTGTGTAACGGAAGAGTTACTCGACATTCAGACACGTTATCTGCTGTGAATCCTCAAGCTTTAGAGATTACCTAAAGAGCCCAAGTGCCTGGTTCCTGACGACTCAGCACGGCATGCTAGACTGTCTGGGGTAACACGTAGTGGTGAAGATTGCGGCTGACTCCGGTTAATAACAGGGAGATTAACTTCGTTTCGGGAGGGAGAGGCCAGGAAGGATTTCCTTTATTAAAACCAGCAGGATTAAACTTAGATGGAAACGGAAAGCCACGCAGACCCAAATAATCATCATTTAACCCGACCAGGACGGAATATTGGCAAAGCCACTGAAGGGCCCAGAGGGCTGCGGCGGCCTGCAAGAACATTGAGAGAAGGGCCTCATTCGGGGAGTGACCAGGACCGCTTAGAGGACGCCAGGTGCCTGAAATCGAGAGGTGGCTCCGTCATGAAAACATTGAGAATGGAGGGAATATGTCACCCCTGAATATCAATCTATTCCAACCGCGAGAAAACGCCACTCGGCGTCGCCAAAAAATGGGTCCCTTAAACAGGGCAATGTCGCTGCGTCATACTATAGTACAGGAGCATTTCTTACAAGCTATATTACAGGATATTCAAGCAAATAAAGTCGTGACGAGAAGGATTGTAGGTAGCCGAAACAGCGAGTGAATGGGTTTAAAACGAAGGAAGAGTGTAATTGGGAGGCATAGGAGGCTCTATGCCAGACGCTGAGCATGCGGCGATGAGCCTCTCACGAAGGTCCTCGGCTTGTCGTTGAAGCACTGTGTGAGAACAATGAGTTCAAGGATATAAGTTCAACCGCATGAAAGACATACAATGGCATGGCCATAGACTGTTCATCACTTCGACAGGCACAAGAATAGATTTGGCAACCGTCAAGGCGCTTTGCAGAGTACGATCATAGTTCCACAAAACCAGACAGCTGATGACGAGGTTGAGTGACGAGATAATCTGATGGTACGGAGTGACTTACATCGAGAGTTGATTGAAGAACCAAGTCATTTGATATGGACGACGTGTTAGTTGATAGCCTTGGTTGGAGCCCAGATGGCCGATGGCTGATTTGACAACTTGGATGACACTATCCTGGTGACGAACTGCACAGAGTTAAGGTTGAGCTTCAATGAAGGAATCGCCACAGAGGTCGATAAGACTCACGCCAGTCGTCAGCATGCTTTCGCTTGAAGATAGGTGGTCCATTCCCGAAGCCTTGTAGCCTAGAGAATGATTGAATACCCAGAATAACCAGGGGTGATCATGCGACGTACGTTCGTAAAGTATGCGTGATCGTGATCTGAGTACTAAAGAGATCGATGAGAAACAGGCCTACAGCGGAAATTGAAAATTAGACGTACTTGTGAATGTATTCTCGACACATATAAAGGAGGGCGGTGTCGAGATTACAGGTATGCTTGTCCACCGAGTCGTACAAAGCTTGGGCCTCCTGCCATGCATCATAGATGAGGTCTACCTGCTCGTCGGTATTGGTCAAAGTAGCACGCATGCGGTTTGTGCAAGACCAAAGTAACATGCTACGACAGTAGAGCGCCCAAATAGATTCTTTCGGCGAGAGAGAATCCGTAGCCAAGTAAGCTGGTGATACGCGGTCGAGGACTTCACCCGGGAAGAGAATGGCATACTGTTATTCGAAGTGAGACATAGATTACGGGAACGATATGGATGGATACTGACGTTACCGGAGTTAGCCAGGAAAAACTCAGGAGGTGTCCGATCGAAAGCGACGCATTGAGAAACATGATTGCAGATGAGGTTCAGGGAACTCCAACAGAGGCGACGGCATTCCTCCTGGTATATTTCGTCTTCTGTCCAGGTCGGATCCCATGGAAGTGGGTAGGACGACGGTTGGTATGGGGTTGGACGTTGAACAGCATCGACTGGAATGCAGGAACATGGTTTGTTGGGAGATTCGTGCCCGAGATCGACGTGTGTTACAGGGACACAACCAGCAGGGTAAATGCAAACTTCGGAATCACTTGCGTCGATTCTCAGCAAGTCGATCCGTCGGATGATGTTATCAAGGAGCACAAGGGAATCCTCTGCGCGGTCCGGGGTGTAGTGTGGGTGGGCCGATGCCTCATACAGGGCAAGTATCTGTGCGAAGGCGAAGTCAGTGACGACCACATGAATATCAAGAAAGCTCTCACGAAGGCAGCTTCGGCCAAAGTGGCATCTATCCAACCGCTTTGCCAAGATAGTTGTAACGCGATTTGAGCATTGTTCCTCAGCCAGAGCGCCCGCTCTCGGCCCGGAGCCTTTGACTCTACTTCGCTCGACTTCATCAGCGTGGCCATAGCCAATGCCGCGTAGATGAAGGAGGGCTGGATGGTAAGTCTCCCCTCCTCGTCCCCCAGGCGTTTAAGGAATGATGGAAGGTTGAGCCAACATAGCCAGTAGCCGGTATCCTCGTACCTGACAAGGATCAGCTGGGACTAGACGGTAGTAGCACGAAAGGACATACAAGTATGAGATTTCCTGTCGAATAGTATTCAATCTTAGAAGACGTGGATGAGTACTTGTCGTGCAGTCAACTGGTGGATTTACTCACGAGTAGAGAGTGAGGAAATTCTGCCACCACTGTCGACGTTCATGTTTAGCGGCAGGCGACATCGGAGATTTCAGAGGGCTGATCTCTGGTGACTGTAACATGCTGGTGTTGAGCCGGCGAGGGAATGAGGATTTCACGAGGCCGCTTTGGTCGTAGTCAAATTGGTGATATCGCCTTGAAGGCGAGGGATTCATCTAGGGTATCGTTAATGACGTCAAGGAAATCAACGACTAGAGTGGGCTGACCATTGTGGGAGACAATTCGTCCGAAGGAGAGCGGGAGGTATGGATAACTGTCCGACGATGTGGATGTACGTTGAGAAGATGTATGGCGTGCGCCGACGGCGGGGAAGAACCTCTCTCACCACCAAGATTCTCCTTGAGGATCGAGTTAGAAGAGCGAGGGGAGTCAAGAGAGTCCATAGGTCGGTCAGTGGCAGTTCTTCTGCGTTTAGGGGGTGGAGGTGCACTTCCGTCTGCAGGCCGCTTTTTACATGAACGTTGACGCGTCCCAGGACGCTTATCTGGTCCCCGCCGTTTTGGTGCCGGATCGTATTCGCATTTGTTGTTTCGTCGGTCGCAATTGTGACAGGTCGGGCGAGTAGAGTCGCAACGAATCTTCCTACTACGGCTATGGGAGAGCAGTAGGGTGACCAAGCCACAAATTGTCAGTATAGCGTTAAAAGGTTTAATGAAAGAACATAATGAAATGTGGCATACCATTGGCGACAAGCTATGACAACGTTGGATATCTCCTTTCGTGCCTCTCTCGAGCTACCGCCTCCCATTGTTCTCCTGGTCTCCTCCGTCTGCTCAGGTGGTAGCGCACCCGATGATGGATCCTCATCCTGGATTACATGACTCGTAGGGTCTCCTATCTGCTGACGAAGGTACGAAGGGTCATGGGACACCGCTCCAGGTAACGGTCGCGCGGATGAAGAGGCGTATTGGAAGTCCATTGACGTAGCATGATCAACTGGTACGCGAGAATTGGCAGTGTGTGAGATGGGGAAATCGTGCGCCAGGTGGTTGCGAGGTGAAAGGGATGCTTGGTATTGAGAACGGTATGTCGTCGAATTCGGACTCGGGAGCTCTTGTGGCGAATCAAGCAGCGGAGGCTGTTGTACATTCAACGACATTGAATAATCGTAGGCGGTTGGCAGGATAGCCGCGGAACGATGAGCGCTTCTATGGTCATGCTGGTGGTACCGGACTTTATTGCAATGTTTTGGGATAAATACGCTAGAAACGATGCGATAGCAACTCACAACTGTCACTGTGGGAGGGAGAATATGGCCCGAAGTTTGGTGAATGGAGACCAGATCCCTCTTCGCTCGATTGTGGCCCTTCTTCGGAGGAAATATTGGATTGAAAGGTCGAATAGATTCCGTTGGTCGTGGTCATGGAAAGCGTTCAGGTGAAAGAATGTAGGGCGTTAAGCGAGTGGGGATGTTGGAAGGGGAAACTATTAGAAGCTCCTGCTGTCACGGCCAGATTATGGTTCGTCTGTGGAAATTGTAGAGGGTGTTTGGAGGATCAGAAGGCCGCATATGGTCCTTTCTTCCGGCGATAAGTATCCTCCAAAAAAGTGTGCAAGTCCGAAGTGGTGATGGCACGAGAAAAAGCCAGCTCGAAACCTTATTGGAGTTACCTCATTTGCAAAGGCGTGGATCTCAGTTCTGCATGGTGACCCTAGTCTAGCGGCGTACGAAACGGAGAAAAATCGGTTAATGCACGCGAGAGTTTTGGAGAGCCTTCCACGCTTAATTGCAATGTCAAAACTCTAACACCAAATTAGGAAGACGGGACCCATGCCGAAGCAGAAAAGGGAATGCATTCCCACGAGTCTCGGACCCAATAAACCGGTACACCAACATGGTTGCTAGCCGCGTGGGGGCCAGCGTCATGGAAAATCAGATTTCCTTCGCTATTTCGGGGATTGCTCACGTCGGATCTCTATGAATTTGTTCGAGAGCAGCTTTGATTCCTGCTGAAATTGAGCAACGTTCACAGGCATAAACTCGTCATAAGATGACTGCTTCATCCTTGTGGGTTTGGACATGAGGAACTACGGAAAACGGACCGTGCTTGGACACGTTTCTGAAATGAAAATAACGCAGTTCCGTGGAGGAAATGCCCCAGGATGGATCCGGAAGGCTGGCCGACTCGGGCGAAACACTCACACATTCAGCTTCCCTGTCCGGAGAATATGAATGAATTAGATACCTGGCTTACTCGACCGACTCTTGCTTTCCCTGTTGTCAATACTCGCCACGATTCCATTCAGAGGTCGTTGGTGATGAAAATCACAAAGTGTACTTACCAAGTAAATATATCAAGCGATAGCCACGCGACAGTGAGGGTGCACCCGGGTTGCTTGAGGGTCGGATGAAACTTCAGTCGTGGTGGATTGCCAATCTTGGCAGATCAGCACCACGACTAAGTCCGCCTTACCGCATTCCATCATCAACGATCGATTATGATGCAACCTTAGGCCGAAGCTTCATGAGAACGAGTCTGCAAACTTGCACAGGTATGGCTTGATTGCGACCACATGTATAGCAGCCACACCCCCCCGTAAGTCATATGAGTAATTAAGGATAGCATCGGATGGCGACTCATACAATTTCTCGGTAGAGTCGGTCGAATGGACGTTGAAACGACAGGGTCGTGGAAGCAACGCAGAGGCTTTCTGAAGATTACGCCACACCAACAAGACGCTCCATATCTGGAAGAACCGGGCAAAGAAACTGTTTTGGCTTGCTTTAGCCCGGCTTGGTCATCTTGAGACGCCCTGGATGGTGGGAATCCAACCCACCATACATTCGGCGCTAAGGTTCCTTCAATTGTGGGTTGCGACTGACTGGTGACATGTCGTGGCGATGCTCGATTGTACCAGGCACGAACTCCAGATGCGATGACCGCCTCAAGTAGTTGTGAGTGCACTCTTCTAGCGGATTCTACGTTGAGTTGAGCGATTAACGTATGTTCTGCGGCCTTGCCGCGAGATCCGCAGATAGCTCCCATCGATAAGAATTTGGTAAATGGAAGAATGTAGATTCTGCCTCATTCAATGGAGTCAACTATCCTTCTCGGTACGAACACTGAACAGGAGGCGACATGTAATTTATCCACATACATACATAGAACGACCAAACCAAATTCACACATAGGCCGATACAGCTGTGCTTACATTTGACAATAGAACTGCTCTCGAATCTTCGGCACTCCATGCGGTGCCACAAGCATCAAGGTGACCTAGGCAGCGTCACGCCCACGCTCACCATGCTGTAGTATCAGTCTATCAGGTATTCGACAGTGCATAGCTTTCTAGATGCCTATCCTTCGCGGGCTGTGTCAGAGAAAGCTTATTATATGCCCTACATCACCAATTGTAGATCCATAACCGTTTGAATATGTTGAAGAAAATGCTGTCTACCTTACACGCTCCTGAACCTGCCATCCCGAGATTGACGACAGCGTTTCCTTCTCTTCATGAACAGGCTGTGGCTGCTGCTGAAACGAGCGTCAAGATCAGGTTGTCTATCCTTGGAACAGCGATGGTGGATGCATTAGGAGGGCCTGCAGAATTCAAAAGCCGTTTCTCATTCAAACTGGTCACGTCCATGGTACCCAACGACAATTTCGCTCTCGGATCAGGAGTATGGACCGATGATACCTCCATGACCCTCTGCCTAGCGCGCTCTCTCGCCACGTTCCAATCAAGCCCTAGCTCGCCCAAAGGTGGATTTGATCCGAAAGACCAACTCGATGCCTATTTGAGGTGGTTTGGAGAAGGGTCGCTTTCCGCCGTTGGACGATGTTTCGACATCGGGAACACTATCTCAAGGGCTCTCTCCATTTATGAGAGGCGTATCCAGGAAGACGGCATCGAGAAGTCTCTGCGCGCCATTGAGTTTTCCCTCGATGGGAGGGAATGTTCGGGCAATGGCAGCTTGATGAGAGTCCTCCCAATCGGACTGGCATACTGGCGACATGAGGATCAAGCACGAGCGTTTGCAAGACAAAGCAGTGTCACTACACATCCCAATACGTTGTGCCAGGAGGCATGTGAGGTCTGGACTGGAGCAATCACACGTGTATTGCAGGCGAGTTCACCTGGATCTGATATCCCCCAATTGACAAAATTGGATATCCTCGACTACTTCGTAAAGTTCCCATATCAAGACAAGGCGTTACGTGGGGCTCTATCCGTTGCCGCAGATGTAGGAGATGTTCCAGCATCGGCGGAGGAAAGAGAGACCTTCTATCGAGAGCACCATCCCATCCTACACCTCATCGATACACAGCAGTCCAAAGCGACATCCGCAAATGATTGGATCAAAATCATCCCAAGCCAGAAGGAGCTTCCTTCCACTGGATACGTCCTCCACACATTGGTGGCGGCTCTTTACTCCTTCCTGGCGACGAAGACTTTCGAGGAGGGTGCCATTCTGGCCGTCAATCTTGGAAGTGATGCAGATACCGTAGGTGCAATATATGGCGGGCTGGCTTCGTGTTGGTATGCAGGGTCGGAAGAGGTGAAAACCTCTGATCTCTTCTGGAGTCAGACGGTGCGTGAATGGCGGAAAGCCTTGGTGCGTAGGAATATCGTGGAGGAAGTGGCAGAAGAACTGGTTAAGGCACAGAAGAACTTCATGTAAATTCGTCTGCGAAACTGGTAGAAACGATCAGAATAGGATACATAGGACAGGAGGTAAGGGAAGGAAACATACTAGAAATATCTATACTGTACTATTTATCGCTTTGGATAAATCATCCATTCATCTGTGAACGAATAATCAGGACTGAAATATCGAAACATTGACAGTGAGGTCAGGATAACTAGGATTATTGAGAAAACACATAGCGCGGCATCCTTAGACGGCGTTCGTATGTTTGGGAATTATTCACATCATACAGTTGCACGAGAGGAGTTCGTATGCTTACCATGTAACGTTGGAGTAGACGACAGGCTTAGGAGTGGACACCGAATGAGCAGTCATGTTGGTTCGAAAGAAAAATATCTTTGTTTGGCGTTGTTAGGGTGGCTGAGGCTTGTACAGTACGATACCATAGATGGTGATGGGTAGACGTGGATGTAGGTAAAAGTCCAGAGAAGGCGATAATAATGATCAGTATCGAAATATGGGCCAGGCAGGCTGTGTATCGTACAGTACAGTCCATGTGCCGAGCGTAAGTAGGGTAGTAGGGGTTAGATAATTACGTAGTTGTTCAAGTCAATATCCGAGAGCACCATGTTATAGGCGACACTCTTATTCCTCAATGGCTTGCGGGAACACGAATGTATCCTGAGGGTCGTAAGAAGCCTTCAAAGTCTGAAGGCGGGCGTAGTTAGAGCCGTAGTAGCGAGTTTCCCCTGCGTGTCGTCAGAATGAGTCGGGAAGAATACAATGAGAAAGACCCACAATCAGCCAGTTTGTCATCGATGTAGTTGGCATAGGCGCTGGAGACTCGTCAGATTGGCGTCATAATACTTGGGATCTGTTTACTCACCCATAGTCCCAACCTGAAGGGGCATTTGCCGTGATGCTATCGACCAAACCTGAAAAGGATAAGATGAACAATCAAGTCATAATGACGGGAGTGACGAGACGAACCATCTACGAAGTCGAATCCATTACTCGGGAAGGGTGGCTGATAGGAAGGAGACGATGCATAGAACTGAATGGCGAACATAGATGTACGGCGGCCAAATGCAGTAGCATCGGCAGCCACAGCGTTAATGGCGGAGTTCTGACCCCCATAGAGCTCCACTTGGACGAACCAATTCTGCGAAATGAATCACCAATTAGCTGATGATGTGAAATGCAGGCAAATGAATAACGTACCAAATCGGTGTCAAAACCTTGATTGGCCATGTAGTTGGTGAATGCCGAAGCAGCTTGCGAAGCCATCGGGGAGCTGGCGGGAGTCATGAGAGATTTTGCGTAGAAGGTATCGGTTTCGTCGGGACCAGAGGTATCGAGAGATCCACCACCGAGATACTTGACGCTGTTGATGTACGTGCCAGGAGTCTGCTTGACGGAAGGGTTGCTCGGGAGTTGGTTCAATAATGGAGCGAGGGTGGAGTTGAGTTGGCTAGCAGCGCCATACCAGCCGCCGACGAGCTCGAGGCCAACATATCCCTTTCGCCAACTCTTGTACATGGTGAACTCAGCACCGAGTTCCTTGGGGATGTTTGTGGCAGCGAAGGACTGGAAGGATGCGATTGCCTTGGCAGCATTGGCAGCGGTCATATCCCAAGTGTACTCGAAGATGGTGGCAGAGGAGGGTGCGGCGAATGTCTTGACGGTGATGGAGGTGGTGATACCGAAAGAGGGTGCTGCTCCTCGAAGACCCTGTTCAAAGTCCTTGATTAGATAGCTTTATGAATAGCGCTTGCCACTCAACGTACCCAGAACAGATCGGAATTGCTGGTGCTTGAGGCGGTCACGCTCGTTCCGTTAGCAAGGACAACGTTGATAGATTGGATGGTGTCGAGGGTGAGTCCCCACATCCTGGACGTGAAGCCGAATCCACCATATGCTATGATCGACATTTAGCCAGACACAACATACGAGCCTGGTCAAGACTTACCAGAGTGTCCTCCGATACCGACGTATGGGCAAGTTCCGTGGGGCAAAGCCCTGCCAGAGTTGGCAAGGGTCTGAGCGACATTGCCGAGGCGGTTGCCTGTCTCGATGGTCGCAGTTCCTTGTGCCGAGTTAATCGTAATCCCCTTCATCTTGCTGAGGTCGACGACGAGAACACCATCTTTTCCACCGAGACCGTTGGCGATGTAGCTATGCTGTACCGAGGTCAATCAGAGTTTCACAGTTGGACAGGGTCTCACTTACTCCTCCTGAGCGGGCGACAACTGGAAGGCCTTGAGCAGCGCCAGTCTGGACGATCTGAGCGACTTGAGCGGCATTCTGTGGGTAGGCGACAGCTGCTGGCTGGAAGGTGAATCGTTGGTTAACTAGAAAGTATAGCGTCAGAGAGAGAATCGTCGTGGTGAAGGGAATGAAACATACAGGCTTTGCTTGCAGACGCGTAGGAAGAGTCGCCAGGGTAGTAGGCGGTAATTCCCAGGGCGGTGAGGTCGCTCCTCAAATCGGCGAAAACGAAAACGGGGAGCTGGAATGCGAGAAGAACCAACGCAAGCAGAGAAGCCATGATGGGTGAGGTCGCCGAATGGTCTATCCAATTCCTTGGTCGAGGGCTATATAAGACCTCTAGGCCTTCGCATAGCCAACGCCACCCTGGTAATGATTATGGCACTAGGGTCCCGAACTCCCAGAACATGTCAAGGGAACGGGGAATGGCGACCGTAAAACGGGAGTGGAAACAAATTCGACGGAGTGTGGAAGACGGAAGTGATTTTTCCTCCGAGATTTGTCGGATCCAGATCTTCGAGCGGAAGGCTTGAAAAGACGTCAGCGCGAAGCTGCCGTACATAGCATACCAAATGTGAGCTGATCTGCTGAGCAAAGAGGAAGAAAGTTCGGCAGCAAGAAAGAGATGGGTCCAGTCTGCCATTCATTTTGGCGGCTGACCAATGATGTAGTATGAGATCATGTTCCAGGGTCAGGGTCGCGTAGCATTTCGGTATCCTTTCTGGGTGTGCTCACTATTTTCTATTGCTGTCAGACTTTCGTCGAAGCTTGAGCAGTTGAGAGCGAACTGCGAAGTCAAGCCACGATCACGAATAGGCACATAGATCCTTTTCCACCCGTCCGTCCTGGGCGGAAACAGAGCGGATTCGTCAATCGACGGAAACGGGTGAGAATAGCCGGTTCCAGCATCCACGATCAACGATGTAAGCAGCCGTTACCCACCTTCACCGACATACCGCCTTGCCGCTCTCAGTTTAGCACCGCCTCGAAAGAACGCGTCACGACTACTCATCGACAGGGGAACATCAGCTGAAATTAACACTCTAACTACAATATTCGGACTATCACCATCTGTATGCAAATGTGAAAAATATTAAAGAGGCATCTGGGTACTGTTTTCGGGCTCGGGCGAAGGGGATCAAACCTTATATGCAGCGATATGCCTCATGACCATGAGGGTGGCGAGGAGCTCTGAAATGTATTGAGCGCGGATTGATAAATGAAAGTTTAGCTAACACCTACCCGCTGCGATATTTTCATAAACGGATTCGATAACGAGAACTGGCTTGCTTCTTACCCCAGAGGTGTCGTCATCCTCTGCTAAGCAGTAGTATGCTACCAAATAATTACGAGCATTGAGGCACTTGTACCAGATCAGAAAGAGGAATTGGTCGAAGTGTTGGGAGTACTTACCGTCCACTCGTGACCTTCCTTGACGCGCCAGTTCCATCGATATTCCTGAGTGTCAGAAGCAATGAATGTCCGAACTTTGGAACTGAGAAGATTTCAGGACCTCTGCGCATAATTGGAAGCTGTGCTATTACCTTCCCAGAGTAGATTGCTTCGTGAGATAGCTTTTCAGAGGTACTGATCCTGTAGGTGTATTTATGGTACCCAGGCGGTTGTCTTTGGTGAATGTTATGGCGATGAGTGGTTTCGTATCGGTGTAGGAACATGTCCGGTCGAAGATGGTATAGACGGACTGAGTATCGTCGCGAGCTGTGCAGCGGTAGTTGTATCGCAGCCGGTCGTTCATGTCTACGAATTCTGTACCAGCGAGATGGCCAGTTTGGTCTTCAAGCATGAAGGGCATGCCAAAATTAGTCATCTTGCGAGGGATGGACGGGGTGACTGGAAAGAGGGAGCAGCTTGGAGAGTTGTAGACGCCTTTCCCCCTCTCCCTCCCTCTCTTTATAGGACCAGGGATTGGCGTCGGGGTTATGCACAAATTCCTCCCCAAGCCACGGATGAGGCACGGACCGAACGCTCCAGATATCTTTAGTCCAACGTGCCAACTCGTTCGGGTTCAGTGCATGTAGCTTTTGGTAACGCATGAAGCTCTAACAACAGATGGAGTGGATCGCGGTTGTGCGTAGATGTCGGCTTTAGAGATCGTTCAGGTAACACATCTACCGGGTTATCTAGCTCGGAGCTGGTGAAGCATTGAAGCCGAGGTCGATAAGGCATTTGAAATGCTAAATTAAGCAAATGATTTGCCTTTAACTTGCATACATTGCACGTACGGAGCTAAAATCCGCTAAATGATCCAAAAATTCGTCATCCGACGCTTCCTTGAAAGGATAAAGGTCACTGTTACCCATACTCACCCGCGAGTTCGTTCGATTGTTCCATCCCTGTAAACTCAGAGAGAATTGTCATACGGAATCATCCGAGAATTCTCACCGCCAACGAGGCTCTCAAACGTTTGCGGAGAATAAAATACGACGAGGTGATGAACGAAGGTTTGGCAGAGTATCAAATGTGTCTCTTGATCGAATGTCTTCTTCTCAGCGGCGCCAATCCGTGAGGGTCACGCGAATGTCCTGGCCAATTTTCCTTCGTGACGTCTGGAGCCCAGACCTCGGGCTACCACCCAACTCGGACAAAATAAACCACCTGACCAAAGTGATCAGTACGGTTTAGGCATTCAGCTTGCAATTCCTCTCAATCTGTGCGAAGAAACTCAAACACGCGACTTCCACATTTCAGAGCATGTAACTTTATCAACGGCTATCATTGTTACTCCTTGAGCAGACCTTCGGAGTATTTAATCAGATTTTACAAGGAGATTTCCACGTATTTTCTGGATATCGTCGTCATGTAACCCCACGTATTCCTTGAGGTATCCTTCTACTCCTCCGAATGTCTTCCGAATCTCCGGGAGCACGGCTTCCATGATTTCTTTCCTATACGCATTAATTAGTCGCAGAACCTTGGAATTAATCGCATTCGCGTACTTGGAGCTTCCCATCTTGAGAAAAGCAGACCAGTTCTCGCGAAAGATTGGGATATTTATGTAGCGTTCCGCGAATTGTGCAGCGACCGGTTCCAAACCCTGCGTAGTCAGCGAGTAATCGGTGGAAATATCTTCGTCGCTGACTCCGAGGAGCTAAGAGGAATGTCATGAGTTTCTGTGCGAAGGAATATGATAATGATCTACCATGAGGATTAATGCAGCGAGGAGGCCAGTTCTGTCCTTTCCAGCTAGCGTGAGGTAATGTGAGTGAATGGCCGAATAGACACATTAATCGTGATACCTGTGCAGTGGAACAGGCACGGTTCGCTGGGATGATCCCTGAGATGTTCAAAGACGGGACGGAATGCGGGTCCTGCCTTCTGCAGAACACCAGTATACTCTTCAATGAAGGTCTTTGGATGGTGTCAGCAACTCGTTGAACCAGTCATTGTCATCGATGGGACTCACCCCCGTTTCATCGGCCTCGTATTTCTTGAGACTATAAGCAGAAGTCATCAATGGGATGAAGCATGAGGTCCACATGAGTATTATCGTACAGCGTCAAAATGTTCTCTGGCGAAAATGCTGCAGCGTTGTGAATCTCCGGAGGACGAACAAATGTCACTCCAGTGATTTCCGGAGAGTGGGTCTTGAACATAGCGACCTCGGTTTCGGAACGGAAGTCATAAATGACTTTTACACCAAGAGCCACTAGTTGCTGTTTGCCGAGCTCAGAAATTCGGTTGACTTCACCAGAGCGGTAAATCAAGGCAGGCTTCACGGTGACGCCCTCCTTATCCGTGGCGTACCCGCCGATAGAACGGATGTTGATAACGCCATCAATGGTGATAAAGGGAGGGTTCTGAAGAACAGAGGTTTCGCCCATGGATGTAAAGCAAGTTCGGGAGGGAGTTAAATGGAGTTTGATGGGTTCGAGAGTAAGCTTTATCTAGGCTTATAAGCGCCAGCGTAGTGACTCACCATCACCATCAAAGTTGCGCAGCAGAGAACTGATATAGACAGGAATACTCCGTGCAGATGCGCCACCCATTTCGATGACTCGACCGCGAGGTCGCAGCGTAGTTGATGCCGAAGACCTGTTAGGAGCCTGATAGTAAGTCCCATTCGGGCTTAACAAACCGCGAGGAGCTTTTACCATGCGTCTTCATGAGGCATTATGACGTATGGTGTCCCAGCTGCAATCTTCTGCCTTCAACCCGTGGCGACTTGGCGAGGAGAAGACGAAGAATCTAGCCTCGTTCCAGGCAGGAACGAAAGGCGGAATCACATTGATCAGGCAACTTGTCCTCGTCCTGGGCGCTCCTTATTTGTTGCTCAACAATCATACGGATCAAACGGGAAACCCTGGAAATGAACAAGCTACGGTCCTTTCGCAAAGACATTGAACGTCTCTCTGGAAGACCACGATCAACAGCAACGATGAAGAGCTCGACTTGCATCCGTTCTTCCGTTGCTCGTCGACGATAAACAATGCGTGGGCTGTGTTTCCTTCGACCTCGTGAGATCATCACCTGTGCAGGCACGAGGCGAGGCGTCTACCGTGGATACAGCCACGCAGATGTCACTGTAGGCGCTCAATCAACCCTCAAATAGGTATCCTGCTATCAAGTTGTGTCTTAACTCATTGCCCTCATAACACAGCTCCCCTTACGCCCACCATGGGTTTCTTCGAGAACGCGAAGAGTGTGCAGGTGTACAATGGTCAATTCAAGGAGGTCCATGGTGATCTCTTCGAATATGTTGACCAGAGCTCCAATCACGGCTCGTTCAACTCAGGCGCGTCAGTTGGACGGGGTTCTCACAACAGAGGGCGCGGAGGTGAGGAGGCCGTATATTGTCTAGACGGCAGAATCTAACTCTTCGCTAGGTCCAGGCTTCTCGAGATTCGATTTCGAGAGGATTAGAGACGAAGCTCATGCTCGAGCTGCCGCGTCGAGGAAGAGCGCAGAGCGCTTCGGCCAACTTCCACCACAAAACGACGGTGTTCAGCAGGATCAAAGACCTCCTCCACGTCGGATGGCGACTGACAACCCCTGGGGTCGACGATCTCCCGAACCCATGATTCAAGATTACGAAGACGAAAATGATGCACATCCTCCCTTCCAGTCCACCGCTGGTTCCCAACATCAACAGGATCCCTTCTCCTGGGCACGCTCTGGGACAGAGCAGCATCGGCAGCCTCCGCATCGTCGAGAAACGCGGCCAGAGATGCTCCAGCGAGCGTCTTCCAATGACCACTATTACCAGCCCTCTCGTACGGGAACTGCACCGCCTTACCTTGATCCCATGAGGCCGGGAGTACGTTCTCCTGGATACGACCCTCAATCACCGCCGCTTGATAACTATGGGCCTCAAGCTGCCCCACTTCGACGCCCTCGCCACTCTACCAATCCATTCGCTGGCATGCAGCAACCAGATGTGTATGGCGCTCGTCACGGCCAAAACGGAGGAGGCTACGGAGCGAATATAAATTCGTTCAACTACAACAGTACTATCATAGAAAATGCCCACAATGGGGAAGATTATTACGAGTATGACGCGTATCCTGGAGGCGATCAACAATGGCAGGGGAGATATTAAGTTTGTCCTCATATTCGTATTTTAGGTTCCTTCGGACGATTCAATTCTCTGGATTACACACGCTATCGACTATCACGCTATCTGTACAACATCATGTTTTCGTATCGCTTCCTAACGCTGGTCGAAACCTAATATTTTATACGCGCTATTTCCTTCGCAAATAATCCACAACATTGGAAGGCTAGCCATCTTTGAAAGTACTGCTACTGGGAGTCTGAGAGTCTGCTGAGGAATGGAAAGACGACCGGCGAACCAGGAGCACTCGGTAAGCATCCCCTTTGAGAAGCGATTTTGCAATGATGGGAAACAGCGACACACCATTTTTTCCGGAAGGAGTTGGGCCACACAGCGGCAAGGTCGACATGAGGCTGATGGTGCCATCTGGGTCTGCTTGACCGGACCCACAACTGGTCAGGAGCGTCGAAAGAGATTCTTGAAATGCTTGCCCTTCGTTTGTGCTCTCCCTCGACGAGCGCCTCCACAATCTGGTTCTTCTCCTATCTTTCGTTGAATTCGCCGAACCATGGCCAGAGCTAGCACGCCATCTCCCGAAGTGGCAAGTCACACAGAGCCAACTATACGTTTTCGGGATGCAATCCGGATACAAGACGAAGAAACACCCTCAGAGGGCGGCATACGAGAATCCTTCTACATGAAGCGATTCGGCGAAGATCCTGAAGAGTATGTTTATCTCCTGCTACAGCCTCTACAAGTTCCTCATTTTCTTCCTAGGTTTACCTTGTGGCCGTCATTACCTATGAAGGACGGCATTCACGCCAAAATTCCCTCCATCCTGAGAGGGGCGCAACTTTTCTCTTACTCCAAGAAACGCCGAGCTCGTTCCCTCATTCTAGGCGGGTCTCCCCTTACGGAGTCCAACCTTCTGGGTCGTTCTTTGGTGGGCAACTCTTTCCGCCTTTATGTGTACCATGCTCATCATCATACCTAGGCATCTATCGCTCTTGATCCCCATGATGTCCACAAGGGTGAAGATCTTGATTTCAAGAGACGTGACGAAGATGGAATCCCCATAGTCACTCTGAAAGACATACATTCGGAGGCCGACCCAGAATACGTCGAGTTCCACTCCAAAGGCATTTGGTCTGATCCCAATAAGCAGCCAGGCGAGCCAGACGTCTGGCCACCTCCCCACCTCGCTATGGCCATCGCCCAAATCTACGCCCCCGATGGTGTCGGAGTCCCACCTGCCGGCCTTGCTGGCCTCAAAACAGTCAAGCAGATCCCTGCTGAGGACAGTCGACCATCCCCACCACCTACCCCACCACCTCGGGTGGCTGAAGAAGAGATATTCATCATGCCAGATTCGCCTACAGGAGGTGACTCTTGCCCTGGTACACCGCTTTTGGTTCCGGACGTGTCACCTGCATCGACAGAGCCTGCTACACCAGCGACTGCGTCTTTCTTAAGCTCATTCCAATCAGTGGGTATCTCCTCCTCTTATGATGTTGCGGTACTCATCGCCACCACACAGATGAACATCAACATACTTATATCCCATCCCATTGAAGAGCCCGACCATATGGAAGAGCCCCAAATGCCAGTCTTCACCGAGGCAGTACGTCCAGATTTTCTGTTTGTTCTTGTATTGCCTAATGTGATGTTGCAGCATATGCAGCCGACCTCTCCAAGCTCTTGCTCAACAGCAACTACCCTGTTGTCTCCTTCCCCCAGCGCCACACTAAGTGAGGATTCTACTCTCACAGAACCCACGCTTCCGCCTCCTTCAAACCGATCCCGCCTTGAACATCCTAACCGACCTGCTGCAACGAAACGGAAGCGCCAGGCTAACCGAGCCAAACCTGGAACACGCTTCAAGGCTGTGGTATTCCCACAAGCCACTGCACTCTCACCTACAACGGGAGGCGCATCATCTTCGAGTACCACGCCTTCCCCTACATCCTCCTCGTCGCCAGCTGTCTCGCGTTCGACAAGCTCAACTTCTCCTTCACCTCGTCCTCCAGGATCAAGGATCCGAAGCTGTCGTTCCTCCACCTCGGATGGAAACGAAGATGGCTCAGTCGGAACCATCACAATCGCCGACGATACCTTTGATGTCGTCAGAGTCAGCGGCCGCCTGCATTGCCCTATGTGCCCCGTCACCAGCAAGACCTTTGCTGACCTGATGAGGCATGTGAGGGGCACGCATGACCCAGATTATCCAGGACCGAAGTGTCCCCTGTGCTATAAGCCGTTGTCTCGCAGTGATGCTGTGAAAAGACATATCGATCGGAAAGCATGTGGAAAGAGGATGGCTTTGCAAAGAACTTTACAGATCAATAAGCGTTTGGGCAGAACTTGATGGTTCTCATTCACCATTTGCATATTCGTTATCAATTCGTTATACCGCTATCTTTTCATGCTGCTGTCGTTTTCTTCCTCTCGCTATCTGCTATGCTGTACAACAACGAATGTGTATTGATGTATTTTTTGAAGCCGTATGTGTACTAGACTAACTACGGACGATATATTAGTTATGTGTACTGACGTGTACAATGTAAGATGATGATTCCATGGTGCAAAAGCGATATGATATGTAACGAAGACGACAGGGGTGGGTATCGATAATGAGAGTAAGTGTCCTTCCAAAAAGCGATATGCGTAAACGAGAGGGGTCGGTTGGTCGAATGTGAGTATTGCATGAGATAAAAAGAAGCATGAATCCAAAGCGTTGATGTGTCAGTCTGGGTCATCATTCAGGCCAACTCATACATATAGGCCCAATGTCCTGCGCCTGGAGGAGGGTCGTTGGTGTTTTCGCGTTACCCGAAGGGGCTGAATCATCTCCTGGTGAAGATCCGGGGGATGGGGTAGAAACGTGTTCTGTCGAAGAGGGCTGGGGTCTCGGTTAGAAAGGGTCAAAACACATGTGAGGCGGCACGTACAACGTCGGCTACAGCATCGTGGACGTCATTGGGGTGAGTACCTTCGGTTCCGTCGCTCTCCCGTGAGCTTGGAGTGGGTATGGGTTTTGAGAGGGCTGAGTCGCCAGCGACTCTGACTTCGGTGTACCTCTTCAGTTTTGAGCGGCCTCTTCGCATGTTGGCTGCGTCGTTCGAGGCACGTCGGTTTCGCACCAAGCGAACGTTGAGGACACCAGAAAGGGTTGGGAGATCATTAATCTCGACTCCAGGAGAGGCGGCTATGCTGCGTGGTCGAGAAGAGGCAGGTGAAGGTGACCGTGACCTGGAATGCTTGGGATGAATATCGGGTGATGAGGGGAGAACATTGGTTTGGGAATGAGTGTGTGTTGTCATTGGTGCCGTAGGGTGGTAATAACGAGGAGGATGTGCATCTCGGAAGGTCGACGCTGAGGCGGAGCGAGAGGTGGATGAGCCACTGTGATCCTGCATCATTGCTTCTAGCACAGCTCTCGGCTTGTTCTTCAGGTTGAAGGGGTATGGAGATGCGACATCCACCATGGCACTGGGAAGAGATGAGCGTTAACGACTGGCTAGAATGGATGACTCTTACCCCTTCTTCGCCTGTACTATGTCTTGTAGGCGCTCTTCATACTTGTTTTGATCGAACAAGCTTCCATCCACGTTGCCTAGAGCATCAGGTTGACTGGATGCCCGAGTTCTCCCGTCAGTAGGGCTTTAGTAGCAAGCTATGGGGTACTGACATTTCCGTTCCGTCAATCTGGTCAAGTAGCCCTGTCCTTTCATTGGGGGTCGTCTGGGTCGTTTTTGAGTACAATGAAGCAGTTCACGGAGTACATATACACATACCTTGTCCTCAGAGCGACCGCCGAGGCAGCATGAAAAGAGCCAGAGGAAAAAAGAGGCCATGCATCTAATGAGTGGCAGGCGGTTAATGAACGAATTTGGCTCGACTCGATACTTGGAAGCGAAAGCCCATTAGGTAAGCGTCCGCATCTTGCCGAAGCCATTGTCCTCAATTGCCTCCGCCTCCGCCAGGTCCGCCCTGGCACCCACAACCAATTTGGCAGGGCTTTAGGTACAGGGGATTCCTTCGACAATGTCATGGAGAGAGCTTCCTCCATATATACATCTTCGACCTTGGTTGGCCAGCCGATCCTCCATGCCGTCTGGACAAGGACAATCTTATATGTTGACCTGAAGACCGACACTAAATCAACACTGGTGATCAGGCTTGGGTTCAATAATTTCCTTCTCCGATGGTGCTTCAGAAAGTACAGTAGCTAAGCCTCTTGAGCGAATGGAATTGTGTATTCAACTTGTATTGAGTCTATTCCACTATTCCTGCATGCTTTGATCGTTCTCCTTTGCATTTGATTTGTTTACCTCAGGCTTTACCTTCTTTGCCTTTCCCTTCTTCTTCGGGCGGTTCTTCCTCTTCATCTCGCTGTAGTTCATATCAACGTTCCTCATACGCAACAACTTGATCGCCTTCTCCGCTGCCAAGAATTTGACCTCCTCCTGACTCGCCTTTCCCCGATCGATTTCCTCAGCGGTAACGACCTCCTCACCATCCACAAGGATAGTGCAGCGAGTATTCCCTTTGACCTTCTCAACCTTATAGTCCAGCTCCTTGTCGTGCTTTGAGGCCCAAATATTCAGCCTCGAGATCGGATGAAGGACATCTAACACATTTCCATTGGCGATGCGATCGAGAACGTCCATTATCCCCAGCCTGGTGACAAGCGCACGGACTATGTCAAGGTCTCCACGGCTGTCAAGATAAACCGCGCCGATCAGGCTCTCTATCATGTCGCTGAAGAATTTTGGAGCTTGTAGGCGAGTTAACTCTGCCCACGGATATATGTCATCATGAGCGAGCGCCTCTTCGATGGTCTTCTGTCCGTGCCTAAACCGAGCCCAGGTATTTGTATGGTCGTCTAGAATCCGAGGACTGGAATGAAGCAGACACTTGTAAAGGTGTATCTTCTTTGTTTCCGAGTCAAGCTCGTATGTGCCATTTTCCGTCTTCTGGGGCATTGAAGCATCAACATCGGTAGAGTTGCGAAGGCAGATATAGGCGAGGAAGTGGGCATTGACGACAGCTGATTTTCGAATGTGGATATGGCCTGGGCTGTAGTTTCTACCTGGGGCATGGTAGATGTAATCGGTAACGATCATGTCCAGAACTGAGTCCCCGAGGAATTCCATCCTTTCATACGATGGGGTGTGGATATCGTTTTCGTAGCTCACATGAGTGAGAGCTTCTATGAGGAGATTCTTCCGGGCGAATTTGTATCCGAGAATAGATTCAACGTGTGCAAGCTGAGGTGGTGGGTTTGGAATATCTGTAACACGAGAGAGGACTGTGTCGATACGTGTGGAGATGGGTTCCCAACGGAGACCGAGATCGAAGAATTTGGCACATTCATAGCCTAGCTCTAAACCACCGTGTATATAGGCTGCGCCGATGAGCGATTCTATGACATCTGCCAGAACTAGAAACCCCTATAAGACTTCGTAGACCTGGTGGGATAATGCATACCTTTTGTCGAAAGTTCTTCCTTCTTTGGTACTTTCTTCTTCTTTGAGACGTCGTCTGCAATAGCGTCCTCTACTGGGGTAGATGTCAAGTAAGATGGCTTCCATTTTCTCCCGAGCATACGATCTACGATGAAACACATGCATTAGATGGCGTCTTTGAAAGTACGAGCACGATAAACCTACCTCGAATTATCCAACGATAGAGGCTGCGAGAAATGTTTTCCTTGGCTAATCGTACATTTGATACTGCGTGGTCCTTCTTTTTCGTCAGATAGCCCTCATGCCATGTCGGATATTGGGACAAGAGCTGAATGCTAGCGTTAAACTTGAGGACTGTGTCGCCTAATGTTTCTAGGCGCTGATAATTATACTTTTCTTGGGACTGAGGTGCCGTGATCGCAACTGTCAGATGCAACAATGAGATGTTCCACAGTGGCGTGTCGGCGAGCACCGTCTTCTTCAACGAGTGAACCGTCAAAGACATAGAAAATGAGCGAAGGATTGAGGGTAGGAAAAATGCGTATTGCACTTCTTCGCGAGAGAGTAGCGTGATTGACGACAATTTAGCCAGGAAAAGACGCTTAAATGGGGCTTTCTTCTCGGTATTGTTCGAGGTGAACGATATTGCAGGGGTCGGAATTAGGAAGTTCGTTCGTGGAGGGAATTCGCAGACCTCGAGAAGTGGATATGTTATCTCCAGATCTTCGAACCGTTTGTAATAGTTGCGAAGATCGGCTTCCTCCTCTTCAGAAAGAGGATCAAATCGCCATCGGAGGAATTTGAAACCTTTCGCAAACTGGAATCCAGCGCGGACGAGGAAGATATCGGTGGGGTACGAGAAATCTTTCCCAAAATCCGCGGCATTTGCGACATAAGAATCGCCTGGGAGTCGCTTAGGATCTATGTCTTTGTTTGATAACCACGTCCGACGGCTGGCCCATTGGCCATCTTCTCCCTGAACGGGAAGTAGTAGGTAGGCGAAGTCGAGTTTATCCCACTCCATCCGAGACCCGTTCAAGCTCCAGAAGAGCATCCTGGTATATACTCTGGCCCTTTCTATTCTTTCATCGCCTTCCGGTACGATCCCAATCCGTTTGAGGGTTGTCATCAGCGGCTCCTGCCCGGACTGGTAGAGAGTGGGGCCAATATCGCCTTGCAGCTCGATCTCTTGGCTTTTGTTGAAGAGCATAAGTGGGGAAAGCTGGCCAATCTTCAGCTCATACATCCACCACCCTGGATCCTCGGAAGGTTCCCAAGGGTCCATTTGATGGAGGACCTTAGCAGTACCAGCTCGTTTCTCCACATCTTGAAGCATATTGCGAACATCTTCCTCCTGTTCTGGTTGCATAACACTCGTGATTGGCAACAAATGCTCATTGAGCAGCTCTGCGTCATACAGGGCCTTGTAGGCTGCAAAGGCTGCATGTCGATGAGCCGAGATACGGGTGGGGTAGATGCGATCAACAGTGAAGACTCTGACAGGGAGAGGGAGGGTTCTTGGCAGTGTAACGGTGGAACCGAATGGTCCTTGGTACGGTGATTTGTCGATCTTGGGACGATTATCCCAGGAATGCCAACCTTCAGGCATTTCTGGAGGATCGGTGTCATAAATTGGACGATTGTCGGAATGAGAGTTGCTTGGTATGACAGCACAGAAGTGCGATAGATGGGAGACTGCTGAATGGAGAGTCAAGACGGCTCTGTAGCACGCGATCAGATTCCACTTCGGATGATAATAGCGAAATTGCCCACCCAGTAGATTCCACCCTGAATTCAAGTTCGTCATCTTCCTCCTCTTCCGGGACTGGTTCTGCAGTGTCTACGATCATGTCCCGAGAAGGATCGTTATACAATTCAACCATCTTTCGTTCGGTTTCCTCCCAACTTGCTACATTGTTCTTTTGTTCATCGCCACGAGCGAACATCAACGAGAAGGTACTTTTCTTCCTTCGAGCCCGCCCACGGCTTTGAGCCCAGCTCGCCATATTTGTAGGCGGATCCCATCGGATGACACTCCCGCAGGCCTGGATATCGAGGCCTTCTTCGGCGACAGAGGTAGCGATGATCACCGTCTTAATACCAATCCGGAAGTCCTGTAGTATTTCTTCCTGCGTTTCCTTAATCAAGGTACGCGTAATATCCAGGAATGAATGACGACGTGAATCGTCGGAAGAACCCGAAAGAGCACCGAAAGAGAACATGTCTTGGGTCATTGGGTGATTTCGCAGGAGTTCTGCGAGGGCTAGAACGACATCGCGACGCTGCACGAAGATGAGGCTACTATAGCTCTCATTGTCGTTCTCCGTGTCTAGCTTCTCGTTGAGAAGGATGTCGATGAGAACGCTGACTTTGTTCGACATCTCAGGGATGATATCGTCGGGATTAAAGGAAGGTGGACAGAGACGTATTTGCTCTAAAATACCAAGGAGGTATCGTTTCTCTGTCTGCTTCCAACTTGATATAATGTTGTTAAAGGGGTTGACGGCTTTCTTCGCTTGTTCGATCACAGTCCAAACATACCAGTCAGCCGCCCAGGCTCCGAGTTCCTGGCAGATGACACTAGCAGTTCTTTCAAAGTCACGAAGCCCTCGGTGAGTGAACGAGTCCTCGTTTTGGACCGTTTTAGAGAGCTTTTGATCGATTCGCTTGTGCTCCGCTGAATTGAATGGGGTCTCGAGCAGTTTCTTTCTGAGAGATTTGACGTAAGGATCATTTTCGATATTGAGGCGACTTCGGATGTAGGCGAGTGAGGCTAGGTTCGTGGAGAAAGGGGGATCTTCTTTGTCAGGATCGTCGTACATAACGTGTCGGAATTTGGGGCGATGGACGAATCGGGTTAGTTCTCCCCTATAAATCCGGGGAGAGCGGATTGTACAATCCAGGTTGCGTTCGATTTGTCTGCGATGGAATATATGAGACATAATGCGGCGTAGGTATAGATGATGGGTACCTGAACGCTTGTGCTACCTCTCCCCCAAATATGGGACTCGCTGTAAGGCCCAGGACAGATGGGAGGCGACCGTTGCGAGATTCTCCAGAAGTCGCAAAATAGAATTCAACCATTATCCTATTATAAGGGTGGTTGTCGACAGCATGATGAGCCTCGTCAAACACTAGGAGGCTAACGTCCTTCCTGATATTCACATAACCGTGGCGCAGAGCGTCCAACAGGACCTGAGGGGTCGTCACAACCACCCGATGCTGCTGTAGGAGTTTCGCCCATAATTTGGCGTTCTTCCATTGATCGGGTTCCATTGAACCTGAGATCATGCCAACAGGAGTAGCCAGACATCCAGCGATGACATCGCTCTGCTGTTGACAGAGGGCAACCGTAGGAGCTACGAACCAAGAGACCTACTGATTGCTCAACTCATGCTGCGAAGAAATTATGGGGAGGGGCGTACCTTATCCGGTTGTCTCTCGACCTCAATCTTAATACGCAGGATAGCGATATGAGTTTTCCCCGAACCCGTATCCATCGCTATGATAAGGTTTCGGTGGAGACTCTCTTCAAGCATCTCTTGCTGATAACCTCTGGGTGTCGGAAGAGCAGGTGCTTGAGAGGCACCGCCTTCGCCATCTTCCTTCTTTTTGCCTTTACGCGTGGAAGATTTCATGTTGAGCGGTCTGACGATGAGGACACAGGTGGACCTAAGGCGCTGAGCAGTGTTGGGATGAACAAATGCTTGACGCTTTGAAAATTGAAGGGTGATATTGAAACTTCAGGAATACCTTCTGTAGGATTTGAGCGCACTGTTCCTGCGAAGGCCAACTTCTAAGCGCAGAAACACTGAGCTCAAAGCCGAACGAAGGAAAGAGAAGGAGCTGCGATCAACTCGACGTTCATATGGTGATTACATAACCAAGCTCAATAGTAAACCTGCCCTCAACGCATCCATCAGAAGGTTCAAGCACTCTGATCCATTGCCGTGTACGGGAGCTTTAGAGAGACGGCGCTTTAGATGGACAGACGTATACATTATCGAGTACCAGTCGCCAGCTACTTCGGAATCTTGCCGAACCAAATTTCCGCCCCTTCTTGTCCAGAGCCATCAGGTGCTTTCGCATCTGGTCCCTCCATTCCCCAAATTCCACCTCTGAACGCCAAGCCTTGCTCTCCACCATCAGAGGGGACAACCCACTCGACTTCGAATTTCTCGTCAAGTCCCCACATCATCCCATCATCACCGTCCTTCGAGGCGATATCCTGGTTCCCCCAAATGACGGTCACGTTGAACCAGTTGCCACTCCAATGGGTAAGCCTGAGATGGCTGGCGAACGCCTTCTTGAATGGGGCGATAAACGTGAATGGATGCTCGTCTGAGGGTGTATTGGCTAGGATGAGCTGACTGGTAGGGTGGTTGATCGTAGCTGCACAACCATCATTGGCGGCGCTTCCGGGTGCAGCGGCACAAAATTCCAAGTCACCGTAGGTGGGATGAGAATAAACAGCTGATGCTAGAGCGTCCAAGGGCAGAGCTGGTGACTCTGGTTCCGACGGACGTGGTAGAGCAGCCGAACGCTTGTTCGCCATCCACGTTTCCACTTCTTCCTGGTACCTGCATATGACAGTCAGCGAATTGTCCCTCATTAAGGTAGGGGAAGCGTCTTACCTAGCGTACCAATCGATTGGTTCCAGTCCAAGCATTTCGTCAGCAATCCTCCATTTCACCGCCTCCATAACAGAACCCCCATCTGCGTCATTACAGAGGGAAATAATGCCCAGCGCAGTTGCATGAGGGAAGTCTTTGAGGGCTCCTTTGTCAGTAGTCGACCCTAGACGCTCCTGTTAGCTAGTAATTCGAGCCAAATATTATATGGCTTACCTGGAACAGGTCCAAGGTCGGGGAATCTTGCTACTTGCGTCTTATAGCCAGGATTGTTGCCACCGTGCTCGATGAGTTCGTGGCCTCGGTAAGTATACCGAAATTGGGCCGGAGCGTAGACCTTTGGGGACTGCATAGCTAGCGTCAGAACAGGATGCTTCTTCATGTAGAATAGCCTACCCACCAGCTCAGGCCATGAAGACTTGCCCTCTGGTATAGTTGTTCCTCGTTCGATCCGATCCAAGATAGTCGCAGGTATAATTGTTTCGTTAGTCTGTGGGTCGATTCCACCATTCATTAGCATGGCCAGCCATTTCGTCTGATAAGGGCATCATCAGCACCAGGATAACACTTTGTACCTCCAGTTAACTTACGAGATCTCGTGCCGAGGTTAGGATGCCCCCTGCACCAGCCCACACTTTCTCCTCCCCAGGTCGTGCAAAATATGGGACATTGGCCTTGAGGTATCCGGTTTCGTTAGCGTAGAAATCTCGTAGGTGGTGGAGATGACCATGCGCGAAGGTTTTCGTGGTGTTACCCTCTCCAGGATATGTCTGAGCCTCGGCCTCTGCAATTGAGTAGGTGCTCTTCGACATTTCTAGTGGCTTGAAGAAATTCTGGGCGACATAAGACTCAAAGGTCTGGTTGAGGAGAACCTCTGGTAGAAGGGTCAACGCCTCGAACATCATGTTGTTGTACTGCCAGGTGCTCCTGAACGGAGCTGAAGGCTTGAGGTGGCGAAGCGTCCGAATCTGCAGCACTTTGGTCAACAAAGGTTTCTCCACCATATTTCCAAGAAACACTTACGACATCTCTGACACCATTCTTCCAGGGTTTCCCAGCGTAGTCATGTCTAGGCATGCCAGTTCGGTGGACCAGCATGTCCAGAAGTGTCGTCTCCTTGCTAGCATATTCATCAGCTAGCTCCCATTCGGGTAGCAACTCCTCCACTCTGGTCATCCATCCCAGAGGCTTCCCCCTCTCCTCTCGAAGTGTTTCGTTCGCGACCAAGAGTCCGACGCTTGCAGCAGTAAACAACTTGGAGTTGGAGGCGATGGCGAACAAGGTATCTGGAGTTACTGGCGTTCCGTCCGCACGAGCAATACCGAAAGACGCGAATTCCGTTCGGAAGCCAGTTCCTGACGGCGAAGTTGGGTCCTTTATCAGTACTGCTACTGACAATCCAGAAGAATTATGTGATTGGACTAAATTTTCGGCCCATTGACGTGTTGCCTCAGATATCAGAGGAGTTTGTTGCTTCGGTCGAGGGGTTTTGAATGGGGCTTGAGGAGAAGCTTGGCATGGCAAGAATATACTGCCAACCAGAAGGACGGATGCAGACAAAGAACGGAAGATCATGAAGAACCCCCGCCCTCGCTGTCAATGAAGACGAGACCGGGAACAGAATGGGCACTACCATACTTTGATGCCAGGACCGGGTAAGAATCAACATGTGAGAATTCCGCGAGAATTAGCCGGCGGTGGTTCTTCGGCCACCGGTCCGAACTCTGGAACTCTCCGACTTTCCATCAAACGAATCTTCTTCATGCAGTGGATGCCGCCAGTACCTCAGAACGTCACAGCCGAGGACCTCAAAGATTAGCGCCTGCGATGGGCGTACAGGTCTTCAAACGCGTGTAAACGGAGAGGATCTCATCTGGAGGCGACAGGCGTCATGAACGGCATGCATCACACCCTGAACAATTCAGTTCACAGCATGCCTCTTGAGACTTGAGGACGGCACGAGGGCTTCATCTGTGACTCCAAGGTCTTCTAGTCTTCCTTCAGCCCTATCCTCTTAACGCTTCCTTGGCCCCCACCAAACTTCGTTACCTCCCCGCCCAACCATGGCCACGAACCCCATCCTAGATTCGCCTCCGCCATTTCCGACTTGCACTGAACCAAGCGGACAAGTGGTTAACCGTCGACTAGTCGTTTGTATTGACGGGACATCCAACCAATTTGGTCTCGAAGTACGTACTTTCTCTGCGCAAGAGGCGACCTCTGTTGAACATTTTTGTAATCACAGAATACCAACGTTGTCGAACTATACCGGAGACTACCCAAATCTGATCGCCAACTTACCTACTACAACAGCGGAATCGGCACTTTTGCCAATCCATCTCGAAATATACTCGCATATTGGTTCGAAACGATTGCCAGTGTAATCAATATGGCGTTTGCTCTGTGCGTCTCCTCAACTATTGTAGAGAAGAATCGTAGTGCTCACCCACACCTAGTGACGTTGACCGAACAATCATGAACGCTTACGAGTGGCTTTCTGAAGTTTATCAACCTGGCGACGCTATATACTTGATAGGTGAGGCTGGCCAGCTTCTCCTATGTTGCCGTATCTCATCGCGAACTACAGGTTATTCGAGAGGTGCCTATCAAGTTCGAGCTTTAGCGGGAATGCTGAAGCTAGTCGGCCTCATCAAACAAGGGAATAAGGCTCAAATTGGTTTGTATGTCGTTTATTACCTCATTCATAGACGATACTCGAGCCGAATATGTTTACAGCGCTTATGAATTATATTCTAACGCTCAAGACGGAACGGAGCCTAAATGGTCTTGGTGGCAGAAACTACTTGGCGTATGTTTGATTCGTTCAAGCATTCCCTTCCCTCCTGACTCCGATCACTAGGGCGTATTCTTTCTGGTCATCTTGTGCCTAGGCATACTGATGCCGTTGAGCATCCTTTCCGTATTCGCGGACGACATCCATCGGTACTTCGACTCCCAGGTTTCCATCGTCTTCTGGGTCGAGGTGGTGGCGACTGTTGTTGGCGGTTTCATCTTGATGCTAGATCAAGCGAAGCCTTCTGCTCATTCTCCTGAGGAAGTCCAGCGATTAGCGGCTGCATTCAAGAGGACCTTTTCGTATCCGTCGGTTCATATCCACTTCGTCGGTGTCTGGTAAGTTCTCTTCGTGTTACTGTTACCAATATCAGTTTACTGATTTTCTTTCGTTTAAGGGATACCGTCTCAGCAATTGGAGCCGTAGGAGGAAAGACGTTACCTTTCACGCACAATGGAGATCATATCTGCTTTTTCCGCCATGCACTTGCGCTTGATGAAGCTCGAGGTCGCTTCTTCCCGGAATTCGCTGAAAGCACATCCATCCTCAATAACGCCAGCACTGCGAATGCGCCCTATCCCCAATTGAAAGAAGTTTGGTTCCCTGGACAGCACTCCGATGTGTACGTACTGATTGGATAAAGCTGTCCATGTTATCCTGATCGCATTCATAGCGGCGGTCTGACGGGTATCGACGCCTTACTTACTCCTCAGTCGAATGGGAATCCTTCGTTGAGGTGGATGGCTTACGAGGCTCAGACGTTCGGCCTCGCGATCAAGGATCTCAAATCGCTAGCGTGGGCTGGAAAGCCGCTCTACATCAATCCTTTCATGGGCCAATTCTGGCGGAATATGGAAAATGTGCCCATTCGGCGGTTCACCTTGGATGAGAAAGGCGACAGGGTGTGCACGTACTCGTAAGTACCCTTCTAGGATTTTGAACTCTATACGGATGTCGCTCACATGAATTGCAGGCCAAACAGTTTCAGAGGTCGCAAGATTAGGACTGGACAGAAGCTGCATTTCTCGGTGGCGTTATGCGAAGCTCCTTACCATCCGAAGGCAAGAATGATCGGTAGTCGATCTAGGGCCAGGTGCAGAGATCTTTCCTGCCGCGTGCGGACCAAGATCGATGGAATGCAAGTATCTCTTAGTACAGCAGCAGGCACTGGACACAGTGAGGTATACACCACGGAAGCCTATGACCAAGGTTGCACGAACTGCGACTTGTCTTCACTTGATATTGAGTATGATACCGATCTTTTCAGGTTCTAGTAATACGCCGTAGATCTTACCATAAGCTATACCCTATGCAGCTCCAACCTCACGTATCTTCTTCGCTCACCGCTTAAGTTAATCCATAGCCCGAGTTCATGGAATGTGATGGAGTAAGGAAGGCATTGAACTGTATTGACCACAGCCCCTAATCGCTTAGGCCATGCACGCCATGCTAGAAACATCTGGTCCTTAATTTACCCGCCTCATTGTCACTTTCAATGTAAGGAGGAGCAAGGCTGTATGACGGCTGGTACGCAAACGATCGAAAGGGGTTCGCACTCGTAAGTAGGGAACAAACCTCGGCCGACTCGATGAACAGCTCACGCTACACGATGTACCCTCGACGTCGACTATAAGAGAAGGTCTGCTTGCATTGGATCCTTCTTCCACCCTCCGCTCGAGACCCTTGTGTTGACATGAACGCTCCTCCACCATATACCCCACCAACTAACGGACACGAGCTTGGACACGAGCCCATTCCAAGTCGGCTAAGCTTAGTCACGCGCATCAAGAGAAGGTGTGAACGCATTTCTCGTTCTTTTCGTGCCTTCCACGTATTTCGGTCGGGAAAGCGCAAGATACCTGGGAAAGTACAAAAGGCCGCGAATAGAAAATCTCATTTAGATGTGGCCTTGCGCACTCTCCGTTCTTTTCAGTTCAAAAAGCAGGAAAAGCGACGAAAACCTTTCCTACTTTTCCCTGATACAGTCGGAGAGGTCGTAAAGGGAGCAAAACCTCAACATATATTCTCAAAGCCGGGAAAGCGCGTCCAACTGAGTTCCTGCTCCTCCAAAATCCGACGCAGTTTTATTCGAAAAGTATACTGCATTCTCCGTACGTCCACGAGTCTCGTGCTTCCGGAATGTGCTGCTAAGTGACTGTCCACAGTTACAAAAGTCGTAAGCACCGCTCCATCTCCCTAGTTTGAGCAAATGTCGACGAAAACTTCCTCAGGCCGCGACTTGTTTCGTATCCGCCACCATTATTTATTCCCCTTCCGTTCTGTCCTGGATCAACGTACAGTATGTCGAACTTCAAGCGTATTGTATTCGGAGCTAAATTTGCTATTCCCGTCAGTGAATGGGTATTCTATGGCTGCCTATTCGGAGCATTGGCCAGCACGGCTGCTTTAATCGCATATCAGCATGTGTCCCCCGCCAACTACGTCTTCCTAGCAGCTTTCATAGTCATGGAAGCCGTTACACTCGGCGTAAAACTTGCCACCTTGCCAGAAGCCATCGTCTTGGAAGCCCTGTACGTGATTTAATCGAACATCATACCTCCTATTGATGAAATCTGGTTACCGCGTCCATAGCATCATCACAGCTGGGGTACTCCTCGGACTCACATTATTCACTTTCCGATCCAAGGTAGGCATTCTTAACACAAGTACCTCGTTCTCTCCTAAGGTCTCCCATAGTCGGATATCTCGAGTGGAGGGTCATACCTTTACGCAGGATTAGTATCTCTTGGTGAGACATCAACACCCTGCTTCTGAACCGTAGCTCACCTGATTGGGTAGTTATGACTGGTATTGTTCGGAGCTGTGTGCCCTTCGGCAGCTTCGAGAATACTATTCATGCCTTGGGAGGATCGCTGCTATTCAGCGGCTTCATCATCTATGATACACATCAACTCATCAAGGAGCTCGCCCCGGAAGAGTTCATATGGGCGTCGCTTCGGCTGTATCTTGACTTTATATCGCTGTGTAAGTACTTACATTTCGTTCAGATACAACAAAAATCCTAATGATACTACCCAGTCATCTATATCCTACGACTGATTATAGAAGCGGAAAAGAAAAAGCAAGACGCGGAGGAGACGAAGAAGAAAGAAGAAGAGAGGAAGAAGGAAGAAGGAAAGAGCAGGAGAAAGCCAGCAAGCAGGTAGTAATCCAGCCTATAGTTAGTTATGTTCGGACATCTCTCTTTCTGTTCAGACGGTCGCAAAGTTGAGCAAGGAGGCCAGGGCGTGGTTGGTTAAATATTCTGATCACGTCCCCTTCTGGCATCCTCCGTTTCTCATATGCTATCGTGGTGTCATCTGGAGAGTAAGCTGTGAGTAGACGAGGTGAAACATCACAGCACTAATACATTGAACCCTACTTTCAACTAAGTATATCGCCTCAAAAGTCACGATGCAAACTCATGGTACTGTCACTTACCATCTATGAAAGAACGTGTAAGAACGCTGCATCATGGTGGCTGCCACACAGATGATCAAACCTCGATGTAATCACACTAACCTGAAATGAATGGGCGCTTTTTCGCGGAGCAGCGACGGCTTCCGCCGACCAGATGAACCTCTCACACTACACGATGTAGCCTCGATGTCAATTATAAGAGAAATCCTGCGTACTTCAAGCTCCTTCAATCTCTCCTCTGCATTACATCTAAAGCTCTTTGTATCGTCATGAGTGCTGCTCCTCCGCCATATAGTGCCCCCGCCAACGGACATGAGGCCCTTCGACTGGGCCTAGAGGTCGCCAAGGGAGCAGAACCTCAAAAGGTATTCCTCAAAAGCTGGCAATATTTCCTTCGTGATTAACATTCTACAGCCGGTAAATCGCACCTATGTGGTTGCCTGTTCTACCAAGATCCAACAGGATTTTATCCGAAAAGTATACTGCATTCTTTGTGCGTTTACGAGCCTCATGCCTCCGGGATGTGTCCGCTAATCAGGTACTCGTAGTTGCTCAAATTGTAAGCGTGGCTCCCACTCGCTAGGCTCGCCAATTTTGACAAATATTCTCTCAGGCCTCCACTTGTTTCGTATCCGCTGCCATTTTCTATTCTCCTTCCCTGCTGGCCTGGATCAATGCAAAGTCAGTCGATAAACGAATCATGCCACTGCTCATACTGACTATTCTCATCAGCGAATGGATATTCTATGGATGTCTTATCGGAGCACTGACCAACACGGCTGTCTTAATCGCATATCAACATGTGTTCCCTATGAACTACATCCTTCTGGCGAGCTTCACGGTCATGGAAGCCGTTACATTAGGCGTCAAACTTGCTACTTTGCCTGAAGTTCTCGTTCTTCAAGCGCTGTATGTGATTCTATTGCTCGTCGGTCAGCCATTGCTTGACGTTTGCTATGGCGCCTGATAGCATCATCACGGCTGGTGTCTTTCTTGGACTCACGCTCTTCACGTTCCAATCCAAGGTCAAACCTCTCGACGTGGCTCCCCATCAGACCCGCTGACGTCTTGTATAGTATGATTTCTCGAGTGGAGGTCCATACCTTTACGCCGGATTGGTATCCCTGGGTAAGCCGTACCAATATCATCTACTCCTGAATCGCGGCTTAATTCATCATCCGGCAGTTATGACCGGTATCGCTCGAACCTTCATACCCTTTGGTAGCTTCGAGAATACTATTCATGCATTGGGAGGATCGCTCGTATTCAGCGGCTTCATCATCCACGACACCCATCAGCTCATCAATGAACTCGCCCCCGAAGAATTCATCTGGGCTTCGCTCCGTCTCTACCTTGACGTTATCTCTCTGTGTAAGCGTCTCACAAGTTTCATTTCAATATATCGCGATTTTAACGACACCGTTAGTTATCTATATCTTGCGACTTCTCATGGAGGCGGAGAAGAAGAAGAAAGAGGAGGAGGAGAGGAAGAAGAAGGAAGAGGAAGAGAAGAAGAAAGGGAAGGAATCAGAGAAAAAGGAGGAAGAGAAAGGCGGGCGGAAGCAGGCGAGTAGATAATCCGCCAAGCTGTAGTTTCTTCTTCTCTCTTTCTTTCTCTTTCACGTCGTATCTTTCACGTCTTTATGCCCTCGCCTGTACTGTTTCCGCCTAATTTTGACTCTTCGATCATGCGTCCGAGCCAAAGACAGACGAGAAGTTAAAGGCGAGCTGGAAGGCTTGTTGTCATTGTTCCAGTCCAATGTTAAGTCTAGATCCGTCTAGATACTGTATGTAATATCCGAGGTATCGGCCGAGTTACGCGGGAGCAATTCAAAACGTCTCCACTGCCAGAACATTGCCGTCGATGTCAAGGACAGCATTGACACAGGGCTGAAAGGCAATTTTTTCTCATTTTTCTCCAGGATCGTAAAGAACCCTCACAACGAATGAATGTGGGTCTGGATTACAGACCAAAAATAGATTGATTATTCACAAATGAAGCACAAAAAAGTATCCGATCGAATAGAATTCCGTTTCCAGGATGCCCGAAGAATGCAACATGTATTAATTATACAGCAAAAGATATTAACGTAGTAGACAAGGGTCGTTAAACCAAGAGAGAAAAGAATAACAATTTAAACAAAGTGGAACGTAAGAACATGGTATCACCGGTCGCCGACGAGGATATGCGAATAAAAGCCATGGATGAAGCAAGGTAATATGCAGGAAATAGCATGCGGATGAAGGCGAGAAGAGGGGCGGAACCAATGGCCAACAGCGCTGCGAATCGGAAGAAGGCTAGTACGGGAGAGGGTGGCGACGCGGACAAAGAAAAGGTAGAAGTATATCGATAGAAAAGGGAAACGAGTGTATGTGGTTCAGTTGATATGTATATGACGATGCGAGGCGACTAGATCGGGACAAGGCGTAACAAACGTGAGAGCTTAAAGCTGTCTGAGATGATATTACAGGAGACCACATTCACGGAGGTGGAGTTGTAGTAGGATGTCCTGAATTGCGCTCAAGACGACTGGAAAAGGAAAACATCAGATTCTGAAGCTTTAAGGTTGCGTGGAATCACGACGTACACTTTATTTGCTGAGTATCAGTTGCACACGTGTAGTGTGCGTAAATCTGTTTCGTTGCGGCACTTTGGTTGAGGCTGACGAATCTGGAAAAGAAAGTCAGAGGCTGCGCTGTTGACGATCGGAAATGGAGCATACCGATGGAGCAGATATTCGCAGGCTGCATCATAGTTGTCACCACCGGCGTAGTCGGGGAAGTAGTCGCTCAATGGAGAGCGGGGGAGTTTCTCGGCGAAGAGATCAATTTTGTTAAGGAAAAGAATCTGTGTGACGAACGTCCGCGGTCAGAGGCGCAGCAACCACGGGAACCACGAAAGCTACTTACAATTGACGTCTTGACGAACCACCTAGAGTTACATATTGAGTCGAAAAGTGTAAGGGCTTCTTGCATACGGTTCTTGAAAATGATATGGTGAGGATCCAGGTAACAATGGCGAAGGATAGTCAGGAACTTACGACGCTCTCATCCTCATACAACATTTGGTCGTACTCGCTCAAACTGACCAAGAACACAAGGGCGGTGACATTCTCGAAGCAGTGAATCCACTTCTTACGTTCACTCCGCTGACCACCAACGTCGAAGAGCCTATATGTAAGCTCTCCAACCTTGAAGGTCGTCTCAGTGATACCGGTAGTCTTGACACGACTCCTGAGGATATCCTGGTCGGTGGGCATATAGCTGTTAGCAGCCATGCGTTCGATAGCGTTGAAGTAGTAGACAGCGCTGTCGTTGAGCTGGAATTCGCGCGAGCGACGAACGGCTTCCTTGACACCCGGATCCCTCCAGAGGGAGCGAATAGAGTCGGCAACGTCCCGAGGCATAACGTCTGCCTCGATTTGAGGAGGCATAGAGAGGATAACGTTTCGGCGAGCGTCGTTTTGAGGGGCGAGAGCGATGTCGAGTTGGGGGAGGGCTTCGAGGATAGCGCTAACGGGCAAGGTTAAGACCACGATAGCGACGGGGTCAGCGAATAGGAAACATACCGCATAGATTGGATGGTATTGGAGAAGATGATTTCCTTGTATGACTCTCGCTCGGTCTCGTTGTATCCGCCATTGTGAATGAGCTTCATTTGCTTGAGGACGGTGGACTGGGGTTGATGTGTCAGTTCCCATCCAAATTTCACCCGTTGTCGCCAACGCTGCCAACAAAGAGACAGACCTTGCCCGACTCTCCAGCACCAAGCAGCAGCATCTTAATCTCGTTCTTCGCCATCATGCGGTCCCTCTTGAGTTGAGACTCAATCTCGTCGTTGCCTGTGAAGTTTATGAGCTCCCCGCGGTCGAGCAGACTTAGGAATAGCGCTGAGACTTACGGGCCTTAGCCTCATCGTCAATACCGGTCGACTGTACGCAACCCATGGCTTGTTGTTGAAGGGAGGGCGAGGAGGATGGAAGGTAAAGGGTCGTGAAAAGAGTGGAAGTGAGGATGGGGTGATGAGACTAAGAAGGTCACGTAGAACTTTGATGTCTGTTGCTATTCTGAAAAACAAACCATGACAAAGCAAGCTTAGATAACAATCCCATCACTTCCATCAGTCACACCGGCTTTTTGCTTGTTCGCCTCAGTAAATTCGTTTTCCCGCTGTCGACGCTGAAACGCTATGAAGTTGTATGAAATTATCGCGAGAAAACTTCACAAAAGCTTCTACGATGAAGCCAGAACACAGCAGATGAATCTCTCAATTTCTGCGCTGTAGGTTGCCGAGGTTGCCGTTCGGTCCTAGAGTGGGATGTCATTTCCACTGACAGCACCAATGATCATCCTGATGGCTTCATTTCGTTAGCCACGCTTGGTTAGTTTCTTCAACTCCAAATAGGCGACGGACCTGATCAGGAAGCTGCTTTCTTTCGACCCTTGCACCCTTGCTCGTTCCCTTTCAAACCTACGACTCGGACGTCCACAATCGCGACTTATTGGGTTGCTGGTTTCATTCAATATTTTGGTCAATTCAGTCCAGTTGAGCTCATGGCGACCCACTAGTGGATATGGGCGGCGCCACTTTTCATACATGTCTTCATCTCATGATTCTCATCGAGTTCTCAGCACCCGGCGTCAGCCTGACGTCCCCACCAGATCTTTACACCAATCTACTTAGGCTTCTGATGTCACATCCCGAACAGGACTCAATCTTTGATCTCGCTGTGTTTCCGTCCCAGCCTCCGTGCTATACCGACATGGTGTCCATATGTGGTCACCATATATCACCGCATGAACCACGGGATTCATTTCGGTCGTACATACCTCAGATATCCAGTCTTCTGATCGACTTGCCAAGTATCATTGCCTACTGACATAGCACGAGTCCAGCAGAAAGTCTGCTCAGAGTCTATCGGCGAAGGCGGTGCCATATTTGAGACTGTATCTGCCCGACGAGCACGTCAAAGACATGAACGACGATCACCGCTCAAACTTCACGAAAGCTGGTATGATATATACGTACAAGTCCGACATGAGCGCCATGTATAGCAGAGGCTGTGTCTCCTTCCAGCCAAAGGAGCTTTCCTTTCCCGACCATCGAGCTTCTCCGTCCCCATACCGTTCGATTAAGGGCTTTGAAGGGAGTCTCCTTAATTATCGGTCAGGAACCAGATCCAGACGCCATGAGAGGGCGCAACACTGCGAAGTATGAATCTCGTACAACTGATTCGTTATGAAGGTGCCACGCCTCCTGGTTCTGAAACAATTCACACCGCGTCAAAAGTGCTAAGAGACATGCCGAACAGACTGCTAAGCATGTTGGAAAGAATTTTGTGCTCAACCTTAGTGTACGACTTCTCGTCACCCTGTGATTTCAAAAGCTGGGAGGCGAGCTCAGCACCCAAAGAAATCACTGATGGCGCAAAACTTCAAGTTCATCCCAGGAAGGCATTCGTCTTTTGACATCTTACGAAGAGCCTCCGGTGGTCCGGCATTTACATACCTTCTCCACGAAATTGAGATCAGACTAATGCATGAGATTTCCGAGTGTGTCCATTCTCTGTTCGCATGTTTTCGCCACTTATGGATATGATCGTGAGTTGATGGCCGGAATGCAGACTCAAAACTCGCCTAATCAACCTCTTGTCAATCTCCGGTTGACTGGATTATGGTACTTCAAAGACGCGGACATAAAATATACACTACATTTACAAGGAATTCAAGTGAGAAATGTATGGTGTTATACCGAGAACAGGTGATATCATACCACCGGAGGCACCTCATACTCGATCCTCCCAGATGTCAACCCATCACCGGCGAAATTTCTATGAACCAGTCCGACCACCTACCACGACTTTCATCGTGGACGAGGGTGCTTTCATTCAAGAGTATAAAAGCATCAAACGTTGAGCTTAGAACCTCAGCTCATAGCATCGTTCTATCCCAGCTAAACAATCCTCTCACTCAACATGTCTCTCACCAGCGGCACCTACACTATCACTTCTGACGCCTACCAAAAGGTCGCTAGGCTTCCCAACAACACCCTCAACACTCCAGTCGACTTGGTCGCTGAGAGTGGTGCCGAGAACGAAAGTGTATGTCTGACTCCATTGAAATGCTCTACCATCTGTTGAGCTAATGTACCGTGATATAGTGGGCCATCAAAACTTTCGCGGATAACACGTTCACCGTCAAGAATAAGGGGTTCAATGATACGGCTTTCGCTACCGCTGCGATTTCGTCTGGATCTAAGGTCACTGGTGGTGATGGAACTCACTGGAGGAAGGAAGGTAGTCTGTAAGTTCAATCTTTGGATGTGATACGTTCGCCTTTCTGACCAGTATGGCCGGTTCTAGCATCACTGTATCTGGATTAGCTTGGGAGGCCACTGCCGATGGAAAGGTGAGTGTTCAATCGTTTGTGTGCATTGATAATAGTCATACTGATCGTTATATAGATCCTTGTAAAGCCCAAGGATTCGAACAACAGTGCTCAGGCTTTCACTTTCGCATCGGCTTGAATGGAGGAGTGACTTCACCCAGCTTGATATTGATCATCTTTGTGACCTGTCCGCTTGAACCATTTTCAAATCCTTTGATGTTTGTGTTCTCCGTGCTACAGCGGTTTCTCTTTTCTCCATGGCATTTGTTAGGGACGTGACTCAGTTTCGCTTGGCTTCGTACATCATGTAAAGTGTAAACCCTCACGTTGTCGATCTGAATCAGGTGTTTTTTTCTCTTGTACTGGTCCACGAAACCTTCCTCGGTCTGTCTCAAACGACCCGACGACCCGAGCTTAGCCAAAAAAGATCCCGCCTGACCCCAGAGTAAGAAGCAGGAATGGCTTCTGCCTAAGTCATGAGGCCGATCACCAATGTTGGTACAACGAAAACTACTTTGTCATCATTTCCATACGATCATGGAACGTAGATACATAGATGTGATTGCTGAAAGAGGTGACTTCTCGATGATAGGTGCAGGGGTAGTAGCCTGCTGCACCCGCGGCTGCCTTTCCGCACGATGGAAGTGCTAGCTCTTGGCTAAGCTTCCGCTTCACATCAGTGAGCTATAAACGCTATCTAGAGTTTACCGACGGGTGGTATTCTACTTCGATAACATTTTGACACCTTCGTTCGCGCAGAAGATACTAGTGGAATGCAATCAAGCGGTATAATTTCGGACTGCAGAAGCATAGTCCTCTCTTGACTCTGTATGCCGATCACATCTATCAAGCGTTCTCAGAATTTGAACGAGGGTAGAGGAATATATAGATGTGATTGAAGTACGCCGTTCAATTGTCAATGGTGAGAGTCGCTAGCCGCATGGATGATCAGACGACCGTAGAAGATCGATCTCCAGTGAAAGAGACTAGAAGATCAGTCAGACCTAGTCAGAGCTCGACTTCTTTCACCACGTTTTCGTGAAAGTTGACCAAAGCCGATAACATTTCCCATGGCCATGCTCACCGGTTAGAGGGAGTCATCGTACCATCTATGCGAATGTCAAAAAGACAATTGTCTGCGGGACTTGGTAAGATCTCGTGATGCATCGCGTACCGGAGTTACCGGCCTAAACTGAGGGCAGTGTGAGCGTCAAATCCTGAGCTTCCTTCAAGGTCTGGCGGTGCAGGGGAACATTCCTCAAACTTCTAAGATACACTGCAGCTCTTTCTCTTAGAATTTCGAGTCACCAAGCATCAGAAATACGGCGAATATGTCGCTGCGGATGGACGATGGAATGAACAATGGTGGCAATGCGCGGTGTCATTGATCGCCCAAATGGGAAAGTGACCTGGCCGACAAACAAGTGACAACACGCCGTTCTTATTGTCTTCGTTCATGCCGCTTTGCCAATGCGTACAGAACAAAAAGAATCGAACATGGCTCGCTGCTCAGAGCCTAGGACACAACTCTTCCTCTTACCCTCACGACCTAGACGACCAGGATGCGTCGAAACTCTGCCCTTGTGGTAGATACGACCACCACGAGCCTCAAATATGATCTCGATGCTTCACCTCGGTCGTCCATATTCTCTCCAGTCGATTTGAAGGAACCGGCAGCCTTTGAAACCCCAGCAAATGATGCTTTACCACCTATTGCACCAACACCCCCTGCCCCTTCCATCCAGCCCTCCATCCGACTACTCTTTTCACTCCTTTCACGCCGCGATGTCTTCGTTCTACTAATTCCGGCTATTCTCACCTCTCTCGTCGCTGGCGGCGTCGCCCCATTCATGACTTATGTCACCGGTCAGGCATTCGCTGCTTTTGCCGAATTCCCCCACATTCCCAACCCAACCGAAGCCGATAAGCATAAGCTGCTGAACGGAGTCGGCCTCGCATCAATAGAGCTGGTGGCTTTGGGTGTCGGTGCTTTCGTGCTTAGCAGCATAACGTCGTCCTTCTGGATCTGGACTGGGGAGAAGAACACTATGGCGCTACGACAGCGTGTCTATCAAGCCGTTTCCGAGAAAGACCTTTCTTGGTTTGACACCAAGATGGGACAGGACAATTCGGAAGGTCCGCTCGGTGCTGGTGGCATGATGGCCAAGTTCACTCGGTACGTATCTCTTCGAACTTTACGGTCATAATTGCAGCAGCTGACGGTGCCTGCAGCGAAACCGACGATGTTCGAACCGCAACTTCCCTCGCAGCAGGCTACTTGGTGCAATACATCACCACCTGCCTTGCCTGTCTTCTTCTCGCATTCATCCGATCCTGGTCCCTTACCCTCGTCATCCTCTCCGCCGTCCCCATTCTCGTTATCGTTCAGAGCATCTCCCAGAAGACTTAGGGTTCCTTAGGGTTCCTTAGGGTTTAGGGTTTAGGGTTTAGGGTTTAGGGTTTAGGGTTTAGGGTTTAGGGTTTAGGGTTTAGGGTTTAGGGTTTAGGGTTTAGGGTTTAGGGTTTAGGGTTTAGGGTTTAGGGTTTAGGGTTTAGGGTTTAGGGTTTAGGGTTTGGGTTTAGGGTTTTTT